>OY720378.1:30129579-31602876 GCA_963082945.1 Cerastis leucographa
AGCCCCGCCCGAGGGCTCCGAGACCATCCAGAGCCAAGAACACCTCGACATCGATGATGAAGAGCCTTTCGAGATTGACATGGAAGCTGATTGGGATTTAACAACTAGACAGGTAGGTTTCACGGCGAAAATACACCGTGTAAATCACCTCATCACGAAGCCGTCAACCAAGCATTCTGTACATGAAACTAAGTAACTTTACGCAAAAATTGTTGCTGGGAAACGACTTTTTTTTGGGGGGTGTAAAATCATGTTTTGTGGTAGAACTTAATGTAACGCACTGAAAACATTGTGCTGATGGACGGATTGAATAGTATGGGGGTCGTGGAGGTGTTTAAAGTAAAAACCTTACATTAAAAACTTCGTCGCATCTTGTGAATACTATTACCTATTGTTTCGTGCTCAGGCTGCTGTGTGAATGGCCCCGAGTGCAGTCGTCGGTTCGACTTCAGACAGCACTTAAGTTAGTCCAAATTATTTCATCACGACTACTGTTCACTCAATATGCCAAGGACGCCGTCAGGAAACATGTTACATGTCATACAAAGTTCTAAGGCATGCGGGATCCACCAACCCTCACTGGGTTCGCGTGCCTAAAAACTGCCCATTCTGTCTTAAGATGAGCAGGCTTGTATCCCAACTGTGGTTTGATAATGCTAAGTATACATTCCAATTCCAGCTTCTCCCCTACATTGACGGGTACAACCACGTGTCCAAGATCGCCGCGGACACCAACGTAGAGAAGACCCTCGTCAAGTCCTGCATACAGAACTTGGTCTACTATGGCGTGGTAGGTTACGTCCTTACCTTCAGGTTTAAAACCTTACGCTTAGGAGATGTGATCCTTCAGAATAATTAATAAAATTTATCCTTTCCTTTAAAAATAAACCTCCTTACATCAATAACAAAAAAACTTGTATTAATTTTAATAATTTCGGGTAAAAATCTATAGCAAACAGACAGCTCGATTAAGTCTCTGATTAAATACAGAAATAATAAACGTTTGTTGTTAATAGATAAAACCCCTAAAAAGTTAATTAAAATAAATAAAAATAATTTTACCAAAAGGAGCTCTGCTGTCTAAAACTACCTAATAGCAACTAACGATTAATGTTGAGACCTGGCCCCCTATTCACAAACGCTCGGATTCGATTACGATTCGATAAGTCGTATGTCTATCTTGTTTTGGCATTACAAAAGCAAGCGAGATAGACATAACACTTTCCGAATCGAAATCGAATCCAAGCGTTTGTGAATAAGGGGGCTGAGTAACAATAGCCTCCCATATTATGAAATCCCTTCACCATTCTATATGTGTGTTGAGTAAATATGCAATTTCAAAAGACAAATAGGAACAAATCGGCAAAATAGTGACAGATTTTCCGTTTGTGTTCGCACATACAGAAACAAGGTTCCTACATAAAAACACAAAATAAACCCCTAAAAATATTTTTCACTAGGTTAGGCCTTCACGCAAACACTCTATTGCAGTACTTAGCGGAATATTCCTCGTTTAATTTCCATTGTCTTCTTGTTCAGGTGACCCTCCTCCCGGTCTTGAAGTTCAGCAACATGTACCGCGCGACGCCCAACCTCAGTCGTCTGTTCAGTGACCTTGAGCTGCAGAAGTCCTGCTTATCCTTCCTTGGCAAGGGCAACGAGGCTAAGGCAAAGGTATAAATTAAAAAAAAGCTATTAAATTCATTAAGGTTTTCTTCAAAACAGGAATCAATTATAGTCCTGAGACACTAGGTGGCTGGAAGATTATGGAGCCACTTCCAACGGAGGGCAGTTTTGCACTGTTCTTGAATAGGGGATGATCTCTATTTTTTTTTTCTTTGTCTGTCAGGTAGATTATTGAAAAGTATTGGACACGTATTTTTTCTTTTTTCACGTGTTCATGAAATTACGGATATATTGAGTCGAAATGGCGTATGATGTCACATGTAGGTAATTTTTATTGACGTAGTGAGCCCCCACTCTCCAACTTTAATGAGTTTTAACTAAGTAATTTTTTGATATTTTGATATAACAAAAAATACGTGTCTAATATTTTTGTATTATCTATCTGACGGACAAAATAGAATTTCGTTTTCTTTACCCAATCTTCATCCCTATTGCAAAACACTATCGATCAGTAGGTGAATGAAACAACTTTTAAGATAACAAGTATAAAACTCAAAAAATCTTCTTGGTTTTCTTTTAATCAAAACTGTTATAAAAATTTCCAAAAATACAGTTGTAAGTGTCAACTTTGGAAACGATGCGTTTTTCTGATAATACAAAATATAATAAAGAATTACGGTTTTACATTTTCATTTCTTAAATCACCCGATCCTAAAAAAATATAATTTGACTAAGAACAACCTTAATCTCTGAAAGTATCCTATATTCTTCCCAGGCAACAATCTCCGAAGTACTCGAGATTCTGTGCGCTCTGCAGCAAGGGACGACCTTGAGGGCCGTCTGCGAGCGGTTCTCCTCAGCACCCGGACTTACATTCGACATCCGACGCCTTGTCGTCTATGCGCAGCTACATGGACTCATCAAATGCTTGAAAAGGCAAGTTTTTTGTAGTATATTGGTTAGTTGGCTAGAAAAACTAATATCAATCCACTCAACTCTTTGCAACCCACTGCTGGACATAACCCTCTCCCAAGTTACGCCACTACACCCTTTTCTTCGTCTTCCACATCCAGTCTGATCTAGCTATCATTTAAAATCGATGTTAAACAAAAACAGTTTCTAAACCGATAGCCGTTTAGGTCATAGTGCTTTAGCTGGGGCGAAGAAGTACCAGAAGTTACTCCCCAGGCAAATATTGTTTGTTAAGTTAGAAGGACTGGATTTTTTACGCTTAGTGAAGACGGTTCTTAAAGGGTAGCCTGGTAGCTGGTAGATTGGAGAGCAGGGGGGGGGACACTGCCATACTTGACTTAGGCGTCCAATTTTACACAAAGATACTAGCACCACCTCTTATCAAATCCGCATAAACTTGAGATTTAGTACATTAAAAATGACATAGATGGTGCTTACGCCAATTATCACCAGTGTGATTAAATTCCTTTTTGATTTGAATGAAAATCGAGTTAAAAATAATAAATTTAAACTTTACACAAGATTAAACTATTTATTTATTTTAAAAGCATTTTGTAATTTTTAATATTTTTTTAAGGTTTGGCAACAATATCATACAGATTGTTTACAAAATGGCGACTATCGACGTGTGCGCATGCTTGTAGATCTCTCCCATATTGTGTAATTTATGTGGTTTCTCGGTTCTGTCTTTTTTACACTCAACTCGACTGCACTTTCTGGAGCTTTAGATCCAGAAAGTGCGGTTGAGTTGAGTCGGTTTTTTACATATTTGGGACGAGAATCGAATACCCTCCCTCAATATGTCCCTCGTTTAACCTAACATACTGTATAAGGGTCAAAAATTCGCTTGAGTGGGGGGCTCTCTATTCCATCTATATTACTATACTCTTTGTTAGAGAGCCTTAACCCAGCAGAGTGTTGTTTTTGACGGGCGATGGTAATTATAATAATTACGAAAGCCGTTCTATAATAGTATTATAAAAGTAAACAAAAATCTGAATATAGTTTCTCATGTCTTCTCAGGTATCCAGTGTTCCTACGGAACCCACCACGCTCCAACGGGTTTAACAACCGCGTGGATCCCATCTTAGGGATCCGTAGACTTTTCAACGGACGCCATTGCGTTGATGAGATCTGCTGCATCGCGCGCATCGACCTTCCGACCCTGGACCAGATCATAGAAGACGACCCAAATGTAGCCATAATATGGAGGTAGAAAGAACCTTAGTTAGCTGGCAGTTAGGTGCTGTTTTTATTGCAGTTTGTTTGACGGATTGGCGTTGACAACTTGATTTGTTACCATCTATAATAGTGGCACGATCAAATTCATTTCTAATATTCCAAAATTGTTTCAAACAATACTATTTTTAGAAATTATAATTATTTTAGGTAAATTAAAACAGGCGCACTAATTTATATTCGAAGGTGACTTTCCAAAATTCAAGTATTACATAAAAAAATCGAGTTAGAGTATTTAAAAAATAAATATTCAGGGATAATGCAATACTAACGTCTTTTCTAAATTCGAAAGATATTGTTGCCCTCTGCCCAAAAATGCAACCTTTGGTAATTTTATTATTAAAAATCAATAATGATACATTATTCAAAAAATCTAAAAATAAATAAGATAAAATATAATTAATCAAATAATGAATGATATTTTTTGCTAAATCGTCAAATATAGTTTTTGATCAATCATAAAAAAAAACTATAACTTGGAATCGATTACAAATATGCTGACTCACTCTACGTTTACTGGACTTCGACGGATTTCAACCGGTTTATAACCTGACCTAAGCTTTGTTTACTGGACTCCAACGAATATCGTCAATTGCATATATCCTGACTTACGCGTACCTACCGGACACCGACCGATCTGTAATAAACGGAACTGTGCTTCGTTCTATATTTCGATGGACCATAACCTGACTTTCGCTCCGTTTTCTGGATTTTGATCAATTTTATTCGGCTTGAAATGAACTGTACCTGATTCTGTATACTGGACTTAGACCGATTGACTGACTTTTCATTCCCTAATACCCGCTGTTTACTGGACTTCGATCGAACTGGTTTGTAATGGCCCGACCTTTGCAATGTTTTCTGAACTTTGAACGATCTGTTAGTAATACCTCACTCTCCAGACATTCGCCTTACTTAATGGACTTCGACCGACTTCAACCGATTTGTAATATCCTGAACCTAATCATGTTTACTGGACTTCGTACAAGTATCGATTCCTCACACCCTGAACTCTAGATTTGATTAACAGCCTGCCACCGATATCTCCATGGACATAGCCTGACCTTCGCTCCGTAGGAAGATTTCGACCAATTTCATTGTAATCAACTACAACTAGTTTAGAGGCAACATATTTTAAAATTACGTCTTCGCTCTTATTTTGTTTGAAAAATAAATCCTAAAACTGAAATAATTTCAACATCAGCAATTAAAAATAATTGTTCTAATCATTCTTTGGAGATCACGTTTTACACCGTTAATGCCGTTTTACTGAGATTAGAACGCCGCTTTGAGCTAACATTTTGTATCGCCAACCCGTCCCCTGCTAGTTAGGCGAACTACTATGTTGACAAATGGTTCGAACCTAGGAACACCTTGGAATCGTACTTACTCTGTGGGCTGATTAGGTACCATCACGGGTATACTCAACAGGACGCCTGGCTTGCAGGGAGAAATTACTACCATACTCCACTGTGGTTTGGTAGACAAAATGTACCATATATAAGCCACGTAAGTGTCAGAGGACTATATTAGAGCATAGTAGATAGATTTCGAAAGACTTTCTGCAATAAAACTTCACCTAACCTGTAAATAATGTACATATCACTGTTTGGGTGGATTGAAACGAACTCGAGTAAGTCTCATACTGCAATAAATTAATTTTCTACTCTAGGCTTTTCTTGATTAAAAAGTGTGTGCAGCGCAGGACAAAGCCTTACTCAGATTTGATCAGATCCACCAATAATATTAAGAAATTATCAAATCGATTTTTCATTCGTCAGATAACTTTAATATGAGAAATAAAAATGGTTTACACCTATATTTATTCTTCAAATAAAAGCTGTCTGACATCGGAAAGTCTGGCGTAAACCAGTAGCGTGCTTTAATGTTGTTTCAATAGTAACCTTTATGATATGTTATCGAATGATGATGATAATGATAAGGTTACGTTAAGTATTGATAGTTGGTTACGTTAGGTATTGATAGTTCACTTTACGTATCGTTTGGTATCGTTGGCATTCACGTGCTTTTACACAGTGATCGGAGATGTGACCACTGATTGCTGTAATATATAACGACTACAGTTAGCGTCTGATGGCTTTCTGACAGGCTAGGCGGAAGCCATTGACTTGGGTACACGTAGGACAGAAACATCGACCGAACAGTTGGCTCGTCAAATTGAAACAAGATATTTAATTCGGAAATAATTTAATTCTTTATTGTATTGTGTTAACTTACACATACTTTGAGCAAAAGAACATTTTTGAAAAGATTAGCTCGGCTCTTCAAATATGATTATACTGTAATATTCTAATATATATTATAGGTATATATTTACCTTTTTTTTTATATGTGTATATTTGTATGTATGTTTATTCTATATGGTATATTTTAGTTTTAAGCTCTAATTTAAATTTTCCTATTTCGTCCTTTCTACACACTGTGTCTACATTTCTAATCCAACTTTCCTCTCGCAGGTCTGCTGGAAGAAATTTCTTTTGAAATAAGCAGTACCTTTGTGCTCTACTATCTTAATGTACTGTTCTTTTAAGTATTTTGTGTGTGCATAAATAAATAAATAAATAAAAAAATGATTTTCATCTAGGCCCATCGTTTCACGGGATGGGGAAAACATCACGTATCATTTCGTGCTCTCACTGCTTACCATCTTCCGTCATGATACGTGATTATTTTCTGTCCACTCCCCTCGTGTTCAGACCTCACGTGATTAAACGACGAGCCCTCATTTACACATAAACAGCGTAATTTTATATTGTCAGTAAATATTTACATGTATATTTTCGTTTCATTCATTGATCACGTTGACGATATCAAAAAAGAGGTTTTGTTTTCGAGCCGTCTGTTTTTACAGTCACAATTAACTCAAAAAATTATCAAAAAAAATTGATAAATTTTTCTCTAAAGTATTATGCACATTCAAGAAGGTTTTCGTATAAACAAAATTAGATACTTAATTGCTATATTAATTTTAGAAGTTATCTTGTTTCAAATTGAAGAGCACGGGTTGGGTCCCGATTGTTTCAATACAATCAATCTCATCACGAGTTTTAGACTACAGCATTTAGGATTAACTAAAAACACATAGGGCCTAAGTCAGTTCACAGGTTAACGTGAACCTGTAAACGGACGTGGCTTTCTATTTACGGCTACAAATACTCCTAAAAACATCTAAATGTAGAATAAAACCATCATCTAACACCATTCATGACTGAGTCAAACATCTAAAATTAATGAATGAGGTTATCCTCATCTTTGCACAAACATCTGCATAATGCATGCACCATGTGCCTTAGCCTGATAAAGGCTGACGGTAGGTCTTCTCTCGTGATGTAACTCGTTGATATTCCTTCCTAGCCTGTCTTTGAACGAATTAGATCGCACTGTAAGTCGGCAGTCGCCACAATTCTGGTCATTACCCATGATTATTAATTACAATAATTATGCATAATTTTAGGTATTTATTATTATCATCATCACATTCAGCAGTTTGTTCACTGCCATATCAGGCATTTAATTTTGCTTTTGATTTAAATTAAAAGTTATAAATACATGGTACTATCGTTTGAACCTTCGATCGAGAATACTCTAAATAAAGGATCACGGACAAAAACTCATTGCTCTTACTACAATTGATAGAGGGGAAACAAAAAAATAAATATAAAATAACTTGAAGTTTAGATTTAGGAATTTTAATACTCATCATCGTAAATCATATCATCATAACATAAACTTGAATTACGTTTGCGATAAATTAATATTAGGACTCTAAAAATGTAAAAACAAATGCGCTTTAAGCTCGACAATAAATACATTTTGGAACGAATGCAAATAAATTTATTCTAAAATAAAACGTAAGTATAAATTCTTTTTTTTTTAATGGGTGCTTGCCGCTCATTCTATTTTTGGTTGCACAATGAAATGGCCATATGCCTTATTTTTCTAACCATTTTTCAAGTTCCCTGTTTCTAATGTATTCTTGATCGAAGATTAAAAATAATTGAAAATGTTACTTTTAATTTGCATCAATTTTTTGCGTTTTAGTTGTTATTATATAGGTCTAGGTTAGGATAGCGAGTAGGATATGGCGGAAATACATCTGTTTATTTATATCGATCACACTCCTGAAGAGAGATTAAGCAGAGGACCAAAATAAATATATTTCGTTAAACGTTTAATAGAATAAATGTCTTAAATTCATTATTATACAGGACTAGGACATGCGAGAACTCGATTTCAATCTTATATTAAACCTGGGTTCTACTATGGGACTAAAACAGGTTTTCGATGCCCTATACAGGACCCTTTTTAGATTAACTGGATTTTAGCGGTTTCAAAACAAATAAAATAAGTTAATTTTGCAACGCATTGTATAAATGGGGTTTACCCCGTCTTCAGCTCTTCTTCTGATTAAAAATTATTAATTGAACTCATCATAACAATCACGGGAATTTAAAACAAAAATAAATAAAAAACAAAAATAGTAGTGAATTTAAGGTATATATTTTTAAATTATTGTTATGTCGTACAGATACAATTGATTTGATTACAGTTAGGTGTTATCTAATTTTTACTGTAAGAGTTAATGTATTATTTTATGTAAATAATCCAGGGAAAATTATAGAAATAGATGGCTACAGCCAGCTAGCGCTATTTCGGCGTTCGGTACCTACACGCAGGCGGACTTACTTTCTATAGCACATCAAAATTATTATTTAATAATGCAAAAAAAAAATATATAAAAAAACGCAAAAAAAAGACTTCATTATAAAGTAAAAAACGAAAAAAATAAATTCATGTACTTATTTGATTAGTTAAATTATTGGTATTGTTTTTGACCTTGTCACCTCCATGAACTATATTAAAAAAATTACATAAGTAATCTAGTGACCACTAAAATAAAAAATAAACGTTATAATTTAGTTCCTGGTTAGCAAGCATTTCTTTTGGGCATGCTCATTCCATCGTTGACCTCATCCATGGCTTTCAGGCAAATCGAGGTCAAGAGTAGGCTCCCATTAGTCAGAAAAAAAATGTTCCACAAGCCGGGTGTTCCCGGCAGTTTGGCAGACAAAATGTACCATATACAATTTGGTGTGTGGAGGATAAAATAGGTATACTTTCTGCTAAATTTGTAATTCTTAGAAACAAAACAATTCAACATTGATTTTTCGTTATTGTCTGTAAAGAGATAAGTTGCAAATTATTTTTAACTCTTAAATGAGCGTGATAAGGTCAAAGGATTAATCTTTCCAAAATTTTCAAAATTCGGTAACTTTTCTATACATGTAGTTTATTCTTTTACTCGCATTTCTTATATTTGTGTATGTATTTGTTGTATCTACCCTATTAAACAATTACAGTATTTTTAGATTCCATTCATAGTCAATATTTATTTATTAATTGTTCTCTTCATTTCCATGCTCTTTCATACATATCCTTACCTTGTTTTCTACTTTTCAAGTATTCCGCTCTATTAATAATTTCACCAAAAAGTATTTTTTTATTTTATTTAAATCTTAATTGTTGAATCTTGAATCAATTTCTTTACATATCCTTATTGTAAGTACACACATAATTTCAAGGCCTCAGACTGGAAATAATACATAATATTATTCTACAATAAGTATTCAAATCACAGTTCATTATTATTATATAAATTATATATATATTATATTATTAATAAATAAATAAATATTCATGCAGTTTTACACCGCTCTAATTCAGGTCTTTTCGAAACATTTTCATGTATAAAAAAAAAGTATCTACCCATAGCTGGGGCACAGACGTTAATAAAAAAAAATATTAATAAAAAAGAAAAAAAAAAAACCAATGTTGTGCGCCTCACTGTTGGGCCAAATATTTGTAAATCAGTTCGCGTGTTTTTGACCCCAAATTGCAAAATTCTCTCAAAATTGCTAAAATAAAATCTTGTCCCAAGTCACAATAATGCAGCTGGGGACATTAGTCCAACAAAACCAACATAAACATCCCGCGATTACCAACCGAGTCTGCATCCTGTTAGATAAACTGCACCAAAAAAATGTTTTAAGTCCGCCTACACCAAATCAATGCCTTCAGCATAACACCAATTAGTTTAGTTAGATTTAGCCATTATGTATTATTAGAATACGTCATACTTATAATTAGACTAGGTTTTCTATACGCGTGTTTTTAATCAGATTATTCCATTGATATACAAGGGGTTATCGAAATAACTAAAACCGTCTTAATTGTAAATGTTTTGTGCATTATAGACAATTTTTACTTTGGGACCAAGTCAACATTCAGCTGCTCCATATATTTGTGTTCGCATACCCGTAAAAAAAAAAACCTGGAAGTAAATAATAACTTTTTTTTTTGATTGAATAAGAGGTTTTTAGTTATTTCAGTAACATCTCATTTAAGATAGGTATCTAGATTCATCTTAGGTACAAACAAGCCAAAATTAAACATCAACTCAAAAACATGAGCAAAAACAGCTCACTTAGCCTTTATTTCAATTTTCGATGTTGTTCAAAATTTCGCTTTACGTGGGTTAGTTTAAAACTGGAATTTGTTTTTATCAGAATCGAAATTAGTGTGATCCCAAGATTATAATATACAGTTAATAACATGAGTGTATTCTGTATTTCGTATTGTTCAAAAATCCACTTGTATATGTTGGTTGATCTAAAGTTTTTTTAGCTATTGTTTATCTTTCTTTATTAATAAATCAGTGGTTTATCTCTAATGTGATTAAAATACGCGTAAAATATGTACATTATTTCATAAACGCGCGCCCCCTTTCTTATGAATTAGTTGTAAGTGGCGGCCATCTTGGTCGGCTCGAAAGTAGTTTGTACATTAATTGGCCGGAAATCAATATTATTAGTAATACATGAGTGTGACGATATAAATAAATAAAGTTAGGTAAAAAGACCCATCATCAAGCCGAAACGTACGAAAGATGATTAAAAGTATTAAAAACAAATATAAGTATCGATTTTTTTTTGTAAATAAGCCTTTATAAGCATTCGTCAGGTATTTAATTAATATTAAAAATAGTGTAATCATTTAGGTAATTCATACCCATTTCCAGATATAATTAAATAACTCGAATTAAATTAAATCTAATACAATCAACATTAAAAAAAAAAAAACAAATACAAAATCAAATTAAAGGAAAACTCAAAATAAAATGCAATTTAGTTCATTTTAACTTGCAGCTCCAACAACTCGACATATTCAAGCAATAATTAAATAATGGATTTAATTAATATATTTGATTTTGAAATTATTCACCAGAATTGAAGTTTAAACATTTGATCTTACTTCATTCAATTTTATATTATCAAATGGAGAATAGTCGGTTAACATTTAAATCTGCATAATTTTGTTTTTAACTCGTACTTCATATTTGGACTCAAAAAGTATAAAATTGATATATTTTATTGTAATTACTACATAAAAATTATATTTTCAAATTCAGAAATGTCGTTTAACATTAAATTGTTTAGTTTTCAATTCATTCGCCATATTTAGACAATAACTTAGTTCAAACTGGATTACATAAAATTATTGATTTTAGAACTATTCATTTTATTTGAAATTAATACATTTGATCTTACTACATTCAATTATATATTTGCAATTTCAGGTATGTCGTTTAACATTTAATTCTACATACTTTTGTTTTCAACTCATATTTGGACAATAACTTAATTTAAAAATAAGTTTTTTGTTCTTAAAATACACTTGATCTTAAATTTTAATACATACATTGTTTTATATTCAGAAACGTGTTAGAAGTAAAAAAGAACACTTCACACTGTCTTTTTTTTACACTTTTATTATAATCAGTAATATACTCATTATTCATTTTTGTAACTAATAATTGACATTTTAAATATTTCTTTATAAAATCAATAAAAAAAACATTTTAAAATATAAAAAAAAGTATAGTAACCGTAGTTATTATTATTATCTATTATTAATTTTGTGAGTACACCACAGAAAAAAAACGGCGATGTAATGAAATGTCGAATATTTTAAACTCGGCTAGATAGTGGTTATTCTTACACCTTTAAATGATATGCATATCCGCCATATCGTACTTTTAAAATAGGTCTCTATGGTACATATAGCTTGGCTTTCTTAACAATAGTATTAAGGCATACTTCTTATTTTGGAAGTGAAAGATTAGTTAAAAGTCATTCTGGTTGGAAACAGATAGCAGTTTGAAACACCAATTAAAATACTTTTAGCATATAAATTTAGATCAGGGGCCATTCGTTATGATATGCGATTATTAGGGCAAAATTCCCCTATAAATAAAAAAAGTATTGTGTGGTTTTATAAACCACGGTAAAAGTGTAACTTTTTTTTTCACATTATAGACATTTAACTAAAAAGTTTTGTTATAATGTTCCATTAATTAAGGGTATAAAACGTATAAAACGCGGAGTAGGGATAAAGTGAAACCTACTACTAGCCTACTCCGCGGCCGAACGTCACGCGACATGCAATACACGCACGTAAAAGTTTGAGACGATGTAATAAAAGTTTCACTTACAATATAAATAATACCCCGTCGTGAGGTTTTAGGCTACCCCTCCTCCACGGCATCAAAGATCCGATAGTTTTAGAATTTGCAGGCCTAAAAAATCGGATTGTAGCCAATTCACTCGCTCGGGTTTTTACGTCAATTAAATTTATTATTAGTAAAAATATTTCAGACATAATATTATACGTATTTACGTGATAAATCAAAGATTTTTGAAAAATTACTATAAATTAATTTTCCAAATTTCAAATGACCTCTAATATGATTTCGAATAAGTACCGAATGACACGATTCACATGTCCAGAGTCAAAATAACATGCCGAACGGCTCATATATTCTATTTCACAAAATATTAACGTCACTGCCAATATCAATTTCCTTTTTTTATTACTATAATTAGGATAGACATTAACTTAGGTAGCCACCCACATATATATTTTAAATAGCTATTGCTGTATGTGCCATAGTATTTTTCTTATTTTTTACCGGTATTAAAACTTTTATTTTTATCAGTACTTACAAATTTACGTTTAAATTTATTTATTTTATGAAGAGTCTTTTTGACTCTTCAGCAAAAATCTCAACAAGTTTTAAATTGTTTGTGGTTATTTTTGGTTTTTAACCATTTGTTATGTTTGAAGAAGTTTGTGAGTTATTTTGAAGGAATGTTAGTTGGTGGATATGTTTGTGTGCACTGCTAGACCATAACGACGCCACATGTGAAATAAAATGAGCGGGCACCATCGGTTGCTTCTTTTTGGATTTCGCGTGTATGGTCATGTCAGTGGACATGAACTTTGGAACGAGACTTTAATTTTTATAACACTGTCATCGTAATCCTCTTCTGAAGAGCGCTCTCAAGGATTGAGATAGTAAATTAGGATTCCTTTTGGACACTCCGGTGTCCCTCAAGCAATCCCTACGAAGGAGAGTCAATAACTTCTAACATTGTTACTTAAATTAATTCACACTTTTGTGAAATGTCCGCCTCTCCATAGAATTTGTAGCGCGTTTTGCTTTAGCCCCGAACTCTAAGATAGTTGGATATTAAATAAAAATGCGGGATAGTTGCATTAATGCACCGATATTTGGAAAGTATTTAAAAATGCGGGACAGTTGCATTAATGCAACGATAATTGGAAAGTATTTATAAATGCAGGTTAGTTGCAACAGATGCACCGATAGTTGGAAAGTATTTAAAAATGCGGGATAGTTGCATTAATACATCGATAATAATTGGAAAGTATTTTAAAATACGGGATAGTTGCATAAATGCACCGATAGTTGGAAAGTATTTAAAAATGCGAGATAGTTTCATTAATGTATCGAAAGTTGGAAAGTATTACAAAATACGGGATAGTTGTATTAATGCATCGATAGTTGGAAAGTATTTAAAAACGCGGGATAGTTGCATTAATGCATCGATAGTTGGAAAGTACTTAATGTGGCATAGTGGCATTAATGCTATAATTATTTAAAAATGCGGGAAAATGCAAATACGTCGGTAGACGGTTCTTATACTTAGAGTGCGTTTCAAAGCGCAGTATGTCGATGTAAATTAAATACTATACGGCAGTAATGTAACGAGTCTTTTAATGTTAAAGTGAAACGCGTTATAGTTCCTCTTTCTGTCATCAGTTTACTACTACTATGTTATTTTATCTTAAACTTTGGTTAGTGACATCTCATGAGCCCGCGTGGCAGCCCATCTGCCCGCGTGGCATTCTCATCTGTCCCCTGGGGCTTATCATCTGCCCCGCGGGGCTTATCATCTGCCTAGTGGCATCTCATATGCCCAAGTGGCGTCATTTCATTTCGTATTAATAATAAATCGTATAAACTTATTAAATAATCGATATGTATCTGTCTCCTTCTTAGTTGTACTCATCTTGAATGTATTTTGATACGTGAAATAAAGCACGAATTTTCGGATAGTTTGTCCACTAGCACTGTAAGACAATCGAGCTAATTGATCATAGAAATTAACGGAGTATAATATTACTCGGAACTTAATGTTCCAACCATGTGTAGTGATTAATGTTAAATTATTTAAAGGGATGTTCCTCGATTTTTCGCCATAATTATCTTAAGTTTTAAGAAAATAGAGCTGTGAAAATTTAAGGGTATAAAAAACTCGACTCGAAAATCATATCGGTTCAGCTAAATTATAAATTTATTGAATGACGACTTGTCCGTGATTATGTCGAAGGAAAAGTAAGACTTTTCGAAAAATATTTTTATGATTATTATTAATTACTTACTTGTAACGAACAGTTTTGTTGATTGTCGATTTTGCAAATGGTTTTCGAGTGGATGGAAGAAATGCGTGTGGACATTCAGCAAAAATAAAACAACACTAATTTTAAAAACTGTCGAGACCGCGGCTTTGGTCGCGCTAAAAATAGCAGTGAATTTTATCTTTACATTTTTATAGGTATAAGATAGGATATCAAACACATTCAAGTTAAAAAATAATAATCGACATGATTCTTAAACTACATCTTTTTTTCTAAATCACTGAATTATAAAAGGCGTAAATTACTAGTCACTGACGCTACAGACAATGCATCAACACTAATGATTGGTTGTTGGATTGCCTTACTAGTTTTTGACACCTAAAATAAAAACGCGAATAACGTCGCTTTGAAAATCGGTTCCGTGAACCTCAATTTGCTTTTTAATCGAGCTTACCAAAATTAGATCAATAGTCAGTTTAAAAAATGGTCTTTATTGATATCAAAATTGTACTTAAATGTGTTTCTATCTTCATACAATTAAACAGTATTATGTGCTTAGATGTAAGTTAGTTTTGTACGCAAAGTACTTTAGATATGATATTCTAGTATTTATTACCAACAAACGTTAAACGTCACTCGACGTGTACGCATTCAGGTCTTAGATTTAGTCATGTTTTTAAAATATTTAAACTGCAAGGATACGCTGAAGATAGCATGTTAAACTAATGGGTCCTTTCAACAGGGTCGTTACTCGTATGTTACCTTAGGGGGCTGTCAATGCGGCATCTATCAATTACTTAGATTGCCAATAAACACTGTCCTCTAGAGCTTAGAGTAATTACTCTGCCGTACATCTTAGGCAAGGGATCGACCGTCGACGCGTGCACCGACGCAACGGACTAAAAGGTCCTATCCTTAGCTCTAAATGCTACGATTATATCAAAACATACATATATATCATTTGATGTTTAAACTGCTATCTTTATCATATGCTTCGCTTACACACACACTCTTACGTTCTACTGTCAATAATACTAATAACTTAATTTCCAAAGAACGCGCATTGACGTCATCAACGGTATACAGTGCTTTAAGTAAACTAGTTGTCCTGTCCTTAACGGGGAGTCACAACATAGCTGCCTCTCGGGTACAACTACAGGGTTACTCGTAACTCGACGTATTCCCTTCAGGACGTCATAGAAGGGTTAAAATGTAACAAATGACGCCGCAAATGTTCTACCGAAATTCAGTAGTTTTGGAATTAGTTCGTTTTTTTTTTTTTTTTTATGAAAAATCCCAGATTAAATCATTTAAAGCTAGTTTTAAATTGGTTTCAAATGATTTGATCTGAGATTTTTATAAAAACCAGAAATTGAATTAACTCAAAAACTAATAAATTCAGTAGAACATTTGGTGGTTTAATTTGTTGCAGTTTAACCCTTCCATGACTACCTGCAAGGAATACTAGTGACCAGTAACCCTGTATAGCTAAGAACCATTCCAAGCACCACAAAGTCATAAAAAGTAGTTGTCCTGTCCTTAACTGGATGTCGACAACTTCGCGACCTGTCGGGTCCATCTATAGCTAAAAACCATCTAAAGACTCCAAAAGTCGAAAAAAGTAGTTGTTCTGTCCTTAATTGGATGTCTACAACTACGTCTCCTGTCGGGTCCATCTATAGCTAAGAACCAAAGACTCCAAAAGTCATATGAGTAGTTGTCCTGTCCTTAACTGGATGTCGACAACTATACTACCTGTTGGGTCCAACTTTAGCTAAAAAGCATAGCAAGAACCACAAAAAAAAAAAAAAAAAACTAAAAATCCAAAAAAAAAAAAAAAACTCAAAATTAGCATAGCTTTTTGTCTTGACAGACCGCCACCTGTCGGGTACAATTATAGCAAAATAAGATCGCCAGGACCACAAAAAAAAATATAAAACACAAAAAAAAAAAAAAACGAGTTTTGCTATCCTTAACTCGGGCAATACAAAAAAAAATAAAAATATAAAATTAGCATAGCTTTTTGTCTTGACAGACCGCCACCTGTCGGGTACAATTATAGCAAAATAAGATCGCCAGGACCACAAAAAAAAATACAAAAATATGAAATTAGCATAGCTTTTTGTCTTGACAGACCGCCACCTGTCGGGTACAATTATAGCAAAATAAGATCGCCAGGACCACAAAAAAAAATACAAAAATATAAAACACAAAAAAAAAACGAGTTGTGCTATCCTCAACTCGGGCAATACAATAAAAAATATACAAAATTAGCATAGCTTTTTGTCTTGACAGACCGCCACCTGTCGGGTACAATTATAGCAAAATAAGATCGCCAGGACCACAAAAAAAAATATAAAACACAAAAAAAAAAATACAAAAAAAAAAAACGAGTTTTGCTATCCTTAACTCGGGCAATACAAAAAAAAATAAAAATATAAAATTAGCATAGCTTTTTGTCTTGACAGACCGCCACCTGTCGGGTACAATTATAGCAAAATAAGATCGCCAGGACCACAAAAAAAAAATACAAAAATATAAAACACAAAAAAAATACAAAAAAAAAACGAGTTGTGCTATCCTTAACTGGATGTCGACGACATCGACGACTGTCGTGTCCAACTATAGTTAAGAAACATCCAAAGACCCCAAAAACCATTAAAAAGCTAGTTGTCCTGGCAGTGTTGTCCTGTCCTTAACTGGATGTCGACAAGACTTTCACGAGTCAGGTCCAACTAAAGCTAATAACCATCCAAAGACTCCAAAAGTCAAAAAAAGTAGTTGTCCTATCCTTAACTGGATGTCGACAACATCGCGACGGTTCGTGTCCAACTGTAGCTAAGAACCACCCAAAGACCCCAAAAATCATAAAATAGCTGTTTGTGCTGATAAGATTGTCCTGTCCTTAACTGGATGTCGACAACCTCGCGACCTGTCTGATCCAACTATAGCCAAAAACCATCCAAGACTCCAAAAGTTATCAAAAAGTAGTTGTCCTGTCCTTAACTGGATTTCGCCAACTACGCCAACTGTCGGCGTTCATCTCATGTTTAAGTAAGTGCGTAAGAGTGTGTGAATTAGTAAGTAAGCCACTAGTCTAATGCCCACACATTTACAGTACGTCGCAGATGTTGTATGGACTAAAGGGTTATACACAAAACTGAGAAACGGCGCGATGCGAATTCGCAACGCAAAGGAACTGTAAGTTTTTGTACTCGTAGAATTTTACGATGCGACGTCGTATCGCAGTTTTGTGTACAAGCCCTAAATAGTTAATGCTAATCCATGGATAAGGTCGAATGTACTTACGTAATGTTAGACTGATGGGCGGGTGTTGTGTCACTGAACTATCTGTAAATGTGTGGCGATTGACTTTTCATATATCATATGAACTTTCCTTAATTAATATTATCTTAGATGCGTTAAGGTGTGGCTTCGGTAACTATTTATTAGTAATTTAATGTATTTTTGGAACTCCAAATAAAGTATCTAATCGAATCTCATATTCTTTTCATTTCTATTTATACCTTTCAGTAACATATAAAAGAAAATACGTCTGGTTGGTGCATTTTCTTTTACATACATAACATCACACAAGCAATCTCAGAATCTGATGTATGAAAACTTTACTAAAGACATACCACATTTTAAATTTATACCAATATGTATTGCTACAATTAAAAACTCATTAAAAAGACTCAACATAAAAAATAATAGTTAAAAAAACTAAAAAAAACACGCTTGGGGATATTTGCATAATGACCCTACTTTTACCAATATATGTCATTAAAATACATCGACCGCCCCACGCTTTTCTACAATTTTTTTTTTTTGTTAATCACACTATTCTGAATTAAATTTAGCGAAAATTATATTCTACTTTTTAGTTTGCTTTGCTATTAAAGCGTGTTGTTTTGTTTTTTTTGTTTGTTCGGTTATCTTTAAAAGCATGTTTTTTTTTTAATTACTTATTTAATTTCTATTTTTTAGTTCTGCTAACAACAAAAGCTTTTTTTTAAAGAGTTTTTTGAACTATTATTCATCTTTGCTTATATTGTCTTAAAACGATGATAATTTCATAGCAACGAATAATCGGCTTTTTGGTGTATCATTTGTGTAAATCTAAATAGGTTGCCAAGTCCTATGAATTATTTCGTAATCTAACCATTTCATCTAATGCATCACTGTTACATGGGATTTTTCCTGTTAACGTTGAGCAATCAAGTTCTTCGATCCGAATACCGTCCAGAGACCTTCCGTGGCTGAGAGCTACATAAGCTTGTTCAACGGCAAATAGTCCAGAACCTAGGTAAATGAATGCATGATCAACTGTGCAGCCTTTCATTTTGTGTACAGTTGATGCCCAACTCAGGATCAGTGGCAACATTCGCCTTTCAGCGTCACTATAGCTATATTTTGCAAAGAACTGTAGTTACATTGGTTTAATTACAGGTAAACCATCTGTTCCAAAATCGATACAGACTAACGGTATATCTATATCAAATACTTGCCATCGTCGAAAATGTGGTCAGATAAAATCTACGTGTTAAAAATTTTTGATCATTAGAATTTAAAACTTATACAATATTACAAAGTTTAAAGTTTTGGAATGTAAATTTCCTTCAAAATCCGGCGAGTAGTCATCAAACATGCATGTCTCAATGCAAGGCTAAGAACAGTCATATGACGTAAAAAGCTCCGTGTCCACGTCGCTAATCCTGAAGTTCATCCTGCATAGTCAACAGTTTGGTTGCACGAAGGGTAGGGCGATAACGGACGCGGGAGTTAAACTCATCAGTCACATTTTGGAATACTGGGAGAATTCCCAGGATGCCATTGGCATTTGTGTCCACAAAACACTGATCTGTAAATTACACCACTACGGAATGCGTGGACAAGCTGCTGGTCTTGTTCTTTCCTATTTATCAAACATGCTGTAGAAAATAAAATATGTAAATAGGCTGACTTCCTCCGGGTCTATAGTCAATCTCCCTTATATGATGGTCAAATTAACGAATATAACTCTATTTTTTTATGATTTTATTTGCGAGTATTTTTTCCGAGGGGGGGTTGGTAAAAGCAAAATAACGGGGGGGGGGGGGTGATAAAACACTGACGGTTCGTCGGAAAATAACTGGATGGTGGTAATAAAACTTAGAAAAATGTTAAGCCGATTTTTAATCCATACCTTGTATCACAGAATACAATTACAAAATAAATATGTTTTCACAAATTACATTGCTTTAAAACAAATTATGAAAATAATATTATCATTACCGTTTTGCGCAATATGACATCATATGCCTCAAATCATTTTAAATTTAACTAAAACAACAGCTATGAAGCTGTAATAAAAAAAAATATCCTACTTCTTAAATAAAACCTAATAATAATACATCAACATATGTATATCCTAAATGTTTTATACAATCAAATTAAAACAATCACATAGTTGACGACACACTGACATACCTTCTATGCTACATGGATCTCTCAGAGCGATATGATATCGACCAGGCTGGTGGTAAATATTAGTGAAAGGATAATGGGCGTTTCTCATAGCTGTATAAAGTTGTGGTGTATTTCATTTAAAAGTTCATAATAATAGGTTTATTTTATTGGATGGCACCAACAGTCACATGTGTGCAGGGAAATAACTATGAACGATGTTGTGTTGGTTTACATGGATGGTATGTTCATTATTTCCGAGAAATCGAGCAACTTAATTTTTAGAGCAGCGGTGGCCCAGCGGTAGCAGCCTCGACTTACGAGCTGTAAGTCGTAGGTTCGAACCCAGGCAGGCGCATTACTTTGTGTAATTTATTTCATCACCGCAGCTCTCAAAACGGTGAAGGAAAACATCGTGAGGAAACCGGCATGTCCTAGAACTAAAAATCCGAAGACACGTGACATTTACCAACCCGCACTGGGCCCGCGTGGAGGATTACAGCCCTCTGATTGAGAGGAGGCCTGTGTACCAGCAGTGGGAACATTATATGCTGATAATGATGAGCAACTTAATTAAACAAAGCTGACTTAACGCTAAGTCGGCTTGAGCCTCGTTCACTTACGCCACACGACGGCGCCCATTCCCAGCCCTTTATTGGTACAGGCCAGATGACGTCGTTAGCTCCAAAAGATCCTTTTACAAGAGCAAGTAGACATTTTGTGCCTGTCAACTGCCACCAACTCTTTGTCTTCTAATATATTTCTCTATTACGATAATTGTAGTGCCTAATATCATCTAAAAATCACATTAATTATTAAAATACCTTATATTATGCGAATAAATAATACCAAAGAATGCAATCGTGAGATGTCACCGGACTTGACTCGTACGATAATTGTTTACACTGTAAAGAATTACCTCACGAAACGCAGTTGCGATTTCTCGTTGCAGTAAGTGAAGCTGGACAATGATATTCAAATATCATTGGCAATGTCATCTATACTTATTTATACAGCTATATAAAAGACTTATTTATACAGCTTTATAGCTATATGAAGCTGTATAAATAAGTTTCGAATTGGAAAATTCTTTTAGTGTTGGATAGCTCATTTATCGAGGAAAGCTATGGGCTATATAATATCACGCTACGACCAATAGGAGCCGCGATAAAGTGGCGCGGGTTAGGTGGTTAGAAATATAAATGTCAACATTAATTAAAGCAGTAGGGCTAATTGTACGATTTTGTTCTTTGAATTTAACTCATCTCTAAAATAATCGGGATTGTAAAATGTGTTACTAGGCTTGCTGGATAATCTCTATCTACATATTTATACAAAAACAGATTTGTTACTATTGTAAGTTTGTGGCACCTAACACTTAAATCTAACAAACTTACTTAAACAAAAGTTTATACTAGTGTGGCCCAAGAGAAGGGACTATAAAAAATACTCGTATATTTAATATTGATACGACCTATAAACAGCTGTAGGTAAATAAATAAATATCTAATAGATTCTAAAAATGTGTTATTTAAGGTCATTTCATACCTTCACATGGTAACTTCCTTCTAAATAGGCACATGACTCTAAGGCTTTTATTTACATAAAAGCATCACACCAGTGATCAAACACAGCCACATTTCGCCAGTTACGTTTAAGTCCCATATACAAAGGGGCGAGCCTATTGCTAAATTTGTATAAATTCGGAATGACAACCAACAATTCTACGCTTACTCTTAGGCATGGTTTTAATATCAAGCATTCTTACGAAAACAATAATTATTAATCATTCGAGGTAACAACTACTGCCACAACGCTAAAGATCAGCTCAGAGAGGAAATAGGTACCTTATATAATAACAACAATACTACAACTGATATTATTCTACATCTATATCTGAAACGCCGTAAAGGACATTGACCGTGCTGTTACATTTACAACCCTCGGTGTAGAGTCTGAAGTTATAAATCGAAGAGCACACTGTTTTTTGCGACATTTCAAATTTCCACCATCCACATTAAACTAAATAAAAAGACAACACATTTTCACTTATTGTCGTAAGGGTGGTTACAGTTTTCTACGGGAAACGTTATATACTAGAACTACATCTAATTTGTCTTTAATGTAACATCCTATTTGGCATTCCAAGTCCAACGTCAAATTAGACAGGGTTAATCTAATTTTAAAAATTAACTTAAATAAATAATTTATTTAAAAGTCCAATACTGCTAGAAACACAATGAAAATAAAAGAAAAAAACGCAAACTCATGAAGTCGTAAAGGTCACCGGAGTACCTAAAGTTACAGGGTAAAGGTCTTAACGACCAATAATGATAAGTTGTCATAGTAACAATAAGATCTATACTTGAAATGCCCTAACAATAGACGCCAAACTCTCATAAGTGCCGGTGACGAAGATAAACAGCCCCAGGAGGATGATGAAGCAGTCCTTGAGCAGCATGTGTTTGGGGATGCCTCCGGGCTTCTGCGATGTGGAGACGAGTTCGATGAGTGGGGGGAACATCAGGGCTAAAGCTGTGCTGCTTATAGCTCCCACCAGGGATATGAAGAGGCCTAGCTCTGGTATTGATTCGGCTGCCACGACTAAAAGAAAGGCAGAACAGACTAATTTTAATTTCTGTAAAGAGCAATCTAGCTGGGTAACACATAAGCACGTACATATACTAGTTACACGAGATCTTATAGTAAATCCCAAGCTAGACAGTTGTCCGTATCTTGGAACTCAGTATTTGATTAACAGAGTGGAGACTAGAGAGGTGACAAGTAATGTGGTGGAGTAATTTGTGACTACGTGCCTGGAGTGGTGTATATGTAGGTATCGACAATGCGTTGCATTATCAGAAATAAAACTGAAATGAAAATTTACCTAGTGCTGTCAGCATTAGGAGCTTTTCAATTCGGTAGGATTACAGGGAAGGTATGTATGGAGCTATAAAGAAAATGGTTTCGAGTATTACCCAAAAAGCTCTTCAATTGCTGACTTCGAAGTATTAAAGTTTTAATAATGACCTGTCCTGTGGTCCCTAAATTCAGCTTGAAATAATGCTCCAAATTATATAAAGGTACTTACAAGTGACCAGAACCAGTAGTGCCCTGTACCCGAGCTCCTTTGCGACAGGGTTGGAGACTCCAATCTTCTTCTGAATAGCTGGCCAGGTGATGGCGACGGGTACGTAGAATTGAAGTGGGTACGTGAACAGAATTGACAGTGCGATCAGAGCCTGCACCACGTTACTGAGTCTGTAATCATGTTCAAAAATTAGTAACCAGAAACATATACATCTGCCTAATCTGGGGACGGCTGTCAGTCTGTCTGTCTAATCTCAACAACTCAGTTACTATGTTTTCTTGATAAAGCTAACTGTCCGTCATTCGGGCTTCTGACTACCTATAAAAACAGTTCGAGAGAGGATAGGAAAATAATCCCAAACCTTATGCTATTGTCTTCAAATCATACCTTCAAGACAGGGGTCGAAAAGGTTACCCAAATCATAGAGTAAAGGTTAACGCGTATTATGGGCTCATTCAGCATGTGAAAACTTTTTAACTCGATAAATCGGTTCTGCTTCAAGACAGTCTGGAACCTGGAATAATTTCAATGGAGCTTGCAAAGCGAAAACTTACACTTTTCCTGGCTGCAGATTTAAGGTCAAGCTGCCGAGCACGTCATCTCCCCACTTCAGGTAGCCCAGGAAGCCCACAGTGATGAAGATGCTCCCGACCACCACCATGCCTACATTCAGCACACCCAGAGGCTTCTGGAACTTCTCCGGTTTCTTCATCTCATTTTTCAAAGGGAGAACCTGTTACCGAATAATATTTAGTTTTATACGACACGAGGGACATATTGAGGGAGGGTATTCAGTATTCGATTCTCGTCCCAAATATGTAAAAAACCTATAACGTATATAGAAGAATTTTTAATGTTTTGTTTAGTGCCTAGATATTTTGGACTGTCCTAAGCCAGGTAAGTTTAAAGTATGAAGGGAAAATGGATTATACCTAAGAGTCATTGCCCCGCTCACATGTTCTGCGATAGTATTAAGTCGCTAGAGCAGTGTTTTATTTTTGTTTATATTTTTATTAGTATCATGTTAGCATGTACTATTATGGGTTTGAATATGTCCCTCGTTTAAACTAACATACTGTAGAGGCTGACCGTAACCTATACTACTCACTCCTGACCGTGGCCGACGAAGAAGCTGGCTATCGACTGTTTTCTCACTCAAGAAACGAACAATACGTAAGTACCCGTTTCAGTAAAAAGATACAAAAGCACTGACTTCCGAAACTGCCTGGGAATCGAACCGAATCGCAACCTCGCACTTGCGACACCGAGACCAAAGATACCATTTTCATAAACTAAGCCTGTTTTATTCAGGTTCTCCAAAATCATTACTGTATCTGGGTGAATTTCCCAAATGACTTATTTTTTTGTCTTCGGTGAAATTAGTATTGGAAAAAAGGAATATCGTTCTGAATTATATTTTTTTGTATTTAATAAGTAGTTATTGGGTTGTGGCAAAAATATAATTTGCCTAGGACTATTTACAAAGGTTGAAATAAATTCATAAACCTCTATTTTTTTCAAATCGGTGCTGTCCCTCTACTTTTTTTACAAACAAAAAAGCTTATACACTAATAGAAATAAGTAAGTTAAGTATATAACTTATTCTATTTTATAGAATATTAGTTTTTTTATTAATATATAGCATATTTTATTACATAATTAACGATTATTATTACAGAAAGGCACAAACGTACCTGTCCTGAAAATGTTCTCATATCGCTGGACAAAAGTAATTTAAACCTAACTTTACATCGACGAGTCCGACAGCGTCCCCACCCCAATTTTATTTTCTCGTTAGTGTGTGCTAGTGCGCAGTCAGGACGGACTTGTGACAAATCGCTGCATATTCTCGCCAATAACATAAGTACGCCATTTCAGTTGCTCCCGGACAATTATTTTATAGTATCGGTGGTTGCATTTTTCTAGTGTAATGAGTAGTTTTAATTTTGTTGTTTTGTTCTAACACAGTTAGTAAGTAAATTAGCTTCATTGACTGTTATTGAATTTATCCTAGATATTATGCATTTTTTCTAATTTTCGGAAAAGTGTGTTATTTCTCACGTCGCTGTTCTCATATCGCTGTAATCGGTGGTCTTCATTACCACCGATGTGATAATTTAAACCACCAAAAATCAATCGGTGTCTTATATCTAATATCGGTGTTTTGATTCATGATCAACGCACAGTTTTGTCACATCGGTGGATTACTTCATCATATCGGTAGATCATTTTATCATCTCGGTGATTCGTTTTATCATATCGGTAGATCCCGTGTCATTTCGTTAAGTAAAGTATAATACTATCACAAAGACAATGATAGTAAAAATAATCATTTTTTTTAAATGCCTGGTACCTATAGTAAATATAATAAAAAAGAAAGTAAATATAATACACAATTAAAAAAAATATTACATATAATAATATATGATAGTACACAATTAAAAAAAATATTTTGCAACTGAATTTCTAAGAACTCAGTTCTCTTTGGATGTGATCTACTTACACTTGTAAAAATATATAGGTACCTACTAACTATTTCATTTTTTGATGTTCAAAGGGTGATAGATTATCATATCGCTGGATATGTACATCATTTCGGTGGATAAACTTATCATACCGGTGTACAGAAAAAATAATCGGTGCCGGTTTGTCATATCGGTGGAAACCAGAATTCAAACTGAATTTTCTCCTTAGTCTTAAATGATACGTTGATGATATTAAATTTGGGGATATTTGATATCTTAAAGATTACATTAAACCTGAAAAATATACAAAAAAAAAATATAAATGAAAAAGTTCACCGATATGATAAAAAAAATGGCATTTGTTGAAATTCACCCATCTGTATTTATGTTAAGTTTCATAACCATACCTGGCAGAACATTTGACCGAAAAATATTAAAAAAAAACCTTCCCCAAATATTTTTTGTCGGTTACTCCACGATTGCTAACTGATGAAATGTATGTGTAGTAACAGGTACGCGTCTGCCTAACCTGTCGGGGATTATAGGCGTGGTGGTATGTTATGTTATGCTAACTGTTCAGACACATCACACTGCCGATGCCGATGAGAACCCTCTCTCCACTAATTCGTCACAGCCAGAACAAGATCTATCAAGAAAAAACTAGCTCAGTGACTTTCGTTTAACGGTCACACAAAACACTCGCTGAGAAAGTCTCACTTGGTCCAGACGATTACTAGCAAGGGACTGGCAGCTAGTACTCCCTACTGGCACTCACGCACTCAGTCCAAGCCATAACTCGGCGTCAAAACTATTTGTAGTATGAAAAGTAAGAAAGATTTTATTTCCAAGGAACAAAGCAATAAAACAAAATTAAATAAAAATAAATCAACAAAAAAAAAATATATAAGACATATACAATAAACTAAATTGGTCCTGTACGGGGCAAAAACGTATCTCAGCACGGTTAAGTATCATTAAAAAAGAGTGCCACGGTCAGGAATGATCAAAAAACCCTCGCTCTTCGTTGCTGGATACCTTATTTTTAGCCACTAGGTAGCTTTACTATAGTTATTCGCTAATCATCGGCATCGCCTAGATTCTTTAAATATTCCCGAGAAAACGAAGCTAAAAGCTACGTACTAACTTTGTATACTTGAATAAAGACAGCAAGTGCCAAGCACTGTGACGTCACATTGACACGTGCCACGAAAGTGGAACAGCTTTGGTATTACTAGCAATATGCATCTCCTCCTTAGCGTTAAGATGGCAATCAACATTGTGTCGGCCCAACGCCCGCCCATCAACGCATTCGATTCGTTTTCAATTTCCGAACCTAACTGTCAAGTTCGTTATCGTGTATCCGCTGCTTCGATTGCTTTCAACTAGCTACCCAATTGACAGAACAGAGAGGCTCTGCCTACTTAGGTACATTGTTTTCTCTTCTCGATAAACCCAATCCTTCTTCCACCTGCTTTCTCTAACAATCAAAATTGTATATCAAATGTCTGTGTCATCTTCGTGCATTATTTTTTTTACTTTGCTTCAAGTTTTTTTTTATACTAGCTGTAAATAAAGTACATTCCGACGTATGCAGGTGCATACGTTGCAATTCAATATTGTTTTATTACCATCTTCGCAATATTACCTTTCTAATGAAACCAGTTTGGGGCACATCGGTTGGCTGGTTTCAAAGTCTATAACGAACATATGTAAGGCGGTAGAAACATTTTTTTTTGTTTTTTTTTTTTTTATATAAAAAAATATGTTCACAAGAACAAAGAGGTTTATGAGTTTGGATATAGGAGGTAATCTTCGTAACTATGATTAAAACTTTCTAGTCACAAAATCTAGTAATAAATAAAAAAAATATCAGTAAACTTCGTTCGTTCGTTCGTGGTCTTGGTTCGCTCTAAAATATGTACAGCTAATATTTGTATATTGCTATATATTTGTTGCGATGGTATTGGAAATATCTAAAATCGTACAAGAAATTAATAAAAACTCACCAATCCAATTCCCTCGAAGGCATAAATAGCAGTTCCAAAGTATAGCGGCAGCTGCTGCCACGACGCTATGTAATCCCTGGTCTCCACTGGTGGCAGGTCCTGAGTGGCCTCGTAGACCACCACGGCCACTCCCGCCGCCATCATGATGTTGGCGATGGTGGAGAACGGTGTGAGGTACTTCAGGTTGCGCACCATGCAGGCCAGGAGAACCGGGATCACCACAAATATCATGTGGATTGACAGATCGATGTGAATGTTGTACTGGTCGCAGATCTGGGACAAGGAAAAAAGATAAGATTTTTAAATTAGTGGTACTAAAGTGTTTCGGTTAAATAAAATAGTTCTGGTTATAATAACTAGGTATTCTTCAACTTACCGTAGTTAAGGCGGAAACACACTTACGTGTCGTGGCGTGTCGTGACGCGCCAGAAGCACTCGTTTTCATACATCGTTGCGACACGACACGCCATGCAAATATGTCCCTAACCATATTAAATGTATGAAACCGATATGTTTCCACCATTAGAAGTGTTTTAAATATTGTCAGGTGCGACTCTATAATGTTTCAGTATATTTCATCCTAAACAAGGGCTGACCCATCAGCCTATAGCAGTCCACTGGCAAAAGGGTCTGCCAAGCGAAGGTATCCCATTTAACATAATCGTCGGTTTTTCTTATCAAGCTGCTTCTAGCCATCCTAGGAAGAACAAAGCTCCCTCAGACTTATCATCAGCCCACAACGTGCCCACAACTGAGACACAGCCCATCGTGGGTTGGTCCATCTGCGGTTTTTTTATTCTGTACCATGCCGATCTCCTCACGATGTTACACTTCGTCGTATTAAGAAGAAGTAGCTAGCAGAAGCACCAAGACGAAATTTTAGTCAAGTTGCTGAAAAAATTGGCAAGTTTTCCATTTATCCATTACCGACTTACCATTTTAACATTATTCGCGATAAACACGATGTAAACGCAGCAGAAGCCCAGCTGTGTGACGCAGAGGAACCCGTTGACCAGGATCTTCATCGTACCAGCCATGCCCCGGGTCCGAGCGGGTCCGTTCTTGAACACTAAGTGCACCGTGTCGGCGAACCCTGGAGGCCGGTCCCGTTTCGACGTCAGGTACATCTCTTCGGAGCAGTTAAGCTGTAAGGAAATCGCTTTTAGAGGACTATAGTATTTTTGTCAATTTACTAAAATTGTCCTTCTGATCGTTTCGGCCATGGAGGCCAATCTCGGTGGAGACTAGCTATCGCTGCAAGAAAT
Organism: Cerastis leucographa; assembly: GCA_963082945.1. Lineage (NCBI taxonomy): Eukaryota > Metazoa > Arthropoda > Insecta > Lepidoptera > Noctuidae > Cerastis > Cerastis leucographa. The sequence continues at coordinate 30,158,492 of OY720378.1, forward strand.
ATTACAGTTCACACGTGTTTGTACAAACACAGGCGCAGTCTCTTTCCCTCCAGCCTCATAGTCCGCCGGGACAATCCGACACGACCAGGGAAGGACAGACAAAAGAAGGACTTACTGCTTAACAAGTTTTCCAAAGTACAGGAGTATCATACCGCCAGGCGCCAACGTCTAAATACGGCGCCTGATGCTGAAAAATGTCTTGTGGAAAAACCCAATAACACTTACTCCTACCCACGAGATCTACAGGAAAGCTTTTGCTAGTGTTTCTGATTTAATATGTGGTTCAAGGGCGCCACTCTTTATTATATGACTGCAGCTCCTGTGGGTAGTTTTTAAGTAGAAATCCTACTAATATTATAAATGCGAAAGTTTCTGAGGATGGATGGATGGATGGATGGATGTTTGATACTCTTTCACGCAAAAACTACTGAATGGATTTGGATGAAATTTGGCATACAGGTAGTTTATAACCTGGATTAACACATAGGATACTTTTTATCCCGATAGTATGTTCCCCTGGGGCAATTATCGAACTCCACGCGGGCGACGCCGCGGGCATAAGCTAGTCTAAAATAAAACTAACCAGTAAATGCTGCGCATGCACGCATATGATGCCCAGCAGTGCAGTTGCGAACGGCGAGAAGATGATGCCTCCATTCCTGAAGGCGTCTCCCATGGCAAGCAGACCTGTGCCAATGTTTCCTCGGAACAGGTGGAGCATGGTGTCTGTGTACCTGGTACGTAAACATCGGTTAGTTCGGAAGATAGGTCAATATTTTAAACCCTCTTGTCTATTTGAGAACCGAAATAAAATGAATTTTATTTATTTTCTTCCATAAACAGGATATTTTATTTTTTTTAATAAACGTAATGTTTTTGTTATCCCTAAGAAGAAATGGCGAAAACAAACCCAGGAGTCAACGTCTCTCCTAATACAGACATGAAATTTGAAATGTAGTGTGCATCACTTTTCGTACACTTTTCGTTCAACGAATCCTGCAAGCCCCTGCAAGCTCCTGCTAAACACGCCTCACAGGGCATAAGCATGGTCTATCTATAAATGTCCACGGTACTTTTTTTTCGGTTATTTTTTTTTTATTCCTGAATCTCCAAAACGGCACTCCAGAAATAGCGTTAATATTTAAGTAGTACTACTTGATAAAATTAAGACAAAGACCGGAAAGGGCCCAGACGCTCCAAATTGGCGACCGACACTTGAAAGCAGGATATTTACTCCCAAAGGAATATTATATGAGGTGGAATTTAATTTACTCGTGGCAATATTCCGTAACTAAAAGATTTGTAGCAGGAGCGCCCGACCGGTAATTTATAAAACTAGATTTTCCGCGTGTTTGTGAAGCAGATACCGGAAAATTCCTTGTTCATGTCAATGTCAAACACACCGTTTAACTTTCTTATACGTAATAAGAAAATGCTTCAGAGCAGAAGCTTCAATGAATACTTAATATTTCATTTTATATTTTATCAAACATAGTTCCCGCCTGTCTTTTAAAGTTTTGCAATGCATGCCTGCATTGAAGCCGTGCGTAATCCAAATAGGGCACACGCGTAGGTATATTTTAATATATTGATCCCCGAGAAATTCTCAATCGTGTTATCATGAAAAAAATATAACTACTATCACTGATCGATTTAACAAGTATAGATAGAATAAACATCAAAATGAACACAAAAATCAACATTCGTTTTTTTTTAAATAATCTATATATCACCCCTAAAAAAATGTTTGGGCTGATTCGCTAGTTGCGTTTTATATTAGCCAAGCTTTTGCCGCGGATTAGCCCATGTGAAAGTCAGAAATTATCCCGAGAAACTTAAAATGTTAATTAATTAGCCAGTCCTGATCGCCGCCTAAGGGCCGTTGCAAACGTTTAGGCGTTAATGAATAATATTTTGTGTACAAAACTTTAATTACAAGGGCATCTAAGATGCGTGCAAATGCTTGCATTGCATGTGTCCAAACATTATTGTTATCGATCATCAACTACATAATATGGCGTGGAAAATTGTGAAATAAGTCAGCACCTACTTGTACTTTTCATATTAATGATCATACTTTTATTGTTTCTCACATTATCTGCCCAAGACCTTAAAAGATACTACGTCCTGAGTACGTTGAGTTGTGCCATGAGCTTCTATGTACAACATTATCTTTTAAAAAAAAGGTTTTTACTGTCCTGGACCTACATAGACGTCACTTACTGCTCAACCAGCATTCACATAAATTAAAATAACAACAAAAATTAAATAAACTCCTAAAATTATGAGTTTTCTTCTGCCTAATTATGACTTACTCAAAATTTAAGAAATGAAGGTACAGAAAAAATAAAAATAAAATTTTAACAACAATTAAAAAGTAGTAAGAAAGTATAATAAAATAGAAAAGTCAAAGGCATCATGCGTACTAACATAACAAAACATTATATTGCCATTTTCGGGAATCCAGTAATTGGGTTTTAAAGATTTTTATGGAATCATGGTAAATGTCAACATCAGGTAGAATTCATCTCTCTACTGAGTCGGCTTAGTGGCGAGTTTACCCCAATATTTGTGTTTGATCCTTTAGTATTGAACAAGTTGGTCATAGGATATCTAGGAATATTGTAAGGTTAGCCCAATACGCTCAACTAGATTACTGCAGGGTAATTTATTATTTAACTTTTTGTAGATGAACATGAGATCTTGAATCAGTCGACGATCGCGCAGGGAATTCATTTTGTACGAGTACCATTGAAAACGTTGTGCATATGGACACCAGGGTGATAATACCGAAGGTATAAGCTAGGTGCTTGGTGAAAGCCCTTTAAGAAAGCTTTCGACTCTCTGTGAGTGTACCGCATAGTGTGGGTTCCACACCACGCTGGCAAATTCTAGGTGGCTGCGAACTAAGGCCTTATATACTAAGTTAAATTTTCGCTTCAATATGGCTTCTTAAGTTCATTTTTTAGACCATAATGACGCCAAAATTACGGTTGATATCCGTGATCTTGGTGTCATGTTTACGGTGTCTAATAATGCTCCTTTTATTAGGGTTCCGTACCTCGAAAGGAAAAAACGGAACCCTTATAGGATCACTTTGTTGTCCGTCCGTCCGTCAGTCTGTCTGTCTGTCAAGACCCTTTTTCTCAGGAACGCGTGAAGGTATCAAGTTGGAACTTATATCAAATACTCAAGTCTACTATCCCTGTCCCGGAGATGTGAAAAATTCAAACTTCTAAGCCAATGCAATCAAAAGATACAGCCGTTTATGCCGGAAATTTGTGTAAGCTTCATGATGAATCCTGAACAGTCAATATAAGTCTGAAATCACCAATTCGCAAACTAGCGTAGTGATAAATACTCGTTGTGTTTTCTGCTCAGAGAAAGGCCTTTGTCTTGTGAGACAGTGACAAGCTGGTATTATTCTATAAGTAGGGTACTCACGAAGTAGGATGCGTCACATGATGATGTCCGTCTCCATGCGGCGCGTTCAGAGCCTTCCCGTTCTCCACCTCCTGACCCTTGGAATCAGAGATGATCTGCTCCTTCGACTGGAACATGCCGTAGCTTTCCGACACACTGCTGCAACAAGGATGACGGAACCAATTTAGTAAAGTTAACATCATAACATAACGTCAAGCCTGTAATCAGCAAAGGGTTCGGCAGAGGTGTACCTAATAGTACATCAATATTAAAAATTCTCCAGATAAATTTTAAGTCAAGTAAGTTTGGTAAGTAGTAAGTTTTTGGGGTTGAGCCCTATTGCCAGCCACTGGTCACAAATACAGCCACCGTGGCTAACACACCAATAAGAAAGAAAAACACAAATTGTTTGCTATTAGCGTTACGACAGCCATTGTACCAATGGGTTTAAAAATAAAGTAAAGGAGCTGTGTCACAATAAAATTTAGAAAAATTATACCTACTCTCTCAAATTAAATCAATCAAATTATGTTTTAATCTTTCTATAAACTGACTTTAAAAAAACCCTAAAACCCGGAACGAAACTACGATAATTTTATGTAATTGTCTAAAAAGTAGGTACCTTTTACTACTCATTGTATGCGTATGCAGTCACTATATTCGAAACCACAAATTATTTTCTGTATCCAATAAATTAACACATTAATTTCGACAACACTTTAAACCTCACGAGAACAACCAAAGTTACGCAGAAAAATAGTTTTTGAAGTTTCCGTCAGTGTGTTCAGAAACGCTAGCTTCGAACGTTTCGCGGCACTGCACTAGCATCAAGTGAACTATGCTTGCCACTGCCTGGATTACAGTAGCGACGGGCTGGATCTAGAACTTATATAGGGGTGTATCTACTTACCTATAGACACTCCTAGCATCGTAAGGTGCGCAAACATATCGATTTAATTTCATTGCAATAATTGCGATGGTAGTAACGGATTTGGTTATTATAAATTAGCAATTATAACTGTGTTTCTTGCAAAGTTTAAGTTACTATTATTTTTGCGTTTGGTCGTATTTATCTTTTCCTGTAAACTTTGAGTATTTTCACACAAAAAATGAGCACGAAACTACGGACTTGCTTATCCGTATCCGTCAACAAATTAATATATCTCCTGCATGAGAATCAAACCCGCCGGCCGCCGATCCGAGCACTCGCCCACTGCGCCGTTGGAGACCCCGTGGTGTAGCGTTAGCTATAGCAAAATTAATTGAATGTAGCCTTTACTTGACTACATTTGAGGTTGGCTACCTAATATTAATTTAACTTCAATTTGTTTCATCTCAATAAGGTGCAACCTGGCTGCGCTTAATCGGCGACATCGTGCCATATTTTAGAACAATCAACGGGTGACATATTTTAGACGGGACGTGGTATTTAGAGGTGATAAACCTAGCCGGTGTCGATTGACCGAAATCTAGTTTCACCCTTACGAAACCCGTTGGTTATTACTGTAAAATGTAACGTAGCATGCGAATCTGCCTAGCCTTTACCCAACTATGTTTGGAACGGCCTCCAGAACCATCGGTACCCTAGCATATGTATCATCATCTGCCTAGCCTTTTACCTAAACTATCTTGGGGTCGGCTTCCAGTCTAACCGAATGCAGCTGAGTACCAGTATTTTACATGAAGCGACTGCCTATCTGACCTCCACAACCCAGTAACTGGGTAATACGATACCCCTAGGCAAGACTGGATGTCAGACTTTTTGGCTTCTGACTACTCGTAACGACTGTCAAAGATCTACAAATGGCAGCCGGGACCAACGGCTTAGCGTGCTTTTCGAGGCACGGAGGAAACTCGGTATGTAATTATGATCACCCATCCACGGACTAACCTCAGCATGGCTTAACCCTAAAGATCGACCCGGGTGGCTGTTATTATTTAGCCACGAGCTCCTAATGACCCTGTGATGGTCACACTGCTGGACAACAGTAAGTTATCTATGTGCCTTGTAGTCCTCAAATTGTTCAGATAGGCAGTCGCTCCACGTAAAATACTGGTATTCAGCAGCACTCGGTTAGACTGGAAGGTGACTCCATCATAGTTAGGAAAAGGCAACAAACGATTAGAGTTAATGCGATATGATTGCCCATAAAAGGTATGGAACTATGGACGTTTAATGTACTTAATGTGCAATTTGCAAGTCGAAAAACGTACGTATTTACATAAAAGAGTTTAGAGGGGTGAGGCGCCTCGCGAGCTGAGGAGCAGGTGCTTTCTAACGCTCGCCGCCGCGGCTGAGGCTGGCCGGCTTGCCGGCTAGGAAGCCAAAGCTGCGGTGGTGAGCGTGCATGTTGCATGCTGGCGTGCATGCTGCTTGCTTGCTTACATGCTGGATGCTGAATGCTTACTTACACGCTGCATGTTGCATGCAACAGGTATGGACACTTTTAGTGAGAATAATAAGATTGTTTTCTTGCTTGACAAGAATTTACCCGCATTATTTTTGTGTGTTTTTTTTTGTGATTTTAGAGGAGGATATGCATTTTTAAAAGGTATGTATTCGATGAAATGTTATTCTTGGTAGGTAATAAGTTTTATATGTATCAAACAATTTGTGGATAAAGAATATTTGATTTGTTATTCTATGATATGAATATTCTAACATTAAACTTTATTAGAATCAAAATTCGATGATTTAAATTACTTTAAAGTAACTATTCTGCGTATTGATTATTCTATGAAAAATGATAATATGAGAAACAATTTATGAGAAACGAAATTCGATGAAACAATTAGCTATGAAACAAAGCACAACCGTGTTTTTCGCTATTCCTTATAGTTTCGGATTCGGCCATCGCCGCCCACTTGGAAAATTCACCTGTATATAAGTAACATATTGTGTCAGAATATGCAAAAAAATCATATGGTGTCGTGAGTTGATTATAAAATTAAGAAGCAAGTGAAGAGTCTTAACAATAGGCCATTAATTACAAGGCTGTAAAACTTTTATGTATTTTTTATGTTTTGAAGGTCAGCTGTGACAAACGCACAGACACTTATCGGTATTAAATGTTAATAAAATATTGGTTCCCAGTCAAACTCACACTGTTTTCTCATGGGAATAAACAGGAACCTAAGGCATGTTTGACTTTTGGGACTACCGACTGCTACGATTATCTTGTTGCTTCGTAGGGGACGAATGAAAGGCAACTAAAGATGATATTTGAGTGGAAACGCTTGGGCTGACTGATCAACTCAGCTTATTGCAGTCCACTGCTGGACATAGGCCTCTCGTAATACTGTCGTCCGCCTTCCGCATCCTGCAGTCTGATCCAACTTCTCAAAGGTCTTCTGCCCATCTAGCTGGGAGCCGTCCCACGTAACGCTTGCCGATACGCCGTCTCCACTCCAGCACAAATCTGCTCCAGTCGCATTCGGTACTTCGAGAGACATGGCCAGCCCATAGCCAGCTTGTTTACGAGTACTCTGCATGCTACATCAATAACTCCAGTTAAGTGGGTGTGTTGGGCTTTATAGAATAGGCGCTACAGTCCAATTTTCGTTTCACTCTGTAGGTGAAAAAAAAACCGAACCAAACGGCGCGAATCTGTCTTCAGACTGGCTGTGGCATATAATATAACATCACGCCTGTGACCTTCGAAGGGTTAGGCAGAGGTGTACGTAAAAGAAGACCCTACATTTCACCAATTATGGTTGAGTCCCATGTAATAGGGGGCGAGCCGATTGCCATCAACTAAGCGCAAATCTAGACTCTGTTACTGAGAAATTTCTGATTGAAAAACCCAATAGCACCTTGCCCTACCCGGGAATCGAACCCAGAACCTCCTGCACTCAAGCTTGCGCCAAACAGACCAACGAAATAGTTAAGACCAACAAGTACTTCTGGTATAGATTATTGTCCGGATGGATCTAGTGATAAAAGCCACATGATGACCCGTATAACCAATAGTTACAACAATACGTAAGTACCTGCTGGTAATGCGTCCAGGTGTAGGTAGGTAGCGCATAACAATGCTAATGGTCGTTATTTACATAATCGTATACACATTATATCGTAGGTACAGACTGATCGCAGCTGATTAAGGCGAAGGTTAGGATTTCCGGTAGATGTTATGACTACAAGTTGATTTATTTCTCTAACAATAAACCCCCAAGTAGCAAAAGATTCTTTAACCAGGGCGTTTTATCACCAAACAGTGAAATAGTAGGCCTATAATGGTAACCACTGTGATTGCTTGTACTATAAAGGTTTTTAACAGAGTGTTTAAGTTCTATAAAATTAAAGAGCATTTAAGTTCTATAAATTAGTTCTAAGAACGTTTATAGGACCATACAAAAGAATATTTAAAGTGTTGCACTGTAATAGATATGAAAAAAGCGATTTTGGTACTATTTAGTGCTATAAGCGAGCTTAATGACACTTCTATGTATCTATTTTGCACTAATAATGCATCAAAAAAACTTTTACAGTACTAGTATTGTAGCAGTATCGAAAACACTATTACAGAATCAATCTGCACTATAAAAGTACCTTGCACAACCGTTAAGTAACCTTTTAGCTTCATAAAAGCTCCCTCAACATCGCAATGGGGCTAGTTCTGAAAAAGTCATGAAAACTCATCTATAGCACTAAATAGTACCATAGCGACTCCTGGCGCAGTTGCTAAATACCTAAAATTCTAAATAGCTCTGTAAGTGAGTTTCTGTTACTGTTACCAGACTAAAGCGTTTTCGGTGAAAATATGGCTGCCGTTTTCTGCTGCTGATGTAACATAAGCAGCACGGCTGGAGCCAATGTGTACTATAGCAGCCATAATCGAGACAAATACTTATTTTATTTATTTAAATTTAATTAAAATTCTTTAATAATGAGGGCGCATTGTCAAATTTGAAATCAGCATACTGATTCAACCGATGCAATTTTTATCGCAAGCGCAAGTTATGTCAGAGTTACGGTCCTTGAGTGTTTTGTAGTATGTCACTATTTTAACATGTTACGTTAAGTAACAATGGCAAATGTCATAAAGCATAACTTATATTGATTTTTTTTTCATGGGGAACTGGCAAACGTGTGATAGAAAAGATCACTGGAATCATTTACGTTGCAAAGTAGCACTATACACATGTTTTGGTTACTTTTATAGTGCAAATTTGTGACATAAACGTTGCAACATTTCAACTATAGAGCAGATTTATCATCGTAAGAGCCTTTATGTAATGATTATAGAATAAATTAGTTATAAAACTAGGGCCTTTTTGGGGTTCTGTAAACGTTTACAACACCATTATAATACTAATCATGAACACTATTTAGCACGTCCTAAAACGTTCTCATGACTTTTATAGTAACATATTTTGTTACTTGGCCGTATCTTCTTCGGAGTACCAGTGTGTTAGGGGATGAGATTCCTCAAAAAAAAGCCTTTTTTTAATACTAAATACGTTTGCGTTAGCTGCAAATCGCCTGATGTGAAGCGCGGATGATGCGGCCTAGGGTGGAGCAAGCTTACCTAAAAGGATCGGAATTTAAGTTAAGATTATGGGGAACAAGCCGCATTATGGAATCTTTTGAAGTCCCTGTCTAACATGACTTAGTATTGTTGGAGTCGCTCATAATTGCCTTATTATTTAACATGTTTTAATTCATAAAATTGTACAAAACATCGCATCTCTAGAGTGCAATAGCTAAATCAAGTGACCTGACCGAGGCGTTAGTATGGCGTTACTTTCTGAACCGCGCTTCTACCACAATGCAATGTATACCAACACCATGCTTTAATGTAACAATGCAAACATATTTGACAGCATTTTTTTGGCTTTTTTTTTACAAATTAAGTTACTGACATATATTATAAACATTTTCATAGGTTTTCACAAGAATTTTTGAAGGGTTATTTTGGTGTACCAAACAGCTATTTTTTTAAGTTATTAGGGGTCATCCATAAATCACACTAAGTTCGTGATTTTTACGTTTCGTTGACCCGTCTTCCGCCCTTGTCACAGTTGACCACATTTGTGAGACCCCTCTCTAGTGTGACGTCAGATATCTTGCAATTTAACATTTATAAATTACAGCATCTTTACAGCAATTCCGAAGTAAGTTCTATTTCCATTTAATGTAACTAATAGAGTGAGTGTGATCTGGCCAACCGAACAATTTAAACCTTATAGATACAGATAGAGTTGGAAATATTTAAATACCTATACAATAGTTCAAATTTGGCATTTAACTACTTAGATGTATAAAATTTTGAAATGTGACGTCAAGAAACTTAGAACCCCTCCCATTCCTTGTCACAATATCACGCTTCGTCGATACCTCCCCCCCCTTTAACGAGTGACGTACTTAATGGATAATCCCTTAGGGTATGCGTAGTGGTATAAATAATTGGGTCTGTCTGTCGTTTTGTTGCGGCTTATCGGCTGGACCGATGTTTTAAGAGACTTTTACTGGCAGATAGCTGATTTTCTATGTAGTGATAGTAGAGGAGTCAGGAGTAGAGTGTTTCTATTTTAGAAAAAGGATTAGCGTTCCATGCAAAAAAAAAATCTTTGATATTGGAAGATATGGCGAATTGAAAAATATGGAAGTAATATTTTCATGATAATTTTACACGGACGAAGGTCGCGGCGCACAGCGTAATAAATAAAAATTGTAACAAGTAGTACCTACCAACTTATTTACATAACATTTGCGTCTGTTGTGACATTGCCAGACTGTTTAGTAATTATTACAATTCGCTCCGCACTACCGACTCCAGCACATAATCAGAACTAGTCGCTTAGCTAAATAACATTAACTTAACAATCATTCTAAGTATTTTTTGAAGAATAGACAACAAAATTAAAATTCTGTTCTCTATTCTTTCAGAAATTAAAGCAAGATTCCTAGAAGACTTCTAGGAATAGAAGACCCAGAGAGAGTGGTGATAACAGGTATCGGGATTTATGTATAAATTAGACGTGAAACAATAAATTTGCAAGAAATATCCTCGAAAACGTACTACCCCGGGATAAAACTATCTGATGTCCTAATTTAGGTCAAATGGTCTTCCGGTATGCCAATATTCATCGAAATTCTTTCAACCGTTACGGCGCGAAAAGGACAGACAGAGTTACCTTCGCATTTTTTTTTTGCAGGGATACATATGCATACATATACAGGGTGTAACAGAAAGGGTATATACATACTTAAGGGTGTGCTATAGACCATCAAACTGAACATGTTTCTCATCATAAAATATGTTTTTCAGCGAAAAAAAATATCCGCTGCCCCATACAAAATTGCGATACCTATACGACCCAAACGTATTGTGCAGCTGATATTTTTTTCGCTATTGCGATGTTTGTCCGATGGAGATTAAAAATTACCTACCCATTTTATTATTGATTCGGGACGAGAATCATTAGCATAGTTACCTCCTTGAATTTGACGAGGATGCAAAACAACACCTTGTATAACTATGTATTTAATAACAGCTGGGTACCTATATTTTAAATATATAAGATCATCGGGATTTTTAAGAAAGAACTTTCAATAAACCCAGGGCAGTCAGCTAAGAACAATGGTAAATACAGGGCCAACAGACAGTAAGTTTTTGGCCCTACTACAAAGTCGCTCATTTTTAAATAAAACAATGTACCATCATTACAACTTTTATTACTAAAACCTCTTAAAATTTATTTACAAAACATAACTTAGATATGATTTTTAAATAATTAACAATACTGTCTAAGTAGGTACATAAGAATATGATATGAACCTACCGAATGTAATGGGAATATTAGTGAACAGTGATTATCACAGTTTTAAAAACTTGCTAAACAAAGAAAAAAATACTTCTTTATATAAAAAAAAAAATGTTTACAACGCTACGTAGGTAATAAAACCTCCCAAAAAACTGATTCATGACAATTTAAACTCATTTACAATATTATATATATATAATATATATACCTCTCACAGATTCCTAGTAGAAGTAGAAAAGCTATAAAGCAGTGAGGTCTGTTGCAATGTTAAGGTTCACGTAAGTACTTCAGGATTGGCCGACAACTAGATTGTGTAATACTGTTAGTATTAATATCTAATGAGTTGAAGCAATCCAATTACAAACGTTTAATTAGCACCGAAAAATATTTGTATATGTTTGAAGCACATACAGAAAATATCTAAATCTACCTGTGTTTTATTTCATAAGAATTCAAACAACTATCTCTTTTTACAAGCTTATTTAAAACACCGCTAATTGGTTCATAAAGTTACGTTCGATACCATCTTTTATCTCATTCTTGCTTATCGAAATTGTTATTGTTACAATGATGGCTTAGTTTTTAACCCCCGACCAAAAAAGTGTGTCTGTCTGTGGTATCGTAGCTCCTAAACGGATGAACCGATTTTGATAAAATTGGTTTCGTTTGAAAGGTGTTTCAATCGAGAGTTTTCTTAGCTATGTTTCGAGAAAATCTGATCAGCCGTTTGAAGGCCATCACCTCTTTTCTAGTTGAAGGGAAATTAGCAATTTCCACGGGTCTGGTGAAATATTGTCACTTGTCACCATGGGCATTGCCAGGAGGGGTGGGTGCAAACCCCCCCCCCTCCGCCAGAAAGTTTTTTTTTTTTTAATTTTTGCTGTTTTCGTTAATTGGCGAGATGACACGCAACACCGAGAAAAGTGGAAGCAGTGGGGGAGGCCTATGCCCAGTATTGGGACAGTCAAGGCTAAGATAAAACAATATAAGTTTAAAAAGCATGAAATAAAAATTAAATTAAAAATTTAAAAAACCCCCGACACAAAAACCTCTAAAATACCAAAAATAAAATAATCCAAGCGTCTTAGCGTCGGGGGACCGATAAGTAGACCGCTTAGTACAAGCACATAACAAAGCGGACCCCCGACGCTAAGACGCTTGGATTATTTTATTTTTGGTTTTTTAGAGGTTTTTGTGTCGGGGGTTTTTTAAATTTTTAATTTAATTTTTATATATCACAATATTTGCACGATAAATTTTAAGAGCGAAATATGTAGAACTATTAGGCTCTCCTTTAGGCTCGCCCCCTATTACATGGGAATTAGAGCGTTTACACCTTACGACGTTTCATACAAACAAGTCCTTATTTTTCGAAATGACTGAAACGATTTTAATGAAACTTCGTAGACATAAGCAGGATACACAGATCTAAAAAGTTACTTACTAAAAAACATTTTCGAAAAATAGTGTTACAGTTAAATTAGACCGATTATAAATTCTCTATAGAAACAGAAAATTCCAATTATCTCTTTTTTCAAAATACATTTTGAAAATATTTTTTAGTAACTTTTTAGACCTATGTATCCTGCTTATGCGTATGAAGTTTCATTGAAATCGGTTCAGTCATTTCGGAAAATAACGACTTGAAAGTTTGTATGAAAAGCGGTAAGATATAAACGCTCTTAAACATAACTGGCGAAATGTGGGTTTACTACTAGGCACACCTCTGCCTAACCCTTTCAGGATTGCAGGCGTGATTATGTTTGTGGTATTTACCTTGAACACCTCAATGCACCATATTTCCCGCAAATATCATTAAATTATTCTTATTCTTGAAGCTAAAGAATCGTCACGATGTGTAAGTAAGGCCTACGGCCCATGATGTAAATAATAATAATATATTATTGTTGTATTGTATGCGTAGGATTTGTCCTTGCCCCACTCGCAGCCGACTTGTGTCATAGTTTTTCTAAATTAGTTTTTTGCCACAATCAATGTCACCATACTAAACATATAGAAAGAACACTATGTAGAATGTTTAAAAAAAATTCATTACGAAAAGCCATCAGCGACTTGAATGTGGTCGAACACAAGAGGGCCTTGACCAAGAACCACTATACCAGCAATGGTATACAATCATCACTTGCTTAGGTGAAAGAAAACATCGTGAGGATAACAGCATGCCTGAGTAATATTGACATAATGTTCCGAAAAGCTTATCGAAACAACGATATACGTTGTAGAAATACAAAATGCTTTGTAAGTGATTGTCCGCATCCATGCCTCCAGGGTTTACATCTATGAAATATTACTCTATCATGTCAAATACGCGTATTCACTGAAACTTGAATTAAACTTGACATAAAACTTACCACTTTGAACTTAATAAGTAGCACTTGAACACATCTATGTAACACAAACTATAACAAGTGATTTAAAACAACTTTCAATGTTGTGTAAAAAAACTGTTATTTAACACTGTAGTCCAAATAAAACACTTGAGCACTTCAAAACAATTTGTAAATCGGTCTCAACAGCTGATTGATCTGTTTCTGTGCCTTTCTTGGTCTTGAGATGTAGTCAGCCAAAGCTGATCCTATGCCTGATGCTGCAGCCGAGAATGCATTCTGGAAGGGGCGGTTGTATTGCCCTGAGAAGCCTTGGTTATAGCCGGGTTGGAATCCCTGCTGGGGGTAGAAGCCTTGTCCCCCGTAGAAGCCTTGCCCTCCGTACCCTCCTTGGTTTCCATAACCTCCGTAACCGCCTCCGTGTCCGCCCCCATGACCTCCTCCGTGACCCCCTCCGTGACTCCCGTGCCCCCCATGCCCGCCATGCCCGCCATGGCCGTGTCCGTGCCCGTATCCCCCTTGCACAGGGTACGGGTACGGCTGCACAGGCGCGTACTGCGGCACATATCCTCCACATCCGAAGAAGTAGTTCATGACAGGAGCCGAGACGAACGTGTCATGGGAACCGAAGGTCTTCCCGTACCCCCCACAGGGACCTCCTTGCTGGCCATGTTTCTTGCGCTTGCGATGCTTCCTCTCGAGGTCCTCGCTGTCTACATCCTCTGGCAGGTCTATATCAAGGTCTCTTGTCTCTCCGTCTTCTGCGGTGATGGCAACCACTGCGCAGAACAGCAGGACTATGATGAGTGATGGTCTCTAGAAGATGGATAGATAAACATGTCTTTAATTTCACAAGGACAAGATGTAACTTCTACGTTAATCTTGGTTCACAGTCAGCACAGTCACATCACAATGTCAAAATAATACAAAAAGGCCAAACTTACCATTTTGTTGAATTGTTATTATTTGGAGCCGCCTACCGGAGCCCGTGGTCTGCTAACAACTGACTCGGGCTCCAAACTCCGGCCAAGTTGTGGGAATCCAACGTTGGAAGTGAAAGTATGTTACCGATCCACGAGCAACACTAATGATATCGCAACGATGACGAATAAGTATAGCCATTTGGTAGGTTTGTGCAAGAGCCTCGCCTAGCCGGAACGAGCTTCGGGTACCCGACCCTACATACTAGTACATTATTAGAACCAGGCATAGGGCTTGAGACAGAGACAGTCACATTGATATGAGTGAAAGAAAAAACAGCTCTACATTAAATTCTACAGCTGGTTCTGCCACATAAATGGCCTGGTCCTGTATTCAGGATACAAAGCTGAAGGTGTTCTGATTGCCTAAGCAGCAGGTGTTGCAACAGAGACCGGCCCTGCCCATGCGCGCATGCACAAGGTAAGTTGCTACACCTCGCCGTGGGAAGATCGCGTCATACAAACGTAGTAAATGGGAAGAAATGGCACATTAGAAACCCTACGATTGCATTTACTTGTTACTAGCTAAGTTACGTAATACTTAACCTAAAGAATAAGATAAACTTTCTTAATACACTGGAAATGACCTGAATGACGCGATACTTGTTGCGCTAATAGATTCAATTGATAACTAAAAAAACAATTAAAGTTTGCAAATTACACCTGGAAAGTTGCCTGCCCGGCACAGAACAGAACAGATCGGCCCAAGAACCCGTATCCCAAATTACATTAGTTTCTGTATGTTTGAACCGTTTGGGTTTAACATAGGGTCCGAGTGCCCGCCTAGTATTTCGGAACATCGCCAAGCGGTTGGTAGACTCTTCTCGTGACCAGGGGCTGGCTATTTCTTGGCCAAAGAATCAGCATTGCCATCCAACGTGGTAATGCAGCCAATTTTGTAAAAAAAACATGTTTTCCAAATTGTTTTTTTTTTTTTTTTACAAAATTGTCTGCATACAACAATACATTTGATAATTTTTAATTTTCTCGCTGGAGCAAATCTCATAAAAATACAAAGGTACACAACCTTGACGTCAAATAAAATCTTTACAAATATACATATATTGCCTATCATTTCTAATTTTAAAGCCGTGCAACATTTTTGGAAAACCCGTAATTTCGTAAACAGTTAGTAAGTGGAATATGTTTCACCACTGCGCCTGCGGTGCGCTTAGCACGTGCGCGGGCGCAGATAGAAGCAACGTCGGCGACCTTGAGCCGAGCACAACACCGGCTGGTCGCATACAACTAGCCAATCTAGCGATAAATACAAAATTAACTTTGTAAGTACATAAATCTTTTATTGATTTTATATAATATTTAGTTTTTTTTAAAACTGTTTTTAAATGTGTCTTTAAAAGGTGTGTATTTTTATTGTTTTGGACAATCAGCTTCCAAAATGGTGAAAAGGGTCCAGATATCGCAACGTTCGGTGTGCCATGACTGAGCGTTCAGTAAGTATCTCAAAACAGAATATCTTTAGTGCATTTTAACCGAACTCAACCTCTGTCAGAAAATGACAGCCGTGTAAATATTAATTAAACAACAGTTTTAAATATCGACACGGGTTCGTCTCATATCATATAAAGTTATTTGGTATAATTTCATTTTAATAACGTTCACAAGATATAATAAACGTGAGTTATACCAACTGTTGATATAATTTCTTTAGATATAATATTTATATACTCTAAAACTTATTTCGTATAACGTTATTTGATATTACGTTTATTTAATTGAAAATCATTAAGCCTATCGTTTAAAAAATATAATATTGATACCATATCTTTATGGTTAACACCCCGATTCAAAGCAATCCGACTCGGATGGGTAGAAGCGAGCGTGCTGCAGGAGCGGCGTGACGGAAACGAATCGCTGCAAATCCGACTCCACGTAGTCTTGTCTGCCCTACCCCTAGAGTGTTATTTAAAATCGCGTAGGCGCGGAGGGGTGAGGCGGCCCGCGAGTTGAGTAGGAGGTGGTTTTAACACTCGGTGGTGACCGTGAAACACATCAGCGACGATAAGCTCGCATGGGTCCGCCGGAGGCCCGCAGCGCCGGAGCCGTGACAGAAACCATGCCTGCTGCATGTTGCATACTTGCTTGCATGCTGCATGTTGCATACTTGCTGCATGTTGCATGCTTGCTGTGTTTTTTGCTAGGCGCTTTACCATATTAGACTAAATAGGTTTTAGGTATTTTGAGTGGTATATCAAACGATTTTATATTCAATGTATGTTATGCTTATAAAAATTAGTTGTTTTAAAATTATATAAATCGTTTATTATATTAACTGAACATTATATCGAATAAAATTATAGATTCAGTTGTTATATCTTGTAAATATTAGAGATTTTGTAATTATATCATATATTACTTACCCTCCTGACACACCATAATGGTGTGGCGTAATGGTTCTGGTGTGCTGCTTAGGTATTGCTAATATCTGGTACACATTAAGGGTTGACAGCTCTGAGGAGGATTTTTTTGATATTTTAGGCATTGTAACTTAAGTAAGTTACACAGTTAAGTAATTTATTGCATTTATTTTTAAGAATTACCAGTGTAAATAAATAATATTTTAATTGTATCAATATAAATTATTATCCTGCGCTATCATTTGCTATAATTTCTATCTCCAGTTACCGGTGTGCACAATCTTATGTGAATACTAGCTGTCCCGCGCAACTTCGTCTGCGTCACATTTTTCGTTTGTGCAACATTTTTCATTGCTGCTCCGCTCCTATTGGTCGTAGCGTAATGATATATAGGATATGTCCTTCCTCAGGTTGAAATCTATCTTCTTGCCAAATTTCACTAAGATCCGATCAGCCGTTTAGTCGTGAAAAGGTAACAAACAAACATACAAACAAACAGAGTGACATTCGCATTTATAATATTAGTATGGAAGTATGGATTTTGCGGCATTGCATTAACTGCAATTTTACCATAGTTATCATGAATCTTAATGATTACAGATACAGAGGGTTAAGTACTACCCGTGGGAAAACATACAGAGATGTCAGTAACTACAACATAACGCTGCGTTACCCTGAAGAGCCGCCGCAGAGCCTGTATGTGAGTGTGCTCTGAATGAGTGCTGCGTGGGGTCTATTGGTCGACTGCGTAGCAATTCCAAGGTCGTGCTATTAGGTTTTTTCATCCCAAAATTTCTCTGAAGCCGCCACGGAGTCTGGTTTTGCGCGAGGTTGTGTTTGGCATCTTTTCTGTACACTAAAATCAGTATAAACTGGCCTCTCTCATTCTTTTCAAATTTCGAACCTTACCAGCTACTAGTAAGCCAGCCGAGAAAAGTGAAATAGAAACGGGATATGGGACATAACCTGTCGAAATGGCGATGTTCGGAGCAACTCTAAACAGACAGATTAGAGCTTTGACGAAAGCAGAGCCGTTGTCGGCGACAGCAGTCAGCAGTACTGGTACACTAAGTAGATCATCATCGTATGCTTTGACTTTTCACAAATAGGGTCGACTTTCAGTCTAACCGGATGCAGCTGAGTACCAGTATTTTACATGGAGCGACTGCCTATCTGACCTTCACAGTAAAAACCAGTTACTGGACTAATTGAAGATAGAAGACTGATTGCCAGACTTTCTGGCTTTTGACTACGCGTAACGACTGTATGACATAATTTATTTTATTTTTAAAAGTTAAATTTTAACTTATTTCGCGTATTTTATTTGTAAAACAGACCATTGTTATGAGAATAAAAGTTATTAAGTGTATGACCGAAGATATTGGAGGCTGCACCGCACGTAGCTGAGTTCAATGAACTCGAATCAGGTGAAGGCCACACTTGTATTCGCGACACTTCTAATACTGAATTTAGTATCAAGCTCGTACCAATATGAAACTTGGCTAGCTATAATAATAAAACACAAACCTACATTTTTTTTAAATGCCACTTCCCCTTTTTGACAACATGACATTAAAAACCCAAAGTCATCAGTTCATTTTTGACAGGAAATATGAAATTGCTTTGTCTTTGAGCGCATACAACAGTTTTTAAAAACAAAGCGGTTATGATACCAAAACAAAGTGAATGTGATTGGTTTGCACAAAAAAAAAACCGGCAAAAACACGAAGACGGTTCGACTTCAGGTATTGGTTCAGAAACTACTTGTGGTACTTTATCAGGGGAGGGGGGAACGTATATTGTAAGAGATTTCCTGTAGGTGCAATTCTGACATAAAATCCCTTGGCTTTTTTTCTATATTTTATCAAACGCCTTATGACGACCTGAACAATTCACGATTTACATCATTACATCATTTACTTAGGATGATTTTTGGGAACAATCATTAAGAACAATTTTCATGTTTTTGGGAGTATTCGGGGCAAACGCGTTTCTTTGATGGACATCTTATCTTTAAATGGCCGAATTTCCAACAGTTAGCATATTGCACCGGGAATACAAAACACTGGAATTCTCAAACTGTAAATGTAGACCCAGGGCTGAAGAGAAGGTCCTTTAAATCCTAGCCAAATCATTTCACTCGGAGTCCAGCCGATACCGTCAAGGTCAACCGAGCACCGTTTATTTAACCACTTGATAGAACTTATGTCAGCACTGCTTGACAGATTAGCTTTAAGATCTTCATCAGATATCTCTAGTTCCATGGCTTTAATAAGGCCGTACGAGACCAACCCATGGCAGTAAATACTGAGCAATTTATAAAATCATCTGCAGCGACATCGTTATAAAATGTAAGTAACATTTTATTCTGATGTAGATACTACGTATTTAACTTTATATATCTTGCCGCTGGCAATGTTATGCGACTTAAGTAATCGAGCTGTAGCGACCTACAAAAAACAACTTACTACAAAAAGTACTACAGCGCCATCTATGACACGACGGAAGAACTAACATCAATTTCCTACATCTCGCAAGCAAAATCAAAATATCATAGGCCTACATGGGCACTTATAAAACGTCGACAAATGGTGCACGGTTCGGGTTGGTAGATCTTATGGAGAAGAACCGGCAATAAACTCCATGGACTCATAACTCTTTTAAGCAAAGTTCACAGACATAACACCAGTCTGGTCGAAGGATCCTCCCTTTTCAATGGAGTATCGAGGAGCTTTACACAATGAAGCGAAAAAGCGATTTTTCAGCAGCGGTTCTTTACAAGTCACGTACACCTGTATCCTCTTTTCTTGTTCCTTTTCGTCTTGGTCTCCTCAACAACATGTTTGGTCCTCTATTCACCACGCTCCATCCTTCTTCAGAGGAGTTTTCCTCCCTGGACCTTTGCACTCCTACCAACTCCGTATCATCTTATTGTGTATTGTCCTCAAATTCCATATTTGTAGGACCATCCTCCAACTCGTCAGCGCTCGACAATGAATTGATGTTTACATTACTTAGGTTTCATTCATACATTTCAGCAAAACAACAGCGTAGGGACCGACCGGAGATAACCGGTTGGCCCGCACGTAAACAAGATAAAAAAATATGCGCTCACAAAACTGTAGCAGATTAGTTAACGACCGATCACAATGATAGCTCGTGCGGCACTGGACAAACATCATTAGAAGTCGACTTCCTACAAGCAAGCATAATTTTCTATAAAAGAAGATCGTAGTGTTTAATGCAACCCAACCCGCACTGGACCCGCGTGGTGGATACAGCCCATTCCCTCTCATAGATAGGAGACCTGCGTCCCAGCAGTGGGACCATTATAGGCTAATGATGAAGTGTTACGTAACCGAAACTACATTGACCGACCCCGGACTGTAAGAAGAATTCAAGATCAATGCTGAGTGCCACAATGACAGCCGTTTATCCAATACAGAGCCACTGCACGTAGATTGTTTGTCAGTTGCATGTTTTATTAAGGGTATTATATTGTATTGTGAACTGTTTGTGATCTAGAAATATCTAAAGTGATGTTATAAATAACTAAGCAACGCATCAAGCGCAATTGTGTATCATACATTCATCTAGGGATGGACCACACAATCCAAGCATGATAGGCGGTAGTGTATGGTGTAACGCGCATCGATAGACTAAGAAGTAAATATTATAGAAGAAGTCTGAAAGCGACTCAAGTCAGGTGACTGAAACATTGTGGTAAACAAAATGTTTTATTTTACATAGGCCTACACGGGCACCTATAAAACGTCGATAATAGGTGCACGGTTCGGGTTGGTCGTTTCATATGGAGAAGAAACGGCAAGAAACTTCATGGTTACTCTTTTAAAATCATTTGGTTTTACAATATTTGAAGTTACAGCGTTAGTACTTAAGTATGGGAGAACAGCGTAGGCCAGACAATATATTGCTTTTATCAAAACGTAGAACAAGATAAAAAGATAACAGACATCTAGAAATCTACATAGCAATCACGATCAGTTGTCATGGTATGGGCATGGGATGCGGAGGAATGGGGAAAATTTCGTTTTAATAAAAAGAATTGAACGTGGATTACTATGACATGTAAAAGACGATATAGCAAGAAAGAGGTGACCATGAGATGACAACTAAAAGAGAAGTATGGAAGAAGAAGAAATGCTGAGAATAGAAACATTCCGTTTGAAGAAAACGTGTTCTGCCGACCCCGAGTAAGAAACTCAATCTCTACCTTCTTCATATTTCATGATAAATGCTGTTGAGGCATTTTTCACGTTAACCCTATTTGTCACCATTATAAGTTTCTGATCCAGAAAACTATCGTCATCTGCTTATTTGCCTACCTTAGGTTTTGTTTGTTTGCTAGTTTCAGTAATTTATATGCGTACAAAATAGATGAGCACCCAAAGATATTCATGAAGCCAAATTTTTATTATTATATGAAAAAACGGTGGCGGATGTTTGTATTTTTATTCCCACAAAGGCATTATGTAATGAGTTATCTGACATAACTAACGTAAATATAAAGATACATTACGATTACCAACTAATACGCAGACGAATTACAAACTCGTATAATCATCAGTGGAATCTTGCATTCAGGAAAAGACACCCCATTCTCTCATTGCGAATACCCCCATTTAGTTAATTCACTATCAATCGTCATCTCATCATACACTTCTTGCAAAATCATCCTTCACAAAGTCCATCAATTTTTTCTTTGGTTTTCCTCTATTCTTATAGCCATCCACATTCATACGCAAAACTTTCCTTAGGTGCGACATTGTGCTCATTCCTCCTCATCACCACCGATTACCACACAAATTTTTAGTCACCCGTGCCACTTTCAGACATCCTCTAACTAAAGTACTCAATTTTTTTTATCAATTCGCGTAACACCACACATCCCCCTTAGAATTCTCATCTCAGCCACATGTAAGTGCCTTTCATTCATACCTTTTGTGGCCCAACATTCTGATCCATACAAGACAGCAGGTCTATAAATCATCTACTTCAGTTTGAGCGGAATGCGGGAGTCGTGGATTATTCCCGTGACCTGCCACCATTTCATCCATCCAGTGCTTATGTGCTTCACACTACGATTTATTTCAGCACCGCTTTTCACGAGTGGACCGAAATACCGAATGTTGGAGCAGACAAACCGCTAGACCCGTAACAACTACCTGTATTTCATGTAGTTTTACCAGTTTTTTGTGTTTAACCAATAACTTGTACGTGTGGTATTTAAACTGTTAGTGTAAGTTGGTTATAAATACATATTTTCCGTGCGATAATCGAATCCGCTACACAGCGCAGCAGCAAAAACAAAAAAACGTCGTAAATTCATATTAAGATGATAAACAATAAATTTCCTGATTACGTAGTTATGCAGCAATGCTGTCGAAATAAGAAAAGTAGACTAACTTGTTGTCATTGCTGTACGCCACGGCGCTGCCGCTGATGTGGCTAATGTTCACTTTGTTGTTCTCCATTTTGTTTTCCTGAAACAATAAGAGTATTGGTTAGAGTCTGTACCTAGTTGTTACTTATAATAATTAGGCTCATAAATCTTTATTTATCTCAACATTCAAATTACAATCACTGGTTATATATAACCTAAAGATTAGAGAAAGGTGTCTCAGGTAGAAGGTTCTACAAGAAACATCATCCGAAAGCGGGTCAATTCTTATTCTCCGTAAAACGAAGTTGCGGCCGAAACTTCGAACGCTTCTTACCATGGTTCCATTCGTTCCGAAATTTCGGACAGCCGAAGTTTGTTTCACATTTGCATCTTCTAAGCTCATTCATGCAAGTGTTGTAAAGCAGTCTTTTGAAAGAACATACTTCGGAATTATAACCTCAAATTTACGAAACCAAAAGTTACCGTTTGATTTTAGTTCGTGTGGATTTTTGTTAATATTTAGTTAAACTGGCTGCGAGATCTCTTTAATAGAGGCTGCTCGGCGTGACGAACGTATAGAGCGCAGGAGGAACTGGCGCCGTTTGCGCAATTATTAATAATAAGCACAATTCCCGACATGAGAATTTGTTGGAAATTATAGACTCAGTTGGCAGTTATTTGAAGAGCTGTGCCAAGATATAGTGCCTTTGTTACATCCAAAGGCAAGGCGTCATGGAATCGAGCCCACAGTTAATTAAGGCTATATTTTTTTCTTAATTCATGCATCACTTTTGTTTAGCGGTTTTTAGAAGACACCTATTCTCCAAACATCAACTATAGGCTTGAATCAAAAGGCCAAGCTAAATAAAATTGTTTAAAAAAACATCTTCCGAAAAAACAACACGGAAATTGAGGACAAGAACTGTACTTTCGGAAGTCGGTGACTTCGTTATTTTTTTTTTTCATTGACCGTTTGCCACCAACTTCGGCAAGTAAAGATATTTTTTACCGTTTTTGTATTTTCTTTATCGAAAGTCGGATATATTTAATCACAATTCAAAAATACAAAAAAGAAATGCAAATATCTAAAACATTTTTTTTTTGCGAACAGTTTTTTATTATACCTTTTTTAGTTGTGATATTCCACACAATATTTCGGTATAAATAAATGGTGTGTGTTGTGGTATCCATCCTCTTGTTTGTCTGTGTTTGAGACTGTATCAGAACGAAGATCTACAAATAATAATATGTTGATATAATGTTGACATATATATTTCGTTTATCTTCATGTTATGACGACACTTATCTTAAGTGGTTTTAACACACGTGAAGTTTATTTTGGCGGCCATTTAAGTACATTAGCCTCTAGAGCAAGCGTAGTGATCAATGTTCGTGTCTTCTTTATACGAGAGGAGGCTTTTGTCCAGCAGTGGGGCAGTAAATACAACACTACGCCAAAAAAAATTGTCGTTGTTACGCCAGCTATGCGATAGTAGATGTATAGGTATGTATGCGATTCACATTCTCCTGTGATCCCTTTTATAAAACATTGTGTCATGGAAGGCTCAGTAACACACACATTGTACTTCAGTGTTTTGCACAGAGGTGTCCGGAGTCATGACTGTAATTTGTCTGTACCGGTTTAACCGATTAATCAAGCCAAGACAGGTATCGTAGCTACCTGCTGCCTGCTACCTGCTGCCTGCTACCTGCTGCCTGCTACCTGCTGCCTGCTACCTGCTGCCTGCTACCTGCTGCCTGCTACCTGCTGCCTGCTACCTACTACCTGCTGCTTGTCAGTCATGACAATGACGTGACGGTTGAATCCACCCATACGTACCTCATACATCTTCGAACTATAGGCAGAACAGTTATATTGTGCGTGCAAGCAAACATTTCAATGATATATGCAAGGAATTTGATTTAAATCCATAGAAAGTGCTTAAGCCTCAAATTTTTCAAGTAGCAATAGGTTATATTGTATGCTTTTGTTTTTATTATTTTCTAAATATATTTATATATATATTTTTTATATAATTTCAAACCAAGTATGTATAGTGCTTTTAACTTTACTTTAATTAAAGCGGTGTGTTTTTTGTTTCTTTGCTCACATCACTAATTTGTACACACATCAAAAGTGTCTAGGGATCAAGCATTTTTATGCGGATTTCTTGAGATTGAGATGTGGCTTTGTAATAAATTTATGATTTTATAAATTTATATGGATCCTTTTTGGTGCATTTCATAATTTGAATCAGGAACTGTGAATCAAATTCGAGTAAAAGATGAAAATCAGCTGTCAATATTTTCCCTATAAAAACATACAACGCATTGAAGACATTATTAGTGCTACTGTTTCCCTACTACTGATTAAAACCAACGTTATTATATAATAATAATATAATAATAATATTTATTTATTTTCAGGCAACTTTGGCCCATAGATATATACCTTACAGTCTAACATACATATGATAAAATACAATTTGTGTTAGTAAATAAAACCTTAAAACTACATGTGTTAGTAGCACTTCACTTGCACACTACGTCACTGTGCGTTCATGTGGCACTTGCCCGCGGAAGCGACGGAACACCACTCCCTGCGGCCAAAAGTCCTCTTGCAAGACGAGGTGCAGATAACAAGTTGGTATTCGCACCACGAACGCCTTAAAGTTGACGTTGCGGCGCGACTCAAGCAGCTGCACTCTCGCCACGTAGTTGGTCTTCTGGCGCACGTACTCCACGATGTCCTCCGCCGTAGTGGTGTAGTGTAGGCGGGAGATGTACACCGGAGTGTTTGGCTTCGCGGCACGAATAGGCACGTTGGGCTCCGAAGGAGCCTTGCCGCAGCGGTTCTTGTTGGTCCGTTGACGGCGTTTCCTCCTCAACACCGTCACAAAACCATCATCAGCCCCAATCGGTGCCTTTTCAGGCACGGGCTTCCCAGCGGTAGCAGTTTTGCCCACGACTACGCTAGCAAAATCTACAGGAACTTGCCGAGATTGCAGCGGGTCGTGCGGTCGTGCGGTGGCGAGGCGAGGAGCCACAGGGACGGGAGCGGGGCAGCGGGGCGCACGAGGAGCGCATTCCGCAGGCTCAGCATTCTTCGGCGAGGACGGCGACAAAACTGCTGTCGCAAAACTGGCCGATGATACATCGAGGCCAGCTCCGCGACGCGTGTTTACGTTCGATGCACCCGACGGTGACCCAGATACCGTTGCCTTTTGACGCAACTGATTGACTTCGTTGCGTAATTCGGCGACGGCATTTTGGGATGCATCTAACTTCTTCTGCACATCCGCTAGACTTGCCTTAAGAAGCACGATGTCCTTCAAAAGGCTAGTTACATCGACATGGTCGAATGTGACGGGAGGGAGCTTATTCAAGTCCTTCGCCACGAACGTCGGCACGTCGTCAGGGTCGGTCTCCTTTAGCAGCGTGATTACGTCCTGAATGCTTTTCTTTGTCCCATCACGCCGCGGGACACCATCTGGTCACTTTTGTTGAGCGACCGGTACAGGAGCAGCTTCGCAGCAGCAATGTCGTCCTCACTGAAGTTCGACGCGCAGATTTGGACTGCGGACACCTCGTCCATCACATCCAACTTCTGCTGCAGGAACGCCAGTAGTTCATTCGCCACAAGTGGTTGTTCCATGGCGATTTAAAATAACGAGCGACGGCTAGCGCCGCCGCATTAACGATATTAATACGCGTCAGCACACGTCCGCATCGAAACGCGGCTACTGCAAGACTCCAATGATGAGATTATGGAGCGGCGACGTCATTTAAGCAGGGAAGAAATGCTCAGAGCCGTGGGAATGATAGAAGCTGGTTCCCGGCAACGTACTGTGGCTTTAGCTCTGAATACAAGTCAGAGTGTTATCAGTCGACTTTGGACACGTTACCGAAGCACTGGTACCGTGGCTGAGCGCCATGGAGGACGGTATCGCTGCACCACACGGAGACAAGACCGATACATTCAAATCTTAACTCGAAGAGCTCCAACAATAACCGCCATGATGTTAGCCGTGAGGCTTCATCATTCTTCAGGGAACTTAATTAGCGACCAAACAGTCAGAAACCGCTTGCATGAAGTGAACCTTCATTCCCGAAGACCGCTACGGGTACCACCTATAGCAATGCACAATCGTAGGATTCGATATCAATGGGCTCTTAAACACAGAAATTGGGCAGAAGAACAATGGCGTTTCGTGTGCTTTTCTGATGAGTCTCGTTTTGGTATGAGACCGGATACAAGACGTATACGACACTGGAGAACCCCTGGACGCCAACAGCGATTAAAATCCTGCCAGGAAGTCCATCCTTATAGTGGTGGAACCATCATGGTATGGGCGGGTATTTGGATCGGCGGAAGAACTGAGTTGATTTGGATCAGAGGCAACCTCAACGCTCAAATTTATGCTGAGACGATTGTATCAGACGTCATCGTTCCTCTACAAGTGCAAATCGGTCCCTTATTTCAGTTAATGCATGATAATGCACGACCGCACACCGCAAGAGTTGTAAGACAGACTCTCGCCGCAGCTAACATCAATGTCCTGCCCTGGCCTGCTCAGTCGCCAGACTTGAACCCGATTGAGCATGCATGGGATATGCTACAGAGAAGAGCTCTGCCGAATATGGAGGGTATCCAGTCGCAAGAAGACCTTTTTTTGTTGTTGCAACGAACATGGGCGGCCATTCCACAGCGTGATTTGGATGAACTCATTTTGAGTATGCCAAACCGATGTTCTTGTGTTGTTAGTGTTCGCGGTAGAAACACGGATTATTAATTGTTTAAGTTACCCAATAAAATTTTAAAGAAAACTGTTATTTCAGTCTTTTTTTCGAACTTTAATGTTAGTGGTTCAAATGTCAAAAATCCCTTTATTAGAAAATGGCAAATTTCTTTATTAATGCAAAGGTGACTTGGTTTATCGTTACTGTGACAAACGAAAACACTTTATTTGATGAATCCTTAAAGAAAATTTTAATTAATATCAATCAGGAGAAAAGTTATTGCAAAAATATATGTTGATCCCTAGACACTTTTGATGTGTGTATTTCATTACTCATACTCTGATAGTAGGTCTGAAGTTGCCTGAAGAGCGGGTTGAAAGTAATGCTTTTCAGTCCTAGGAAGAATCGCTTTCAACTGACAGATCTAAAAATTATAAAAAAAAAACTAGTTCTATTTTCACATTTTTATTGAACCATGTTCCAACTTTCTATGCAGCCACGATGTAGAATTGAAATAACTTAAGTTAAGTATTGATTAAAGGATATATATTTTTAAAACACTTTATTATAATTTAGTTTCAACAGTTTTTTTTTAAACATCATTGATTTGGGCAAAATATTTACCATTTTTTCAATGATGAAAATGAAAAATAAAGGCTGAATAGCTGGCTGGCCACAGAAAAAAAAACAAAATAGGCGGGAAAAGTTGTTGATTTATGTCAAATAAAATTTACTAAATTTTCCTTTAGTTAATTCATGTTTTTATTTTTACTTTCCTTGTATTCGTAATGAAAAGCACAGTGTTTACCTCGGGTTAAAGACTTATTTACTCCCTCGAACTATTGGCGCCCTCTCTTCGTAAGCCCCCACTCTCGAACTTTAATGAGTTTTAACTAAGTAATTTTTTGATATTTTGATAAAACAAAAAATTCGTGTCTAATATTTTTGTATTACCTGTCTGACGGACAAAATAGAATATCGGTTTCTTTACCCAGTCCGATCCCCTATTACTCAATATCAGCCACAGAGTCTGGATTACACCCGTTTAAGAGCGATGTATTACGAGCGATTTTAAACATAACTGTCGAAAATTCGAAATGGGTGTACTATTAGGAACATATCTCTGCCTAACCATTTAGAGATTACAGGCGTGATGTTATTGTTATGAAAACCCTGAAAATATTCTCACCAACCACGTGAAGTATAGGAGTACCTGATTGCAATAATGCATGGAAAATCAAATAAAGTTTGAAGAAAAGGCGTCGGAGTTTGAAGAAAAGAAGGCAACTGTTGTTGTTGATTTGAGCTTGGTCATGATACATCTGCAACTGCTGGATAACTGAATAACCTCAGCTGGTAATAAAGGTACAGCGGCAAAGACTAACAAGTACCTACAGAACTTATCAACAATTACAAGCAAGTTTGTATTTAACAAGATTTTATGTGTGTTTTGCTATTAACATGTTTTATTGATCTAACTAGTTTGCACCCAGAGCGATTACACACACGTACTAATTTCGATATTCCATTTACTTATATGGCAGACTTTAAACAAGTGCTAAACGTTTTTTGAGATGTTAAATACTACGAATAAGAGAAATTATAAAAGGACACGTGACTTGATGTTCCTATCACTGTTTATTTCTGCTAGTGGCTAAAATCATCATCTAAACGTCAAACTAAGTAACTCTACGCAACAATTATTGCTGGGTATGGAATTTTTTTGCGGTGAAGAATCACGTTACACGGTATAGCAAAATAGAACGCACACAAAACAGTGTGCTGTTGGATGCATTGAATAATAACCCCAATATCTCCGTAAATGGAAGGTTCCTAGGTATAGTCTAGAGTCTAGTCTAGACTATAGAACACAAAAATTCGTTTAAAGTATTTTTACACCCATTAGATAATACTATTCAATGTACAGACACTGATAAAGAAAATCTAACATCTCCGAGGCAACGTCCTGAAAATCTTCGAGCTCGCTTCAGTCGCTCATGTACTCGTAAAGTCAGATCTGTTGATTGATCAATCTGAAAATACTACGCATAATTTACAAAAATACTTCAATATAATCTGTTTAAATGATTGAACAAGAAAATCTTATATCTCGAAATTTTCAAAAGCAAAAGCAAGGTACATATACTTATAGATTACTATGCTAAACTGTACAGGTACGAGTACGCCATATTTTTTCACTAATACAACAGTCAAGACGGAAACATTGCCAGTTAACTAGATACAAAATTAAGTTGAATACAGTCCAACTAAGGATTTTAAATGAAAAATTTCAAATCCAATCCATAAAATACTCGGGAGCTTTGTCAATGAACGCCGTGTCTACGCCGCGCCTACGCCGTGCTTACGCATGTCTACGACGTGCCTACGCGTGTCTACGCTGCGCCTACACCGTGCCTACGCGTGTCTACGCAGCGCCTACGACGTACCTGCGCCGTGCCTACGCGTGTCTACGCGGCGCCTACGACGTACCTGCGCCGTGCCTACGCGTGTCTATGCTGCGCATACGCATATCTACGACTCATAAAAACATCAAGTAACTGTTAATGTTGTTTTAATCTGTAAGATCAGCACAAAAAACAGGAGCCGACTGTTGAGAAGATAATACGAGTATTGTTTATTTTGACTGTTAACGTGTGAAATGCGAATTAGTCTGACGGAGGCCTTTTAAGTATTTACTGAAAACCACGTTTGTTTGTTATCGTTCAGCGAACTGAAGTAGGATGCATGCACAATGTGACGACCGAAGTACCTACGCCTAGGTAAGCATTAGACTAAAATATACTGTGTCGGGTACTGTGGCTCCAATAAACAGTTTGTCGCTTACCATCGCCTTTTATTGACGTCCCATTGGCGACGAGTACGGGATCTGTAATATTTTTTTTGTAAAGAGATTGTGCGTGGATGTTTAAATACCGATCGGAAAAATTTAAACTGTTCGTTTAAATTCCAACCAGTGACCAGCATATATCCGTCGTGTTAACTAATACATTCGGTTAAATGACATTGACGACGATTTGAGAGTGTCGATGCTAATAACCGTGGCTGGTGACGAAACGTATGCATTAATGTGTGATTTATGCACACCTACCTTTCCGGAAAATAAAACTTTTGATGAACTGGTAGAACTTGTGACTGATAACTTGGAGCCACAACATTCAGAGATTGAGGAGCGCCACGTATTCAGGTTGCGAAGGCAACAAAAAGACGAATCTCTCACGAAGTATTTGCAGGCACTAAAACATCTCGCCACGACGTGCAATTTCGGGAAATGTAATTCATGTTCAAGCTTAGATGAAAACTTGCGTGACCAGTTTGTGTCAGGTTTAACAAATTATGTGACGCGGTCTAGGATTTTTGCAGAAAAGAAAATCCAAAGAAACAGTAGAGTTAGCTATGGCTCTAGAAGCAGCAGAAAAACACGCTGAGTTGAGCGGCACCACCACTGTGGCGGTAACAGCGGCAGACTCAAAAACATTGGTGATCGCCGCGTAGGGCGAGGGCCTGCACTACGCACGTGTCGGCGGCGGACGAGCCTCGGGCGGAGGCGCAGGGACAAGCAGCAAAAGTGCAGGAGCAGGCATCGCAAGCGTGGAGCCCACGAGCTCTCGTACGTCATCGTGCTGGCGTTGCGGTAAAGCGCACGTGGCTGACAGATGTCGATTCAAAAACTATAGTTGTGATGAGTGCGTTCAAAAAGGTCACTTAAAGGTGATGTGTAAACAAGTGCGCGGCAAAGTTGGCAGTCAGAATTACGTGAGTGAGTGATGAGGAGTCGCATGATAATATGTTCAACATTGAAGTCACAGCTCGAGGTAGCAAACCATATTTCATTCAATTGACGATTCACAATATAAACATTAAATGTGAAGTGGATACGGGTAGCCGTATTATTGCTATAAGTGAGGATACAAACAGATCTTTTCCAACAAAAAAATCTTTAGGGTACATTTTAGTAGATGTATGCTTAGAGCATATTAAGAGAAAAGCATTGCGTCTGTACATTACAAAAGGGTGGCGCACGACATCTACTGGGACCAGAGTGGATGCACGCTCTTCGGATAACACAAATAACACTAAATTAAACATTAGATGGTGACTTAGTGACACATTTAATTAATTAATTCCCAGAAGTTTTTCGTAATAAATAAGGGTCTTATAAACAAGTCATCCGATTACAGCTTACAGATAACGAACTGGTTTACGTGCGAGCGAGACGGCGCTGGCGCTGGCACTCCGCGCAAGAGTTAAAAGGGAGTTAGAACGTTTAGACGCAGATGGCGACATCTATCGTGTACTATATTACTCGGACTTTGACACCGCCTTTTATTCGTGACGTCCCACACAATATGTAGCTATTCGTCAATGATTATGCAGATAAGACTGGGAAACACTTTCGTTTTATAGCCCTTTCCGACGCTCTCCTGGGCAAAGGCATCTCCCAAGTTCTTCCAACCACACTCCTCCACCACGTCACACACACTTGGAACCAGCCCTCACGGTATGCACCCAGGTCGTCTCGCCCCTCCGTTGCAGCGCCGACCATCTTCGGGCCCTCATTGTCCAATCCCTTTCAGTCAGGAAGACTTCTTGCAAACGCCCGTTATGCGTAAAATACGAACCCTACCTAATCTACCTAGATACCAGCTTATTACTGTCCCACTGCTGGGCAAAGGCAGAAGCCTTGACTATGATGTTTGCAATCTAATGATGACCTATTTATTCGAGTACCTACGCGATAAAGTTATCAATTTGATTGGAAACGAAATTGGCAGATCACTGTCGAGTTGATCCTTGTAAGGGTCGCTTATCAGCTGATGCTTCTACAAACACTGCTGCATTTTAACCAATAATAAAAGGTAACGTTAGTTTGTTTGTTGAAACCATGCGCAGAAGATTATCATTTCAGCTTTATCGATTATTTATTTGAAGCATTTGTTTCTTCCCACGTCTTATGTGGATTTGTTCAGTTGTTTTTGAAAACTGGACGGACTTCAAGGATTTGCAAGCTGAAATTGCAGTGAAGACCACATAACCGCAAGCGTAATGTGATGGACCGCCAGTTTTAAAAAAGGTGGCTGTTGCAGGCTTGATACGAAACACAGAAGACCAGAAACCTATGTCCAGCCAGTGGTGGATTGCGATTTGCTTCCAGTCTAACTGGATGCAGCCCAATCTTACATGGAGTGGCAGCTCCACAATTCAGTAAGTACTTGGTAATACAATACAACTTGTTAGGACTTGTTGTCAGGCTTTAGGCTGCCACTGACCAGGGCCGCGCCGACCCCCCTAAGCGCCTGTGTGCGAAACCTATGAAGCGCCTCTTTTTTTTCACGAATCGTCATGTTTCAACTTATTTTTATTATTATTTGTTATTTTGATCTAAATAAATGTTCTCCGGTTTTATATACTTAGATAATATTTTCTAAATAGGTGAAACCAGTTCGCTTCTCCTTAATTACTGCGAAAAATAAAACACGAATTAATATTTTACATACTTCAATTATGATGTTATTCCAATTGTATACTTAGATATTATAACAAAATCGCTGATTTTTTTCTAATAATACTAATTTAACTATTACGTATGCTATTAAAAAAAAAAACACGTGTGTAAGAATGTACCTAAACATAGGTACTTAATTTATATTATTTCCACTCTTCTCGCTTTTCAGTTTGCGAAATCCTTAATTGTTTCGTGTGTGTCTATACATAAGTCTAATATGGTTATATGGGCTCCTCTATGGATATTGTTGCTATAATCATTCCTGGCTCATTGTGGAGCGCAGATAATTTTTTACAAGTTTTAATTTATAAAAGAACCTTTCCGCGCTTGCTACGGTAAAAGGCATAGTTAGCAAAATTCGTAATGCTATAGTGATGTTAGGGTAGGGCATACAGCTGTCAAATTGTATAAATTCGAGAATTTTCACCACAAAAGACTGACATGACATAATTACTTCACACAAATCATCGGCGTTAATATCCAATGAATGCATTTGCTGAAAGTTTTTCCTGCAAACGATGACAGTTACTTGCTAGAAAATTAAATAAAAAGGACATACCACTACATGAAGGGTTTTTTGAATCAAATTTTACAACACCTTCATCGTAAAATAGTTATTTATTCTAGTTGTATTTTTATCACACATATTTTTCCTTATTAAATTCTGTAACCAGATTTTTTTTTTTCTTGAGTACTATCACTCATCGTGAAAACACGTTAAAACAACCATTAACACACAAACTATAATAATATATTGTTTTTAGCGTCAGAACTTATTCTTATTATAAAAAATCAATGCGCACCCTGCACACACTTTCGATTGAATGATTGTTTAATTGTTTTGGCTCTCATAGTCGGGGAATCCCTGTGACCCTACCCCGCTTGCGTCGCACGCATCGCATCGGGTTGCGTTCATAAACACATTCAAACAAATTCACGGCGGGCGCGGCGGTTCTTTTGATTTTAACTCTGAGCTCGTAACTAATGTAAACTAAAACCCAAAGCGTAAAATTAAACCACAAACGTAAATATTATCTTGCGAGACTTGTTAATAAGCGCAATATAAGTTTTGTTATTTACAAGGCATATGTTGCGCCTATTGTACCTACTTACTTATTGATACTCCACTAAAAAGAATATTTTGTGTAGTGTAACAAAAATAATTTCGATGGCGCGGGCGCCCCTATTGTCTTGGCGCCTGTGTGCGCCGCACACTTCGCACACACAGGGGCGGCGCGGCCCTGCCACTGACTACTTAACGACTATCAAAGATCTACAAATGACAGCCGGGACAAACGCGGCAATGGTTTACGTGTTTTCCTAGGCACGGAGAAAACTCGATATGTACTAGGTGATCTATCATCCACGAACCTACCTAGGCAGCGTAGGTTTACCTGAAAATTGACCCGAGTGGCTGTTATTATTTCGCCACAAGCTCCTTTAATTCAATGAGTTTTGAAAGATATGGATTAAAGGACCTTCTGCTGCTATGAAAGAAAAACATCGATATGCATTAATCTAATCTTTCAGACTCACTTTCCCAAATATCATAAAACAAGCTGAACCGCTTGTAATGCTACACGATAAAGGCGGAAATACACTTACGTGTCGTGGCGTGTCGTGACGCGCCAAAAGCATTCGGTTTCATACATGGGTGCGACACGACACGCCATGCAAATATGTCCCTAACCTAAATATTAAATGTATGAAACCGATTTGCTTCTGGCGCGTCACGACACGCCACGGCACGTAAGTGTGTTTCCGCCTTAACAGTGTGTGATTTCTTTTCATTTCCTGCATTTTTACATCATTCACGTTAATGTTTTAGGTATTTTCTTACGAGCAAATTAGATATTTTTCCGACGAAAAAAGGTTGGCTGTTGCCTTAAACGAAATCAACCAAAATCTAGTAAGAAGAATAATGGAACCTCTCGACTCCTAAAAACTTCCTATTGCGAACATGCAGTTAAAGTTTTCTGCATAATTTAAAGAATGGAAATAAAGTGTAATGTATTAATATTTTGATTTGAACGAGAATCGACTACTGAATAACACTCATTAATATTTTACAAGTCGTACGTAGATACGTAAACATACATGTTTCGCAATCTGCAGTTTTCAGGTTCTTTTCACATGTTAATCATTCATTATTTACTCGGGTATTACAAAGTATCCATTACACTATGTACAAAGACTTACACTACCATGTTTTGTAGAACACTCGCACTTTTCAATTATTTTAATTGTTTAATTCTTTTAAGCCAACCGGTGAGATAAAAATATGCCATGTGTTTTAATTGAAGCCTGTTATGCTAATGTCAACAAGTAAAAAAATGTTATGGTGACTAAAACAGTTATAATGTTTCTTGAAATTAAAATTTTCCGGTAAGTAACACAATAAATACTTCTGTTGCCGTATCCAATGATCCCTAATAATATGAATTTACGTAATTAATAAATAAACATGATATTACGTACACAATAGATGTATTTTTAAATCTACGTTGTTAAATACAATTAGGACGAAACCGTGAACTTGTAGAAAAACCGATACACTGGCAAATATTTACTGGTAAAATTAAGCTATGGCGAATTGTTAAAATACACAATATCCATATTTAAATGCATTCATCATATTGCTTACACCATAATTCATTCCAAGATTATAATAATGACA
The DNA here is from genome assembly GCA_963082945.1 of Cerastis leucographa. Taxonomy (NCBI): domain Eukaryota; kingdom Metazoa; phylum Arthropoda; class Insecta; order Lepidoptera; family Noctuidae; genus Cerastis; species Cerastis leucographa. The sequence goes on from OY720378.1 coordinate 30,193,736, forward strand.
CGTGAATGGTCTAAATTGGACGGAAAATGATGAAGCACCAGCGTGCACGGACAGATAGACAAAAGGAAATTAAAATGTACGTAACTACATTGTGTTGTCAGCATGCGCGCGCGCAGATTTATAACTCTTTTATTACGTCATGTGGGATAAACATAGGTATTGTGTGCTAGATATAGCGAAGATAAGAACTAGATTAATACTTGTGGCGAGAAAAATAAAGTTTTATTAGTATTATTTTATTTAACTGTGGTTTTGAAGCCGTTTGCGGTTCAAGAGTTCATCTCATATTTAAAGGATATTTCAAGGCGGTTTCCATGATCCAAAGGCCGGTGTTTACTTTGATCAATGGCAAGACATTGCTATGTTGAGTTTGTTATGTATGAGTAGTGCTTTGCGAATTGAAGCTTTGGAACGCGCCCCGTAACCACCAAGTTGTGCGCTTAGTAACTTAAGTCGTAATATTAATTATCAGCTATAAATACTATATTCTTTCCACTAAACTTGAGTGTAGTGAAGTGTTTCCTGCTCAATAATTGTTTGCAGTGTGATACACACAATACTAAACGAAAATAAAAAACCTCAAAAAAGTGCCGGTCATAGTGACTAATTTGCGTGTGCACGGAATCCTCACGGTTGTGCGAACAGGTGAACGGCGAAAGTCCTGTGTACGCGCAATCGTGAATCGCTGTCAGTGCTACCAACTCTCCGGCGACGCAGAAACGTTCCAACGGCGAATATAGTGTATCAAGTTACATTGTGAGTAGAAACACGACATTTGTGTTCAAAATTTTATTTCGTCAGAGGTGTATGAGTTGATTGGTGAAAATAATACGAAATAATAATGGATAGTGCAAATAGAAATGTCACACTCCGGAGACACAAGTCAATGAATATGCTAAACAATAATTCTATCGATTCTACATCATCTGAAGAATTGTTGGGAAGGAGTTTAGACCTTTCATCCAACGCTCAAAACTATTGCACAGTAGAAATGAGAAAAGAGTTAAAACAGTTGAAATCGAGTTTGGAAAGCACACAAAATGAACTGGACAATATTATTCTCGAAAATTCAGATCTAAAAAAGCAAATAAAAAGCCTGACTCAAGAAATGGCCATACTAAAACAGTTATGTTCAAGTCCAAGTTCTTCACTTAGAAAAAATATGTCTTCCAGTATTACAAAAAGTACAAGACGGCGACTTGCTGATAGTTTTTCCAGCAGCTCTAATAGTCCTACCACTTCTACACTAAGAAAAAGCGATGATCCTTTGACAAATTTATGTAAAAAAACAACACAATTCCCCGCAGTGCAAAAGAAGGAAATAGGATTAACGATTAAACCCGTAATGGAAACAGAAAAAACTCCCAAACCTGTATCAAACCCATTGTCTAACCCAAAACACCAAGTATCGTCGCAAACGCAAGCAGAGACGCAATTTGAATCTCAGCCTAATCCAAGACCTGTAAGTAGAAAGCAAATGCCTAAAAAAAGAGCATTTATCTTTGGTAGCAGTCAATGCACGGGACTAGCACAACATCTCATAGATTCCAGACAATACAACCGCTACAATAGGTACCAATTTATATCAATAATAAAACCTAACGCTAATACAGAGGAAATACTAAATAGCGCAAAAATATTCGAGATATCGTCTGAAGACCGTGTTATACTATGTGTTGGCGAACATGACGCTAACCCGTTTAAAATGTTGACTGAACTATGTGTATTTTTGAAATGTATAAAATGCCCTTGTCTAGTGTTAAAAGTATTTAAAACTGATCACTTAAAAGAAAACAAATTAAATGATACCTTAAGACTCCTTAGTAAACAATCTAATGACTGCATATTTGTGGATTACACTGATAGATTTAACGTTTTCAATGCTTATGGGTTATGCGACAAGATTAATTCAGTTCTAGACCAGATTGACTACGACTCAAAATTTTTGCATTTTTATAAAAACTCTGAACATACGAGGCGACTAATACATCTAAAAAAGTACCCCCCTGCACAAAGACGACTAATGGAGTTGAAACCTATGCTAAAAGACTCTAGTACTCAAACAATTGATATAGTATCCCTTGAGGAGATCGTACCTAGTACCTCTAATGGCAACCACATAAGCGTGTCCCAAAGTAATGAACCATGTGGCACGAGTACACAGAAGTTTTTTCGAGACTAATTTCTTAAGAGTAGTTCACCAAAACATCGCCGGCTTACTAAACAAAATTCACTTGCTAGAAATACATTTGTCAGAGCTATCGAATCTTAAAATGAGTCCGGATATTATCTGTGTATCGGAAACGTTCATAGAACGAGGTAATGAAAGTCTCATAAAAATCACTGGTTATAGTTTGGCAACCTCTTACTGCAGGACAAAGAAACAAAAGCGTGGTGGAGTCTCTATTCTCGTAAAAAAGGGTACTATATTTAAAGAACTATCATTCTTAAATCAGCATTGTATTGACAACATATTTGAGTGTTGTGGCATTGAGCTCATGAACCAAAATCTTTTTATCTTATGCATGTATAGAACTCCAATTTCTAATATTACGAAGTTCTTCGAAATACTTGAAACAGTGCTTCAATTTATATCATGTAAATTTAAGAAAAAAATCGTTATCGCAGGCGACTTGAATATCAACACGCTACAAGTAAATAATAAATCCAAGGCATTAATCGAAATTGTTCAAAATTATGATCTAATACTCCATATTCAAGAACCAACACGCCAAAATTCTTGTATAGACCACATAATCAGCAACATCAAATCTGCTAAAGGTGAACTGTTACACCTGGGTCTTTCTGATCATAATACTGCACAGTTATTGAGTATACCAGTGAGAAACAAAGAAACAGCTCTTACAGAATATTCAGCATATAAAAGAGACTATAATAAATCTCACATTATTAAATTTAAAGAATGTATGTCCGAACTATCGTTTTCAGAAATATTTAAAGAATGCAATATGGACGTAGCTTACGAAAAGTTTTACGAGCTAATAGATCTATTTTATAAATTATGTTTCCCAATCACAAGAGTAAAGATATCAAACAGGGATCGCCCCCTAAAATGGATATCTAAAGGTATTAGAGCAAGCTGCAAAACCAAAAGATCATTAAGAAACCAATACTACACTAACAAATCTGGTGAAAATAAAGCAAAGTTTAAAAACTACTCTAAACTCCTACGACGTTGCATATATGGATCCATCAAAAGAACGAATCATCTATTTATCAGTAATTCGAAAAACAAATGCAAGGCAGCATGGCAACTGATAAAAAAACAGTCCATCGGTATTAGGCGCAAACAAATTATAGAAAAAATAAAGAACAAAGGCAGTGTAGTAAGTAGCCCTAACAGAATTGCGGAAACATTCAATGACTACTGGATTAATCTAACACACGATACCCAAAAAAATCCTCGTATTAGCCTTAAACAATCTGTTAGTGAGAGTATTTTCCTAAAACCATATGGATATGAAGAGATCTACAGAATTATTTTATCTTTGAACAACACAAACTCAGTAGGTTATGATGAGTTAGCAACAAAAATTATAAAAAGTTGTTCAGTTGAACTAACACCTGTTATAACATTTTTAGTAAATTTGTCTTTTGAATCTGGATGTTTTCCTAGCCTACTTAAAAAATCAGTTGTAAAACCACTCCACAAAAAAGGTAACAGGGAAGATCTAGATAACTACAGACCAATTACTCTCATACCCATTTTATCAAAAATTTTCGAAACTGCCATGTATAAACGCCTTACTCAATTCATCGATAAGCATGCTATACTTAGGGAAGAACAATACGGTTTTCAAAAAGGAAAGTCCACAACACTAGCCTGTTTTAACCTAATTCATACAGTCGTTACTAATTTAGATAAGCGAATCCCTACAACAGGCATATTTTTTGATATGTCGAAGGCCTTCGACTTCGTATCACACGAATTGCTATTAAATAAATTAGAAAAGTATGGGATACGGGGTCCAGCACTCCAATGGATAGAAAGCTATTTAAATAACAGAATGCAGTGTGTAGAAATTGAAAAAATAGTTAATAAACAAATACTAAAGTCACACAGATCAAATTATAGACATAACAGGTCTGGTGTGCCCCAAGGAGGTGTGCTTAGTTCCCTAATGTTCTTACTATATATAAATGACCTCCCTGAAGCTACTAATCACCCTTGTTTTCTGTTCGCTGATGACATATCTTTAATAATAGCATCGGATAATACTGAAATTAATACATTTACAACTGACATCAACAATACAATTGAATCGATAGTAACATGGCTTGAAGAAAATAATCTGCGTGTAAACCTCGCAAAAACGAATTTTATACAATTTAGTACATATGGACGAGAAAACAAGACCTTAGACATCAATTATAGAGGACTTAAATTAAAAGAAGTAAATGAAACTACATTTCTCGGTATCATGATTGATAAACACTGCAACTGGAAGGCACACGTCAATAAAGTATGCAATAAAATAAATAAATTCGTCTTCGTTCTATACGAACTTTCAAAAACGTCGGCTTTAGAAACCGTATTATCTGCATACTACGGGTACGTTGATTCTGTGTTGAGATATGGTCTTATCACCTGGGGCCACTCAACAGAATGTCAAAGAGCTTTTATCGCACAGAAAAAATGCATCCGCGCCATAGCGGGAATACGCCCATGGGAATCATGCAAACCCTTTTTCGAAAAGTTCAAGATACTAACCCTTCCAAGCCTTTATATCTTTGAATGCGCTAAATTTGTTAAGATGCACCCGGAGTTATTTGTAAAAGCACATGAAGTTTTTCAAAAAAGTAATAGGCACAAAAATAGAATAGTTTTGCCCATAATTCCGAGGACAGCATTATACAGTAAAAATAGCTATGCAATGTGTGTTCGCATATTTAATGCTATACCTGACAGCATAAAAATTTTACCGGCACATAAATTTACAGGGCGTCTTAAGGTATGGTTAAGGGAAAAGAATTTCTACTCAGTAAGCGACATATTTAATAAGAGATTAAAATAAATAGCAATTAAATATAATACTAAGATAAATAAGCATCTACTCTCTGACATCAATAATATTTTAAATGTATGTGATAATATTGCTACTCAATTTATATTTTTATTTGGATTAAATATAAGAACATTATAATATGACTACGTATAAACCCAAATGTTTGCATGTCACAGTATTATGACTAAGTGTTCTGGATCTATATTGATTTATGTTAAGACCGAAATTGTACCAACACTTATCGCAAATAAACTGATTTGATTTTGATTTGATTTTGATTTTATGAAGGTGTTGCCAGTTTTTTGAGCGCATTAGTCGGTCGATATTTAGCGGGAAATATATATTTCGCGGTGCTCTTTTGAGTAATAGTTTTGTGTTATTAAAAGACATAAAATAGTTTTTTTTATGTTAAAATAAATAGTTGTTGTTATTAGGTAAGTCTGTGTGGCTGGGCAGAGACCCTCTTGAGTCCCATGACTTTCAGTTGTTTCGATCCAAGGCTGCCAACCCTTGGAATCTGCCTATCCTTTCCCCAACTATGTTGAGGTCGGCTTCCAGTCTAACCAGATGCAGCTGAATACCAGTACTTTACATAAAGCAACTGCCTATCCGATTGCCACAGCCCACTTAGTACTAGGTAATACGATACCCCTTGGTGTGACTGGTTGACAGACTTACGGGCCACTGACTAGGTAGGTATCTGTAATAACTGTCAAAAATTTACAATTGACAGATAGATAGATAGAGATTCTAGAGCTAGTTGGAATATAAGATTTTAAATCGATTTATAGATAAGGACTTTTTAGGGTTTCGTACCCAAAGAGTCAAACGGGGGTCCCGTTTGACTCTTTATTACTGAGACTTCGCTGTCCGTCCGTCCGTCCGTCGGCGTCTGTCGCCAGGCTGTATCAAACCGTGATAGTTAGCCAGTTGAAATTTCTACAGATTATGTATTTCTATTGCTGCTATAACAACAAATACTAAAAACAGAATAAAATAAATATTTAAAGGGCAACAAGATCACAATCAGCCATACAATTAGAATAGTTGATATGCGTAAATGTAGATCGCAACCTAATAAACAAACTTAATTAAATTTCTTAATTATCAACAAAATCTTAATGTAAAACTTTATCACTACAGCCATTTACAACTAGCAACAATATAACATTGCACAGACTTAAGAATTTAATTAATATTATGACGCACTGCTAAAATGCCAATACTTTAAAATGTTAATTGAACCTAGTCGAAGGAATAATGACTATTTGATAAAGTTAATAAAAGGGAATTAAAATAACCACCTCAGAGAAAAAATATACAGGGTGTAACGGAAAGGGTATATACATCCTTAAGGGTGTGCTACAGACCATCAAACTGAACATGTTTCTCAACATATTTTTTTTTTTGCAGCAAAAAAAAATATCAGCTGCCTATACATTTGGGTCGAATAGGTATTGTCATTTTGTATGGGGCAGCAGATTCTTTTTTTGCTGAAAAACATGTTTTATGATGAGAAACATGTTCAGTTTGATGGTCTGTAGCACACCCTTAAGGATGTATATACCCTTTCCGTTACACCCTGTATAGTATAGATAGAGAAGTATAGAAGAACAAAACATTCGGAGGAGCTCGTAGCTAAATAATAACAGCCGCCCGGGTCGATCTTTAAGGTTAAGCCGTGCTTGCCGAGGTTGGTCCGTGGATGGGTGACCATAATTACATACCGAGTTTCCTCCGTGCCATGGAAAGCACGTTAACCCGTTGGTCCCGGCTGTCATTTGTAGATCTTTGACAGTCGTTACGAGTAGTCAGAAGCCAAAAAGTCTGACATCCAGTCTTACCAAGGGGTATCGTATTACCCAGTTACTGGGTTGTGGAGGTCAGATAGGCAGTCGCTTCATGTAAAATACTGGTACTCAGCTGCATCCGGTTAGACTGGAAGCCGACCCCAAGATAGTTTGGGAAAAGGCTAGGCAGATGATGAAGTATAGAAGAACAAAACATGCTGCGACGACAAATAAATAAGGATAATATTGTTTTTGTGTAGCTGAAGCCTAGCTGGCCTGCCATGACGTATTATAAAGGGTGTAAAACACCTCTTAACGAAGCCGAAAGGCACTGGTTCTCCCTGTCATTGCGATCATTTTTTTGTTCTACACCATACCTGGGAACCTTTTAGTTACGGAGATATTAGGGGTCAAAGTTTCAACTTTTTGACAAGTATTTTTATAAATACAAGTTTTTAATGTAAGATTTTTACTTTAAACACCTCCACGACCCCCTTACTATTCAATCCGTCCATCAGCACAATGTTTTGAGTGTGTTACATTGAGTTCTACCACAAAACATGATTTTACACCCCCCAAAAAAAAGTCGTTTCCCAGCAATAATTTTTGAGTAAAGTTACTTAGTTTCATGTACAGAATGCTTGGTTGACGGCTTCGTGATGAGGTGATTTACACCGTGTATATACAAGCAGTATTGCGTTACTCTTATTCCAGTGTGGGAAAGAGACGGAACTATACAAGATGTCCAGCGCCATCTGTTTACCACACTGGAATAGGAGTAAAACAATAATGGGTTTAGACGTCATAGCAGGCCAGCTGGAGTCTGAAAAATATTACCTAAATGAAAAGCTGTTCATGCCTTTAAATAAAATAATTACCAAACTGCAGCAGTTTTCCTATTGCAACGAACGACTCGACTAGTATATCATTAATGTAACAACATCACGCCTGGTATCCCCGACAGGTTTGGCAGAGGTGTAGTAGTGCACGCCCACTTTGCCAGTTCTGTGTGTTCCCATGTTATAGAGGGCGAGCCTATTGCCAACAACCGAGCACCAGTCTAGACTTTGTGGCTACTACTGAGAAATGCCTGAAAGAAAACACTTGGTCTGGCCTAGGAATCGAACACGGGACCCGCTCAGCAGCTGCGCTTGGAAAAAAAATCCATTTTGAAAATGGCAACATGCAGCAACATTTCCTTCTACGCAAGTTCTGTATTCGTTGGAAAACGGTTAAGTAACTTCATGAAAGATTCTTCTTCCACAAAGATACAAAAAAATCCCCTTTATATCTATCTTGTGCGAGACTAATAAACACTTTTTCTTTCTTTTTTTTCTTGACAAAGAAGAACTTCAACAACTTGCAGTATACCTAACCAAGACCGTTATTATTCGTTTAGCAAAAATATTACTTGTCAGATAAACATAGAAATTTAAAAATCCGGCCAAGTGCTAGTCGGATTCGCGCACGAAGGGTATCGTACCATCATTTATAAAAACCAGCAAAACCAACACTTTTTTGTATGGGAGCCCCCTTAAATATTTATTTTATTCTGTTTTTAGTATTTGTTGTTATAGCATCAACAGAAATACATAATCTGTAGAAATTTCAACTGGCTAACTAACACGGTTCATGAGATACAGCCTGGTGACAGACGGACAGTGAAGTCTCAGTAATAGGGTCCCGTTTGACCCTTTAGGTATGGAACCTTAAAAATACATAAGTCAGTTCTTCCTACAGTTTTAGCTGAAAATAGGTCCCCAGCAGCACATCTGAATCTATCTATAGTGCTAACCTAGAGTGTTATATTCCACGAACCGTGTTTTTCCGTAATTATTTATGAAACATGGGTAGATGGCGAAGTGTTTATTTTGTGATTTTCGAGTAGGTAAGTTAGAAACGTGACAGATAATAATAGGCATTAGTTTTACACTGATGGAATAATATTTGTACTACACATTTTGGTTGTTATGATGTAGGTATCATTTGTCTAGAGATGTCGTAATATCTATGCCCAAGTGGTCGCGCCCCTTCTGAGCTTGAGGCTCTGCTTTTTATTTTCTGGTCGTGCCAAGTGTTCTTAGGTTTTTCATCACACATTTCTAAGTAGCAGTTTCGATTCAGGACTTTTTACCCGGTTGATGGTATACCCTTATTTCTTTGGACTTAAATATAGCTGGCGAAATGTGCTAATTCACTTCTGCCACCTTTAGTAATCACAGATATGATATTATGTAATACTTGTTACTATAGTATGTATCTGACTTAAAGCTGAAGCTGTAACAGTTACGGCAGCTGTAGCCTGGTTTGAGACTTCGTAGGTCCTTGAGAGGTATCTACTCTATGATGAAAAATCCAAGATAAAGTTTCCACAAATATTTTCTTCTTAGTGCATCAACACGCGGCAAATCAAATCAAATTTATTCGTAAACAGGTTCCATTACAAAAGTTCGCTACTTTCTACTCGAAAGCATACAAATAATAATGGTGAAGTTACTTTTTTCCAAAACAATAGACACGCATTTAAATTTAAATAACACAATTACTTACACACTAACAATTCATGAATTCACATAGGCATATCTTATTTATCTAATTTATTTATCAGCGGATTCGTCTGTGCGTTTCCGCTAGATAATTTTTACTTACGCGCTTGAGACGAAAAAAAACTTTCCTTCTGTAATCTTTGTACTTGAGAATATTCAAGTACCTACATAATATGACGTCTCAAACCTGCCCGGGTCCCTGACCGACAATTCAATACGCAATCAAAACTTGACTCTTCATTTTATTGGTAGCAGCATGAGAATCACAGCAATAAATGAATTGAATTGAATCAGCATAAAGAACGAAAAAAGACAGTCGCCCAAAACGCGTCCCTCCATGTTTTCTTAATGTTTGGAACGCAACGTAAGTGGCGGGATGAACACCCAACCAACATTTCTATCTGTTCAATAAAGTTACTAGAATTACCTAAATGTTTAAACATTGACTGACAAGTTAATGAAAAACTACAATCATTATTCTAGTAATTACTGAGAAACATGGTAGGTATTAAGAATAAGAGGTTTGGTGTCAATTAGACTGGTATTAACTTGTATTACACCTGCTAAGTGCTACCTGCAACATACCTACCTATACTCGTACTTACACGGTATTAGCGGAAATTGATCTGCTCAAGGCTGAAAATTGTAACTTTTTTAGTTATAATTTTCTTCTGCTTAGCGTGTCCATGACAATTTAAATTGAGTCAGCCCAAAATTTGGTAACGAGTTTGGTAGTTTTAGTAGAATACAACAGCTCCTGTGATTTGCAAGCAACAGGACAGGCAGGACCCGATATCAAGTGTTCCATCGTTTGTGATTTTTAAATACCTCCATGACCAGTTTTGAGAGCGTGACATTGAGTTTTACCGTAAAACGTTTTACCCAAAACAAGTAGTTTCCCAGCAGTAATTTTTGCGAAGGGTTACACAGTTTTATGTACAAAATGCTTGGTTGACGGTCTCATGACGGTTGACGGTCTGCTTACACCTAGTTTGAAAAACAAAAATTGCATGCTATTGATGACCCCTGCCGAAGTGCACTTGCGCATTTGTACTCTTTAAGCGCGCTTATTAACTGTTCGGATCTGAATGCACTTCCTCCGCGCATTGTGCACTAAAAGTACTAAGACCTTTCATCTTAATAATGTCTCACTACCATTGAATACTCAACGAAATCATTTCACTACCCAAACAGTACATGCATAACAATATTTTTCCATGGCGGTAGGCAGAAATGTCAGATCACCTCCTACATATTGCTCTCGCCTCGGCAACGTGCCACCTCGTCCTGGTCATCATCACTATCTTCATGCCCTAGCCCTTATCCCAATTTAATTAATGTGACTCTTAGAGCACTGAAAATTGATACCAGTGTGATCAAAACTCACAGGTAAAATAACTAAGCTGTATGACGTCTTATTACATATGGTGTAATTTTAGTTAAATACAAGCACGAAGAGTATATGTGTGCTAACTTGCTCAGAGATTTGCGATCAGCAAAAACGACAAAAATACTGATTTACATCCCTTACATAACCCCATTAGAACATGAATATTCTTAAATCCAGCCTTGGTGAGTTATTGCCCAATTTCGGTACCTATACAGCACGTGTGGCATGACCACTGTAGAACCGAGCTGTGTTGACGGAAGAATCGATAAAATGACACATTGTCATTCGTAGTCGTAGTCTATCTGTCATTATGTCGATTCTTGCGTGGACAAAACTCGTTTCTACAGCGGTCATGCTACGCGTGCAGTTTACGTCTATGAAACTCTTTGTGCTAAATTTCAAGCTTCTAGGTTGTCTGAGATAAATGAAGGTTTAACTCGTCAAAAAACGTCCTACTTCAACTCACATCTAAGAAAACACCATAGTTAATCACCGCGATTAATAGGCATGATGCTATGACGAATATTAACAGTGTCAGTTTTACTGTTATTATTATATCTAAGGAAAATTTACACATTTCCCCCAGGGTTTTCTGTGGTGAAATTATTGGTATGTATAGAAGAATTCCTTTTCATGCAAACATGCCTTTAGGCGCTAAGCATAATAGAAAATTATACGGATATCACCAATAACCAGTTAACAAAAAAACAAATTCAACAACACAATTACTGAAAAATAACACCACGTATTCACAAACTGTTTTTTTTCTATCATTTTGTCAAAACAGAAAATTCTCTGTTTTGACATAGATGATATTTCATGGAATCATCTCTGTTTTGACATAGATGATATTTCATTTTTGTTGCTAAACGATGAGAATTCAACTAGGAACCACGAAAATGCTTAGTTTTCGACTTTACTAAACTAAGCATTTAATTATCTTAATTTTATTAGTACTTTCATTCACAATATTTATTTACTGATCACACTCTCGTAGCTACGTCTTGACAATCCATCATCTGCTAGCCTTTTCCGAAAATTTGTTGGGATCGGCTACCATACCACCTTTATGCAGCTGAATTCAGGTATTCTACAAGGTTAGAACGGTAGCTAGGCTTTATAGGCCTACCCGGAACACCGTGCGTGTGGTTGGTAAAACTGTCACGGTGTTCCGTGTACAAACCGGCTTGCGCAGGCAGAACTGTGGAGAAGCTTGTGCGTGTGGTAGGCCCATAAGAGCTTCCTAATAACAGCTACTGTCAATGATTAACAAATGACAGCTGGGAATAAAGGCATTCCGAGGCACGAAGGTCGGTATGTAATGGGTGGTCAGGTGGTCACCAATCCACCTTGGCAAACTCTGGTTATTCTGAAGATCGACCCAAACAACTGTAATTATTTAGCCACAAGCTCACGAGGTGCACTATACATATAAATACTACTTAAAAACAACATTAACCAGAGCACCTTCCAATCCCACTTATGTGGTCGACTGTACATAGTAGTACACATTTGGCGATAGGAAGTGGACAATTTTGGTATCTAATCATGCAAACGAGATTTTAATGAAGACGTCGTTAGGATTATGTTTTGATATTTTCCACAGACATGAGCACGAGGCCATCGGTCAATTGAGGAAAACGGGCCAAATTCCTGTCGACACATTCGTGTGTCATTACCCTTTTTACCTTCAATACATACATACTACGTCAGCCAGCACTTAAGAGGTATGCTTTGTCCAATATTATGACAATATAAGCGTGGGAACTTAAAAGCGTCAACTACAAGAATGAGTCATTTGATTATACCGCCCCCGATCTGCGAACTGAACTGAGAAGATGGTAAACGAATCTATGCAACAGTTTTATTACTCTAGCTTTTTGATAATTTATCATCTCATTCCCATTTTGATACTTGTAAGTACATATTTTATTTTAGGTCTGTAAATAATGTACATACTTAATTCAAATAAAATCTTAGTATTAATCATTAATTCATTCGTAACGCTCCGTAGGCGTTACACCTTACCTATTTCTCAATATTTCTCCCTCTGATAATTTAAACTTAGCTTGGTTTAACTCCCACTTTCCGAGATAGTTGTCATATTTTTGTTTTGTTGGCCTGAACCGTCCCACTCCTGGACAAAGGCGTCCTCCACCCCTTCCCTTTTTTGAGTAATTAAAAATTAACGAGAAAGGCATCCTAGGCGCCCCGCCATCTTTTCCTCTGTCTACTGCGACCCCGTCTAGCTATCTCAGGGTGAGTCTGGCGTATTTTACAGAAAGTGTGGGTTGCCTTGTTTTATTATTAATTTTTCTTTTCACTTGTGATGTCACTACTCCAGTGCGCACGACAAGAACGAAAGAGCACTGCGTCGCAATTTAGTTCCCTGAAAATTCTTTACTTAAACTATGGTTCCTGGCGGTTGCCTAAGGTATTCGGGCAACTAACCAAGGGTACGGTTCGTATGTTTTTCGGTAGGTTATAAGTTATACTTATAAGTCACTCAAATATTCTCTTTTCTGTTCCATATTCGATATCGGTCAAAGAATGGGACTTTGCTTTAAATTTTCTTTTTAATAAGGTAGCTACGTAGTCTTCAATTTTTACTAGTCTATGATCGTTGCCTTAATGGCGCCTCTGTCGAAACACAATACACAATTAAATGCATAGTTACGTGAGGAGTAACTATGTATATATACAAGGTGTTGTTTTGCATTCTCGTCAAATTCAATGAGGTTACTATGCTAATGATTCTCGTCCCGAATTAATAAAATAGGTAGGTAATTTTTATTTTTTCATTTATTTACGGAAATCGGTAAGTGAACCACCCGTGTTTTAAACGCGGGATCTGATTCTCGCCCTATAACCGCGCCTAGAAACATACAATAATCTCAAACGTTTTTTCGACTATTTCTTATTCTCTAAACCACGTTAAAGGGGTTATTCTAAAATGTTGACAAACATAAACAATCAAACTTTAACTGTAGTTTAATTTTAATTGATTATTTATGACTTTCGTGACAACCTCCTGAATTTTGACGAGGATGCAAAACAACACCTTGTATATAAAGGGTGTAAAACACCTCTTAACGAAGCCGAAAGACACTGGTTCTCCCTGTCATTGCGATCATTTTTTTGTTCTACACCTGGGAACCTTCTTAGTTACGGAGATATTAGTGGTCAAAGTTCCAACTTTTTGACAAGTATTTTTTTAAATACAAGTTTTTAATTCAAGATTTTTACTTTAAACACCTCCACGACTCCCGTACTATTCAATCCGACCATCAGCACAATGTTTTGAGTGCGTTACATTGAGTTCTACTACAAAACATGATATTACACCCTCCAAAAAAAAGTCGTTTCCCAGTAATAATTTTTGCGTAAAGTTACTTAGTTTCATGTACAGAAAGCTTGGTTTACGGCTTCGTGATGAGGTGATTTACACCGTGTATGTACAGGACTTGTAGTTTTCATGCCATTGTTTGGAGGCTCATCACCTAGCAGAATAACATTCGTTAACTCTGTGTTATTCATTGACTGCGCGTAAATAAAGGAATCAACGCAGCGAACATTTCAAAAGGAGCCAGACCGCGTTACTGAGTCGAACATGGCTCGGACCTTTTCTTGATCACTTGTCCTCAGATTCTGTGAAAATTCGCTCAAGAACATTAAGGAACACTCGTATAATCACCCACATACCTATAAGGGTTCGAAGTGATAATTATCTTGATAAATAACAAAAATCTTAATCGAATGCGATTTTCCGCTTCCACGCGTAAAGTGTCAACTTTAAATGAAAACGGTCAAAGAATTGAATAATTGATAACAATAATGTGTTTTTACATCATTTTTTAGGTATATTGTTATCATTATTTTGTAAGTAAAAAAGCATTTTAACGCGTTAACTGAACTAAGCCCAGTACAACCTTCAGTTTGTATCATGATTTTTATTATGATTTGATAGAGATTTAGTAAAATTCCATGACTGGCATCATCAAATACCCACTGACAATGACGATGTTTCAGATAAGATTTCGTGTAAATTTCACATTTATTTTACTATCTTTTTCAGATTGTTATTTAGATCATCTAATGATTGACAGATTTCTGATAGTAACCTTAACCACAGTGTTTACACGTTCAACAGGTACATGTCTACACCTGACTATGTATCTATACTTATCTATCTACATAATATTGAAGTACCTAACGAGCTGGTTGATATAATGTTTTTAAAAATCGATAGGCATCAACAGTTTTTAGTAACAAATTGAACTCAAGTAATACCTTCAAAAAAAACCTACAAAATTAGTTAACATTATAAAATAAAAGACCTTCTATAATTACATCAAAACGCAAGTATCACACGAAATACTGCTCAGTTATGCGCACTGAACATTAGTCCATGTCCTGTCACGCTAAACTACTGCCCTGTTTATAAATAAGACAATGCATGTAGACGGTTCCATTTAGCTCCAGACGGATGATGCACGATAGCCATCAGTCCATAAATGGATGCGGGCCGAGGATCTGCCCACGGAGAGCCGGCCGCCTCCCACAAAGTGCCGATTAGTTAATGCAATAAGTAGGATCACAGGACGACAAGACATAATCCTGCTCCAAAAGCAACCAGTCTTATGTGGAACAACATTCTAGTGTCTATTGGGTTTTTCCCACTTGGAAAATTGTAATTGATGTCCCACGTCATCATCAGCCAAGCCTTTTACACTAGAAGCCCACTCCAGTCTGCTATCCAGTATTTTAAGGAATGCCTATCTTCACCTTCTGCAACGACCTTCTCTCAACAAAAAGAGATTAAAAAAATAAAGACAAAATCCCAATGTTAATTAAGGCAAATTATTACCAAAAAAACCCGGCCAAGTGCGAGTCGGACTCGCGCATGAAGGGTTCCGTACCATTAATTATAAAAACGAGCAAAAAAAGCTCTCGAAAACATGTCAAACAGAGTGAGCGGAACCTCGTAAAATAGCTCAGTGCATATGCATAGTCATCAACAAAACCGATGTCAGAGGTCGTAATTTTATGAGTTTTAATCCCGTCAGCTGTTTCAGGGTTTTCCCCATATTATAAACATAGCGTTAATTGAACTCAAAACTTTTTTCGTCACCATGTTGTTTACAAATCTTGCAATTCCCAGATTGCAAGATTTGTAAGCCACATCGTGACGAAAAAAGTATCGTAGGAACAATATTTCTCTGGAAAATAAATTTTCCGTTCCATCCTACCTTCTTGGCAAGAGTCGCTTGATGGTTAACTCGATCCCATTTTTACAGATTTATACATTTGGTTGTCGTCTAGTGTGTACTGACGAACTTATATAGGAAAACAGTTTGTTTTACAACCTTTTTGTTTGTCCATGCATTCCATCTTTCCATCACCATGCTTCGTTTGTACTAAAATTTATGTTTATGACCAGTTATTCACTTCAGCCACATACTCCGCTAATATAATCAGCTTATAAACTTCCCAACTTTAAGACCTAGCCATCTCTGTGAGTGGTAGTGTTGTTGAATGTCACAGTCGTAATTTTGAAGCGCTGCTGGACTAGACTTGTAACTTGTCCGGAGGATACGGCGTGGCATACGCTGGCAGAATGTCCCGCGTGGGACGAGCCGCGCCGTGCCCTCGTGACAGAGGTAGGAGCAGACCTGTCGCTGCCGACCGTTGCTCGCGTGATGGTCGGTGGCACAGAGTCCTGGGACGCGGTGGTATCCTTCTGCGAAACCGTCATGTCGCAGTAGGAAGCTGCGGAGAGGGAGAGGGAGATTTCGAGTTCCTTCCCATCCCGCAGCAGACGCACCGGGCGTCGGCAGAGGGCGGATAACGCCCTCTTCCGGCCCCCCTAAACAGGTCCAGGGGCGACGGATTCGGGGACATCCGTCGCCCCCCATATCACTGGACCCGAGACGGCGGCGCGTAGTGTTCCACGCGCGCCTCTCACAGACGTAACGGGGGGAGTACACCTCACTCCCCCCAGGGACGAGGCCCGCACTGGTCGAGCGGGCCGGCACTAGTCCGGGGCAGCGGAAGTCACATTCGTTCCCGCTGCCCCCAGACGCAAGTGTGCGAGGGAACACCGGGGTGGTTTTTAGTCAGTTGGAGCCTGACAGACCCCTCCGCCATCCCCAGGCGGAGGACATCCGTTTCCGGATTTTCCACCTCGCAACAAAAAAAAAAAAAAAAAAAAAAGACTTGTAACTTATACCAACAGATTTATCAAAAAAAAAACCGATAGTGTTTCTTAGTTTGACTCAAAATCGAAGGCTAACCTAGCGATAGTCTATATGAAACAATGTTGCGCTAGCCTTAAGATATCCACTCGAGCCTATCTCACCGATAATCTACGAATCGAACCACTTGAGAGCCACAAACGGACAAAATACCATGCTTTACATATTTATTACTATTGGTTTTGATACGCGTTGCTCGATACTGTTGCTTGATAGCCGTGGCCCGTGACAGGCTCCGAAGGTCTTACGACGAGAGCTGTTGCGGTCAGTGGTGCATTCCGACGTTGGCATGCGCGTGTTATTATTTTGTATCTGTGTTTTAATTTCAATATAAATTAATAAATCATTTCGGATCCTATACTACCTCGTGTAACCCTGTCACCAGTGTCGTACCGTGAAGGTCAGATTGGCAGTCGCTACCTGTAATCGCTATCTGCTATTCAGTGAATCTGGTTAGGCAGATGAGGGTGATCCTTGAATAAAATACTCCAAGTATAGATTGCGCGCTGACCATATAAGTACATTGTACTTATCTTTCAGCTGTGTAAAATGACGTTATCTTTAAATAACAGGTACAGTAAAACCGGTCTCGCTTCTGCATACTGCTAAATACCAGTGCAGTTTACATTGGTATTTAATACTGATCGTTTTCCTTAAAACTTTTTAAGTCACAATCAGTTGTAGCATCTACCATATTCTTGCACACGGACTTGAAATTATCAACAGTCTGTTTATATTAAATAAAACCGGCTATATGTTTTTACGACTTCATCACTTCCATAATAATTGAGTTTTTTTACAATAATTTATCTACTACAAAGGCTGGGTCTTCTAAGACTTCCTCTTAGAAGACCATTATATTTAGCTTTCGTTTATTATAAAAAACCTTTCGACTCGATATCTCACGCAAGTATTTGGAACGCTCTAAGAAATCAAAAAGTAAACGAAACAAAGAATGATAAAAACAATCTAATCAACTAAAAGAAATCTATAAAAATAGCACAAGAAAAATCTTATTAGAAAACTGTGGCCAAAGAACAAAAATTTGTAGAGGCGTAAGACAGGGTGACCCATTATCGCCGAAGCTTTTCATAGCTGTGCTTGAACATATAATGAAAGATCTGCCCTGGGACGAAAAAGAAACCTCTTCACCACCGACGGATCGCGGACGACATCGTACTGTTTTTGGAAGACCCTGCGGAACTTTTAAACTATGATGGAAGAACTCGAAGCAATTAGCACCGATATTGACCTTGAGATGAACGTCACAAAAACAAAGGTGATGACCAGCCACTGCAAAAAAAACAATAACATGTAATAACTCGACTGTGGACTACGTCGACGAATACATCTACCTAGGCAAACAAGTGTCATTTCGAAAAGAGAACAATGCTGATGAAATAGACAGGCGGATTGTAATCACTTGGAAGAAGTCTTACAAAGAAGCCTTGAAATCAAACATTAATTTACAATTGAAAAAGAAAGTGATGGACAGATGGACTCACAGTGAGTAGAAAATTGCTTCGTGACAAAAAGCACTATTACGACGCACTAATGTTCGGTAGAAGTTTAAAATGGAGATGGGCAGGTCATGTGGCCCGCTATACCGATGACAGATAGACGAAGACCGTGTACAGTATGGAGAGGCCCTCGTGGATGAGACGCAGAGGTAGACCGAAAGAGAGATGGAAGCACAAAGTAGAGTCAAACGCAGGAATAGGCTGGACTGATATCGCCAAAGACCAAGACAATTGGCAATCTCTGGAGGAGGACTTTGTTTTTTAAGTTAATAAATTTTACACTTTTATTGAAAAGTAAAACTGTAAAACAATGCTCTTAGTGTAATTTTGATCTAGAATAACTATTACTTGAACAATAGTGTTAGTCAAACAGTCAACAGCACAGATATCAAATCGATTGCAACCTTGATTGATGTTGTAGCGAGAGGGTTGTATAGATAAGTGATATTTTAAAGACAACCCTTCATAGACATAGGTAAATGATCGTGACGGCTGAGAAGGGATAACAAAGAAAAAGGTATTACTCAGATATCAAATAACATGGAAAAAGGACAGGAGAACGAAGCTAAACCTTTGATAGACTTGGAGTATAAGAAGAGTGATTTGGATAAAACCCCGCAGTAAAAACTTCTACGTATTTATACAGAACCAGAAAAAAGCTACGAGGGCATCGAGGACTCCTCAAATCGGCCCTGTACAATGTCTCTTTTGGTCCATGTGTACTGACATGGTGATGTCAGTGATGTCCCAGAGAAACTGTGGTTGCACATTTCAAGGTGGTGACCTTTCAGTGACATAGTTAAACATACTGTTCAAGTAGGTAGTCGGATATTCAATATTTTCCTGTTAAGTACGTAAAACGCTATGCAGGCAGATCCTAACCACAGAGCACAGATATGGTGCAAGGTGCAGACGCGGCAGCGCCAAGTAGACCAGAATTATCAACATTCTTCTACCTTTACTTTTGCAACCATCAATATCAACGTGGCACACCTAAAATGAGATGATAATCTAGAGATAGTAGAGCCTGGCCGAGCTGAGCCTGATTACCACCTATTCATGTTTTCTTCGTTACGAAACTACTACAAAACTTTAGTCTTCTGGGGATACAAAGACATTTCCAAAAAGTATTTTAAGTTAAACATTCGTAAACAATGTTCATTGTTTTCGCTTACGCATGTTTTGAATGTTCGTAGGAATTACATTTGTAGTCTATAAATTCCAAGTCAAGATTTTTCACTTGAGTTTCCCCTCTAGATTCAGAGTTGCTACAGGAAGCAATTATCTATGTGTCAGCTGACGTCCGTCGACTTTGTTTTGTTGTCACATGATGTATCGTTATGTTATGTGTTTGACACTTCTTCAAGGAGCTTTTGAGGAAAATATGGATTCCTAACTCAAACTCAAAGTATTTATTTAAAATATAGGCTTTTTGAATTATCAAATACAAAAAGATGAAGATACTATGACTATCCAGCGAAAAGGCTAAATAACTGTGAAACGATTGTGGTTGCACATTTGAGTTATTTATTTTGCTGTACTAAATGCTTGGTTGGCGGCGTCCTGAAGGTTCTGTTTATACTCTGTAGATAACAATTAAAAATAAAACCCACGGTGACAGTAATCAAAATTCAATATGGCGACAGCTGGTCGCCAGATAGACAGATTGTGTTGTGGTCCATCCTGTTTTTTTGGCATTTCGTTGGGTAATTCAGAAGGTTATCGTATGCTTAACTGGATTATCCTGTGCAAACGCCAACCTGGGTGCCTAGAGTGTAAGGCCACCAGCCAGGACAAAAAGTTTTTGTTTTACACTTTTAGATTATGGTATGTCTAATAAATGATAGTCAATTATCTTTTTTTACATTGTAACTAGACACCAGCACATCGTTCATACATACGACCAAGGACAAAATACATATTATAGAGGATAACTCAAAAAGTACGTAAGCAAAAATAAACTTTATACATATGGGACTACCGCGCAAGCTTTCTCTACCAAATGAAAAAATAATCATCTATATCGGTCCACATAATCACGGAGAAATGGTTTAATACATAACCACCTCCTTTTTTAGGAAGTTAAAAAGGGGTACCCTGTACCCAGTAGTTCCTGAGTGACTGCCTATCTGACCTCCACAACCTAGTGGGTTAGAAAAAAGTCGATCGCAACATAGTTGGAAAAAAGCTACGCAGACAGTAGGATGATATTTGGCGACCACTACAAGTAAGACGCGGTCCGCGGGATTATCTATAGTCAGCAGGAAAATCTCGAAGGCTGACAGGAAGGAAGCGAGTTCGAACCCAAACGTGCTCTACATGCTAAGTTCTGAATAACACTAGTAAGTAGTAATGCGAGAACGTGTTTACGAACTGATGTTTGTGTCACAGATTCTATGTTTTTCGATTAATGAACGTTTAGTCCGGGGAATTTACGCCGAAAATTAGGCCAACTCTGCATTAATTAAAAACAGCGATTTTTTTCATTGAATGTGTAGGGTATGGACAGGAGAGTATGTTATGCTGTATCCCGCGAAAAGTTCACCTCCGCGTATGTGTTTTTTTTAAGAAAACGTCTAATATGTTGTAACTTGGTGGAAAAAAATATAAACAGGTATGTTTATTTGGAGTATTGTAGAACAGATTGAGTGCTACGAGTAGGTCAGCAAATTAAACATTTTTCGTCCACGGAACAATCAGTTTTTTTAAAAAATCATATAATTTGACTTCGTACTTAAGGCAAAAATATTAACAGGACAAAAGTAGTGCTAAAGTGATTGTTATCAACATATCTAACTATTATTATGAAAATTAAACAAATTCTGCTCCGGACTTCACAGAAAATCAAGAAAATCCAAAAATCTTGAATACTACTTACGGCAAAAATGTAACAGGACTGAAATTCATTTAATAATGGGATATATATCAATCCAAACCTTAATCTCCCAAAATTAAACAGATTAGAGCGTTATTTAATAAAGTAAAAGTAAAAAATAAATTACGATGAACGTGACGTCAGCGCTAAGCAGCGAGCAGCGTACAGCGTGTGCTAGTGTGCGTATCCAAGATAAGCGCTGCGTTCATTGTATGCGTATGACTGTGTTCTTTTTTAAGAGTCGGTGTGTTTATTGATAAATGATGTTTATTTTGCAAGTAGGTTTTATTGTGTTACTCTGTAATTGTAAAAGCATAGGAATAAAAACGGCAAGCCATCAGTCGGTCAGTGGCGACATACCTACTGTTTACAAACACGTTAAATCTTCATTTAGAAAACCGGCCAAGTGCGAGTCATACTCGCACACACCGAGTTCCGTAGCACCAAACAATATAATAAAAATATTTTTAACGCTAATTAATTTGTAAACATACACTCAACAGTAAAACTAAATTTGTTAAAGTGAAAGTTTTATTACATCGTCTCAAACTTTTTCGTCTGTGTGTTGCATGTCGCGTGACGGTCGGTTTTATTTACTCCGCGTTTTATACCCTTAATGCAATATTATTCCAATTTTTTTAGATAAATGTCAAAAGTATGAAAAAAAGTTTCACTTTTACCGTGGTTTCATAAAACCACACAATCCTTTTTCTTTTATAGTATGTTAATGATGAACAAAGTTACTGCTGCAGTTTTGATAAAAAAGTTCCATATCTCGAAACCTAAATGATTATTTCAAGAGTGGATTATTTTCAGGGTGGTTGAAAAAATGTAGCACCCACCTCGTTTTCTTTGGCTAAAAATACAGAAATAGTGTTACTTTATAAAGGACGATAACAACACAGTTTCCCAACATGTTAAATGCAGGTGAGGTAATAGGGGATCGGACTGGGTAAAGAAAACGACATTCTATTTTGTCCGTCAGACAGGTAATACAAAAATATTATACACGTATTTTTTGTTTTATAAAAATATAAAAAAAAATTACTTAGTTAGAACTCATTAAAGTTGGAGAGTGGGGGCTTACTACGTCACAAGTAGGTATAAAACTTACCCACATGTGACGTCATGCGCCATTTCAACTCAATATATCTCCGTAATTTTATGACCACGTGAAAAAAGAAAAAATACGTGTCCAATACTTTTCAATAAACTACAAGACGGACAAAGAAAAAAAAATAGGATTATCCCCTATTATATTACTTATTTCACCATTACAGTGCAGATAGCTACTACATACTTAAGGTGGAAGTGGAAGGGTAGCCTGCTAAATTCAAATTGTTCTTTTGCAATTAGAGGGTCAACAAATGGCTTTACAAAGTTATATATATATATATATTATATAAATAAAAATAGAAGTCCTGACTGACTGATTGACTGACTCATCAACGCCAAGCCCAAACCTATGACCCAGGAAAGCTGAAATTTTGCACAGAGGTTTCCTTTATAATGTAGACAAGGAATAAGGAAGGATTCTTCGAAATTCAACCCCTAACGGACTTAAATAGGGGATGAAAGTTTGTATGGGAATTCGTCATTTTTTAAGTTAGAAGGCTGAAATTTCATATACAAGTTTCTGGTTAGAAATAAATAAATACGTATTTTAGAGTTTTTAAGAATTTACCCCCTAAGAGGGTGAGATAGGGGTTCAAAGTTTTTCACAGCTTGAAATTCACTATTTGTGTTTCTCGATTGAATTGACGTGAAACACGTATCTATTTTTTTGAAAATTCCACCCCTCAGACGAAAACAGAGATGGCATTTTTTTGTTATTGTTTTTTGTGTTAGCACGTTTGTGTGGACAAATACGCTCAAAAAAAACTTCATTTAAGTACACACTTCTAGGGAATCTGGGTCATTTGTGGGAAGGACACTTGCGGTAACCCATTTACGCGAAAAGATATTTGCGCGCATGGACACTTGCGTGACCGACACTCGAGGGCTGGACAATTGCGCGACTCAATGGCTTCACGGGTGTCGTTTTCGTGGTTTTAGCGGGTCGCTGGCAATAAAAAAAAATCAGAGATGGCCCCGAGGAAAATTTCCTGTTTTTCGTGCATGGGTGTCGTTTTCGTGGTTTTTGGGGTTGCTGACCAAATTGACGGCGAGGAAAACATTCGGTTTTTCTTTCACAAGTGTCGTTTTTGTGGACTTCAGGGTCGCCGATAACGAAAATGATGACCTCATTTTCTAGGTGCCAATAATAAAAATTAAAATACGCAATGTCTCAATATCCTCCCCTAGGCTATGGCTGGCATTGATTTAAGTGATAACTGTTTCTCACGTGTGCAGTTTTATGTTGCGTGCTCCGAAGTGAGCTCGGCGAGTATCTTAGTAATTTTAGCCCCAAAAGGAAACACCGCAAACGTCATTTACACAGAAGAGCTAGGATAATTCATTAGTATAAAAGGGTGTAAAACACCTCTTAACGAAGCCGAAAGGCACTGGTTCTCCCTGTCATTGCGATCATTTTTTTGTTCTACACCATACCTGGGAACCTTCTAGTTACGGAGATATTAGGGGTCAAAGTTCCAACTTTTTGACAAGTATTTAAATACAAGTTTTAAATTTAAGATTTTTACTTTAAACACCTCCACGACCCCCGTACTATTCAATCCGTCCATCAGCACAATGTTTTGAGTGCGTTACATTGAGTTCTACCACAAAACATGATTTTACACCCCCCAAAAAAAAAGTCGTTTCCCAGCAATAATTTTTGCGTAAAGTTACATAGTTTCATGTACAGAATGCTTGGTTAACGGCTTCGTGATGAGGTGATTTACACGGTGTAGTTTTCCGGGAGTTAAAAAGATTGGTTTAATCTGAGTATTTTTTAATTTAAAATATTGAAAGTTAAGTAAGTTAGCTCATTTACACCATAACCTATATCGCTAGGTGGATGGATGACCGGGGCATTTGAGCTACAGCATCGTCACTCGGAAGACATGTATAAAATAAATTCTGGTTCAACCCATTTAGGTCCCTAACAACACAAAAAAAAATTAAAAAAAAAAACGCCGTAATATACATTTTTCTAACCAGAATGAATTATGTGGCGTCTTACTTCGAAAAGCGCAGATTTTTACACAACTATTAAAATGTGTCCTATACTTACACTTACGCGCGCGCGAAGCCGTGGCCAACAACTATTATCTATAACATTTAAATGACTATTTTCGACATTATTTTGGGGTGGTTAACGCATACGTGGGCAATTGCCGAACTTCACGCGGGCGAAGCCGCGGGCAAAAGCTAGTCATTAACATTATGAATGAAAAAAAAAATATCGCGCGCGACGAAAAATTTCATTTGGCCCGTGATGTTCAAATTTTCTTACGCTTTTTGCAATTTGCACAGCAGTGTCAGGTTTTATATTGATTAAAAACTGATTTAAACGGATCGTAAATACGTCGATTTCAAAATGGAAAATACTTGTATTACGTACAATATTTCATAATTTATTTCGTATATATGGATGACTCTGACGAACAACGTAACGTGAACATCGACATTTTACGTTTACACCATGCGCTCGTGCTAGGGAACCAGATATTTACTTGAAAGTATGACAACCGGGAACACATCAAAACATTTGTAAGTCTTAATAGTGTTTTGTTACGTATACGCGATTTTACACCTTATCTCTATTACGGAAAGATCAAATTCCTATGAAAGCGCTGCACCAAATACAAGAATGAAGCTTGCAAACGTATTTTACGTAAACATTATTTTTATTTTTTTTTCAGTATTTGCTTTAAAGTGTTTAATTTTCGTGTAAATTGGTTAGAAATAGCCTTTAGATGAAAGTTAAACAAAATTAAACCCTGTTACATTTTTGCCCCGACCGCTATTGTAAAAAAACTGATATAACTTCCGTGAGTCAAATTTGTTTAATTTTTTTAACGGAGGTTTAATATATTAATTTAAGTTATTTTATGTAAAAAAACCGCTGTTTATATTTTTGCCTCAAGTACAATCCAAAAATTACGTAAATGTTTTTTTATCGAAATTTCCGTGGACGAAAATGTTTAATTCTGAAAAAATATATTACTGTCACCAGTTCTTTACCTAAAATAATTAAATTCGTCCTGTTAATAATTTTGCCCACGTTTTTATTCACAAAAACGCGTTTTCGTCTTTTTGACCTTGATCCGGCCTTGGAAAATGTTTAATTTTTTTTTATTATTTGGAGAGCTAAGGTCAAGTACACGATTCAAGAAAAAAATCGCTGTTTATATTTAATGCAAGGTTCAAACCTAAAAGCCCCGTACTAGTTCTTCTTAGGGTGTTTCGAATTTAGTTATGATTTTAGCGTCTCCCATTTCATCCATCAGTTTTTAACGTGCAGATAACGAAAATAAAGTTTAGTCTCAAAGTAAATTACTCTTTGTCTAAACAAACTATGCTTATGCCTCGTTAGATGAACCAACTTTAGCAAACTATGCTCGTGCTAGGACCAGGCTCACCACGACAATGCAATTATTGAGGTTCGAATCAAAGAGTAAAATACTCATACCAAAAGATCGAATTCGAACTCACAACGTATCGTTCGCCAGACAGAATTCTAAAACACAGGACTGAAGGAAAACATTGTGAGAAAACCAGCATGCCAGAGAGATATTTCTTGACGGCATGAGAAGCCAAGTCGGAGGCCCATAGGCGGCATAAAATCTCTGAACACCAGGTTAGGTATTAACACTAAGCCCACGATAAAGAAAGAATAACACTGGAACACTATTATCACATTACTGATTTTCACTCATTATTAACACCTGACAAAAAGTGGGGTACTGACGTCATTGGGTACTGATCACATTATTACTCTTGTTTTACACACCTAACATAAAACATACGTAAATACCGAAGGGTTTTAAAATGTAAACGATACTGTTATATTTTTTAAGGTGAACGGCTTTCGAAAACAAGGTTTGGGTACGTAACGTAGCAAGGGCTTGAAGTGTCCGTGGTTTAAAAACTTCGATCAATATTGATCGAAGTTTAAAAGAGTAAGATGTTTTATTTATATATTGTTTTGAATAAGAATGTGAAATTGGATGGAGAGGGAGAGGAAGACCAAAGAAAAGATGGACGGATTGCGTAAGGGATGAAAGTAAGAAAAAGGAGTAATTAATACCGTCATCTTTAAAAAACGTGGTGCGCTGACCCAGTTAACAAGGGATAAGAGAAGAAAGATGATGATGTTTGGTAGGTATGTATAAAAACTTCGTGGTTTATTAGCAATCACTGTTTTAAAAATATAATGTCTTGTAAATAATTAGCTACACTTCAAACACTTGTTTTAAATGATCAGCAAAGTAACTGTCGATGGGTCATTTGTTAATAGATTCTGTATTTAATGAGTTCTCAGTTCAGGTTAATTGACTATTAGTACTATTTATGTAATAGTCATTTAGTTTGTAATCAGTGTGGCAGAACGTGCTCATTAATTAAATAATTAGGTTACTGGGGACAATTTCGCTGCAAATTTAATAAGATCACTGTAAAAGGTTTCCTTGTTGAGATCCGGCTGAGGATGTACAGGGAATGATGAAATGGTGACCACTAAGTATGCATATAATAATGTTATGTTGCATTCAAGCATTTTAATGTACTTAAATTAAATATTCAGTAATTGATGACATTAACATGATCTAAAGAATTTGTTTATCATTCTTTTTTTTTTGTTGTGATTTCTTAAAAACACAAAAGCGCATAGTGGTTTTAATTAATATTAAAAAAAAACTTATAAGTCATCATCTGCCATAGGTAGGTATAGGGATATAATTATAATTAATTATATTATTGTATAAAAACAAAAAGAAAAACGCTCAGCAACACAAAAACAAAACAATTTCAATCATATATTGTAAACTAAGAAATAAGTACCTAAGTAAAGCTGGCCTTGTACTAATGTGTAACTTACCCGTAATAAATATCGATGTAAACTTGTCCGAGCGAAGAGCGCATGCGGGGTGCGCGAGCGTTCACAGGTGACTGCAACTGCCAGCCGAAGCTCAGAGAGCCGGCGCGCGCGCACCTCCTCAGATAAAAACACTGCTCGATGCGTTACCAATCACTTTTCCGTCTAATGCACAAACAATTTTCGAGTTTTCGCCACTTCAAATCCTTGATTGGTGTACAAAGGGCAGTTACATTAAAATTGTATCGATGAGGGCGGTACGTACTTATACCAAAGAAACGATGGATGGACGTATGGTGTTCCTACATAAAGGAGGTGACTGAGATGAAGAATAATAAAGAAGAATGGCAGAAAATGGCGAAAAATGCTGCCATAACATAATTAAGGACTAGACTAGCTAATCATAAAGGGTGTAAAACGCCTCTTAACGAAGCCGAAAGGCACTGGTTCTCCCTGTCATTGCGATCATTTTTTTGTTCTACACCATACCTGGGAACCTTCTAGTTACGGAGATATTAGGGGGCAAAGTTCCAACTTTTTGACAAGTAAGTATTTCTTTAAATACAAGTTTTTAATGTAAGATTTTTACTTTAAACACCTCCACGACCCCCGTACTATTCAATCCAACCATCAGCACAATGTTTTGAGTGCGTTACATTGAGTTCTACCACAAAACATGATTTTACACTCCCCAAAAAAAAGTCGTTTCCCAGCAATAAATTTTGCGTAAAGTTACTTAGTTTCATGTACAGAATGCTTGGTTGACGGCTTCGTGATGAGGTGATTTACACGGTGTATAATTTTATGGGAAAATGATAAGTTAGTAAGTATTTTTATTTGCAAACACAATCGTGGGTTGATAGATGTACATAACGTATGTTGTGTTCTAGCTACTTTTGTTAAATTTATGTTTGTTTTAGAACTAAAGAACTGTTGTCTTCTATGGCGTTTCAATCAGTTATTCAAATAATGCGACAACATGAAAAACATGTTTTTTTAAATGAAGTAAACGATAGCGTGGCGATTGACAGGAGAATGGAAGGCAAAACGTGTTACCCCAAGTAACATGGGAGAAGAGCAGAAAGATGATGGATGAGTCGATGGCGATATACTAAATTATGGTCCAATGAAATATGCAGGGATCAGGGATCATCAAACCATTATTATGTTCATATCATGTTTCACCGTCCTGTTAGTTAACACCCTTATTTCTTTTAAGATTAGGGTTAAGGTTTGCATTGTTATACCGGATGAGGAGTTCTTGGCTAAATAGTAACAGCCGCCCGGAGCCGCGCTTGCCTAGGTTGGTCCATGGATGGACCACCATTCATTACATACCGAGTTTCCTCTGTGCCTCGGAAAGCACGTTAAGCAGTTGGTCCCGGCTGTCATTTTTAGATCTTTAACAGTTGTTACAGATAGTCAGCGGCCCAAAAGTTTGACAACATCTACCAAGGGATATCGTATTATCCAGTACTAACTGGGTTGTGGACGTCCGTTAAACAGTCTACTCGACTCGACCTCCACAACCCAGTTCTACCTTTGTACACCAGCGGGACAGTATTTTTCTCAGTAATATGTTTCTTGGCTGATCTAGACTCGCCTACCATCTACAGAAAAACATTGCTGCTTTACCGGACACACAGGACAGCCTAAGCAAGTTAATCAATCTTGGTCAATAACGTTGGGATTTTCGCCTTTTACCTTTCCTCCACCGTCATCATTCAAAAGGACTATGACGAACACTATTCATTGTCTTCTACTAGTAAGGCTTTAAGTAAAATAATAGCATGAATCAACCCACCGCGTTAGGGGAACGTCACAGAAATACCTATTCCATTTTCCTTGACGTATCCACAGGGATCTCCAATAACTTGACTGTTTCCTGTACGGAAAAGTCTAAATACCTAAAATGATTTTAAGTGAATGACTTTGGTTTTGAATGATTAACCACTTATATTGTAGGAGAGCAGCGGGGGCCCAGTGGTGGCAGCCCCGACTTACGAGCAGTAAACCGTGGGTTCGAACCCAGGCAGGCGCATTACTTTGTGTAATTTATTTCATTACCGCTGCCCTCAAAACGGTGAAGGAAACATCGTGAGGAAACCGGCATGTCCTAGAACAAGAAAATCGAAGACATGTGACATCTACCAACCCGCACTGGGCCCGCGTGGTGGATTACAGTCCACTCTCTCTCATAGAGAGGAGGCCTGTGTCCCAGCAGTGAGAACATTATAGGCGGCTGATAATGATGATGATGATGATGATTGTAGGAATGTTAGTATGGTAGCACTTAACCTGGAAGCGCAAGGGTAGCACGCGAAATTAAAATTTGGGCCACTGACTAGGTAGGTATCTGTAACGAGACTGTCAAAAATTTACAATTGACAAATACAGAGATTCTAGAGCTAGTTGGAATATAAGATTTTAAATCGATTTATAGATAAGTACTTTTTAGGGTTCCGTACCCAAATGGAAAAACGGGACCCTATTACTGAGACTTCGCTGTCCGTCCGTCCGTCCGTCTATCACCAGGCTATATCTCATGAACAGTGATAGATAGCCAGTTGAAATTTCTACAGATTATGTATTTTTTTTTTGATGTTATAACAACAAATACTAAAAACCGAAGGGGGCTCACATACAAAAAAGATGGTTTTGCTCGTGTTTATAAAATAATAGTACTGAACCCTTTGTGCGCGACTCCGACTCGCACTTGGCCGGTTTTTTTTTTAATTTTTAGGTTATTGTCGAGTTGTTTGTTGATTAAAATATGATTTGCGACCGTTACAAATATAGCTTTTAAATATAGTTATAATCATTAGAAAAGAAAGAAAACGTAGGCTACCTGTAATGAATGTCATAGATCTGCAAAAAAAATTATAGCCGGGACACCGTCAATTTAAAGACTTACCATACCATACGGCTGTTATTATTTAGCCACAAGCACCTAGATACATGTGACAGACACATGTTTACCCGTCACTACTATGTGCTTGAATTCGAGCTTCTTAATCTCAACGTCATTTTACGTCAGTCTTTAGAATTTGTTTTGCTACAAAATGCGTGGTTTGATTTGAATAAAATGCGTCATGTAGGTAATGCTCATGGGAAGTGTATGTTTTTCAAACTTCTGGTCTAGTCGATTAGTTCTCGATTGCCGAGTTTATAAAATAAATACGATGTCCCACATCGTATTCAAGTACGTACAAGGCATCATAAATGACATAATGGTCTCTATAAATATGTTCTGTACCTACTTTTACCTACCTGCCTATGCCTACTCAAGCGAGCGTTAGGGTCAGCTCACACCGAGACGCGACGCGACGCTGCGCGCTCTTGTGAGAATTCAGAATACGTTGCGCAACGTATTCTGAATTCTCACAACGAAATGTGTATCTTTTCGTGTAGAAAATAAAGTTATATTTTGAATCGATCTTTAAAAGTGTGCGCGCAGCGTCTCGTCGCGTCGCGTCTCGGTGTGAGCTGACCCTTACAGAATATATCTTTTCATCAGCTGCTTTACGAGAACATTCTAGATTACCTTCGAGTCTAGAAAGTTCCACTACACAACTGTGTAGACGAGATGTCAAAATAATCCTAGAATATCCTACTACTGAGCTGTGAAAAAGATTCGGGAAAGATGTAGAACTTTTTCGAAGGGATTTGCGGGACCAGACAGTCTGATTTTGACGATACAAAGAAACTAAACGAAGTGAACAGAATTGGGATTGGAGTTATTAAGTACTACCTTTTACCCGTGGCTTCGCTCGCGTAAATTTATAATTTGACAATAACCGTCTCAGACACGTGGTGCCATCCATAAGAACAATAGGGGATAATCCAATTTTTTTTTCTTTGTCCGTCGGGTAGTTTATTGAAAATTATTGGACACGTATTTTTTCTTTTTTGACGTGGTCATAAAATTACGGAGATATATTTAGTTGAAATGGCGCATGACGTCACATGTAGGTAAGTTTTATACCTACTTGTGACGTAGTAAGCCCCCACTCTCCAACTTTAATGAGTTTTAATTAAGTAATTTTTTGACATTTTGATAAAACAAAAAATACGTGTCTAATATTTTTGTATTACCTGTCTGACTGACAAAATAGAATGTCGTTTTCTTTACCCAGTCCGATCCCCTATTATTGTTGTTTTCCTCGTGAACACTACTTTTTTTGATGAAAGGTACCATGTGCCCGTTTCTGTACACCAGACAAAATATATGCAAAATTTTAGGATGATCGGTTCAGTGGTTTAGGCGTGAAGAGGTAACAAACAAACAAACTTACTTTCGCATTTATAAAATTAGTTATGAAGTTTGAACTACGATTTTGTGATTAATAAAGATATTTTGGTGTTTAATCTGTACTAAGTACCTAGTGTATTAATTTATCCCATACCCAGCTCGTGACACACAACCATTCTATTCCATTAACGACTATTTAAACGATAAGAATAGTTTGTGGCTGGATTGAACTCAATACAATGTTCATGTTCTTTCTCCAAATTAGCTTACTGATATGTTGTATAACTTCATGCATAGATTTTTTTTATTATTTTACTTTATTTCTTTCGTCTGTATGCGCGTATAAGCGGGTACGCCCTTTATGTCTGGAGGCTTTATTTATTCTTGAGTATATTTTGTTAATATTTTATTTTATTATTGGTGTGCGCTAGCTGACATATGACATTAGATTGGATGTAATGGTGTAATCTTTGTTTATATTAACTTGAACAGAGAATCTGTTCAAGTTAATATATGCAATAGGTATATAATCTGGTTATATATACAATAGGTATAGAATCTGGTTCTTCAAAACTAAAGACAGATGTGTTGCTGGGGAGTTTGTTCCGCCACTTCTTCTTCCCAGCTAAAACACTAGGAAGTGGCGAAGGGCGGGCGTTTTGTGGGACTGTCTCTTGCAATTTAACGTTCAAAAAGTGCTGATTATCAGCCTAATTTGAATAAATGACTTTTGATTTTGATGGGGATTCATGCGGACTGTTGATAGCAAAACGCTCGCCCCAAACTAAATGGTACTTGAACATAGGTAACTGTACACCTGTGCCTTACCTTTCGGCGTTATAGTCATGACGTTATGGTTGGTTTTGTTGTGAAAAAACAGTCGTGACATTGCGCCTTCGTCTTACTGTGCCGATCGAAAATAAAATAGTCACAATATCGTTCATAGGTAGGTGGTACCTACTCGGTAAGCGAAGCAGTGCAATTTGAGTCAAAAATTCAAGAACAAATTCTTGCACTCACTCGTAAAGAGGTTAAATCTTGGTTCCTTCTTTTTTTAGATTGGACGTAGTTGTCTAATAAGCGAGTCTGACTGATTTAGCAGTGCGGGCTAAACAGGAAACATAGCATTAGTACTGACACTCGTGAGTCGTGCGGTAATCTTTTGCGGTCGCGTTGAGACCGGATCTATTGAATCAACATCAGATTTTAATTTTTAATTACTTTTAAAAGTTAAATCTTTTATTGGGTAAAATATCTTATTGACATAACTTATAGGCCCGTGGGAAGAGGCCTTTGCCCAACAGTGGGACAGTAATATGTTGGTATTACTGTGCTATTCGCACTCGTCTCATAATTTATTATAATAGCCTACAGGCTCCAAGTAAAATACGCTAGCGAAACGTCGCAGAAGTAATGGTATCGATTTTTCTTGAGACCTGTACTACAAAGTTAGGGTTGTATTTGCGTTACGAAGTTCACAGTAGCAGCAAGGAGTTTTGAATTTCACTTTTCTAGCAAACAGTAGATTTTATTTTAAATTACCGATGAAAAATTTCTATGTTCAGAAAGATGTACTGAGTTCGTAGCAAGGTTTTACGCGTCGTTGTCCCATACATCCTTTTTATTGTTCCGACTAAGTTTAGTGAACTTAAAAGAGTTTGTTCCCATTGGTTAGAGGAGAGGAGGGGGGAGGTATAGGCGTCAATATATTTTGTACCAAATACCAATGAATGCTCCACAAAAACAAAAAAAACAAATCTGTATAATACTTTAATCTTACAAGGAATTAGCACTTTATATAGTACATTATTATAATGATCTGTACTGTAATATAAAATAATCAATTAAAATACACTTAAATATTAATCAAGTAAATCTGCATCATCCGACAGGTCCTGAAACAAATAATATAATTGAGTACATAGTGGTACAACACATCTAGAATACAGTTCAAAGATCCTACTTTGCAGAAGTTTACCGTTCAGTCATTCGCTTATTTACTTTGTTAAAGTAACTAAAACAGCAGATGACTGTAAGGCCAATTTAATTACCTATTTCATTAAATCACCTCATCATCAGCTTATAATGTTCCCACAGCTGGGACACAGGCCTCCTCTCTATGAGAGAGAGTGGGCTGTAATCCAAAACGCGGGCCCATTGCGGGTTGATAGATGTCACAATGTCTTCGAATTTTTAGTTGTAGGACATGCCGGTTTCCTCACGATGTTTTCCTTCACCATTTTTTAGAGCAGCGGTGATGAAATAAAATACACAAAATAATGCGCCTGCCTGTGGTTTGGAACCCACGGCTTACTGCTCATAAGTCGGGGCTGCCACCACTGGGCCACCGCTGTTCTATTAAATCACCTAGATGACGGCCATCATTCACTAAGTTATTATTTTTACATATCGTCAAGAGCTTGAGGAGTGGAAAGGTAGTCCACGGCTATTAAGACAACCCCGGAAGTGCTGTCAAGATATCCCACACCCTACTGGAATTACGCCCCCTCTTGCTCATCTCCGCTCAAAACGGCCAGAAGACGCAAGGGACAAATGAATCACCCTACTCAGGAACGTGTGTTTTCTAGCCTTGTTCTTTAAGATTTTTACAACACATGAATGTTTCTTCCAAAGAAGAAGAATTAGGCGAGGTAATCA
The DNA here is from genome assembly GCA_963082945.1 of Cerastis leucographa. NCBI lineage: Eukaryota > Metazoa > Arthropoda > Insecta > Lepidoptera > Noctuidae > Cerastis > Cerastis leucographa. The sequence continues at coordinate 30,228,028 of OY720378.1, forward strand.
ATGTTAGATGTCTTCGTTGAGTAATATTTTCAAAATCCATATTGCATATGGTTGAAAATTGACAAGAAAAATAAGTAAATAAATGTTTTTACAATCAAACAGTTTCACCTGTGCTCAGTTTCGAACTTGCCTTAATGAGATTCAAAATAGTTAATGCATACCCATTACGTTATCGGCTATTTAAACGGATGAATTCTTGCCTTTAGAGATCATGTTCAACCTTTACGAAATTTGAATCTAACTAAGTCATAACATTGACTCATTAGTAAAATATATTTGCCGGATTTTTGCACTGACTGTCACAACACTCTTTATTGTTTTTCACTGATGAATGAACTAGGATTTCTGATGACAACACAACGTAACGTCTGAAGTGAATAATATCAAGTAACTTTTAGACGGCACTGTAAATATTTTCTAATTGATCGCAGACTTATTGATCACTCTCTCAGAAAAAAGCAACTCGAATATAGTTGTTAGCTTTACTTTACACGTTACGAGCTTATCTCCGACAGGTGTCAGGGGCCTAATGCTGACCGGTTCATATAAGCAGCGTTGATTGCTACAAACAATAATAGTGTCAAGTCAGTTTTCCTTTTCATCATCATCGTCAGCCTATATTGTTCCCACTGCTGGGACGCAGGCCTCCTCTCTATGAGAAGGAATAGGCTGTAATCCACCACGCGGGCCCAGTGCGGGTTGGTAGATGTCACATGTCTTCGAATTTTTAGTTCTAGGACATGCCGGTTTCCTCACGATGTTTTCCTTCACCGTTTTGAGAGCAGCGGTAATGAAATAAATTACACAAAGTAATGCCCCTGCCTGGGTTCGAACCTACGACTTACTGCTCGTAAGTCGGGGCTGCTACCACTGGGCCACCGCTGCTAGTTTTCCTTTTACGGATGTGAAATCATCAAATGATCCCTCCCGCTCAGGGGGGAGCGGAAGGGAGTGTCAGACTTGTATTGTCTGATACCCATCCATGTTCCTTCTTAGCCCTTTGTTACACGGCCTGTCGTCATAAGACGGATGGACGGTGAGCTAGCCCATTACTCACCGTCCACAAGCCCGTGCTTACGGTGACCGACGCCCGGGGCGTCTCCCTTCGGCGGCTGTGACGTTAGGCTCTCTCGCTCTGACATTTCACTATCTCCTTCGCTAGCATGACTGCTTCGCAGAAGGCGGTGAAAACTTCCCATCTCTTCCTCCTCATGCTCCGGACCATGGATTGAACAGGTGCCTACACCCTCGTGTATGATTCACAGTTTATTTAAGACATGCATGTTATTCTATAAATAATCCCATCTAAAGTTGGCAGCAGAGGACATATAATATTATTCCAACAAGTAATAAGCGCTGACCTGTGGCGCTAAGTTTTAACTTTGGGTCATTCACATTTGGCTATCATTTCCTAATGATTTCAATATTTATTATATATTGACCCATTTGACTTTGTTCTCCTTTTGAGTTTGTTTTTCTTATTTGTGTAGTCTACTATTATTACGGGAGGCAGCGCGCAATTTTTGCGAGTAATTTTATTTTATTTACCAAATGGTAAAAGGAGATCCAAAAATTCATTCCATAGTTTTCGACGTGGTATAGAATAACTTTTTTATAATTTATGACTTGCTGCAACTATGGATTCCCCCACTTCCGGAGCAGCTGACTTGCAGAATCCTTCTCAATGCTGTACTATTGTTTGATATAATTTTCAGTCAGTATAAAAAGACTACCTCCCGTATTATACATATACAGCTACCTAGTCATCAAATCTACATACAAACACAAAAAAAGTTTCTCAGCAACTATATTGAGATTCAATGTATCACAAAAAGGAATAAAAAAACATAGTTAGGTAGGATACGATCAGCGAACATCAGTATGACAAGTGTCAGATCAATCAAAATATTTACATGGTACCTTTGAGCTAAGTTGGGCAGTAAGTCGGAGCTAGATGCTCAGAAAAAGTGTAGTTTCCTATTAACAAGAATGGACTGAACATGTTGACGTACCCTAGATATGGCTTCAGTAACTAATTAAAGGTATCCAAAGCTTTCTAAATTTACCCTCTCTTCCTAAAAACACGACTAAATAAACGCTTTCTGTGGGCATCAATACCGTCCGTCTGGGGAAAAGCAAGTTTATGTCTGACTCAAATCGATAAAAAATCACATTTCCAACACCTACACGTATTCGCGCAAAGCTCTAGTTACTAATAGCCCACCCTTCATAAAATACTTTTTACAATTTGTTCATCAAAGGGGTGTTTTGCCATCTTATCATCTGTTTATAGACAATTTGTAAAACACGACGTCCGCTGGCAATCAATGTTTGTAACTGCCACGGCCACGGTGTCGGGCGAGGGGGTCACAGGCGAGGGGGTCACAGGCGCGGGTGTCACAGGCGAGGGGGTCACAGGCGAGGGTGTCACAGGCGAAGGGGTCTCAGGTGAAAGGGCGCGGACGCTACCTACCACGCTGTCGGCCGTGCTATCGAGGATGATGTCTTCGATCTCTCGCTCCAGCTCTTCCATGATGTCCAGAGAATCGTTGCGCTTCTTCTTGTCTGCCGCGGGGACGTCCGGTGTCGTACTGTCCGGTAGGATTTGCGCGGGACTGCTGCAATTGTCAGTGTCCATTAGTATTAAAAAATAAAGAAAGAAATTCTTTATTGGGTGGGTAACGAAATACAAAATTAAGTTTTAAGTTGTGTTTCGTGACGGAGAAGACTTTCAGTGGCAGTTACACCCTGTATGCATTGATAAGTCAGAACCGAACTTATACCTGACAATGTTTGAGCTTTTTATCGTCGAAAGGAAATCTAACTTAATGTAAAAACGAACGTTTTTTTACCTATTTTCGCCGGGTACCCGCGCTTCTGTGGCGCCTTCAGCAGGCGACGCTTGCGCAGTTGACGCGACTTGCGCAACTTGCACAGATGTCGCCACTGATGGGGTCTTGTAACCTTTCTGTTCGGCTTCGGCCTTCTCGGCAGCCAGGTTGCGGTCGAGGTTGCAAGTCTTTGAGTTCTCTGGCAAGTTTTCTAGTTTACAATTCTGCTCATGCCCGTATTCGCGCTGAAAGGTCTCCAGGTCCAAAGATTGCTGAAATAGGCGTTAAGTAATGAGTTAGGGTCCTTCTGGACTTATTACCAAATCAGCTAAATACTATCATACCGATTATTTATGTCACTTTCACAATATACATTAATACAATAAACTACATTCTATCTACGAACATTTCTGGTTGAATACAAACTCTTAGGTTTTGTGGACGGATGTTGGGAAAAAAATTAACACACTGTAAATCGCGAGTGTTTAAAACATCTTAAATTTGAGATAAAAACGATGTTGCCGTCAAAATAATCTTACATAGGATTTGTCAAATAAAAGATAGCTGCTCAGAGCCTGTTTAATGTGATTTTATCTAATATTATTTTACCAAAAGAACTTCAACACGTAACAATTAAAACAGCCTTATACATAGTTAATATAAGGTTTATTTTACCACAAACTCCGGGAACAGATTCTCGTATAGCTCTGGGTCGGCGAGCGACTGACCCAGCTTTTTGTTGGAGATTGAGGAAGACTCCCGCCACAGTTTCAACACCTCCGACATCTTTGATGGAATGTATGATCTGCAATCAAAATAAACATTGTACAAAAAGAACAAGAAACTTTACGGACGCTTTATATGAAAATGTTACAAAATCATGGTAACTTACCTGGCAAAGAAGGCGGCTTCAGGCAGCTTGCCGCGTTGTATCAGCAGCTTCAGGCAGGATTCGAGATCATTCAGCATGAAGAAGGCGACGAACGAGATGTTCTCCGCCCCTTCTTCAGAAGACATCTGCGCTACGTTCCGGAGAAGTTCTTTGTCACCTGCACACAAAGCAACATTTGACAGTTTCAGTCAACATGTACAAAATATTTTTTGAACTGTCGAAAGCTATCCAAATAATATTCATAAGACTAAGCACATAAAATGTTTTTGGAGCCCCGTAAAGACGGCTTGAATTACAAACGGCAATGAAAGTTATAAAACCACCATTACCAGTACTAGCAGCAAACAACAGCAGCGCACTATAATCTTTAGCGCTCTGATAGCAGGCCTTGGTGAGCTCTGTGTCGGCAGCAGCCGCAGCCGCAGCACCCAGGCGGGACCACCGCGCGGAGGACGAGCGGGAGGGCGCTCCCTCCGCCACGGCCGCCTCCTCGGCTAGCTGCATGGCCCTCCGCAGCTCGCCCAGAGAGAGGGCCAGCTCGAACTGGTGCTCAGGTTCCGTAGATACTGCGAGAGCTTGTTGTTTGAAGCCCTGAGGATGACGATTTGGATTTTAATTAACAGTATACGTAGCATAATGAACCTAGCAAGCTCCCACTGCTGGGGCAAAGCCTACTCACAATTATCGTAGCAAAATGTCGAGATTTATAGACATTAAGATTTATAACGTCAAATTAACAATCCTACAGCTGATCATACCACTCCTAACAATGATAACAATCTTAACAAAACAAACACATAATTATCCAAGCACTGTTTATCTTCTATCGCTTACACACCATTCACCATCCCATAGATTTTGGAAGGTGCCCGAGTACAGCCACCACTGGTTACGCTTTTCCCGTATTTAGCTGATCTACCAAGTTGTGAGCAGCGATATCCACAAATCTGAGCTGATAGCTTTAGGGTTCTGCGTACTTACAAGCAACCCGGACACTGCAATGACCGTGGCCACTTACTGCGCATATAGATGTCACGTCGATATGAAAAGAAGTAGAAGCTACTAGATAGTTTGGTAGTTCTATGTACTTTTATCATATTTACTATTTGTTAAACAAATACTTGGTTGGAACAAATAGTACACATGGTAAATATCCTGTTTCCAGTATCATTGATAGTTAGTGATCATGTCAGCTTATAAACGAATATTGTACGTACTTGTTTCTCTAAGAAATGCGCGACCCTGGTGCGATGCTCCTGAGGAATGGTGGGCAGCACTCGGTCAGCGGTCTCGAAGTCGGCGCGCATCACCGCCGTCTGGTACTCGAGTACCGACAGCAGCAGCGAGTACGACACAATGTTCAGCTCCTTGTCATTTAGGTACAGTCTGCAAAAGAAATATATATTCATATTCATATTCATTTAATTGCGTTCCACAATGTTTTAAAGGTGTTATAAAATGCTTAAAGCTAAGACCAATGTTATGGACCCTGTTAGGGCACAGCAATATAAGTATCATTAATATAATTATAGTTATGAGTGACATTATTACTTATTACAAATCGTGAACAATAAAATTATAGTACTACAATATTAACACTATAAACCAACACAACAAAATAATAAAACAACATTAAAATATTAATTATTAAGAACAATAGTATTATATTATAGTAGGTATTTTTTTTATAATTAATGAGATCAATCTAAGTTGCTTAGTTATATCATTAGTTATATAGTAAGACGCTTATAGAGTTTATTAACACAAACTGGGGATTGACAAATTCGTAAGTTAGAAGGTAAACGAAAAGCAATCCTCGACCGAACAGCAATAGGGTGTGGAGCTGATCACAAACTATGCTCTACCTTCTAGCCTGCACTCAGTGTCCTAGAACATGGCGTCAAAGTGACCTCTGTGCTGCCGCCAAAGACAACGCGCGTAGTTTAGGGCCAAAATACTGGAGGAGCAAGCCTTGGGATACGATGTAAGCGCGACTCACTCCGGGCAGACAGCCCAGCACCGAACTACAATTGATTTTAACAAAAAATTTGGCAGATGGCAATACAGTCTACAGCTGCCTTTAACCCTGTTAAAGTGTGAGGGTCAAGGTAGTTGTTACCTGTTCTCCTTGGCGACGTATCCCAGGATATACATGGTGTGGTCGAGGTGGGATATCGTGACGATCTCGCCGCCCACGTAGTAGTTTATTCTGTTGACGGAGTTTGTGTAGATGAAGCAGTCACCCACCCATAGCCCAGTCTTCACGATCTCGTTGACGCCGCCAACAACCTGGAAATGGAGTAATGGCAAACAGATTATTATTTTGTAATTAATGTATGACCCTGATCTTCTCTACCTTTTTGTATGCTTCTGAAACCTGGACACTGAAATCACGCATTCGTAACAGAATTGATGCGTTTGAAATGTGGTGCTGGCGCAAAATGTTAGGCATTCCCTGGACGGCGCGCCGCACAAACGCCTCGATTCTGAACGAGCTCAAAGTTAAATCTCGCCTATCCACTATCTGCATGAAACGACTCCTACAGTACTTCGGACACGATACGATCTGATAGCTTGGAGAAGCTTATTGTCGCTGGTAACGTGGAAGGAAAAAGGGGTCGTGGAAGATCACCAACCCGATGGACAGATGCGGTGAAGGAAGTCTGCAAAGGGAATTTCCAGGCATCTGTCCGCATGGCCGAAAACCGTCCAGCATGGAGAGCTTTGGTGGAGAAGGCGACTACCTCATGTGGTCACGACCCTCAGTCATGAGGAAATGAGGAAGAAGAAGAATAATAATTAATGTATACAAAATATTGTTTTTTTTTTTTAAAGTATGGAGTTTCTTGGTTATTCTTCTCCGTAAAACAATTTTTGCTAAATCAAAATTAGAAATTTCATTTCCTTCTAAAGTTTGTTATTCAAAACTGCCTTTTTATGGGTAATTAAAATAAAATGTAATCAATGAATAGTGTACACAAAGTCGGTATTCGTGTCTGTCACTAAGTCTGTGTGTTTATCATTTAAACTATTTCAAACACGGGTATGTCGATGTTTTCTCTGCCATATTATGCCATTTAGTGGATTTACGCCACAGCGACAGCATTCGATGGGTTTCCAGGATGGTTGTCAGGGGTTTTGGTGTTCTACTCTTTCATGTGCTCTCAAGTTACTAGCATATCCAACTTTGTGCGAAACACATTGACGCCACATCAGTACATCGCATCCCAGTGAAGCAGGGGAGAGTCACTAGTACAGTGTAAGATATGAGAACATCTTACAGTGTAGGTTAAATTCGTCTGCTTTAATAAGTTTGGCCCTGTAAACCCTAGTTTGGCCCTGTGTTTTGGCGCAGTAAGAACGGACTTTTTATAAGTAACTAGATGCTGCCCGCGAATTTGTTCGCGTTTTTTATGTGTTTTTCAGGGCCACATTATACACATAAACCTCCCTCTTGAATCATTCTGTCTATTGATGATAACCGCATCAAAATCTGTTGCATACTTTAAAAGACCTAATCGTTTTATACTATGTAATAAAGAATTGGATACAAATGTTTTTTATTCTGCAAATAGGGCAGCATCATAATCTGCCTGGCTTCTTTAGTTACCAGTCTAACCGAATACACCTATATAATGAGAGCAGCGGTGGCCCAATTGTGGCAGCTCTGACTTACGAACAGTAAGCCGTGGGTTCGAACCCAGGCAGGCGCATCACTTTTTCATTTATTTCATCACCGCTGCTCTCAAAAACGGTGAAGGAAAACATCGTGAGGAAACCGGCATTTCCTAGAACTAAAAATTCGAAGGCATGTGACATCTACCAACCCGCACTGGGCCCGCGTGGTCAATTACAGCCCACTCCCTCTCATAGAGAGGAGGCATGTGTCCCAGCAGTGGGAACATTATAGGCTGATGATGACACCTAAATAGTAGTACATATACATAGGTAGCGACTTGTATAGCGTACCAGGCCTTCCGGTAAGCTTAACAAGTCTCTGATAGCAGGGCTGGACAGCTCCAACTATATTATCACTATCCCAAAAGAGTTAGACAGGTGTACCTAATAGTACTCCTACATTTTTCTAGATATGTTTAAGTCCAATGTAAAAGGGGCTACACACAAGTGTCATCAACCGGGCACAATTTCAGACTCCATGGATGCTAATGAGAAATCCCTAATAATACTTACTTTTTTTTTTTTTGCGGATGGGAAATCATCAAATTACTTCTCCCGCTCGAGGAGGAGCGGGAGGGAGTGTCAGACTTGTACTGACTAAAACCCACCCATGTTCCTTCTTCGCCCTTTGTGTTCCAGGGCCGCGGTATCTCTTAATAATAATACTTACCTTGACCTAGGTATCGAACCGACAACGTCATGCACAGCGGCAGTAACAATAATTAAGTTTGAATTTAAATTAGTTAGGTTTCCCCGAGTTTCACTATATCATTATTGTGTTGTAGTAATAGTAGAGGCAAGAGATAAGAGTTTCGCAACGGTTCGTAGCTTATCACGAGTACGAGTCGTTATCACGCCAGTAACAATGTTGGACATAACTTTTAAATTATTTTTCACGATTCAATTTGTAGACAAACGTTTGTGAGTAATTTTACTGGTGTTTGGATGATATTTATCTGTTAAGTTACAGTTTTCTTTAATTATTGGTAACTTTGATTGGACAATTCTAATTTCTAGAACTTGGGCCTTGTTAGAGTTTAAGTGGGTTATCCACCACGTGGACCCAGTGGGGGATTGGTATGTATATCGCTAAGCAGTAGTGAAGTGTACACCTGCCTGGGTTTAAACGCACAACCTTAGTCTGGGTCAGTACTATTGTGCCACTTAACTAATAATATAATACATTAATTCAACTGAAAGTAATCTACTGGTCCTGTGAAGCCAGCGAACCCGCTAGCCGTTACCAAGACGATAGTCAACATCGTCAACTGCCTGCCTTTTCCCAACTTGTTGAGGGCAGCTTCCAGAAAATCGGGTACGGAGAAAACCTGTATTCTACATGGACCGACTCTGCCCATTTGACCTGCATAGTTCAGTTTCTGGGGAAAAGAATACTCCTTGGAAGGGCAGGTAATATTTCGAGCTTCTGACTGCCCGTAATGACTATCAAAGTCGTTAGTCCACCTAATCAATGAACTTTGTTTATCACAGTCCACTGCTAGTCATAGACCTCGTCCAAGCTGAGTCACAATAAACGGTCCTCCGGTTTCCACATCCAGTTCAGCCTTTCTGAAGTCGATCCACCTGGCTGGAGGGCGTCAAAACCTTGCACTTGCTGACAGGCCACCTAATAGAATTAATGAAATATTGCAAGTAAGTTACCTCAAAAGCGTCCTCAATGCCGTCCTCAGTGATATTCGTGTTGGTTTCGCGAGCGCGCGTCACAACTGCCGCGTTGTACTTCAGCACGTAATAGGAGTCGTCTGTGGCGAGGCAGACCAGGTTGCCGCTCTCCGACCAGTATACGTGGCGCGGTTGGATCTCGATCCTGGACAGGAGAGCTGGTTGTAGATGCGAAAGCCCACAGTCGTATGAACACACAGTACGTGAGCGAAGGATATAAATGTGATAAGAAATTGGTAGAAAAGACTCGCTATTAGGAGTGAAGTTTATGTAAATGCACGCTTAGGAGTGGACCTAAGACTAGTGAGCGTCATACGTTCGCGTAACTGCCGCCGCTCAATAAATCTTTTTTTGTTTTTTTTTCGCACGTGCGCGCTTCCTCTAGACTATCGTCTCTTGCTCTTGGCCAACACAACGGGGTAATGAACGTTTTCATAACTATCAAGAATGCTGACTGTTCCACTCACTCACGCTGCCCCGACAGCGTTTGACTCTAGTGACTTTATAACTTTTATCCGCGAACAAAATGGAGTTCACGAATTCATCTGATTGTTACTCACGACTCGTCGCGAGAACTAAGAATCCTTTGCGTCGCGTACAAAGTGCATTCATAATACTGTGAGGTTTTATGCAATCGTCTTGAAAGCCATAAACGAATTACAGAAACAGATTTTTACAAAATTAGGGTCTATTGATGAAGGGCATGAAGCAAAAGCAAGTACAATTTAAAAGCGTTGCAAATAAACATAATACAAGGGATTTCCACCGTGCAGAAAAAACATCGAAAAATTAACGTATATGGTTTTGTACCTAAAAAATCCGTGTACGGGCTAATTTACGGAAACGAGGTGCGTTATGCGGCGCAATCCGGAATAAATTGAAACATATGGCGATCTATGAGAGTTTACAGAGCAGCGATTTTATGCGCCTTTGCTTAATGATTCGTTACGGATACGCGGTGCGTTACGCGCAAAGCACCGCGTCTCCATAAATAAGCCCTATCGCCGTCTTTCTGGCGGTGAACGTAGGCCTACTTCGATTTTTGATTTGAATGTGCAGACTTGCAGACTTACTTTTTCATGGGCCTGCTATAACTATAGAGGGAATTAAATAACGGTGTGACCACTTGAGAAATATAACAATTTACTACGATCGTAACAAGACATGTCTCTCGCGCCCTACTGGTGGGTCTAGCGAGAGGCTGCGTACGACAGAGATGCCTACATATCCCTAATTTTGAATTCGACCGAAGACCTTGTATCCCTCATTGCACATAACTTCACTAGTTACTACAACTACAGATCTTATGTCCAGTTGGGACGGTACGTTTTACAATTTTGATGTTTCGCGTGCCAATCAAGCTAAGGCATCTCTATCTATTTGGTAACATAACAGTGGCGAAGGGTCTACCTGATATTATTCGAATACTACATTCGGATTCTGATTTTATAAATAATCTATACTGATATTATAAAGAAAGGTATATTTTGGATGTAGGGGCTGGTTTTCAGAACTCTTCATCTGATTCTGAATATTCGTTCACTAATTAAAGCTACCATATCACCGGGTGTCATAGATAGTCTATATTTAAAACGAAAATTTTCGTCCCTAACGCAAGCGCATCCGTGCGCGTAAGCTAGCAGTTAATTATAATTGTAACTCTGTCGGTCTGTCTGTTACTTCTTCACACAATAAACACAGAACCGATCGAAATGAAATTTGGCAGATATGTAAGCCTATGATTTGGAGAACACCATAATGGCACTTTTAATTTTAAGTCGCATACTGAATCGCGTGCAGAATCTAGTCTTTATAAAATCATTGCGGGCTTCTTCCCATCTGGTAAATAACCCTTCGCCATTGCAAAGCTACATAGTTTGGTAAATGTGGTAAGTACTTATAATATGTGATTCGCACACATTCAGAATAAACTTAACTGTTTCCTTTTCGTTTAGACCCACAAGTGTCAAGAACGCAAATAATCTAAATTACATTTCTTCTGATTGCGTGCGAACTTAGTATTAACATTGAGTATAATATACAGAATTTAAGGGACACCGACGCGAAAACGCATACAACATTATCAGTACCTCATTCAGAACCCCCCCCCCCCCCTCCCGCATAGATATTTTCCATCAGTAATTAAAAAAAGAAACAGCTGTTTCATACACTTTGACCTTTTGAAGGAAACACCAGTTTTTTTTTTTTAAATTTCGTTGAAAAATTTGTATGCAGGGGTTCAAAATGATGCACTGAGTACGCGGTAAGCGTTTTCGCGTCGATGTTTCTTACACCCCGTATGCTCAGTAATAAATATTATTCTATTCTATGGTATGGTACCACGAATATGGATGTAAGAAACATTGTATTATCGCGTCTGCGTCTCTTGCTGGCCATCATTATCCATACGTCGGTAACAATGGGCAACTACAGACCTTTTAATGTTATTTTGCCTTTTGAAATTACTGTAGCTTCTTCTGGCCTGGTGTCTATTTGGAATAAATTCTTTACTTTGTCAAATTCAAGTTGTTACAATTTCGAACAAAATCGTCGATATCTACAAGATTTCCTCGATATTCGTGATAAAGCTAAAGATGCTTCACATGTTCGCATCGGCACATTCTATTCGACAGGATTTGTTGATCAACAATACCGACTCGAAGCGATAACTGGACATAGTCGGGTTTCATTTGGCTCTTGATGATTGGCCAACTACGGTCGGCACACTTCGAGCGAAGCCGAGGGGTTCCTTCCCGAACGTGTATCTACATAGATTTGATTGGCCGTCTGAATGTGCCGGGACAAACAAGTATGTGGCGCCCTTTAAAGACTGAGTACGAGTACACAAGGTGTAAGCAGACTGTTCACGAAGGCATCAATAACTGGGTTATCTAAGTAACTCTACGCAAAAATTATTGCTGGGAAACGACTTTTTTCTAGGGTAAAAAATCACGGTCTACGGTAGGACTCAATGTAACGCACTCTAAACATTGTGTGATAGATGCATTGAATAGTACTGGGGTCACTGAGGTATTTAAAGTAAAACTATAACATTAAAAAACTTGTACTTTCTTTAATTTGTGAAAAAGTTGGAACTTTGACCTCCAATAATGTTGTAATAATAATAAGTCTCCTCTATGGAGCCCTGACCATTGGCAGCTGGGCCCTGTTCCTGATGCCGATGGGATACTATTTTTGTATAGTTTTAAATTATTAATTTTAATACTTATTTGAATTCTTAATTTTATCTTTACTAATATTTTTGCAAAAATTAAAATGTTTATTTCTAAGCCCGAGAGGTGATCTGTACCTCAGGATCTTCCTATTTCAGACAACTTTCTCTATACAAGATTGTACATTTGTGAACCAGCGCCTTTAATTCTTCATGTGGAGATAAATAAAGATTTATGATTATGATTATTCCATATGCTTCTTTTTAAATGCAAAATATTTTTTATAGAAAATATATGAAATAGGTACGTAGTAGTAATAAAAGGTCCCTAAATATGCCCAGAACAAAAAAATATCGCATTGACGGGGAGGACAAGTGCCTTTCGGCTTCGTGAGGAATCATTTTACATTTTTTTAAATGATATAAGAACATAATATTCGCTTTGTCATTGTACAAAATGTTAGTAAAAATAACAAATTGAGTTGGTTCATTCGCTAAGCTTGTTACGCTATGCTTGTTACGTTACGCTACGCTTGTAATTCCAGGGGAGAGAAACAAAGAATTAATACAATCGGGTAATAATATTTACACCCGGTTTCGATTGTGATTCGAGAACGAAACAATTCATCTACTTAACGTTATAGAAACGTCTTACTCGTTAACAACGATTAACTTGTGACAATAATGAATTTTGTCGAATTTACTTTTGCCTATTTGGCAAATTTACCTTTATTTCAAATTTTAAAGAGATGAAAAACAGCTGAAGTAGCTAAATATTCTAGCAAGCTGGACACTATTCAAAATGTAGTGTGCCGAAATTGAATCCAATATATCTAGTGAAACTAAAGCCTCATTTACACGATGTGAGAACTTGCTTGCGAGTTTCATTACATTGCAGACTATTGACGGGCAATGAATTCAGTTAATCAAACAAAAACAGCAATGTAGTGAAACTTGCATGCGAGTTCTTGCATCGTGTAAATGAGGCTTTAAGCTCATTATCTTGTGGCCCGGTGCAATGTCGCATAGCTTAGTAACTTTAGTTGCAAGTACATATTTTCAACTCAAGTAACTTCAGTACCGCGCCGTAAATATGACTCATGGTGGTTCAGAATGAGTTTCACACAGGTACGTATAAAGACTAGAGATGCTACTCCACAATACCGAACTTTTTCTCAAAATCGATGTTTCATATTTACGGCTAGGTACTGTGTTTTATGTTTGAATAAAGGAAAAAAAAGGAACCTACTGCAGGGCAAAGGCCTCCCGCTTTTGCACTGCAGTGGGACAAAAAAGGCTTATAATAAATAATGATTATTTAAATGTGTCAATTATATTTCTAGATAATCAACCTCGCGCACTACGCCGCCATGACCACGACTTTTGACCGCAGAAGCGACTTTCGGTCAAAAACCGGGAGAGAATTTGGTTGCACGACCAATACTCTGTTCAGTCTTGTTTCAGATAGCGGCCGGTCATGCGAGTAGTCGTGGTCGTAGCCGCGTAGTGTGCGAGCTCCCTAAGCTCGTGTTAAGGTCATCCGCTGGATCATTTAAGAACCTTAATATCCTTAAGTTTAACATGCAAATATTAGTTTCAAATTCTTGAAAGTTATCATAAATGATCAAGCAAACAGCTTCAATTCAATTCTCAAATATGAATATTAGTTATTATTGGTATATTTACTAATAATATTGAATGAAAACTCACCGTCTGATCAGTTCCAAGTTTTCCCAGTCGTAGAAAGAGAATGCCACTCCGCTGATTGACTTTACTCCTAGCATGAATCCTCCGTATATGCCTGTACAATACACCATGACGTTTACCAAAAATATGGATACTATTGTTTGAATATGTGTCGGAAAAAAACAAAGCATTTAACTTATGTTTGGACTCAATAATCTATATTAGATGAAAAGGATTAAATATATTTTTAAAGGCAGGATGCACTAGTTTTTCTGTCTACTTTGAATGTGCCAGTCCAAAAGCAAAGACCAGCTACTTCACAGATAAACAAACAAAGATGAATTACAATGACTCTAGTCACCCACCTTCAGCTCCATACTCAGGCTTGAAGCTCTTTCTCTCTTTGAAGTTTTTGAACACTTTTATGGTACTAGAGTTTTCAAGTGTCGCATATTCCGAGCTATCAAACGCCCAGACGAACTCCTGCGCAGTGCCGAAGGCCTTGTTCCTGAGAGCCATAGCTGTGTAGATGATGTACTCCCCGTCGCCACAGACCACCACGAAGCGACCGTTGGGGTTGTGCGCAATCGTCTGGGGGTAGATCTCACAGGAACCCATGTCTTTAGCCATTACAGGAACGCGTTCCCCGTCTTTTATCTCTGTATCTGGAAATTTAATTGACAGCATATAAGTGGCAAGTCATCTTGTGGCATAGATTCTTGAAATAACAAGGAAACTAATTGGAAACACATACCACGCGTGCGACTGAACGGAAACCTTACATATGTTTGGGTATCATATTTCATACAGACCAGTTTTTCAACAGCATGATTTAAGTTATGCTTTTGCCGTAATAATAACAGCCGAACTTCAAGATTACCGAGAAAAAGACCGTCGATAACATACGTTGAGCCGTTGACCGCGGCTGTCATTTTTGTAGATCTTTGCTCCATATTGTGGAGGTCGGTCAGGCAGTGGCTTTATCTAAAATACTGATATTCATCTACATCCGGTTTGGCTGGAATCTGATCCTATCATAGTCTACTTCTCCACCATCCTACTGAGTATTCCCAATACTCAGTCGGATGGTGAAGAAGTAGACTAAATTCTAGGTACATGTTGCGGGAATTCGCAGGTTAAGGACCGCTAGGGGGATCCTATGTCCAACAGTGGATTACTGTAGGTAGAAAGATGACGTATTAGTGAGTAGCGCAATAGTAGCGGTGCATGGTGAACTGAGGTTACCTTCAGGCAGCGCCTTCAAGTTGACTTGCTGCATCTCGGAATGTTTGGCCCAGATGATCTTGCCTCCGTTGACGTCCATGGATATGGCTGGCTCCTCGCGTCCCACTTTGATCATGATTGTGCCCTCGTCGTAACTGGCGGACACACAAACAAATACTGGATATGGATCTCTAAACAATACGTTGTATTTACGAATATTTTACGTTTAGACTAAGTGACATAACATTCTCAACAGAACATTCTACAAGCTAGGCTTTATGTCCCATGTAGGGATACAGGATTGTAAGGGATCCATTTCTGGAAACTGTTACTAAGATAATTTTAAGTCCTTAACATACCCGATAGCTACATTGTTGGAGCCATGCATTGAGGATATGGTCCAGACCCTCTCGAAGCCGTAGTTTAGAGAAGACTCCAGTCTGTAGGTCCCGGCGTGCCATATCCTGATGGTGCCGTCCTCTGACCCAGTCAGCAGGATTGGCAGCTCAGGGTGGAATGATACCGCTGACACGTTCTGAGTGTGACCTGCGCATCATTGACATATTAGTTGGGTAAATAGTGCGAGTTGCCAAAACATAAATATTATGTTAACTAAATGGAAACTAAGGATATGATTAACGATATGTGTGAGCCAACCCGCACTGGGCCCGCGTGGTGGATTACAGCCCACTCCCTCTCATAGAAGAGGAGGCCTGTGTCCCAGCAGTGGGAACATTATAGGCTAATGATGATGATGATGATGTGTGAGCGATGATATAAATAAAAAAGGTGTACAGTAAAGTGCACCCAATGCAACAAAACAATCCAAGTATTGGTGCCTGAACATTTTACTTGCATCGTTTATGTTAAAGGAGACATTTACGACTAAATAACTGCATTGATTGCCTTAATCATGCCAATATAATTTAAATAGAAGTCAACAACTGCTTCTTTATATTTCAATTGTCATTTTAACTCCTGAATGCAGCAATTGAAAACATTTAAAAGGGTTAACGAATGCACATTGTGGGTTGAAAGAAGCAAATTGAGAGTTTATTTCCAAATTGATCTCGACTTGTTCAGCCAATTGTAGCATGGAACTGAAGAATAGACGGTGACCCCAAGATTGTGTGAATGACCTTTCAAAGTATACTCAAAAGTAAACAAGCCTACAAGATAAATGAGACTTTTCCAAATATAATAGACAAGAGCGTTAGAGTTTTGTTTAATGTATCATATTTTTGCTGTTGACTGTAAAAGGTTTCAAGAGAAAGTATCATTCAAGTACCATGGTATTAAAAAGTCAGCTTATTTCTAGTCTACTTCATATTCCTATAGCTGAAAGTTTCCACTTACTCTCTAATGTCTGGACACATGTTTTGTTTTGGTAGTCCCATATTTTGACGAGGCGGTCGTCGGCCCCACTGATGAGGTAGGGTTTGTCTCCGCCGTGGTAGTAGTCCACACAGTTCACTCCCTTCTCGTGCCCTTCTAATGTGAAGTTTGAGATTGACGATCCAAGCTGCCAAACCTGCACACAAGAATGGTAAATCAAGAAGTGCCACCTATTTCTCAATTCTTCTATTATAGTACTCGAGTGCCTAACTAGTTACGTTAGTCTATTTTTCAACTAAATGGACAAACAAGCTTTGAAAAAGGTGGCTGTAGTTTAGGACAGAGGCTGTGGCACACCTTTTTAGGCACTACGACAGGCTAGGCTGATTGATTGATAAAGTAGTTCTGTCAACTATTATGTTTCATTGAATAAGAGAAGCCACATAACAATCACCAAATAAACTCATGCACATAAACGCGCATTAAGGAAAATTGAACAGGTGCCGATGGGAAGCTTAAGACATGCTTACTTTGACGGTGGTGTCGAGACTGGCGCTCGCGAATGTGTTGTTATCTTTGGGGTTGATAACGATCTGCATCACGTAGTGAGTGTGGCCCTCGAACACTTGCTGGCACGCCCAGTTGCGCTCCCAGTTCCATAGCTTTATCAGCAGGTCGTCTGAAATACGGGTAATTTGAAATTCCACGCTTTATTCATTGGTAGACAGCTTAAATCGCTGGATCTAAAAACATAAGAGTTCTTTCAAAAACTCACCTCCTAAAGCAGTTTAATATGTTTATATTACTCGTCATCTCATCAGACACCTCCTTTCTAGCCCTAACATCCTTCACACAGTCCATTCAGTCCGTCCATCGTTTTTTTTTGTCTTCCTCTACTTTTATACCCATCCAAATTCACATTTGGACACAATGGAATCGAACTCACAAAGTAAAATCTTAAATTCAAGCAAAAAATTAAGAATAATAAGTTTTTAACATGTTTTATAGAGAGAACATGAATAAAATTGTTGTGGTATTTTTTTACAAATTAAAAGTTAAGCACTTATAGTACACTGATATCGTATTTACTGCCTATTTATTCAAGTACAACCTTCATGGAACTTAAGCATATCAAAGTAGTAACCATTTTAATTGGCGGTTATCTTGGAATAGTATACTACTATGGGGCCATTTTACTTGAAACTACAGATATTATTTACTGCTCTATGCTATTGAAGGCCTCTGCATATAACTACGAGTATATTATGTGGACATATTGACCTAGTTTGACCTAAAGATAGTGCTTCATTTTCTACTTTAAAGTACTTCTGTATTATAAGTTTGTTACAGGTTTCCGAACACCAAAAAAAGGTGAAATAGCTCAATCACTTTCTGAGTTAAACTATGCTAACAAAGCTAACCCGGCGACGATGTAATTCTTTGATTTTATCGTGTTCGGCATGAAAATAGCCTTCATGAGACGCATACTTCCAAATACAAAAACATTTTTTTTTCCTCAACTCCTATTGAATGGCCCCTTAAACTACAATATTTCGCTGGGAAGAAGTGGCATAACAGCATCCCAGCAACACATTTGTCTGATGGACCTGGCCGACTGGATTTTACCAGAAAATAATCAATTTTTGTGCTGAAGACAAATAAGACTGTTGGTATAATGTTTATGTTGGCTCTTCAATAACATTATCAGCGTGAATTTTTGAAATTGTTTGTGCAAATTGTATTTAAACACAAGATGACGGCGTTCCATGTGCCAAAAAAACGATGCAACACTATCTAGCTGCAGTTACTTTCTCTTGGTTCTATGAGCATCACTTACCGCTGCTGGTGAGGATGTAAGGCTGTGTGGGGTGTATGGCGATGCACCTGACGTAGTCGGAGTGCGCCTCAAAGGCGTGCACTCTCTCCAGCGTGTTGTAATTGAACACGCGGATCTGCATGTCATCGGAGCCCGTGATGACCCAGTTCTTGCGCGGCACGAACTTGGCGGCGCGTACCGGGAGGTCGCATACCTAGACAAAGTTCAATCATATTAACTAACGCGTTTTTTAAATGACGGTAGGTAGAAACTACGGAATGCCAGCTAATCAAGGAGAAGGAGAAAGAAAAGAGTCAGAGAAATCATCCAGTTTCATAAAAAGTATGAAAATTCCCTCCCTTACAGTCTCGCCGATTCCAAAGAAAAACAGATAATGGAATGTAACTCATTGACAGCAGAATGAAAACAGTTTGTTAATATCCTGTCATTGTAATGAAACACGGAGGAAACTGTATTTTTTTGCACTGTAGTTTTAAACAGATGTTCTTTATTATACCTATTTGTTATTTTCCACAATAATAAGAACCCGGACTAGTAACCAAGTTTTAGAAAAATCAATTATGATAGTCTTGATGGTCTACCCCCTGAGTTCCAGACAGCATATTCAATTTGAACTGCTGTGTGTTGACTCACATGATAGCACTAATAAGATTATACCAGAATATTTACTGCAGCCTTTTAACAGTTATTATTATATTTATATTTGTCACATATGGTTGGCTTGTTGTCACTGACATGTCTGTGTACAATTAGAATGAGCTTTATTAATGTCCGAATAAGGTTGTTGTTTCTTATTTAAAGATGCACCCTTCTTGTCCACTGCACTTGAGACATTAGCAGAATAGTCAACTGCTTTGCTTGCAATAAGAAATATAATAGAATAGTAGGTTGCTGCTGTCAGAGGTCAAAATACTAGAGTATCTGGATTAGTGATCTTGTGGTCACAAGTTGTGTTTTACCATCAGGAATTTCACAGTTGCAGCCACATAGTCTGGATTTGTACCCAGTTGATGGCAGTAGGCTCGCCCCCCTATTTCATTTGACTTAAACATAACTAGCGAAATGTGGGTTTACCTAACCTCTGCGAAACCCTTAGGAGACAGTGATGGTGTGATGTTTTGTGTATATGTAAAAACATGCTGTTTTTAACAAACTATGCTGTCTATTTACTATGCCTGTTGAAACCTTTTGGACAATCAACCTAACTTCTATGAATAGTTTTATACTTGTCTCTTTTTACTTTTCTGCAATAAAAATTGAATTTTATTTAATAATGCAACTCCCCCAATTGCATAAATACTGGAAAGCATTTCCATAAATTCGGGTTTACAGACACTAAGTATAGGCATAATAATCATTTTGTTTAGATATGTCATAAAATAATTTACTATTCTATGTAGCACTGGAATGTTTTAATTTGCCAACCAGTATAGCAGTGCACTCTAACTTATAGATTTTAGATTGTTAATTAACAAGAAAATTATATATCTTGGCACAAATCTTATTTGTATTATGATTACATTAAAATAGGTACCCCGTTTAATCAAATTATATCAGATCATTATCTATCTGTGAAACAGAAATGTCAATTTATTTACATCATGTTTTGTTAACAGTGAAGTTAGCCATTTTAGAATTTACTTGCGGCTTAGAATTAGAGGTTGTACAAAATTGTAAATGGGAAAGTAATAAAAAAACACTTGTTCAGTTAAAGCTCATAAACTACTACAGTTGGTTTGAGAATCAGCAAATTAGTTTAATTCAACAGAAAATGTTTCCCAGTATAGCTATGTTTCCCAGCATTAAATCTGTTTGATCAAATTTGTAATGAAATTAATTTTAAGTGCTTAGATGTGACAACATCAAACACTGAATTCAAAATAGCAATTAAAAATTACACTGTATGGTACTCTCCTAAAAATCAAGTAAGTGCCAAAAACACAACAATGTTAGGAAGCAGGAAATGTGGATATCAGACCATAAAGATACTGACTCTAGGTGGAATTCTGTTTGCCAAGAGAAATGAAATATTACCTCAAATCGTTTGATCTGTCCGTGTGTCTCATAGTTCCATATGTTCACGTCACCATTGTACAGCGAGCACAGCAGCCAGGGCTCCGACGGGTGCTGGTCGACGCACTTAACGCGGTCCGACCTCGCTGTCAACTTCCTCTTGATATCCAGGCGCAATGGCTTTAGGAACATGGCAACAGTACACGTTAGGGAATCCGTACAGAACACAACAAACCCCTACTACACGCGAATTACATCAAATAGAAGCCGACATTATACGAATGATGACACACTGCCGACAAATATACAACTACGTGGCGAAATTATGTCGGCACCGAGAAATATGCGCAAGCACTCGGTTACATAAATTATTGTGAATTAAAAGCAGTTCTTACCATTTTTAATAGTTAAAACATGAAAAATTATCATACAGGAACAGAGGAACTGTAGAAGTTTGACAGGGTGGGTGGACGTGTCACTATTTTTTTTTTCGTATGCCAACACGCATTTGGATACGCGTCTAGCAATTTTTTATCGGTCATGATCGGTTTTTGCTTAGTAATTTATTCGAGGCTTATTAGTTTTATGGTGGTTTCATGCTGCGTTACCAGGTATCAATGTGGTCATCATAAATTAATTGTATACTGTTTGTATTCACAAGCATTTTAGCTGGGTGAATATTTCAAAACGTAATAAAATTGTTTGTTAAGTGTGGCCAGCTATAATTTTTAACATTCCCCAAATCCATAAGCCGTATACAGACATTGCGAGGCATGCGCCGCGAACAACGCACAGCGAATGCCTCGCAAGGTGTGTACCTTTGTATTCGTGGCGAGGCATGACCTACGCACGGGCGAAGGCAAGCCAAAGTATGGCCGCGGCATTCGTTGTGCGCTGTTCGTGGCGCATGCCTCGCAAAGTCTGTATCCACCTTTACACACACATCCTAATATGTTGATCATTTTTAGGGTTCCGTACCCAAAGAGTCAAACGGGACCCTATTATTGAGACTTCGCTGTCCGTCCGTCCGTCTGTCACCAGGCTGTATCTCATGAACTGTGATAGTAAGCCAGTTGAAATTTCTATAGATTATGTATTTCTGTTGCTGCTATAACAACAAATACTAAAAACAGAATATAATAAAAATTTAAGGGGTCCCCTATGACAACCCCTGTTTTTTTTGTTTCTTACCCAAAGCGTCAAACGGGACCCTATTACTGAGACTTCGCTGTCTGTCTGTCCGTCCGTCCGTCTGTCATCAGGCTGTATCTCATGAACCGTGATAGGTAGACAGTTGAAATTAGCAGCAGAAGATGTATTTCTGTTGATGCTATAACAGCACATACTAAAAACAGAATAATGTAAAAACAAAAAAGTGATTTTTATGCTCGTTTTTATAAATAATGCTACGGAACCCTACGTGCGCAAGTCTGACTCGCTCTTGGCCGGTTTTTTATTAGGTGAGTGGTGACATCTCTCAAATGTGGGGTACGACGAGAAATGTTTTTAAACTATTATTTTAGCACAAAATAACCGTTTGTTTACCTTCCGAGCAAAAATTATATAATATTTTATACATGTTTTATTGAAACATGATGGGCTGCACAAAATAAAAAAAAAATATCACGGCCCGCTGTACTACGCGTCGCTAGTCTGACGCAGTACGAGGTCGATGTCGAGGTCATCGGTGACGCGAGCCCTAAGATTTTTCCCCTACCAAAAATCTCGCTCAACGCGGCTACAGAAGTTTAAACTTCAAAGTTTGCGACGCTCTAATGTGCACTGAGGGCACATCTCGTGGCACGGACTGCTATTCAATGTCATTAGTTAGGTACTTAGGCAATCACTTAGTGGACTTGACTTATTTCTCTAGTGCCCAAGCTCAATTACTTTGTTGTGATCGATAAGAAATGAGAGAACGACCGAAGTGTCAGCAGTAACCTCACAAGGGTGAAAGATTACTTGGATAAGAAATTAAGAAGAACCGAGTCGTATTGGCATGAAAGTATAGCCCTAGAAGAAGCTTATTGGAATGTTTTTTTCTTTTTATTTTTTGTGCCGCATGCATGCATCGAACTGCTGGGCAAAGACCTACCCAATGTCTTTCGAACTAAATCGAACGAACTTTTCGTGCGCCACTTGGAACCACGTTGACGTATTTTTGTTTTTGTATGTTAGGTTATAAAAAAATACAGCATTGGAATTTAGTTTTTTTTTTATTACATTTACACATAGAATTAATCCACAAAATACTGTAAACATTTGGTTTTAAATTTAAATGGTGAAAATCATAAATAATTATTATGATATAATTTTCGTGCATTTTTAACCCAAGAATAAAGTGGCTGATAGACGTGCGAGTAAGTACGCGGACTTGTGGCGCGTCGACTTTTTTCGCCTGTGTGTTACCTTAAAAACGCGTACTTTAAAAAGCCGCAAGTTCGCCGGCGATCCAACCGGTTTGAAATCTTACTCGTAGCTCGCTCGAGCCGCAATTTTTTTTCGTCAGTTTATGCAGATGCACGAGGAGGGTACCCACCTACCGTAATAGGGGTGCGGACTGGGTACATAAAACGACATTCTATTTTGTCCGTCAGACAGGTAATACAAAAATATTAGACACGTATTTTTTGTTTTATCAAAATATCAAAAAATTAATTAGTTAGAACTCATTATAGTTGGGGAGTGGGGGCTCACTACGTCACAAGTAGGTATAAAACTTACCTACATGTGATGATGTGATATCTTACGTCATGCGTCATTTCAACTCAATATATCTCCGTAATTTACGTTTTACGTTTCCGTAGATGATGATATCTCCGTAATTTCATGAACACGTGAAAAAAGAAAAAAATACGTGTCCAATACTTTTCAATAAATTACCCGACGGAGAAAGAAAAAAAAAAATGTGATTATCCCCTATTGCGTACCTATTTTTTGTTGGTTTAGCTAATCATCTGTGTTGTAAAAAACCAGCTTCTCATGTGTCACCGACGTCGAGCCGAGTAAGTTCGCGATCTTAAAAACCGCGTACTTAAAGTTCGCACGTCTATCACCCACTTAACAAACGTTTTAACACTTTTTCTTACTTTTGTAGACATGTATTGTCCTACCCTTATTCTAATTTATTTGATGATAAGTATGTTGAAGATTTTTTTCTCACTGTGTACCTATTTTAATAAAACGTGTATTGTAAGTAATTAACAGTATAAATAACAAAAAAGCTGCCAGTTTTAACATAACATATTAATTCATAACAGATTAATATTTGCTAGCTATTAGCAGTTTACCAAAAATAGTAGGTGATAAAAACTGATTTTATATTAGTTTCTGAACAAGATTATGGCTAGTATATGAAATGAATATAACAGCGCTCCCTCACCGGGAGCATCCTGTCATGTAACAGTTTATATTCACTTGTTGCACGTGTATGCTCCCGGTGAGGTAGATACAATAGTATACTACGTACATTAATATTTAATTTTAAAAAATCCGTTCAACTCTGGATACAATAAATGTGACAATAGCATAATATTTTGTCCAAGTGACAGTATCGCCTACACAAGCTGTTATTTTGCATCCTCATCAATTTCATGGTAACTATGGTAATGATTCTCGATCCAAAGAAATAATAAAATGGGAGGTTTATTTTTATTTTCTGTATTTACGGCAATCGGTAAGTGTGAACCACCCGTGTTTTAAACGCGGCCCGTCTGATCCTCGCCCTATAACCGCGCTTTCACACATACAAACTATCTCAAACGTTTATTCGATAATTTATTATTCCCTAGACCACGTTAACGGGGTTATTCTGATATACTGACAAACTTACAACACCCAAAAAAATCAGCGTTTGTGAATAATTAACTAGGTACCGTAATCTAAATTGATTATTTATGTCTTTTGTGACAACATCCTGAATTTTGACGAGGATGCTAAACAACACCTTGTATAAATAAGTATGTTTCTAATTAAATATTTTTGGAACAGCGCATGAGCACTAGTCGATGTCATCTGTACACAGCTTCGATCCCGGAGATACACGTAGATGAGACCTTCTTAAAACAACGCAGATAGGATATTCAAATATTAGGTTTTTGTTAACATCATGATCTATATCTAGGTTAGATATACTACAGCATAAACAGGGTGTATTAAAGATTAACTATTTAAAATAAAATAAATAAGTCGTTAGTTTACTGTAGATAACATATATGTATATTCTTAAATAAATCAGTCAGCCTCAATTATAACACATCTTTGTTATATTGCTGTATTCCGTCATTTGAATAATTGTTTACTATAACTACAATAATCATATCTTTTTGGGAGCCGACTGTACATTTATTCAATCGATGTGGAATACAAGGCGATTAAATAGAATATAATATGTTTTTTCGTAGTAAACGAAAAATATAACTATACTATAATATGTAAACTCTGAAAAATACTACAAATACTGTAATGACAGAACTTTATTGTCATTCTACGGGAATGTGTCAACTTAACTGCTTATCTGGTGGACTTTTGAACGTTTCAAAAACATCAATGATTGGTGGTAATACAAGTGGGCACCAGTCCCACCGCGTCCCGCCAACGACTAGCTCGCCTCTATTTACTAGCTCAAGTAACGTACAGTACAAGACTGTAGGTCAGTAGTAGTGTCAGTAAGACTTCACACAGCTCGTCAAACGAACAACTCGTTTTTAGTTGGTAGCTCTCCTCGCTTCTCGGTTAACGCCGGCGATGAGACGGGTCATGACGGGCGCCTGATTGACAGACCAACTTGAGGTTCTAATCTGCTATCAGTCATGTCAGGCTTACCATTTCGCCAGGACATTTTTGTCTTTCCAGATAGACGGTAACGAAATAGATAGAACCTAAAATATTTGCAATTAACTTAATGACCCCTCAAATAGAGGTAGGTGCAGAATCAGATAAAAGACATTTATAATCAACACTCTCTAATAAATTTGTAAATAGGGAATTACGGATGTAAGAATCTATCAACATAATTGTAAATTATTGCAACAAGTTTACAAATAATCATGATGATCTTCAAAATGTTCCTGGTGGTCCGCTTATCTACCGCCCTGGTATATATTTACATAGTATAAAACTTAACTAAATCTTTTAAACTACACAAAGGATTTTAATGCGTTTTCATCAACAGACAGAATTATTCAACGGGAAGGTTTGTATGTATAATTTATCTCTGAAAAACACATCAAAACTTCCAAGCGAACGAAGTCGCGGGTAGCAGGTCGTATAGTAATATAATTAACTAAAGAATAACAAATAACTCAGTTGATTCTGTTACTCATTAACTGAACTCAAAATGTTATGTTTTCAATGCATAACTTGTAACAAGAAATATCACAATCTATATAAATAAAAATCAATTGCTGTTCGTTAGTCTCGCTAAAACTCGAGAACGGCTGAACCGAGTTGGCTGATTTTGGTTTTAAAATGTTTGTCGTAGTCCAGGGAAGGTTTAAAAGGTGAGAAAGGTAGGGTAGGGTAGGTTAATATTTATCATCATGATCTTCCTATCCTTGTCCTGTTCTACTCGGGGTCGGCGCAACACGTTTGTCATAAAATATAGTGTTGATGAATACTTCTAATATTCTGGTCGATACTTGTTCCACTAGGATGTCATATTTAACTCTTAAAACTTGAACTCTCTCAGTTGTTTCGAGTCAGTGATGATCATCAGTCTGTATGAAAAAAAATGTCATGGCACTTATAAGATTTATAAGATTCTGTCAGTTTGCAAATAAATATAGTGCTTACTGAAAAAGAAGTTTAGGTTATGAATATACTTAATACTAAGTTCAGTCAAAGATCAAGAGAATCAACACTTTCTTTAGACTAATAACAATAAGCTTAAATGCTTTATTTTTAACATGCAAATAATATATTACTGCAAGAAAATCATACTATGCACGTATAACAATAACGCAACCTATAAGTACCAGTTTCGAACGCCAAATATGCAAACAAATGGGGTTTGACACTGATTCGGTTAACAGAGTGATTTTAAAACATTAAAAACAACATCGTGCTTGTAACCCTCGAAGGATGAGCTAGAGGTGTGCCTCCACCACCTGTACACACACATATCGCCATTACGTTTTGTAACTGGAACAGGGTAATCAGAA
Source organism: Cerastis leucographa (assembly GCA_963082945.1). Taxonomy (NCBI): domain Eukaryota; kingdom Metazoa; phylum Arthropoda; class Insecta; order Lepidoptera; family Noctuidae; genus Cerastis; species Cerastis leucographa. The sequence goes on from OY720378.1 coordinate 30,254,540, forward strand.
TCTATAGGTCTAGGATATCAGGAATCTTCTTCTATTTCCATGTTTTTTTCATGTCACTGTTAAAAAGCTCACTCCGTATAGAAATTGTGTTTATACAGCCATAGCATGTTTTAAAGTGAACTAAGAAGATTCAGACAGTGTGGGTTTGTTCCCAAGGTCAAGGCGGTTACTTTAGATAGAGTTTGTAAAGCATCAGAGAGCGGCAAGTGTCTCGTTCTTGTTCCATGAGGAAGATCATGTCGCGCAAGTTGATGCGCTTCAGTCGCGTGCGCAGCGCCATCTGGCCGCGGCTAGTCTGTAACAAACAGAAGCACATGCTGAATGGAGTCTACGATTTAGTATAGTATATGGGATACTTCCAATCCATTGTTTTTTTTTATATTTAATGGGGCTACTCTGTACCTCAATTTTGTCCAACGGACAGAAATGATGTCCAAAACGTATTCTTAGAAATGAAATAAACCAGGATTAACAATACTAAATCATTCAAATTACTTCAGGATATGAGACAAATTATTATGTGGATTGGTCTGTTTTGCATTCTTGCATCTGCTACGGGTCCAAATGCCAATATTTTGTGGGTAAAAAGACAAAGAGTACCGATTATATGATTAGAGTACTTTAAAATTATCTTTACTTAATTTTTTCAACAGTATAAGATACGAATATGTATCATCGCGGCATCGGTATTATTAATACAATATAGTGTAATTTAAATAACTTAGCAACTGTTTCAACAAGGTTTTATCAATAATACTTGCAAATAACATACTGCTCCCGTAAGCCCAAAAGTGGTAACTTAACAGAAAACAACGAATTTGTGTAAATGTAATGCACTTATTCAATACAAAAATAATACAGGCATGAAAATTTCAGAGGGCAGCATAATGTTGATCTTCAGAAAGGTCAAGGGCATGTATGACAGGTGTACGAATGTGGACCAAACAACAGCCCCCGTATTCGAAACAACGGTCTTCGATTCGATTCCGATTCGACAAGTCGTATGTCTATTTTTTTTTTAGCATTACGAAAGCGAGCGAGATAGACATATGACTTTCCGAATCGAAATCGAATCGAAGCTTTTGTGAACACGGAGGTGAAAATAAGTTGATCATAACCAACTTTTTTTACGACAGTCATTTTAGTAAGTTAATATGACTGTCATCTTATACCACTATATGTCATTACTTTTGATTTGTTTACGGTTTATCAATTTAGTTAAAAATGGAATGTACAGTCACGGACTTTAATTGATAAGCCACTTTTAAACTTTCTAATTTTGCAGTTTTATCCCTTCACGAAATTACACGATTCAACCCGAACTCAAACCGCATGCTCGTAAACAAGATGACATATTACTAATAATCGGAAATAGTCTTATCAATAGAGGTTGAAGAAAGACTAATAAGTTGTCAATGAAAAATCCATAAAATGTTACATACGTTTATCTAATCTGGTCCGTTATATAATTGCATAGTACATGTGTGAGTACCATGTACTGTAAAGCCACCATTTAATGAGTACCTATATCTTTCATTGACGCGAAATTACCCTGGTGGTTGAGTGAATGTCATGCTCACTTAAATGTCACGCTGATGGTGGCGGGTGTGTCGGGTCGTTTAGTTCCCTTCAAAATGGTTGAGTTGAATGATGGCTGATACATGCGTCATGTTCGTGAACGGGCGCTGTCAGTTGTGACTGGTCATCTCTTAGCTGCCATGGTTTATTTTAATTACTTTATTTTTTTAATTACTGATTTAATCTTTTACTCTGGACGCTCTTAACTTGCCCGTATTTCTACATTGTTCTCACATATTTGTAATTCTTAACATGAATGATGTAACCAAGATTTTGTAACATATTTTGATTTAAAAGAGTGTCCATGGAGTTTCTTGCCCGTTCTTCTCCATAGAGATCTACGCTACGGAATGGGCAACTACAGTACTTTCATAAGTTATTATGCCTTGTGACTGGGACTGTAGCTTCGCGTTTTATTTTGTTTTTTTTTTTTTGACTTTCAAAAGTGCCTGTAATGGTCTAATTGAAATAAATGCTTTGACTTTGACTTTGACTGTACATTAAATATTATACTTTAATTAATCCCTATAATCCCCACTAATATTATAACTAATATTATAAATGTGAATGTAAGTTTCTTTGTTACGCTTTCACGCGAAAACTACTCAACCGATCATCATGAAACTTTGTACACATATTCTTGGAGGTATTGGAAGTAACATAGGCTATATATCATCACTTAAGACCAATAGGAGCGGAGCAGCAATGAAAAATGTTAAAACGTGGAAAATGTGACGCAGACAAAGTTGCGCGGGACAGCTAGTTTTATGTAACGTTAAATTGAATATTTTAACTTAATGTAGAATTGTCTGGAATTGTATTTAAAACCTAAAGCTATACAGTTTCACCGACCCAGTTGGCGCGCTACATCGAGTCCCCACGCTTGTCAGTCCCCGGTGTGGCGCCGGCGCCGGTGGCGCGTCAGCTCTTGAGTCAGTCTTTGTTAACCGTGTGGCAAGAAACTCAGTGGAATAAAGTATTAAGAGGGATTTAAATCGAACTCGTTGTGTTCTGTGGTTTCTGCACAAACAAAAACAAACTCACGCCGTTTATGTATGACCATAACCCAGATTATCAGCCTATCATGTTCCCACTGCTGAGACACAGGCGTCCTCGCTATGACCACGCGGGCCCAATGCGAGTTGCTAGATGTCGCTGTCTTCGAAAGTATGGTTCTAGGACATGCCAAATTGTATGAATGGCAACACTACGTACAGAGGTTGACGCGGCGGTGTGTGTAGAGCCGTTCGAGATGGAGTCCCCAGAACCGCCAGGCATGTCGAGGCGGGCCTTCTTGCGCGGCCCGATGGCCTGCAGCGCCGTGAGGTTGGCCTCGCGCTGTCTCAGCTCTTCCAGTTCAGCGCGCTGCATCTCTGTGTAAACAAATTAAATTACTAGATAATATGAAATTAAAAAAAAACCTAAATGGAGTTATTATTTACTGAGAAGAAATGGCGAAACCAACTCAAAAATTATCAAATTTCTAAAAATGAAAAGCCCATCTGGATACTCTGTCTGTATTATGTTACAATACAGACAGAGTATCCAGATGGGCTTTTCCAGGAATATACCAGACAGTTTGAGTAAAGCTGTCCCAGCAGACGGCTCGCGTGCATCAGCCATTGTGATATAACCATCAGTGGGTGCACGAAAATAGGTACAAAACAAACCAGAACTAATGTTTATCATTAGCCTGTACTGTTGTCATTGCTGGGCAAAGGCTTCCCTCCCTGCGTCCTTTTCATCGGTTCTGAGCCCTTTCTTGCCAATTTCTAAGGAAGGAAGGCATCTAGTCGTCCAAACATCTCTTTCGAGGTCTACGGATGTCCAGGAAATCACGAATCGCTCGCGACGTAACACAAATCCTGTTTTAAAAATATATACGAGTACATGGGTTTTTTACCTTTGGCCTTGGCCTTCAGTTTTGCCTGCTCCGGGTCTTCGTTCTTGGACCTGGACTTGGCAGCTCGCAGCAGCATCTCCCTCTCGGAATCTTCACGCCTCTTCTTGTCTACACGGTCGAGCTCCTCCAGGAACTTGAGCTGGCTCTTCACATCTTGTGTAACCTCATAGCGGTTGTCGGTCTGTAGAAATGCAAGAATAGCGTTAAGGGCTTAAGAGTTGTCAAATTGGCTTTTTCAACGCACTATTCTGAAAAAGTTACAGGGTCTATCTACATGAAAATATTACCACTCATGGGATTTATGTTTATTATTTTGTCTTGTCAGAATTTTATTTTATTAGCTACATTTTTTATAAAAAATGTCTTTCAAACGTCTATTGCCCGCAAAATCTCGATGACAAGAAATGCGTTTCAATCGATCCTTACACTCAAAGATAGGAAATTTAAAAAGATGAGAATTCTCTTGGTAACGTTTTTTAGTTCGTCTTTTTATTAATAATTTGTATTATTTAAAATACATACTCAAGCAAAAGCTCGCGCCGAGTACGAGTCAGTATCATTTTAGTCTTCTGCGGCACCTCGTGACGGGCAAACCACGCGCGCGTTGAAAAATAAAATAAAATATTTTTTTAGTTCTTTTGAATAAAAAACAGTGTAATATTGGATCGTTGTAGATTAAATATATATTTTTTACATATTTTGCGCCTTGGTTCAAATATCGTGACTTTTGTGTTTATTATGATTGCCTCGTTGTCTTAGGGTCAGCTCACACCGAGACGCGGCACTGCGCGCACCTTGAGAATTCAGAATACGTTGCGCAACGTATTCTGAATTCTCACAACGAAATGTGTATCTTTTCGTGTAGAAAATAAAGTTATATTTTGAATCGCTCTTTTAAAGTGTGCGCGCAGCGTCGCGTCGCGTCGTAGGAGAGGTCATTTGCTATCTCTTCACGCCCTTTAACTCATTCCTTGCCACACCGGTTTTTTTTTATAACAACTCTTTAATTTAAATTTTGAAAAATTCCAAAATTCAACAATTTAGGTCAAATAAAAAAATTGTTTTAACTTTAGGGATGATTTAGTCCAACGCATTGATGCGGCTGTCGTGACAATCAAAGCAGAAATACGTTTACGCACAACTACAGTCGTGATAAGACGAAGATGCCGCGCGCGCATTCGCAACAGTGGCGGATAACTCGAACAAGTTTTGTGATTTCTGAATTAATGTTTTTTTTTTGTTTCAAATTCTTAAAAATTTGGTACCCTGTTTAAGAAAGAGATAGGATACTACGCTCTATTGACATAACAGTATCTGTCTACTTACTTGAGGCATGGTATTTATGCTAAAACTACTGTTCTTACTGTAAAGCCGAATATCAGCCTAGTGTCTCGATTACACTTTTAGTTAAAAATGAAAAGGTATTAAACGTTTTTTTAGGCATATTGCATACCGTTGGAAAGGGGATAGACTAGAGAACTTCTTATAGGTGTTCGAAGATCCCGATCGCTTTAGTTTTTTTTTATAGCCATTTAAAGTTGAGTTTACTTTACGAGCTATTAAAAAAGAAAGTAATTGTTACTAGCAAGTAATTTTGAATTTGGTAGAATCATACAATAGTACACATCAAAATTAAATTGAAATTTTAAGCCTAAACAATATTTTTATTTGACCAAAATGCTGAATTTTGGAAAATGTCAAAATTAAATTTAAAAAATTGTTATAAAAAAAAACTGGTGAGGCAAGGAATGAGTTATAGGGCGAGAAGAGATAGCAAATGACCTCTCCTTTCGGTCTATTCGATTTGGCAAACGATGCACCAAACACCCTGTATATTGGTTCGTATCGGAAATTCTATATGGACAAAAGTTCTATATCGGAAGATGGCAATGGTCCAATTATGTCTATATGAACATGCTCGAAACGGTCTGACCTTTCGAACTCTCCTAGAGGGGTAATCGTATGTCTTTGTACTTTACATTTTTGGCATTGAATGCAATTTCTTACAAAGTTTGCTACGTCAGTATTCATGTTAGGCCAAAAATAGCGCTGCGTGATAAGGCGACGCGTAGCGGCTACCCCAGGGTGGTTAAGTGATACATGATATCGCTTTTTCTCGAAATTCCGACGGTAAATAAAGTCGTGCTGTTGAAGTGGATGTTTCGAACGTAAGCTCATGATTTGAATAGGGCATGCGGAACAATTTAAATTACAAGTTAGGTTTTTGTTTGAGCATAGTTAAGTGTGTATCTTCGACTTGGCTTTTATGTAATTGCTCATAATCGAAAATATCATGCACATAAATCTCTTCTATTCTTGATAGAGCGTCGGCGGCGTTATTGAGCTCGCCCTTAAACTAATCAATTTTGTTGCAAAACTTAGAAATAAAATCCAATTGACGAAGACGTCTTGGTGGATCTGATTTTGATTCTTTCTTTGACAAAGCAAATGTTAACGGCTTGTGATCGGTTAACACTGTGAGATCACGCCCTTCAATCATATACCGAAAGTGTTTTATTGCCATGTAAATAGCTAATAATTCCTGTCGTAGGTATTATGTTTGGGCGCTACTTAGTTTTTAAGAATAAAATCCTAGTGGCTCTAACCGTTTATTGACTAGTTGATGAAGTGCTGCGCCGACGCAGGTATTCGCTGCGTCGGTCATTGAGATTAGTTTCGATGACGGGTCTGGATGCGTGGGAGTGACGGCTTCATTTATGTGTTGTTTGCACTGATAAAATGCGTTGCTGCTTCTTCGGTCCAAGCGATTTTTGTTTTGTCTTTTTTCTTGGCATTGTGTTGTACTAAATGATCATTTCCTTTCTAATTATATAGAACCTATAACACACCCTAACAAAAGTTCTATACGTTTTATATGAGGAAAATTATTGTTAGTTAATTAAAATTAACGCCAAGGCCACAAAGTTAATTTTGGCTTAGATATGAGCAAAAACCGAACATTTGTTTCAGTATTGAGTGTTGACAATATGATGGGATCTAAAATGACCTCTGTTTTTATTGAAAATAAACTAACGATATCACGCCTGTCGTATCTTTAGGGTTAGGCAGAGGAGTACCTGATAGAACACCCACATTTTGGCAGTACTGTTTAGCTGTAGTGTTTGTTTGTGTTAATAGCTTACTACAGAATATACTTTTCGTGTTTTAAGTCATCATCAGTGATCGGAAAAAGGTGAACTAATTTACCTAAAGTTCAACGAACAGAGACAAAAAGAAGTGGAGACTTACTTACGACTTTTAAATTTTTTCGGGTCTAATGTCGGGGTTTCGGGTTTACATTTTAATATTAATGTTAATATAGAGTAAACTAATTAGATTCATTTTCCTTTTTACGACTTCAAAAACAAGGAGGACGTTCTTATAAACCCACTAGATATGTTTTCTATTATTATGAATACAGGTAAAGAACTGGGTCTGCCTCATGTTTTCATCCATACTAATATTATAAATGCGAAAGTCACTACGTTTGTTTGTTTGTATGTTTGTTTGTTACCTTTTCAAGATTAAACGGCTGATCGGATCTTAATGAAATTTAGCAAGAAGATAGATTTCAACCTGGGGAAGGACATCCATACTAATATTATAAATGCAAAAGTCACTCTGTTTCGTTTGTTTGTTACCTTTTCACGACTAAACTAAAGTTGCGAAAACGGGGAAAATGTGACGCAGACAAAGTTGCGCGGGACAGCTAGTAGGCTATATATCACCACGCTACGACCAATAGGAGCGGAGCAGCAATGAAAAATGTTGCAAAAACGGGGAAAATGTGACGCAGACGAAGTTGCGCGGAACAGCTAGTTTCCAATAATAGCAAAAAATGCTATCTTTGTCTCTGTGCTTTTTCGAACTTAAGGAATTTTAGCTCACTTTTTTTCGATCACTGTTCATCATCACCACTATTAAGGGCGCACCGCATCAACAGGGCAGAAATCCAAACTCCTGGCTACTACTAAAAAATTCCTAATGGAAGAACCCGATAAAACGTCCGACTTGAGCCAGGGCCCAGCGCTCAACAGACGAGCTTGTGACCGCGAGATGGGGTAGGCCTTATGACAGTCTACATATGAAATGTATTATTTACCTTTGCATTTTCAATTCGGTGCTGCGCAATGCTGGCAAGTTTCTCCACGAGAGTCTTCAGTCGTTCCTGCACCGCGTGGCTGATGAGGTTGGCAACTTCTGGCGAGCACTCCTCTAAGTTGTGCTTGGCTGTTATCCCTTTGAGGCGCGCCTGCATCAGGCTTGTGGGCACCAAGTATTCTTCCTTACAAGACCTGCAAACAGAGTAGTATTACACGGGGAAAGTACTAAGAATAGAGCGCTAACTAATAATCATATTCCGACCCATGCCCCGTGTTGCTTGAGGTCGGCGCAACACTATTTTTTCTTCCATTCTCCCCTGTCACGCTATTATTTACTCCTTTTTTTTTCATGAGTGCAAACTAATACAACAGAAAAAATGTAAAAGGGTGTTACCTGATCTGCGTCCCAATCATATCCGTAGAGCCAAGGATCCTCTGCGATTCTTCGGCCAAGTTAACGCCGCCCATAGCAGCCACGTCGTTGATGTCGTCATCGCCAGCCATCTTATCATCCACGAAGGGTGTGGAAAACTGTCCCGAGGACTTCTTCTCCTTGTCTCTGAGCAAGGACTTGCCGGGGGTGAGGACGGTGGATAGGGCGGAGCCTGCGACAGAGGAGCGTGGAAAATTGGCCTTGCTGTTGACGGTCATCGCCTTCCCCACCTTGTTCACGTTGATCTTCGTGTGCAGCGGAATGTTCTGGAGCACGGCTATGGTGCCGCTCTTCTGTGCCGGCTTCTAGTACAAGCGTATGTGATTACGCAAACGTTCCCACTTTCAAGCAAACTGTTTAGATACGCACACCATAACCAAACTACTCAATCATAACATTTTTATATCGAATATTAACAATGTTTCACATATTTGGGTAGGGTGAACGTGTTCGCATCCAAACAGGTGAGTACAACGAGATCTACCTCCGAACTGACAAGAAACATGTAAGATAAAACTAGGACAGTGCTTGGGAAGGATTCATATCGAACACAAATATATTTACATACATCAAGGAACAAGTCGACACGAGAGAATCATATGGAAGAGACAGTCTTCGCGGGATGTGACTCGAGGGCTTCTTCGGTGTCCTCCCGACTAGCAGACTAACGCTACGTCCTAATTAGCTGTCGCAATACGACACAACTTTTGTTGTCCGACCGACCAACCAACGCGACAAAATTTAAACAAAACTTTTTGAATGGAGCTGTCCTAACTGTAAACTCGCATGGACGTGCAACGTCGCATTTGTTGGTCGTTGCGTTTGAATTTCACACGCACGTCCGTGCGAGTTTACAGTTAGGACAGCTCCATTCAAAAAGTTTTGTCGCGTTGGTTGGTCGGTTGGACAACAAAAGTTGTGTCGGATTGCGACAGCTAATTAGGCCGTAGCGTTACGGTATGTCCTAATTGGTTAAGTCGTTCGACGACAAAATCGGTCGCTCGCACTGCCGACAACAAGTTGGTCGTACGACTATGCCATTGTGTCCAAACTGAACAGTCGTCAGTCGTCAAGATGGCGTTATCAAAGGCCAATGTGCTTTACCTAAGTGAAAACTGTTATTTAAACATTATTGTCTTTTTTTTTTAATATTTGCTACTATTGACCACTCTTTGTCAACCAGAATACGATTCTTGTAGTTTTTGTTCCATTTATTCCACAACATAGAAATCCTTGTATTTCTGTTATTCATTTTTGTAAACAAACAACACGTGGAACGTAAAACTTCCACGCGAACGACACGACAAAATAGAACTGGTTTGAAATTCACGCAACGACCAACAAATGCGACGTTGCACGTCCGTGCGAGTTTACAGTTAGGACAGCTCCATTCAAAAAGGTTTGTTTAAATTTTGTCGCATTGGTTGGTGGTTGGACAACAAAAGTTATGTCGTATTGCGACAGCTAATTAGGACGTAGCGTAAGACCAGTTCAGGAAGTAGTGACCTTCCACAAAAAACCACCCTATCTGAGACGATTGGACTATGCTCATGTTTCATTGCGAAGACTAAGTTCTTAGATTTTTTGCTTGTCGTAAAAAATTAAGTCAATATTGTTATTTGGCGTTATTATTCTCTCGTGTCAAAGTTTCTTGAGACTGTCATGCAAATAGGAATAGATTAGAGTCATGCATTGATTAGTATACAGAAATACATAAAATATATGAAGTAACCTACTTCGATAGGGTTTTATTGCGAGTGCAAAGCGATAACAAAAGGCTGGAGGGCCGTCTACACAATATTAGTATCTTGATCTTAGAAACTACATCCAGGTCGCAGTTTGTGTTGATTTTGAAATTCACACAAACTGTGGCGTCCCGTAAAACATGATTTATTGATAAACGTCAACGTTTTCCTATCCTCATGGACTTAATGTACATGTCAGTAGAAGACACTTGTTGTGACAGCCTTATTTGGTTTCTTAATGCCATTCAGTTCTTCACGTTTTGCTTATTTGTTTAATTCGGAATTAATATTGAAGTGTAATCCAACTGTTTACGCTTGCACTGATCCGATCGATGCTCTATCATCGTACGGCACATTGCTTGCCGAAATTTTGTCACAAAAGCTAGTGTAATCAAGTAAATAAGCCACAAAAAACAATAAACCAATGTGATGTTAGACAATTACATTATCGTTCAAATTGGGACGTACAGGAGGCATGTTCTTACTATTATTATCTCGTAATAACGGTAAATGCACTCTTGATTTCAAAAAGAATTTCCTTTCTGATTTTTCGTACGTATTTTCTCAAGGGCTCTTGGGCTCGCCGTAATATACTTATTAAATGAATACACATATAGTTTACCTAGAAAAACTATTCCACCAGAGGATTAAGCTAGGAACGACGGATGAAACGGAATGGATTTAGCGCACTATTGGTACGGAAGACACGAAGCATGGGACACATACTACAGAGGGCTGCCATCTTTCTGGCTGCACAAGTCTTATCCTCGTTAAGACGGAAATATACTTTTAAAAGCATCTAAATCATGCTACATGTAGACGGTGATTACTCCTATCTAGTGATTAAGGACAAATTTTTGACAAGATATATTTATTGCCAATGAATGCTGAGTGTTTCAAGTCGTTGGCAGATGGCAGCCCTTACTTGAGGTCGAACAAACCTGTGCAGTCGTGATGGTAGAGGACACAGGTACAACGGTAAGCGACTTTGAGCTGGAGGCGACGAGGGGGGTCGGCAGTGCTAGAGGTAACACCGGCGGCAGAAGAGGCGTCAGAGTGGGGCTCGAGCTATCCTCGTCGCGCTGACCCAACACCGTTTAAAGACAGAGTTACATTAAACGCACACAAGACATCAACTACTTCTTTTACGGTTAATTTTAACTATTTTCTGGGAGTTTCGAGTACTTTATGAGGCCTACCAAATGTCCTTTCGTTGGTTGTTATTTGTCGTGTGAGCTGCTGCGTTTTGAGTCGAGCTACACGATAACTGGCAGATGCGTATGCGTATATTGACTCGATATTCATCTGCATGGTCCTCATATGACTTTAATCAAGATTATGACTGGACTTTAAAAGAGACCGTAAACTGAGTTTGTTTCGGTATTTCTTTTCAGAGCAGTCGGATAGGAAGCACCAACCTCATCTAGTTTATATTTTTTTTTTTTATATATTTAGTTTGTTAAAATATTTATAGGTAACCAGAAATTTCTTTGATACAATGTCATTTATCTGTGCGTCTCTGCTACCAAGAGTCCAACAGGGCTCTAAATAAAAGCGAGTTCGTTTCTCATGTATAACTGGCATTTCAAATAAACGTAAAATAAAGCAAAATTATAAAAAACGAACTAAAAACAAAAGAGGACGGGACAGAGTCGGTTCAGTATGTGTACTATGGTAGGTACACAGTAACGAATACGCTGATAATAATTTATTATTAGGTTTTTCCTGAAGTGCCATTAGAATGGAGTTATATTAATGTAGCGAATATTACCATATCGGGTGTTAAAACAAGCATAGCAAGATCTTGATTAATAGTGCCTACTCAATTGTGGCCATGTAATCAAAACAAGGTGTTTATCATTTATGAAATTTATATTTAAGGGTCTACAGATACAAGTGACAGGCTGTATCTAAGCTGGCAACCTGTTATTAAAATAAATTCTGTTGCAGACTAGTTTAGGTCTGCCGCCAGTTAATGCCAATATTCAACTCTGTCTACTCCCAACGCAGAATACAGGCGTTATGAAATGTTAATGTATATTGACTTATGAATAAATATATTCTGATCCGATGTAATTATTAAGGAAAATTAAATATAGTGTAATAACAATACACTTGTGCGCAATGACTCATCGACAGGATTAGTAAACGAAACAGGTACAGCAGAAATAAAATTAATGTTAGTCTGATTATAACTAATAAAAAAGAACCAATAGACAGAAAAACAGGTAAAAGGAAACTGAAAAACAAAACTGTTAGTCGCACGCGTAGCTGACCGCCGTAGCAACGGGCTATGTCGACGGAAGAATCGACAAACTGACCCATTTTCATCGTCTACCTGTCATTGGTCATGCTACGCGTGCAGAAACACGCCTACAGTACACAATTGCAAAAGAAATTGTACGTTGTTACGAGTAGAATAAGATTGCTTTCAATCTAACCACCACCCTCACACCACAAGTCACACAATTGCTCCATCACACAAAATGTAGCAACACACCTGCTGAAAATACATAACGAAACCGTACTACCTGGACGGCACTGCAAGTGATTATTATCACTTCAACTAGGTATCACCTAGTAAAAATTGATCTTCACTGGGGTGTAAAGGTCAGATAGCCAGTCGCTCCGTGGAAAATACTGTTATTCAGCATATTTAGAAAGCGTTGCAGTCGAACGTTCGTCACGTATTACCAGCAGCTGTGCCGCTATACTTAAACCCCAAAGTATTTATTTACATTACTGCTTAATAATGCAAAATAAAAACTCCCCCAACACCGATTGTTAGTTAAACTTTGACCTTTCAAACATGACCCCGTTAGCTTCCTGTATAATGATATGGTGTGTAACATACCATTTGCATGTTGGTTGTCGTAGCCAAGACAGGTTGGACCGGCGAAGGGATGGTGGAGAACGCGATATGCGGCGCTGGTGGGTTGATGCCTTCTATCACCAGTTCCTTCGTCACGAGAGACTGTCGGAGCAGCGGCAGACTTTTCTGTTGTACAAAAAAATATATAATGTAAAATATATAATCAATAATAAATAGCAGCAGCGGTCTCTGATCTTGTTTTGTGTTTACTGGCCATCGGTTCGCCTACTACAGCATTATCAGGCTATCCATGGATATCCATGGCCCATACTGTCCAGGCTCCACGTAAAGTACTGTAAAATGCTGCATCCGGTAGACTGGAAGCCGAAACCAATATAGTTGGGTTAAAGACTAGGCAGATGACAATGATCAGCCTACTGTGATATTGTTGGGCAAAGGCCACCCTCCCCAGCGTCCACATATCACTATCTCACTACTGGTGGCTGTTGTATAGACGCAAAATGATCCTTCTATCTTCAGAAGAAACAAGATGGCAAAATGTGGGTGTACTATTAGATACACCTCTGCCTAACTCTTTGGGGATTACAGGCGTGATGTTATTATTGGTTATATAATATTTAGAAAGTTTAAAATCTATTCGTTACCAGTTCTCCCAATACTCCTAATTTTCCGTAAATTATATGGTGATTCATTTTATATCATCACTTGTTGTAGTGTATGTAGATATCAATATATCTCACTACAAACCGATTACAGTATTGTAACGTTGCCTCGGGCGCGCACGTCGCTCGGTTATTAATACCGGTCCGTGTAGTGGGGGGCAGTCGTTGTCGGACTGTCGGTCTGTGCGGTGGTGCGTTGGGGAGTCAACTATTAGTGTAACTATCAGTGGATAAATGTGCATATTTTACATTGGCGACGAGGATATAACCGTAAGTTTTATACTTATATAAAAAAAAAAAAGTACACTCCTACAGGGAGATAACTAATCATATTTTGGAAAGAAAAATTCAAATTACTATTACACTTCAAAAATCAAATTATGAATACACCGTGTAAATCACCTCATCACGAAGCCGTCAACCAAGCATTCAGTACATGAAACTAAGTAACTTTACGCAAAAATTATTGCTGGGAAACGATTTTATTTTTGGGGGTTGTAAAATCATGTTTTTTTGGTAGAACTCAATGTAACGCACTCAAAACATTGTGCTGATAGACGGATTGAATAGTACGGGGGTCGTGGAGGTGTTTAAAGTAAAAATATTACATTAAAAACTTGTATTTAAAGAAAAATACTTGTCAAAAAGTTGGAACTTTGACCCCTAATATCTCCGTAACTAGAAAGTTCCCAGGTATGGTGTAGAACAAAAAAATGATCGCAATGACAGGGAGAACCAGTGCCTTTCGGCTTGGTTAAGAGGTGTTTTACACCCTTTATAATACGTTAGAATCTGTCATTGGACATATTAACAGTTAATAAATATTTTTTGTAAAGGCTAAAACAAAAAGTGGTTCGTTAATGTATTGTTTTGCAACTAATTAAATGCTATCTTGGTTGTTAAGGAAAAAACATACTGATTAAATTATTTAACATAACATTACGCCTGTTTTCCCCAAGGGGGTAGGCAGAGATGTGTGTTACAACCACGTTTCACCAATAACGTTGAGCATGCCTGTTGCCATTAACCAGACGCCAACTCGGACTCAGGTCTGTTATTGGGAGGTTCCTAATGGAGAAACTCAGTGACACTGCCCGACCTGGGAGTCGAACCAGGACCACATGTTTAATTATTTGATTTATACTACAGGATTCGTTCTAAAATAATAAATCGAATAGCAGTAGCATATCTCTACTGGTCATTTAATTAACAAGTCATCAAAGAACGTCGGTAATAGCAATAGAATATTTCTACTGGTCATTAAATTGAAAAGTCATCAAATAACGACGGTAATAGCAGTAGAATATTTCTGCTGGTCATTAAATTGAAAAGTCATCAAATAACGACGGTAATAGCAGTGGAATATTTCTACTGGTCATTAAATTGAAAAGTCATCAAAGAACGACAGTAATAGCAATAGAATATTCCTACTGGTCATTAAATTGACAAGTCATCAGAAAATGACGGTTATAGCAGTAGAATATATATACATACTGATCATTAAATTGATAAGTCAAAAAATTTGGTCGGCAGGTAGTGGTACTATTGATGTACGTGGTCATTAAATTGACAAATATTTTAACGGTACAGCAGGAACGAGATGGGAACGCTGGAAGCGGGTACTGTTGATCTACCTCGAAGTTGCTGAAATAGACAGTAGTGCGAAGAAACGCGCTTTGCTTTGTTGGACTAGAATTGAAGGAAATATTCTATAATATACCAGATGCGAATGTTTCACCAGCAGATGAAGTGGACGTCTTCGCAGTGGCTATAACCAAACTCGACGCATAGTTTCTACCTAAACAAAGTAAGATAATATATGAACGTCACCTTTTTCGTTTGATAAAACAAGAAGCAAATGAAAAGTTTGAAAAAATCCTAGTACGGCTTAGACAACAAGCAGAAAAATGTCAGTTTAAGGGCAAAGACGATCATATAATCGATCAAATTACAGAAAAGTGTTCTAAAGAGCTTAGAAAGATTTCTACAAACAGGAAGCACAATAACACTGACAAATATAATTGTTGAAGCAAATACTCTTGGAGCTATAAGTTGATAAATAGAAAAATATGACGGAAACAACAACAAACAAAACCTGGGACAATATGAAATAAAATAAGGTACAGGTTCGTAACCAAACAAACAGCTGCAACAAGACTTTTTATGGTTACGCAAGTAAGAACCCCCTCAACCTAAAGGGACCATTTGGCGCAAAAATAAAAATCGCAGATAGATCAGAAAATGCAACGGTTTACGTCATCGCTGATAGAACTAGAGATCTGCTTGAGAAAGAAACTGCCATGGCTATGGGTGTTCTTAAAATCGAATTAGAAATCGACCAAAAGGAAATAAAGAGTTTCCTAAATTCAAGGATCTTTTAGTGGAGGTACCAATCGATGAGAAAGTACAACCAATTTCTCAACCATTAAGGAGGATCCCCATACCACTGGAAGAAAAAGTTAAAAACAAAATAAAAGAACTGTTGGAGAAAGAATTATTGAGGAAGTTCAAGGATCCTCAAGATGGGTATCACCAATAGTGCCGGTTTTGAAAAATACTGGAGAAGTCCGCATTTGCGTAGATATGAGGCGGGCCAATAGAGCAATTTTACGTGAAAATCACCCATTGCCCATGCCCACTATGGACAAGCTACTACCAAAAATCATGTTTCATCAAAGATGCTTTTCACCAGATTGAATTACATCCCGATTCTCGGCACATTACAACATTTATTACAAGTAAAGGTCTATTCAGATACAAAAGACTAATGTTTGGAATATCCTGTGCCCCGGAAATTTTTCAAAAAACCCTGGTACAAATGTTATTGGGATGTAATGGCACTATCAATTTTATGGGAAGGATTTGGAAGAACATGATCGAAGATTAGAAACAGTAATGAAAACTTTAGATGAAAATAATGTAGTACTGAGAAAAGACAAGTGCATATTCAGGGAAGAAAAGGTTCAATTTTTAGGACACGAATTATCACACAGAGGTGTAAAACCATTAGATAAGTATGTGACAACTATTTAATAATTTCGTCCACCTATGAATATAGGTGAGCTGTCAGAACTTCTTGGGATTAATCAATTATGTTGGAAAATGGATTCCAAATTTGGCAACAACTACTGAACCATTGAAAGACCTGCTTAGGAAGAAATAGACCAAAACCACAGAATTAAAAAATCTATGTGGCAGTAAACAGGAATTTGCATTTAACGAATTAAAATTGACCCTGTCTAATATTCCTACTCCAGGATACTATGACGTCAAAGATCGGACTATAGTAATATCAGATGCTAGTCCAGTAGGACTATGAGGAGTATTAGTTCAAATTAATGATCATTGACTTCGCATTGTAGCGTATGGTCACCGGACACTAACAGACTGTGAAAGGCGATATTACCAGAGAGAAAAAGAAGCCTTAGCTTTGGTCGGGGCGGTGGAACATTTTTATGTTTTTCTGTTTGGAAAAGAGTTTGAACTAGTGACCGACCATAAACCACTCGAGGTTATATTCGGTCCTAAATCAAAACCATGTGCAAGGATAGAAAGGTGGATACTACTTTAAGCATATACATTTAAAGTAATATACAGGCCTGGCAAAGAAAATGTAGCAGATAGTTTATCAAGATTGTGCAAATTAAATAAAACGTCACAAGACAAGTTGGAAAACTATATACACCAAGTTGTTGAAGGAAACAGGCCAATAGCAGTATCACTGGAAGCAATTATGGAGGCATCAAAGCAAGACACGGAAATATTAAAAACAAGGTAAGGCCTTTATAACAACAAATGGGATGAAGAGGTAAAAAATTACAAAATCTTACAAAACGAATTATGCTTTTACGAAGGAGTTTTATTGAGAGGATTCAAAAAAAAGTTGCGCAGTCACGTTATGACAGCTACTTACGAAGGGCACCCAATAGTCCTAATGAACGCGAGACTAAGAACCAAAGTTTAGTGGCCTAGATACCAGGAAACTGAGAACTTGGTCAAATGCTGCAAAGGCTGAACGTTGGTCTCTGCTCCAAATCCTCCAAACCCATTGAAGTGACGGGCATTACCATGTTAACCTTGGGTAGATACTTGTATTGATTTGTTGGGTCCTTTACCAAGTATCGATTACATATTAGTAATCGTCTATTATTTCAGTGGATACAAGAAGGTAAAGATTTGTCGTAAAATTACTAGTGCTGACATAATAAAATGTCTATAAGAGATTTTTAGCAGACTTGGTAACCAGATGGCAGACAGTTCTACATAGAGGAGTTCAAAAAAATTCTGTACTGAAAGGAATATAGTTTCGCATAATACGGTACCATACTGGCTTCAACAGAACGGAGAAGTCCAACTTCAGAACCGAGATATTCCAAAGAAAAAAAAAAATTGTCAAGTCGAACGAAAAAACTGGCAAGAAGCTTTGTTAAAGTATGTATTTGGCTATGTATAACGGTACCCCGTATAGTGTTACAGGTAAAACTCCTACAGATCATTTTTCAAACGGCAATACCGTGGCAATATACCTATGGCAGGAGACATTACACATACACTTAAACCAGAAGATTCAGATGTTAGATACAGAGATCAAGAAAAGAAAGAAACTGGGAAAGAATATACAGATAAGAAAAGAAGAGCGCGTGAATGTGAACTAGTGCCTGGGGATAAAGTTTACGTCAAGAATATGGTCAAAGATAAACTAAGCAATTATGACCCAACTTCTCATACTGTAGACAAGAGTAAAGGTGGACACTATGTGTTCGAAACGATATAACTGGGAAGGTACATCACGAAGAAATGTAGTTCATTTGAAGAAAGTTGAAGGGAAGTTATAAGTGACCAAAATAAAGAAATTAACGTAGGAGAAGATGTAAATGAATCAGAAAATGGAATAGAAAAAGAAGGGGAAAAGGAAACATTAAATTAAAACATATTGTGATTGACTAAATATTTATTGTGCTGTGATTTGGTTAAGCTAGAGATATATTCCGGTTTCATAAAAACTAGTTAAAACAAGGAAGGGATGTAGTGTATGTAGATATCAATATATCTCACTACAAACCGATTACAGTATTGTAACGTTGCCTCGGGCGCGCACGTCGCTCGGTTATTAATACCGGTCCGTGTAGTGGGGGGCAGTCGTTGTCGGACTGTCGGTCTGTGCGGTGGTGCGTTGGGGAGTCAACTATTAGTGTAACTATCAGTGGATAAATGTGCATATTTTACACTTGTTTTTGAAGATTCTGATTAACTTGTAAATAGGGACTTAAGTCAATGCCAATAAATATCTAAACTTAAAATATATAGTATTTGCAGCTATAGTTAAACCCTTATTAATAAATCATCCCCATCATTCCACCCTGGAATCATTCTCTGCTGAGTACTAGTCTATCCATTCCTCTGGTACATGAGCAATGAGCTTTTAGATAGCCCTATTACCTTGGCCACTACTTGATTAAAGCTTAATAGATAAACAATAATATAATTGTTTGAGACACACAATTTATTTATTTTAAAATTGTAGTTTTATAATCATCCCTTCGTTAAACAAATTCAATAATTGAGATGAAAGTGTTCAAATAATATCAAACAAACAAACCATTCCATTTGTAACAGGTGGTTCATTTGCACTGGCACTACGAATTTGAATACACAGGTGCGTTTTTCGATTCATTTGTTTTACAATTATATCAAATTAATTTGGAAACGTATCCACTACGGAGCAGTACTTCCAAGGTAATAGTATTAGTACAAGTAAATCATAAAAAACAAACTTCAGGGAAGGCAGGTTTCTATTGTTATATCTCTGCTTTACCCTTCGTGGAAAGAGGTGTGAACTTATGTAATTTGGTTTTTTCAATCAGCTGTGAACCAAGCTGTGAACAATATTTTGGATCATATCAATATTGACTGCACTTTTTAAAACTTAATATTCAGGAACTTTCAGCTTGTTCCATTTCTATTGTTTCCGAATACTTTTGGTAAGTACTAAATTGTAACTAAAATTAATCTAATAGACTATCCAAGAATACTGGTAGTGACTATATTTATGGAAACAAACAGGTCATCTTTGAAAACACAACTTACCTTCAAAAAGCCAATGAGACATGGCTGCGGGCTTGCATTGAGGAGGCGTTCCAGTCTGTCACAGAACTCCTCAGGCTCCACCTGCGCATCGATCAGCTCCTGAATCAGGTTCCGTACGTTCCTCTCTACAGAAGGTGGCTCCTTGCTTGACAGGTCCAGAAGATTTGCCAAGAAGTTCCGGCATTTTTCTTTGGTATTGTCCGATGGCTTCTATGTTGATAAAAATGAAAAAAAAACAATTATTCTGAATGGATATCTGCATTATCAATCGTAAATGTGTCAATAAAATATGTCTGCACTGTTCTAAGACTAAAGTGAATTCAAGTCTTATTGAAACAAGTGACTCGGGATCAAAATCACAATTTCAAAACATATAAGCACCTATGTTATTTGTGTGTTTCAAAAATCAAGCAGTATATATTATATGTTTACTAACATATCCATAAATTATTAAACAAGTTTTCAATGCACTGTGCCCACTAGCAAGCTACTGACTTCTGGGAATTAATGGCAGCAGCCCCTACTAATAAAACTCACAAATTGATGAAACAAAGACTTCAAGATCATGTTACCAAAAGAGAGAGTCATCACAGGAAATCTTGAAGGTTCAATTGGAATGTATACCTATGCAATTCACTTGATCTAGGTTGAGAACAATAGCTACAATAAACATTTGCTATACTTCGAAACCAATGTATTGAAACGAGTATTTAATATTTACCGGCGGCATCCTTATGGTAAATGCAATAAACACTGATGATTTGATGAATTTTGAAACGATTGCCACTCAATATTCACTTAATTAACAAACTAAATCTGAATTTTCCTGCTTTTCACTGATGAACGTGATGGTTTCCAAACAAAATCAATTAATCATTTGGCGCTTGCGTTATTCGTGACATCGGTCACTTTTTTTTCTTTACATGACGTATTGATTAAGTAGGTTCTGTACGTAAACCATAAACTTATGCAAAACTTTCTACCTAACCTACTTTGATAGGAATATGAGATTGGGAACGGTTAAATGGTCCAAACGCAAAGTGTTATCAAATGTAAAATCCGATACCGAAATTAATGACTGTTATCAAATTTTACAATGAAGTGCGGCGAATGCACTCGGATGATGTTGGAGCCCGGCGAGGCGCGGAGTCCGCGGGACGCATGCGCGCCGAGAAGACGCCATGAAATATAAATGAAACTGCCTCAAGTCAAACCAGAATTTGTTTGTTTTGATTATGATTTGACGGTCACGTGATCAAAATTTGAACTAACCTTTTATTTGTTGAGGTAGCTGGTGAAATGAGTTCTCCCAATTTCTAATGTTTTACATTATAATATCCGCAAAATGAAAAAAAGAAATACGGCGGAACGCTTTTACGCTTTTTTGTCGTATAAATACGCCATAGGTAAATCGACGTTGGATAGCTTATAATGGTACTTTTATTGTTTCCGATACTAGTTTGATTTGTTAACGGTCGAAAATTTGTAATTCAGTGCGAGCTTACTGCACTAGTTAATCTAGATCAAGAATTCAATGGAGGAAATTATTAACAGTATTGCTATCCTAGACTGATTTCTAAAAAGGAAGAGGTTCTAATGTCCGTATTTATGTTTTTTATGGTGTACACCTGCTTCTCCGTGATTACTGGACCGATTTACCATTTTTTTATTACATTAAAATACTGTGTTATTGTTTGAAACGTAGGTAATACATTAAAACGTAGGACGATAATTCTTTGAAAAGTAAACAGTAACAGGTGGAATTGATCCAGACCTACGTTAAGCGACTACGCGAGGGAAGCTTTGCCCTTGACACCATTTTTAAAGATACAGGGGTTGCGAGAGACTAGCGGGCTTTGACCCGATCAAATGATCGTTCGCGGCAAGGGCGGGCACCCTTTGTGACGTACCTACATTTTGAAAATCGATACCCATTACGAAGTCCATATGATTAGATTTGTTAAGTTCTGTCTGTTCAAGTTAAAAGTATACTTAGGCAAAATTAGATTTTATACTGTTTTCATTTTTAATGCAATAGAATATAAGTTATCTATCGTTAGCAAGTGTCTAGAGGGAGCTATGGGCCCTTTAGTCCAAGCTAGTACTATGACGACGCCGACTATTTTATTATCCTACTAAAAACAAGTTTGACAAATAAGACAACCCTCCTTTTGGGCCAAAAAGAAAACCAGTTATTAGGGCAGTTCCAAAAGTTCCCGGCCTGATTAATAGATGGCCGTTGTTGTTGGAGTGTCTTTATTAAAGATTACCAACATATACATAAGACATACATATAAAACTAAATCTGGACTGCTCAAGTTGGAAGCCTTGGAAGTTCCAAGCAGGTTCCGTGAAAAAAAAATTAAAACCCTTGAAATCGTTAACAGAATCAGATTCAAATAGGGAAGTAATATTTTTTATAATAATTTCAAGCGGGGGGAAAGTCGCAGGCAACAGCTAGTATACTAATACATACTAATAAGCTAACTGTTAATTTTAACGAAGAATAGTTACTATTAAATGAACTCGTAGTCAAGTCTTGGGGCGACTCAATAATTTAGATTGGGCATCGATACGCCACGAACTAGTAAATGAACAAAAGTGAGAAATTCTCCAAAAATACACGGTAGGTCAGTAAATACCGTGTAGTTTTGGATAATTTCTCAATTACAGTTAAACGCGTGAATTTAAAGTATTAGGGAAAATTGAAATAAAATGAGTTACCATCCTTTTCCCAAAATTTGTTGGAGCCGGCTTCCATTCTAACTGGATGCGGCCTGGATATCAGTATTTTACTGTTTACATGAAGCGACTGCCTATGTGACCTCCACAACCCAGTTAGTACTGGGTGATACAGTTACCCTTGGTAGAACTGGTTGTCAGACTTTCGAGCCACTGACTACCTGTAAGGACCGTCACATAACAGCCGGGACCAACGCCTAATGTGCTTTCCGAAACACGGAGGAAACTCTGTATACATTCAGTCAAAAAAGTATCGGTAATGGTGTGTGATTTGGTCATGGTTTTCTCCTGTGCGTTTCCGCGTCTAGTCACAGTCTCAGTCAGTGAAGCCTTAGTTCATAGCACCAGGCAGGTTAAGCAGCCTAACCCGCTGTGTTTTATGTTCGCCTGGTAGCAATGTAGTGGATGCGATATCAAATCAACTCGACTACATTTTTTTTCAATAAATGTTTAGAGACGAGTTTCGAACTAAATTTAAAAAACAATATCTTGTGATTCGGCAGTTCGATTTTGCTGAAATAAACGTTAAATGTTACGATTTTGAATCCAGTGGCTTTTACGTGATGCGACAAACCAACAAGAAAACCGGCGAACAGACTAAAAATTAATAAAAAGGAAATTTGTTTCGTTTTACTTATTTCCCGCGCCTTACAGATTTTTCAGACACGGAAAGTCTTTGAAAGGTTTTTATTTGCCCATGAAATAGTTAACTGTGTCATTGAATATTTGAAGTTTCATTTGAAAACGTTTTCTGCATGAGGCGACACAGTACTTACACATGGTGTGGTGCTAATATTTACGAGCTAGTGTTCTGGGTTCTTTCTGACAGCAAAGAATCATTAAAAATGTAGGATGTCTACTAGCCTAAAATACTTTTTAGCGGAAACGGTGCATAAAGCGAAGTTTAGCAACAACATCCAAACTTACAGCCCGCGGCCCGCGTGGAGTTATGGAAATGCTGACAGGATCGTACTACAGGGATAAAAAGTAGCTTACGTGCTATTCCAGACTATGCTCTATCTCTGTGCGAATTTCTCCCAGATGCGTTCTGCCGTTCTGGCATGATTGAGTAACAAACATCCATACAAACTATCGCATTGATAATCCATACTTAATATTATAAATGCGAAAGTAACTGTTTGCTTGTTACCTTTTCACGACTAAACGACTGATCGTATCTCTATGAAATTTGGCAAGGACATAGATTATATCCCGGAGAAGGACATACGCTTCCTTTTTTTTTCTTCTCTCACATAGATTCACATCAAAAATTCAAAGCGTACGAAAACGCGGGTAACACCTAGTATAAATAATGATATAGGTATGCTTGAGGAAGCTAGAAATTTAGTTGCTAATGTAAACCTCGCTTTAGAATTAAAACACTAATAAATATCCGTGTTTTTGATGAAGAAGTCCAGTAGAATTACTCCGCTAGACATCATCATCAGTGTAACACACTTGCACACATTTTGGCAATTCAACAAGATTAATAAGCTATATATTAGAAATTTCCTGCAATATCCTACAGATTGCAATTGTGTTACGAAACTAGGGTGCAGGCCGTAGCGTATGCAGAGTAGTAAATGATAGGACAACACAATTGTGCCACTAATAGACTTACAATATGCGTGGTGGTACTGGGCTGCAGTTGTGGTTGCTGAGGCGGGGGCGTCGCGATCGCCACGCTGGGGGCCGGCGCAACCACGGGCGTGGCTATCGGCGGGGCGGGCATCTGCCCGGGCAGGGGCCCCTGCGCCGCTACACTCGTGGACACTGTCGCCACGCCAGGGTGCTGCGTGAATAGAGGCCGCACACTTAATACGCCACAACGTCACAACACTACGCATGCTAAGCAGGCCGTCACGAATGCGCTAAGCGTTCATTCTCAAGCGGTGGCAAGGGAGGGATATATTCAGGATGTTTTAATGTTTGGCGCAAAACATTTAGTTTTTTTTTTTTTTCTTTATTCAAAAACAAATGTTTGTTTTATTATGAAATAGCCAAAGAACTGCAATTAATAAGAACAGATAAAAAGTACTCAAGATTTAAGGTCAACATAGCAAACACTCGAAACAAAATCGGAATAAAGCATTAAAAAGTTAATGGCCGCAGCAAAAACCTCAAGCGAGCGAGAGTTAGGCACGAGTCGGTCGTGCTAGTGGCCCTGGTCATGTTTGCGCCTAACACTACAACTAAAGAGTTCATAGGTAATTAGTATTAGATTATACACAATCATGACGAGTTTCCGATAAGATTCTTACCTTGTTAAAAACCTTAATAGCATGCACCTCCACCATATGTTATATGCATGATTGAGACTGAAATTGGACAAACAATTGCAAACGCATCTCCTCTGTGCGGAGGTGGTGTGCGAGTGCTGCACATTGTCCAAGTTGTATGAGAGCGCGGGTGAGTAGTGGAGTGGCTGGGCCTACTTACTGCCGGCACGGTCGACAGCCGGATGGTCTGAGCCTGCGGCGCCGTGAGAGTGCTGCCTGCGGGCGCAGGGCCCACCCTCAGCAGCTGGTATTGACCATTCTCAGTCTTTAACAACAAATGACCCTGCTGCCCCGGTTGTAGACTCTGCAGAGTTTGCAGCGTTATCTAAAAATGATAGCCTAGTTTCAATTTTATTGAACTCATCAAAGCCAGTTCAACTGTCTTTGATTAAATACAAAAATTAGCTCGCGTTCCAATCAATCTGAGAGTATGATTCTAAAGCAGGTCATTTGTTAGATATAACACATTTAGTGGATTTAGTTATTAACATTAATGTTTATGTAACATCAATATAATTTGTAAATTAAAAAACCGAGTGAGGGGTTCACTAGAACTATGGGGTTAGCATGGTGGAAGCTTGTGTTTACCACGGTCATTACTAAATTATAGTAAAAGCCCATTTAGCACATATATTACATGGCACAATGTGGGTACATTTAGATTGTGTTGTACACAATCAAGCATTTCAAGCCAACGTTCCATTGCTCATCATCATTACATTATTATAAATTGTTCACAGAGCTAATGAAACACTGGGGCTTTATATCAATGCCATTATATAACTTGAGTATCAAACATACTTGCTTGAGTTTAACTAAGAACTGGTGACATTTTAGGGCCAATGATTGTATTTACAATTTGGAAGACATTAATTTATTAATCCCAAGCTTAGAGTTATATTAATTGCTCATAGTGCAACAACATTTAATTGGTCTCTGCAAACTTAATTATTATTTATACTTTACAGAAGTATTTTACATGTCTGGATTTGGATTGGTTTGACTTTCAACATTCTATGTACTTTCTTGACTGTGAATTTGTCATGAATAAATAAACTTGCAAATAACAATGTCGCTAAAATAAAAAAAAATTGTTTCAATACAAAAAATAAAAATACTTTCTGCAATCAAATTGAAACAACTTTATGCAATCAATTATAAAGTATAAATATCATCATAAATATAAAGTAAAGGTATCTTAGTAATCGGCCTTTACTATTTAGGGCTCTAGTAGAGTTGAAAACTTCCCCTCCGGCCGTGATGGCAACTGAGTTTGGCAACCAGTTGCTTAAAAATATTGGATATTCTTTTTACTCAAGCAGTTGCCAAAGACGAATGTCGATTCTTGATACGCACCTATAATATTTTACCTTTGCAGTTTCGCAACCAGTTGCCGAAGGAGTAAAAACTTTCTTGTTACTCAACCAAATCTGCTAAGAATTCAAACTTTTTTCAGATGTTCAGAATAAATTTTCTTTTGTTACTGACGTAGTTGACATCTATCATTTTATTTGCCTCTTGAGGTTATCGATTAATTGCAATATATGTGTAATACACATTAGATTACTGTATTTACTGCACGAGTATGTGTACGATTTAAGACCAGTATAATAGTCTGTTCCGGAGACATCAACATGTCTACTTTAAATGTATACCCAAATACATCTAACATTGAATTCATTAGTTCAAGAAGAGGAGGTGTTTCTGCGTTGTACGATGGTAGGCGTTACAGCCGTAAAAAAATATATGTAAATAAAAACTCATTTTGGAAATGTAGCCTTACAAAAGGATGCAGAGGTAATATTACTTTAAATACTCGTAATGAGATAATAATGCAAAGAGCACACGAAACCGATTGCAGACGTAATTTTGCGAAAACCACATTTTTGAAAAAATTGGATGATCTCAAGAGAGTGAGTAGTTGCAATTTTGAATCAATCCCCAAACAATACGACAATATGGTTCGTGATTTAAAAAACGATGGGACATATTAACTACCTACTAAATTCGAAGTGTACTTATAATTTCAATTTTGTTGCAAATGGGGAACCTAGTTGTTAATTTTCAGTAACTTTAAGCTGTAGTTAGGTAATTACATGGAATAAAGGCATATACACCTATATTATGTTGTTTTCACGATATTATTATTTGAAACATAATGTACCTACCCTTGTTCCCTTTCGATGACGCAACTCTTAAGAAATTTAATCAAACAAATTCAATAGAAACAAAATTTTATATGCATCTGATTGAAAACATCCTAATTTAATATAATACAGACCTTAGTCCTTATTTTGATTTCCACAACTGATGTTAGTTACGAACTGAGAGTGGTAATTCTTCTTAAGTAACCACACCTTTTGAGAAAATCTTAGTTGGCAACTAGGTGCGTATCAAGAATCGACATTCGTCTTTGGCAACTGGTTGAGTAAAAAGAATATCCAATATTTTTAAGCAACTGGTTGCCAAACTCAGTTGCCATCACGGCCGGAGGGAAAACTTCAACAAAATAAGTAAAAATTAAACTAAATTGTAAATTGGCTTAAGTGTTATTGATTATTAGAAAATGTGAGCCCAGATGAATTTACTCAATAACAATTAACTTTGCAGAGCACAACAATACATCGAGATAATTTCTAGTTGAGTCAATGAAATAAGAAACATTAATATACAGAAAACAAGACTTATTTTTCTTCATTTTGTGTCATATCTAAAAAAATTATGTCATTTATATTTTTAAATAGAACTTACAAGAGGTAATGCTGACATGCAGTTGAATGCTTTAAAATTATTGTTAGCATTATATGGTTCAATATTTTATTCAAGCACTCATTTCTCTAATATCTAAAGACACTTCATCCATCACTCATATAATAAATAATATATATGTGACTTACTTCTAGTAATAACATTATATTTTTATTCATGATGGTTATTAAATAGAGGCCGGAGGGAGTGGACTTCATGGATCATGAAAAAATTACTCTTAAAATTGTTGCTGTTTTTAAATAGAATATCTTCATTGACTCAACTATTGCAAACATTTGATTGATTGACCATACATGCAACATGAAATGAGTAGGTAAATGAATATTATCAATGGTAGTGTGTACTAGCTCAACTTAAGGGTGGGTGTCGATGATAGTGATGATGATAAAATGACCAGCAATACAGTTTTTACAGGCTTAGAACAATAGGTCACAAGGTTACTGATCATTTAGAATGAATGTAAATTGAAAGTGAAGTATGCAAAGAGCCCAGAGTGACATTAATACTGCTGCTTTATAGGCATTTTGTATACAAAGCATGTGTTTATAATACAGAACAGTGACAGTTAATAGTGCAAGTTGAGACTGACAGAACATTGCAACAGACATATAAACAAACCTGGTACAGCAGACGTGTCTATACTCTGTGACTCTTGGAACAGAACTGTTTACAGCTAGTACTTACGGCGTGCGGAGTACACTCATCACAACAATCAGAATAGAGAGGATCTCAGGAGGTGACGTCACATTCACATCCCACATTCACAAGTGTGTTCCGTCAGCCTCAAAATGTCTGTACAAGAGTTACTGATGAGCTTTGTTATTAAAATGTGAAGATACTGAGCAAATTGTCCGTACACTTTAGACAGACTCAAACTTACTGGAGCAGTCGCTCTCGTACCAACAACTTGAGGCGTACCAATCACCACTCTGGGTGATACTGTAGCTACAGACTTCTGAGCAGCCACTGCGGGCGCTCCTGGTCTCATGTTTAATATTTGGACATTGGGGATGATAGTAGGCTGCGCGGAGCCTAAATTCTGTGTGGTCACTACAACGTTCTGCCCTCCAGGCTTGTTCAGTGTCATCACATTAGGTATTGAAGCAGGCATGCTAGAGTTCACAGTCATTGGGACAGTCACCATTCCAGGCTGCATACCCACTTGGCCAGTGTTTGCGCCTTGCTTAATGACGAGGGGAGGCTGCATGGCGATAGTTTTGTTGCCCTGCTGTGGTATCACGCCGCCGGCGGACACCGCGTGTAATATCTGGCTCTGCGACGGCTGTGCGATGACACCGCTCGCCAGCGATTGAACAGGTAGCGACACGCCGCCGTGGGGGTTACCCAGATGTTGCGCTTGCGTGTATATCGCTTTCAATGTCTCATTAGAAAGGGGAGCACCACTACTCAATGATAGAGATGTAAATGTTGGTTGAGTTGATGCTTGCACATTATTGAAAGAGGCACTTGAAACAATATTTGGTTGGAGGCTGTTCACTATTCCACCAGAATTAATTTGGTCCGTAATAAATTTCTGTCCACTTATAATAGAGCCCGCGTTAGAAGTTATATTACAATTTTGAGACGGAATAACATTCACGTAATTGTTATGAGAGGATGCCGACGGAACGGACGTGACTAACTGATTTTCTAATGAGCCCACAATCGCGTTAACGGCGTTCTCATCAACGTTTGTGGACAAAGCTTGCTCTAGAAACTCGGCTGACGCCATTTTCTACAAACCATCGGAAATAGTTAGCGTTGGGAATAAACCGGATTAGTCGGAAAAAGTCGGTTTATCGATTACTTTGTGTACCAACCGTACCAACATGTAAATTCTAAAATATGGTAACATTAGTTGGTATTTAGTTTTCTCTTTATTTTATTGCCATAAAGGATGGAATAGCAGGAGTTAAAAAGAAATGCTTAAAGATAACAAAATAAGTGGTACTACTTTATTTCAAATCAGATCAGTTGGTATGGTACATACACACGGCGTCACATCAAGCCATACATTTCCAGTATAACATAGCCTCGCTTTGTATCGATTTCCAGTACAACAAGAGATTGGCATAAACTGGAAATTATGGCTTGATTGGTTGTCGAGCGTACTACCAGGAGCATCAGGTACGTACTACCCATTGACATAAATATAGTACTGGACTAGCTTGTTGTACATACTCCTAGCCTATTGTACATTTTGCAGAATACTATCACACAATATCACGCCTGTAATTCCCAAAGGCAGAGGTGTACTTTATATTCACCAGTTATGTTAAAGTCTCAGGTCATAGAAAGCAAGTTTATTGGCATCAATCGGGCACATTTGCAATTTTATTCTGGATAAACACAGAATGAATATAATAATAATTCTGGATAAACACAGAATGAATGAATGGATATATACAGAATTTAGAAGCGAGGAGCTCATGGCTAAATAATAACAGCTGCTCGGATCAATCTTCAAGTAAAGCCATTACATACAGAGGTTATTAAATTTCATGCCTCGGAAAGGACGAAAATCTTTGACAGTCGTACAGTCAGTTTTACCAAGGGGTATCCAATTACCCAGTACTAACTGGGTTGTGTGTGGAGGTCAAATAGGCAGTATCTCCATATAAAATACTGGTATATATTCAGCTGCATCAGGTTAGACTGGAAGCGGATCCTAACATAGTTGGGAAAAGACCAGGCGGATGATGATAGAATAAATCAATATTTATTACTGATTGCTAGACACTTTTCGGTGGTTGTAAATTTACCACCACCGAAAAGTGTCTAAATATTTTTGAAAACGAGGCAAATGTTAAGGTTTCTTACTAACATATATTCAAGATTATTCCATAATTAACTATGAGTCCCTTATATTGAATATAAAATGAGGCAGACATCCTACTCGCGCACGCATTGTGTGATGATACATCTTTTCTTTAGTCCCGTGTCTTGAAAATCATAATCTAAACTTCGCCAAATCATTTGAAGCGCAATCGTTCAAAATGATAGATATTACCTTACGGCTTACGTGCTTATCCTATCTTTTTGAAAGGAGGCCAGTGTCCCAGCAGTGGGACCAGTTGCTGATGATGATGATGATGTTTAGTAGAACGTGTCAACATGTCGTCACTTCCCGCGCTAAGTTTTGTATCCGTAGACAGGTCGTATCACTGGTAACTAAAAAACAGTCGTATTTGCACTGACATTACCTGCGTGTTCACGCAAATTATAACTCACTCACCGAAAGATCTGCTGGAGCTGGCAGACTAGACCCTAGGTCATGCTGCATTAACCCCAGACCAAACAGAGCTGTCCCTAGATCAGGCAGGCTGAACCCCAAATCAAATAGACCTGGCTCTAGATGTGGCTGCCCAGGCTCCACTTGGGGTATGCTAGACGTGCTGTGGGGCATGCTTAACGTGTTTTGGGGCGGCTCTGATGTAAGATGTGGTGGTGGTAGTAGGTGGTGGGAAGATCTTTGTTCGAAGTTTGAGAAATCCCAGAGAGGGTGTGGCGGCTGCCAATGAACTTGCGGTAACTCCTCCATCTCCGATGGTTCCCCAGTGTGATGTAATTGTTCATTATTTGCTGTTGCATCTTTTTTCTTGCACTTCGTTTTAAGAAACATGATCTGCAATAAAATTGACCGTATATTTATGTGACATAAACTCTGAACGGTTTTAAAAGTAAGCCTGAAATAAAAAGTTAGCCCAAACTTTTCTGCTACACTTATTAGGTCTGTTATTTTTTTATTACCCTTTTTAATAATAATTTTAGTTAATTGATTAAGAATAATTAAAAATTAAAACGTTCCGTAAAAACAGTTATACGTATAACTGAACAAAAAGTTTCAACTTCGTAACGGTTTCGACTGTTACTTAGACAGTCTATAATTCCCGCCACGAGAATATATATTTATATAATTTTGTAAACACATTGAGGGGTTCGCAACCTTTGGATCAAATGATAACTTAATCCGCGAAAACAAAACAAACAAACTGAAACGCATTCGAAACTCGAAAACGCGTTCCAGTTTTACAAAACATTAGACGACAGCGATTTATATCGCAAAAATATAACCCGACCAAGGGAAATTGCTCGTTAGTTTCGTACTACACCTATGTTACTTTGAGTTGATTGAATTTGGAATTATTTGTTTTTGATTAAATTGATGCTACCTAACTTGTAGAAGTTCTTTGTTTACAGCTTCTCGTGGTGGAGAGTTTACAGTCCCATCCAGCAAATGTTTGTGTTTTCGGTTTTCACCAATCATCCTGATGCCCGATATGTCATGCTATGCAGTAAGGGGTAATTTTCGCAGTTTTTGTAAGATAACTGTGTGGTTCTGTTTTCGAGTTTTTTGTTGATTATTTCTGATGTCTCATAAATTGCTCATACTGGCAACCCTCACAACTGTAATTTCAACCGTCACAAACTCACAA
This sequence comes from Cerastis leucographa, assembly GCA_963082945.1. Taxonomy (NCBI): domain Eukaryota; kingdom Metazoa; phylum Arthropoda; class Insecta; order Lepidoptera; family Noctuidae; genus Cerastis; species Cerastis leucographa. The sequence continues at coordinate 30,286,110 of OY720378.1, forward strand.
TACTAGTCAAGTGACGACAGGTTTTTTGACATTTTAGTTGTCAAGTCGTGTTTCGTTCGTCGTCGTATACCTAGTCATAAAAAGTTAGTTGGTCATATGCGTAATATTTTTAATTTTCTGTCTCGTCTGTATTAAAACAGGAAAACTTGTTTAGCATACTAAATTACGTTTTGGTGTATATTGAATATTTATAAAGTGTCATAAATGGATGATTGCTAGAATAACTTGCTACCAGAGGATCTTACAATGTTTTTGGGATAGGTTAGTTCAACCACTTTCATTTTATAGCTGGACTATTACTAACATGCGGTGGCGTTTTCACGGTTCATTCCAAGATTGTAATGGGGCTTTTAGTACAGCTCCTGCCACGTAGCATTGTTTACATAATAATTTAACAAGTGGATAGTGTAGTACCATAGTTCTCAGCGAGCCGTGGTACGATGTTATTACAGGGGGGCGTTTGATACTAACATCGCATGTTTACGTTTCTTGTCATTTCCTTTATTTATTCTTTCTACATTTAATTTTTAAATTATATAAAGAAAATAATATTTAAAATAAAATAAATTTAAAAATATAAATAATAGTAGCCCATCAGCATCAGGAACATGGTCCGAGCTACTGGTGGTCAGAGCTCGTGAGAGACAAATCATTAACATAGAAATATTAACATCTCCAGTTCTTCCACTGGGGTAAGTATTATTTATGGAATGTGGGATCTTTTATTTATTTATTTTGTTGCTTAAAATTGTGTCTTAAGAAGTTCAGGTGCATGATAATTCTGAATATGTTTTCTACAATTACTTTCTACAATCTAAACTGACTATCATTTCTTTGATTTGTTGAGTCAGCATACCAGCAAATAATTTTCTGGTTTTTATAGAGGCAAAAAATATATAGAGGCATTGTATTTATGAGGTTATCTTATTAATCAAAGTTGATAGTGACGATGATGATAACCTCAGGTGACCTTCATCACACATGTCTCATCACTGGCTTACTGGGGTATCTAAATAAGATTCATATTTGTTATAACTTTTACTCACTTTTGAAATAATAACTGAACTAATTAATCTTAAAAACTTAAACCTTTATAAAATACCAACAGTGAAAAATATACAAAAGCTTCATGTTACTAATACTTAATGAATTAAAGGCTTTCCTCTTTATAATATTAGTTTCTAAATAACTACTATATACATTGCAATGATTAAAAAACTAATAAATTAAATAACTAAAATAACAATAAACTATAGAAGAGCGTCAAAAAACTCCTCCTCCTCAGTCTCGTGTGCCCATGAGACTGGCAGTATTGCCACGTTATATGGCAATAAATATTAAAGGCTAATGTTTTAATTAGATATTCAAGTATAATTAATATCAGTTATTCCATAAGTCAGTCACAAACAAAGCAGACATCATTATAAATACATCAATTTGTACTTCATTGTAAAGTGCAACTTAATGGGAAATGACTAAACTTGGTAGATTGTTCTAGAAGAACAACTATGATTCAAACAAAACAAGTGTGCAATGCGTACCAAAATTGTGACAGTTGATTGTAGCTCTCAAGCTCCATACAACGGGTCCACTGCACGGAGAATGGCACTATATTCAGCATTGTCAATACCAACAGACGTAGATGTCTTGCTCAGTCAATCAAGCAGGATGTGCATAGTTATTCAGATTCACTTCTGAGATCTGGGGTCGGGTGCTAAATCAAATTTAAGTGGGAAATGCTTTGTTGCAGTAACCTTTACAAAGTTAACATATCAATCTGATGCCCAGTTTTTAAAATCGAGCCGAAATTTTAACTAGTTATGTATCAATAGTAACCGTTAGAAGAGGTTCTTTCAAAAACGTACTCCATACTAATGTTTTATGCAAAACTATGAAAATTACGCATCAATATTTACGAAAGTTAAAATAAGTTACGAAATCTTTATTAGTTTAAAATCATACCATTGGTAATGGAGTTCTTTGGTCCAGCACAACGATGCGTCACACACTTGTTGGATAGGGGTTCACTTCACGAATATAACTTTCATGTATTTTAGCGTTTTCTGATAAACTTTAATCTTTTGCAACAGACGGAAAGTTACAGCCGTAACAGGGCCATTTTTGCTTATTAAAATCTTTTGTAGATTCGTTCAAAAAGTTTAGTTGCCACTTCCGGCGCTCGAGGTTAGGCTGATTGCACGCTGTGCGTGTGGTCCCCCTCTTGTAGCAGGCATTCCGCATCAATCACTATGTACGGGTCATCTTGAATGTCGCAAACAATAATCGATGACCAGTGGAAAAACCTTCAAAAGTCATTTATTCAAATAAGGCTGAAAATCTGATCTTTTTAAATGTCTAAATTGCATAACACGGTCCCACAAAACGCCCGGCATTCGCCACTTCCTATTGGATGAGCTGGGAAGAAGTAGGCAGTAGTAGAGTACAAACTCTTCAGCAGTTCATCTGTCTGTTAGGCTAGAAGCACTTTGATTGAGTATTCTACACAAATGTGAAACGAAAACTGCAGCGTTAACGCTTGCAGTAGTCTCTTAGCCAGGATGCTAAATCATCATAATATAACAATTTCTGGAGAAGCATAGACTGCCATCCTGCGAACGGTTCCGTGGCTGATAGAAGAACCCTTCGGGGCCGCGCCGTCGCTCTATAAGACTCTGGCCTCGAAATCCGGGCCCTATGTTAACCACATCGCTCTAATCATTTGTAGCCCTTAAATGAAGAGCGAATCACCTCTGATTATCCCTCAGTAACTTTTCAACATATCTAAGAAGGATAGGCTCTGAAACTTGCAGCTATTCAGCAGAATCGGCTACATAATACCTACACAGGTACGTGTCTATTTGTTGGTTAGAAGTAGCCATCGATGTCACGCAAAACCTACAACTTTATTTCTCCGATATGCACCTACGGACCTATAATCTCGCGCCTTAAAGACCTGGAAAAGAATAGACCATTTGTAGTATTAGCAGTTGCCAGACTGCAGTTGCCAACTGCTTTTTAAAACGGTGAAGGAAAACATCTTAAGGCAACCGTTATGTCCATGTCTGTTGGGATCCAAAATATCGAAGATATGTGACCTCCACGCACCCGCACTAGGCCCGCGTGGCGGATTTATGGCCCATTCCCTCTGAAAGAGAGGAGGCCTGTGGCCCAGCAGTGGGCACGTTCTAGATCATTATGCTAGACAGGATGATTAGCAGCTTGGTGGCTTCTCCAGGAGAAGCTCGAAGTACTTGCAGGGCATACATAACCAATAGGTCGTGGTTAAAGCAAATAGATGATTCCATTCAAACTTTGCCACATGCCAGTACAGCAGGGTGGATTTTGTCATAATAAATCATTAGAAGAACGTCTCGTTCCTAAACTGTCCAAGTAAAATGTGTGTTTAAATTTAAATTCTGTACTCGGTGAACTATTCCTTATTCCGTCATCTTATAATGTTCTAACTTTAACCAAATGTTATGATATAATTTTACCTAATACCTAATCCCGTCCCGCCAAAAATTAGACTAAATATCAAATCTTATTTCCTAGATATTCTTTTTCACTGAAATATAGAACATCGTCACATTAAACAAAATACATCCAAAATGTGAAGGACATAAATACACGTAAATAACTGCTTTATTGAATACTGATAAACTGAAGTACACACATCAAAAGTGTCTAGGGATCAAGCATTTTTATGCGGATTTCTTGAGATTGAGATGTGGCTTTGTAATAAATTTATGATTTTATAAATTTATATGGATCCTTTTTGGTGCATTTCATAATTTGAATCAGGAACTGTGAATCAAATTCGAGTAAAAGATGAAAATCAGCTGTCAATATTTTCCCTATAAAAACATACAACGCATTGAAGACATTATTAGTGCTACTGTTTCCTTACTACTGATTAAAACCAACGTTATTATGGAGCGGCGACGTCATTTAAGCAGGGAAGAAATGCTCAGAGCCGTGGGAATGATAGAAGCTGGTTCCCGGCAACGTACTGTGGCTTTAGCTCTGAATACAAGTCAGAGTGTTATCAGTCGACTTTGGACACGTTACCGAAGCACTGGTACCGTGGCTGAGCGCCATGGAGGACGGTATCGCTGCACCACACGGAGACAACACCGATACATTCAAATCTTAACTCGAAGAGCTCCAACAATAACCGCCATGGTGTTAGCCGTGAGGCTTCATCACTCTTCAGGGAACTTAATTAGCGACCAAACAGTCAGAAACCGCTTGCATGAAGTGAACCTTCATTCCCGAAGACCGCTACGGGTACTACCTATAGCAATGCACAATCGTAGGATTCGATATCAATGGGCTCTTGAACACAGAAATTGGGCAGAAGAACAATGGCGTTTCGTGTGCTTTTCTGATGAGTCTCGTTTTGGTATGAGACCGGATACAAGACGTATACGACACTGGAGAACCCCTGGACGCCAACAGCGATTAAAATCCTGCCAGGAAGTCCATCCTTATAGTGGTGGAACCATCATGGTATGGGCGGGTATTTGGATCGGCGGAAGAACTGAGTTGATTTGGATCAGAGGCAACCTCAACGCTCAAATTTATGATCAGACGTCATCGTTCCTCTACAAGTGCAAATCGGTCCCTTATTTCAGTTAATGCATGATAATGCACGACCGCACACCGCAAGAGTTGTAAGACAGACTCTCGCCGCAGCTAACATCAATGTCCTGCCCTGGCCTGCTCAGTCGCCAGACTTGAACCCGATTGAGCATGCATGGGATATGCTACAGAGAAGAGCTCTGCCGAATATGGAGGGTATCCAGTCGCAAGAAGACCTTTTTTTGTTGTTGCAACGAACATGGGCGGCCATTCCACAGCGTGATTTGGATGAACTCATTTTGAGTATGCCAAACCGATGTTCTTGTGTTGTTAGTGTTCGCGGTAGAAACACGGATTATTAATTGTTTAAGTTACCCAATAAAATTTTAAAGAAAACTGTTATTTCAGTCTTTTTTTCGAACTTTAATGTTAGTGGTTCAAATGTCAAAAATCCCTTTATTAGAAAATGGCAAATTTCTTTATTAATGCAAAGGTGACTTGGTTTATCGTTACTGTGACAAACGAAAACACTTTATTTGATGAATCCTTAAAGAAAATTTTAATTAATATCAATCAGGAGAAAAGTTATTGCAAAAATATATGTTGATCCCTAGACACTTTTGATGTGTGTATTTTGCTCTCCAATTTACTTGCACTTGATTACCGATGAGAGGATTTTACTACGATTCTCCTCGTTTCGGAGTGAAGCTCGCATGTAAAAATACCTTCCCAATGAGCGCACTCTCAGCGTTTCATCGTTTTTATTTAAGACCATCAGGGTAGCCTGCGCAATGAATTTTTTTACGATTTTTGCAATTTGGTATGTGTCAAGTTGTATTTTGATTAAAATATGATTCGCAATTGCAACAAATATGGCTTAACAGAATTATAATAATTAAAATTATCAATACAACCCTCATAACTCGTTTAATCCTTTTGAATGAGTTTTTCATGAAAACGCGACCAGACCTGCAAATTGCAAAAAACGTATGAAAAATTGCATTTCGCGGCTTCTACCTTTAAGAGGGATTTCATCCTGGGCCGTTGAAAATATTACGTGTATAAAGAGCATGCTTTTTGTTGATGTAATATTAACTTGGTCTCTGAGCTGATTCCGAGCGCAACGTACCGCTTATGCTCTAGTGAGTCATCCGCTTCACACAATAGTGCCAATTTAGTGCGGGATGGGGCTTTAACTGGAGTTGAATTTTATGCAACTATCTAATAATAGTGAAATGATTCTTTTGTGGAACGTACTCTGCTAGTTGCTGCAGTTCCTGGCTTGTAACAAGAGTACAATACCGCTGGTACTGTAATCTCTGTAAAGGTATTAGAATTACTGTCGTTGAACTATATCAAATGCAATGCACGGTTAGGCTGTGAGGATGAGCACTATGATTTCTGACGTCTCCAGCCTTCCTATCCAGTTTGCTGGCCAGTATTACGTGCTACTCTTAATGACGCTTTTACTCCGAAATTGCGTATAGATCCAAATTCAACCAAGTAGAATTGTGGTGGAAAAGTACGGACATGTAAAAAATACTAAAGAACTTAGGGAGTATTAAATTATAATGAAGTAGGTAATGAGTTATTTATTACCTGTGGTAAAAAAAAATGCCCGTATAGATGATTTTAGTATTTATAAAAGGATTTGATTTCGTTTCTATTTTTCCATGTGTTTATCAAACCTTTTCGTTTACAGATGCTGCCATGGAACGTTTTCCTCTGAAGTCCACCGGCCCTAAAATGGGTACGACGTATCAGTCCGTCTACAAAAAGGTGCGTGCATACAACATACATACTTTAATTTGTTTTCTTGGTGTTGGTCTTACAATAAAAAGGCATTTTGGAAGTAACCTCGATCGATAAGCGAGGAATTTTGTAAAAGACATCCTTACCTAACGAAGGAAACTTTCAAATTATTTTTGGAATTCATTCACTAAATGACTTCATTATGGGATAAGTACAAAATTTTTATGGAACATCGTCTGTTTTGCCGATGAGGAATCCCATCGAGCACACGCCTTGTAGTTAATAAATAATGTCACTGTTTTAAGTTGTTGTAGCACTCAAGATAGTCGTCGTATTCTCGCTTCGTTAGTAATTTATGTAAAATTCCACAACATTACCATGATCGGTTACCAAATAGCCTTTTATTTATGGTTCAGTGACGTAATAATAACCCAATTGCGACCATGAAACTACAACATCGCTTAGTGAGGCTACATCGCCGGAACACCAAGGTATAGTGAGGTGGAGCATAGTTGTTGACACTAGGCTCCACCTCCTGTGACGTGGAGGTGGCTAAGTTTTTTCACAACCAAATATAAGATACTGTCGTGCCAGCGACACTAAAAACATTAAACAAGTTTATATTTTTCTGTACTGCTATATAGTATTTATGATCGAAATTACTCTAAATATGTTGCACCATTATTTGTGATTTCGACGTCGATTGCATCACAAATTCAATGTCAACAACACAAAGTTATTAATTAATTGCAATTATTTTTACTGCAACATTATATTGGTTATCAACGTATCACAAAACTCGCTCTTGAAGTAAATCAGGCGTTGAAAAGAGGTCTGTTGCGTGCAATGCTAATCCGAGTTCAGTTTGAGCTCTCCTTCCGAGGCAATAAAGGCTAAAACGCTGTAACATAGACAAATTGTAAAGCCAAATGATTTTAAAAGAGTAAACATGGAGTTTCTTGCCGGTTCTTCTCCATAGGAAACGACCAACCCGAACTGAGCACCTTTTGTTGACGTTTAAGTCCGACGCTCAAGTGCCCATGTAGGCGTATGTGATTTTTTTTTATTTTTTATTTTGCTCTCAAACAACATAGTTTCTATCAATTATGTTATTATTCAATTTTATGGAAGGGGCCTTGTTCAATGGCTCGACATGATATAAAAACCCATTTAAATTGAAGTAAACTGGAAATTATTAGTACCTATGCCAAAACACCTATAAAATGACAGAAAAGCCTGCCATATTTCCTCATGACCGCCTAGCGTTAGAGGTCGTCGAGGACGTCGGAATATCGTCGTTATTGTAACAATTTTGCAGTAGCAAGCCGACAAGTTCTATTGTGCGGGGCAGCCAAACAAAATGTTCGAAAATTAGTGATCATGAATTTCAGTATACCTAACCGAAAAAGATTTTTTTTACGTCACTGTATGGTGGTTCCTGGAAATAAGAATAAATATAAGGGTCGAATTGATAAGCTCCTTCTTGCTCTTTTAAGTCGGTTAGTAGGCAGGTAGAGCAGCTTTAGCACCATCTCAAATAATTTAAGTACGCCAAGGTGTCAAAGGGGGAGGTCCCCGCTCTCACGATTTGTTATTGTTTTTACTGCGACTCTCTGAGTTTTGCACATTTAGACTTAAGCCTTAATTGACGGCTGTTCCTTTCGACATCTTGTGGATGCCTTTCGTCCGAATAAGGCGGATATGCATGTCTTCTGCCGAACAAAACCACACAGTGACCGTACTCCGTACCGTACAGCACATGTAAAAAGGGTAAACTCCATTGAAGGCATCGGTAACCCTCATGTGGTAGAGCCGGGGAAATTCTTGCTTTTTCCAACGCCCCCGTAACACCCTGATACGAGAACCTACGTGGTATACCGTCATCCACAAGATCAACTCAACGCCTACTAGCCAGATAGGCTGCTACCCTGGCGGTGCCCTGTCGGTATCGCCGCTCAAAAAATGTACGTATAGCTGTGCAGGTTGCTGCCGACTTAGGAGTCTTAACAAAGTTTTGGAGTCAAATGTCGCGTGGTTTAAATGATTATTATCATTCGCCAAACACTCGTACTCAAAGATAAAGAAAAAACAGAAATTAGTACTGTCCTCTTATCGTCAGGTGATTTTACATTAAAACTGAATTTCGCGTATCAAGGTACACCAATCTAGGTCATGTATCTATCAGTATCTTGACCCTATAATTGTTGTCATTTTATACATCAGTTTAAAATTGCGTCATACAAATGTAAGATTTATTTTTGACGCAGGGACCTTACAAATAAATCCCACATTAAACATACTTATGTAATTTTAGTAAAAAACATATGTTTCTAAGGTTTCGGCGTTTGCCAAAACTTAACAAGACCGGTAGTCCTTTGAAAATAGATTCTCGATAAATATTAACATATTGATGTAATTATAGCTTGACCCGGACCGTGGTTGAGATGCGCACGCTGCAGGTGTGGCGCTGCAGCGCCGGCTGTGATCTGTGCTCTATTGCCTGCACAGTTAGGTGCATTATTCTTGTTGTGCTCCTTGTGCGAGATAACCCGCCTAAAATGCGAACGCATGCAGGGAAGGGGCCGCGCGCGGTGCGGATGACTCTCTAAAATCCGCCGCGTTCTCTATGGTAGCTCCGCAGCCCGCCGTAGTCGGCGCCCTCAGACGTTTTATCGATTTTCACCCCCGCATATTTCAGTGGGGATCGACTGGTTCTGTGTGCGAGATCGCGAACGTTTTAAGTGCCGCTCCTTCGCTTTTACTTAGACATTATATTGGTAAACCCTGATCTTCGATTCTTCAATAACACCGCGAAATAAGTGCTCCATCATTGATCGGATTATTTGCAATACACCGTATGTAAGTATATTTTTTTTGCCTCGTGCCTAGAATAGGTGGCACAAAAGCAAACAATACGCAGCAATGACGCTAGCTATTAAATAACGAATTAAATGTACTTTGTTTTATAAGTAGCGAAACATTACTAATTAATGTTGAATAATTATGTATAACTTACGTATTTTTTTAATGCGGTTTTTAGGCACGTCATAATTCGGTATGTAAACAATTTTTCAGGTATTTTTTTTATATTTTTTATTTATAGATTTAGTTATTTTAAGCAACTAATTTCAATATTTCGTTAATCTAAGCTGTAGTTATTTTTTTATATTTTTTTAAAGTTTTGTTCGTGCTGACGTCATAAAGTAGGCTGAGTGGCTTTGGATCTTTGCCACGTTTAATACTTATTTTAAAACTAAAATTAAAATAGTATTTTTTTATTCCATGCAGAAAAAAAGTCAAACTGTCAAATTTGGCAGTTACGTTGAATATTTATTTTCTGAATTTTTCTGGTTGTTTTGTTTGGTATTTTTGTTTAATTTGATCATATTTATAGAGATTTTTATTTTTACACTTTACGTACCATATTGTAAAGATGAAGCTTATTATTAAATATGAATCGATCAAAGACTACTTCTGCTAAATGCTTTAAACCGTCATGTAAAAACAGCACAACAAATAGCCGATACAAATTGTTTGTCTGGTGCGAGGAAGTAAATCCAAGTATTTATGCCTCGATGAAGCCAACAAAAGAAGAATTTATCCAAACAAAAATTGTGGCAAGTTTAAGAGTCCACATAGAAAGAGTTATAAGAAGGGTTCGGAAGTTTCGATTTCTTTGCCACAAACATGTTGGTTATCTCGACCATATAGTGTCGATTGCGTGTGGTTTAATTAATTTACTAAATAAAATAATAAAGAGTGATTAAAACAAATAGTTTTATTTTATGTTCTAGCACTAATAATAATCTTGTTGTAAATATAAGTATGTTTTCCAAAATTTTAAAGCTTTATAAAATCGGTTGTGTATCGGTCATAATTTATCCAGTACTGAGTAATCTTTTTATTTTCTTCATATTTTGGGTCAGATACACAAAATACCGGTTTTTTTTATTTGCTGCATGCATTTGGGTTTGCATTTGAGCAACATATTTATTTTGAATTAGGTAACTTATCAGGAAATCAAGGCATAGTACGCTCAACGAAAGTAACGAGTAGGGATGTATTTACGCAACCAGGTTTTGAAACCAGGGCTTTGCTTCCAACCAGGGCGCCCAGGTACGAGTAAGAAATACTTGCAAGTATTAAAGTTTTAGCAAGGCGCGGTCGTGCGGGCAAGTTAGAAAAAACCAGACTTTAAAGGTACTTGTATAGGAAATTAACCCTTGTCTTATAAATAAGGAGCACAATCGTATCTGCGAAAAAAAAAAATTTTTCGCAAATACGATAATGATCCTTATTTGTAAGACGACATGGATTGTTATTCTATGCAAGTATTTGAAAACCTGGATGTACAGGGCGCATAGCGGGCGGCGCGAGTGTCGCGGCGCGGTTGCGCGGCGCAAGCGGCTCAAGGCTTGCGCCGCCCGCAGGGCGGTCGCGGTCGGCATGGGTAGCGCAGCCATTTTGTAGACTTGTTCACTCCATTTTTCCATACTGATATAGAAAAAATAAGCCATATAATAGCGTGAACGAAAGTATAGTATTACTAAGTAACGTTTAAAATCAAGTAAATATTTTGTTTTCGTTTTGATTTTGTCAGTTGTTGTTGAACTGACCGTGACGTAATTCATTTTAAAGAAGTTATTTCGCGAGTATACCTATTAAACAATTAGAAAAAGTGTGTAAATAAATACATTTTTACGTATTTTTGTTTTTTTTTTTTAAATAGCGAGGAAATAAAACTCTAAATAATAATATAGTCGCCATTCTATAAACATGCCTAAGCAGACAGTCTAAATATTATTCTGGCACGGTAGGATAGGAACTAGACCGAACTCTACCAAATACTTTCAAGTTTTTAAAACCTGGTTTTTGACCCTGTTTTTTTTGCACACTCGTACTATCTCATGCCTAGTAACGAGAATCAATTCAACTTGACGTTGACATTGACGTTTGACACATAGAAAACAACTTAATTATTTCATTACAAGAGGCACTGAAAGTTTCTTATACAGACTACTTTATGACGTCATTTAGAGGTCAAGTAAAAGTCAAGTGATTTTAAGTATTTTTGTGAAAATAAATACGATCTTGCAGTTTTAAGACCTAAAAATAGAAAAATAAGGCTTACAAACCTAAAATCTCGAAATGGTTTTGAAATGGGCATAGATTAATTTTTACTTTACATACCGAATTCTTAAATTGTATGTACTACTAATATTAGTAGATGATGAAGATAATGGTGGCATTCGATAGCTTTCGAAGGTGGTTGTTGACAGCTTCAGTGAGCTGCTGTTTCATGTTGTACTCTCCAGTGACTGGCATATCCAACTTTGGCCGAAAAACAACGAGCACAAAGTGAACATCGTTGCAGGTATACTAGTCAATGGTTCAAGAACCGATAAATGGTTAGCTAATGAAAGGAAACAGCTGTTCAGCTTACAATGAAACTGAAGTACGTAACTAGCAATTAGGTGGAAATATCTATCTCAAAATAACTATGTCTTAATTACTTTAGAAAAAAGGAGAAATTCTAATGTGGGTTGGTTCATTTTGGCCTCAGTATGCTCATTTCTTCCAAAAAAATGAGGTAACTTCGATAATGTACCATAGATCTTTACCTATTCACCATCTGCCTAGCATTTCCCCAACTTTTTTGGGGTCGGCTTCCAGTCTAACCTGATGCAACTGAATTCCAGTAAAATCTTTTCCTACTTAGGTCAAGACCAACATATAAAACGATTAATTAAGGCTAACGGTATGGAAAGTCGAAACGGAAATTTATATATTATATTGTAAGATATAGGTTAATTATTTTTGTGTATCTATTTTTAGTAAATAAGTGATCATCACCGGATATCGTCCAGCGTCGACTAATGAGCCAGAGACAATAGTTATCTTTTACAAAGGTTAAGGTAGACATAATAATATAGAATAAAGTAAAAATAAAAATGGGACAAATAAACATTTTTATTGTAATATTCTACGAAACTAACCTTGCTAGTGGATACTCGCAAGGGTAGTTCCGTTTGCATAAGAATGGACAAAAAACTCCAAATAGGTAGCTTAGGTAGAGAAACTTAACTATCAATACTAGTGCTAGTACTAGATTAGTCAGGGTATAGCACGCTAGGTACCCACAAGTCACGTTCTGTGCCCGGTGCCTGCTCGTACGTGGCTCGATGCGGAAGTTCAGCTCTTGTCGTGTCAACCGCACATTGTAGTCGCACAATGTCCAGAGATGGTCCAATCAGTCCAAATTGCAATAACTGTGTGCATCGCGCAGTACGCCGGCTACCTCGAGCCGAGGGGTCGCCTGTACTTCACTAGCAACCAGCAAAATGAGTGGCAAAAACAAGTATAGGCTTCTTCGGACAGCTGTTACCAGCCAGGAACACGTTAGTAACCTGTTCATTTCATTTTAAAATTTAATTGCATGATTCTCTAATCGGTGCATGACAAATTTAAAGAATATAAATTTATTACTATCGACGTTCAATGATAGAATATAGAATTATGATATTGAATTTCGTTAACTTAGATAGTTAGGAGCTTTTGACGAGGTTATAACAGTTGCACAGATCGATTTTCAAGGTTTTACCACGCTTGCCGGGATTGTTCTGTGGATAGGTGAACACTAATTACATTATCTAGATCCCACGGAGAGTACGTTTAGCCTTTGGTCCCGGTTGCTATTTAGATATTCAGCTACGTCCGGTAAGGATGGTAGCTTACCTTAACATAGCGTAAAAAGCTTAGGTAGATGGATGATGATGGCTTGATGAGAGAACTTAGATCCGCCGCATTTTTGTCTGCGTCTGCGATTCGATCATCCAATTATGATAGTTTTTAGTCCTAGGACGAAACTGCTTCAATCTACCCAGTGTTTCGCTGAGGTGACGATCGTCCAGATAATGAATATGAACCTAATTGAGAAGTCAGATCCTACGACATGATAATGTTGAGCCGCCGCCTCCAGACTTCCCGAGTTGTTTCGTTAACTTCACGTAAGAATATTAAAGGAAGGTACGATCGTTTGCTAAGGAAATTTAACTGGGATCCCATTTCTGTTTGAAGGATTCAAACGCAAACTCACTGATTTTTTTTAAAGAGTAGTGGACTTGTTTGTCGGTTCATTTCTAAGAAACGACTTATTCGATCCGTGTACGTTTGGCTTCTGATTTTTCATGACTGCCTAGGATGACGTATAAACTATCCTGATTCAATATTTTTTCAATTCGGCGAAGGATTTTTGGAAGCACATTAAATCGTATGGCCAGTTTCGCCAATCTGAATCTTGGAAAATCCAATAACTATTGTCCGATCCGGGAAACAAACTGAAGACCCCGTGCTTATCAGTCTCGCCTGTAGCTCAATGGTTTTTGGGGACGCGGGTATGCCTCAGTCCCGCACTCCCAGCAAACCTTCTAGTGACAGGGACACACGCATAAGGCGCCCGCCTGCGGGCAAGCGAGGCACTAGGTGCTCGGCGTGACACAAGGAGTTCTAACCACTTCGTATGCACGAGTGCAATAAGTTTTGCGTATGACCTACGGTACACATAACACGGTAACATAACCTTTTCTTATTAACTTTGCCGTTGTCGGGTAAAACAAGGTTTTTCTTAGATCCGCAATATATTTCCTACCTTTACTTGCTTTACCCAACCCACGACAACACAGTCCGGAGACTGGATTTGGTTAGCCCAATTCTGTGGGAGACTAGCTTGAGATGTAGGTGTATCACCGTGTATCTCCACCCTTTGGGGATTGCAGACAGAAATGTTGAAAAAAGTTTAATCTGAAATCAAATGTAAATATTCGTGGTGTGGTTTGTCCAGGGTGCCAGCGCCAGCAATGGCCGGGGCATCGTGTCGGCGAGTGAGGATGACATGGTAGACATCACGCCCGGCTTGCAGCAGGCGGCCGCCGGCACCGTCACGACGCCCACCAGTCACGGCACCTTCCAGCTCTACGAGCACAGTGGGAGGAACTCCAACGCAAGCGCCAACTGTAAGCCTCATTTTCATTCACTTCATAAAACCGCACAAAGCCTGGCTTAATGCCTTTCATCAATGAAACCGAAGGCGATCAGCACATCTGTCCTAACCGGCGTGTACCGGCGAAGCGGGGAGAGCCAGTAACTGAAGATAACTTATAGAATCAGGGGATATTTGCGAAAATCCAAGACATTAAATGTCTGTGAGCTTCGATCAATTTGATCGAAGTCTGTGAGACCATAATCTATTTCTGTGCCAACATCATTCAGATCTGTTCAGCCGATTGAAGAATAAAAAACATCCATCCAAACTTTCAAATTTATATTAGTAAGTAATAAGATCTCCGAAAAAGCAAGTCTTAGTAAATAAACAATCGTTAGTTTTATTGCACGAAGTCTTAGAAACGCAAATCAATAAATATTATTTCAAGAACCTTGGCAAATAATAATAAATAATTGCGCATTTCCTGCATACAGTTCAGTGCATATTGAATTGGTTAGGTTCATAGTATACGAGTATCATGTATCATTACTGGTAGGCCAGTAAGTGCTCAAATCATTAAAATGTATTTAATTAATATATTTTTATTTTCAAGCCTACATCGCTCAATACTTCAGTTCGTCTGCGGGTAAGCTAATAAATTAGTCTTTGCCTGTAAGTTTTGTCATAGATTAGTCGTAATTTAGTTTAATTACGGAGTACATAATGGGCGTAGCCAGGGAACGGATTAACCCAATATTAATCAAAATTTTAACTGAATTATAAATCTGTTTTTATTGAACGTAGACGTACGTAGGTTTCCTTGGCCCCGCTCCTCATGATTCGGACCCCTCCCGACAGAATTCTGAATACTATATGTATGTACACTATATGTATGTGGTACATGCTCGATCATAGAAACTAGTTCCTATCGGGAATTTTCTGAACTCCTAAAATCTCTTTACCTTCAACTGTTCCATAATGAAGACACCTCAATTTTGTTGCCTTGGAAAATTGACAGGTCCTACTTTCGAAATATTTTAGTAGGTATTCAGTAACTTTTCTCCAAAATCGCATTAGTATAACGGGACGTAGTTTTGCACTTGCGTTTTGTTATGCGTCTTCGGATACTATATGATTCTTAGTCAAGCCAGTCTACTGTTATAAAATGATAAAATTGTGCAGACCCAAATCAGATGGCTTAATAGTACACTATAAGGAACTTTTATTATCCTCCATTAATCCAGTACACTTTGATAAAAATGGGGAAGTCATTGCAGCCGAGGCGCAATACACGCGAAGGCAAAGCAAGGAGAAGAAAAGCCCTCATGAAGGGTTTTCGCTAGGCCTCGTGTTCTTAAGTAGGGCTTACGTTCTCATTGCGGTGAAACTAGTCGTAAATAAAGCACGATCGTAACAAAATAACAACGATTACTGAATCATAATAATAATGCTTTACTATCGTTAAGGGCCTTATCGAATGCTGTTCTATATAACGGTCAGATTAGATTAGGTGTCAGTCATGTCCAGTGCGGTGACAGTGCTCAATGCAAGTAGTGTATTTTGTGACGAGGACATGGAGCCCGTAGAACTAGAACCTGGGGACACGGATCCCCTTGTCGCCGCCGATCATGTAGGTAAAATAATTGTTGCTTTTACGATTTTTTATTTGTAAATCATCCGTAAATCCTTTTCTTCGCGATATCTTGTGCTGTAAAGCGATTATTATCAGTCTCTTCAAAGAGCCACGTTAATATTGTATACCTAATCGAGCAAGTAGGTGCATTGGTAAAAGTAAAATACCACGTAGTAATGATATAAATTTTCATTTACTTACGAACTAGATGAAAGGGGCGGATAGGATGGATTAAATAAGAATAATATTTTGGTGGCCTCATATTTGCGTTATTATATGACCGGTTTCATGAACCGGTTTGCTATTAATCTGGGTTAGGTAGGCACCTACGTATATCTTTGAAAAACTTTCTTTACCAAATAATAATTTGGTCTTAAGTCCTAATGAATCGCTCCGGATATTGAAAGCTGGCCCTAAATATGAGAATATAAAAAACATTTCGTCACAGACTTTACTAATTATTAGGTGAAATGGCCGGCAAGAATGCACGTGATCTACGCCGCTGTGTCGTCATCATGCCGTCTCATTAACATTTCAAGGCTATTTTATGTTTTCTTTCAAGTATTTTCTACTTACAGCCTCAAAATTATTGCGTATTTTAGTATTTTTGCACAGTCCTATGAATTTAGCCAATATCAATAAAATAAAACAGCATTTTGTTACCAAAAATGGTTGTTGTCTTGAAAATAAAACGTGAGTTTCGAACATTGTCAATTTTTCAATCCTCAGGTAAGTTTTATCTGAAGTTTGACAGCCCTTGCTAAGAAAATCAGCCATACTGTTGAATTTCGTAGCATACAAGGTGTCTTTGTTATTTGTGCTTTAAATGTTGTGTTGTTGTTATATACGCTACAAACAATTAAAACAATGAAATAACATTCGTTCAAACAAATTTCACCGATTTATTTACTCTTAGTAGTTTCTGTAGACAGCACTGGCAACACTTTGACGTTGACATTTTGATTTTGACGCTTCGAGCTGCGTCTGCGTCACCTGATTGTCGCAATTTTGTTTTTTGTTTTCTTTCATTCTTTTCACCTTTTCAATGTCTTATCTCTTCATTAGCGTTAATTAAGACAAAGTAATACACACTGTGATAGTAGTATTAATATAGTTGTAGCTTGTAAGTAATATATGTGTTTGTTAGGCGTAGAATCGAATGTGTAATTGTTTATGAAGACGTTGAAATTGGTGCGCTATTGTTGCAGGGGACGCAGTGCTATTTTCCGGAATGGCAAGTAAGTTAACCATTAATTTGCTTCTTTGTTGAGTAATTCTTTGGGTGACACAAGTCATGCACGGCCAGTCGGCAGCCAGCTATAAATACTTTCCATGTCACTCAACCTGCATAGATATAATTCAAACGATTCTTTTATCATGACTTTCTTATGTTTCGAGACTATCTTCTAAATATAAATGTCTGTTAATATTGTATGTAAAACTAAACACTGCATCATAATCTCTTTAGGAATCATTATTAAAACGTAACTTCCATGACTGTGTTTTATTGATATAAGATTAAATCTAAATCAACAGCCATATACATATGAGACTTGCAAACGTAAATATGACAGACACACATGCAAAAGTCATTAAATTGGCAGATCTAAACTGGAATGATTATTATTATAGCTAGCCTGTATCGCCCCACTGCTGGGCAAACTGGAATAAGTAATGAATTATCATCTGCCTTGCCTTTTCCGAACTATGTTTGGAGTTGGTTTTGAGTCTAACCTGAAGCACCTGAATACCAGTATTTTACAGGGAGCAACTGACTATCTGGCCCCCTATTCACAAACGCTCGGATTCGATTTAGATTTGATAAGTCATATGTCTATCTAGTTTTGGCATTACGAAAGCGAGCGAGATAGACATACGAATTTCCGAATTGAAATAGAATCCGAGTGTTTGTGAATACGGGGTCTGATCTCCACAACCCAGTTAATCCTGGGTAATACAATACCCCTTAGCAAAGCTGGTTGTCAGTCTTTTGGGCTAGTGACTAGTAGTAATGACTGTCTATGATCCACAGATGACGTCCAGGATCAACACCTTAACATGCTTCCAATGCACTTGGAAACTTGCAAAATAGGCTAGCTCTCAATCTGTTGCTATGGGTGTACTAAAAGTACACCTGTGCCTACCTCTTCAGGAATTACAGTTGTAATGCTATGTTATTGTTTATTGAACTTAATATTTGATCAGAAATATTAAGTTTGATTTAATCAAGTTTTAATCAAGTTTAATATGGCTGTGATTTAATCAAGTTTTAACTTGTATATGAAAGTAAAATTTTAAAGAAAGGTGTAATCAGCATGATAATGAATTTTGGGTTAAACTTAAACTATTTATATTAGCTAAGTAGTTGTGTTTTTCTCTTTAACTCATTTTCCAATTATATAGTGTGATCATTCTTCTTTGCATACTAGCTTATTTTATATACATAATTATATTAAAGTGTCTAATTAGATAAAAGGTTAAGTCACATTAGTATGAATAAATTAAAGACTGACCTCCATTAAAGTAACTGTCAGTGTCCAAGACCAAGGCATTACTAGCCTTTTTCAGGGAGCTGGGGTGGGTTAAATGATCAATTTCCCCTTACGTAATAACGCGTTTTGGTTGTGTAGTTGCGGACACCAGCCCGTTTTACAATACAATCTATTATTGTCTAATGTCCGCAGCCAGTTTGCAATCTGTTTAGTACTGGTTAGTAATTGTTGTTTTCATTGTTTCATTCTCTACAAAGGAATTTTAGTAACAGCTAGGAACTATCAATACAACAGATTAATGTATAGCACAACTCTAAACATATTACTCTAAATAAATTGGCAATTGAATACTAGAAAAAGAAATGTCAAAGAAACAATTATAAAACTCCAGTCACGATTATACCTTATCTACCATTGTTTGACACGCTTTATTTGTTCAACTGTCTGTGAAGCACCATTATTACGTTGATGGTGAATTCTTTTTTCATTGTAAAATATAGAAAAAAGTCAACTAAGATATCATCATAAAATTAACATACCTTGTAGGAAACAGGAATAAAAAGATTTTACTCACCTTGGTCAAATACCTACTGATCAAACTAAACTAAGGAAAAAAATTAAACACCTTAATTGTCATTCAATAGCAAACACTGTATACTTAACACCGCACCTGTATTTATTTATAAACACATAAACTATCATTACAGGCTTACCTAATACTACAGTGCAGTCATAGTTTTAATAGCTTAAATTAAACGTAAATCTAGATTAGCGGTAGGTATTATTTACAACTACAAGATAAATTGTACAAATTTCCTTAAAAAGGTCGGCAGGTTGGGAACAATTACATCTCAATTGTCACCTCGCTATGTAATACTCGTCGTGGCGGATTTCCGCCCAATCGGAGTATGAGAGTGATGGAAACGACGTTCACACATACTTCAGCACTTTAATATTGGCGTCGATGTCTCCGCTGAGTTTGTTTGTTATTGATAGATAGAATATTCTTTATTGTACACTATACAAATTGCCATGGCCGATCAGTCTATTCTGGTTTCTAGATAACAATTTTTTTTGTAACTCTTCTCCACATCAGAAATTCTCCTGTATCGTGGGTGCGTTTATAAACATTTAAACTCACATACACAACCAGCCAGAGCCGGAACAATTACCTGTAGGAATACAAATATTTGTTCCGTGCGGGAATCGAACCCGCGACATGCAGCGCAGAAGCCAATCGCTCACCCACATCTATAAATGTAACTAATATGAATGTTGTTCTACAAAGGCGACGATGACATCCCCGGGATCGGCCAATACGATGACTTCCACACTATTGACTGGCAACGCGACATCGCTCGTGACCGCATGCGACACAGATACATCGTCAAGAAGAGGCAAGACTCTATCTGGGATCTCATAAAGGCTAGTATTCATTGGATAATTAATACAGTCCCTTCTTCCTTTCGATGAAGGATAACATCGTGAGGAAAGCGCCATTTCCTAAAAATGTTCGACACACTGGGCGTACGTGCTGGATTATGGTACACTCCCTCTTAAAAAGATGCAAGAAACCTGTGTCCCAAGACGTTTTAGGCTGATTATGACTCCCTCCTGGCTTTACTTTTGTTTAAGCACTAAGAGTTCTACTCCACTATTTGCTGTTTCCAGCTTCTTTAAGTTAGAAAAGCAGTAGATTGTGAACAAGACGCTTTCATTGTAGCTCTTAAACAAACGGTTACCAACTAGCCACTACTTTGTAATAACATTCCTGCTGGTGTACCATGACGTCACAAAACATTATTATTTCATTCTTATTCCAGAGTGAAAAAGGGACGGAGCTATACAGGTCGTCTAGCTCCATCTCTTTCCCACTCTGGAATAGGAATGGAACAATAATGTTTTAAGCGTCATAGTAACCCCCCTGGTCTTATTAATTATCATTGCTGGTCGGTTTTTGTTTTATTGTTCGTAAACGCGTGTTGATTGTGGTCCACTACCAGGGTGCCCACGACGCGTGGTCAGGATGGGTGTGCGTGCTCCTGGTCGGCGTCTGCACGGGCATAGTGGCCGGGGTCATCGACATCGGCGCCTCTTGGATGACCGACCTCAAGTTCGGTATCTGCCCCCAAGCTTTCTGGCTCAACCGAGAACAATGCTGCTGGTCCGACACTGACACTACCTTCGATACTGGAAACTGTTCTCAGGTGAGCACACACCGCATTCGCATTTCATTTTGGTAAAGACAATAGTTTGGTATAAAGTCAGAAGAAAAAAATGCGGAGTATTCCCGTTTGAGCACCTAGAACACCTATTTTTTGGGGGCACCGATGCATTGTGCACCTTAAATGTAGCACGCAATAATAGGTGCTCTAAAAATAGGTGCTCGAACGGGAATACTCCAAAAATGCGCCATCTTTAAATTAATAATAGAACAGTGCACTTTAATTGCAATACAGTCATTTGTTTTTCCAATTTCTATAATGCATCATTCATTATTATATTAGATGATAACCCCGATAAAGTTGCTTTATTCGTACGTAACACAAATACTGTAATAAGTACTCGTACTACGTTGATAGTATTTTGTTTACTGTCACGAGCACTGAGTACATAGATATTAACCAATGTTTAATTGATATCTTCTCCTCTTCTCATTGATGATCTTTGTATTGGTTGTAAATTACAATCAAAAACACAACTTGTACATTTATGTTCTTACGAACATTGTATTTAAACTGTAACTGTAAGTGGCCAACTAAAAATATGATACGTAATGGCTGGTCATGGCAGATAATACTCTTATAGAGTTCTCGATCGAAGTGTATAGTGATGTTTTTTAGTTATTTTTAAAAAAACGTTGCCCCACATTAGGAATTTCTCCTTTATCGTGGGTGCGTTTACAAACATTTAAACTCACATACACAAACAGCCAGACCCGGAACAACTATCTGTAGGCCATACAAATATTTGTTCCGTGCGGGGATCGAACCCGCGACACGCAGCGCAGCAGTCGATCGCTCAGCCACTGCGCCAACCGTGTCGTCAGATGTGACTGCATCTTGAATGTCATAAATCGTCTGTGTGCCAGTGGCTGACATGGCCGCAAGTCCTGGGCGGTCAGCGCGAGGGTCCGGGTGCTTACATCATCAGCTACCTGTTCTACATCGTGTGGGCTCTCATCTTCGCCGCACTGTCCGCCTCACTGGTCCGGATGTTCGCGCCCTACGCGTGCGGATCTGGTAAGTTTACATCCGTTAAAAATAGCACTTTCGTAGTTATTTTACCTTTCATAGGTCTCCAAGTTCGGTCGGACAAATTGTGAGTCATTGATTCGAGAGTATGAAGAAGACCTGCAGTCTTAGTCATCGACGCGACTGTGTCAGCTGTAACGAAAAAGATTTCTGTCCACTTCATGATCCTGCCCATAGGGGAAAACACGTGTGATGTTACTTTTAATTAATTAATATAATTTTCAGAGCGTAAAGATTTACTAAAGTACCCTTCTTCCAGGTATTCCGGAGATCAAAACGATCCTGAGCGGCTTCATCATCCGCGGCTACCTGGGCAAGTGGACGCTCATCATCAAGGTGGTTGGCCTGATACTGTCCGTGTCTTCAGGCCTGTCGCTCGGCAAGGAAGGGCCTATGGTGCACATCGCTAGCTGCCTCGGTAAGTCCTTAATCCTGCTAGGTTCTTGAGGGATTGTGTTAGATAGTAGCGCCAAGTTAAGTTTGCTAGTGCATTTCAGAACATTTTGATATAGAATAAATGAACGGGCAGTGTTTGCAAACAACAGTTTGCAAACACTGCCCGTTCATGTATTCTACACTGCCCTCTGTGCCCCACCCAAAACATGCAAAAAATACCTTCAGGCTAACAACGACGACGCTGTAGAATTGGCGAGTTTTTTGCCTGTAGCATTTGAAGTATGTTGTGCCAGAGACGCGGAGATGTAGAAATAATCACATTATAATTTATAGTTGAAACGTCAGACGTGTATAGATGTAGTGCAGTTATAGAAGGATAAACTAACACTGCAATTATTGTCTAGGGAATATTCTGTCATACCTGTTCCCGAAGTACGGCCGCAACGAGGCTAAGAAGCGCGAGATCCTGTCAGCGGCCGCGGCGGCAGGAGTGTCCGTCGCCTTCGGAGCGCCCATCGGCGGAGTACTCTTCAGTTTAGAGGAGGTACGTACTACGTTCTTCAGGAGTTCACATCTTCACTGTAATAACACTAATGATGAAAACTGATGAAAACTACAGATGAAAACTAAAAAGAAGGTGCGTTCTGTGCACCGCTAAACGAAGCTGTCATGAAATTAAAAATCCTTTACATTGAGATCCGAAACACATTTGATCTGTGTTTTTCTTTATAACTACCAACATTTTAACTTCTTAAATAAGCACATAGTCACACTTATAAGATAAGCTGCAAGCTATAATAAAATATGTGCAGTAATAACTTAAGTCTTATGTTTAACATAACACCAGATAAAGTAAATATAACCTTAAAAAACATTTTTATACTGCCTAAAATAGTAAATGATCACCAGAAATAGTAAATGATCACCAGAATTAAAAACCTGAAAATCACAGCTCCGAACTAAGGCGTAGTCGACGGAGCCCCGCGTGTTTAGTATTTTTTTTTGGGTAACGCACAGTGGAACGAATGTATGGGAGCGGTTGGACGTAGACATGTCCGAAAAAAAAGAGTAAAATTATGCCAAACTAATGATGCCATCTTATTCGATTACTTAATGCCTTCATAACTTGTGGTGATGAATTTCTTCATAACTCCCATATTTCGGGAGTAATTTGAGAAAATGTGAAATTTTACTATGAAAATGAGTGTATCGAGCTCTCTCCCTCCTGATTCCGGGCTTGTTTCAAGTAGCGGTCTCTAATATCATAATGCTAATACTAAGAGCTATATTTAATACTAAGACACATAGTGCGCCAAATGTGCACTTTCTGGGATAAAGAGTGATGTTTATTTTATAACACAATTTTTTTATTTTTTGTTTATTTTGTTGATTAAAACCGTTTTTCTAAAGGTTTACCTTATTACAATAACATTTCTGAGCAGCCAATTAGAGAAGATATAAGCTAATTAGGATATATAATTAGGGACTTAAGGTTTACATATAAAACTGATGCACTAATGATTACTGATAAGAACATTGCTATTATTTAATTACTAAATGGCTCTTAATACACTAATTTAGCATGCATCATTTACTAATTATCACAATAACTAATTACCTTGCAATATTTAACAAAGGATACCTGGGATACCTGGATTTTATATAAATAGGTCACTATTAGTAACTTTAAAATCAGTGTTGATTTACACCTCGTTGTATCCAAGCTAATCTCGCAATGTATTTTCCAAATTTTAATACAAATCTTGATATTCACGTTGCTTTATGCGCACGCGCACATAAAGATTTACGCGACTTTAACTATTTGTTCAGTGTTTTAAAAGATAACAGTTGTGTTCAGTTATGTGAAAGTGCTGAAACAAGTTTAAAAGACTGGTGTCGTCGATTTTGCTACCGCATTTATGCAAAATGGACACAGTCTGGAAGAAGCACAGATAAGTTTCGGAAGAAACATGAGATTTGGCTACAGGCTGCAATTCAATGGCCGGAATTACAGAATGAAAATATGGAACCTTCTACAGAAAATATAAGTGACGTCATCGAGCCCATAATTTCTCCTGCTAAATCTAATGCTTCAACTTGTACACATCCTAGTCCTCGTAAATCTTTTGAGGACCTTAGTAACCGGCAAAAAAGAAGACGCACTGAAGATAGTCTTTCATGCAGCAGTAGCAGCGCTGAAATTATGTTTTCGGCCGAAAGGGCGCTTCAAAAGGCAGGACAAAGCGATACAGCTTATGTTATGAAATACTTGACGGAGAATCCAGAAGAGGCCTCAAAAATCAAAGCCTTCATTGAAGGTAAATCAATTCAGGTACGGGAAATATCCCCTTTGAAGGCATTGGCTCTTTATGTATCGATGAACTTATCGAAATGGCGCTATAACACTCTTCGGGATTTCAACACTCAAGAAGGAGCTCTTCAATACCCGAGTTACTACATGTTGGTTAAAGAAAAAATTAAGTGCTATCCGGCCAAAGAAGATCTCACAGTTACAGAGAGCTCTGCAAAAATCAAATTACAAGCCTTGATGGATTTAACCTCAAGAAGACTTATTAGGTCGTTAGAAACCCCTGTTGATCCCAATCAACAGCTCGTATTGACCAGCAAATGGGGTTTTGACGGATCATCTAGCCAAAGCATTTATCATCAAAGGACGAGTGAAGATGAGCAAATCGATCTTGCTAGTAATTTTATGATTAGTCTTGTACCACTGCGGCTCGTCTCAAAAGGTGTAACAATTTGGGAAAACGAGCGACCATCTTCCACTTCATTTTGCCGGCCAATATTGTTTAAGTTTATAAAGGAAACCAAAGAAAATGTGCAGAGAGAGATGGCTGAAATCGAAGCAGAGATTGAAGCCTTAACTCCATCCACCATCACTGATGGAATTAGTGTCAAACACCAACTGCTGTTGACAATGATTGATGGTAAAATTCATTCCATTATATCCAATACAGCAGCTTCAGTGTGTGACATATGCAAGGCTTGTCCTAAAGAAATGAATAATTTAGAGTTAATCAAAGATAAACACGCAAACGAGGACATGTATAAATATAGCTTAAGCACCCTTCACGCTTGGATTCGCTCAATGGAATGCTTATTACACATTTCCTACAAATTAGACATAAAATCATGGCAAGTAAGGGGTGATATAGCAAAAAGGCAAGTTGATGACAGGAAGAAAAGAGTTCAAGAGGCTGTAAGAAGAGAAACGGGCTTACTTCTCGATGTTGTGAAACAAGGCAGTGGATCCACCAACAATGGCAACTCGGCAAGGAGATTTTTTGAAAACTACACTAAATCTGCTGAACTGACCGGAATAGATGCTATGCTTTTAAGAAAAATCTGTGTGATCTTGCAGTGTATTTCATCAGGAGAGAAGATCAACGTAACTAAATTCCGAGAGTTCTGCTTTGATACTGCTAAGCTTTACGTGGAGTTATACCCATGGTATTATATGCCTTCTTCACTTCATAAAATTTTAATGCATGGGCCAGACATAGTTCAGAACATGTCAATTGTGCCCATTGGTTTTCTATCCGAAGAGGCATCTGAGGCTAGAAATAAAGATTTTAGAAAATATAGAGAGGGGCATTCTCGAAAGCATAGCAGTATCTCATGCAATGAAGATATTATGCACAATCTTTTACTGTCTTCTGATCCACTTGTTACAAGTATCCGTCCAAAAGGAAATAAGTTTGTAAAAAAATCTTCTTTTAAGGAATTTTATGAGCTTACGGATTCTGAGAAAAGTGATATCGAATTTGTTAACATAAATGATTTAGCGGACATCGATTCTGAATTTGAATTAATTGATGATGATGATGATGACGAAGATAATTAAATGATGTTATTGTTTTAAAATGTGTAACTTAGTAAATTAGAGCTTACATCTTAATTATTTATTGTACTTTTAATGAAACTAGGTAATTTATTATCAACTTACTTAAAAGTCATACTCTCATCAGTTCTTGTGAATATTTTTGTTAATATATATTTCTGTATATATATAATATATTTATAGACCTCTTAATAAGTCTGTCTGCGGTTTAAAGTAAATACAAATGGGGAAAAAACGTTTTTTTTTTTTAAATTTTCATTTCCTTTTATCCCAGAAAGTGCACATTTGGCGCACTATGTGTCTTAGTATTAAATATAGCTCTTAGTAATAGCATTATGATATTAGAGACCGCTACTTGAAACAAGCCCGGAATCAGGAGGGAGAGAGCTCGATACACTCATTTTCATAGTAAAATTTCACATTTTCTCAAATTACTCCCGAAATATGGGAGTTATGAAGAAATTCATCACCACAATTTATGAAGGCATTAAGTAATCGAATAAGATGGCATCATTAGTTTGTCATAATTTTACTCTTATTTTTCGGACATGTCTACGTCCAACCGCTCCCATACATTCGTTCCACTGTGATAACGTAGCTTAGGATCTCAAAGTATTTTTTGGTGCTCATTATATTTAATCCCATAACTTAAGAAACAAAATAAGTGAAACAATCTTCTTGTTAGATATTTCTCCAGCTGTGGTTGGCTGTAGTATCTCAGAAGTCATAACTCATTTAATGTATGTCATAAGTCATTTATTCATTCAAATGTTTGTTCACAGGTGTCTTACTATTTCCCTTTGAAGACGTTATGGCGCTCGTTCTTCTGTGCGCTGATCGCGGCCTTCATCCTGCGCTCCATCAACCCTTTCGGAAACGAGCACTCGGTGCTGTTCTTCGTGGAGTACAACAAGCCTTGGATCTTCTTCGAGCTGATTCCTTTCGTTGGCCTCGGTATTATAGGCGTAAGTATTGACCGTACTTAGATCCTTATACAAGGTTTTGTTATGCATTCTCGTCAAATTCAAGGAGTTTACTAAGCTAATGATTCTCGTTCCGAATCAATAATAAAATGGGTGCGTAATTTTTTTTTCTTATTTACGGAAATCGGTAAATGTGAACCGAGAATCAGACGTCCCGCGTTTAAAACACGGGGTTTTAAACGCGGGACGTCTGATTCTCGGCCTATAACCGCGCTTCCACAAATACAAACAATCTCAAACGTTTATTCGATCATTTCTTATTTCCTAAACCATGATATGGGGATTATTCTGAAATACTGACAAACATAAACAACCAAAAAAAATCAGGGTTTATTAATAATTAACTAGGCACCGTAATTTTAATTGATTGTAGTCT
This sequence comes from Cerastis leucographa, assembly GCA_963082945.1. Taxonomy (NCBI): domain Eukaryota; kingdom Metazoa; phylum Arthropoda; class Insecta; order Lepidoptera; family Noctuidae; genus Cerastis; species Cerastis leucographa. The sequence continues at coordinate 30,313,420 of OY720378.1, forward strand.
TGTGTGACAACCTCCTGAATTTTGACGAGGATGCAAAACAACACCTTGTATAGTTAGGAATGAGTAGTTGACGGCTGTCAGCTAATTAGTTGTTAGTCCACTTTGTGAATTATATAAGCTCCAGGTGTAATGTATGTTTGTAATTAGTTGACAATAGATCCTTATCTATCAGATAGCTCGTTGATCTGGCCCCGCCCTATAGGGTCTATTACGTTGATGAAGCCGGTGAAAACAAAGGTGCGCCGTGTAACTGGTTAAATGATAAATTATGTTTTTCGATGCGAAACATCTAAATGCGCGACTAGGTAGTAAAAATCGACTCGTATGCGTGAAATCGTGTTGCGCCCCCAACATTATGCCTCGTAAAATCAACCTTTTTCCATTAAAATAATGTTCGTTTTGGATTGATTGTTGATCTTGTTTGTAAAACTTCCATATTAACATTTTTTTTTCTTTTGGTCCTTATTTCGTTAATGGTTTTTATTAATGATTAATTCTATTAAAAACATAGATGTTTCACATCTGCTGGGCCTCCCGTGACGTCCAACAATTTAAAAAAAAATCAATTTGTAAAAATCATAATAATTCTAAAACTTAATTGACAAATAACACTTAATTCTTAGTCCGTAGAAATTGTTACTGTATTATTTACCGTTTCCATGTTAGTAAATAATCGATTTTATTTTCCAAATAGGTTTTTACAAACACTTACACGTCGTCTTTTTAGGGTTCCGTACCCAAAGGGTCAAACGGGACCCTATTACTGAGACTTCGCTGTCTGTCAACAGGCTGTATCTCACGAACCGTGATAGTTAGCCAGTTGAAATTTCTACAGATTATGTATTTCTTTGATGCTATAACAACAAAATACTAAAAACAGAATAAAATTAATATTTAAGGGGCTCCCATACAAACAATTGCTCGTTTTTATACCCAATGGCCAAGTGCGAGTAGGACTCGCGCACGAAGGGTTCCGTACCAATATTTATAAAAACCATCATATATGATCTGCAAATGAGACTCGTTTTAGTACAACTGACGCTTAGCGCCATCTATCGACATTTCTATGGAGTTGTTCGAAATTTTCGAGTCAAACACAATTGGTCGACTATTACTCGTAAACTTGTAAAGTCCACTTAAGTGTGATAGTTTTCCTTTAAACTTCGATATATATAGGTACTACTGCCGTGACATTTGAATTTCTAACTACAACCGTTTAGGTGGTAGAGAGGGCGGACTCTTGACTCTAACGAAAATTAGTACTGTAAAGCTTGATAAGTCACGAACGGTTTACTTAATCAAAAAACGATCTTGCCAAACCCCTCATATTTTTGAAAGACCTATTCAAGGATATCCCACAATATGGGAAGAACGAAAAAAAAAATGATCATCGCTACTTTACATGTAGGGGAGGTACCCTAAATAATAGTTTTTTTCAAAATTTTATTTTACCACTTTTCTGGCTTATTAACGTGTATACTCATGCCAAATTACAAATTTCTAGTACCAACAGTTTTTAAGCTAAATCGCGGACAGACAGACAGACGGACATACCGAAACTATAAGGGTTCCTTGTTTACTACGGAACCCTAAAAACATACTTGCGTCGTAATGGTTACTTCCATAAATAAGAATAAAACGCCACTGCATTACTCCATTTCCTGTTTCGTAAACAGAACATGTCTATTATAAAACTTAGAATTCCACATCCGTGTTAACAGGGCTGCATAGCGACGATCTTCATAAAAGCCAACATCTTCTGGTGCCGCTACCGCAAGTTCTCGAAGCTGGGCCAGTACCCGGTGACTGAGGTGCTGGTGGTGACACTGGTCACCGCCATCATCGCCTACCCCAACCCCTACACGCGTATGAACACCAGCGAGCTCATCTATCTGCTCTTCAACCAGTGCGGCATCTCCAACTCAGATCCTGTGTGGTGAGTCTTATTCTGATTCTTATGCGTTACGTCATACGACATTATGTAACAAACTTGCTTATTCCTTGATGAAAGGAGTAAACAGATTTATACATTAAAAAAGTAATTAGGGGAAAATGAATTTAATAAATGATGAAATGAAAAATACAATAAATTAGTACAAAAGTGAAGGGCAGGTTAACCGAGAACGTTTTAAATATCTCCGCAAATCTCTGAGCGTGATAGTAACTGAAGACAAACTTGCAGTCGTAGAAAGCTGGCTTGATTAAGATGAGCTTGACCACGACGAACTTGATGCAGGGCGATTTGGTAGGACCCACCAGCAGACACGTACCGCCCAATGCCAGGCTCGTCAGCTCGAAGAGCAGCTTCCAGCAGACAGGTAATGAGCCCCAGTGCCAGGCTCGTCAGTTCGCAAAGCAGCTTCCAGCAGACAGTTAGCAACAGCCACGGCAGCACTAAACGAAGGCCGCTCTTTGACTCCACCAGGCTGTGCTCAAAACTCAAGATATGACAGATCTTGACTCCAAACTAGACTTAGCTGTTTTCTTGATTTTAGACTATACTGATTTCTCGTGTCCAGACTGAACCGACTCTTAACTCCAGACTAGAACTGAACTCTTGACTCCAGACTAGAACCAGGGCATCTGTCAGAAATCCCTTTTATACCCTGATCTTCCGTTTCTTTTCTTCCAATCATTTTTTTAGATTCAAAACTGCTGCGCTCTAGTAAGACGCAACCTGCCAGTATTAAAAACAGCCAGTAACAATGGTCAAAAACCCTGCACATAATATTTTTAGAAATATAACTCAGAATATCTTTACACAGCAAATATTCGCAATTAACTATAAAATACACCAATGAACTCACGAATTGATGATAATAATTTTTAGTAATACATAATCTAAGTGAAACCTTCATAGAGAGTTTGGCTGGTAACAATCAAAAATAAAAGTAAATGACATCTGACAAATTTGAAGTAAACATGTCACAACAAAGGATATAAAGAAAATATTTATAAAAATGAATCGATTGATAAAATGCCAATGTTAAACCAGTAAAAGTATGAATATGGATGATAAGTGTGAGTATAAAGTATCTGTAGTAAGCAGATACTATATTTCCCCAACGACCCCGAGAAAATTTTTGGCCTAGAACAAAAATTTTGGTAAGGTTAAAGTATTACAGCATTCACAAAACTTTCATAACTCATTCAAACATACCGACATCTTACGAAGTTAGGCCAGGTAGGATTCACATTCAATGATCACTACTCCACCTGATAAATCAATAACAGTAGGCTTATTTTTGGAGTTGTAATCCGCTCGCGTCTAAAACCCATAATAAGATGAAAAATAATAATAAGGGATCCACCCCAATCAACTTTTAGAGTTGAAGATTAGCGAAGGCTTATTTTAAGGAAGTCGCAACCCGCTTCAGTCAACTTTTAGAGTTGAAGATTAGCGAAGGCTTATTTTAAGGAAGTCGCAACCCGCTTCAATCAACTTTTAGAGTTGAAGATTAGCGAAGGCTTATTTTAAGGAAGTCGCAACCCGCTTCAGAGTCAACTTTTAGAGTTGATAAGAAAATAGTTATACCAACTTATAGTACAGTTAGTATAATAGAAGGTTAGATAACTTGTACCTAAAAGCACTTCAAAGAGTTATCTGATAAGAACAGATATAGAAGAAGATTAAAAATAATCTTTTAATGGTTTAAGAACCAATGAATGAACAAAGAAAATAAAAACTTAAGAGTTTAAATAGACCGAATAAAACTCTACAGTTAGAAGAAGGGAAGAGGAAGATGAGTCATGAGTAAGTATAAGATAAAAAAGTTAAAAATAAAGTAGATAAAATTAAAAGGGAGAAAGAGAGTCAAGAGAGTCTGAGTTATTATTAAGAAGGACGCAAACAGCGCCAATAATAGTTCGAGCCCACGACACTAAACCTTTTTTGATGAGATTCATAGAAGATATAGATAAATATATGAATTAAGTGTTTAAGAGTATAAGTAGAGATTTAGTGATGTAATATGATGAAAATATGATAAAAATAGTTACCAAATATAATCTCTTGTGGAAGTTGTTTTAGAATTTAGGGAATATGTTTAAGATCAAGACTTGATTTTGCGTTAGGCGCCAAAATGTAACAAACTTGCTTATTCCTTGATGAAAGGAGTAAACAGATTTATACATTAAAAAAGTAATTAGGGGAAAATGAATTTAATAAATGATGAAATGAAAAATACAATAAATTAGTACAAAAGTGAAGGGCAGGTTAACCGAGAACGTTTTAAATATCTCCGCAAATCTCTGAGCGTGATAGTAACTGAAGACAAACTTGCAGTCGTAGAAAGCTGGCTTGATTAAGATGAGCTTGACCACGACGAACTTGATGCAGGGCGATTTGGTAGGACCCACCAGCAGACACGTACCGCCCAATGCCAGGCTCGTCAGCTCGAAGAGCAGCTTCCAGCAGACAGGTAATGAGCCCCAGTGCCAGGCTCGTCAGTTCGCAAAGCAGCTTCCAGCAGACAGTTAGCAACAGCCACGGCAGCACTAAACGAAGGCCGCTCTTTGACTCCACCAGGCTGTGCTCAAAACTCAAGATATGACAGATCTTGACTCCAAACTAGACTTAGCTGTTTTCTTGATTTTAGACTATACTGATTTCTCGTGTCCAGACTGAACCGACTCTTAACTCCAGACTAGAACTGAACTCTTGACTCCAGACTAGAACCAGGGCATCTGTCAGAAATCCCTTTTATACCCTGATCTTCCGTTTCTTTTCTTCCAATCATTTTTTTAGATTCAAAACTGCTGCGCTCTAGTAAGACGCAACCTGCCAGTATTAAAAACAGCCAGTAACAATGGTCAAAAACCCTGCACATAATATTTTTAGAAATATAACTCAGAATATCTTTACACAGCAAATATTCGCAATTAACTATAAAATACACCAATGAACTCACGAATTGATGATAATAATTTTTAGTAATACATAATCTAAGTGAAACCTTCATAGAGAGTTTGGCTGGTAACAATCAAAAATAAAAGTAAATGACATCTGACAAATTTGAAGTAAACATGTCACAACAAAGGATATAAAGAAAATATTTATAAAAATGAATCGATTGATAAAATGCCAATGTTAAACCAGTAAAAGTATGAATATGGATGATAAGTGTGAGTATAAAGTATCTGTAGTAAGCAGATACTATAATTATCATAGCCAGAAGGCGGTGCAGCAGACCTCTTCGAATGGCAGAATGACCTGGATAAAACCTAATAACAGTGGTCCACATTGGCCCTAGATCGGAAGAACTGGAAGTCAATGGGAGAAGCCTCTGCCCAGCAGTGCTGTGACGCTGGCTAACAGTCCCAGCAATAACAAGCTGTTGATTTAGTGAATCAAGAGATCTCTAGCTGTCATCTTGTAATTGTCATTGCTTGCTCAAAGTGACTGCCCGTCTCGACTGTCGTTCGCTAACGAGTCACAGCTGATAGCTCTTTGTTAAAAGTAATGTTACAATGAACTGGCCAGCGTCCTTATCAAAATCATTTCTGAGTAGTTGATGTACAGGACAAGTTAATAGTTACAATACAAATGGTCAACAAGTTAAAATGAAATGTCTATTATACATAGACGGTCAACTTGCTATATAACTTGAGACTGGACTTGTCTTATATCGTCCAGCTATGAAAGTGTTGTGGTTCCCCCAGTGACTACAATCGCAACTTCACGGACGTGAATTCGGCTATCGAGAAGGCGGCGGCGGGCCCGGGCGTGTACCGCGCCATCTGGCTGCTCTTCCTCGCACTCATACTCAAGCTTGTGATGACCATCTTCACCTTCGGCATCAAGGTGCCCTGTGGACTCTTCATACCCAGTCTCGCGCTTGGGGCTATTGCGGGCAGGATTGTGGGCATCGGTAAGTACATTATCGGCAAACAATTCATAGGTCAATAGAAACTTTAAAAAAACTATTCTCCAATGTTACAGAAATATCGATAGATGAAATAAATGATAATTACGTCAAAAATGACGATTTGGATAAGACAGCTTTGAGCTTATAGTGTATAATATTTTTATTGTTTTAAAGCTTGAAACTACAGAACTTTTTGATTTTGACGTTAGAACGACATATGCAATGTGTCTGTATACAGGTGTCGAACAACTGGCCTACAACTACCCGAAGGTGTGGCTGTTCTCTGGCGAGTGCTCCACCGGCGACGACTGCATCACGCCCGGCCTCTACGCCATGGTGGGGGCGGCTGCCGTGCTGGGCGGGGTCACGCGGATGACAGGTAACACCTTACTTCTCGTTACTGTGTCTATGGCAATTTGGATTGAATCGGCCTAGATGATGGCTTCGAGTTTGGAGCCTTTAGTAGCGTCGTACATACAATGTGCTAGAACCTAACATTCTAAGTCATATGTCAGCTAGTAGCTACCAACCCGCACTAGGCTCAAGTGGTGATTAAGGCCATACTTTGGCACTTCTCCTTCGCATAGAGAGGGGAACCGTTTCCCACACTAAGAAAATTACTGGCTGATTATGTGGAAGTGTGGAGTCCATCAATGCCTGTAATGAGCAGAGAACGGGATTTCGACTCGATTTAAAGTTCCCATCGTTTATGGAACAGCACTATATGTATTCACTGTGGGGTGTAGAATAACTAACTAACTGCCGGATAAATGGAAAACGGCTCTGTTTTTTCGCTCACACACTTTCATGATAACTAAGTCCACAAATCACGAAATATGCTTCACGGTTAACATAAATACAAAACGCCGTTCTGTTTCTGACATCTTCAAACGACGCTTCGAACAAGCAGATGCATATTGTTATGTGATGTAAGCAGGACAAGCCGGTGTTCAATGACAAAAGTCACGATACTTTCGGAAACAGAGGCTGACATAAAGTTGTATGCTTGCAGTGTCGCTGGTGGTGATTATGTTCGAGCTGACAGGCGGCGTGCGCTACATCGTGCCGCTGATGGCGGCCGCCATGGCCAGCAAGTGGGTGGGAGACGCGCTCGGCCGGCAGGGCATCTACGACGCGCACATCGCGCTCAACGGCTACCCCTTCCTCGACAGCAAGGACGAGTTCCAGCACACCTCACTCGCCGCCGATGTTATGCAGCCCAAGTAAATACTTCCCACATTCATTACGTGACTATAGTTCGGTTCAATTTTTCTGACAGCTCAGATACTACCTGCGAGTACTTTGAAGTTTTATTGAAATTTAATTACAAAAATAAAAATCATGATTTAGGATTTAATCAAAATATATAACTGTCTGCACATTACAGTCAAGACGATTTGTCTTCTGCGCCCCGCTGATACGTAAAATTGTGTTCTGCGGAGCATTGTGTTAGATGTATCGAGCCGCCATAAAGTTTGAACAGAACTATACTAATAATTCCCATATTGTTTACGTTATTTCTAATACTTCCCATATTGTCCACGTGGGTCTATTTTAATGTTGCACCGGTAACTGAAATTTCAGAATTTTTGCCAAAATCTTGAAATAAACACGTGCCCCAGGTGAGCCAGAAAGTCACGTTCTCGCTGCGGTCTCTCTATAGATTCAAGCATTTCATCATTTGCCTAATTCCTTCACACTGCACTAGGTTTTTGTCCAATTTGTCTCAACAGCAAAAGCTCTAGAACACGCATCCTTTGTTTGGCATTACTTTTGTAATACCAAAGGATGCGTGTTCTAGAGCAAAGCATATTCACTTTTAAAAGAAAAGAGTCAGACTAAATAGAATTCTAGTCATTATTATTAGGTTTCTGGTTTTTATTTAATTTTTTTATTTGCGTTTCTAAGAGATTGGACGGAGAAAGCAACCTTTGCCAAGCAGTGGGACAATATAGGCTATAAACAAAACAACAATAGTCTATTTTATTTGTATACAAGCTGTTGCCCGCGACGTCGTTCGCGTGGAAATTGTAAGAGAAAAAAAATGGCCCACTACCTACCTACCTAAAAACCTTCTACAAAGTATTAGAAACCATTTAAGAAAAACAAGTAACAAATCGGTGAAGTCGTTCTCAAGTTATGGCGTAAATATAAGATGTGTATTATCAGTATCTATGCAAGTGTATTAATTTTCGTAAACAAGTAGTTATATTTAGATATTGTCACATTTTTTTCATACTTAACCCAAAGGTTGACTGGTAGAGAATGCCTTGTTATCTAGTTAAGAATAAAGAAATAAATAGACATAAAGTTTCCGACTCTCGGTCTTGCGCTATAACAGGGTGAATTTTTCAAGTGGGCGTGGATGGCCAAATCCGAATCTATGAGAAATAGCGAAAAACACTCGGAGCCTGATTTTGATGAAAACCAAATGCATCATTGGAATTTTGGAAAAATCTATATTCCTAGCCAAGAATCAAACCGTTTATTGTAAAAATTAAAAAAGGGCACAAACTGTATTGAGGCACGCCCACTTTATAAAATCACCCTGTATATTGCTCATCGAAGGATAATGTAGGCGCGCATTTTACTTTTTTTATTACTTACATTTAGAATTGAATACACAATATCAATCGGTTAGCCTGAAAGATAAGAAACTTTCAAAGATGCTGAATGAAAAGGACTTACAGGTGATACGAAGATTTGTTCAAACTCAAAGCATTTATTTCAATATTAGACCATTACAGGCAGTTTGAATGTCAAAAAAGCTAAGCTATGCTTCACAAGCATTGCTGCAAAGGTAAAGTTTCTGGCGAGAAATGCAGAATTATGCGATGAATTACGCATGCTGTGCGATACCGATGTAAATCTCCTCTAGTATATCCACATTTCGTTAGATATGGATACGTCCCATATAATAGGGTAAGCCTATTGCCACCGACCGGCGCTAATCCAGACTGGGTAATACTGAGTAATTAAACAACATTATATCAAAACGTCTCAAATACAAAGAAAAACAGTTATTTTTTACAACACTTGATAAAGAAGTCTGAAAGTGGCCCCGGCGATTGAAAAGCTGTGTGATGATCTTTAATCGAGGTATGGGCATGTGATGCGGAGGAATGAGGAAAATTTAGAGAGGAAATGTTGAGTTTGAATGTAGATGGGTATAAGAGTAGAGGGAGACGAGAACAAAGAAACGGTGGATGGACTATATGAAGGATCATGACTTGATATGGCAAAATTACGTAAAAAGATCACCACATTACAAGCTTTTTTTTAAGTTGGTTATGTCTTTTTGTAGATATTGATGTGATCCCTTATTCAAGCCAAGTAGGGTATTTTACACATATTTACGCCAAGCCGTTCACTTAGATTCTAAGTGTACGGCGGAACTTGGAATAGACCATAGTCTAAGTCTTAAAGTATAGAGTACTCCTATTGGCTTGGCGTAATTTATTAGTTTTGTTTTTTGCGTAATTAATTTGCTTGCTCGCGATCGCTGTGCGCTAAACATCATTTTTTTTGCAATTTTCCTTTAAATGCAAATGTTTTACTATTATTTTGTTTTGTAGCATTTATATTTATGATGATTTTCAGTTTTATTTAAGTTTGTTTCCAATTTCTAAACTATATTGTAATGTCCAAAAGTTTGGCTTAAACTATAACATTATGGATTAATATCCAAACAAAAATGGATTAAAATAAAGGGAGACTATATTTAAAATAAAATATTACTTTTTACCGTCGAGAGAGAGAAAACTTCAGTAATTTAGAGGCATGATATTTTTGTATCTCTGATTTATCTAATTTGTGTAGCCCTTATACTTTTGGACTTTACCATGTATTTGGAAATGAACACATACAAGTAAAACCGAACATGTTTGATTGGCTTTGCTCGTTATTACTCCTTATTTTGTTTCACGCACCAAATTTGCGCTGCACCCAGCCCTGCCACTTGCGATATGACTTGCACTTGAATGCTTGTTAAATGCATGTTATGTATGTCAATAAGTTAGTCCGCGAAAAAGAAATAAGTATTTGTCAAAATAGTATGTCCCGTCGTCTACGTCCCGTCAGCTGCTAACGACATAGTAGTACCGGTGGCTGAATAGTTGTGTGTTAATCGGTTGTCGTGGTATGGGGCATGTGATGCAGAGGTATGAGGAAAATGTCGTGAGGAAAGTTTTGAGTATAAATAAGGATAGGTACAAGAGTGGAGGTAGACGAAAGAAACGTTGGATGTACCGTGAGAGAGATGATATGGCAAGAACGGAGGGAGGTGTCCGATGAGATGACGAGTAATACAGAAAATGAATTAAGGACGCTTTTACATTTTTCTGCAAATAACAGTGCTTTTCAGGTACCATTTTAATGTACATGCAATAAAAAATGTGAAGATATCATGGTCTTAATTTATAGATAATATATTCATCTCCAGATTGGAATCAAAAAAATTGTATGACGTTATACAAAATTTTCTCACAAATACGTTTTTCCCATCACAATAATCGCAGAAATTCAAAAAAGTAGGGTCCGAACAGGTACCATTTTAGGTAAATTTACAGGTGATTTTATCTTCAAAATTATAATTAATTGCGGTTTATATAGTCCTTTATACGTGTAGCTATTTTTTTTGCATCAAAATCAATATATTTTTCAATTATTAGCTAAAATAAAAACACTTGTCGATTTCTTCATACATTTTGCACTCGCGGTTCATCATTCCGCGCTCAGAAGCGCTCGCGGAAGGACGGATGTATCGCTCTCTTGCAAAAAATAAATACGATAAAAGTAATAGAAAAGATTGTAGTGTGCATGCGTGTGAGTCCGTCGTCGTCGTCTATCGTGATTGTAAGGAGTTGATACTTTTTCGAACAGAAATAAAATTAAGTACAAGTTTCATACTTTTATTATTAGAACGTTATTTAGAAATTATGTTGGGTAAGAGCTTTGGGATGGGTGGGGTTAAGCAGTTGTTGACAAGGTTGAAAAATGGATGGGTGGTTTTGAGAAGCTATTAGTAAGGTTAGGATTTGAATGGGTAAAGTCAAGCTGTCTGTGGTGAGGTTCGAAAGTGGATGGGCGGGAGGAGTGTTATAATTTTGACCGGTGTGTATGTGTGTATGATGATTCTCGGTGTGATAGTCAAAAGCAAAATCCAAGATGGCGCCGATAAAATTTTGTGAATTTTTCGTCATAGCTGTCATTTTCGTAGTTTTTGAGGTAGCAAATAACGGACATAGGATCAAAACCAAAATTAAAGATGGTGCCGACGAAAATTTAACATCTTTTCGTAATGGGTGTCATTTTCATGGTTTTTGGGGTAGCTAATAACGAATATGGGGTCAAAATCAACATGCAAGATGGCGCCGACGAATATTTAACATCTTTTCGTCATGGGTGTCATTTTCATGGTTTTTGGGCTAGCTAATAACGAATATGGGGTCAAAACCAACATCCAAGATGGCGCTGACGAAATTTTAACATCTTTTTGTCATTGGTGTCATTTTCATGGTTTTTAGGGTAGCTAATAACGACTATGGGGTCAAAACCAAAATCCAAGATGGCACCGACGAAAATTTCCAAAAATAGTTTTTGAAATTTTAACATTTAAAAAAAAAAAACAAAAACTAACCGATTTGGCGTATAGGCTTTCCTTACAAGCTAACAGTTTTCAATGTCCCGGAACACGAGACAGCCTACAATCAAAGTCCTGCAAGACTTTTAGTAAAAAATGAATTTACGTTGTTTTTTTTTTAGAAGGGTAAGCCTTTTTTTGAAGAATTTAAATTGAGTTAATTTCTGGTGAAACGTATTAACAAATGCATTATTAGTAAAAATCAAAGATCGTTAAACAGAAAATTAAATCTTAATAACTTTGAAGTTAATTTCAGTCAGAATAATTCCCTTTGTTTATTCCTTTTAATCACACACATTTTAAATTTTATGCAGTTATACCTTAAAAATCATACTAACTCTTAATAACTTTACTATTATCGAGTAATTCTAGTATCTAATCATTCGTCATAATCACAACATTGTTCATTTATGGTAACAATCTCAGTAATGTCCCGTCGATTAAACATGGCAGACAAACAGGCAGAACGAGCACACCGCGTTGCAAGAATTAAAAAACGCATCAAATTTAAATATCCAAGAACGTGGGTTATATTGATGATGAATTTTCATTTCTGGATGCTACTCCAGATGGCAAATGCGAACTTGGCATTAAGTAAAGTGTTCATCATCTGCGTATACTTTAAAGTTAGATCCTAAAGAAGCGATAAAACAAAAGAATATTTACTTTTGGGTGTACAGATCTGAAGCTTTCATCGTCAATAAAAAAAGTAAATGGTACTACCAAGTACAAGGCCAGTTTCGAGTAACTGGTCAAGACATGTGTGTGTTCGCAGTGTGAACAGGCGGTCAAAAGACGGAAAACTGAAATACGAATTTGTGAAAAGAGACGACCAATTCAAGAAGGATATGAAAGGAAATTTAATAAAATTCTACAATAACTGTTTTCTTCCAGAACTGGTTGACCTCGAGGGTCAACCAGTTCTGGAAGAAAACAGTTCAGTACCCAAGGTCTATGGACCTAAGGGACCATAGTTGACACACACGCAAAAAACGCATTGAGTGTAAAAAATAATGCATAAAAGCTAAGGTTGCAAATAACTACTGTCGGTGTATTTTTGTAGCCTTTATTAAATCTATTATAGATTTTTACTACTCCGTGTGTTTTAAACTTTATCATAAATGCTGAACCTACACCATAGTCTGATAGTAGATCATTCGGGAGTCTAGATTTATTTTACTAATGCTAGTAAAATTGTATGTAATAATATTTTAGATGTGCATGTAGTTGCAAAATGCTTGTTATTGAAGAGTTCCATTCTCTTCGAAGGTCTCAGACTCTAATATATTTTACAATGATTACTCCAGTAATATCGGATTAGTAGTTTTTGAGAAAATCGCGGATATATATTTGGAGCGAATAGAGAAACTTCTTATTTTGAAGTCAGTTGAAAATACTAACCTACTTATTACGACGACGGTACTAATTAACATCAAATGCATTTTCAAAGTTCCAAGTAACCTTCCGGAAACAAATTCAATAAAATTAAAAAAAATATAATCAAGGACCAAGATTATTTAAGTGATGTATAAAATCGAGCGCTCAAAATGTGCGTACGGGTGATGTTGCTGTGTGCGATTTTAGATACCTAAATTTAAGTTTGTCGAAAATGTAACAGCGTCCTTAAGAAAAGGGCAAGAGGAAGATGATGACTATTTGAAACAAACTATATTTGTTTATTTAAATTGATCTTAAAAACACTTACACGTAAAAGTTATTAATACATTTAAAAACTACCTAAGTCTGTGTTTCATAACCATTCTATCATCAGTCAGTCTTTTTCAAGTGCAGATATAATTGTGAGGACCATGCAAATTAGTGCCAGGAATGGTCTTTTTTAGGATAGAAGAATCCACACATAATGTGTTAGTAATCGTAACGCAACTCACAATAATACGTAATTTCAAAAAATCCTAGATTTCGCTGTGACGTCCGCGACATGTATTTGATCGTTTTTCTATGTTGCTGTATTGCGTCGCTTTCTGAGTGTGGCTGGAAGCGCCATGGTAGCCCGCGTGCAATGCATGACTTTTGTCCCAAATTATCACCATTTCCTTAAAGTATTGTATAAATGGCGTACCTGGGACTACCTGTCATACAACGATTGCTAAAAACGGCCCATGGTGTCACCCTGTCTAAATATCTAGTAGTAGTTAGAGTATACTATCTATCCAAGTTATTTATTTTGTCTTTGGTTAAGTTGAATGGTATAATAAGATGTTGTAACGGCTTTCCGCAGACGCAACGAGACGCTGTCGGTGATCACTCAGGACTCGATGACGGTGGACGACGTGGAGACGCTGTTGAAGGAGACGGAGCACAACGGCTACCCCGTCGTGGTGTCCAAGGAGTCGCAATACCTGGTGGGCTTCGTGCTGCGCCGGGACCTCAACCTGGCCATAGGTATCTCTTAAACCTTAACCTTACCACATACTCTGCTGTACATCATTCTGAATCCCCCTACATAGAAATTACTCATCGGTTATTTTTTTTTACAATAGTGGAATACCTACCCGGTCAAAATGTATGGAACAGCTGTTTTTTTTAGTACAGGTTGACGTTTTCGTGTCCCATTCACCCCATGAATCACAGTTCAGAGCAGAAATTACTGTAGTTGCCCATTCCAAAGCGTAGATCTCAATGGAGAAGAATGGGCAAGAAACTCCATGGACTCTCTTTTAAATCAAAATATGTTACAAAATCTTGGTTACATCATTCATGTTAAGGTTATACTAGTCGCGGGCTCGAACTCACTGGTGCGCGTGGCCAAAAGGCACGCTGTCTCACCTAGCATCGTGCCCGACAGAGATAGTATCAGTGATGAGCAGTTAGACGCTAGTCTTCACGCACGTCTAGTTCGTACGCACACACACAGCGTTCCGAAACGTTCCGAACAGAAACGAAGTTACACGATGCACGCATATGCCACTCGACGCCGCGCCGCTCGACACTCGCCGAGAACCTACCTACAAACTCGTACTAAACTGCGTTATCGTTTTATCTATACAGAGCTGATATGACAGAGGGGCATTAAATTACGCTACGTATACTATACGTGTTTAGTATTAATCCGATACGATATAAAAATAAAAAGCAACCAAATTGAGATTTTTTTTCTTTCAAACAAACTAAATAGCTTACAAATCAGAGTAAAACGCAACCACCCTTTGTAAATAAATTTCACTGACCTAGCAAAGCGGCAACGTCGCGCGCGTGCCCGAGCTTGTGTCAAGGCGGTGGCGCGGGCGGGCGCTTAGGCCTCCGCCGTCTTTTATGATAGGGAAGGTTTTGAAGTAGGTACGCACACAACAACAATCACAACAAAAACACAAAATTTTTAATGTGTCCTCCATTCACATTAACCTTTTAACCGCCTACGTCGGATTAATCCAACAAATATTTTCGAGTCCATTTCGCCAGGGTCGTATATTTCCGACTAAAATACAACAACTCGTTTAATGTGCTTTTTTTATTTAATTACGCTGTATGCGATCAAAAAGTTGTTTATATTAGATAAATAGTTAATTAAGTAATCATTTACAATTCAATGCACTTTAGTCTCTTAATTAGAAGTCCTTAAAATAATGTCCAAAGTTCAACGAAATTACTAATATAATTTTTAATCAATTGTATTGATGTACAACGCCCATGTCGGAAAAATCCGACATTAGGGACGGGACAGATACGATACAAAAATAAACATAAATCAAAATATTTCTCTTTATACTGACTAATCTATACTAATATTAGGTAGGGAAGTCGGGTAGGTACGTAGGTGCGCTAGGTAGGTAGGTAGCCAGTAGCCGGGAGCGAAGCCGCGGGCACAGCTAGTTAACTATAAAACAAATACAGCAATTGTTAATAAATACACACACAAATATTAGTGTATTTTTATTATTATTACATTTAATTCCTTTGAAATTAAGTAAATTTACTTGTGAAATGTCAGAGACTTATTTGATGGTTCCCATCCCTAGCCTACATGTTCCGAAACATACTTTGTTAGTACTCCCTGCGCCACGGTCGGATAAAGACGACCGCTTCTTACGTCATAAACGAGTGCCGACTTCTGGAATTTTCCATTTGTGTTGTGCTTATGCATGTTGTTTTACATTCATGTGTCGATAAATTTAACTCTGAGTTAAGTTTTTCGTGCAAGTATCCCTTAGTGTAATACAAATTGTGATAAATATCTTTATCATGTAAGTCAATAGGTAAACTATTATTGACATTGTCCAAGTAATTTTTTTATTTCTGTTTGTTGTTAAATTATTTTAATACAAATTGTGATTGTGATTATTATCGTAACCTAGATGGTTACGATAATTAGTCAATACGTAAATTACTACTATTGAGAAAATAAAAATAAATTGTGATTTCAGACTATTGTATTTTATTATACTTACTCAAGTTTCTATTATAAATAACTATTGTCTGACAATTACGTAAGTCGATCAAAAAGTACAAAACAACAATTAGTAGGTAATAATTCCAAAAATGTAATTGAAACAAACTTGTTAAACTTTATTGTATACCTACATTAAACGAAAGTAGTACTTATTAAAACGAAATATCGACATCGAAAAAGTTGAGTATTGCACTTCCCTCTTTGTTGTAAGTATTTATTTTTCGATTCACTGTGCCGGGCGCTGGGTGCACGACAATTTATATGAAGTCGGGCGGTTAAAAGGTTAATGCACAAATTATACTGATGGAGAGTATTGTTATTTATTTTAAATTAAAATCATGTCCGTGTATTCTGCCGCCGTGTAAGTTACACGAGGCATTGTTGAACACTTTAATTACACACACACACACACACACAACAAAGTTGAATTACGTGTCCTATCACAATAAAAAAAAAACACTAACACTATAAAATAATAATCCCAAGTTACGTGTCCTGTCACAATAAAAAAAGAAATACTGTCTTAAACTTATTTAGTGTCCTATCACAGTAACAAAACAAAATCACAATTATATGCGCGACTTCGCCAAACAAAAGCGGCGCAGGAGCTTCCGTGTTACGTAACGTACATTCCGGAAGGATAGCATCGGCGTACTGACGCGCCCCACTTACCGATCGCAAGGATTAGTGATGTTCAAAGTTGCTTTATGGCAATCACTTGCTTAATGCTTTATATTTTAAGCAAACTATTTTATATGCTTTATTAAAAGCATGCTTTTTTATAAGCGTAGGAACCTGTTACGGCCAAACGGGCGAGTGCGAATAAAACAAAGCGCGGTGTTGTCTTGTCAGAGCGGAATATTACATCACGTTTATGAATTTATTACGAAACAGTAAAAAAAAACAATAAACTTTCCTTCATACTTTCCAGGCTTAGGACTTTGGCTAAGTGTTATATGAAATAAAGTAAGTTAGTATTTTAAAAAATTGTAGCAGTTTTACTGCCATCAATGGGCTTTTCAAAAAAGTTCGATATTGGCAAATCACTGTTCCATTTAGACATTTTCGTCCGTTAAATACCTACACACAAAACAGCACAATATCTCACTCAGTCAATCGTCCTTACTTACACAATTATAGGTTTTCATGTACTTAATTGCGTTTCATATCACTGTTTATTTACACTAAAAAATCGCGAAGCCAAAGAAGCATAACAACATTGTAAGTTAACGTTACGTGAGCCGCACGAGATCGCGATATCGCAAGCGCTGCGTAAAATGATTTAGCACGCGACCGAAAGCAAAGCAATCGCTCGCATGCGACGACTGCTTTGCTTTGCTTTTTTTTACTCGCCGCACCCGCCGCGCTGCGGTGCGACGGAGTGACATAGCATAGAGTGCCGATATAAGCGATGTAAAGCAAAAAGCAAATAGCAACAAGTGAGAGCCACGATAGCATTTGCTTTATGTTATGTATAATAAGCACGGTGCTTTATTTTGCTATATGCTTTATTATCCACCACTAGCAAGGATCTAGAAATTAGAATGCAATAACAACACACTGACCTATTTCCATTTCTTTTACGCACGGGATGTTTTGCAATGACTTGCGTCAGAGCGGCAACAACGCAGGTTATACTCAGATTTATCGTTTTAAGGTGCATGACCTACGCGTAGACATAATCAGCTGTTAGGAAAGATACATCGTGT
Source organism: Cerastis leucographa (assembly GCA_963082945.1). Classification (NCBI taxonomy): domain Eukaryota; kingdom Metazoa; phylum Arthropoda; class Insecta; order Lepidoptera; family Noctuidae; genus Cerastis; species Cerastis leucographa. The sequence continues at coordinate 30,331,045 of OY720378.1, forward strand.
TCAAACGGAGCAAAAACTTAAAAAAAATCATTTGCGACTAAACTACTGCTCCTATTTAATTGATTTTCGGTACAGAGCTTGGAAATGGTACCTAGTATAGGCAGTTTAAAGGAAAGCAACTCTGTATATGGCTATATTATAAGTACCTAATATGGATTGCTTATTTTATTAAATATGTTAAGTTTTCCCCGAGTTGTTATGCAGAGATCGCTCAAGAGCTCACGAATCAGCGCCGTGCCGACGGATGCGTACGTGCGGGTTGGTCTTATGTCCGAGTGGATACCTAATAATTGTAATTAGTTGTGCCTGCATATTTTTTTTAGGTAATATCAATAGGTAATCAATATCACTAAATGTAAACACTGTTTTTATCAAAACGAGTGACAAATCATGTTTTTTCTTAGTAACCTACGTACCTAGGTACCTAAAGTTTACATTTTAGTGTCCACGAGGCGGCGACCGTTTGTGGCATTTTTGTTGTATTGTAGGTACATCGGTAATTATAACAGTAGGTACGCACGACAGCTGATCAATCTATACAAAACCAGTTTATGCGAATCTCTCACTGGATAGAAAATATAGACAAAGCGAGGCCACGTTATACTGGAAGTATAAAGTTTGAGGCAGGGCTTGTTAACGTTACCAACTAACAAAATAATAACCGTTACTTAACGTTAATTCCAATGTGATCCCTTATTAACTTTACAAAAATATAACGTTAATTGATAACATTACCAATAATTTAACGTTAAATACAATTAACTTAATATACTATAATAACGTTATTTTACCGTTAATTTACCTGGTCAAATTGAAGGTTGTGTCTGGTATGTGAGATGCTAAGTTGCTAACCATATACTGACTTCCTCAACCACGACCTAGCGACCCACGAAATGCGGCGTTCGCAAGGTTGGTTGCAATTAACAGTTATAAAGAATAACGATAAAAGGTTGCAAAATGTTGTTAAATGTTTTAACGTTATTTTAATATTAACGGTATCACTGACAAATGAAGGTAACATTACGTAAATTTTACCGTTATTTAAAGCCCTGGCTTGTTGTGCCGCCGTGTGTACCTATGTTAATCCCACATATACCTACTTTGTCCGCCGCCAAAGTCGTTAACTCCATACATCAAGTAGATACCGAACAACGAAAAATTACAGTTGTTAATTGAAAGAAATTGTTTCGCAAGCAAATAGAATAAACCAAGTAACATATACATCATGATTTTTTTTAGTGTATGATATGTAGAGCGAGCAGTACTTTATTCATGTACCATCCCCTCTAGTTCTTTTGAACTTCTTTTTGAGAGAGGCACTTAGTTTTAGGCGCCCTTTTTTCCCATTCGCCAATCTTTTGTATCTTTTCCATAATAATAACAGCTTTATAAAATACCTAAACACTATAAATAATATATTTTATGAAAGTAATGTTTTTATTCATAATTATAGGTACCGTTATTTATTTGTTAATTATAATATGATTCTATTAATTTATTTTTGTAGGCAGTCTTCTAACTATGTGTAAGGCTTCTAAAAATGTAGATATGTACCTAGTATTTCATTGAAGTAATGAAGTCGGTAAAGAAAACTATTAAAAGTCACATGATAATTTGTGACAACCATCGGAATCGCGACATCAGACGCGAGTGCGAAGCGCGTGGCGAGTACCGATGCAACGCGACGCGGCGTTTGCTATCAGCTGATGCAAATTCCTTGATTTAGTAATCTATTATATAGGTAAGCACTTTATTATAATAGTACCTACTAATATTATAAAGCTGAAGAGGTTGTTTTAACGCCTAATATATACCAGTCTCTGATCTCCCAAACTAGATACCTACCACATTAATCTTGTAATTTTTGTTAAGTACCTACCCTATTTATTGAGAAAGGTTATGTTAAATTATTATAAGCTATAAAATAACACTGGGACTCATGGGAGCGGAGCAGTAAATAGGTTCCTTCGGGAACGCGAGTTAGGAAATCCTAGAAAGTACAAGCATACCTATATGAGCCTATATGGGTGCCTAATACGATATAAAACTAGGTACATACCTACGTTATCAATAGGGTACCTCGACCCGACTGCCAAGTGCCACGTAGCACAATATAGATATTTTTACCGTGTCAGAAGTGCCAGAGTTATGTATACTACCTACCTACTATTTGAGCAACCATTTTCATTTCCTTAGGCATACGAAATAAAAGTCAAGAGCGCATCACGGGTCATCATCATACATACATAGGGTGCCTAGTGTACCTATACAAAGCCGCGCTCGTGGCGCCACGCGACGTTCGCACGGACGTAATAACATCGCGGGGGGATTTTACCTCGTTGTTTATACTGCTATGTTATCACTACATGGTATAAAATGTTTAGTATATATAATTTATCGACATCCACGCGGGCGAAACCGCGGGCAAAAGCTAGTTTTCTAAAGCAGCTCGTAGCTGAAACGAGTTTGTCCCGAATAGATTTTCAACTTTGAACTCTAGAGCATAAAGTTGAAAATCTATTAAAAACAAACTGTCTCGTCGAGGACCCAAACAGTGTCGCCATCGACAACGTGCCTTTGCTGTCGTTGACGCGTGTCGCTCGTGTACAATATCACTGGCACAGCGTCCACTCAAACCAACAATTCCCATTAGTAACAAAAATTCGGAGTCCAAACAGTGCGAAGTCAAACAGAGAAAGTAGATAATATCGAAATCCTAAGTTCAAGCCAGGGGTCAATGTAGTGTAGTAAACTTAGAGCACAGGTATAAGACAACATAAACGTCATACGAACGACAGCCCGCAGCAGACTGACTGACTCAGAGACTGAGTCGAATAAAACTAGAATACCTACGCCTGAGCGAGAGCCGCGCGTGTGACATATTGTTCATGTGTGCGTGAGCGTCGCCCTCCCGCACCGGACCGGGGGAAACATTATTCAGTGAGATGCACGAAAATTCATAGCAAAAGGCGTGCGTAAAAAAGTACGAAAAGGCCTTTGGAAGATAGTGTTTTATGAAAAAACCACTGCGTGTATCAATTACAAATAAAATTGTATTGAATGCTTTGATAATTGTGCTGTGTCGGTACCGACTTTGTTTTGGAAATTTGACACTTCTTTTATTAATAATTTACGACCAAAGTTGCGTTAAAATTTGCAATGAAAACGAATCTTTGATAGCTCGTAACTTTTTAATGGCTTTTTATTTTACTATTCTGTTTCCGTACAGACCAAATTAATAATGAGACAATACCATATCATGTTTTACTTTGGATGTGCTGTGTCAAACAGTGGAGTAAACCCCCCCCCGAAATTTCTTTTGAAAAAATGTCGTAAAGTTTCACCTTAAGAATTACAAATATGTGGGAACGATGTAGAAATACGGGCAAGTCAAGAGCGTCCAGACTCTCCAGAGTAAAAGATTAAATCAGTAATTAAAAAATAAAGTAATTAAAATAAACCGTGGCAGCTAAGAGATGACCAGTCACAACTGACAGCGCCCGTTCACGAACATGACGCATGTATCAGCCATCATTCAACTCAAACATTTTGAAGGGAACTAAACTACCCGACACACCCGCCACCATCAGCGTGACATTTAAGTGAGCATGGCACTCACTCAACCACCAGGGTAATTTTGCGTCAATGAAAGATGTAGGTACTCATTAAATAGTGGCTTTACAGTACATAGTACTCACACATGTGCTAAGCAATTATATAATACTAAGAGATTGAATCTACACAATGCAAATATATTTTTACAACCTTCTGCAGCTTTCACAATAACTTCACTTGGTAATTCAGATGATTCCGACTGCCCCTATGGTTGTGGAGCAGGACCAGCATTGAGCCAAGCATTTTTATCATCAATATAATCCCCCAACTTATAATATGCCTGCCTACATAGTGTGCGTTTTATGCAAGATTTAAATTTCGTTTCATTCAGTTGTAGAATGGGGCAGGTATTTTATTGTAATATTTTGAACAGTACCCCATGAAAGATGAGTCTACTTTAGCTAACCTGAAACCTGACTGAAGTAGTTGGTCCCTGTTTGTGGTATTATAGTGGTGCAGGTCACCTCTTTTACTAAATAAATGCAGATTTTCCCTAACGTACATGATGTTTTCATAGATGTATTAACAAGGTACCGTCATGATGTAAATTTCCTTAAACAGTTCTCTTAGAGAATCGCGCCTACGTAGATCATATATGGCTCTGATAGCTTTAGTTTAGCTTTTCTGCAGAATAAATATAGACTCGATGTCTGCAGCCCGTCCCCATAGTAAAATACCGTATGACATAATACTATGAAAATAACTAAAATACACTATCCTCGCGGTATCTACATCAGTAAATTGACGGATTTTTCTGACAGCATATGCTGCTGAACTCAGCCGTCCTGCAAGAGATGTTAAATGAGGACCCCATTGTGGCCTTGAGTCGAGCGTGATCCCCAAGAAAACAGTTTTATCGACAAATTCAAGTTTCTCTTGATTCAATACTATGTCACAGTCACTGCATTTGACATTTGGTAGAGTAAATCTTATGCACCTAGTTTTTTTCCCCATTTAATACTAAATTATTAGCGGTAAACCATTTATGAACCTGCATTAAAGCGTTATTTACGTCGCGTCGTCGAGATTTGTGGCATGTCTGCTTATCCTAAATATTAAAGAAGTATAGTCAGCAAACAACACCATTTGTGGTTGGTTTTAGAATAAATGGGGAAGGTCGTTAATATATACTAAAAACAGGAAAGGACCCAATATCGAACCTTGTGGTACAACCAATTTTACTTTTAAACCCATTGAGTTTACACCTTTTACTTATAAACGTCTATCATTCAAATACGATCTTACTAAACTGAGCGCAAGTTTACCTAAACCGTAATGCTCAAGTTTCAAGAGCAAGGTTTGGTGATTTACGCAATCAAATGCCTTCGAGAGGTCACAGAAGATTCCTATGGCATCTTGTGCCTCTTCCCACGCGGTATATATGAGTTTTAATAAAGTGACACCGGCGTCAGTCTTACAACGTCCTTTGGTGAAACCGTACTACAGGGTGTTTGGTGCATCGTTTGCTAAATCGAATAGGCCAAAAGGAGAGGTCATTTGCCATCTCTTCACGCCCTTTAACTCATTCCTTGCCACACCGTTGATTTTTATAACAACTTTTTAATTTAAATTTTGAAAAAATTCCAAAATTCAACATTTTGTGTCAAATAAAAATAATAAATTTGTTTGAATTTAAAATTTCCATTTAATTTTGATGTCTACTATTGTTTGATTCTATCAAATTCAAAATTAATTGCTAGGAACAATTACTTTCTTTTTTAATAGCTCGTAAAGTTTTTACAAAAACTTTAAATGGCTATAAAAAAAACTAAAAGCGATCGGGATCATCGAATACCTTTAAAAAGTTCTCTAGTCTGTCCCCTTTTCAACGGTATGCAATATGCCCAAAAAACGTAAATTTTGGAATTTTCCAGAATTAAAATTAAAAAAATTGGTATAAAAAACCGGTGAGGCATGGAATGAGTTATAGGGCGTGAAGAGATAGCAAATGACCTCTCCTTTCGGCCTGTTCGATTTGGTAAACGATGCACCTACACCCTGTATTTCTCATGTAAGATTTTATTGGTGTTAAAGTGGGTGAGCATTTGATTAAGCATTACCTTTTCAAACACCTTGCTGAAAACCGGCAACACGGATACGGGTCTATAGTTATTGGTATCTTTACTGTCCCTAGATTTGAAAAGTGGTATTGGAAGTTACGCTATTATCTTGTTTCTTCAATACAATTTTCAAGTGACAAACATTGTTGCACCATTCGACTTCATCGTTCGGCTGCTTCAGGCTTCCTTCATCTCCATGGTTTGGTAGGCACAGCGTGCACTTCCATTCCAATGATAGGAGATCATATTTTATTCATCATTTTAAGAAATTGTAGTACCAGTTTAACTAAGCAGTCAAAATGGTCGAATGGCCGAATTTTGGCTCTATAGGGGTTACTTTCGAACTGAAAGAATCACGTGTGAAACTATAGTCGAGTGCCATAAGATAATAAGGTGGAACGAAGTTTATAGTGGTCGGATTTTCATGGGAGTTTTTTTATTGAGTTCCTACAGAAGTGGAGAAGAAAGCTAAAAAAAAAATACACCACTCGCCACTTTTTTTTTATTTCCTTTGGTTTTTGAAGTGAAACTTCTTATGTGACTTCCAACAACTTTAACGCTACCATGAAGGGGTAAATTTTCTTATACTCACTAAGAGATGGCAGTATTACAAGATGTGACTACGTAGTTCTACTAGGTACGCTAGATGGCGTGCAAACAGTCATGCATCCAACTCTTCGGTGTGATCAGCCTTCGCTCAATTTCCATGAGTAGATTAACCTCGATAAACTTATTTAATAAAAATAATACAACAAGAAAACATCAAAATATTATTTAGAAGCTCAATAAAATAATGAGAGTGAATGCGTGGCACTCTAACGCATGCGTGTATTACGAAGTTTCACTTCTTCCGCGCGGAGGGACTCACCGCACTATTTTTTTTATGAATAAATTTGAATTTCAACGAATTTATACTGTGGAGGAATTCTGTGATCTGTGTATCCATTAAACGCCAATTTGGTCATTGTTGTCGATCAAATGCGCATTTATATCATCACCTTTGTTTAGCGTTTCCATAGAACAGTGTCCATGAAGACGTTAATGAAGGGTGATAACGTTATACCTAGCTTGAACGTTTGAAATGTCAAAATATCTGGAATGTAGCAATCGTGAGACCATTAGTTCATTACAGTAACACATTTCAATTATCAACTACCCTTGGGTCGGTTAACATTCGCAATAAGTATATATATTTTATAGGAAAAGTTTCACAAATGGGCAGACCAATATTTCAATATCCTTAGCATCGGAGGTATCGGAGGATCCTTATTAGGGAGGGAAAAATCAACCCTGGAAAAGCTCAACAGCTTTTCCAGGTGTTTTCGACTTGGCCTATAAATGGAAGAGAGTACAGAATCAGTTAAAAGTTTAAAATGCCGATATCAGTTACAGGCACTTAAAAACTGTCAATAATTAAAAATAATAAAACAACAGTACCAGACACAGGGCATAATAACAACAGTGAAAGAACTGTAGTTGCCCATGCGTATATCTAGAAGATCTCTTCCATAGAAGAGAACGGATATGAAACTACATAGATACTTCTTTGTTCTTTTTGATTATGTTATTGCAACAGTCGTCATCCCATTCAAATCCACTACTCTAACTCCAACTATAACTATGTTTTCCGTCAGCGAATGCGCGCCGCACGATGGAAGGCATCACGGGGCAGACGGTGGTGATCTTCGCGGGCACGGGTAACGCGCCGCCGTCGCCGACGCCCTGCCTCATGCTGAACCGCATCCTGGACATGGCTCCCATCACCGTGACCGACCAGACGCCCATGGAGACCGTCGTGGACATGTTCCGCAAGCTCGGACTGCGCCAGACGCTCGTCACGCATAACGGGTAAATATTCCATACTAATACCAGCTGAGCCGACGCTCCGGTAGAAGTTGTCCTATTTGTTTTTGTCTACTATACGTGTCTCGCAAAAATTATCTATTTAAAAGTTTAAATTTAAATAGAAATACTGCTATCATGGAATATAGATAGTGTTTGTTAATAGTGTGTTTGGATATAGACTTCGCGAGGCATGCGCCACGAACGGCGGACAACAAATGCCTCGGCCAAACGTTGGCTCGCCCTAGCACGTGCGAAGCACATGCCTCGCCACGAATACAAAGGTATACACCTTGCGAGGCATTCGCTGTGCGTTGTTCGCGGCGCATGCCTCGCTATGTCTGTATACGGCTTAATAGTGGCTGCGAAAAGCCTGAACAAGTATTTTGTTAGAATTAAAGGAGACTTGCGGAATAATCGTTGAATGGGCAAACAAATTTATTGTAATCATGACGTCATCAGCCCTAAAATTTTAAAATTGAACAGATAATTAACTTTCAGACATATTCAAATTATGTTCTCAAAAAAATATATTAAAATACCCCGAAAGAAATCAAACTTCTAAAAACCCAAAAATAAATTAATCCAAGCGTCATAGCGTCGGGGGTCCGCTTTATATTGTGCTTGTGCTAAGCGGTCTACTTAGCGGTCCCCCGACGCTACGACGGTAAAACGTATGCAAATTGGGATATAAACTTTCATCGTCGTGCTCAAAATAAATGGTTAGCTCCAGTAGTTTCATTGAGGACTTTCTCTGTTGGCCACTTACGAGGGTTCAAACCCGGATAGGTATGTGACATTGTGCAATTTATTTCATCATCATTACAATGAAAGCAGTGCAGCACCGTTATGAAGAGGTGAGCGAAAACACCATGAGGAAACTCTATTAGCAACCTTTTATCTTAGTTCATGACGAAAAAAAAAAACTAATATAATTAGCATTGCAGATCAAAATAAAACTTGAAAGAATCTTTAAATTATTTTAATAAAAAATACACTCTTAGTTAATCCATCTTTCTCGTCTTATTCTCTGTCAGACTCCCTTGTTTTTTATTCAGACATCTCATTCTTTAAGTCACTCCTGCTTTATTTTGGTTATTTTAGATACAAACTAAACACACAACACGGATAATAAGCCCACATTAAATCGGCATTCAGACACATGCTGTTTTATTGAAATTCCCTGCACATCTGTTTCCAGGCGTCTCCTGGGCGTGATCACCAAGAAGGACGTGCTACGCCACGTGAAGCAGATGGACAACGAGGACCCGAGCTCCGTGCTGTTCAACTGAGCCCGCGCGCGCCTCGCCCGGCGACGCGCCCCCTAGTGTATACACACAAGTAACAACGAGCGCGTTTACGTGCGAGACTATGCGTGAACACCACACGAGCGCTGCCGGTGCGTAGCATCGTCGCAACACCATTTCAATAAACTGAGTGCCACACGAGCAATGCACTGTGCCTACTACCATGCAGTGTTAAAAACCTTCGATATTATAAACAATAATGCACTCCCCGCTCCGCTTCGTCTCTGTGTCACATTCACCGCAGCGTGTGGCATGTCATTCTCATGTATATACAGCACGACGCCGCGTCACCGCTCCAGCGTCGCAACGTGCCGATACCGCATCGTGTGGCGTCACTATTACATGAACGCGTTTACGTTATGCAAGACTATCATATAGCATCCACTAACATTAACCATACGGTATCGAGTGATGTGCACTTCATTAGTCGTGTGCACACTATGCAATGTAAACCTTTCTATAGGAAGTCATTATACATGTGTGGTCTGTAATCTTAGTTCATATAGGTAGAACTACAACAGGCAGTCGTATCTTGCATCACTATAACGCGTCGCTTTGTTATGTAACAGATTATTTGTGTATAGGATATTAAACGAATGTATCGTTGTAGGGTATAGAAAGTATGTAAGTGTCGCGCTGCCAACTCGTTTGTATATTTTGCTGTAACTCTGCGTAATATTCACAGCAGTATATCGCAATTAGTTGAATTAACACGTAAATGAAATGTTCATTGTGAATATTTCTCTCCGCTATTTCAGTACATCAGTGAACACAAGATGTACCGTTTTTATACAGAGTATTAATGAATGACTATCACTACTTTGTAACGTACATGTCAATAGTTTACTTGACCGCTCGCGGTGTCGCAGCCGGCACTCAAGTAAACTAGATGACATGCAGTATTTTTATTTGTAAGTGTATTAGCAAACATTTTAATATAATAGATTAATCAATTCAAATGTAATATATTTATATTTTTTTGATCATAATTATCAATTTTTTTAACCATATACATATTTGCTGTATGAATTGTGAACAAAGATGTTAGATATATGAATGAATTAATTTATTTGGTCTTGTTTTCAAGTAATCTGATATTTTACACGAGGTTTTTATGTAAATAATGTATTGCATAGAAGCATAATGTTTTACCAACATCTCATTTTAAGTAGAGTTATAGAATCGGATATAATTATTGTTTCATAGCTTGCTAACTGTATTTGTACAAGTACGAATAATGGACCCTGGCGCAGGTAGCAGAAGGAGAGGAGTCGCGGTCACTCGCCGGCACTCGTCCACGTGAGGGTAGCTCTGATTGTGAGCCAACAACTGTAAATATTGTACATAAATATATTACGAACCTGTCTGAAAAAAATATTAAACAGCCTAAAATTCACCCGTCCCTGTATCAGTTGTGATTTATCATTCTATAATCAGTAATCGTATTTGTTAAGCTAGCAGAGTGACGGGTTGGAATAACTCGCTTAGTCGCCGCATTATCACCGTGACCAGACGTATGTAATGCACGTCTTACGAATTACGAATACGAATTAAAATAATTACAATTAATTATTAATAAAAATAAATAAAGGTTTAATGTTTCATTAGATGCAATTCTTTATACATAAATAAATAAAACTAATAACCCTCTTAAAAAAGAAGCATTGATACAGGGATGTCATTTATCTTCGAATACGAACTAAAATGCAGCTGATGTTTTTTATTACAATTAATATTAAATAAAGTATGCAATCATGTATAAATCATGTTTTTAATAGATTCTTTAAATATTGTTCCCTCGAGCCTTTTATAAGTAGTCAGGGGCGACAGAGAGCGCAGAGCAACTCGATCCTTCAATGTTTGAATATTGTACTGTTTATATGTATTTTTATATAAAAGAACTGAGAATTTAAAATGATAAATTACTAAGTATTAGAAAATATTGTATAACTAACTTTACATGAGTGCGTGTTGCTATTCGGCGCGCGACACTTTTTATTATAATAGATTTTATAAAGATTATGTATTACAGTCGCAATATTGAAATCACAAGTAACGTTGCACGTTGGTTCTAGAGTAAGCTAATATTTATTTATTTTAAAGTTTCAATGGTATAAAATGAGATTCTAAAATGTTATCCCTCCCACGCCATCTGCATAGTGACGCATGGGTGGTGTCATCAAACGTATGATAAAATATAAAATTATAGAATATTGTTATAAACTGTATTTCATTATTAAAAGGGTGTTTGACTTTTTTGCAATTAATACTTAACGCGTGTGGAATAAACAATGGGCGAGTCCACGTCATAATAGCCGGGATTTCAATTCAATTTTTATGTCTCTAGGACGACGGCACGGTTGGCGAAGTGGCTATTGATTGACTACTGCACTGCGTGTCGCGGGTTCGATCCCGGCACGGAACAACTATTTGTAAGGCATACAGATAGTTGTTCCGGGTCTGGCTGTTTGTGTATGTGAGTTTAAATGTTTGTAAACGAACCCGCGATACAGGAGAAATTCCTAGCGTGCGGCATAGTTTAAAAAAATATAACCGGGATATTTTACTAACATCGACATCGTACCAACTGTAAGTTGAATGCACCGGGTGCCCCGAAGTGGCGCGAGTTAGTAAATATATCAACAAAATACATTTAAAAAAAGATTCGATGTTTGCATAATAGTCAAACACCCTATGTGGTCATAAAATATATTATATATATACAAATATATGTGTAAACAAATGGAAAGCTACAAAGCAAATAAGCTCTCTATTTTAAATGGATTTTGATCTGAATCAATAGTTGTCAGTCTAATAATAATCAGACATTATATTCATTATTGTCGCTATTGTTCCTACATTAAAGTAATCTGAGAATATTTTATAGTAGTTGTTAACTTGTAAGACACATCCCGTGCAGTATAGCGGGAGGAAGCAGACTGAGCCTCCTGTGGATTCACTAGGACAGGATGTTCTCCAAGTACCCGAACTCTTTCGAGTGTTCGACGTATGATGGTATGCAGTTCGCGACACTCATCACTAAAATTGGTCCTAAATTCGTCTTACTTTGCGACTGAGAACCATAGCATTAACATGATAATTATTTCTGTTTGCCAATGTTTTACCCTTTGTCCACTTATAAAATAACTTATTTTTTTTCTACATTGGATATTATTCTTATTTAAATTATTATCTGAAAACTCCAAAAGTGTTACGCGGGGTCTTTACTTCGAGAAACTAGGAAATTCAGCAACATTGCCATAGGCGAGGATAGTCTGACGGAACTGAAAGTTAGACTAGCCCTAATTTTCCGGAAATTCACGATGAACGATAATTTCGAGTAAATTTGCTAAGATATCCGAAATAGAGTTTGTTTTAATTTTACACTATCGTTATTTGAAAGTTATTTGACATCTTTGAGCGAATGTTTACTATTGGTCCAAGATCCCAGGCCCACCAGACCTTAGTTATAATTTGAATAACAGAATGTGTCGGAGCGAATAGTGTTAGTGTGTAATCATCATCTTCCAGCCCTTGTCCCATGTTAGGGCCTTTTCATTGTCATGCGTGTTTGCGCCCGCGTGCCGGCCAGGCAGCCATGCTTGTTAGACAAGGCCCTTACTTGCCGTCGGCACAACAAGTTTTTTCTTCAATGCTCCTGTGTCATCCGTAAAGCTATCATTTACTCCTTTTTTTCCATATCATTTGTCACACAATCCATCCATCGTTTCCTTGGTCTTGCTCTCCCTCTCCATCCGTCCACATTTATATTCAACCCTTTTTTTGTCACATGCGATTCGTCTCTCCTCATCACATGCCCTTCCCATGACAGACGATTGCCTTTTAACTTTTCTGTAACTGGCGCAACTTTTAAACTTTCTCTAGTATACTCATTCCTCACTCTATCCATTCTTGACACACATCCATCTAAACATTCTCATCTGCGCTACATGCAATATTTTTTTATCCTTCTTCTTCACAGCCCAGCATTCCGATCCATACAATACGACAGGTCTAATCAAGGACTTGTATATTTTCCCCTTTAACTTGAGGGGCATCTGTGGGTTGCAAGTTGTTCCAGTGACGTGTCGCCATTTCATCCATCCTGAGTTGATCTGGTGAGTTACGTCTCGGTCTACTTCACCATTCCCTTGAACAAGCGACCCGAGGTACCGAAAATCAAAACAGATCGGTATGGGTGTTCTGGCAAGGGTTATGGGCACAGGACTAGCGAGACCGCCGAAATCATAGAATAAGAATTCTGTTTTGGTGCTACTTACGGCCAACATTCTCCAGTCTTTGCCACCACACCTCCAATCTGCTCTGGAGCTCTAGGCCACTCTCGGCAACCAACACAATGTCGTCGGCAAACAGCATACACCAGGGAGCCACTTCCTGGAAATCCGAAGTAAGTGCGTCCATTATCACCAGGAAGAGGTAAGGGCTTAGAGCCGACCCTTGGTGCAAGCCGACAGCCACATTGAAGGTTCCGGTAGTGCCCGCTGTAGATCGCACTTGGGTACTACATCGACTTTACTTCGCTCGGATCAACTTCACGTACTTCCCAGCGCATACCTTTCGCCTATAGGGCCCACCACAAAACCTCACGAGGTACCCGGTGGTATGCCTTTTCGACGTCGATGAATACCATATGCAAGCTTTTGTTCACACAGCTGGCGGATGGCAAAAATGGCATGCTCTTTCCCCGACCAGGCATAAAACCGAATTGATTTCTTGAAATTTCCCTCCCTTCTCTTAGTCGTCTTTCAATAACTTTCTCCCAAACATTCATACTATGTGCCATTAGCTTTATTCCTCTATAGTTATTGCACTCCAGCACATCACCTTTGGTTTTAAAGATGGGCACCAGCGAACTGTTGCAAATTATTCATCAGGTATCTGGAGGTCTACTCTCTTTCTCCGAAACGTAACTTCGGCAACGAACGAAAATTAAATGAAGTTACGTTTGTGACCCTACCCTATATAATTTGCGGACGCACACAATAACATTCAATACATTCGTTGTCTGTAAATTCGAACTTCTTGACTCCACTTAGATATTCTATAATATTTTGTTTCAAGATATTGACTTGTATACCGTACGCGGCTATGTTCATTGTATTTACGTTTAGGAGATTATAAAAATAAAATTTTGAATAAAGATAATGAAGGCATTTATAACTTATTATATTGATGTTCTCTGTAGACTGGTACGCAAGTTTTAGTATGCACAGCTCAGCAGTTGTTCATTGTTATCGTCGTTACTATCTGCGCACATCTGCTTAGCTACCAAACAACACAAGACATTCACGGAATCATGGCGATTCTCCTTTTTGCACTTTTTTTCGACGAAATTAATTTATGTCAACATTATAAAAACAAGGATTTAGTTTGTATTCATTTATTACATTAAATACATTTTACAATTGGTTACGAATATTAGTACATAGTATTATTACAATTTTTATAGACCCTGTTTATGTTAGATCTTTATATTGGACTGTTATAAATTTGGTTTAGATTGATCAAATTCATTTATAAATTAAACATTAATTCTCAATAATATATAACATTATAAACACGAAGTCCGTTTTCTGTAAGATCTAACACAAACAAAGTCCATCGCAGCTAAAATTTAAAAACTAAGAAATAAATATTGTCATTAACATTATTACAAAAGCAAACATATCACAAACAACGATTAAAGAATAAATATAAATATGCAGTTGTTAAGGAACGTTGAACTACAGTGAAACTTGTTGAGTGTGGCGGCGTGGCGGGCAGGCGTGGGGGACACTGCTTACATACTCATATTATATAGCGATTATTGAATACGTTAAACATGAGAGGGTAATGTCCGCCATGACACTCGCAGTGCTACGCGAAGCTGCAACAATGCAATGCCAGGCTGCCCGCGGCGCATTCCTGCGAGCAGCTGCCACCTATTTTCTTCTAGAGCACATACTTTATTAATCTATCTGAGATCAGTTATCTTGAAAACTTAGTACGTTAGCTATTAGTATACCGATTTTTATATTAAAAGTATAGTATTAGTGTAGTTTAATTTTCATAATACGATGCGCCGCCGGAAAATTGACAATATTAATTTAACGTGATATGGGAAACTATTTCTAAATACAGACTAAACAGCAAAATATCATATGCGTTACAATAAGCTCTTAATAGTTGCGGGTACGAGTTGACCTGTATTATATTAATCAAAGTGTCGGCTTGGCCTCACCTTGTTTGATAATTAAATTCGTATATATAATTTACTCTACGTCGGTTACATGATCGTTACATAAATTACACGTTCGAGTATCATTGCCATTTATTACTAAGACTCGTTATTTCCCTATTTATGGGCTGTCATAAATAACATATATTATAAATTCCATGGACAATGTACTGATATTTGTGATTACGAGTTTATACAGACAGTGATTCGACAATGATCTGATAATTATAACATTACAATATTGATATCTATGTATTGTTAATCTTGTAAGTGGTAACATGAGAACGCTGAACACAAATGGCTACATTTGAATTGTTGAAAACAGGTTACTTATAAGGAGCTTGGTGGTGTGTGGGTGTGGCGGCGGCTGTGCAGGGTGCGGGATGCGGGGAGGAGAGTGGCCTAGGCAGGTTGCTCAGCCGTACTCCTGACGCTGCAGCGCCACCGACACCTTGTAGAGGCTCTCCATCATGAAGGACAAGTTCTGCGACAGCTCGTGCACCGGCCTCGTGATCGCTACCATGTCTGCAGAATAAAAGAATTATGAAATTGTATGTTTTTACTTGTCTGGAAATGTTCATACCTGTATTTTTATATTTTGCTTACCTGGTTGCGCCTGAGCAAGTCCCTTGCAGTAAATGTGTAGCAGAGTGGTGATGTCATCTTCGGGCAACTCGCCTCGCTCGAGGATGCGTTCGGCGTTGCGCTCGCGCACCAGTGCTAGAGCTGTGCTCCATCTGATATGGAACACTCAAATATATAATAAAGGAAAAGAGGAAAATTAACATTTCAGTTATAAAAAAGCACACAAGCAAGTAGGTGGGCTATTTATGTTCTTGTGTACTTATTTTATTTATAACTGAAATGTTAATTTTACTGTCCTGAAAGTTCCTGCTAAGTTATCTATCTTAAGACTATCTTACTTTTAGTTGACTAGTAGAGAATGTCTAAGGCATCAACTCTGCCTTTGTTATATTTTTGTGTGCAAAAAGTTAAAATAGATAAATAAACCGAAAATACGGAACGCAAGAGCGAGTTTTATTTTAAAAAACTCGCCAATTGCGAGTCGTTCTCGCACACACAGGGTGCCGTACCACCAAAGAAAATAATAAAAATATTTTGAACACTCAAATGAAAATTTGCACTCAACATCAAAGCTAAATTTGGTTTTACACACAAACTGCAGCAGTTTGATGAAAAAGTTCCATTTCTCAAAAACTAAATAGCAAATCTTATTCATTATTTATTTAAGAATTCCTTAAAATGTTTAAGGAATTCTTAATTAAATTCATAAACAAAAACGATTAACCCAGAGTTAGTACTTTCTGAAATAGAGGCTAGGATAGGTTTCTGGGATAGACACTTTATGCACGCGTCTGGATTGTGGGACTAAAATGTTTAATCGTGAAAGTTTTAATTCACGTTTAAGGAATTTATAGCCCTTTGTTTTAAGTTTTTACTAATTTCCTGTAAGTCTTATTTCGTTTCGCAAGGATTTCAAAATGAGTCCTCAATCCACGCGCAAGCCTATTTTTATTTTTTTCCATATCATGATCATGTAAGGGACACCGACGCGAAAACGCTTACCACGTAATCAGTAATCATTCTTAATTACAGCCACCACCAGTCATTTTTTGAAGTGAAACTTCTTATGCGACTTCCAACAAGTTTAACGCTACCATAGAGGGGGAATATTTTCTAAAACTCACTAAAAGATGGCAGTATTAAAAGATTTGTGACTACGTAGTTCTACTAGGTACGCAAGATGGCGTGCAAACAGTCATGCATTTGACTCTTCGGCGTGACCAGCCTTCGCTCAATTTCCATGAGTAGAATAACCTGGATAAACTTATGTAATAATTATGTTATAAAAATAATACAGCAAAAAAACAACAAATTATTATTTAGAAGCTCAATAAAATAACGACGCATGCGTGTAGTATTTATTACAAAGTTTCACTTCTTTCACGCGGACTCCACGCAATTTTTACGATGAAAAAAAAAATGATTGTCACTTATTACATCCCGTATTCGTGTATTGTATTACCCAGTACTAACTGGGTAGTGGAGGTCAGATAAGCAGTCGCTCCAAGTAAAGTACTGGTATTCAGTTGCATCCGGTTAGACTGAAAGCTGAACCCGACATAGTTCGGAATAGGCTAGACAGATGATGATTCATTTAGCGGTTCATAGAAGGGTGCCTTCTGTGGGCAGTTGCCCGCCAGACATAACACCTGTCTGGCCGGAGGATCCTCCCTTTTCAATGGAGTATCGAGGAACTTTACACCCTGTTCCTCATACCTCTAAACTGGTGACAGCCTTCGAGCAACGTGACGTCATTAACATCAGCATCACTTCCTCCAGCTTTCGAGCAGCGAGTCTCACAGCCAGCCAGCTTCAAATGGGTATTCCTGACCACCAGCATGCAGCGGAAGCGCATTCCTGGCCAGCATCCTCAGCCTGTCATCAAGCGACCATGGCATAGCACACTGTACTTTCGGCCGGTCGAGAGCTTCTACCTCACGGTCGACACCGTCTGCCACATCGCGGCGCTATATCACGTCCGACTCACTGGGGTTCGCATCACCACCGCAGACTGTTCCGACTCACCGTGAACAATGCGGCAACAAGTATCCAACTGGCACAGCATAATACTACAGGCTGACTTATTCAACTATCGACCTCCGGTCTCCGGGGGGGAGTGATGTAGCGGTACAATAAGCAACATACTACAAAAAGTACTACAGCGCCATCTATGTCACGACGGAGGAACTAACATCAATTTTCTACATAGCGCAAGCAAAGTATACATCGAGTTAAGCGTATATAGAAAAACCCGACAACAACTGTCGGGTAGTGGCCCACCAGACACAACACCTGTCTGGTCGGAGGACCCTCCCTTTTCAATGTAGTATTGAGGAACTTTACACCCTGTTCCTAATACCCGTAAATTTAGTAAATTAAGTTTATAAACCGCTAAACGAATCAACATACTCTCCAAAGGGCAATGACCAAATTTGTATGAGACCCCCGCCCTAATAACAGATACTTCGGATGTGTTAGTAGGTTCATAAGGATCTATAAAAAGACTAGCAACTACTTGTAACTTTAATATCCGTGGGGCTTAAAATCAAGGAATATGGTTCACAAACAGTTATTTTGTGCCAAAATAATAGTTTTAAAACATTTTCTGGGAGTATCCCACACTTTTGAGAGATGTCTCCATAGTAAAAAACCGGTCAAGTGCGTGTCGGGCCACGCGCAGTGGCCACGTGGTAAGCGGGTTCCGTTGTTTTTATAACAGCCAAGTGCGGGTCGTATTCGCCGACTGATAGTTTCGTACCATGCTCTAACTAAAAGTCAAACATGGCTACCTACCTAATTTTACATGAATAACTTAAAATCCTCAACTAATTTAATTACCTAGACACAACTAACTATAATTTTATTCGACAGCAACTGTTTTTATTTAAAAAACTTAAATTAAACAATTAAACAATAGCGTGATACAGCTGAGGCTTAGCTACAATCGTTTAGTTGGTAAAGGAGGGGGGGGGGGGACACTTGACTAACGAAAATTGGTACTTTAAAGCTTGATAAGTCACGAAAGGTTTACTTAATCAAAAAACGGTCTTCACAAACCCCTAATATTTTTGTAAGACCTATCCAACGATATCCCACACTATGGGAAGGACGAAAAAAGATTATCATCCCCATTTTACATGTATGGGAAGTAACCTAAATAATAGTTTTTTTTTCAAAATTTTATTTTACTTCTATTTTGGCGTCATTAACCTTTTAACCGCCTACGTCGGATTAATCCGACAAATATTTTCGGGTCCATTTCGCCAGGGTCGTATATTTCCGACTAAAATACCACAACTCGATTAATGTGCTTTTTTTATTTAATTACGCTGTATTCTATCAAAGAGTTGTTTATATTAGATAAATAGTTAATGAAGTAATCATTTACAATTAACTGCACTTTAGTCTCTTAATTAGAAGTCCTTAAAATAAAGTCCAAAGTTCAACGAAATTACTAATATTTTTTTTTGAAAATTGTATTGATGTACAACGCCCATGTCGGAAAAATCCGACATTAGGGACGGGACAGATACGATACAAAAATAAACATAAATCAAAATATTTCTTTCTCTTTATACTGACTAATCTATACTAATATTAGGTAGGGAAGTCGGGTAGGTAGGTAGCCAGTAGCCGGGAGCAAAGCCGCGGGCACAGCTAGTTAACTATAAAACAAATACAGCAATTGTTATAAAAAAAACACTAATATTTGTGAGTATTTCATTCCTTTGAAATTAAGTAAATTTACTTGTGAAATGTCAGCGACTTATTTAATGGTTCCCATCCCTATCCTACATGTTCCGAAACTTACTTTGTTAGTACTCCCTGCGCCACGGTCGGATCAAGACGACCGCTTCTTACGTCATAAACGAGTGCCGACTTCTGGAATTTTCCATTTGTGTTGTGTTTATACTTGTAGTTTTACATTCATGTGTCGATAAATTTAACTCTGAGTTAAGTTTTTCGCAAGTATCCCTTAGTGTAATACAAATTGTGATAAATATCTTTATCATGTAATTCAATAGGTAAACTATTATTGACATTGTCCAAGTAATTTTTTTATTTCTGTTTGTTGTTAAATTATTTTAATATAAAATTGTGATTGTGATTATTATCGTAACCTAGATGGTTACGATAATTAGTCAACACGTAAATTACTACTATTGAGAAAATAAAAATAAATTGTGATTTCAGACTTTTGTATTTTATTATACTTAGTCAAGTTTCTATTACTTATAAATAACTATTGTCTGACAATTACGTAAGTCGATCAAAAAGTACAAAACAACAATTAGTAGGTAATAATTCCAAAAATGTAATTGAAACAAACTTGTTAAACTTTAATGTATACCTACATTAAACGAAAGTAGTACTTATTAAAACGAAATATCGACATCGAAAAAGTTGAGTATTGCACTTCCCTCTTTGTTGTAGGTATTTATTTTTCGATTCAGTGTGCCGGGCGCTGGGGGCACGACAATTGATATGAAGTCGGGCGGTTAAAAGGTTAACGTGTATACTCATGCCTAATTACAACTTTCTAGTACCAATAGTTTTTGAGCTAAACCGCGGACAGACCGACGGACATATCGAAACTATAAGGGTTCCTTGTTGACTACGGAATCCTAAAAATGATCACCACTCCCTAGCGGAGCGAGGGAGTTTAGAGTTAACTCCGGAGAAAAGCAAGTGAGTTAAGATAAGAATCCTGAGTGCAGCGTGGGAATCAAGGTCGCCCAAGACGAAGGTACCTTTATCCCCGAGGTGAATAATCTACTTTTCACACCATCTACGAGTCAATAAAACTAGGAGTAGGTACTAGAATCAAGTAATCCGGAGTCAAATCACTATCGTCACTCGACATTTTTGTGAGAATTTGCAATATTTTAAGTAATTTTTTGTAAAACAATGATCAAAGCAAAGCAAATTTTCAGTATTCGCGCCTTTTTAGGGTTCCGTAGTCAACAAGGAACCCTTATAGTTTCGGTATGTCCGTCTGTCTGTACGCGGTTTAGCTCAAAAACTATTGGTACTTGAAAGTTGTAATTCGGCATAAGTATACACGTCAATGACGCCGAAAAAGTGGTAAAATAAAATTTGTGAAAAAAAAAAACCATTATTTAGGGTACCTCCCCTACATGTAAAGTGGGGATAATATATCTTTTTTTCGTCCTTCCTATAATGTGGGATATCGTTGGATAGGTCTTTCAAAAATATTACGGGTTTGGTAAACCGTTTTTTGATTAAGTAAACCGTTCGTGACTTATCAAGCTTTAAAGTACCAATTTTCGTTAGAGTCAAGTGCCCCCCCCCCCCCCCTGTACTGACTAAACGGTTGTAGAAATTCTAATGTTACGGCAATAGTACCTATATATAACGAAGTTTAAAGGAAAACTATCACACATAAGTGGGCTTTACAAGTATACGAGTTATAGTCGACCAATTGTAATAGAAATATCGATAGATGGCGCTAAGCGTCAGTTGTACTAAAAACGACTATCATTTGCAGGTCAAATGGTGGTTTTTATAAATATTGGTACGCAACCCTTCGTGCCCGAGTCCGACTCGCACTTGGCCGGTTTTTTTTTAATTTGTGTTCTATTTTTCTTTTAATTATATTCTATCTCGTGGTGGCCAGTTCGAATTTCGAACAATTTATTTTTCATCCCACCTATTCGAAAAAGACGACTTGGTTCGCCTTTAAGTGCACCCAAAGGTAGTGTTTTTTATAAGAAACTTTTAGCGGGCAGTAATAAGTTTTTATTCCTCTTTATTTCAAAAAGTGCGCCGCAAAGATAATTGCGGCGCACTTTTTGAATTTGGAACATCTTAGTGTTCAGCGCCAAAGAAATCGACCGCAAATATTGTTTGAATAAAGACTGGCTGGTACGACGGCCCATAGTCGCGCCGCCAGCTGAATAACAATAAATTGTCATAATTGCGAAAATGTCTCAAATGTTAGTATAAGTTTTTAGTTGTTTTATTATTAGATATACCATTTAATTTCAATTTAGTAGTTACTCTATGTTTTATTAAATAATAATATTACAATAGAATAGGAGGCGCCTATTTTCTCATAGTGGGTGATGAAAAGCAGAGTGTATCACTCGGGCGCAAAATATATTTTTGGCTCGGGCGACGTACTTTGAATCTCGCTGCGCTCGGGATTCTACTCTAGAATCCCTCACTTCGCTCTGGATTCAAAAAAACGCCCTCGCCGTTAAAATATTATTTTGCTCCCTTATTATACAATCTACTATTTTAGTGCAGATCATAATGGTGAATGCGTGAATATTCGTATGCGATAGAGGTGAGTCGATCATTAAGCATTAAAAGATTAGATCATTTGGGTACTCGAAATCGAAAAGAAAATTGAACTCTACGCAATAAGATTTAGAACACACTTTTGTTTGTTTACAAAATGACCCAAGGACCCAACAACAAATATCTTTATCTCTTTCTATCAAATGCTCACGCATGTGTTTGTCACTTTCTAACGAAGACCCAAAAACGAGATGGCGCGCTATAAATGTATTACTTTCTCACTCTACTATGGTTTGTGAGCCACCCCCGCGCCGCCGCCGGGCGCGGATCGCGATCGAAATGATTCAATCAATACCAATACTTAGCGTAGTTCGTGTCGTGACTTTTTAACCTGTTCTGATTTATGTGGATTTTTTTCAGTGTTCCCAGTTAAACATGATCGACTATCATAAATGAACTTTAATAAACCTTATCTATTATTTTTGAGTTCCTATTTTTGATCTTATGGTAGCTGTTATAAGTAAACAACTAAAGACGTTTGGGTTATAGAAAGGGCGGGCGTGAAAATGCGCGGCTCGCGGTTTCGATTCTTCAAATTCCCACTGATCGTGAGCCTGTAAGATGGGTCACGAGTCGAAGATTGAACCTCGATCGTTCGATCGACACACCTCTGGTATGCGATTTATGTTCCAAATTCAAATCACATTATTGACCGGCGGGTCATAATGAGATTCATTACAATATTATTGCCCTGCTAGACCTCAGGTCGTAAATGACTTACTTTAGGTTAGGTTTGCATGACATATAATTTGACATTGTCGACCAGGTGGTGTGAAATAGTACATTGTGTATTAAGGGCGGTAAGCAAGTAATTACGATCGAGGCTCTAGTAGAAGCCCGAAGTCGAAGACTGAGGGCTTTCTGAGTCGAGGTTCGTAATTCCCGTACCGCCCGTGAAACATACAATGTTTTTCATCACATTTGCGAGTTAATAATTATGAATATACACAAGTCAGCACATACAAGGTGTTGTTTTGCATTCTCGTCAAATTCAAGGAGGTAACTATGCTAATGATTCTCGTCCCGAATCAATAATAAAATGGGTAGGTAATTTTTCATTTTTTTCTTTTATACGGAAATCGGTAAGTGTGAACCACCCGTGTTTTAAACGCGGCTCGTCTGGTTCTTGCCTTATAACCTCGCTTACACACATACAAACAACCTCAAACGTTTATTTCATAATTTCTTAGTCCCTAAACCACGTTAAGGGGGTTATTCTAAAACACTGACAAACTTAAACAACCAAAAAAATCAGCGTTTATTAATAATTAACTAGGTACCGTAATTTTAATTTATTATTTATGTCTTTCGTGACCACCCCCTGAAATTTGACGAGGTTGCAAAACAACACCTTGTATTATTACGAAATACGTGAACTGATTTGCGGATGGCGGGCTGTTTGCCCACACACACCACAGATTGTACAAATGTTTTGTTCAGAAACGTTAAAGGCAAATACTTACCTAGGTATACTGCCATGAAGGAGTATAAAAAAAAATCGACGTTTTAATGCAAAAAACTATCGATTATTTAGATTTTAGAACATTAGTTGAGTAATTAAATAACATGTAGCGAGATTGAATGAAATTCCTGTTTAAATAACATTTTAAGACAATTTTTCAATTGCGTGTAAAAGTGTCCTTGCTTGAACTTGCATGACCTGTGAGCTGTCATGCTGTGCTGTAAATTAAAAAAAAAAATATTTACCGCCCTAGGGTTTTATATGGGGCATTACAGCCAAGTTAACCTGTATGTTATGACACTGTTTAGTGCAAGTGTGATGAAAATAAATTTTCATTACTCATACTCTGAAAGTAGGTCTGAAGTTGCCTGAAGAGCGGGTTGAAATTAATACTTTTCATCCCTAGGGAGAATCGCTTTCAACTGACAGATGCCAAATTATTAAAAAAAAAACTAGTTCTATTTTCACATTTTTATTGAACCATGTTCCAACTTTCTATGCAGCCACGACGTAAAATTAAAATAACTTTTTTAGTTAAGTATTGATTAAAGGATATATATTTTTTTAATAACTTTATTATAATTTAGTTAAACAATTTCTTTAAAATAACATAGATTTGGGCAAAATATTTACCATTTTTTCAATGATGAAAATGAAAAATAAAGGCTGAATAGCTGAATGGCCACAGAAAAAAAAAACAAAACAGGCGGGAAAGCGGCAAACGGTTTTACTCATTTTTTCTTTAGCTAATTCATGTTTTTATTTTTAATTTCCTTGTATTCGTAATGAAAAGCACAGTGTTTACCTCGGGTTAAAGACTTATTTAGTCCCTCGAACTATTGGCCGTCTCGGGACTAAATAAGCTACTTTCACCCCTAGGGTAACAATGTACTATTACACTTTTAGGCCTAACATAAGACTCAAACCTAAATTGGAAGAAACATATTAAAAGTACAAAAGGAAAATTGTTCCAATTTATCTATGCGCTAAGCATATTGAAACGTAACACAGACTTTAAAACCGCCTTATCTGCCTATTATGCGCACGCCTACTCCTGGCTAAATTACGGTATCATTTTGTGGGGAGAAAGTACTGACTTTCTGGACCTCTTCATTCAGAGAAGAGAGTTGTAGGCCACACTTTATTAAACAACAACTTCTTACACCACCAGCAATATACATATTGGAAAGTTGTATATTCGTTATAAAAAAATAGGCACCTTTTCAAATCTAATATCGAGCTAAATGAAAACTCTAACCGACGGAACAGGATTAGATTAATACTACCCATCACAAGCTTAAAAGTTATCGGTAAAAGCCGACACTCAAGACTAGCTAATATATTTAATAAGCTGCCTGAAAAATTAAAATCCCTACCAAATGACTCAATTTTCTCTAAACAGTTGAAATCTTTGTTAATAAAGAAAGGCTACTATACCATAGAGGAATTTAAATATGACAAATTGTGAATCGATCGACCCTGACCCGATATTAACTTGAAAAAAATGTAAAATAATAATGATTAATTTTAAAATAATATATGATGAATGATTGATTAATGTTTTGTATAATTAATTTAATTTTTGTAATGTAAATAATTCTAATGTAATATAATTGTAACAATCAGAATCAATGTTAAGTATACTAAGTACTTAATTTAATGATTAGAAATATAAAATATTTGCAGTGCCCTTACATGGTGCATGTCTTAATACTGTGTCATGAAATTTTAATGCATGCCTACTATCCAGTGTTTTACATGTGAGCAAATCAATAAATAAATAAATAAATATCGCGCATCCCCTTTGGGGGTGTCTTGAGGTCCCTTAAATACTTTTGTTTTTAAGTCAATGGTTGATAACATATTTGTTTCTGAAGTCGTTAAAATTGTGTTTGTGTGTGTGTACCCCCTAATTTCTAAAGTAAGAGGAGGAACATTCTGAAGAAAATTGTGTTTCTAGAACGTGAACTTTCAACGAAAATTGGTTAAATTTTTGTTTAACTGCAGCAGAACATTGGTTTTCATTAATACACTATGAAAAACAGATGCAGTTTTGCTGTTGAGTCGAAATTGACATACGAATGAGTTTTAAAAATATTGTTATTACGGAACCTTTTGTGCGCGAGGCCGACTCTCGCTAGACCGGTTTTTATTATTATTTTATTGTATCGAGCAACGCCGGCCCTGGTACAGTTGCCTTCATGAAACATTGTGAGAATAGTAAGTAGCGTGGCTTACTTCTGGCGCTGTATGAGCTGCAGAAGCCGCGTATCGTCGTGCGGCACCGCAGGCGCCGGCTCCCAGGTGCCCGCCGCGCTCGCCGCCAGTTGGCTGCGCACCGCGCACACCGCGCCGCTCATCTCCACGCCCTGCCAAACATTACACTTGAAATAAACAAACAAGGAGAAACACTGTTTATTCTGCTCAAATAACTTCTCACATCCCTAATAGCCTACGATAATTGTCCTCCTATCTAATACTCAGTATTAGCCAGAACTCAAATCTTAAATTTAAAAAATATGAAGGTTGGTGGATTGGTATTTGTTTAGCGAGAAAATTTATTCCTATTGTTTTCTGTTAATGTCACTTGACAAGAAATGCGTGAATAGGGACGTTTTTTCAGATTACTAAAAAAAGTACGGTACCCATACCAGTGGTAATATCTGCTTTAAAAATGTATGATAATATATAAAAATTGTATAGTTACGGCACGGATGACAACATTTGTGTCACTTATTTAACCTAGTCTTTATGTAATATATTGTTTTGTTTTTGTATAGCCTGTTTTTCTTATTTACCGATTGTTTGTAAATGTGTGGACTTTCTAGGCCTTATAGATTCCTAGATCCTTGGTAACTTTTTATCTTGTTCTACGTTTTGTAGTAAGCAACGACTTATTGTCGGGCCTACGATATAGACATAGAAATATTGTAAAATCAAATGATTTAAAAAAAGTAACCACGGACTTTCTTGCCGGTTCTTCTCCATAGAAAAAGACCAACCCGAACCGAACACCTTTTTGTCGACGTTTTATAAGTTCCCATGTAGGCATATGTGAAATAAAAATATTTTGATTTAGATTTATGGAAAATCTGAAATGTGGTGCTATTAATACCACTTGCAACGGGATATTTACCATGTGTATTATTTGTTTCGAGTTCCCGATATTTCGGCGCTTTTGCAAACGCCATGATCACGGATAAACTGAAGTTATTGCGGGTGGGTGTTTATGTGCAGACAAATTGGTCTACCCTTGTTCGTTTTTTGCGCTCCGTACCACTACCACTGTCACTCACAAGTCGATCCTGTTCCCGACACACGAAACTCACTGTATGCAGTCGCGAACTTTTTACCTTTTTCGGTTTTTACACAGTTGAACCCCTGGATTCCAGGCTCTTGACAGTTGAAACCCATCCTCTCATGTCATTAATAGTGTTAGTGACCATGTCAGTTTAAAAACTTTCTTTGTGGTGGGTTCAGAATTATGTAATGAGTAGGTGGTAAGCGTTTTTGCGTCGGTTTCCCATACACCCCGTATAACCATGGTAATCTGGCAATTCTAAGGAAGAAATCAATATACGTTTCATCACTATATGCTACAATTTATGTAGTGAAACTATTCTTCAAACAAAAAAAATGTCTCCCTTTGCAGAAAAAAAAAGTTTTTGCCCTCGAAGTCAAGAGGTAGGTAGTGTCAGTGTCGGGGCACTGGAATAGGGGATAATCCAACACGTATTTTTTCTTTTTTCACGTGGTCTTAAAATTACGGAGATATATTGAGTTGAAATGGCACATGACGTCACATGTAGGTAAGTTTTATACCTACGCCCGGGGCGTCTCCCACGGCGGCTGGACGTGAGGTTCTCTCCCTCTCACGTTCCGCCACCTCCTGCGCTAGCATGACTGTTTCGCAGAAGGTGGCGACGGCTTCCCATTCCCTCTTGCTCCGGACCATGGATTGAACCACGGCCGGACGCAAGGGGTCGCCGCTGCCAATCGACGCTACGAGGACATGGCGGTGCTCACACTAAGCGGAGCAGAGCTCCACGGTGTGCTCCGCTGTGTTCTCCGGGCGATCCTCGCAGAGGTGGTGACACTCGGGCGTTTCCTTCTGCTCGATTCCGCGCAGGAACCTCCCGAAACAACCGTGTCCGGTGAGGACCTGCGTCAGGCGGAAGGTGAGGGCGCCGTGGCGCTTCTCCACGACACCTCTACCTGCGGTGGGGGTTGGGGGCGCAGGAGGTGGGGGTGCAAGGTGCAACACGCATGCGACTAAACATCGATCAAATTGACGAGTTTCGTTCCCAGCGGCATGAGCGGCATAAGTTACTCAACACTCGCGGAGTGCGGTCGCTATTGGAAATACTTTAGAATGTAGGTACCTATGTACAAACGTAGATACCAGTCTTACGTTCACACGGAAGCGTTTCAAATGAGATCCTGTGGGAGTAAAATCGGCGCTATGCAATATTCATTTCGAAGCGTACAGGAATAGACTGCTTTATGTTATACTCGACCTTATTTTCCAAAGCGGCCGTGTATACTGCCACTATCATCTTGTTGTTGGTCTCCAGTAGTAACAGTAGCTGGAAGATTAGTCGGTACAGCGAGCGCGCGAGTTCTTCGGTTACGCCACGCGACAGCTCCAACACCTGTGACAAGTGAAACTTGTGATTTAAACTAACAAGTGCCAGTGAATCTCAAAATAAGATGGGATTAATGTTAAACCAGCAAATTAGTCGAGTGCAATAAACGTAAGAAGTTTATAGTGGTCGGATTTTATGGGACCTTTTTTATTGAGTTCCTAGAGATGTAGAATGCAAAGGAAAAAAAAATTCCGCTCGCGCCTTTTTTTTGGAATATTCTTTTTAGTTTAAGAATAACTTGATACTCGCCAAATTTATGTTGTGGCGGAATAGTGTGACTTGTGTGCATCCATTAAACTCTTATTTGGTCAGTTTGCTTGTTTTTTGAGGTCGACGAAATGAATATATCAAGATATTCAGAAAAAATATCCTATTTCTTCAATTATTTCTAAATTACTGCCTCCAGTGGGTAGGCAGTGGGTATCCAGTGGGTAGGCTGTGGGCATCCAGTGGTTATCCAGTGGGTAGGCAGTGGGCATCCAGTGGTTATGCGATGGTAGGCAGTGGGTATCCAGTGGGTAGGCAGTGGATACGCAGTGGGTATCTAGTGGTTATGCAGTGAGTAGGCAGTGGGTAGGCAGTGGGTATCCAGTGGGTATGCAGTGGGTATCCAGTGGGTATGCAGTGGGCATCCACTGGGTATCCAGTGGGTATGCAGTAGGTAGGCAGTAGTTATCCAGTGGGTAAGCAGTGGGTATCCAGTGGTTATGCGATGGTAGGCAGTGGGTATCCGGTGGGTAGGCAGTGGGTATCCAGTGGGTAGGCAGTGCGTACCCAGTGTTTATGCAGTGGGTATGCAGTGGGTATGCAGTGGGAAGGCAGTGGGTATGCATTGGGTGTACAGTGGGTATGCAGTGGGTAGGCAGTGGGTATGCTGTGGGTAGGCAGTGGGTATGCAGTGGGTATCCAGCGGGTATGCTGTAGGTAGGCAGTGGGTATGCATTGGGTGTACAGTGGGTATGCAGTGGATAGGCAGTGTGTATGCTGTGGGTAGGCAGTGGGTATGCAGTGGGTATCCAGTGGGTATGCAGTCGGTAGGCAGTGGGTATCCAGTGGGTATGCAGTGGGTATGCAGTGGGTAGGCAGAGGGTATCCAGTGGGTATGCAGTGGTTATCCAGTGGGTATGCAGTGGGTATCCAGTGGTTATGCGATGGTAGGCAGTGGGTATCCGGTGGGTAGGCAGTGGGTATCCAGTGGGTAGGCAGTGCGTATCCAGTGGTTATGCAGTGAGTAGGCAGTGGGTATCCAGCGGGTATGCAGTGGGTATCCAGTGGGTATGCAGTGGGCATCCACTGGGTATCCAGTGGGAATGCAGTGGGTATCCAGTGGTTATGCGATGGTAGGCAGTGGGTATCCGGTGGGTAGGCAGTGGGTATCCAGTGGGTAGGCAGTGCGTATCCAGTGGTTATGCAGTGAGTAGGCAGTGGGTATCCAGTGGGTATCCAGTGGGTATCCAGTGGGTATGCAGTGGGCATCCACTGGGTATCCAGTGGGTATGCAGTGGGTAGGCAGTGGGTATCCGGTGGGTAGGCAGTGGGTATCCAGTGGGTAGGCAGTGCGTATCCAGTGGTTATGCAGTGGTTATGCAGTGGGTATGCAGTGGGTATGCAATGGGTAGGCAGTGGGTATGCATTGGGTGTACAGTGGGTATGCAGTGGGTAGGCAGTAGGTATCCAGCGGGTATGCTGTAGGTAGGCAGTGGGTATGCATTGGGTGTACAGTGGGTATGCAGTGGGTAGGCAGTGGGTGTCCAGTGGGTATGCAGTGGGTATCCAGTGGTTATGCGATGGTAGGCAGTGGGTATCCAGTGGGTAGGCAGTGCGTATCCAGTGGTTATGCAGTGAGTAGGCAGTGGGTATCCAGCGGGTATGCAGTGGGTATCCAGTGGGTATGCAGTGGGCATCCACTGGGTATCCAGTGGGTATGCAGTGGGTAGGCAGTGGTTATCCAGTGGGTATCCAGTGGTTATGCGATGGTAGGCAGTGGGTATCCGGTGGGTAGGCAGTGGGTATCCAGTGGGTAGGCAGTGCGTATCCAGTGGTTATGCAGTGAGTAGGCAGTGGGTATCCAGTGGGTATCCGGTGGGTATCCAGTGGGTAGGCAGTGCGTATCCAGTGGTTATGCAGTGGTTATGCAGTGGGTATGCAGTGGGTATGCAATGGGTAGGCAGTGGGTATGCATTGGGTGTACAGTGGGTATGCAGTGGGTAGGCAGTGGGTATGCTGTGGGTAGGCAGTGGGTATGCAGTAGGTATGCAGTGGGTATCCAGTGGGTATGCAGTGGGTAGGCAGAGGGTATCCAGTGGGTATGCTGTGGGTATGCAGTAGGTATCCAGTGGGTATCCAGCGGGTATGCTGTAGGTAGGCAGTGGGTATGCATTGGGTGTACAGTGGGTATGCAGTGGGTAGGCAGTGTGTATGCTGTGGGTAGGCAGTGGGTATGCAGTGGGTATCCAGTGGGTATGCAGTCGGTAGGCAGTGGGTATCCAGTGGGTATGCAGTGGGTAGGCAGAGGGTATCCAGTGGGTATGCTGTGGGTAGGCAGTGGATATGCAGTAGGTATCCAGTGGGTAGGCAGTGGGTAGGCAGAGGGTATCCAGTGGGTATGCTGTGGGTAGGTAGTGGATATGCAGTGGGTATCCAGTGGGTAGGCAGTGGGTATCCAGCGGGCATCCAGTGGGTATCCAGTGGGTATGCAGTGGGTATGCAATGGGTAGGCAGTGGGTATGCATTGGGTGTACAGTGGGTATGCAGTGGGTAGGCAGCGGGTATGCTGTAGGTAGGCAGTGGGTATGCATTGGGTGTACAGTGGGTATGCAGTGGGTAGGCAGTGTGTATGCTGTGTGTATGCTGTGGGTAGGCAGTGGGTATCCAGTGGGTATGCAGTCGGTAGGCAGTGGGTATCCAGTGGGTATGCAGTGGGTAGGCAGTGGGTATGCTGTGGGTAGGCAGTGGGTATGCAGTGGGTATCCAGTGGGTATGCAGTCGGTAGGCAGTGGGTATCCAGTGGGTATGCAGTGGGTAGGCAGAGGGTATCCAGTGGGTATGCTGTGGGTAGGCAGTGTATATGCAGTGGGTATCCAGTGGGTAGGCAGTGGGTATCCAGCGGGTATGCTGTAGGTAGGCAGTGGGTATGCATTGGGTGTACAGTGGGTATGCAGTGGGTAGGCAGTGGGTATGCTGTGGGTATGCAGTGGGTATCCAGTGGGTATGCAGTCGGTAGGCAGTGGGTATCCAGTGGGTATGCAGTGGGCAGGCAGAGGGTATCCAGTGGTTATGCTGTGAGTAGGCAGTGGGTATCCAGTGGGTATCCAGTGGGCATCCAGTGGGTATCCAGTGGGTATGCAGTGGGTATCCAGTGGGTATGCAGTGGGTAGGCAGAGGGTATCCAGTGGGTATGCTGTGGGTAGGCAGTGGATATGCAGTGGGTAGGCAGTGGGTATCCAGCGGGTATGCTGTAGGTAGGCAGTGGGTATGCATTGGGTGTACAGTGGGAATGCAGTGGGTAGGCAGTGGGTATGCTGTGGGTATGCAGTGGGTATCCAGTGGGTATGCAGTCGGTAGGCAGTGGGTATCCAGTGGGTAGGCAGAGGGTATCCAGTGGTTATGCTGTGGGTAGGCAGTGGGTATCCAGTGGGTATCTAGTGGGCATCCAGTGGGCATCCAGTGGGTATCCAGTGGGTAGGCAGAGCGTATGCAGTGGCTATGCAGTAGGCAGGCAGTGGGTATGCAGTAGGTAGGCAGTGTGTATGCAGTGGTTAGGCAGTAGGTATACAGTAGGCAGAGGGTATGCAGTAGGCAGGCAGTGGGTATGTAGTAGGTAGGCAGTGGGTATGCAGTCGGTAGGCAGTGGGTATCCAGTGGGTATGCAGTGGGTAGGCAGAGGGTATCCAGTGGGTATGCTGTGGGTAGGCAGTGGATATGCAGTGGGTATCCAGTGGGTAGGCAGTGGGTATCCAGCGGGTATGCTGTAGGTAGGCAGTGGGTACGCATTGGGTGTACAGTGGGTATGCAGTGGGTAGGCAGCGGGTATGCTGTGGGTAGGCAGTGGGTATGCAGTGGGTATCCAGTGGGTATGCAGACTGCAGCGGTTTTTTTTTAAACTTTCTTCTCTACATTTCTAGGAACTCAATTAAAAAAGTCCCCTGAAAATCCGACCACTATAAACTTCGTTCCACTTTATGTGTATTTTTTGTCAGTCTACTACTGAAGACAAATAAACTTCAAGCTAACGAACTATTACTTGGTTATTTCTTCGTTACTTTTTACATCAAAATGCCAGACGAACCTCCAGCGTGTGCTCCCGACGATCAAAATATGTCTGAAGATGCTCATGGAGCTCCAGTGCAGCATAGCGCACAGCATCCCGAACTCGTGGGTGATCAGCAGCGGCCGGGCCCGCCCACAGCAGAGGCGGCTCCTCCGCTCCCGCGCGCTCTAACACCGCGCCGAGTTCGCCAGCTAGAGCTGTACCTGCTGGACCAGCTGCCACCGCCGCCACCGAGGCCACGCCTGCGGTATATCCACTTGCTGCCCCCGCCGCCGTTTCTGCTACCAGTACGCCGGCAGTTGCACCCTCAGCGCAGAGAAAGATGGTCTTATTGGTTACCTCCTGTGGTGAGGTCACAAGTAAACACTTTACGATATTATTTGTACGTCATAATGTATAATGGTCTAGACTATATGGACCATCTATGTATACATAGGATAATACTTTTACTTTGGTGGATTATCTGCTTAGTATTTCTGTTCCGTAGTTTAGGTTTCTTTGGAACTTGTTTTAATATTATATTTGGTTTTTTGATTCAAAATGTAATGTTTTTTTATATATTTGCACCACAGTAATAAATAACGCCAAATTTCTCGTTTTGTTATAAAACACTAGATGAAACAGTTCCACCCTGTTTCATCTAGTGTCTTGAGAAGGGACATGTACCATAACCGTTTAAGTTACAGTAAAACGGTGTTGGGATCACACCACCATAACAAATTTCGATACGAACTGACGGTTATATCTGACTTTTTTATTATTGAAACCTCGGTTGGACCCACAGTTTTGTGATCCTCAGCAGCAAAATTGATTAGTATAAAAAAAAAAGTTTGTAAATTTTCTTGCTGTCTGTAATTTTTCCAAAATCTGTGAATGCAGAAAGAAATGTATTAAGAATTGTTTTGATTAGTCTCTTAAGACCGTTTTCTTGTAACTACAGCGTTTAGGGTAGCTGCCCTTGCTACCTAACCCATCTCAAAATTCCATACTGGGTAATTATATATTCTATGTATACATGTTTATGAATGTTTTGTATCGCTGAGGGAGTTCGTTGTCGTTCATTCTTCTTCCTCAGCTATAGCGCGTAGTGAATGGATAGGGGAGGGCATCATGGAGAGAAGTATACGTCAATGCGCGACGTTCATTAATAACACGGTCAAGTTAGACACAAAATAATGATCAAATAACAAAAACTTGGATCGAGCTGAATTTTGGAAAAGACCTTGGCTACACCAACAGGCGTAGCATGGACCACTGTGGAAACGGGTTATGTCACCGAAAGAATCGACAAAATAACACATTGTCATTGTCTATCTCTTTTACATCAAAAACCTAAAATAAGCTCAAAATTGAGCTCATTTTTCTTATGCCCATATAATCTTGTTCATAGTTCGTTGATTTATATGTACTTTTCTTAAACTGCAGTGGTGACTACACTGACTTTGATTAAAAGACGTTTTGGAAAATCCCTTCCGCCTTCTGTAACACCACGAGCAACGCTGACACGCTATAAGCTGCACCGAGGCGGACCTAGCCGCTGCTCATGGTGCGTGACCCACGGGGAGCACGCACGCGCGGCGTCACGCCCCGCGTCTTCGTTACAACGCCGCCGCGCAAAATCAAACTTTTCCCATTAAAATAAAGTTAGTTTTGGATCGATTGTTGATAGGTTTACTTTGTAACTCCTTCAATTTTTGGAATCACGATATTTTAGGAATGGTTATGAGGAAAAAAGTATGAGACTATTTTTGTAGATAGTTTTATGACCTAAAATTTTGTCTGTACTATAATTTTGATAAAACTTAATGTTTTCAAAAACAATCCAAAAAAACTATAAATTTTAACGTTTGACATAACTTTTTGAGCACACATGGGATCCAGAGGGACTTTTGACACTTTATTTCACATGTAATTAAGGTAAGGTACGGAATCTAAAAATTCAGCTTGATCAGAGTTTTTGCTGATTGAAATGTCAATTTTGACCGGACTATTATTTATTTTTGTTAATTTTAGATCAATGTAAAACAGTTGTTAATTAGTCTTCTTTCAACTACGTAGTAATGTTATCACTAATCACTACAAAACCGATCACGAAGGATGTATTTTTTTGCTTAGAACCAAAACAGTGCAGAAATGTTATATGAAATCTCATTATTGCACAGTTTTTCATTACTGCACTGTGTTTTTTTAATTTTTTATTTAGATATAAATTTAAATATATTATAATATATACAACAGAGGTTTACTGTCTTCCATTAGTTTAGTATAAAATATATGCATTAGACAAAAAGACTAACTTGGTGAAAAAAAAACATCTGAGGCGTATTTTGTACCATTGTAAAACTTTAATACTTCTTATTTAGCCAAAAGAGTTTAAAAAAATGGATATAGATAGCGATATGAATTCAATTCCAGAAAAGTAGATTACGTATCTTGCTAAAGTGAGTAAATAATGCACTCGTGTTAATTTAGTGCCCTCGTGTGCGCTCAGGCAACAACATAACACTAGTGCATTGATAACTCACTTTGCGCTCGATGCAACAATCTTACACTTACTACATACTGTAAACTTTGTCCTTCCATTTCTAAATCATTTATGGCTGGCCAAGAAAAAAACAGTCCAGGCGTGGACTGGTCCAGACTGACGGTGATTAACACCTGATTCACTAGGTGAGGGTAAGTGGTTGACGTAGACGCACCTTGAGCACGGTGTGCAGGCGGTGCACGAGCGCCAGCGGCGGCATGAGCGCGGCGTGCCGCAGCAGCGCCGTGACGGAGGCTCGCCACGCGTCGCGCATGACGGGTGCCGCGCCCGGCACCGGCGTCACGTCGCCGCGGTCACCTGCAAGCACCACACAACACTCTTTTATATTTACTTGCTAAAGGTTCAGTCGTAACATCATTGATGAAAATTATCAACTTTCATAACACATTTTCTCGTAAAGGGTTTCGTATTGCACCAATTTCAATATCGTATTGTATCTCATTACGCACTTGTGCGTTATTGTAATGTAAAACGCACGAGTTTCGTAATACGAACGGTACTTTTTAAAAAACGGTACGAAACGAACTTAGCAAAGAGTTTTTATGTCAGAAAAAGTGGTCAATATTTTATGCAAAATTAACTTTGGGACATAAAATATAATAAATTAACATTTAGTTCTTAAATTTAATTAATTTTGACCATAAATTACAACCATTTATCTGTAACAAAACACAAAAATATTAATTTACTTTATAGTGCACGCTCGTTAGTGCAACTGTGTTGTATGACACGTATTGGTCGGATCACATGCCAATACAATTACAGTGTAATTTTAAGATGATAACACCTACTATTGTAACTACTAATCCGATCAAAAACTGTACAATATGTGGCGAATGGGACGCTCGTGAAATAGATAAGTACAAAGAAATATGTCACGTTAAGGGAGATTAATTTTGCGTTAGAATTTAAAGAATGTGCTAACGGGTTTTGTGCGAATGCGAATCACGAACCCATATTAGATAATATATATAAAAACATTGTGTGTATACTTACCGAGGTTGCCCAATGGCCCAGTAGCGTGGGTGCAGGAGCGGGAAGAAGGGGTAAACGTGTTGTCGGGTGGAATAGGCATGTTAAGCAGGCACACGCGGAGGCCCGGCTTGCTTTTCAAATCTGGAGTATATCCGGTAAACCTACTTCTGGTCATGTGTATAAACATATATACGACACCAGAAAAGTCTTCAAATCAAAGTTAAGATGGTGTCAGAATAATCAGAATAAAATAAAAAATGGATATATAAGCTGAACATCACAAAGCTAAAAACTTTTCAAGATTCTGGAAAAACACCAACAGATTGAATACGAGGCCGGGCGTCCCCGTGAGTGTGGCGGGGCAACATGAGCCTACCGCTATAGCAAACTTGTTTGTGGAACATTTTAAAGTGGAATCCTCTCTTGGTACAGCATCGCAGGCGGTCGATGCTGAGGATTGTCTGATGGAGTTAAATGTCAGGTTCTCAGCGCAAGATGTCGCTACTGTTATTAAAATATGGTTAGGGGCAAGTCTCCGGGGCATGACTACCTCAGCATCGAGCACCTGCAGCATGCAGGAGTTCATCTGCCAACGGTGCTCGCGATGTTCTTCTCGCTTTGTCTGAGCCATGCTCATCTGCCTAGCGATTTTATGAAAACTGTGGTTGTATCTATTGTGAAGGATAAGACTGGGGACACATCAGATCTGTCGAACTATAGGCCCATATCACTGTTTACGGTCATTCCCAAGGTTCTGGACAGTTTGCTCGATAAGCATATGGCGACTCGCATCGAATTGCATGATGCGCAGTTTGGGTTCCAACATGGTGTCTCCACGGAAAGTGCTATACTGTCGCTCAAGCATACTGTCCAGTATTACACGTCTAGGAAAACGCCTGTTAACGCGTGTTTCCTAGAACTTTCCAAAGCATTCGATCTGGTGTCCTACGACTTACTGTGGCAGAAACTCCTGAACGATACCACTGTAGATAGGGGAGTTATATCGATATTATGGTACTGATATAACAACCAGACCAATTGTGTGAGGTGGGCAGGCTCGTTATCGGATGTGTATGGGCTGGAGTGCGGAGTGAGACAGGGCGGCCTGACCTCCCCTCGTCTCTTCAGTCTGTACATAAACCGGTTAATCGTTGAGCTCAGCAACACTTATCAAGGTTGTTATGTAGACGGAATATGCGTCGACAATATTAGTTATGCTGACGATATGGTGTTGCTGAGCCCATCGATTAACTCAATGATGAGTCTGCTCATGATATGTGAAAGGTCCGCGGAGGCCCACGTAAAGGCTACGCTGTTCACGGCGTACTGTCAGTCGTTCTATACATACAGTCTGTGAGTTAACTACACGCAGAGGGCATACAGCACTCTGCGCGTGCAATATAACAATGCATTCAGGGTGTTGATGGGGTTGCCGCGCTACTGCAGTGCTTCCGGAATGTTCGCAGAAGCGGGCATAGATGGTTTTCACGCCATCATACGCAAGCGACGCGCCTCCATCATGCGCAGGGTACGCGTCAGCCCCAACAGCATCTTGAGTACTCTTGGACAGGTGGGACAGTCCCGTACTTGGGCATTGGGTACGCCTACATGCCACTGTGGCGTATAATAAATAATTTGTTTTGATTTTCTGGCAGATGTAAGTACTAACACTAGTTTTTTAAGTTCTGTGTTGTACTAACCAATGGACTTGTGAAATAAAAGAATTTATTTATTTTTATAGTAATACTGGCTATTTTTGTGCATTTGCCTTAAAAAAAGCGCACATGCGCGCGCATCGCTAATTTGTGAACAAGTAAAAAAAATTATTCGTTTAAGAAAGTCCGAGTTTTATTTATTTCCTCGCAAATATGTTATAAAACGTTGTATGACATACGTGCGCTTTGACAATTACAGCCTCTGCTTTCTTGTAGCCCTCACCTACGGCTCGGGCTAGCAATATCGCCTCGGCTGTAATTTTCAACTTACCGCACTTATATCATAATGTACTATTACCTACTGTGGGATCAACCCTAATATTGTAAGCAGCAGACGTTGTATTCTTGCCATGGGAGAGTGACTACACTTATCAGCGCGGAATTAGCTAAAGCCAATAATCACGTATTCATTTGTCACGCATTTATTTCGGCGTCCGCGTCGTAGAGAAACAAATTACTTTTTAACTTTTATTGCTTGATTTGCATAAGTATCAGTGAAGGGGAAGCCGAACAACTGTTTATCTACTTCGGTTTCGGTATATTCGAATTACAAAATTGACAGCGGTTTCATTATGATACCCATAACGACATCGGGTTGCATTATGCGAATCGTCATAAATTCTAGACCACAAGCAAAGACATTCTGAACATACAGCCAGGTACCTACTTATAATATTACTTCGAAATCGAGACAATGTAAATTATGTTTTCAAAAATGGAACAAGTTTAGAACAAAAGTATCGTATACTATTTGGCTGTTGCGGCTGCAAGATCTTTGCCTTATACCTAATAAGAAGTAGATAAAATACTTATTTGTCTATATCTGTGTTTTATTCCTTCCTTCGTAGATAAAATCTTGAATGCAACTGTACGTTATTGGTCTTTTAATAACTCGTGCCCACCTATTTCGGTACGCGCTACACTTGTACCGAAAAATGGCACTCGTATTAAAAGTAGTGATGGGCTGAGTGATGATTTTTCTGTATCGTTGACTGTATGACAATGACAAAAAAATATCGGTGACGGGAACAATAACAAAATCATCAATGATTTTTATTTGAGTATTAGATCTCGTCACTTCAATTGTGAGTAGATACTGAAATGATCGCGGAACGGCTTAGTGAAATTATCATTAGTTATTTATGTAGGCATGGGTCGATTTTGTCACTAAGCCCCGTAATTCAATTTGGCATGGCAGGGTATTTAAAGGCAGCACATTTCGCACGCATACGTAAACAACGCAAGTGCAAGCATTATTGCCGTTCCTTGCGACAGTCATTGTCATTTTATAGAAATATGTGAGTTCTGTGACTTCAGTATCGCCGATCGCGCAGCATCGCAAAGTCGCAATTCACACCACAGCGCCCCCGAGACGGCCCGGGACCGTCCGATCCGAATCACCGACGTTCGCGTTCATTCTAATAATGATTTAAAAGCATTGATGATTTTGTCTTTGTCATTGAATGATGAAATGATTTTAAAATATCGATGATTTTTACATGTTACATGATATCGGACTCATCTTTAACTAAAAGACCGTCCATAAAGGTAACAGTTGCATAAATAGCTATTATTTCATTACTCTGACCATAATTTACAAGCTTTTATTTAACTTGCAATGTTTTTATGTATGTAGGTTTGGCACGAATCTTGGAATCTAAATTAGAACCACTTCCCGAAATTAAATAATGAACAATTAAATACGTAGGGGAAAACGAGATAGAAATGATAGAATGAGTAAATGTCTACATATTTTTCTGTTTCTGCCCTTGTCGAAACTAGATAATGTTCGGCTCACCTAATTGCATAAAAAACGGTGCCGCCGGACTCGAAGTTACGTGTGTGCGGTCATACTACTTTAGTTCTGAATCTGATTCACTAAATTCCTCAAATAGGACACGTAGTCGCAACACACTTGTGCGACATGTCGCTATGATCTACATGACGTAGTACGGTGCTATGCTGTCACAGGAACGTCTTCACAACATGTCACTCACCGTCGGGCTCTCCGCTAGACGCACTGGAGAAGGAGTGCGTGCGCGGGCGCAGTACGAGCTCGTGCGCGGCGCCCGCGTCCCCCTCGCCGCGCGACCCGCTGGCGCCGTCGTCCCACCCGCCCTCCTCGTCCGACGAGTCTTCGTGGGCGCTCTGTGGCATAAACTGAGCATAAAAACACAATATATATAAATAAATAAAATAGATGTGATCTTTGGCGGGAGTTTCTTAAGCCCCTGACGACTTCATCCAGCCTTCCGAAAGCCTTCCACCCGGGCATGCTTTGCCTTGGCCGACCTGGAAATCTCTAAATAGACTCCGAACCCAGGTCGGTCGTAACAAAGACAATCTCTTTAGATGGGGGTTCTTGGACGGCTCAGATCTCAAGTGTGTATGCGGCGTGCCTCCACAGACAATGGCCCACCGCGCTATCTTGCGCTGCATGCCCCGTCACCTGCGCACTTGAGGATCGTCGACTGCATTAGCGAGCGGAGTTTGCTCTGCTGAGTTTTGGGCTAAACAAATTTACCGATTTGCCATCGACACGCTAAGAAGAATAAAATAAAGTTATCTATACATCTATTCAAATCAATCAAATTCATTCCTTCTTTTTAGTTCTGTTGCGCTCTGAAGTAGTGGCGCACTATCATGGTGCGTTTTTATGAAGTTTTCTCTCTGTCAGGTTACCTACTCTGGTTGCAGATCGTCATTTGACGCTCTAAAGTTTATTTGGAATTGCCTATAGTTGCTTAACTATAAGTTTGGAATATGAAGAAGGCTAGTGTTTTCATAATATTGTAGTGATGACTGGCAGTACTGACCGGCTTGCCGGCCGGGTGCACGAGCGGCGCGCGCGCCTGCGCCGGCGGCGGGCTGCGCTCCACACCCGCGCCCTCGTCGCGCTCCTCGCTCGGCAGCCGCCGCCGCACGCCCCAGTTGAAGTTGTCCGAGCTTTCTCCCTGCAAACATTACAAAATATATTACATTAACCAAATGTGTTGCGGGCCGCAAGCTATTTAGGTGTTAATAAAAAATTGTTAATTCAAAATTATTTAATATGAACAAAAAAGAAAAGGTGGTTGAAAAGCCACATGCGATATTGACCAAAATTTCAAAGAGCAGAGACAAATAATAACTTAAAGCTTTAACAAAGATGTATATCATAACTGTGTCAAGATCTGGCTGCATGCTACCCTTATTACATCATCCTGATGAAACTCTGTTAGTTTGTTTCTGTACACCACATTCTTTGTGTATTTTATTTTTGATTGACGATTCACACACGTACGTAGACCCAAAGAATGTTAATAGAATTTGGGTACTTTTTTGGACGCTTTTAAAATTTTTAGGGATAATGCTCCGAAATTGCACATATTATCCATCTTTTTCCTTTTTTAATTAAACAGAAATACTAAGTTGGTGTCGTTTTTAAAATCGATTAACTCATCAAACAGCTCTAAGTAATTATAATTTAAAACTCGAGCCAACTCCAACTCCTGGTGGGCCAATCATAAAGGCCTGTCGGGCCGCAGGTTGAGTATAGCTGCATTAACCAATAAACGAAAACGTTTACATAGCACAAGTAGATATAGTTTTGTGTGCCTCTGAGTCGCATCTAAAAGGTTTTTATTAAAATTGGTAATTGGAGGAAAGACAATTGAAAAATTGTGGGATAGAACTTTGCCCAGCACTGAGAAATGATTAAAGAAAAGACGAAATCAACTAAAATATGCTTACTTCGATGCTCTCACTCTCGTACTCTAAGAAGTCAAAGTCTTTGAAGACGCCAAAGTGGTCAGTCGGCGGAGCCCCACCGGAGGGCTCATTGCCGGGAGTGCCCGACACCTCCTCCAGAGAGGATGCCATGGAAGACTCGCGCTCCAGCAGCTCCGAGCTTTGGCTGAATATCACCTGCAAACACGCCACGACACGTGTCACTCATAATCACACTTTTATTAGAAAGGGGCAGATAAACTGAAATTGAGATTTGTAAAAATCACGTCACCGAGTCAACATTTGAGAACATTAAAAGTTCTACGTTGCATTGATTTCGAAGAAAACATCACCAAAAAGCGGACAACACTCAAAAAATAACATGTTTGTAATGTAAAGTTTCTTAGAAATATTGTCAATCCTAGTATATATTCCATCTTGGCTTGATTTACGACTGGCTAGGGAAAATTAAAAAACTTGTTACACTTTCAGTTTAGTAGCCCCTTTCCAAGTAACATATAACATGTAGTTGTGTAGTTCCCTCAATAAAACACGAGAGTCATATGAATTCATATCACATCGGATACAATATTAATTATTAATTTCTATGAGTAGATCAATCAATTTATGCTTGCTTGCTTACTGGTAAACATTCCTTCTTTTGAATATAAAGTAGCCATGTGTTGCAGATAATGATAATTAAATACATGTTTGTAAAATACAACATGAGAGTTCTTTATGGTATTATACATAATCTGAAAGAAAACTAAATGAGTTCAGTTTTGTAATCATAATACAACTACATGAAAAAAATACAATGTGAATACTCGTACTGAACTGAATCGTTAACTCATATAGAAATGACTGCTTACTGAAAATATAAAAATAATTTTGTTAAATTGTGTCATTACATTCGATTTTTATACAAATGTACATGAAAGGTAAATGAAAGTAGCTTTACTTCTATATGAGTTAACGGCTCATAATTAACTCTGTTTTACCGGATCCCGACATTAAATGTTTTACATAAATAGTGCTTATACAGTGCTCACTTGTAATATACTCTGTTAGTGTATAAATAATTCAACTGTGTATATTTCAACTGATTGCCGATTTCAAATGGTTACTGAAGTATAGTATTGATGGTGATCACATAATAATATTATATAGGTACAGTATAAATCATTCAGATTTGTGCCTTATTATCTAG
This sequence comes from Cerastis leucographa, assembly GCA_963082945.1. Taxonomy (NCBI): domain Eukaryota; kingdom Metazoa; phylum Arthropoda; class Insecta; order Lepidoptera; family Noctuidae; genus Cerastis; species Cerastis leucographa. The sequence goes on from OY720378.1 coordinate 30,373,547, forward strand.
CATTGGTTGACGCGCCGTAGACGCTGCGGTGCGTAAATTCGTTGAGCGTCCGCAGCGTGTAAGTTCGACCAACGCCTACTCTCGAAGCGTGAAGTCTGTACACTGTGCTCCTAAGCATCAGTAGTCTGTATCATTGAGGATTAAATATTGATACCCAGGTGTTTCAAATTTTCCTATTTAATTCACGCATTTATAATTTATTCCTTTTTTGCTTTCAAAATAATTAAATTATGAAGTGAGCTTTAGTGAATGAGTATTGAAGATCATGAGCACATCATGGAGAGTGGCAAGCAAAGCGTACGTTGGTTGTAAAATCACCTTACGAAAACATTGATCACTATTTAATTCTACCTTCAAAGTAGCAAAAAAAAACTTGTTACTTGAATTTTGACATGGTATCAATTTTGACGCCACGATTTCCTTCGTATAATTATGACAAAATACTGACACTGAACGATCACAGTTTTCATAGGCTGACTGTACAAGAAGGTTGTGGGTTGGGTGTTTCGCGCTCACTGCCGGGTGTGAGTATCGAGCACCCAGTAGTCGAGCCCTGCAGTTCGCGGGCAAGCGTTGCGACATAATATACATGTAGGCGAGTTACCTTCGAACATAAAGTGGTAATTAAATCGTCCTAAACGCAGCGATGGATAGAAATCATATATTCATTAGTTGTGTGGCTATACCCGGCCGGCCACCGGCCGTATACATATGTGCATACGTCAGCTAGCACCTGCCGCGTCAATATGCAAACAATAATTTAGAAAAAATATAAATGACAGATAAAAAAAAATATGGTTATTAGCCAGCCAATCAGTTTCCAGGTGCTTCGCCGACTACCACCAATACTAATCACTGTATGAAACATGTGTATATCGTTAGATTATATACGGTTGTGTGTCATTAGAACATGAACTTTATGGTGTCGCCTATAGAGTGCAGTTTACTTACAGATGGGCTCTTGGGGAGGCCGACACGTTGCCCGCATGTAGTCAGCAAGTTCACCAGGCATTCCCGGACGCGACTCTGTTATTGAGAAAATTAATCAATGTAATCGAATGTAAAGCATTTCGATTTAAAGATGAGATATCGTGACGATCAGGGCCCCTATTCACAAACACTCGGATTCGATCTCGATTCGATAAGTCGTATGTCTATCTTGTTTAGGCATTACGAAAGCGAGCGAGATAGACATACGACTTTCCAAATCGAAATCGAATCCGAGCGTTTGTGAATACGGGGGCTGATCTTGTTTGCGGGGCGATCAGATATCGCACAAGATGGGCAGGTTTGGAAGGAGAAAGGGGAGGCTTTTGCCCAGCATTTTTTTTTGCGAGGCTGCTATATGTAAATGCCTATTTACATATAGCAGCCTCGCAAAAAAAAATGAAGAGCTTTTTATAAATATAATTCTTGACATTTCTGGTTCCTCTGATTGTCACACCACTTTTTGCGTTACATTCACAATGTTAAGTAAAGAGAGATTTCGATCTGTAATTCGTTATGTGATCGCTGTCATAAAATAACAGCACCGCAAAAGCGATGTCAACATACGCACAGATTTCTTTGGAAACCTAATCATTGTTAGTCAGTATCTAACAAAAAAAAATTGCTCAAGATCTTTCATCCATTCAGGTCAGCCACGAAAACGCGCAACGATAACAATTCCAATGCTATTATTTATTGTGTCCATTTTGACATAAATGACATTTTCGAGCAGATATTTGCTGAAGTATATAAGTATGCCTTGTGGCATTAAGTCCACCTATGTACCACTATTGTACATGAAGTTTAAATAAATAAATAAGTATGCAAAATTTTAAATTTCTTGTGTTTTATTGAATTTGCAGTTTGGAGTCAGGTTGTATGTTGATGATTGATTGATTAGTAACCGAAAGTATGTGTTTACAGAATTAAATTTCGGGCGTTACCTGGGCGTCATTCCTTCAACTTAATGTAATAAATAAATTTTAGATTACAGAATAGCTTGCCTTGGCCAGATATAATCAATTATGTTCACGCTAATTACGTTCATCTAATTCTGCTTTGGGTTAATTGGGTGCAATTTAATGGCTTCATGTAAGTACTTAGTACTCGTCGGGGCAGTTTACCTGCGACATCCACGGCCTCTTCCATCCCGAAGCCAGCGCGTCGGCGGGCGACAGCGACAGTGAGCGGCGCGGCGACGTCGCGCTCTGCGGCTGCGTCGCGCAGTTGGCACCGCCCGCCTCGGGGCCTACCACCGTCGACGCCGAGCCCGATTGGGATGTTGAAGAACCTGACAAAGAGATTGGTTCAGAATGTTTAAATATATTTTTTTTTTGCATTACCGCTCGAAAAAGGTTGTTCATTTGTTTCATCGATAACAGTGAATAAAACGCACTTTTACTCTTTAGTGAATAAAAATATTTTCAATTTGGAAAAAGCACGAATTATACGTGGGGCATACTGAAAGTTTCTGGATCTGGCCACTTACAATAGAAGAATAAAAGAAACAACTATGGAATTCGAAAATGGGGGCATGTTACTTATCGTGGCGTCCTTTCAAAAAATCAAAAAGAACATTTCAATGTTTTTTTTTTATGATTTTCGCTATGGCAGTCAACACGAGAGTTGCCAGAGACTTATTTATCAGAATCCAGAAACTTTCAGTATGGCCTAAGTACGAATTATGGAAACAAAAAAGAAATAAAAAGTGGTGACAAGAATATAACACTGAATTTCGAAAACTGTCTATCTGTCTGTATGTGTGTATACAAGGTGTTGTTTTGCATCCTCGTCGAAATTCAGGAGGTTGTCACAAAAGACATAAATAATCAATTAAAATTCTAGTACCTAGTAATTATTAATAAACGCTGATTTTTTTAATAAACGCTGGTTGTTTATGTCTGTCAGTATTTCAGAATAACCCCCGGAATGTAGTTTAGGGAATAATAAATTATCGAATAAACGTTTGAGATTGTTTGTATGTGTGGAAGCGCAGTTATAGGCCGAGAATCAGACATCCCGCGTTTAAAACAGGGTTGGTTCAAACTTACCGACTTCCTTAAGTAAGAAAAAAAATAAAAATTACCTACAAATTTTATTATTGATTCGAGACGAGAATCATTAGCATAGTTAGCTACTTGAATTTGACGAGAATGCAAAACAACACCTTGTATTTGTACGGGTTCTAGTAGTTAACTCCGTACACCGATTTGTCGTGAAGGTTTTTTAGTTAGTATAGAAAAATATGTTCCACTAAGACGCACTAGCCAGTTTCTTCATCAATAGCTAAAGCAATCGGTAAAAGTATTAACTTTTACTTGACCATTACTGATATTATAGCAAATGTGTTTCTTCATACAAGTAACAGCTAAACTAAAGGTCACTAGAGTTGCGACAAGGCAAACGTCGTTACTACCCCAAAAAATCGTGGGGAGGTTTTTTAACACATGACAACATCGCAATATCAGAGTCAAGTAGTGGCCAAAGTCGAATGCCAGTTATTTAAAAACGAACGCCAACGAACGACTGTTTTTATTGAAATTGAATTAGTGATTCATTATCAGCCTATAATGTTCCCACTGCTGGGACACAGGACCCCACTCTATGAGAGGGAGTGGGCTGTAATCCACCACGCGGGCCCAGTGCGGGTTGGTAGATGATAATTAATATCATGCATTAATATGGATCTTTTCGGAGTTAATGAACAATATTTGGGCTATTGTTATAACTATTCTTGTCGGCGACGGAACCCCAATTACATCTACGGCGTAAGCAGAAACCTTTAAAATATTTTTTGTTCTACGCATAATTACGTAACTTGAAAATCGACTTCTTCATTTTAAACTATACATGGTTAAATTTGTTATATAAAGTTAGAATAAGGTCTAAAACTAAATATACATAAAAATTAAGTCCATAGGACAAACAGAACCCACGATATAGCGAAAAGTTTCACTTAACAATAAGTGAAACATTGTCATAAATGGGTTCCCGGAAGTGTCCTTCGCGCATATGTCCCAGATCCCCTAAAGTATGTAATTATATGAAGTTTTTGCGTATTTGTCCATACAAACGGGCTAACAGTTTGAAAACAAAAACAGAAAAAACTGCCACCCCTTTTTTCGTCTGGGAAATTTCCAAAATCTTTTTATAATTTCAATCAAGAAACACAAATTGTAAATTTCAAGCTCATTAGATCATTTTTGTTATACTAATGTTTCCATCACTATTTTCCCGTTCGCGGTTGAATTTCCAAAAAAGACGGAATACGTATTCATTTATTTTTGCTCGGTATGTAATTTAATTCTTCTTGCTTTAAAAATGACGGATTCCGCATATAAACTTTCAACCCCTAATTAACCCTCTCAGGCGGTAGATTCTCAAAACCGCTAAAATACGTATTTATTTATTTCTAACCAGAAGCTTGTATATGAAGTTTCAGCCTTCTATCTTTAAAAACGAACGATTTGTATACAATCTTGCATCCCTTGTTTTACCCCTTTATGGGTGGAATTTCGAAAAACCCTTTCTTAGTGGATGGTACCTACTCCTCATAAAGAACACAACCTCCAAATTTCAAGTCTCCAGGACCACCGGTTAAGGCTGTACGTTCATCTCAGTCAGTCAGTCAGGACTTTAAATTTTATATAATATATAAAATTATGTAGATAATAATATGCAATGACTGCTTTGATGATGATGTAAGATATTTCCATATATATAAACCATATAATGATGTGTTCATAAACTCAAACCTTTGGCTATGGGGTAGGCAGAACCTATGGAACGCTACGATCGTAGATTGCTACAGTCATATTTCCACAACCTTGAACTTCTATGTAATATTTATTCAGCTCAAGAGAAAATCTATGCTACCAGGGCAGAAAGATCTAGGTCAGGTCATGAGCAATTGGTGCGGGCGGAATACCTGGAAATACTATAAACGCTTCACAAGCCCTCCCGGAGAAATAACAATATTACACGGAGAACAATATACAATCGAAAATATTTGGATACAGAATCTCGAATAGTTAACAATTATTGTTAGTAATATCAATATTGCAACCATTTATTTACATACCATCACGCCTGTAATCACCAAAGGGTTATTCAGAGGTGTACCTAGGTGTAATAGGGGGCGAGCCTATTGCCATCAACCTGAGATATTCCTGATGGAGAAACCCAAAAACATTTTCCCGACCTGGGTTTCGAACCCATGACCTCATGGTCAGCAGTCGCGCTTGGGACCACTTGACCAACGCGCCAGATTAGTCTACATATATTTATCTTAAAACGGACTTTAAAGAAATTTTGATAATAAAGGAAATCAAACATTTTCGTGTATAATATTTAGAGTGTCAAGACATGTTCTCGATTTCTATGGTTGTGAATGAAAATTTACTTATATGGGTTGTATTCTCTCACAATGTTAACAGAATGCCTCTGATAATGCTAAAAAAGTCGTCACGCACGTAATTGTATTGTTTCCTTCGGTACATAGATGAACAAGGGAGTTCTGGACCTTTCGTTCTTTGTGTCTTTTGAATGTTTAAAAGCCAGTGTGTAGGGGTTAGTGATAGTGTACCTATAAATGACATTATAAAGTTTTTCAATTTATCTTTCCTGAAAATGCTATTACGTAACATTGTACAAAATGTTATTGCGTAGCTAAAATCCGCATTGCGCCATCGTGTAACCTTGCCGCAGTGCCTCACCCCCTTCAACCCGCACTGCAGTGCCTCGCCCCTCTCGCCCCGCGCTGCAGCGTCCTCACCCTCTTCTCCCCACAAAGTCCCTACCACCCACTCATACCCCACCCGGGGATGTGCGCATGTGCACATCTCCCTCCTGCGCAGTTTTCTTCTCCCTTACACACGGAGAGATCCCTCTCTCGCATGAAGGCCATAGGATTAACGTCCCCCGCACTCTCCGGCCTGCCCCCGCTCGGAGAAAATATCCCCACCACCGCAAACAAATGCCAAAGGATTTTCCCCCTTATTGTGTACGTACGCTTTCATTTCTACTCACCCTTATCGGGGGTGACGGTCGATGCGTTAGAAAGAGAGCTCGGACCGGTGGCCGGCTGGCTGCCTGCTTTAGGGAGATACTTCCGACCAATCACAGGCGTTTGCGAAAGGTCGAAGGTGAAATCCATTGTTCGGCCCGGCAACTCCTGGGAAAATAGAACGTTTTATAAGTTTTCACGGTAACGGATTACATGTCTTATGGCAAATCTATTCATTATAACATTAAGGCATATAAAACTTGAAAAACGAAGACATAAAGCTCAAAGCGTCACTAATGCGACTTGGTTTTATTTCAAATGAACTTCAAAATCACCCTAAACAGTGATAGCCTAGTGGTGTGACCGTCGGACTGACAAGTCAAAGGTCTCCGGTTCGAACCCAAGACACGTAGTCGATTTTTGAATTTATGTGCGTATTGTATACTTATCACTTGCTTCCGTGAAAGTATCGTGAGGAAACCAGAATGCCAGAGAGATATTTCTCGACGGCATGTAAAGCCAAGTCAAAGGCCCATGGTAGGCATAAAAACTCTGACGCCAGGTTAGGCACTAAAAACAAGATAAAGAAATATCCTTTTTCCATTCTATGAAGAAAAAACACACTTTCATGGTCAAACTATACAAACGTAAACTTTATAACGTATTGCATTGCAATAACCGCAACCTTGTTTTAATTCAACAATATTAACCGCTCTTTGTAGATACTACAGCGGTACCAAGTGTAATGCGATACTCATTGATTCATCACTTTTTTCTTTTGTGTGTTTTGTTTTGCAACATAATTATTATGTATGTTGTGCCTTTTAGTGCGCATTAAATAAATGAATTTTCTTTCTTCTGTTTTTTTTTTTTTGCACAATACCTATGTATTTTTTATTTTTTTAAAGTTTTTTTGTTTTTTCCGCTCACCTTCTTGCCATGCAGCTCAGCATCGAGGATGGAGGAGGCATGGCTGTCCCAGTAGGGCGGCACCACGAGTGTAGAGCACCGCGTCACCACCAGCTTGAGAATCTTCATCGCTTCCTTGTAGTTGTTGCTGTCTTGGATCTGGCCAAAAGATAAATTGAGTCTTAAAATATTGTTCTAAATCCGAATTTATGTGATTGATATAATTGACCAAGGAAAATGCAAAAAATTGATGCGAATTCAATTGATGTTATCATTGATATAAATAACCTAAACCGATCAGCCTAATATCCAAATCGCGTTCAAGAGCACTCATTGCCGTGGACTATTAAAATAGGGGATAATCCTATTTTTTTTTTCTTTGTCCGTCGGGTAGTTTATTGAAAAGTATTGGACACGTATTATATCTATTTTCACGTGGTCATAAAATTACGGAAATATATTGAGTTGAAATGGCGCATGACGTCACATGTAGGTAAGTTTTATACCTACTTGTGACGTAGTAAGCCCCCACTCTCCAACTTTAATAAGTTTTAACTAAGTAATTTTTTGATATTTTGATAAAACAAAAAATACGTGTCTAATATTTTTGTATTACCTGTCTGACGGACAAAATAGAATGTCGTTTTCTTTACCCAGTCCGATCCCCTATTGCTGATCGCGGTCAGTTTCACTCGCCTAGAATATATATATACCCGGTTTGACTGACCGACCCCAACACAGCCGGGTTAAACAAACGCTAAGCACATGAAAATGAAAAATTTATATTTACGATCAACATTCTTGAGTTACATGTGAGGCGATTTCACATCGAGTTTAGTGACGGTAGTGAGGCGGCACGCCGGGCCAATTTCCACGAACTCCATATTGGAATTTACGAGAATTTATATAAAGTGACGTGTATTTATTGAAAATGTTGTTAGTTCTGACATGTTTCAACACGGATTTATCCTTTGTACTCGGGTTTACTGAAATTCACCATATAACCTTTATGCGGTCAGCAGATCTAAACCGCGTTTATGAGCTGTCTTTGTTATTTTTGCTTGAACGCGGTTTAGGTGCGCTGATCGCGTTCAGTTTCAATGCGGAATTTCGCTATAAGTATGGAAGACGTCTTGAAAGACACGGTAATCATATTCGATTGAGAAAAAGTCCATCAGTTTCCTTAGTTGTTCTGATCTAAAATAATGTTAATTCTGTTGATAGTTACAGTAACATCGATGAACTTGGCCACGGCTCGCAGCAGGTCCGCATTGACAGGCTGCGCAGCGGGCGCGTTCAGGTCCACGTAGTACAGCATACAGTGTAGGATCGACAGCACTGGCAGCTGCAAGTTTGCTGAACCCTGTTAACATAGATAGCGTGAAGCATGAATATTTTCGCAACCAGCCAAGTTGAGATAGCCCAGAGGTTAAAGCCTCGCCCCTCGTACACGATGTAGTGGGTTCGAATCCTGGGAAGTACAAATGTCACTTTTTGTATTATTTAAGTTTATTTTGGACATCAAACGTAGTCGTAAATTCAAATGATTATAAATTCTGGTTTTGCACTAATAATTTGTTATTTTTCAATCTATAATCATATTTGCAAGGTGGCACTCATTGTGCTCATCGCAAAAAATATAACTAGAATGCTATAGTAGGACAATTTGTATCTTAGTTTAAAAAAATATTGAATTTACGTTACGTTTTTGTGACGACGTCATCGTGAGCTAGTGGCCTTGGGGATTTTAAACTTTGACCTCCTTATGAAAATTCTAGGAAATGTATCATTTCCATGGTGAGTACAAACGGAATTAAGTTCAATGAGACGTTAATTCGCGTCGTTATTTACCGATAATTGAAAGCCAAACAATGTCCAGTTCCATTGCAGGCGGACGCTGTGCCAATTTAACGTAACGTCAATTGCATGACCGCTAAGTCAGCATCATTCGTTTGTAGAATAATTGTATTGAAAGCCAAACAATGTACTGCTTCATTTAGAAGCTTAGCAAAACATCACGCCTGTACTTTCCAAAGTGTCTAGCAGAGGTGGTGTGTTTAATTAATAAAAGTATGTTATTTCATACTAGTTTTCATACAGTTCTAAAGGTACATAAATGTAATAACTAGGTCGAGGTAAAAGCCCGGGCCGATCGATGCAACGCTCGGGTTCCAAGTAATCAGCCACACTAATTGAATTTGATTCAGTTCGCAAAACTACGCAATACCAGTCTGTGCATGAATGTTTGGATGTTTTGAAATACTGTTGTTTGTGTATTGGGTTTTAAAATACTGTTTTTTTATTGTCGGAACAAGTAAACATAATAGAGTTTTTGATTAAATTTATGACTAGAAAAATAGCTGTTTGTATGACAAGAAAAGCGTAATACTAGTTATATTGAAGTGAAAACTTAGAGAATTTGATCCAGTTTGTTTGTTATGATGAAAAAGTTGTAAGTAAGCAGTCGCTATAAAGAGAGCTTACAAAAACAATCAAGCTGCTATTGTGGTTTTACCGCCCAACGTGAAATGATTTCTTTCGAAGGAATTAATGTTGTTGTTTTGCTTCAAAAGAATAATTCTTTTGAATTCATTTGTATGCAATTGTTTGTTATCCATTAGAGCTGCATGGCTTTCTGGAAAATAATACTTTTTTCTTTTAACTACGTAGTAATGTTATCATTAATCACTTCAAATGCGATCACAAAACATGTCTTTTTTGCTTAGAACCAAAACAGTGCAGAAATGTTGTATGAAATCTCATTACTGCACTGTTTTCCATTACTGCACTGTTTTTTATGTTTTATATCTTCTTCTTCTTATATATAAAAATGAATCCCTATTTCCCTTGATCACGGCATCACGCGTGAACGGCTGGACCGATTTCGCTATTTCTTTTTTTGTAGTGTTTGTTATTGTCAGGAGAAGGTTCTTAGGTAGGTAGTGGGTGGGTAGTAGGCAGGTGGTAGGCAGGTAGTAAGGAGGTGGTAGGATGGTGATAGGCAGTTGGTAGGCACGTGTTAGGCAGGTGGTAGGCAGGGCGTAGGCAGGTGGTAGGCAGGGCGTAGGCAGGTCGGAGGAAGTTGGTAGGCAGGTGTTAGGCAGATCATAGGCAGGTCATAGGCAGGTGGTAGGCAGGTGGTAGGCAGGTGGTAGGCAGGTGGTAGGGAGGAGGTAGGCAGGTGGTAGGCAGGTGGTAGGCAGGTGGTAGGCAGGTGGTAGGCAGGAGTTAGGCAGGTCATAGGCAGGGCGTAGGATGGTGGTAGGCAGGTGTTAGACAGGTAAGCAGTTGGTAGGCAGGTGGTAGGCAGGTGGTAGGCAGGTGGTAGGAATGGTGGTAGGCAGGTGGTAGGCAGGTGGTAGGCAGGTGGTAGGCAGGTGATAGGCCGGTGATAGGCCGGTGACAGGCAGGTGTTAGGCAGGTGGTAGGCAGGTCGTAGGCAGGTCGGAGAAAGTTGGTAGGTAGGTGTTAGGCAGGTCATAGGCAGGTGGTAGGCAGTTAGTAGGCAGGTGGTAAGCAGGTGGTTGGCAGGTGTTAGGCAGGTGGTAGTCAGGTGGTAGGCAGGTGGTAGGCAGGTCGTAGGCAGGTGGTAGGGAGGAGGTAGGCAGGTGGTAGGCAGGTGGTAGGCAGGTGGTAGGCAGGTGGTAGGCAGGTGGTAGGCAGGAGTTAGGCAGGTCATAGGCAGGGCGTAGGATGTTGGTAGGCAGGTGTTAGACAGGTAAGCAGTTGGTAGGCAGGTTGTAGGCAGGTGGTAGGCAGGTGGTAGGCAGGTGGTAGGAATGGTGGTAGGCAGGTGGTAGGCAGGTGGTAGGCAGGTGATAGGCCGGTGATAGGCCGGTGACAGGCAGGTGTTAGGCAGGTCGTAGGCAGGTCGGAGAAAGTTGGTAGGTAGGTGTTAGGCAGGTCATAGGCAGGTGGTAGGCAGGTGTTAGACAGGTGGTAAGCAGTTAGTAGGCAGGTGGTAAGCAGGTGGTTGGCAGGTGTTAGGCAGGTGGTAGTCAGGTGGTAGGCAGGTGGTAGGCAGGTGGTAGGCAGGTGGTAGGCAGGTGGTAGGGAGGAGGTAGGCAGGTGGTAGGCAGGTGGTAGGCAGGTGGTAGGCAGGTGGTAGGCAGGTGGTAGGCAGGTGGTAGGCAGGTTCATAAAACGCACCGTAAGTTCCTTTTCAAAGATAATTATGAAATTTTAAGAAAATGTACTGAACACATCACTTCTAAAAAAATCGGCCAATTCGAGTCAATAGGTAGTATATTTTGTCACGGTATGACGGTAGTTGAAAGAAAAGTAGATTACGCACCTTGCTAAAGTGAGTAATTAATGCACTCGTGTTAATTTAGTGCCCTCGCATGCACTCGGGCACCAACATAACATCATCATCATCATCATCAGCCTGTATTCGTCCACTGCTGGACATAGGCCTCTCCCATGACACGCCACTGAGCACGATCCTCGGCCACTCTCATCCAGCTCTTGCCCGCCTTGCAAAGATCATCGCTCCACCGAGTCTGAGGACGTCCTACGCTACGTTTACCGATCCGCACCAACATAACACTCGTGTCGTGTCATTAATAACTCACTTTGCGCTCGATGCAACAATCTACTATTATGTGACATTTGTAGTTTTTCGTTTGAAATATTTTTATATTCTGATGGTATTTTGTTATTTTCTGTGTCGCGCGCTTCAGGCGTGCTCGTGCGTATTGAAATATTTATTAAATATTTATATGGATATCGATATTTATTCTGGTTCTTAACGTGAGTGGTTTTTTATCCTGTGCGTGACTCGGAATATGTAATCCCAGCTTATAGTGGGAAACTGGGACAACAGATTTTCTCATTTATTTACAATTTTCTACTTTTAAATGTTTTGTTTTCAACATTTGCCCACAAGTGGAAAAGTTGCCTACTAGTGGGATGTTTTCCTACAAGTAGTCCATTGAGCGGGATGTAACTGTCAGAATTACCTTCTCCAAGACCTCGACGAGAAAAGCCAGCATCTGCTGCGAGAGATGCGAGTAGGTGTCCCACAGGTACTTGACCACGCACTTGGTCCACTGGAAGCTCTCCTTGCTGAAGGTCCTCCGCGAGTACAGCGTCATCACCGTGCCCAGGTTCTCCAGCTTCTTGCTCTTCTCTGCTGTGAACTGATTACGTCATGATGTTACTACATCTTGTTACACATATCAAGCAAGCCAGAATATATAATATTTGTCGGCGCACATTAGAATGTCATTGTCAAGAGTGACAACTTGTCAACGTCACTCTAGCGGAGCGTCGAGTCTATGGTAGCGGGGCGGCCATCTTAGGATTCACTTCTTTGAGAGCGGTCGCCAGCGCACCACGTTTTCGACGAATCACTATCCATCGCCTTAATCATAGAGTATTTTAAAGTGAATAGTGTTGATCTGAATATTACTGATTATCATTTACGCAATGGTAAAATTATTTTAATGTTATAGAAGTAAAATCATTTGTGCTTCAAAGACAATACGTTTAATTTAAATTACTCTAATTGGACTACCCACGTTGCAAGATGAATTCTGATGAAGGCCGTCCTGAGCTTTCATATTTTTCCTTTGCCGGAAATACAAGAAAACAAACGAAGATGTCAAATAACTAACTAATATTATATCTGCGAAAGTTTGTGACGATGGATGGATGTTTATTAATCCTTCACACAAAAACTACAGAACAGAACATTTTGATGTAACTTTACAAGTATATAGATCAGAATACCACATAGGCAATTATTTATAAAGAAATAGTGTAAACATATAATTAACGCGGGCGATAACGAAAGAGGTTTTACACTTGGGACGCCTTTGCCCAGCAGTACGACATACAAGACAAAAAAAAATATAATTGGTTTGTTAAGTTCCTTGTAAAATATTAATTGTGTGTGTGGTAATCTCTTTAGAAACTTCGATGTGTCTGTACAGTCACAAGAACTAATATGTATAGTTAGGTACACGTAGCGACGTTTTTTAAAAATAACTTTCTCCTACTGTTTTGAGTGTTATTTTATGTTGTTACATAGTATTTTATAACTCATACTATTAATACATTTTGGCTTTACGTTGATATCTTACCTGCGCGATATGACAAGCTGCACGAACGCATAGCTCGTTGGCATCTTCATAGTGCAATAACATATAGGGCAGCAGAGCCACCACCGTCATAGGGAAGGCCAACGACTGCGTGGGGTCAATCACCGGCAGCTCCAGCAGTGGGATCATGTCCACTAGCACTCCGACTACCGGCTCGTATGTGTTGGGGTGTGTGCAACCCTGCGGTGTGGTAATAAGGGTTAGAATTAATTGGCAATAAAGTTTTTCAATATCTTATAACATTTATGAAAGACTTAAAGCTGCAGACAGGCGCGGCGCTTCACGCGGCTGCAAAACCTCCGTAGAACGATTTCTATGAAAACTAAAGCTACTGTTTACACAGGCGCGACGCGACACGTTTTCAGATTTCATTATAAGTTTTTGAGAGCGCGAGAGACTCCGCGACAAGAAACAAAAGATTCCTAGAATTTCTGTATGCAGCCGAGCCGCGCAGCGCGGCATCAACTCGTTGATCGATTACTCGATCCTATCGTATCGAGAAGCGATCGAAAATGCTTTTCTCGCGGTGGAATTCTTTAATGCATCCTCATCCCAACCTTAGCTAACAGCTCAATCCATTTTGATCTCAGTATTGGTGTCGGCGACGAGACCACACTTACGCCTAAGGCGTAAGCAGCAAGGTTCCTGAAACGTTTTATTAAAAATTTGGTTTATGTATAATAGGGGTGCGGACTGGGTAAAAAAACCACTTTCTATTTTGTCCGTCTGACAGGTAATACAAAAATATTAAACACGTATTGTTGTTTTATCAAAAAATTACTTAGTTAAAACTCATTAAAGTTGGAGAGTGGGGGCTCACTACGTCACAAGTAGGTATAAAAATTACCTACATGTGACGTCTTGCGCCATTTCAACTCAATATATCTCCGTAATTTTATGACCACGTGATAAAAGAAAAAATACGTGTCCAATACTTTCCAATAATCTACCCGACGGACAAAGAAAAAAAAATCTGATCATCCCCTATTACGTAACTTGAAAATCGACTTTTTAATTTGTGTAGATATTTGATGAAATTTGATTTTGAAGGTTAGAGTAAGGCAAAAAAATGATTTTACAAAAAGATTTAAGTCGATAGGACTACCCAATTTTAAGATATCGCCTGCAACACATTAGCCTTTGTATTCAATTCAATCTCTTGTTAGGCAGTTAGGATATAAGGGTTTGATTTGATTCAGAAAGCGGTACTCCTGGACATTATCGTAATCTATCACTTTTCGATACGTTAGGATCCAGTAATCGATTATCGAGACGATGCAGCGCCGCGCCGGTGTGCCTTTAAAAAAGTAAGTGTTTAAGATCATTTTTACTCATAAAAATTACAATTCACTTTCATGAGAATATTTAAAACTAGACATATCATTAAAAAAAAAAAACGAAATGTGGACGAATTACAAAAACTAGGCGTGGATTATAATGTTTTGAGGGTAGGTTGCAAATATGAACAAGAGTGTTAATTCGATTCACGAAATATGAACGTTTTTTCGTTTTTTAGTCGAAAACCATACGTTTTCGATTCTTTGAGGTCTCTCGGTAATTTATTAAATATATTAAGTCCTTCATACATAATAGTTTTTCTTACGTACTTGTAAAAAGTGTGTGTACTTGTAAAAAGTTTTACTACGTCTCAGTTACATTTTGTTTTTTTTTTTGAATATTTTTTTGAAGGTTATGTTTGTGCCTGTATTAATTTTTGTATTTTTTGAATTAGTATGCATGTGTTAAAGAATATGAATATTTATAAAGAGTTTCTGTTGGAGTAGACATGGTCATAATTAAATAACGTTTTTAGTAGTTTATTTCGAGCAGTTTGTAGTAGGTTAGTATGTGTTTTAGTATGTGTCTTCTGCATATGTATAATATTAAATCACTGTTGTTCTGATCTCTATTTGTTTTGACATTTCAGAAAAGGAAGGAGCCTCGTAGTTGGCTGGTATTGTGTATGGTGGGCTACTGAACGATAGTTATTGCCGCGGATAACTTTGCAAGATGGCGCTGAAATTATGAAGAAGTTGCTCTTACACAAAGAGTAGTTTTCTGCCTAAACAGTGGGGACGTTATCGATGATGGTGTTACCTTAAGCAGCAGAGCGTGCAGCGAGGGCGAGGTGTGCGCCTGCGTGCGGTCGAGACGTTCCCTCGCGTCAGGTCTGTCGAGCGGCAGGCGCGCCATGACCCTGGCCAGCAGCCGGACGCCTAGGAGGAACTCGTGCTCGTAGTCGGACTCCAGCAGCGAGGCGCCCACCCAGAACAGCGTCGCCAGTATCGTGAGCTTGTCGTCCTGCAACAACGCAGTGGGGAGCTTGCACAAAAAAAACGTTAACGTTAGTGCGCCATTCATTACATGTTACAGTTCTAACTACAAGGGAAAGCTACGACGAATCGATTAACTTACACATGACTGGTCTGCAATCGTAATAGGAAACACTGCAATGCTGCGAAAAACTGCCTAGCCATGTGCGTTCGTATTTATAACAAGATACCTAGACACCTCAAGGAATTGAATTCGAGATTATTTAAAATTAAATTGCACATGTGGATAAATGAATGTAATTTTTATAGTCTAAAAGAATTTATGGATAAAAAATGTTGATGCTGTAGCATTTTGCTTAAAATTTTGCATGCTTTGTTTTATCTCAGCTGAACATGTTTGAACTATTACAATTGTATTTAACACCACTGTATACCATGTTTAATGCAAATAAAAGATTTATGATTTTTTTATGCGGTTTCGAAAAAAATCCCAACAATTTCAACACGAATATTGCATTTCTCTTATTATTTGCTTAAATTGAGCAAATAAGATTTTTGTTAGTTTTTTCCTGTGTTAAATTATGATGTTTCGTTTTTAATAAATACAAAAATTTGTTAGTACGGTGATCAGGATTACTGCATTATATATTACGATGGCAGTGTTAGCATGTGAAGCATTTATTCAGCAAAACATTTGGAATGAGCTGCTCAGCAAATGTTAAAAGAAAAAAAACTATAAATAGCGGCATTGGAGGGAATATTCATAGAGTATATTTGTCACTAAGATAAGTACCTGTGTAGCGCTGTCGCCGAGCAGCTTGAGCGACTGCGCAGAGCGTGAGCGGCACAGGTTCGAACACACGCCCTTCGCGGCCTCGCTGCACGGCCGGGCGCGCTCCACTGGACACACAATTAATGCCATAATCACCACAAACAACCAAAAAATGTACCAACACAGCAAACAGGAATTTGGAATAACATCGTGATAATCGAACCCAGGGCCTCATACTCCGCAGAAGCACTTGCTACCACTAGACCAACCAGCCAGATTCATAAAAATAATAGAAAGTGTTTTTTTTTAAGTCAATGGTTTCGATCCCTGGCGAAGAATATTAATTTTCCAAAAATCCAATAATACAGTTTTAGTTTTCATCAATATAGGGCTCGAGACTCATTTGAGCATTTTTCTAGCTATCTCTCATAGTTTCGGATATGGCCATCCATGCCTACTTGAAAAATTCACTCCGAATATTACGCAAATAGATATTTTTTGCTCTAGATTAAGAGAACAAAGAGTAATTTGTTTGTTCGAGTTTCGGTGAAGCATCACATAATATGTCTTCTTATTAGGGGTCTAAACTAATGGAAAACAGAGACATACAAAAATCACGCATAGCGAGAATAAAGTAAACATAAAGGTACAATAGTAGATTGTATCATAAGGGAGCAAAATAATATTTTTACGGCGAGGGCGCTTTTTTGAATCCAGAGCGAAGTGAGGGATTCAAAGTTCAAGTAGAATCAGGCAAAACTAAAATTCCTATGGAAAAAAGTCTAATGGCAAAGTTGTAGGTAATGAAAAGATCTAAAACTTTTGTATTTACACTTTTTTCACATAACCTCAAAATTTATGTGAAAAATTCATAAACCAATTTTTTGGTTTTTAATTTTATCTTTTACGGTGAAAACTTACCTTTTTATATCCCAAATACGCTGTAATTTATTTGATTAGAAATATTTATTTTTTCACCTTATTTTGAATTAATATCGAAAAAGCACCCTAATTTTCAATCAAAAATTCACCCGTCAAAATATCAGCTTGTTTCAAAAAGTTATTATGTTTTCTGTTCGTTGAAATCTCTACTTTCCGATGGTGAAAAAAAAATATATGTTACTACATATAGTAAATCTTCTCAGAAAATGCAAAAAATCGAAAAAAACTCGAATTCGTTTTTTTTAAAATTATTATATACAATTTTGAGCTATTTATTAAAATGTACACTTTAATTACTTGAAAAACGTAAAATTACATGTTACATTGATAAAAAAAAAAATTACTTTACGATTTATTTGTGAGTGCGAATGGACCAACGCTTTCTGACAGTATAGTGCATGTCGTCGACGGTGGATTTTTACTGCACAAAGTAATTTGGCAAAAAAAATAAACGGTGGAAGAGATAATGAATAAATATTTGCGCTATGTAGAAAAACATTCCGCAGTAAGCAGCTATATTGTCTTTGATAGGTATCCTGAAATTAAAAAATCAGTTAGTGTCACAACAGTACCAGCAGCAACTTCAACTAAAAGAGGAGAACGTAGTCGTATAAAAACCTCAGACAATATTCCAGAGTTCGAATATCAAAATCATACAAATAGCTTTTTTGCAAGAATTTTTTTTATCTAACGAGAAAAAAAAGCATAAAATAATAAAAACTTTGATGAAAAGATTACAGTCACGAGGGTTTTCTTAATAAAACTGTCATTGTTGTGGGCCAATATATTGATCTTTTGGTCCTTTTAATTCAGTTAAATAGGGGATCGGACTGGGTAAAGAAAACGACATTCTATTTTGTCCGTCAGACAGGTAATTCAAAAATATTAGACACGTATTTTTTGTTTTATCAAAATATCAAAAAAATACTTAGTTAGAATTCATTAAAGTTGGTGAGTGGGGGCTTACTACGTCTCAAGTAGGTATAAAACTTACCTACATGTGACGTCATGCGCCATTTCAACTCAATATGTCTCCGTAATTTTATGACCACGTGAAAAAAGAAAAAATACTTTTCAATAAACTACCCGAAGGACAAAGAAAAAAAAATTGGATTATTCCCTATTCATATAATCATGACATTTATTTTCTCAAACCAGGTTCTGGAAATGTAAAAGACCTATTTTTCACGTCTAATTGTTTCAAACATGAATCCTTAAAAAACATTGTTGCATTTCTGCATTGTTTTTCTGGTTGCGATACAACATCTGGATTTGCCGGAAAAGGAAAGAAAAGTATCGTCAATTCATTATTAGACGTTAAAAATTTGTCAAATTTGGCCAGTGTTTTTTATAAGAAAGATGCAAGTAAAGAAGATATAAAAAAAAAGGGTTACAATTAATCAAATCTATTTATAAATGTAAAAATGAAAAAAATGCACTAAATCAATTAAGGTTTTAAAAAAATATCAATTGGCAAAAATTAAACCATCTTTCGTTTTGGCAAACTTCCTACCCACAGAAGGAGCAGCAGAACAACATTGTTACAGGGCATATTATCAGCTTCAAACTTGGTTGGGTAACGAACTAACAGCAACAGATTGGGGCGGAAGCAATATCAATGTGGAATTATGCCCAAATTTACACAAAAGGAATTAATTCCGGAAATATTGCTCAAAACGATTTGCTGCAGCTGTGAAACTGGAACTAACAGTTTAAAATGTGGTTGCCGAAAACATGGTTTGAAATGAACAAGTTTATGTTCAAATTGTCATGGTTCTGAAAATTGCTCCAATATTGAAAAAGAAACCTACGAGACTAATGAATAAGTGATTAGAATTGAAGACAAGGTATTTATGAATGATAAGATTAATGTGTTTAAAAATATTGTAATGAATAACGTAATCGGAATAAAGTATCTACATTTAATAGTACGATTTACATTTTTATTTATATATAATGAAATTTTCTATGACATAAATGTCATTAGCATTAAATAAATCAACTTTTTAATTGAAACAAATTGCAGCAATCACATTTTTTAGATGAAATTATTTATAATGATTAAAAAAAAAATCGAATTCGAGTTTTTTTAAATTTTTTGCATTTTCTGAGATGATTTACTATAGTAACATATATTTTTTTTACACCATCGGAAAGTAGTGATTTCAACGATCAGAAAACATACCAACTTTTTGAAAAAAGCTGATATTTTGACGGGTGAATTTTCGATTGAAAATTAGGGTGCTTTTTCGATATTAATTCGAAATAAGCTGAAAAAATAAATATTTCTAATCAAATAAATATAGCGTATTTGGCGTATTTGCGTATTTGGGACATAAAAAGGTAAGTTTTCACCAAATTTCGTGAAAAAAATGTTTTTTTTTGGTTAAAGATAAAAATAAAAAACCAAAAAAAATTCACATATATTTTGAGGTTATGTGAAAAAAGTGTAAATACAAAAGTTTTAGATCTTTTTATTACCTACAACTTTGTCATTTTTTCCATAGGACTTTTAGTTTTGCCGGTAATCGAGAAAAACCGTTTTTTACCCTTAAAAACTCACCCTCATCCCCCTTCCCGACCTCAGATCGTCCGTAAATTATTTTTCCTTCCATTTTTATAATATTCCCCTCCTTTTCTAATGGGTTTTATCCTACTATTATTTTTTTTGGTTTTAAACATTATCGACCCTTGTCTATCTGTCTAACGACAAATTGAGGATAACTGCCGTGATGTTAGGGTAAGTGATGGGCAAGATATTTGACATGTATTAGTTTATTATTGTTGTTTGATTATTTGTGTATTTTTTAACTATGGGTCTTAGTTGCCTGATAATAAAATGATTGATTGATATGTTAGTTACCGTGCGCCTGCTTGTCGGCGTTGGGCGGCGGCGCGTTGCTCTTGCGCAGGCAGTACGACACGGAGTAGCTGGTGCTGCGCGTGTGGTTGCTCACGCAGCCCACGCACACGCCCGGGGACCGCTTGCCTGCAACCAAACTCAAAGTGAGAACTTTTATATCAACCAGAAAGAAAAGTATTTAAGTAGGTGGCGTAGTAATGTCTGCCTATTTTCTTCGACAAAAATTCATGAATTTATAAAATATTGTAGGTACATAAAAGAAAACACATTTATTTGCGTAAACTGAAGTTCAATACAAAAAAAAAACAATGTGTTCCTATTGATATACTCGTTTCGAAAAACCTAGATGCCCATTTCATTTCTAAGGAAGTGTGCATCTAGGTTTTTTATGTTAATATATTAATGGTTCATATACATTTATTATCTAATGTTGGAAACAATAATACTATCAAGGAGTCAGTCAAATATATAATTATCAGTTGAGTCGGTTGGCTACTCAACTACAAGAACTAAACGAGTAACCGGATACGCAGACAATGATCAAGTGTATAATTGGCGTGCTACTAGATTGCGCTACAATGCAGAAGTAGACATGTTCATATTTATAATGGGCGCAAATCATATCAACATACAATCTGAAACTGGCCTGCAAATGGAAAATATAATTTCGGAAGCTATCCTTCTATCCCACAAAACATTATCTTTTTCGAATCTTACCAGCGTTATAGGGACTCCCATTAACGGGTTGCCCACCATCCTTGTTGTTCAGATTGGGCGTGGACTTGAAGATGTCCCTCATATAGTCGAGTGGCCTGAAGTTGGACTCTAGAGAGTCAACAGCGGCCTCCAGCGTGAGGAGCAGCTCGGTGACGTAGCCCTGCATGTCCTCGCCCTGCTCCGCCACGGTCTCCACCAGGCGCGACAGGATGTCGGACACCATGCGTCCGGTCATGGCCACGCCGATGAAGCGGAATACCTGGAATACACAGGTCGGTGATGTTACAGTAGTGGCTTGTAGAGGAAAAAAATAATTTGTAGACTGAATTACATGAACTGTTCGTATTCTAGTAACATTATTCTGTATTATCGTAAAGTCAAGAGTCTCTTTTCAAACATTTAATTTTACTTAAGTAAGAATGATCCTTATAAGCTTAAATAGTTCTTTTTTTTATATTTAGAATTTCGTTTCATTAGCTTAGCTAGAGCTTTAGTTTTAATCTCTTGTAACGTTAGATCAGATTTTTTTTTGTAACTTTGGGTTCGTTTTACCTGCAGCGACCTGCCGGCATAGTGGCGCGAGGGACAGGACAAGCCCAGCTGCAGCGCGGTCTGCGCCCAGCGCTCCGAGATGAGAGCGTGCGGCAGCGACTCGCGAAACACGCGCAGCACGTGTCGCAGCAGCGTCGCCATCTGCTGGCAGCTGCGTAGCGTCCATACTGACCAGAAAACAAACATCTTTTCTTCTTTTTTCAACATTCTGCGGTTGCCAAAAGTAGTTTTGGCATCGTGATTTTGAAATTAGCAAAAATTAAGGAAATGCATGATATACTACCAAGTTCACTGACGGTCGACCAGTTTTCAATCTTATCACTTGGGACATAAGGGTTTAAACGTCAGTGAACTCTATCGTACACAAGACGTTCTAATGATTCGCGTTTCTAAGGGATTTCTAAAGTTCTTCATCCGTTATAGAAAAACGAGGATCGCCCATTTGGGCATCTGCCTGACAACACCACCTCAAACAGTACTACAAAAGCTGAGTGGCTGAGGGTCTCTGCCCGAGTTTTGCTGTCGGTTTTATGAATAGAATTGCTAATATCACGGATGCGGTAAGTAGAATTATGGCGTAATGTCAGGTGATGAGTAGTTCATAGGTTGCGTGATAGATGCCGCCACAATACCTTTAGAGCACGAACCTTTAGCAGTGATGTCTTCGTACTGCCACAGCGGCATGAGCGCAGGCCTGTTGGCCAGGAAGTGCACCAGCGACTTGATGACGTCGGCGACGGGGAGCTCAGCCGCCTCGGCCTCGGCCGCGGCCGGCTCGGGCAGCGGGGTCTCGCCTTCCGCTTCGCCTGTCACTATCACCGGCAGCGACGGGTAGTTGTCGCATTCGCCTACGCATTTTGATATTAAATAACTTAATAGTATGAAACTATATCTAAATCAACTCAATATGAGGTATGAGAAATGGGGTGTAAATTTTTTTTTGTTTAATTTTACTCCAGATAAAAATGATCCTTATTAGGTTAAATATATTTCTATTTTTTTATATTTAGAATTTCGTTTAATTCATTTAAAAGAGAAGACCTTCCAGGGGTTGTTGCCTGGTCAATCCGACTAACAACCGTCGGTCAGTAGCGCCACTGCTGACCGACGGTTGTTAGTCGGATTGACCTAATTATCTTAATACAAGGTGTTGTTTTGCATCCTCGTCAAACTCAAGGAGATAACTATGCCAATGATTCTCGTTCCGAATCATTAATTAAATGGGTACTAATGGGTAGGTATTTTTTTTGTTTTTTACGTATATCGGTAAGTTTGGACCACCCATGTTTTAAACGCAGGCTTTCTGATTATCGCCCTATAACCGAGCTTTCACACATACAAACAATCTCACACGTTTATTCAATAATTTCTTATTCCCTAAACCACGTTAAGGGGGTTATTCTGAAATACTGACAAACATAAACAACCAAAAAGATCAGCGTTTTTTAATAATTAACTAAGGGGCTGTCCATTAATCACGTAATGTTTTTTCAGTTTAGAATCGCGCGTTTGACAAAAAAATAAAGACACGTGAAATCTTACTACACTTCGCTAAATCCCCTCCCCCCCTTTCAAGCCTCACGTGATTAATGGACGGTCCCTAAGTACCGTAATTTTAATTAATTATTTATGTCTTTTGTGACAACCTCGTGAATTTTGACGAGTATGCAAAACAAGACCTTGTATATAGAAGTCACATGCCACTATGTTCGTTCACGCTAATCTCCGAAACCATCCAACCGATTTCGATTAAATTTAATGAATGTGTATGCTTGGTTCCAGCTTAAAGATAGGATAGGTTTGGACCCGATAGGTTGCGCCGTGCGAAACAGGGGTGGGTCGCTAGTATTATATAAAATTAAAATTATCCTGCGGTAATGTAATTAAAGCGTTATAAGATTGGCCACTTTAGTTCGTATGTGACGGTATAGATGTCGCCACTTAATACAAACAGTCCTACAAAAGTTTTGGGTACCAGTTCATCAGATTATGATTTTTCAGAGTTTTATGACTTTTAGTCTAAAAAAAGCGTTGTCGAAACTGTTAAGTGGCCTTCATTGGCATAGACGATTTTCTGATATTTGCGAATTAATTTGTAGTCACTTCGCCCGTAAATGTGTTTTTTTGAACATTTTTACGTCCGTAATATAAAGTGTCATTTGCCAATGACAAAAGATTTTTTTGTTTTAAAATAGGGCAAATAATGGGAGAAAAATAGACATTTAAAAAAAGAACTTGTAATAAGCATTTCAGCGGTTACAATGAACACGGAAACCGACTGAAACGTTTAATGAAACACACAGCACACAGGTCACACTATTATGCAACAAATTATAAATTCGTCGAATTTCAAGTTATTCATAAGCGAAAAAAAAAAACGGAAGGTACATTCTTTATTTGTAACTTTCTTCTCAACGTCTCTAGGACCTCAATAAATAGTTCCATGAAAATCCGACCATTATGAACTCCGTTCTACCTTTAAGTATTTTTTTGCTAATTGACTCGGCTTATACCTAGTATTCGGTAAAGATTTTTTGTTCGTAAGCTCACTATTTTTCAGGAAAATACAAAGATAGTTGTGAATTCCGGTTTGGTACTATTAGGAACTGATGATATGGTATAGAGTTACCTTCCGGCGTCACTTGCGGGTCGGAGCTCAAGGAGCGTGCGTGAGATCGCGGGGAGTGCCCACATTGCGGGTACTTGTCAAATGCTGCGTCGGGCTCTGTGGAATAATCCAATTATTCGTTTTTAACTAATTCGTTATTTTTTACAAACATATTGTACTACTGAGTTCACTGACGCGACGGCCGACGAGTTTTCAACCTTTTTATTCACGGCATATGGTTGAAAAGTGGTCGACGAGTTTTCAACCTTATTACTCAGGGCATATGGTTGAAAAGTGGTCGACCGACAGTTAGCTCGACAGCCCAACAGTGTAGAAATGAACAAAACTAGTGAAACAGTTTCTCGCAACATCAAATTTTGTTGGTGACACAATTTTCGTGCACCATGAGTCCATGACACACGAAACTTTATAATTTTGTCAGCAACGCTGAAATACTTTAGATTGCCAACAACATACTCAATAGGTTCCAGGAATATCGATATATTTGTGTGAACAGTATACCGGAATTGCTTTTAATGGCTATTTCGAGGAATCATTACGTACGAGGCCATTAGTAGTGGAAGTTATTATTTAGGATAACTGTATTGATGAAATCAATTTAAAACAATTTAATTTGTATAAAATTAATGTATTCTTAATTTGTGTATTTAAATCTATGTGAATTGAACTTATATTAATGCATGATCGATGAATGGTGGAAGTTGAATTAGGACGAATAATGATCAATGTTAAACAAATATGAAGTAGCATTCAATATTGTACACTATATGTGTAATAATTATAAGAACTGATATTTCACCTGTGAAGTTGTGCGGCACGAGCGGCAGCGTGGGCTGCGGCACGCCGAGGCCCAGCTGCTGGCTGCGGCTGGCCAGCAGCACGCGCGCCACCGTCAGGTGGTCGTGGTGCGCCGCCACCGCCACCAGCAGGTTCAGCAGCAGCTGCCGGCAGTGCTGGTGCACTATCCATCTAGGCGGGAACCACTACATCGTTATCTAGTTCCACGCTCAATGTCTTGGAGCAAAAACTTTTCATTTAACTTGGAAATTACAACTTATAAGATAACTAAAGTTAAAAGACTTAAATAATAATATAGATACATATGCGAACTAAAGGGAGCAAGGAATCACAGAGCATCAATAATTCGTTCGCATCGCTGTGAACGCAAAAGTAAAATTCATTGGCCAAAAAATAGGCCTAGCATAAAACTTTATAAACAGTAACTAGAAAATCAACTTAGACGATCACGAGTTTTTGTGCAAGACTTCACGGCTCGGCAACACCGCAACGACGCGTCGCGCCTCTCTGCTAGAACCTTAATCCGTCATCAAGTATACCGGGTCTGTCTACCCATGACCTTGCAGGTATTCATCCAAGTATTATGTACATCATACCAAATAAAACAGCGCAAAGGTGAATGCTGGGAATCGACACACAAACATGAATGTATGAAGATGTATGTAAAATTTTACGTAGATGTAAAAATAGTTAGGACTTTAACTTCAATATCCCCGTAGTTATTAAAAAGGTTCCTCGGTATCATCAAAATTTCAGTAAAAAATTATTCACTGTTTGCCGAAGAAAGGGGTGGCCACCCCTTTCCAAGACCACGTGAGTTCTAGCTTCGCCAAGAGGGTCTGTATGTTACCTAGTGTGGTCCATGCCCAGGAACACGATGTGCAGCATGAGCGGCACGTGGATGGACCAGTCCAGCTCCACGCCGTCCAGCACCACATCACACAGCAGCATGACAGCCACGTTACATCTGCACATAACACGCATCACAACAGGACATAAAGAAATACAGAAAAGCTCTCGTGTTTTACCGTAGAGGGAAAAAGAAACACAATTCATAAATACAGTAAAAGCTTTGTTAAAAGCTTTCACGTCTATCTATATATATATAATGAATCTATATTTCTCTTACGTCACGCCATAACTTGAGAACGACTTCACCGATATCATACATCTTAATTATTATTATTTTAATACTTTGTAGAGGGTTTTTAGGTAGGTAGGTAGGTATGTAGTGGGTAGGCACAAGTGCATTGCAACGCAGTCCGGGCTCAGCTAGTAATTTCATAATAATTTTCTCGTACGTAACCTACGGAGTACTAAGAAACATGCGCGCACTTAGTTGCGCAATCTACTTACAATACATCGCCGAGAACAAAAGTATATTTACGCTGAAAATGTTTTATATGTTTTAGGATTCGTTTAAACTAAGCAAACTGTACAAGTTGAACCAAAGCATCTAACAAAATGTTTTAAGATGTTGTCGTTTTTGCTGCTCCAGCTGTGACTCACTTTTTACGGTCATTGAAAAAAATGTTCGGGCTCTGTTCAGCACCGTCATGCACATGGCCTTTCTTCAAGGAAACCGTAAGAACGATAAATTGTTTCCATTTCCTTCTTAAGAATGGTCTTCTGAATAAAGAAAAACCTATTGATGATGCAACCTACCGATGGAAGCCGGAGATGGGCTGGCTGGTGTCCGGCAGGTACTCGGTGAGCAGCGCGAAGAAGCCGCCGTACTCCGGCATGGGCAGCGGGCGCGGCTGCGGCACGTCAATGCGGGGCTCCTGCGGCGTGGACGGCGCGCTACCCGCCGCCGCCATCAGCCCCGGCTCGGGGCAGAGCCCGGTCTACCCAAGGGATATACTTAAATAGGCACTGACTGAGCAAGAGTCATCACCAGACCATCTACCATATCATCATAATCATTAGTGGTGCTATCAGGCATGAGCGTAAACTTCACAGATTATTTCTTTTACTGCAGTGACATTTTATAAAAAACTGCCAGAGACAGTAAACCGAAAGAACCGGAGAAAGATCAGGCGAAAAACCAAAGGCTTAAAGTACACACATCAACACGGTCTAGGGATATTTTTAAAAAAGCGAATTACTATCAATGTGTTTATTTATATGACATGTATATATTTAAAAGATACGTTATTTAGTATTCTACCATTTTTTAATAATGGTTAAGGTACTTCGATTAAAATTTCAGGATTTTATGGAAAAAAAATGAAGCATAGACGGAAACCGTATATGAATTAACTTTTAATTTATGAGTAAAAACTGAAAAAAATAGAAAAATCATTTAATTTGTGTTTATAAACTTAAAGTTAGTAGTCTGAGAAAGCGCCCATGATGTTCATAACACATCGGCAACGATTCGGCATGCTCAGAACAAGGTTGTCAATGTCTTGCTGCGGAATATTGTCCCATGTCCTTCTGAGGTGCGCAAAAAGTTGATCTTCTGTAGTCAGATTTTCAGGAACTTCCTTCAGAGCTAGCTTTGCAGCATATCCCACGCATGCTCAATGGGATTTAGATCTGGCGATTCAGCAGGCCAGTCTAAGGCCCTAACATTGCGTGTATGTAACCAAGCTGCTACCGTTCTCGCCGTGTGTGCCCGGGCAGCGGCAGCTTTATTTACAAAGGCTATACCATTAGAGTGAAAGTGCGAACTGAACTGGCTTAGCTTTTGTTTGACAAAAACTTGCCAAAACCCTAATCCATTCTAGTGCAGAAACTGACCGAAATCGCGTAGACTTTGTTAGACAAATTCCTTCTAACATTGCAGCAACAAATGCTATTCAATTTGATACCGATAATAACCGATCATTAGCTTCAATTATAGGTGGATAATTACATGGAAATTGTTATTATTTTGGTAAAAATTTAGAATTCTTTGGCAAGCGGAGGGGTGTGTGTACCCCTTCTCCCCTGGCACCACTCCCATTAAAAGGTAATGCACCGTTCTTGAGAAAAACCAATAATTGTAACCTAACCTCAAAACATTTTATTTTCGCTTATAAAGTATAGTCGACGTAGCCCCGCTACGCGGGGCTCCTATTTCTGGCTGCAGGGTTTACAGTAACCTAACACGAAGGGAAAGTCGGGGTCTTAGTTCACTCGCTCCGCTCGCTCACTAGACCCCGCCATCCCCTTCGAACCTAACCTGTCCGAGTCGGGGTGCCCCAAGTCCAGAGCTCGCTTCGCTCGCTCTTGCATCCAAATCTCCTGGATATGTATTATACAGTACTAGGTTTTGTCCGTGCATTTTCTTTGAAAATATCCAGGCAAAAAGCTAATCCATTTGAGTCAATTTTCTTACTGAGATAGATTAGGTTTTGGCGAGTAATATGCATAAACAAAAGCTCATCTATTAGAGTCTGGCTCGTGACTCAAATAGTATAGCCTTTGTAAATTCGCGCCCGGGCATTGTCGTGCATGAGCAGGAAATCTTGCCTCATTTGTGTTCTGTGGGGCAAGATTACGGGCCCCAGCACCTGTTGGACGTATCGTTCTGCCGTCATATTGCCCCGCACCCAAACGAGATCCGTCCGTCCTCCAAGACGAATTCCTGCCCAAACCATAATTGTTCCTCCTTGGTATGGGTGAACTTCCTGAGGGTTCTGAAGACGGCTCCATCGTCCAGGAACTCACCAAACACGCGTCCTTCGTGAATCTGGATGGAAGCCGAACCTGGATTCATCCGTGAACAGCACATTGGACCATTGCTCACGGCCCCAGTCCACGTGGTTCCGAACCCATTCTAATTGTCGTCCACGATTGCCTCTCCGTAAAGGTGGGACCCGGAGTGGTCTACGAGAGCATGATGAGAAGAAGGCGACAGCATGAAAGCAATCTATGCTTTCATGCTGTCGCCTTCTTACAGTTTGGTCACTCACAAGCACTTGGTGTTCCACTCGCAGCCTTTGGACCAATTGAGTCGCCGTTGCATTTGGTTGAGCTCGCGCAGTAATTTGCAAAAATCGGTCTTGTCTGGGGATAGTGATGCGACTTGGCCCCAGGTGCACAATTTTGAAATTACATTTTGGTGGGTTCCTATGGCCTCAGCAACATTACGCTGAACAGACCCAGCTTCCAGCATTCCCACAGCTCGTAACATCTCCGCCCTCGTCAAATGTTGACGTTGCATGGCTACAATACCTCAATTTTAACTTTATATTTCGTTTAAAAATGAAAAATCTGTAACTAAACGTAATTCGTATTGTTTTCTAAATTTCGCACAAATGAAAATTCCCTCTCCTACACATCAAGACATTTTAATGCCACCGAAACAAAAGAATTTTCAAAAATTTGAATTTGGAATTAGTCTGAGATAAATTACAAACAAATCGGTGTATAAGAGATTCCAATGCGGCCAGTACTTTTCGAGTTATTTAATTGAGTATGAAATATCCCTAGACCGTGTTGATGTGTGTACTTGCCAACGTCATACCGCCAACTTTTAAAGTTCGGGTATCTATATAATTGAGAAGTTCATTATGGAAGTACCCACTACCCAATAACGCTTTGCTCGACCCGGGAATCGAACCTAGGGTGTAATAGCACAGCAGTCGAGGTTTCCATGAAACTAACTGAACACAAACAGCACTTACCGGTGTGGCGTCCCCATCAGACGGTGGAGGAGGGTCCTCATCAGCGGGCGGCGTGGAGCATGGCGGGGCCGACGCGCGCTTGTCCTGTGCTCGTGAACTTGGCGTCTCCGGCGCCTTGGCACCGCTAGCAAACAAACATGGAACTGTTCATTTCCAACCAAGTACTAACTCAATCCTTTAAAAATGCGGCAGCAACCTGGCAATTTATGAAAACGACGTAGATTTAAAACGACATCGTTATCTGCCGAGCCTTTCTCCAACTATGTATATTCAAATCAAATCAAAATCATTTATTTCAAATACGCCAGTTACAGTCACTTTTGAATTATCGAATAACAATAAAAATGTAGCTACACTAGCTACAGTCCCAGTCACAATACATTATAACTGTGAAAAATTGTAGTTGCCCATTCCAAAGCGTAGACCTCCATGGAGAAGAATGAGAAAGAAACTCCATGGACAGTTGGACACTCTTTTAAATCAGTATCTTGTGACAAAACCATGGTTACATAATTCATGTTGAGATGGTACATTATGTGAGAACGATGTTGCAAGACAAAGCGCGCGCTAAAAGTGTCCATAATAAAACAAAAACACTTCATATTATTGTAGCGACATCTATAAGAAGCTAGATACTCAGTCACTGAACAATTCCTTTTTAAAGGAATATTAGGAACTTTAAATCCTGTTCCAAATCCGGCCCTTAAACGACCCAGTTGCGTTGCATCTACCTTAACGATTGCCTATTTGCCTACACAATTCTGTAGACTGGTTAGCTTTTGGGGCTTCTGACTATACGTAACGACAGTGACAACCAGGACCAACGGCTAAACTAGGTCATCGAGGCACAGCCGTTACGTAATGGATCACCCCAGCCGGAGGACCGACCTCAGCTAGAGTAGATTAATTAACCTTCAATCCACCTGAGCTGGTTACTAGTCACAAGCTTTCTTCCTGATAAAACAAATCCTGACAAAGTATAAAACGCTTTAATACTAATTGACATTTTATTATATAAAGTCATCGGCGCATCATTCATAAAGCCAATTTCCAACTATGCTTACATTTTTACGTTAAATCTACGTGCCCTCGTTCTCAAGTCGACCATCGCTACGTACAGCTTTTGGCCGCAGGGAGTGGTTTGTGTCACACGAATGTACAGTGACAAAGTGCACAAGTGGAGTCTTACTAACATTATGTCGTATTAAGGTTTTATTTACTAACAAAAAAAAATATTTTATCATTTGTATCTAAGTCTGTAAGGTAACCCTTGCCCATAGATATATATGTATACATATAAAGGGTGTAAAACACCTCTTAACGAAGCCGAAAGGCACTGCTTCTCCCTGTCATTGCGATCATTTTTTTGTTCTACACCATACCTGGGAACCTACTAGTTACGGAGATATTAGGGGTCAAAGTTCCAACTTTTTGACAAGTATTTTATCGAATACGAGTTTTTAATTTAAGATTTTTACTTTAAACACCTCTACGACCCCCGTACTATTCAATCCGTCCATCAGCACAATGTTTTGAATGCGTTACATTGAGTTCTACCACAAAACATGATTTTACACCCCCCAAAAAAAAGTCGTTTCCCAGCAATCATTTTTGCGTAAAGTTACTTAGTTTCATGTACAGAATGCTTGGTTAACGGCTTCGTGATGAGGTGATTTCTGGTTAAAGACATTTAATTCTCATAAAGAAATTTACATTTCACTTACATGAGATCAAATTTAAACATAAAAAACTTATCATATTGTCCTTCGACACTCGGACTTACAAATTAACTTGACGTACCTATTTGATTGACAAATTTTAATTACATATTATGTATTTTGGTTCGTGGGTACTTCCAAAAATCTCACACTGTGCCGTTGTGCGTAATTACCCTGCCTTGACATAAAAAGTGCGGTCCCGTTGTCACAATACAGATACATTAGTCAGTAGTACAACTTTTGTTTACAGTTATTTAGTGAATACTGATATTTTGAGGAATATATTTTTTTAATTTGGTTTTAAAAATATTGATCGAATTCGCACCCTTTATCTCATCTGGTAATTTATTGTAAAATTGCACTCCCTCATAAACAAGTGATCTTCTACCTCTAGTGGTTCGCACTCGAGGAAGTACGATGTGATTTTTTCTACGACTGCTACGGTTATGCAATTGGTGTGTTTTCGTGAATGAAATCTGTGTATGTATGGTTTTATTGAGTATTTTTTTAATGAGTATGCAGGTGCAGTACACGTGAAGTTGTTTGGTGCTCAAGAGTTTCGTTTCCTTGTATATTTTGATTGTAGGTGTTAAGTAATCGTAATGAAAAAGCATTTTAATAATTTTGTTTTGCGCAATTTGTAGGTCTTTTAAGTTGGTTTTAGGTGCATTGCCCCAGATTTCGATTAAATACAGTATATGTGGCTTTACTAAAGAATTGTATATTGTCTGGCGTACACTATATGGCAGACAGTGAACTATGTTTCGTAGTGAGCCCAATAAAGATGTCATTTTAGATCTTATGTAGTCAATTTGAACCTTCCAATTTAGATGGCAGTCTAGTCTTAGCCCAAGGTATTTCTCGTGTTGTTTGAGTTCGAGTATTTGATTTTCAATTGTAAGAGGTGGATGAGGTGGTATTTTCTTATCTTTGGCTTTAAATATAACGTAACTAGTTTTGGATGCATTGATTGTTAAAAGATTTTGTTGAAACCATATGGACAATGAATTTAGGTCTTCTTGGGCTTGATTTATCATGTCAACTATAGAATCACCAAAATAAAAAAGGCAGGTATCGTCCGCGTATAGCGAAATATGTCCGTCTATTGGAACCTTATGGATGGAGTTTATATATATCAAGAAGAAAAGTGGACCTAACAGTGATCCCTGGGGAACACCAAACGTGATATCATGCGGTCTACTTTTGTATTCACCAATTTTGACCACCTGGCGCCTGCTACTCAAATATGATTCGAACATTGTATACGCTACACCTGTTATGCCTATGGCTTTTAGCTTTTGTAGTAGTATAGGGTGGCTAACTGTATCAAAAGCCTTTTTAAGGTCGATGAATAACCCTAAGGCCATGTTTTTTTGATCAATGTTCATTTGTATTTTGGTAATTAGATCTGTAGTAGCTGACAGGGTGTTAGAACGTGTTCGAAACCCATATTGCCTTTCAAAGAGGAAATTTATTGAGGTGAGGTGCGCATCTAAGCGTGTATAAAGGACTCTTTCAAATATTTTAGAGATAATCGGAAGGACTGAGATAGGTCTATAGTTATTAGGATCCGTTTTGACACCAGATTTGTGGATTGGAGTAACTTTGGCTACCTTTAATTGATCTGGAAAGGTTCCACTGGCAAGGTGGCTATTTATACAGTCGGTCAGTTTGTTCACAATTAAGTCACTAACGCACTTGATGACTTTGGTAGTTATACCATCAATACCGGCACTGCAGTTTGGATCAAGATTCTTAATTATTTTGGATACTTCGCTGGTTTGGCATGGTGTGAAGCTTGTGAGTTCTCTGTCATATGAATCTGGTGCTGTTACAGTTTTGTGTTGTTGTGGTTGTGTGGGAATGAGGTTAGCTAAGGTAGAACCAATCGTAGAAAAAAAGCGGTTGAATGTTTCACAGATCTCGTTGCCATCGGTTAAGGGTCCAGATTCAGCTAGAAGTTTAGGGGGAGTGCACTCTGACTTGATTTTATTATTCGACAAAGTATTTATTAAGTTCCACATCTTTTTAGGGTCTGCAGTATGTTTCATAAATGCCTCATGGTAGTACTTTTTCTTAGTGTTCCTAATTGTTTCAGCTGTATTATTTCTTTCAATTTTAAAACATTCCATCAGATCTTGATTTCTTGGCTCTTGTTTCAATCGATGCCAGATATCATTTCTTCTTGTAATCTTTTCTGTTATTTCTCTACATATCCAATCTTGGCGCGGTGGATTTAAGATTTTTGTTTTGACCGTTGTGCTACTATGAATGCCACACTTCAAATACTTCTCAAAGTTCTCGTACGTGTTGTCAGTTGACGAGTATACCGCGAGCGCGATGCTTTTGTAAAGAGTTTCATAGTCTATCGCTTCGTATTTTACACGCTGTTTTGGTGGTCTCTTGTATTTTTTTATATTTAGATAGATTTGCTTGTGGTCAGACATAGGAGAGTCAATAATAACCATATGGAAGCTTTTGTCCTTAAGGTTGGTGCATACGTGATCAAGGATGGTTTTTGTAGAAGCAGTCTCGCGCGTGCTGTAGTCTTCATGAATATTATTAAGGAAACCGTATCCAGCCTCTTTCATAGCATCTCTGTAGCATTTGGTCTTCGAATTTTTAGTCAGGAGGTCGATGTTAAAATCGCCGAAAACAATAGATCGGGGTTTCTTAATTAGCTGCGATGAATATACTTCAAGAAACTCTCTTGTGTTATTGTTTCCTGGATTGTAGACAGCTCCTATGTTTAATGCGTGTCTCTCGAGGTATATCCATAGATAGTTGATGCCTCCGGCGTATACTTCATCGACTTTGTTGTGATTAAGAGTATTGTGTACATAAATTGAAACACCACCACCCCTGGAATCTGTTCTGACATTATAATAGTGGGTGTAATTGGGTAGTTGGAAATGATCGGCGTCTTCATTGGATTTGAACCATGTTTCAGTTAATATTATGACATGAGTAGTGTATTTTATCGATGCTATTATACATTGCAGTTCGTCGAATTTTCCTTGTCTTTTTATGCTTCTAACGTTTGCGTAGAAGAAGGTTAGGGTCGATTTAAAAGATGGCAGGTCTTGGTAAGTATGACAGAGCTGGTAGGTAATTGTATCATCTGAGTTAGTTAGGATCTTTGGTGGATTTAACGGCATTAGTTTTTTGGCTCAGTCTGAACGATCTTTGAACGATTTACACCCTGTATGGTATACATTATATCTATGGGCAAGAGTTCCCAGGAAATAAATGAATATTATGTTATAGGTCAAGGTATATAAATATGAAAAGCGTGTTCAGACTATGATTGTGCTAGGAAAGTTTCAGAGCAGTGCATTTTACAACACCGAGCGCGCTTGCATCAAGCACTACATCGCCGTATTTCATTACGAGTGCGGAAAGTTTGTCATTGCAAAGAGTTCCGACAAGTGTCTACCCGAGCCGAGGCGCAGCCGAAGGTGAGGGTTGACAGTCGGAACAATTTGCAATTACGGTTCCGTACATGTACTGAACAACTATTTTTAATACAGTTGTGAAAAAATGAAGTAATTTAATAAAATAATAAAAACACAATAAACTCAACTAACTAATCATTTATTTCTTATAAAGTTATAATTCACATACACATTGAAATTGGTACAGTTTTTTACACTAACTGGGGCAGTTCTAAATAAAGATCATCGGGAGCTTCGTTCAAAAACCTTTCCACTTCATTCGATGTTAATATTTTCGACTTTTTAGTTGTAAAACCGTCTGATTGTCGTTTTAAGAAAGCATTTATTTTTGGGTATTCACTTATATCCACTTTGTTCCTTATTTTCAGCATACTTATCATCGAAAACCTCGACCATAACGTAGAAGGTTTTAATTTTGCTGAGAGTTCGGAGAAGTATGCCAATATAACATTAAATTATTTTTACATTATTATTTTGACAGTTGGGAAAGAGAACGCACGAGTTCGGAAAAGGTAAAGAAAAAGCTCGAGTGTGTAATAGCCCACATCCCGAACGCTATACGTCCCTGCAATACGCCACTTTTTGAGCAACTGTATTAAAAAATACTTGTAGATACTGGACCGTCAAACAAAGGTTAAATATTGTATCACCAGATGTATGAACGAGTTTTTTTAATAGGTTTATTTATTGTAGCGTTGCATCATCATACAATGTAAAAACCATTTTGAAATTATGTTTGGTGTCGTCTGCCAGTAAAGTGGAAGGTATAGGTAAGTGCATCATCGCATCGCGGCAGAGTAAACAAATGGCGCGAGCAGGGCGGACCCGGCCACCGCCGGCGTGTGTACATGCTCGTTCCAGTATAACATGGTCTAGCTTCGTAAACATTTCCAATTCAATGAGAAATCCACATAAACTGGTTTTATATAGACTTGATTGGTGGCCGTGTGTACTAGTAGATAAGTCAATGAAATGGCCAACGAAATCATACTATATTATTAAAGGGTAAGCGCCAGGTTTAGTCCACGAAATTCAATTTTCTGTACAGAAACGGCTAACGCTGCGTTTTGTTCG
The DNA here is from genome assembly GCA_963082945.1 of Cerastis leucographa. Lineage (NCBI taxonomy): Eukaryota > Metazoa > Arthropoda > Insecta > Lepidoptera > Noctuidae > Cerastis > Cerastis leucographa. Next base: position 30,408,961 of record OY720378.1, read on the forward strand.
GGGTCGCGCCTTAGCTGCTTAGCTGAGCTTAATCTCGTGTTTTCGTCTTTGTGAGATACCTACTAGACAATAACTAAAAATCACTACAAAGCAAACCTACAAAGAAAAACCACATTGTTCTCAAGTTATCACCTTAATTAAGGACACGACCGCCTAATTAAGGAAACAACGAAAATATACAATTCAGAACTTATTGCGGCAAAAATTAAGTATTTATCTAATTCAATAATGCAGTATGAAACATTAACTCAACCATTGATCTCGACCGCCATCAAGATCCTTGCTCAGAAAGTGTTGATACATAATACCCAGACTGGGTTTTGTATTATTACAAGAATAAAGTTTCTTTGTTTCAGTAAGATAAGTACTTTTTATGGGTTGAAAAGGTTCTTGGTTTCCGCTCATTGACATATTATTAAAACACCCTATACTATTAAAAGAGCAATATTTGGATATAAATTAATAGGGGTTAAAGTACTTCAAGTTGCCGTTTTTGGTTAGTTTGTCACTTTTAAACATGCAAAGTCCAAGATTCGTGATCAAATCTTTTTACCCAAAAACAATAACATTGTAAATTAAAAAAAAAAAAGCTATCATTCTTTTGTTTGACTTTCAATTGTTTTCTATTCAGGTAAAAATTAGAGTTTCGAATAGGAGTTCCGATGTGGTTCGGTGGTTCTAACACAGCAGAGACAGCAATGCTGCGCTTGGAGAGGTTACGACTAATGAACGCACTGCGAGTTTTTGGTTTAAAAGCTTTCTTAGTTCGAACTTGAAGAATGCACCACGAGGAAGACTAAGCACTAAGGTACCTAATATGAAATTATAAGGAACTCTTCGCTGCCACGGTTTATTTTAATTACTTTATTTTTTAATTACTGATTTAATCTTTAACTCTGGACGCTCTTAGCTTGCCCATATTTCTACATTGTTCTCACATATTTGTAATTCTTAACATGAATGATGTAACCAAGATTTTGTAACATATTTTGATTTAAAAGAGTGTCCATGGAGTTTCTTGCCCGTTCTTCTCCATAGAGATCTACGCTACGGAATGGGCAACTACAGTACTTTCATAAGTTATTATGCCTTGTGACTGGGACTGTAGCTTCGCGTTTTATATTGTTATTTTTTTGACTTTCAAAAGTGCCTGTAATGGTCTAATTGAAATAAATGCTTTGACTTTGACTTTGAACTATGAAAATAAAGTAATGGTGGAATTCAATTGGGATGATAACTGGGTAAAGAAAACGAAATTCTATTTTGTCCGTCAATCAGGTAATACAAAAATATTAGACACGTATTTTATGTTTTATCAAGTTAACAAAAAAATACTTAGTTAAAACGCATTAAAGTTGGAGAGTGGGGGCTCACTACGTCACATCTTGGTATAAAATGTACTGAGCCGTGACGTCATGCGCCATTTCAACTCAAAATATCTCCGTAATTTTACGATTACGTGAAAAAAGAGAAAATACGTGTCAAATACTTTTTAATAATCTACCCGATAGACAAATAAAAAAAATGAGTCACCATCCCTATTATTATCAAAAATACAAAGAATTAGCGTCATGGTTTGACATAACTTAACCACAATATTGAAACATTTGCAACTAAATAGTAAAAAAAAAAAATACGCGAAAAGGGTGCCTAATGAATTAATCGATGCGCATAGTGGAGCACGCGTTGAAGTTTGCCATGGTTTCATGAATTATACGTTTAGAAATGCAATGTCTAGTCATTATATTTTGAACTTATATCTTTACCGTGTTTACTGACACATACAGACCAATAAAAAAAAACTGCGACGCGCGACGCCCGGGTCTCGCAGGCACATATCCGTTTTCTTTCCACACAGTATTTGTAAATCCGTGAGCACCGTGTATTTATCAACCTAACTAATAAATCTGTCAATATTTTTACTATAGCAGTTTAGTAATTTTATTTATCCCAGATATACCTTCTTTACAAAAAAAAAACTAATTCCAACTAGTGTTATTTGCTGATGACACATATAACTGATTTTTAAGGTTATTAAAGTTACCCGCGATTTAAGACTATATAAGACAACCCGACAGCAACTGTCGGGCAGCTGACCACCAGACATAACACCCGTCTGGTTGGTGGATCCTCCCTTTTCTACGCGGAATAAGAACTTTACACCCTGTTCTACATACCCCTATAACGCTATGCTTAAAATACATTTACATTTATACGTTTACTGTAAATAATTTGGTGTTAAATGAGAAGAAAACTAAATGCATGCATTGCAAATGGAGTCGCATTACCGATTATAAGAAATAGCGAACCTAACATTGTATTGAACTGGGAGATAATACTAGAGTTCGTCGAAAACACTGTTTTAGGGGGGATTACCCTTGACTCGAAACTGCAATGAAGTCCTCCACTTATCAGCATTTGCAGGTCGGCTAGCCGGCTACGTTCAGCAGCTTACGCTGTCCGGAAAATCCGTTGGTTGACAGACGTGGATACCGCGAGACCGGTCTATTTTAGTGAGTTCCATACTATCATGTCATTCTGCTGTGGTGACGGGCTGCAGATATTGATTCTGCAAAACCATCGAAAACCTACGTAGACGCGAATCTCTTAACAAATTGACATCATGGCGGTGCCCTGTTAGTTATTTAAAACACTACCGTACCTACCTACCTACCTATCTATCTACCCTACCTTTCTCACCTTTTAAACCTTCCCTGGACTACGACAAATATTTCAAAACCAAAATCAGCTAAATCGGCCCAGCGGTTCTCGAGTTTTAGCGAGACAAACGAACAGCAATTGATTTATATACACCGTGTAAATTACCTCATCACGAAGCCGTCAACCAAGCATTCTGTACAATGCTGTAGCAAAATCAAAAGATGCATTATAGTATTATTTTTCTCAACCAAACATTGAAAACTGGATAGAGTATATACATGAAATTAAGTAACTTAACGCAAAAATTATTGCTGGGAAACGACTTTTTTTTGGGGCGTGTAATAGTACATTGTTACCCTAGGGGTGAAAGTAACTTATTTAGTCCCGAGACTTAGTTCGGGCGCCAATAGGTCGAGGGACTTAAATAAGTCTTTAACCCGAGGTAAACACTGTGCTTTTCATTACGAATAGTACAAGGAAAGTAAAAATAAAAACATGAATTAGCTAAAGAAAAAATGAGTAAAACCGTTTGCCGCTTTCCCGCCTGTTTTGTTTTTTTTTCTGTGGCCATTCAGCTATTCAGCCTTTATTTTTCATTTTCATCATTGACAAAATAGTAAATATTTTGCCCAAATCAATGTTGTTTAAAAAAAACTGTTGAAATTAAATTATAATAAAGTGTTTTAAAAATAAATATCCTCTAATCAATACTTAACTTAAGTTATTTCAATTTTACATCGTGGCTGCATAGAAAGTTGGAACATGGTTCAATAAAAATGTGAAAATAGAACTAGTTTTTTTTTATAATTTGACATCTGTCAGTTGAAAGCGTTTCTCCCTAGGGCTGAAAAGTATTACTTTCAACCCGCTCTTCAGGCAACTTCAGATCTACTTTGAGAGTATGAGTAATGAAAAATCATGTTTTGTGGTAGAACTCAATGTAACGCACTCAAAACATTGTGCTGATGGACGGATTGAATAGTACGGGGGTCGTGGAGGTGTTTAAAGTAAAAATCTTCCATTAAAAACTTGTATTTAAAAAATAATTGTCAAAAAGTTGGAACTTTGACCCCTAATATCATCGTAACTAGAAGGTTCCCAGGTATGGTGTAGGACAAAAAAATGATCGCAATGACAGGGAAAACCAGTGCCTTTCGGGTTCGTTAACAGGTGTTTTACGCCCTTTATATATTTAGATTATGTATTGTTCGGGAAAATATACATCTTTTTAGTAAAAATAAGTGACCGGCATAATATTAATACTACTAAAAATAATGACAAATTAGATCAGCCACGTTTCAGATTGTACGCACTTATTTTATGGGGTACTTTGTAAAATGTTACAATAAAATAGCGTTTAACATTCAACAACTAAATGAGATGAGAAGTAAATTAAAACATGCATAAATCGCACACTATGTAAGCGAGCATATTTATAATGATTTATAAATAGATAATAGATTATTATGGACTAGCTCTTTCCGGGAAATTATTATACGAATATTTGCTTCCTTATTTGAATCAGATTTTATCAACAATTTCAGGTGTCTTAGTTTTTCGCACTGAAATCTAAATAGCCTAAGTTACGTAACTTATTCCTTATAACATGAGCTATCTGCTAGTAAAAGTCCTATCAAAATCAAAATCTGTCTGACCAACAGACACAGGTACAAAAATTATTTCTTTGTAATAAGTTAAGTATAGTAATAAGTTTCATTTTTTTTTTTATATGCATATGAAAAGAGTGTCCATGGAGTTTCTTGTCCATTCTTCTCCATGAGACTAAACGATGTTGGAATTAACTACAGTCCATTCACAGTTATTATGCCTATGGCTGGACTGTAGGTAGCTTATTTTTGGCTATGCAAAAGTGCCTGTCACGGGTATATTTGAAATAAATGCTTTGAGTTTGAGTAATATAAATAACTGACAACCTGCCCCCCTAGCATGACCGTTCTATCTCTATTCTACCAAGAAACGACAAGAAATCTTTTCTTTACAACTTGTCATTTCTTCTGGCCGAGCATGGCGCGCACCGTCGACTCGTGTTTCTACGAAGACATAGACAGAAATTCTTTCCATAGCAACGGGGACGTTGCTATGGAAAGTTAAAAGGTTACGTTTAGTTAACAAAAAAAAGTTGCCAATTGCACGAGTTTTTCATTTTTCGTGGGCGGGATGGTGTTGCTGCATCTTGTATCCAAGCCTGGATCTTTTTCGCGAAATTAAACCTAAATATTTTACATAACATTTCAACCTTTTGAACGTAACTCAACGCAACCACGAAACGTATTTCTCGTATTTAGTTTTTATTAAGACTAGTTTGACATTTGTCAGAAGTAATGTTTCTACCCCCAAATGTCAAAAGAAGAGAAAATATGGTCGTCATGCTCGACGTTGTAGACTTGTGTCGACTGAAGAAAAGAAACATTTCTTTTCTACATTCTTAATATCGCCATGCTCGGGACGATAGAAATATCTGTCAAATTGTCGATTCTTCCGTAGACATAGCTCGTTTCTACGGCGGTCATGCTAGGCCGGCTGATAACTGGGGAGCTTTGCACATTTTTCAGTACTTGATAAAGTATGTATTTACAACCTTCCAAAATAAATTCTATAAATGATAAATTCTCTAAAATAATGGCAAATCCGTTACTTAGTTTAGAAGAATAACGCGACAGGAGGGCTACTCTCTTTCTCCGAAACGTAACTTCGGCAACGAACGACAATTAAACGTAGTTACGTTTGTGACCCTACTATATATCATTTGCGGATGCACACAATAACATTCAATACATTCGCTGTCTGTAAATTCGAATTTCTTGTGTGCGTCCGCAAATTATATAGAGTAGGGTCACAAACGTCACTATGTTTAATTTTCGTTCGTTGCCGAAGTTACGTTTCGGAGAAAGAGAGTAGCCCTCCTGGCACGATATAGGCACGTAAAGATAATGTATAAGCTTTTTAAGTGAGTAACTTCGAGCTCAAAACATCCATAGTTACTCTTCTCCACGCGAAACTACTTTTTCGAATAGGCTACTAAGTTCAATTCCATTTCCTTGTAAATTTAGACATTCAAACGGCTTTTTAATGGCCTAATTGAAATACATAATGGCTTTCATAACTAGTAAATCCGTATGATAGATTTCATTATAAACTAATTAAAATTAAATAATTTCATGGAATAAGAACAAATAAGATATGTTGCAGGCGTATGCCCGTTAGTTAGATGAACTATTTGCAAGCCTAATACAGCTCTTATTGCGCAACGCAAAGTGGCCTCGGTTACAACAAGTAATTAAAGTTCGAAAATTCGAATCAATTTAAATCAACGCGCGATGGTAGTAAGGACGAGATTCCAGGTGCAGGTGATTCGTGATGCGTCGAAAGGACTATGCGTTACAACGTCACTGGAGAGCCCCCCCCCCCCCCCCCCGGGGGTTTTCATTGCTCCGACGACCGCCGAAGAGTGACGTCATATCCAGTGTGCACAATTGCAGACCCGGGCTCGGAAATTCGCTTCCGGAAACCAAGCTCTAACAGTTGTAAGTGTTAATTGTGACTTTTACAGTGATCGCGGTAGTATAAAACTATTTTGTGTGAAAATTAAAATAATAAATTTTCGAAAAAAGACTTTGTCTGTATGAGTGAATGAGTGAACCAAGACTTGGTTGATCAGTACTGATGAACTGTGTTATAATTGCATAGCTGCTGCATGATCGGTGGCCGTGACTAGGCCAGCATTGCTTGGACGACGCTATAAGGTATCGTACTTATTTTATTGAAGTCCATTTGGTGTAGGCAGTGAAAGTAGCGGAGTTACGACGCAGTTTGTAACAACATTTTTTTTGGCAGGATTAATTTTAGCCAGCTTCATCAAGGTAACCACTACATATACTTAAATTAAAATGGGTTAATTTAGGTATTGGGTAAGGTAATCAGATAACGTTTTAAATCAGCATTGGTCTAATATCAAATTGAACTTTCTTATCGCGGAAATAGAAATTGCTATATTTATAACTTGTGTGGAAATAGATATTGATTATTTATTGATTTTATCCTCTCACTGGAACGCCACAAGTAGTAACTACACCAATGGAGCTAACTAATCACATTCTTTTGGTTTTCATCCTTCGTGTTAAAGAATCTGTAGTTTACAATGCATAGCAATTTAACTTGTGTGTAACCTGCACAGGGGCTTTCCCTTTTTTTTAGGCACACTGATTAAAAATAAGGTATGAATGTGGATGGGTATAAGAGTAGAGGAAGAACAAAGAAACGATGGATGGACTGTGTGAACGATGACATGCGAAGGAAGGAGGTATCTGATGAGATGGGAAGTAATAGAGAATATGCAAGAAGAAGACATGCTGCGCCAACCCCTAATAAATAAATTGGGGCAAGGGCTAGAGAATGATGACACTGACGACACTGATTGAAATCTTCGTTGTTAACTATTTAAAGGAAAGATGGAAATTATGCGTACACAGCGGCACGCACACATCACTTAGTTACCTGAATAGAGAAAACATTTTTTTTTTAAACTTTGTCCCGTTCTAGTAGTATTCCTCCTGTCGTGGATGCGTTTACAAACATTTAATCTCACATAGCCAAACAGCCAGACCCGGAACAACTTCTGTAGGCCATACAAATATTTTTTCCGTGCGGGGATCGAACCCGCAACAAGCGGCTCTGCAGTCGATCGCTCAACCACTGCGCCAATCGTGTCGTCAACCATAACCGACCGTTGTCTGAGCTGCATACTAGCTCTGACAACAACATTTGAGTAAAAGGTGGTAATACAACATTCTAAGACAGAAATCATCTTGCGTCTGAAATACACGTGCTATACACCAGTACAATAGTATACTATTTTCGAGAAGATGTTACTTGGCATTTGGCATAAGCAGTTCACAATTATACCACTGCTGAGATTACGGCCTACTCTCTATGGAAGGCTGTGGGCTGTAAATGCTGTACGCCAGCACGAGGGTACAGTGCGGGTTGGTGCATGACACTCGTCTTCGAATTGTTGGTTCTGTGACAAGCCGGTTTCTTGACGACGTTTTAAATATTTTAGGAGCATTGATGATGAAATAAATTACATAAAGTAGTAACGCGTTCGGTTGGGTTTAATCCCACCACCTACAAGTTGTAGGTCGAAGCCGTCGGCTGTGACCACTGAGTCTCCACCGCATCATCACCCTCCTCAGTGATATCACTAAATTGGTAACACGGGCTTATTATAACCATATCGTGTTTTCTCACAATTAGTTAACACAATATGGACCAACTAATAACTACGTTAATATGAATATGTTTTAGGTTATTTTTTATTTAACACAATTTTACAACGTTTCACGAAACATAATATTGAAAAAAAGCTGATTAAGCGTTACTTAGGCTTCTTTACTTAATTGTACTTTATGTTAACATAATACAGCTTGATACCGTAATTTTATTCAAATATTAAGTTTACAAAAGTGTACAGGTAGTCCAGTAGGTATATTAGTTATAGTCATGAAACAGTTTTACAATTAACTGGATCAAAACTAGGATACTACTGATTATGATAAAAGTTGGAAAAAAAAACACTAACACCTTTTAAAATTGTCTATTTGAATCATAATCATAACCATTTCTGGATCTTTGGCTAGAGACGACGTGTGACTGTAAATCATACTCTGTTAATTCGCCGCTACGTCCTGCCGGGCTAAGTCCTGAATTAGACATAACTAACACAGATAAGCACAATTCTTTGTCTATAAAGATATAGTTCATATTGCACAAGGAAAGAGTTGTTATTTACAATAAACACACATGAAATGCTTTACTCAATAACTATGTCTTTAAGAAAGTATTAACTATGTCTTTAATTCTGTGTTCAGAAAATGCTTAAGCTTTCATTTAAAGTGGATATAGGTACGTTATTTTTATGTTCACCAAGTTCATACTGCACGCTCGAGTGGATTATAGAAACTCAAGTAAACTGAAGTAGCAATAAAGACCGTACATTAGAAAAATTCTTTCCATTACAGGAGGGCTTGAATTTATAAATACAGTCTTTAGCAAAGTTTTTCTTGTGTGTACGGTTTCAACGTGTGGTTTTCCGAGAAGAATTATTCTTTTCACCGAACCGTATATGTGCTAGTTACAAGCAAGCTACTTTATGTGGACCTCTTATACAGAGAAGTTTATGGCAAGGACAAAAAAGGATTAAATGAGAACTATAGATTTGTTTGTTAGATATTATATTGTGATTGTAAGAGAATGACGTCGCATTAAGTTTATCCTGAGCAAGACTTGCTAATTAGATGTGTATCTCTAGTGTTAAGCTAGAAAAAGTCCTTCCGACCGAATGTCGGCCATAGCAGCCCCTAGCTATCGACTTGGAATACATTCGACACAGGTGCTCTGTTTATACCCTCGCGTCGTCGCTTGTCCGACGACACGGCACCGACCTCCGACACGACGGTACTAGCAAGAACAACGACTTAACTTGCTGTCCGAAGCATGAGGGTATCAGATCGCTTACTTACTGACTTGGTATGCATGGGTTAGTATTTCAGACGTAAGTCATCAGTCTATAGTTTGTACATCGGAGATGTGACGACAACTTAATTCATTCATGATTGATAGACAGAATACTCCTTATTATGTTGTACACCAGAAAAACTACGGGTATTATCGATAAAAGCTATCTTTTCAAGACAAAACCTTAGGATGAATTTCATGGAGGAGATACCAGGTAGGTAGTCTGAGTCTGTGTACCATTATTAAATGAATACATATATTTATAAAGTAAGTTTTGCGTAGTGTAAATTAGTGGTGTAAAGAATACTTGGTTGACGGTTTCGTGAAGGGTCAGTTTACATCTTAATGATGTTTATAGAGAAAGGTAGTGCTTTTTATAGCTGGTACAATTTCCACTGTGAGGCAGTTTTGGCTAGATATGCATATTTTGTTTAGTAAGAGCTTATGGTTCTTTACATTTCAGCAAAATACTTCCATTTTGGTTAGAGCGTCGTGCGCGGGGTCTTTTTTTTTGGGTACGAAAAATAGATGTTGGCTGATTCTCAGACGTACCCGATGTGCACACAAAATTTCATACAAATCGGTTCAGACGTTTCGGAGGAGTATGGTAACTAACATTGTGACACGAGAAATTACAATTTATATTTTGAGTTAGTTATTTAAAAAAAAAAAACCGTGTAATAATACTGATGTATTGCTACATACTCGTATTTTCAGAGTGTTCTGTCGGGCTGTGGAGTGCGATCGGCTGTGTTTATTGTCACAGTGTGGGTTACAAGAATTATAAACTAAGAAATGACTATATTAGAGGAAGTATGAAATAGGCGCCTATTACAGAAAAGTTAAAAAGGATTTATCTGTATTCGTCAAGTAAAAAGAGATCGTTTAGTTTACTAAATTTGTTATAATACAGCCGTGTAATATTTTAAAAACGTGTGGGACTGTGGGTATATACCGACGCTTACATAAGCCGCCGCCGGTTCGTCCTGGTTGGGCCGATTTATGTGACTCTATTCATTTAGTAAACGTTTTATATTATCTGCAATGACAGTATTGATGAACTAAAAGCTCGACTTGTAACTTGCTTTATAACACATTTGCTCGTAAAGGGTCTCTTATTGCACCAAGTTCAGTATCGTAATGTATCTCATTACGCACTAGTGCGGTAATGTAATGTAAAACGCACGGCTTATCAAAATGCTCCGTCTAAAACGAACGGTACTTTTTTAAATCTTAGCAAAGAGATTTTATGTCAGAAAAGTGGTCAACATTTTATAAATAAAATTAACTTGGGAGATAAAATATAATAAATAAACATTTAATTCTTTAATTTGATCAATTTTGACCATAAATTACAACCATTTATCTGTAACAAAACACAAAAATATTAATTTACTTTATTAGTAATACTGGCTGTTTTTGTGCAAATGCCTTAAAAAAAAAGTGTAAAAAAAATTCCGCGCGCTTTCTCCTTACGCTGTATTGTTTTTGTTTGAAAATTTCATCCGAATTTTATTTATTTCCTCGCAAATGTGTTATAAAACGTCGTATGACATACGTGCGCTTTGATAATTACAGCCTCTGCTTTCTTGTAGCCCTCGCCTGCGGCTCGGGCTAGCAATATCGCCTCAGCTGTAATTTTCAACTTACCGCACTTATATCATAATGTACTATTATGTGTTATATGATTTACCATCGCCAACTCTGTTAGGGGTATTATTTCAATACCCATTTTCAGTGCTTTCTTTCGGTAGGTATATAAGAAATATTTGTGCTCAAACTTCTAGCTATAGCAGCCAAGACTGTGAGTTTTTGATTTTAATTGAGAAAGTTCATCCGGTAGAATCACCGTGGAGTCGTTGTGATACAAATCTTATGTTAATTCGACTATGAATTATTTAATGAAAACACCATACCAATATATTTAAATGATTTCACTCATGTGGGTACGGGTGTAGTTCACAATATCGACATTCACTTCGAAAACGATAATGAATTAATTAATTAACGGGTTAATGAATCGACAGTACCCTAAATCGATGGTACGCTACATCGACAGTACTATGTACCGACGCATCGCATCATCGCTGCATCGAGTGCGCGACGTAATCATCATCATCATCATCAGCCTATATTGTTCCCACTGCTGGGATGCAGGCCTCCTCTCTATGAGAGGGAATGGGCTGTAATCCACCACGCGGGCCCAGTGCGGGTTGGTAGATGTCACATGTCTTCGATTTTTTAGTTCTAGGACATGCCGGTTTCCTCACGATGTTTTCCTTCACCGTTTTGAGAGCAGCGGTGATGAAATAAATTACACAAAGTAATGCGCCTGCCTGGGTTCGAACCTACGACTTACTGCTCGTAAGTCGGGGCTGCTACCACAGGGCCACCGCCGCTCCCGCGACGCGACGTAATATTTGTGATTTATATTTTTTTTATATATTTCTATATAAAATATCAATGTTAAAGTTGTGTTGATAGTTATTGTAATAATCACTAAGGGCACTGAATACGAATTTATGACTTTTCACCCATTTTATGCGGGTTACATCAAAAAACAAGCAATAAGTATACAAATTTAACAAATTATGATTACTTAAAAACTTTTTGTTTTTTATTTAAATCTGGCTCAGGGCGGCAAATGGAGAAGTTGGGAATTAGTGGAACAGTGTTAAAGGTGTCTTAAGTTTAGCAGGGAAGAAAGTATGTAGGTATCTCTGCTGACATTTTGAAACGGGTTCGATCCCCGCACGGATCAAAAATTTGTAAGGCCTAGATAGTTGTTCCGGGTCTGGCTGTTTGAGTATGTGAATTTAAATGTTTGTAAATGCACCCACGATACAGAAGAAATTCATAGAGTAGGGCACAAAAAAAAGAAACACCTCTTCCTAATATCTAACAATAAAATACTGTTATTGTTAGCCTGTTACTTGCAAATCCTTTGATCTAGGGTCAATGTGGTCCGCTGGTTGTTGGTTCTGTCCAGCTCGTCCCGCCATCTTATCCAGGTCTAGCACGTCGCCTTCCAGCTTTGTCAGGACTCAACATCGTGGTTATTTAGCTAGTAAAAGACTTTTTTTTTTAGTTATCCTTATCTTTCCCACTCCTGGACAAAGGCCTCCCCCCATTCCTTCCATTTTTCTCTATTTTTTGCCTCTTCTCGCCAATTAACGAGAAAGCCATCCAAGGCGTCCCGCCATCTTCTTCTTGGTCTGCCGCGACCCCGTCGTAAAACTATATACTATATTATTCAGTAAATACATACATAAACTGACGCGTTTTTCCTATGGCAGTAGGCGGAAACCACAGAACGCGATCTGCAACGATTCTTTTATTCAGTACATGAACGCCTGAACGGTATATTATTATTTTGTTTATGGTAACTTTGTTTAATTTATTTGCTTTGATGCTGGATCAATAATTCCTGGCCCGCGCAACTATGTTCAATTCAAACTACCTGTACACAAACAGTCGCGAGCAAGCAAGTAGACTCAAACTATTAGCGCGCATTGATAACCTAGTACTTATTTATCATATACGGTTTAGAAGCTCAGACCTTAGCTTTAAATTGGAACCACAATAGGGGTGCGGACTGGGTAAAGAAAACGACATTCTTTTTTGTCCGTCAGACAGGTAATACAAAAATATTAGACACGTATTTTTTGTTTTATCAAAATATTACTTAGTTAAAACTCATTAAAGTTGGAGAGTGGGGCTTACTACGTCACAAGTAGGTATAAAACTTACCTACATGTGACGTCATGCGCCATTTCAACTCAATATATCTCCGTAATTTTATGACCACGTGAAAATAGAAAAAATACGTGTACAATATATAACTAATACTTTACTACTTTGTAAATTACTGCTAACTGCATAAAAAATAAGGGAAAATGAGAATTGAAAAAAATGTGTTGTGGTTTGGTCTTTAAATTGAACAAATCAGTTATTATTACATAAAAAAAAATCTGTCAGTAGTATTGTCCCTCCTAGCTATAATCATGGTTTGCAGTCGGTTATTCATTGACCTAATCAATACTTTCTGTATACCCTTGATAAAGCGGCTGGCTTCAGTGAAGCTGACTGAGTCCTTTGTTGGAACTTGAGCAGCTTCTGCAGGCGTAGTATCCATAATTTCGTCAGAACAATACACAATGAATGCTATTTCCGAACATGTGTACAGGTCATCTTCTGATAAGCCACTGATAACGTAAACCGATGGTATTTTGTTTTCTAAAGGTCCCTCTATTTAAATTGCATTAATAAATGAATATCAATGATTACCTTATAATTATATAAATGGTGTTTAACTTATAATTTAGAACGGTGTGAGCTTATGTAAAAGGCTTTTAATGGATGCTCGTGAGAGTATATTACTGGCCACTAAGTTGTCTGTAGGCACATAATTTTAGTTTTATATATTTTCGTTGTTCTTCTTTTGGTTCCATTTTCATGTTCCCAGCCAATTTAAATAAAATAGTTTTATAAACACCATTTTATTTATACATGTTGTAAGAATAGGTGCATCTAACAAACAAGAATGCCGCATATCGGTCAATGAATGTACGAGAATAAATTTATATACAAACATCTTCTTTTGAGTTGAATTACCATTTCACTTATTATAGTCACTAATTATAGTTATTGTAGTTTTTATTTTAGTCTGAAGCAACCGGGGGTTTAAAAGATAATAAAAACATAACTAGTACTTATATTGTTTTTGAATAATTATCTTCTATAATATAAAAATGAATCGCAAAATGTGTTGGTAAGCGTGTAGCGACCACAAAAAGCAACATACTACAAAAAGTCTACAGCGCCATCTATGATACGACGGAGTAACTATCATCAATTTCCTACAAGTCACAAGCAAAGTTTACATCGACTTCAGTATATATAGAAAAACCCGATAACAACTATCGGGCAGTTGCCCGCCAGACATAAGATCTGTCTGGCCGGAGGATCCTCCCTTTTCTATGGAGTATCGAGGAACTTTACACCCTGTTCCTCATACCCCTAAACTGGTGACCCCGAAATGGACGTCAGCGCAGCCTTCGAGCAACGTGACGTCATCAACATCAGCATCACTTCCTCCAGCTTTCGAGCAGCGAGTCTCACAGCCAGCCAGCTTCAACTGGGTAAACCTGACCACCAGCATGCAGCGCAAGCGCATTCCTGGTCAGCACCCTCAGCCTCTCATCAAGCGACCATGGCACAGCATACTGCACTTTCGGCCGGTCGAGAGCTTCTACCTCCCGGTCGACACCTCTCTAGCTGTCTGCCACATCGCGGCGCTGTACCACGTCCGACACAACGGAGCAAAAACGCAGCGCCGGCCCCGACTCACTGGGGTTCGCCTCACCACCGCAGACTGTTCCGACTCACCGTGAACAATGCGGCAACGAGCTTCCAACTGGCACGGCTGAATTCCTAAAAAAAAAAAAAAATGACTCTATCGACCTCCGGTCTCCGGAGGGGAGTGATGTAGCGACCACAAAAAGCAACATACTACAAAAAGTCTACAGCGCCATCTATGATACGACGGAGTAACTATCATCAATTTCCTACAAGTCACAAGCAAAGTTTACATCGACTTCAGTATATATAGAAAAACCCGATAACAACTATCGGGCAGTTGCCCGCCAGACATAAGATCTGTCTGGCCGGAGGATCCTCCCTTTTCTATGGAGTATCGAGGAACTTTACACCCTGTTCCTCATACCCCTAAAAGCGCATAACTCAACAACGCCTGGACCAATTTGGCCAAATCTTTTTTTTAAATGTTCGTTGAAGTTCAAGGATGGTTTTTACGGCGAGAAAAATTAGAATTATTGCTGGAAAAACCCTAAAAATAGCCCTTCTTTTTCCCATACAAATGATTTGTAACTAAAACGTAGTCAATTTGAGCTTTATTGCTATGGTATAAAGTTCATATTAAATTACAAGCACTCACTGTTGTCTAAGCAATGTAGGTGTGTTCCTAACGTCAAAGATCATATTTATCAAAACAATGTGCGTGTGTGCGTTGGAGCACAGAATACATAGTTGGAGGAGTTTAATGTCGCGTTTCGAAACTCGCTTTTCTTTTGTATTAGTTTCGGCACGCGAAATAAAATGCATCAGTTTCCACGTCATTACATCAGTCAAACAAAAATCGCGTTACCAACAGTGTTTTATTATTTTTAATATCCAAATTTTAAATAAATAAAACAATTCGTACGGTTTAAAAGGATTTGACTTCAAGTCATGTCAAATTAAAAATAAAAAATAAAGTTGTCTGTTACCTAATCTTCTGAGTTTGCTTTTGTCAACTGATACACGAAACAAATTCGTATATCGTGTTTTGTACAGAGTGTTTAGTTAGTTAGTGATTGTTTGGGATGAATGCACGATGGCACATAAAAAATCTTTGGAGGCTTTAGACAGAACCTTAAAAGATCTACGGAGCAATAATAACCGATTTGGTGGTGCAATGATTTTGTTAGCAGGAGATTTTCGTCAAACATTGCCAGTGATTCCACGATCAACGCCAGCTGATGAACTCAATGCATGTCTAAAGTCCTCCAATTTGTGGAAACATGTCAAAGTACTTCATTTAAGCAAGAATATGCGTGTCGAGTTGCAAAATGACCAATCTGGAAACATATTCTCTAAACAACTCATTGACATTGGTAATGGCAAATTTCCTATAGACATGTTGACTGGCTGCATTAACTTTCCTCAAAGTTTTTGTCAGTTAACTCGATCAAAAGATGAACTTATTCAGAAGGTGTTTCCAGATGTTTCTCAAAATTACAGAAACCATGATTGGTTGAGCGAACGAGCTATACTGGCTGCAAAAAACATAGATGTAAATGAATTAAATTTCAAAATTCAAGAACAAATTACAGGCGAATTGAGGATATATAAATCAGTTGATTCGGCTACTAATCAAGATGATGTAGTCAACTATCCACCGGAATTTTTAAACTCGCTGGATTTGCCAGGATTGCCACCTCACAATCTTCAATTAAAGGTTGGATCGGTGGTTACAATGTTGCGAAATATCAACCAACCGCGTCTTTGCAACGGTACACGGTTAGCGATAAAAAAATTACTAAACAATGTGATAGAAGCAACTATACTCAAAGGAAAGTATAAAGGAGAAGATGTTCTCATACCGCGCATCCCAATGATTCCGACTGATGTGCCATTTGAGTTTAAACGACTACAGTTTCCAGTGCGGCTTGCTTTTGCTATGACTATAAACAAGTCCCAGGGGCAACCATTAAGTGTTTGTGGTATTAATCTAGAAAACCCATGTTTCTCACATGGTCAATTGTATGTTGCCTGTTCCCGTGTTGGAAAACCATCAGATTTGTTTATCTATGCGCCAGGTCATCAAACAAAAAACATCGTATCGTATACCACAAAGCACTACAATGATAATAATAATAATTATGATTCACATGATTAACAATAAAGCGATTACTTACTTTTAAATCCTTATATATATTTTATTTAATTATTTTTTATTCACAACGCACTATCACCAGGGTGACGGTTCTGTTCAGGAGAATTTTTTAAAATACGTAGGCATAAAAACTGCCACATTACAAATCTTTTTGACAGGACGAAGTCTGTTGGGTCAGCTAGTTACATATAAAACAATAGTTTGTACGGAAAGAAACCCAAGCGGAATAGTTTATTAAGATGCCACACTGACCCCTGTTGAATTTTCTGTGATGTTGTTGCGCATTCTTACACATAATATCTGTGAGTTGTCGCTCGTGACATTCGAACATCTCGATAGTCGCGTCGCAGACTCAAAGTGTCTTGTGAAGGTGTTGCGTGCTGTATAATATTTACAGGAATAATTACCTATGGCTTTTAATTATAATATGCAAGATCACGCAATTTCCCATGAAAACTAAAGAACGTTACCTGCTATGTTTCTTACAAACTCGCTTTGCTTTGACCACGTTTCTACATAGTTTTAAAGCAGATTCTCATAATGTAGTAATAATTTGTAGTTACCTACACTGGCAAATGAGCACAAACTAGTAGTCCTTTGACGAAATACAAATAGTAATCGGTGTAGCCAGAGTATCGCTACGCAATGAAGACCAATATTGCTCCAAAGGCAATAATTATTGAAGCGCAATTATTGTACTCGATACTTGTGTATTTGAACTGCACGGTAGCGTTTCACTGCTCTCACTGATACCCACCCACTTGATTTACAATATTTGATGCACATTCGATAAAACAACATTAATCCAGTCTACCAAGATGTATCGTATAACCCAGTTACTGGCTGGTGGAGGTCAGATAGGCAGTCGCTTTATGTAAAATACTGGTACTCAGCTGCATCCGGTTAGACTGGAAACCGAACCCAATATAGTTTGGGAAAAGGCTAGGCAGATGATGATGAATTGACTTTAGTGAAGCTAGTTAAAGCAGATAGAATACTGTTTAATGTGAACAATTTTTCAGTTGCCAGTGCGTACCTACAACAGATCCTTAGTGGGCGATGGTACCCTGATACTTTGTAATAGCTGTCTCAGATATAAGGAGAGGAAGGATATCACTGCTTACTCTGTTGATCGCTTATGTGAGGTAGCATGTGCAGAGGTTGAGGGTCATACTGTCTTATGTGTCTATCGACCACCCGCATCAAACGTATCATTATTTTTAATCGCAATGGAAGAAATATTAAGTAAACTTAATGAAAAAACTTAGATAATAAATTAGTTTTTGTTTGTGGTGACCTAAATATTGATCTGTTAGTCAATTCATCAGAAAAATTTTAGCTAGTTTCATTGTTTAAATCATTCAATTTAAAATATTTATTTAGTAAAACAACAGCAACCTCAGCTAGATGCACAGATCGTGTATTTACTAATTGCATAGTAAAAGAGTCTTTATTTATTAGTGGCGTTAGGTCACATCACGCTCACACTGAAAATTTTGAGTAGACAAAAAGTTACACTTAGTTAAAACAATTTAATTAAGACCTCTTTCTAAAAATAAATTAAAATCTTTTAATAATAATGTTCTTAGCAATCTTTCTAACGCTAGTTTTGATTCAAAAGACCGAATCTATGGTATATTGTTTTCCAGTTTGCCAGGAATTTAATGAAACGTGTCCTGTAAAAAAAAATACAGTCAACTCAAAATCTAAAATTAGCGAATGGGTGGCCACTGCAGGAATAAGAAAAAGCAGAGATACTTTATACAATTTATACCACGAAAACTCTGACTTCAGATCAAGTCTTTGATTGTTATGTAAGAAACTATTCAAAAATATTCAAAAGTGTCTGCGCTCAAGCAAAATCCAAAATAATAAGTAATAAAATCGGTATTTTTAAGAACAAAATAAAAACTTACTACACGGCAAGTAAATAACAGAGAAACAGGAATGAGGCAACAATGAGATCAGAATGAATTGCCTTTGAAAATAGATAATAAAACCATTTGTGATAAGCTAGGAGTCGCCGAGTCTCTATACATTTTCTTTAACAACATTCCGTTCCGAGGTTATGAAATCTCTCCCCTCCTCAGCTAAATTAGCTGAACCTCTTTTTGAAGAGGACTTTACAAAGGACATACTAAACTTTTAATTTAAACCAGTATGTATTGCTACAATTAAAAACGCATTCAAGTTTCAATTTCAATATAAAATATAATGAAGACTTATGGGGGACATCAGTCAAGGTTCTTGGAGATATTATTGATTCAATTGCTCCTGTCTTCAGTCGTCAGTCATATTCAATCAATGTTTGGACAGCGGCAAGTTTCCTGACTTGATGAAACATAGTAAAGTAGTACCAATTTTCAAATCGGGTTGTAAAAGTAATCCCTCTAATTTTATAGACCTATATCTGTGCTTCAAGCATTAAGAAAAATCATGCTGGACCAGATGTTGTCTCATTTGAACTGTAATGGGATACTGCATAGTCAGCAGTTTGGTTTCACGAAGGGTAAGTCGACAACGGACGCGGGAGTAAAACTCATCAGTCACAGTTTGGAATCTTGGGAGAAGTCCCAGGATGCTATTGGCATGTTTTGAGAGATGTCAGACTGCGACTGCGTCGACCACAACACACTGATCTGTAAATTACACCACTGCGGTATTCGTGGACGAGCTGCTGATCTTGTTCTTTCCTATTTAGCAAACAGGCTGCAAAAAGTAAATGTAAATGGGGCGACGTCCTGCGGGTCTATAGTCAAGATGGGCGTGCCCCAAAGTTCAATTCTCGGCCCTTTCCTATTTCTTGTTTCTTGGGTATTACTATCGATTCAAAACTGCAGTGGGGCGCGCTTTTTAGAACTCTTTCGGGAAGTTTAAGCTCAGCTGCCTATTCAGTTAGGAAAATAAGGCAGTTAACTGATTTAGCCACAGCTAGGTTAGTATACTACGCTTATTTCCATAGTATTATCAATCAATCATTTTATTAACAGACAACTATGGCCCATATATAAAATACACAAAAAAACCGGCCAAGTGCAAGACGGACTCCCGCTCGAAGGGTTCCGTACCATTATTTATAAAAACGAGCAAAAAAAATCACTTTTTTGTATGGGAGCATATTAGCATAGCATAGTTGAATTTAATTTGTTGTGCAGCAACCTCCTGGCGATACCCATGGTGACAAAGTGACTGGATATCATATTTCGAATCGACCAGACCCGTAGAAGTTGTTTATATCCCATCATTAACTAGAAAAGAGGTGATTACCTTCAAACGGCTGAGACGGCTGACCTGCATACGAATGCAATTTAACAAAATCGTTTCATCCGTTTAGGAGCTACGATGCCACAGATAGACACACAGATACACACGTCAAACTTATAACACCTCTCTTTTTTGGTCGGGGTTTAAAAAATAAACTAAGTCATTATGGAATTCTGCTGTGGAGATCGGCAGCAGACGTTGATTAAATTTTCATACTACAAAAGAGGGCAGTCCGCGCCGTCTGTAAAATGTGGGTCCTGGCGCGTCCCTCAGAGAAAAATTTAAAGAAATCGGTATACTGAGTCTGCCTTCACTTTATATTTTAGGATGTATTTTAAATGTCTGCAAAAACCGAATGCTTTTTAAAATTAGAAGCGACTTCCATAATATAAAAACACGCAGTAAACACGAAATGGTAATACCCAAATTCAGATTAACAAAAACTAGCAATTAATTTCTTATAAACAGTATACGCTTTTATAATAAGTTGCCGAAGTCAGTTACAGAACTGACCGATGGATAGTTTAGAAATTACATCAAACGTGTTCTTATTAAAAAAGCACATTACAAAATTAAGAACTACGTTGAAAATAGAGAAGTTTGGCTTTAGCCCCTTCGGGCGTGCCTTGTAGCACATAAACGGCAGAAATGTGTGGATAGGTCTAACTATTCTCAATCTTATTTTTATGTAACTTTTTCCGTTCTTTTTAATCAGATGTTTTACGATAGTTTTTAAAAACATTACACCTTTTGTTTAGAATAGTTACAGCACTGATGACAATATTTGTTTCACTTGTTTAATTTAGTCTTTTTATAAAATTTCTTTTGTTTTCGTTAACTCTTTTTTTATTTAACGATTCATTGTAGGCCTTATTGATAACCTTCTAAAACTAAACTAAACTTTCCTTCTTAGGTAACGTTTATCTTATTCTAAGTTTTGTAGTAAGCAACGACTTATTGTCGGGCCTACAATGTCCTCCCATACTTAAGTACTAACGCTGTAACATAGAAATATTGTAGATCAAAATGATTTCAAAAGAGTAACCATGGAGTTTCTTGCCGGTTCTTCTTCATAGGAAAGGACCAACCCGAACCGAGCACCTTTTCGTCCACGTTTTATAAATGCCCATGCAGGGCTATGTGTTTTTTTTATTGATGGTTCTAGTCTGAACGGATGACAGTCAGGACCAACTGTTTAACGTGTTTTCCGAGACAAAGAGGATACTCGATACGTTATTCCTAAGGGAGCGTCCATTAATTACGTGAGGCAATTTTGGCAATTTTTCAACCCCCTTTGGTAAGATATCGTGAGATTTGACTTGACCCTTTCACCCCCCCCCTCTAATCCCACGTGCGTTTTATTAAAATTGTAGTTACGTGTGAATACGTTAACCTGTGCTTGATTGCGTTGGATTGATTTTTTTGAAAGTGGTGCATGGAGAAACGTGTTTGCACTGTTCCAAGAGTACAAGAAAAAAAAATTACGTATTCGCCGAGACCCCCCTCTCTCCCTCGTGAGAGTGGGTGAGATTTGGCTAAACGCCTCACATAATTAATGGACGCCCCCTAACCGCAAATAGTTATTTTATCTGATTCATGCCTTTAAATTTGATTTATTCAAAAGTTAATCAGATGCGAGTCGTGCTTCCACTACAAAATTTCCGGTATACATTTGCCATGCATTTTCAATGGCAAAGACAACAAAGCGTTATTACCAGTATCAGCATGGAAATATTGGCTTTTTTATTAACGTTTTTTGTGCCTCGTAAACAAGCCCTATTCAAAAGCGAGCTCTGTGTGGCAGTGGTGCTATGGATTATCGTGTGGGGTATACAGTGGCCTCCAAAAGGTATTTGCTTAATTTTACTTGAGATGGCTTGTCGCATTATCGTCTAAAATTACAGTTTTTGTTGTTGGAACTACTACTACACTATGTGTCTAATCATTAAGATAAGGAATAACCTGATTTATTTTTAGACAATCTAATTATTTTTAGAAGCCAAGTATATGATTTTCTACATATACAACAGATGATGACACTCGCATGAAGCTCGGACTTTATTTTCTTATATAACCAGTAGCTAACAACAAATAATTTACGAGGCGAAGTATGGCAGAAAAAACCAAAGTGATTAGTCCCTAGGAGGTGTTAAATAGTTGTAGGACCCCCCTTTTTTAAATCGGCAAAAAGATATTACATCAGTAAATCCATAATTACTGCCGGTGAAATTTTACTCAACAAGAACCTTATTATACAGTACAGTAGTATATAAATACCTTAGTATACAGTTCAAACATTAGATACTACAATTATAATTAATAGTTTTACAAAAAATATTAAGAGTGAAAAAAAAAACAACAAAGTTTTCCTATTGCGAACGATGTGGATGAATTTCATGACGCCCTGTAATTCATTTCCCATTTGCATACTTGTACATATTTTTATTATTATTTTAGATTTATAAATAGGTAATGTAAAATTTTTGGACGCCACTGTACAACATGTGTTTGTACGTGATCGGCGACGTTGTGTACATGAAATCCGATATATTATTAAATTACGTGCTTACCTACGGGTTTCTACATCAAGCGTGCGCTTTTGAGTACGTACATTTCAATAAGTGAATCCTTTGTTGCCCGGACGTTTTCTTACAATTTACTATAACCTGTAATGACAATGGCCTACCTTCCGTCTTGGGCAGCATGCCTATCACAGTTATCACTGATTACCTTACGACTTTGCGTCAGTGAGCGGAGCCTGCGTAGCTGAATTTTGGGCCATACATATTTGAACTTGTGACTAGATACATAAAAGCTGTTCTAACAGGTTATTATAATAAATAGTTGTTCAACACTTCAAGCACAAAGTACTGAGGCAGACTTAATGTCATAGGCATTCATGTACTAATGCAACAGACTTCTGTCGTGCATTGTTCTTCAACTTGTACATCCGGCTAGGCAAAACTTAGGCGTTCATGCATGTTTAAACTATGTGTACAATTACGTAAAGCTGAAATCACTCAGACATTAATTTTTCATTTTGTCAAAGAAGTGAAAGTGCAATAGGGGATAATCCAATTTTTTTTTCTTTGTCCGGCGGGTAGTTTATTGAAAAGTATTGGACACATATTTTTTCTTTTTTCACGTGGTCATTAAATTACGGAGATATATTGAGTTGAAATGTCGCATGATGTAGGTAAGTTTTATACCTACTTGTGACGTAGTAAGCCCCCACTCTCCAACTTTAATAAGTTGTAACTAAGTAATTTTTTGATATTTTGATAAAACAAAAAATACGTGTCTAATATTTTTGTATTAACTGTCTGACGGACAAAATAGAATGTGTTTTTTTTTACCCAGTCCGCACCCCTATTGACTGTTTGTGACCGATTTCGCTTTTAAGCCGTTTGAAATATTTGTACTAAACTGAGACAATTAGAAATATTAATACATCGTTAAAGTTGAAGGGTACATATAATGGTGCCGAGGCGGCCTCCCTAGAAATCACATTATCATGTTAAAGCATAATGCTGAGCCCCAAGATTGACTAGTTTGGGGATCACTAGTAACAAGTTTGTGCGTAAAGTAGTTTTAGGTGATATTTCAAGCCACATAACATCTCATATAAGCATTGTACTTGGTTATTTCATGTATTACCTGGATGATAAACTATTTCTATTTGTATTAATTAGTTTGCGACAAAGTTATGAAGCGAATGAACAGCCGTTCATTGGAACGCATGTGACTCAAAGTAAACATTTCTATGAACATTATTAGTGAATTGCATACAGCTTTGGTTTCGCGCAGGCGGGGTGGGTGGTATGAGGGGGGGACAATTTACCTGAATACAAATTAATGGGAAATCCTCGCTAATAGGAAGTCCCTATTAGCGTGAGCACTCTGTATGTACAAGCTACTATAGAGTTTCCAGTCATGTGTGCTGGCTTATAACTAGTTCAAAACAGTCTGAAACGTTTGAGCTACATGTTTATGCTGTGTTATAACACAACATAAACATAGTATAGTAAACAAGTATAGTAAACTAAACTTGTACTTTAGAGAGATTATTTTAGGTAGTGTATTTGTATAGTCATGTAATGCTTTATAGAGTAGGTTCGTTGGGTAGAATTTGAAAGTCATGGAAAGGAGAACGTTATACAAGGTGTTGTTTTGCATCCTCGTCAAATTTCAGGAGGTGGTCACAAAAGACATAAATAAATAATCAATTAAAATTACGGTACCTAGTTAATTATTAATAAACGCTGTTTTTTTTGGTTGTTTCAGTTTGTCAATATTTCAGAATAACCCCTTTACCGTGGTTTAGGGAACAAGAAATTATCAAATAAATGTTTGATATTGTTTGAATGTGTGTAAGCGAGGTTATAGGGCGAGAAACATACGGGCCGCGTTGAAACCACGGGTGGTTCACACTTACCGATTTCCATAAATAAGAAAAAAAAATTACCTACCCATTTTATTATTGATTCGGGACGAGAAACATTAGCTTAGTTACCTCCTTGAATTTGACGAGGATGCAAAACAACACCTTGTATATTTGACAGAAGAAGCGTGTTGAGTAATAAGAACCGCCGTATCGTATGACATATCGTATGGCAGGTGTTTTCTTTCTTTTAACTGACTTAACGTCACGCCTCTATAACCCGAAGCGTTAGGTAGAGCTTTACACGTCTACCTAACCCTTCGGGTTTTAGAGTTGTATACTAGCTATAGTATTCCCTCATTTCGCCGGTTATGTTCGTGTAAAACTCAGGGAGCCTATAACCGTGCTTAATGCGGGCCGCGGTTACTGATTGATTGTTAGTGGATAAACCCAATAATAGTCTGCAGCAGAACAGAACACTTTTTTCTTTTAACTTGTTGTAGAAAGACTATCACAGCATAGCATTTATGTTTTAAAAATGTCATAACAACTTGTGTTCGGTTTATTCGCTCAATGAGTGTTTTCGGTCTTTGAACGTAACATGATAATACAATAGTCAAAAAGGACTACGAATATGTTTCGTGAAAAGATTTTTTTCTTGTTGACACAATGTTAATTTGCGGCGACCCCAAATAAATTGTGATCAGGGTAGGACAATAAAGCATGTTGATGACGTCAGGTAGATCATGTGGATGAATCTATGTATGATTGGAAATAGATTAAAATATAATTGAGCACACAAATACCTGGCTTTAGCCGGATCCTCGCCGCTGTGCCTTTTCGTGTGTATGGTGCCTTTTTCGACCGGCGCCAGTTCCCCAGTTCGGCCTGTCGCGTCCTAGTGGACAGATAAAATACTTACTCTATTTTTCCATATAAAGGTCAATACAACATTAAAATAGATAGGTACCGACAATGAAGTATTCCAACTACTAAAAGTACTGAAGTACTTCTCATTTTTCCTCACAAGATCAAATCAGAATTTAACTAACTAGGAATAGCATATACACACATAACACACATACACACATTGTACATAAATTTAATAACAATTATACAAGTTTCTAGTTGGCTATCTGTCATTCCGAGATACTGGCCCTCATACGACTAATATTCTTGGACTATTATGACTTTATGTTCATAAGTAAGTTTGTGAATAGTTTATGAACAACATCTCCCAGTAAGCCTCTTATGTTGTATGCAGGGCCGTCTTTACCCGGGGGTTCAAGGGGTGCGGTGCACCCGGGCGCAGAGTCTAGTGGGCGCAAGCCGACCGCCATCAATTTCGATAGGTACCTGCTACACCGAGACCACGCGAGCAGAAAGAACCCCGGGCACAGCTAGTTCATTATTATTAGTAACTGGGTAATACGATTGTACCCCTTGGTAAGACTAGTTGTCAGACTTGGGCTTCTGACTAACAGTAACGACTGCCAAAGATCTACAAATGACAGCCGGGACCAACGGCTTTACGTGTTTTCCGAGTCACGAACGAAATTCGTTAAGACAGAGCACAACTTATCATTGAAGATCGACCTGTCCGGCTGTTATTATTTAGCCACGAGTTTGAGGAATAAATAATTACACATAAAAAATATATAGAGCTAGAGTGGGGGGGGGGGGCAGGCTGACTTTCCTTTGCCAAATATGCTTAAGACGGCCTTGATTTTATGCAATTTTAATAAAATTGGTAGAGACTGATTCCATTGTACAGTTTAAAAATTTACGTACACGTCAATTTAAAACTATACAAAGTTAGAGCTCAGTGCTTCCAATTGTTCAGATGTGCCTAATGAATTTTTTTGACGTGACAACGTCTTATAAATTGGTTTGCCGGGTGACACTTCAAGAAACTGCGTTACGCTCCGCTCACGTTATGCGCTCACAATGAGAGCGAGTGAGAGGCACGCGTCCCTATAGCGTTGTCACGTTCATCTATCGTCAGTAAACCGACTTTACAGACAACCAATTTTTTTTTTCTTTATTTATTTAGAGAGGGTTTTAATCTAGACAGATTATGCCACCCTCATTGTTACAAATCAACTTACAATACTAAACAAAAAATCAAAATCACCTTAAACTACTTCTGCGATTAATGCCACAAGCTACGAGCCTGTACAACATCCTGGCTGCTTCTGAAGCGGGGGCAGCCAGGACGCTGCAGCTGTTACACACCCCAGTCTCGCAAATATTATCAAATACAATTAACAGCTCTCTTCTCTCCAGCTCGTTCCGAACACACTCCATGATAATATGGTAAACATCTTCAATCACGTTGCATTCTACACAATTTGGCGACTCAACTTTACCCATTAAGAATGGGTATGTGTCCGGAACGAAGTCGAAGAGCTATAATAGGGATGATGACTGGGTAAAGAAAACGAAATTCTATTTTGTCCGTCAATCAGGTAATACAAAAATATTATATACGTATTTTTTGTTTTATCAAGTTAACAAAAAAATACTTAGTTAAAACGCATTAAAGTTGGAGAGTGGGGGCTCACTACGTCACAACTTGGTATAAAATGTACTGAGCCGTGACGTCATGCGCCATTTCAACTCAAAATATCTCCGTAATTTTACGGTTACGTAAAAAAACAAAAAATACGTGTCAAATACTTAAAAATAAAAGCAGAAAAGACGTCATACGTCTCCTTTCAGTTCGGCCAACGAGAAAATACTGCTACTAGCTAAATGTGGTGCCGCGTGGTCGGCTCAAGCCGATTCAGCGTCGATAAGTTCGGTCAAATAATTATTTAGCGAGTTATGGTAGATACCTGTGAGCCCGTGCAAGGGCCGTCGCTGTGGCCGGATGTGGCTTTGCGCATGGACGTGAGCCGGTAGAAGGGCGGCGTCTCCGTGCGCTCGATGAGGCAGTTGAGCGTCTCCACGGTCTGCAACTCCGTCATCATCTCGTCCAGCAGCCGCTCCGGCCGCGACCGCGCCAGGTACAGCACCACGCGCTTTGCCTACGACAGAATAATCATCACGCCTGTAATCCCCGAAGGTAGAAAGAGGTGAAATACACAGCTTCAGTCCATCATATGTCAGAAAAATGTTTTAATATCATTGTATTCTAACTTCTAGAAATTAGAATACAATGATATGAGAATAAAATGTTATGATAAATAGTCCATATACGTGAACATCATGATTCTCATTATCATTAATTCTCCTAGCCTTACCTCAATTTATGAATAGACGGAGAAGCATGTCATTTTTTCCATACTTCTCTTTTAATCGTCATCTCTCTTTTCTCCAACTCTTATTATATTGATTCACAATCATACTAAAAACTTTCCTCAGTCCGCCGCAACACATGTCCATAATATGAAAACCGAGCGAATTACGGATCGATATTGCTCTTCTTCCATTTTGTTGAAGAACACATTGTACATGCGGGAGTCTGTGTGGATGGATGTTTGGTACTATTTCAATAAAACCTAGCCAGGCAACAAAATATACCAACTCTGAAGTAACACACAGATTAAAAGTTGTCGAGGTAGAACGACGGAGACATGTAATGACGAATACTAATATATATCATTCCTAAATTGGAAACACTGACAATAGCGTGTTTTTCTCAAACCAATCCCACTCATACAGTTCTTTTGCTTAGGTATGATTCATTCAAAGACATAATATCATTTTCAATGCGGGATGGTGACACCGTCTAAACCTCACAATAATCTTTTAACATGTCTTGGCTTAGTGAAGTAGTACTCGGGGTGGATCTGCTCTAAGTCTACCTACAAACAAACACGTCCTAGATGGGGGATCGTGTACACACGTTACGCATGTCTTGGTTTGTTAACAGTCGATTATCTCTAATACCTGCAAACGAGTTCGACTTGTATTGCCTATCTCAAGCTATTTACTGAATTTCATCTTGACATAGTTACATTGATTTGATTTAATGAGTTAATAATATATATTATAAGAGTTTTTATTATTATAGCTAAAACTGTTTTCATGCCTTCATTTACGGTAGATAGTACAAGGATCATTTTAAACTTAACATCTGTAACTTGTGCTTACTGTCTGTGCAAATAAACAACTATTCTATTCTAAAGCCTTTGCTGATATAAGGGGAATTCGAATGAGCATTCAATTACGATAAATGTTAAAAATACAATTTGACTCATCAGACATGGAATTTAAAAGTCAAATCATTAAGTCAACGATGGCGTCAAATGAATTATCCATACAAAAGTTATACCGAAATCATTTACGATTCGTGCATATTTCCAACTTAATGTGCTAGACAATATTTATCTAGGTCCCTTTTTAATCATTTTTTAGGGTTCCCTACCCTTTGGGTACCCAAAGGGTCAAACGGGACCCTATTACTGAGACTTCGCTGTCCGTCCGTCCGTCTGTCACCAGGCTGTATCTCATGAACCGTGATAGTTTGCCACACATTATGTATTTCTGTTGCGGCTATAGCAACAAATACTAAAAACTGAATAAAATCAATATTTATGGGGGCTCCCATAGAAAACAATTTATTGTTTTTGCTAGTTTTTATAAATAATGGTGGTACAGTACGCTTCGTGCGCGAGTCCGACTCGCTCTTGGCCGATTTTTTCAAATTTCTTACCCAAATTGAAACGTAAGCTAATAGCATATCGCATATTTTTACACCGTAAATGACATGTTTTTTTCTTATATTGTTATGTTCTGTATTAAAAACATTATTATTTGTAATATTAATTGAACAGAAACATAGCTACATAGCTATATAAATATTCTATGGACAGATAAAAAAAAAATAGGGGAACACATTATGTTAACTTCATAACATAGATAACTTTGAGGAACATAAAAATATTTTGAAACAGAATATGCCCCTGTTGCGTTATTGCAAATCTCAACATGGTAAAAAGAGTGGTCTTGAATTTGGTTTATTTTCGTAAGTTTTTTCCAAAGACATTATAGTACATTATGATATAAGTGCGGTAAGTTGAAAATTACAGCCGAGGCGATATTGACAGCCCGAGCCGTAGGCGAGAGTTAAAAGAAATCAGAAGCTGTAATTGTCAAAGCGCACGTATGTCATACGACGTTTTATAACATGTTTGCGAGGAAATAAATAAAACTCGGACGACATTTTCAAATAAAATCAATACAGCAAAAAGAAAAAGCGCGCGGAAATTTTTACTTGTTCATAAATTATGAAATTAGCGATGCTCGCACATCAGCGCTTTTTTTAGTATTACTAATAATTGTGTTTTGTTACAGATAAATGGTTGTAATTTATGGTCAAAATTAATTATATTATTGAATTAAATGTTTATTTAATATAATTTATCTCCCAAGTTATTTTTATTCATAAAATGTTGACCACTTTTCTGACATAAAACCTCTTTGCTAAGATTTAACAAAGAACTGTTCGTTTTAGACGGAGCATTTTGATAAACGTGCGTTTTACATTACATTACCGCACTAGTGCGTAGTGAGATACATTACGATACTGAAATCGGTGAAATAAGAGACCCTTTACGAGCAAATGTGTTATAATAGTACATTATGATATAAGTGCGGTAAGTTGAAAATTACAGCCGAGGCGATATTGCTAGCCCGAGCCGTAGGCGACGGCTACAAGAAAGCAGAGGCTGTAATTATCAAAGCGCACGTATGTCATACGACGTTTTATAACAAATTTGCGAGGAAATAAATAAAATTCGGATGACATTTTCAAACAAAAACAATACAGCGTAAAGAGAAAGCGCGCGGAATAATTTTTACGCTTTTTTTAAGGCAAAGGCACAAAAACAGCCAGTATTACTAATAAAGTAAATTAATATTTTTGTGTTTTGTTACAGACAAATGGTTGTAATTTATGGTCAAAATTGATTAAATTAAAGAATTAAATGTTTATTTATTATATTTTATCTCCCAACTTAATTTTATTCATAAAATGTTGACTACTTTTCTGACATAAAAAGTCTTTGCTAAGATTTAAAAAAGTACCTTTCGTTTTAGACGGAGCATTATGATAAGCCGTGCGTTTTACTTTACATTACCGTACTAGTGCGTAATGTGATACATTACGATACTGAACTTGGTGCAATAAGAGACCCTTTACGAGCAAAGGTGTTATAATAGTATATTGTGTATTAAAAGCGGTAAGTAAGGAATTACGACCGAGGCTCTAGTAGAAGCCCGAAGTCGAAGACTGAGGGCTTTCTGAGTCGAGGTTCGTAATTCCCGTACCGCCCGTGAAACATACAATGTTTTTCATCACATTTGCGGGTTAATAATTATGAATATACACAAGTCAGCACATATTATTACGAAATACGTGAACTGATTTGCGGATGGCGGGCTGTTTGCCCACACCAAAGATTATACAAATGTTTTGTTCAGAAACGTTAAAGGCAAATACTTACCTAGGTATACAGCCATGACGGAGTATATAAAAAAAAAACGACGTTTTGATACAAAAAACTATCGATTATTTAGATTTTAGAACATTAGTTGATTAATTAAATAACATGTATCGAGATTGAATGAAATTCCTGTTTAAATAACATTTTAAGACAATTTTTCAATTGCGTGTAAACTCCTTGCTTGAACTTGCATGACCTGTGTGCTGTCATGCTGTGCTGTAAATTAAAAAAAAAATACTTACCGCCCTAGGGTTTTATATGGGGCATTACAGCCAAGTTAACCTGTATGTTATGACACTGTTTACGTGCAAGTGTGATGAAAAAATATTTACGAGAAATAGACAAGAAAAGACGTAGAAAACCGTAATCCAATGTTGTTTCAAACTTGTTACTACTTTGTAACAAATCGGTCTGTCTAGATTCATACGCCCGGCTGTCAGTTAGCATTCGTGTGTTAAAATCGAAAATATTCGGGATCATAATTTTCGTATGAAAATTTTTCCAATGTCCGCTCTATAAGTCTCGCGCGATCTATGCTCTTGGGGCTATGGCAGCTATTGCAAGTCAGATATTTTCTTATAGGGCAGACATGGTGGGGGGATTATTACAGTACTCTTCTGATTTAAGATAACCCCACAAGAAAAATCATTGTGGCCAGGGTATGTCTCCGTACATGTTTATTAATTTTACAGCGAAAATTTCCCTTAACTTAGACATGGAGACTCTGACAATGTGTTGAAAATGAGTCCTATTGTTGTGATCGTGAAACAATTGCACCAAAAACTCATTAATCAGGCGACAGTATACCGAGGATGTGACAGTTTCGTTCTAAAAAATATGGGCCCATTATCTCTATTAGCAGAAACCTCTCACCAAACCTTCGTTTTCTGGCAATGAAAACTCTTCCGATGCCGTTCCCTTTGATTAGTGAAGAGTCAGTAACGCATATTTTGTTATTCACGTAGCCCTCGATGTGAAAATTTAGCTTCATTGTTGAACAATATGTTGCCAAGCGTTTTGGGGTCCGAAAGCGTTCCAATATTGTTCTGGCTTATGTTTCTCTCCAAATATAATCGCTGTGCATAAGATGTTCTTTTTAAAATAACATGTAAAGTTGACACTTTTTATTGCCTTTTCGGCGACAATTTTTCTTACTGATTTCTTTAAGTTTCTAATGATTTGTGGTCGCACCTCTGCTCCACGTTCTGGCGATGCTGCTGACGTGGGTGGTCCTGGAGACGGGCCTATTGACCATTCTTCCTCCTTGACAGCATCCTTGGACCCACGACCACATAAGCTTGCGCTCGTACCATCGCTGAATAGCCGAATAACAAAGTGGGAACAGAAAGCACGATGGGCTCGAACCAACAATTCACCACACTTCAAATGTTGTTCCACCGCAAACGAGCGGTGCGCTCCCGGCCCATGATTCATAATTATTAATAAATTTGCAAAAATCCACCCTGCGGCAAACAGGTAACGACAATTTTAACTTAAAAAAAAAACCCGCTGGACGGACGGCGGGAAGCGACTTTGCTTCATAAAGGGTGCTTTATGAAGCAAAGTCGCTTCCCGCCGTCTAAACACTTAGATCTATTAAAAGATGCAACGGTTTTTGATGCGGTTTTCATCAATAGACACGATGTTCAAGAGAGAGAATTTTCCCAGGAAAACACATCAAAATTTCAACGCGAACGTAGTCGCGGGCAGCAGCTTATCATAAATTTCAGTTAAGTTGAAGTTGTAAATGTGTGCGTGCTAACATTGCTTTCGGTGGTACGTAATCCCTCAGACACGAGCGACGTAGCGACGCAGACGACGGCGACGCTGGCCTTCATTTGGGACGTTTAGGTGGTCTATTGTTATCATTGCAGGGCGATTACTTTGGTGATTTTATTATTTCATGGAGCAGAACAATGTACGTAAATGCTCTGCTGCATCGAGCTCAGTGGCAACAATACATTTTGCATAGTGTCACATTTACTGTGTTTGAAAGGTATTATTTTAATTTTATGTAATTAAACTTCTCGCCACTGGAATAATCAGTGTGTATTGTTTTGGATGTTTTTTTTTTGTTTGTTCATTTTTAACTCCGTGATAACTTGTCCGATTTACGTGTTCCTTTTTTATTTCGTAGGGGTAACTAGTAAAACACAGCCAAATTGAGCACCTCTTCCTTATCAGCAGTCAGTTAAAAAGGACCAAAATACCAAAAAAAAAATAACATGTAAGTTATTTTTTTTATTAAATTTAGATCTTCTAATACAAACCTCATGATCAGTTTGTGATTGTTTTTTTTTTTATAAAGTTATATTTTGGTAAAACATGATTTTGTGAAGCGAAGTGTAAAGACAAGTATTTGCCAAATGAATATCTATATATATAAAAGAAAGTCGTGTTAGTTACTTCACTTATAACTCAAGAACGGCTGAACCGATTTAGCTGAAAATTGGCAGGGAGGTAGCTTAGAACCAGGAGACGGACATAGGATACGGTAGGGTAGGGTAGGTAGGTAGGGTAGGTAGGTAGGGTAGGGTAGGGTAGGTAGGTAGGGTAGGTAGGTAGGGTAGGGTAGGTAGGTAGGGTAGGGTAGGTAGGTAGGGTAGGGTAGGTAGGTAGGGTAGGGTAGGTAGGTAGGGTAAGGTAGGTAGGTAGGTAGGGTAGGGTAGGTAGGTAGGGTAGGGTAGGTAGGTAGGGTAGGGTAGGTAGGTAGGGTAGGGTAGGGTAGGTAGGTAGGGTAGGGTAGGTAGGTAGGGTAGGGTAGGTAGTAAGGGTAGGGTAGGGTAGGGTAGAGTAGGTAGGTAGGTAGCGTAGGGTAGGGTAGGTAGGATAGGGTAGGTAGGTCGGATAGGGTAGGTGGGTAGTAAAAAGTGCATTGCAACGCATGCTGGGTACAGCTAGTTTATTTATAAAATAAAACATTATTGAAATAAGTTGTTTTTTGAAATTAATAGCACATGAAACCTTGGTTGTAAACTGACAATTTACGTGGCGAGCCTTTTATGATTTGTCGTTTAAACAAAAAAAAAAATTATAACAACTAGAATCTTATAGTACCTACTTTTTATTGTTTTTCACTTTTCCATTCGCTCGAACCAGTTATTAAAACATTTATTCCACTCCAAAGTAGGGGTGGTCAATATAGCCGATTTGAAAGCGACGACTTCTTCTTTGCCGGACCGTTTGAATGCTTCTTTACTGGAACCTTTGACCACGAAGAGTTTTCTTAACTTTAGGAAGTGTAGAGAAACCGTTTAGCTTAGATCAGGACTGTATGGAGGATGGTCAAGAATTTTTAAGTTTTCCTGCTTCTAATCCAATACTACACAGGCAGGAAGACTCCTATTTTTGCTTGTTTTCTGGATCTGTCAAGGGCATTTCGCACGTTTGATAATAAACCGGAATAAGACAAAACTTCACTTTTTTGGGAAATCGCAGTCAAAGTTTTGAGTCTCTACCTTGTTGTAATAATTTTGATGGTTTTCACGTGTTTATGGTGTTATTTTTATTTTCTTGGTCTTAAATTGTAGAGAGATGTATAGCGAATATAACTGACATAATAGTTTAATTATACTACTTATATCAAACGAATAAATGAAGTTTATTTTCTAAAGTTTCGACTTATGTCAGTTTAGTATAAAAATTAATGATCAATTTTCAAATGTTTTGAGAACTAATGTTGAATAATTCAGTTTAGTATTAATAAATAATATGATCTATTTAAATATATAATGCTTATTACAGTTTAAAAGTAAAGCGGAAATAAAAATACAGAAATATTTCGCAAAACACTTTTATATTTGTTAATGTAAATAACAGTTTATATTTTAAGTTTTATCGTTACTGCTTTCTTAACCTAATAACAACAGTAGTTATAATAATCAGTCGTAATAGGAACTTAATATTATAATCTTGTACTTAGTAATTAACGTATTTTTTTAACAATCACAAAATAGTACTTAAAGTTACATAGTCATAACAAAAATGCTTAAGAGATCGCTTTACGTAATTATGCTAAAGAACAATAAACATACAAAATAATAAAAACTTCTTATACTTGTACTTGGTACATCTACTAACATTAATTATAATCAAGAATCAACAGAACTAAATAGGTTTTACGTAGTCTTAATCAGTCTCATAAGTTATGACTACTCTAAATAATGTATTATAAAAAAAATACTACGAAAAAGATGCGTATAAAAAAGTTAAAGAATTGAGTTGTAAAAACTGGCATAATAAGATGGAATCAGCCCTTTTGCGATTAACTCTTTCAAGTCCTTCTTTTTATTAGCGCTTATCTCCTGTTTTTGCGTATATGCTGCCTTCATGGTTATTTCTGTGACTGATTTCATCTTCCTTCGCTTATTTCGCACATTAACTTCTCTGTAGTTTTCGTCCTTGTAAGATGTCTTAAAGTGAAATAGAAACGGATTTTCTTTTGTGACCTTTAACACCTTTATATCATTCCAGTTGACATTTTGGCCGCTTTCATCTGTCCCAAAATTAAAGCCCCATTCCTCTTGCAACAGTTTAAGGTCCAGAATACTGTCGAATGTTAGCTCATGGATGTTGATCGGGGGGTTACATTTTTTTGCGTTTTTAATTAGTGTTATACAGGAAGAATTTTTAGTCACCATCCAAATTTTGTTATATTAATCTTTGGCGAAAACCATTGAATACGTGTTTTTTCTTTTAGTATCACTCAATACAAAAATATTGAGATATCACATCACAAAGTTATCTATAAAAAGTTGATGCCGACTTGGGATGACGATAGATAATTATGTGTCGCGCAGGTGTAGCGGGGCGGGGGGCAAGCGGGGTGCGCGCTGCATTTTTCATTGAATGTTTGCGCGGCAAGTGTAGTATTTTAACGTTTAACTTAGTGAGCGGATAATTATTTCGAGAAAATGATTTAATATGAAAATTTTACGTAACGTTTTTTTTTTCAAAAATGGAGTTTTTGTATGATACATAATGCCTAGAAAAAATTTGGACGGTGACTAAAAATTCTTCCTGTATATTGAACTGGGGTATAGATTGGGCCGGACTTAAGATTTTTTTTAACTTCTTTTTCTATCAAACTGTGTATGTTGTCTGCTTCGTTCTGCGTATGCCCTCGGATCATGAATTTATGAGTGATGCTTTGGATGTTAAAAAGATAAACTGCATACATATACATCGTCATTATAAACTTATTTTTATTCTGACCCGCACAATTATCAGAATAAAAAACAATGTTCAATGGTTCCTGTGCGTCCTTACCAATTTCCTCTAAGTATTTCCAAACGCATGTACCTATTTCGATCGCACCACGCTTCGCATCCGATTCCGTCCAAAAATAGCTATGTACAGATTCAAAAGCGCCTTTTTTATCTGTTTGAGACAACTCAGTTACTGTCAAGTTGTAACTATTGAGTTTGGACTTATAGTAGAACGCTGACGAGTCACCACGTGGGCATTGTAAAACAGCTTGCAAGTCGTAAATTACGACTTTGTTATTTTCGGTAATATTTTTTCGGTCTAGCTTTTTTTCATCTCTACTCAGTATCTTTTCCTCGTGATGTTGGTCATATTTTTCTTTAAGCCCTTGTTTTTGGTCTGCTGTTGAATTTTCGTAAGACAAACAAAGATCACACATATCTTTTTTAGGTCGAAAGAAAGATATATTGAACTCCTTTGTAAATATGTTATAATAAGTCATGTAACTCCCTGTCTCTTTCTTGTTTCGTGTTTGTATTTCTTTAAAATCATCATAAAGGTCTTTGATTGTCTTTCCCCCATCTATGTATTCTTTTGAGGTAGTAGCTCGTACGTAATGTGATTCCATTCGCGGGATAGAGTTTATGTGCTGTTTAATATCTTTTATTAATTCGGGATTTATTTTTTTATGGTTACCATGCTTGCCACGTAAGTCATCTTCTATAAAGTTATTGCTGTTTGTTTTTTGCTGTGTGGTGAATATCATTCGATCCGAAATGTTCAAGGTAGCTTTGAAAAATGTTTTACAGACTCTAATTTGTTGATTGTCAATAGTGAAATAATAGGCTTTGTTTGGTTTTCGGGGATTTTCTGCGTTCGTATATTGATATCTTGGCTTGATATCTACCATAGATGATTTAACATAAGCTCTTTGTTGGTTCACGTCCCGTAATCCCCAATAAAATTTGAACAGCTCGTATCTAGAGTCATTACCAATTTGATTTGCGCATTTAAGTTTACATTTGTCCGTACACGGTGGTTGAAGACAGCGACTTGGAATTTTTTTCCCTTTTTTTGATACAGACGTGTATGACTGACCGCTGTTACGTAAACGTTTGGCTCTGTTTTGTTTCCACTTTGAAGTATCCCTTACTCGTTTTCGGCCTCTTTTTACCTCAGTATTTGAACCATCAGAGTCACAGGAACTTGATGCCGATCCAGATGGCGGAATAAAGAAGTTTCTTGGTTTATTTTTGTTTCTGTTGTCAGTCGTGTACACATAACTAGGATCATCATCACTCAGATCTACATCGCTCTCATCAGAATATAACGGAGAAATCGCATAATTTGGTATGGAATTTAGATTTTCTCCTGAGCTAGTTGGGTCCTAAAAACAATAAAAAATAATATAAATAATACTATTTTAATGCTGAATTTACATTACTTTAATTTATATTCATTTACTAGATTATTTTAAAAACATGTATTTATTATATTTAACATTAGATATGTATAGTACTTATTTATGGATATAATAGGTATGTATATTTAAAAATAAGGTAATATTATAATATTAATTGTAATATTTCCTCCTCCTCTTATTTTATTATTTATAATAATATGTTATTGAATACATATTTACTGTAATTTCCAGGTGTTGTTGTTCCGGATTCAAAATTCTCTCAATGTCATTTGCCTCTTTATTAGGAACATCTACAGGTTTCTGGTTAGCTAGCTGTTGGTTGCACTCGTCAGAATCTTCAGAAGAAGAATCAGAATATGAAACTAGCAAGTTCTTGGTAATGGCATTTGCAGGCGTGTGTGATAATTTTTCTTCATTCTGAAATTGTAGGTAAATAAGTGAATTATCATAAATTATTGTACATAATAATAACAAAATAGTTTATTGTAACAATAACACGTTGCTACTTACGTTGGTATTTTTTTTAATAAGGCGTGGAGGAGTATCTTCAATGATTTCATTACTGTCACGTTCGTCATCATTACACAGTATCGGAGACGGTTTTATGGGTATACGTGAGTTATCATCAGAGCTTGGGGAAGATGAGCCTGAGGAAGATGAGTTCGAGGAAGACGAATCTGAAGATGAACTTGAAGAACTGCTTGACGATGACCTGGACTTCCTGCATGGTGGTGCTGGCGACCTGGACTTTCTGAATGGTGGTGATCTTGATATACTACGTGGTGACCTAGATTTCCTGCATGGTGAGCTGGAGACATTGTCTTCCTGTACGCCGTGCTGGATTTTATCGTCTGTTTCATTGATCAAACTCTAAAATCAATAATACACAACATTAAATAAACAGGTTTCTTAATTCAGTGAATATTACGTAAAAATGTATTATGGATACTGTACCCTGAGTGTAAGTTTGCAAAAGAGTAAACGTAACTATTTCGTTTGTGTTAAAATTTGACTGATAGATCATAATGAGAATATAAGGGTGAGAATAAAATCATAACGCAAACGCGATAAGTACGTTTACTCACTTGCAAATTTACGGTCGGGGTACTGCACTTGTAGCTACGTATACACGACGTTATTTACTTACTTTTATTTCGACTGGCGTACCATTATCCGTATCAGTACATCCAGCATTACTCGTATTACTCATCATAAGAAGTTTTAGGCACCGCTGCTTCCTAAATGTAGACGTCATCTTCAGGATTAAAACTATGGAACCAGAAATTTAACGTTTTTTATTAATGGGTGTTTAAAATAAACTTAAAGGCCATTTTGTAATAAACTGCAACAATTGCTAGAGCACTTTTAGACTTTAGGATCATTTAAAACGTAAACCGAAATAAACACAAGTATTATTTAAATCTACCGATAGTTTTGGTAATAAAGTGATATAAAACTAATTGTTTCTCGAATAAAAGTAATAATTTTATACTAAAACGCACTAATACGCAATCTTTCTTATTTATACAATTATAATTTAATGATAAACTGCAACAAGTCTAAATAGTACATGCTGTATTAGAACACCGTTTTTAACTAAAGTGAAGTAAAACGAAACATGCTAGTTTAGAAAAAAAAATAAGTGGAATGGTCTTACCTGCGTTTGAAAATAAACCGAATTATTTCACCTTATTCCACCGTAGTCACAAAACAACGACACCTTTCTCACATCACGGTCGCCGCATCACTGAATGATTCTTTATCGCATGAAATGCATTGTCGCGCGCTTTTGTAGAAAAGAGAGGGGTGATCTAACAATCGGCCATTTTGGTTTATTTTGCATGGCGGGATTGTACCTATAGATTCTTCAATCGGAGTTAGTTCGTTTTATTAACAAAAGTGGGAATCCTTAATTTTTGACATATTCCGGTTTATTATTAAGCGTGCGATTTGATCTTGTATGTTACGATGGTTTGTGGCGTAAACTAGAACGTGAAACTAAGTTACCATCTGAATTAGTGTCAATATTTAAGTATTGGTCGCACTCGGACGTGTATTGGTTGGAGTGCGGGGTGAGGCAAGGGGGGCTCAGCTCGCCCCGGCTCTTCAACCTATACATGAACCAGTTAATCCTTGAGCTCAGCAGCACCAATGTCGGATGTCATATTGACGGGGTAAGCATTAACAATATTAGTTATGCTGACGATATGGTGTTGCTGAGCCCATCGATCGGTGCTCTGAGGTGACTGGTAGGTACCGGACTCAAATATAACGTCACAAAGAGTGAACTAATGGTTTTTAAAGCAGGTAGTGTGACATATTCGTGTATTCCTACTGTCGCAGTTTGTGGTGAACCACTGCGAAGAGTGGACAAGTTTATATATTTGGGCCACTGGATCACTGAAGATCTTAAAGATAATTGTGACATTGAACGGGAACGTAGGTCGCTGGCTGTCCGTTGTAACATGCTGGCCCGCAGGTTTGCACGGTGTACGAAACCAGTTAAAGTAACGCTTTTCAGAGATTACTGTCAGTCTTTCTATACGTGCAGCCTTTGGGTCAACTTCACTCAGCGGCATACAGCGACCTAAGCGTTCAATATATTATAATAATGCACTGAGAGTACTACTGCGGCTGCCGTGGCGTAGCAGTGCGTCAGGGATGTTTGCAGAAAATAATATTGATAAATTTGCCGCAATTATAAGGAATAGGTGTGCATCCCCGATGACTCGTGTTCGCGGCAGCACCAACAGTATTCTCAGTGTATTCGCTGATCGGTGGGATACCCCGATGATGCGGAGGTGGATGCGGCTCCACGCTGAATTTTAATTGTGTATTTAACCTACTAACACTAGAATTTAAGCACAATTGTTACTAACCCTATGGACTCCGGTCTGAAATAAAAATTTTCTATTCTATTCTAATACTCAATCGTTTGACGAGCGCGCTGTGTGAGCTAGCGTTGTAATGGTGTAGAATGATGCGTCGCTTTGGGTTATATTTAAGAAGTTATGCGAATGCGATGACTTGTGGTAAACTAACTTTGGCATACCACTCTGTATTAACCGTTCTACGATTTTCAAGTACAATCGTCGCAACATGATCGGTTTGCGCCACGAAAGTAAAGTAGCCACCATCTTCTTTGAAGCGCTTCGAGACCGAACAACTTTATTCGGCTTGGGCTCGTCTTGGAAGACCCAGATTGAGCATTGATGTTTGTAATCAGGATTCTAGGCATAGATCCAAGATTATCCACCAGTGATGATGTCGTAGACGTGATTTGACTCTCCTTGGTTAAACCTTTGAAGGGTTTTCTTTCACCAACCGACGCGGGCCGCCTTGTGATCGTCAGAAAGCAAATGCGGGATCCGACACGAAACTAGCTTTCTCACACCAAGCGCCTCGTGCATCTTCTGAATGAAATATCCCTGAACTGCCTAATTACGCCTCTATCTGCCGATATGTCATATGACGATCATCGAGGATTAGCTGTCTCGCAGCAACAATGTTATCTTCAGTGAAGGCGGATTTTTGACGTCCATCACGAGATTTGTCACTAATACTGGTATGTCCACGCTAGAAATATAAAAACCAGCGTTCCACGGTCCGCAGACATGGGGCTTCATCATGCAACATAGATGTTAGCTCTCGGACA
The DNA here is from genome assembly GCA_963082945.1 of Cerastis leucographa. Classification (NCBI taxonomy): domain Eukaryota; kingdom Metazoa; phylum Arthropoda; class Insecta; order Lepidoptera; family Noctuidae; genus Cerastis; species Cerastis leucographa. The sequence goes on from OY720378.1 coordinate 30,449,992, forward strand.
CACTGAAGCCGTGTTACGCCTCTTCGAAAGTTATAGAAAATTATTGCACGGACATTTTACTTTGAGAAATTCACTTTCATACATGACCTGACAGATTCAAAACAACGCTGCGGCTAAACAATAATTGCATTAATCCTCATTCCTTTAATTGTTTTGATATTCTAAATTTCAACAAATTAGAATATTGAAAAGTTCAAAATTCAAAATTGGAGGCAAATATGTAAATGACAGAAATTAAAAGGCATGCCTGGTTTTTGTCAAAGTTTTGGTAAAACATTAGTGAACCAAAATTGAAAGCTTACAGGAATTTGTGTGCAAGCATAATATCGTGTGTAAGAAGATATAAAGAATATTAAAGTTGCATCCAAGACTAGCTACGTTATATTTAAAGCCAAAAATAAGAAAATACCACCTCGGATCATCCGCCTCTTACAATTGAAAATCAGATACTCGAACTCAAACAACACGAGAAATACCTTGGGCTAAGACTAGACTGCCATCTAAATTGGAAGGTGCAAATTGACTACATAAGATCTAAAATGACATCTTTATTGGGCTCACTACGAAACATCGTACTCTGTCTGCCATATAGTGTACGCCAGAGAATATACAATTCTTTAGTAAAGCCACATATAGGTACTGTACTTCATCGAAATCTGGGGTAATGCACCTAAAACAAACTTAAAAGACCTATAAATTGCGAAAAACAAAATTATTAAAATGTTTTTTCATTACGATTACTTAACACCTACAATCAAAATATACAAGGAAACGAAACTCTTGAGCATCAAACAACTTCACGTGTACTGCACCTGCATACTCATTAAAAAATACTCAATAAAACCATTCATACACAGATTTCATTCACCAAAACACACCAATTGCATAATCGTAGCAGTCGTAGAAAAAATCACATCGTACTTCCTCGAGTACGAAGTAGAAGATCACTTGTTTATGAGGGAGTGCAACTTTACAATAAATTACCAGATGAGTGAATGATAAAGGTGCATGCGAATTCGATCAATATTTTTAAAATCAAATAAAAAAAATATATTCCTCAAAATATCAGTATTCATTAAAAAACTGTAAACAAAAGTTGTACTACTGACTAATGTATTTGCATTGTGACAACGTGACCGCACTTTTTATGTAAAGGCAGGGTAATTACGCAAAACGGCACAGTGTGAGAGTGTGTTTTGGAAGTACTCACGAACCTAAATACATTATATGTAATTTGTCAATCAAATACGTCAAGTTAATTTGTAAGTCCGAGTGTCGAATGACTATTGTCCTTATAATAATAAGATTTTTATGTATAAATTTGTTCTCATGTAAGTGAAATGTAAATTTCTTTATGAGAATTAAATGTCTTTAACCAGAAAGCCCGTCACAGACGTAGCTTTAATATATATTAATATATCGAGATATACATATACACACATCAACACGGTCTAGGGATATTTTTAAAAAAGCGAATTACTATCAATGTGTTAATTATTTATATGACATGTATATATTTAAAAGATACGTTATTTAATATTCTACCATTTTTTAATAATGGTTAAGGTACTTCGATTAAAATTTCAGGATTCTATGGAAAAAAAAATGAAGCATAGACGGAAACCGTATATGAATTAACTTTTAATTTATGAGTAAAAACTGAAAAAAATAGAAAAATCATTTAATTTGTGTTTATAAACTTGAAGTCTGAGAAAGCGCCCATGATGTTCATAACACATCGGCAACGATTCGGCATGCTCAGAACAAGGTTGTCAATGTCTTGCTGCGGAATATTGTCCCATGTCCTTCTGAGGTGCGCAAAAAGTTGATCTTCTGTAGCCAGATTTTCAGGAACTTCCTTCAGAGCTCTTCTTTGCAGCATATCCCACGCATGCTCAATGGGATTTAGATCTGGCGATTGAGCAGGCCAGTCTAAGGCCCTAACATTGTGTGTATGTAACCAAGCTGCTACCGTTCTCGCCGTGTGTGCCCGGGCATTGTCGTGCATGAGCAGGAATCTTGCCCCATTTGTGTTCTGTGGGGCAAGATTACGGGCCCCAGCATCTGTTGGACGTATCGTTCTGCCGTCATATTGCCCCGCACCCAAACGAGATCCGTCCGTCCTCCAAGACGAATTCCTGCCCAAACCATAATTGTTCCTCCTTGGTATGGGTGAACTTTCTGAGGGTTCTGAAGACGGCTCCATCGTCCAGGAACTCGCCAAACACGCGTCCTTCGTGAATCTGGATGGAAGCCGAACCTGGATTCATCCGTGAACAGCACATTAGACCATTGCTCACGGCCCCAGTCCACGTGGTTCCGAACCCATTCTAATCGTCGTCCACGCGATTGCCTCTCCGTAAAGGTGGGACCCGGAGTGGTCTACGAGAGCGTAGATTGCTTTCATGCAGTCGCCTTCTTACAGTTTGGTCACTCACAAGCACTTGGTGTTCCACTCGCAGCCTTTGGACTAATTGAGTCGCCGTTGCATTTGGTTGAGCTCGCGCAGTAATTTGCAAAAATCGGTCTTGTATGGGGGTAGTGATGCGACTTGGCCCCCGGTGCCTCTCCGCTACTTCACCTGTGACACGATAGCGTGTCCACAATCTTGAAATTACATGTTGGTGGTCCCTATGGCCTCAGCAACATTATGCTGAACAGACCCAGCTTCCAGCATTCCCACAGCTCGTAACATCGCCCTCGTCAAATGTTGGCGTTGCATGGCTACAATAACTCAATTTTAACTTTATCTTTCGTTTAAAAATGAAAAAAAACTGTAACCAAATGTAATTCGTATTGTTTTCTAAATTGCGCACAAATGAAAATTCCCTCTCCTACACATCAAGACATTTTTATGCCACAGAAACAAAAAAAAATTCAAAAATTGGAATTTGGGTATTAGTCTGAGATAAATTACAAACAAATCGGTGTACAAAAGATTCCAATGCGGTCAGTACTTTTCAAGTTATTTAATTGAGTATGAAATATCCCTAGACCGTGTTGATGTGTGTATTACAGTATAGTAACTAATAGCAAGCTACCACACACGGGAGCTATACTATATTATATATTTTGCCCTCACTCGGCCTGCGGTCGTTCTTGCAAGCGCCCGGTTTTAAAGCTTATTTTATGTACATATTGTTCAAATTTTGAAATAACACTATTATTATCATAATAGTCCCTCAAAAATTCTGGTAACGTTACAGCTGGAGCTTAAAAAAAAAAAAAAAAAATTTTTGCTCTTAATCTTAGAACATCCACAGATTGTATCATTTTTTGAAACAGCCTTAACGAGCGTTGAAAATGATGAGTCTTGTGATTCAAGCAATGTTCTTTGTAAGCAACTGCGAATGCTTGCACCGCAGCATCAAAAGCACAAGTATTTTGCGATTGTCTTTAATATTTGTGCGACTTAAATTGCCATTTGGCAACATTTGAACGTAATTCTTACAATAATCTATTTATCTGTATGCTTATAAACTAAACGCCTAGAGGACATTATATGATTTTTGACGTAAACTTTATTTGCTAAGAACTTTAATCTAGGCAATTAGCTGCTATTTCGAAAACAAAGATTGAGGCACCGTTTTCTTCGTATATTTAAATTAGACTAAGAATTTGGGGGTGCTAGTTCAATAAAGGGTGTAAAACACCTCTTAACGAAGCCGAAAGGCACTGGTTCTCCCTGTCATTGCGACCATTTTTTTGTTCTACACCATACCTGGGAACATTCTAGTTACGGATATATTAGGGGTCAAAGTTCCAACTTTTTGACAAGTATTTTTTTAAATACAAGTTTTTAATGTAAGATTTTTACTTTAAACACCTCCACGACCCCCGTACTATTCAATCCGTCCACCAGCACAATGTTTTGAGTGCGTTACATTGAGTTCTACCACAAAACATGATTTTACACCCCCCAAAAAAATGTCGTATCCCAGCAATAATTTTTGCGTAAAGTTACTTAGTTTCATGTTCACAATGCATGGTTGACGGCTTCGTGATGAGGTGATTTACACCGTGTATAGAATTGTTATAGAATTATTTTATACTACATATTTACTTGTATTAGAAATATCATGGTGGTTTCGCCGGGAAGGATACTCCGCAGCGCAACCACTTTAAATAAAAGTTTACGTCGAAACCAGAGATCTAGACTTTTTTTTATTAGGACTAGAATTTTAAAGACATTTCATAGAATTGTTCATGTAACTTTTACTTGTAACAGCAAAGGTGGTTCCGCCAGGGAGCATGACGTAATACCTGCTCTTCTCTACTACAAATTTAACTATTGAGTATTCGCCGAAATAATTTAATATTTCAACGCAAGGAGTACGGTTCGCTCAGACGATTTAATTTGAATGTGTAACATAGGATAACACAGTTTAAAATTGAATTGAATACCTTCATAGTTTATAGTCTGGACAAGGTCAGTTGCACTTGGGGGACTTAAATTTTAATTACTTTTTGCGAAAATGTAAAACCTGTTTCTGAAATTCATCGTAAACATTGTCGTGTTTACGATGAATTTCCTCTTGTAGAAGTTGTAAGTTGTAGGTGTGAATGTAAGCGAATATTTCTAATTTAGTTTTTTTTTAATATTTATATTAGTGTGAACTGTCCCACTCCTAGGGCTCCCCCCTTCCACTTCTTTCGATGTTGCTCGCCTTTGCGCCATTTACCGAAGAAGCCATCCAAGGCGTCCCGCCATCTTCTTCTCGGCTATTAAATTACGATGCTACTAAAAAACGATGACATCCAACTCACATTTATTAAATACCAGCTTTTTTCTTAGAAATTTTATCTACAAACCTATTTTTAAAAGACCTTAGTTGTAGAACACTTCATAACTGATTAATTTTTTCTAGATAAATCAAATAGGTTTTTCACACTTCGTAAAAAAAAAATTCCTCCTGCTGCTGGCCTAATTATGCCTAAGCATTTGGATTTAGTCAAGCCACTTATAATATGTTTGCTACAGTGTGCCTTTTTTGCAAGATTTACATTTTGTCTCATTCAGTTGTAGAATGGGGGGAGGTATTTTATTGTTACATTTTAAACAGTAACCCATGAAAAATGAGTCTACTTTAGCTAGCCTGAAACCTGGCTGAACTAGTTGTCCCCTGTTTCTAGTATTATAGTGGTGCCGGTCACCTCTTTTACTAAATATTGCAGATTTTTCCTAACGTACATGTTTTCATAGATGAATTGACAAGGTATCATGATGTTAATTTCCTGAAACAGTTATCTTAGAGAATCGCGCCTACGTAGATTATACATGGCTCTGATGGCTTTTTCTTCAGAATAAGTATAGACTCGATGTCTGCAGCCCGTCCGCATAGTAAAATACCGTATGGCATAATACTATGAAAATAATGAAAAGACAGCCTCGCGGTATCTACATCAGTATATTGACAGATTTTTCTGACAGCGTATGCTGCTGAACTTAGCCCTCCTGCAAGAGATCTTAAATAAGGACCCATTTTTGGCTTGAGTCAAGAGTGATCCCCAAGAAAACAGTTTCATGGACAAATTCAAGTTTCTCTACTATGATTCAATACTATGTCACAATCACTACGTTTGACATTTGGTAGAATAAATCTTATGCACTTAGTTTTTTTTCCATTTACAACTAAATTAGTAGCGGTAAACCAGTTATGGGCCTGTATTCAAATCAAATCAAATCAAATCAAAATCATTTATTTCAAGTAGGCCAGTTACAGGCACTTTTGAATAGTCGAAAAACAATAAAAATGAAGCTACAGTCCCAGTCACAAGACATAATAACTGTGAAAGTACTGTAGTTGCCCATTCCAAAGCGTAGATCTCTATGGAGAAGAATGGGCAAGAAACTCCATGGACACTCTTTTAAATCAGAATCTTGTTACAAAACCTTGGTTACATCATTCATGTTGAGATGGTACATTATGTGAGAACGATGTAGCAAGACGTACACGTTAAAAGTGTCCATAGTAAAAACGAAAAGCACAATTAAAATATGAAATCATTAGTTCGAAATGAGCCGTGGCAGCTAAGAGACGACCAGGCACAACTGACAGCGCCCGTTCACGAACATGACGCATGGATCAGCCATCATTCAACTCAACCATTTTGAAGGGAACTAAATGACCCGACACACGCGTCACCATCAGCGTGACATTTGAGTGAGCATGACGTACTCTCAACCGCCAGGGCACATTCAAGTCAATAAAAGACGTGGGTTTCCAGTAAATGATAGCTAGTACCTACAAAGTACTCACACAATATGGGCTATGCAATTATATAATACTAAATTGAATTTATACAATGCAAAGATAGTTGTTGTTGTATAGCTCCAACAATACTATTTAATGCTATCATTTTATGCGCCATATTAGAGCGTTATTTACGTTGTCAAGCTTTGTGGCACGTCTGTTTATTCTAAATATTAAAGAAGTATCGTCAGCAAACAACACCATTTGGGGTTGGTTTTTAAATAAATGGGGTAGGTCATTTATACTAAAAATGGGAAAGTACCCAATATGGAACCTTGTGGTTCACCCATTTTTACTTTTAAACCTATTGAATTTACACCATTTACTTGTACTTGCTGCTGTCGCAAGTTTACCTAATAAACCGTAATGTAGTTTCAAGAGCAAGGTTTCGTTTCACCTTTACGGCAAGACAAATGTTTTCCAACGAATTCAGATTTAAGCCCAAATGATGGGCAGCGAATAGTCTAATATGTTATTCCAGCTCGTTTAGAGGAAAAAGTGCCGGTCGGCAGGAATATGATAATCAGGCTGTTGTCAAGAACTCCCGAGTCCAAAGCGTGTATTAAGTGCAACGTATAGCTTCAAACGACTTTCCTCGAACAGCTGGCTTTTCTAGAAACCACAGAACCATGTGTTGAATCGGAACGAATTCTCATGAAACGGATGACGTGTGGGCCAATATCGGCAGCACCCAGAGCATCGGAATTATTATACCATAGATGACACAAAGATAACCGATATTACTGAAACCCGTATGATTGAACCAAAGCTGCGTAGGAATCATGGAGAAAGCTGTGTCGGTTCAAACAGATTGTTCAAGTCAAAGTAATAAACCAGTAATATCTAATTAAACCAATGTGCGCACGGCGGCCAATCAAGCTATACAAAACCAGTTTATGCGGATCTCTCATTGCACAGGAAATCTATACAAAGAGGGACCATATTAACTGGAAATGTTGTTTTCTTTATGTGTCGCTGTGTGTACAATATAACTCTGGAACATTTCGATTTATAGATATTTATGGATATTCATTTCAGGAATTTTGACATCCAGTTTTTGCCGTGCAAGATACAGTATGGGTGAGTTTGTTAGGGTTAAGTTAATTTCACATGTTACTTAGTTCCCTGAAGTTTAGGCAAACAAACTCTACCCATTCCGATCTATAGTCATCCGGTAAGATAGATAGACATTCGGCATTAAGAATGTTCACTGAGCGCACTTAATTAAGTCAGGCTCGGAAGCACTCACGTAGGCACGCCACGACTGATTCGCTGTGACGCACCCTCGCTACAATACGCTAGTTGACATACACACAGGTTAATATGCTACCTTCGAATGTATTTACTACACAATCTTCTGTTTGACATTTGTTGCTTTTATTGCTGTGGACTTTGCTACATCCTGATTCCATAGCGATATAACTTATCAAAATTTGCTACAAAGGAAATTAAAGCTCCTGTATGGAATTGTAATAACATTAAACGACTTGCTTATAAATTGGTGTTCACTGTCATGTGACTTAAATGATTTACTATTATTTATCTTTAGTTTTAATAATTAAAAAGTGTTTTTTTAATTATCTCCATATAAATCATGATCTATCATTAGAAACTACACTCAATCCGTTATATTAGTAGTGGACACATCCGTTTTATTAGTTTGCATTTCGTGGTGGTTTGGAAATGTGAGGGTGGCTCCGTAAATATCGTCCATCAGCGTCCTAGTCGAGCATAGTTAAAAAATAACGTGAAACGGAGTTTATAGTGGTCGAATTTTCATGGAACGACTTTTTTTATTGAGTTCCTAGAGATTTAGAGAAGAAAGTTAAAATAAAGTAAAAAACCAATTTTGAGGCTAAGATTTGTTTTGGTAACTAATTATTGGTGACTAATACTTTTTTACAGATAACTGGACGTAAAATTTTAGTAACTAAAAATTTATTCGGAAATATCAAGATCGAGATGAGGTTATACGAGAACGTCACGGTTTAAGAGAAGATGTGAATGTCGACGAGGCAAAATAAGTATGTAAGGATCGTACCAGGTGGCGTTCTGGGGTTTATGCCTACCTACCTATCTACCTACTTAATTCACCAATGTTTATGACTACCAACAAACAATAAAAAAAGTCCTAGGTAAACTTGAAGGTAAAATTTTGGAAAAATCTCAATAAAGAATGAAAATCGACATATCTCCCAAACTATAAAACTTTAGCTCGGGAAAGTAAGGTTCAATAATCAGTAAATGACTCTATATATGCGAATTTGCGAATATAGCCGGTCCAGATCCTGTCACCCTCTATATGTACGTATAGTAAACGTGGAATATTCTCGAACCAGCTTTGACATAGGCGGCGTATGTTAATTAAAGCAAAACATTATTCAGAGCTGAATGCAGTGCGCGCGATGCCTGAATTCCACGTCAGCGCTACGGGTTTTTTGTAAATTAAGCTCTATGCCGAAATATTCATGCATACAGATGAATGTTTCAAGTGGGCGTGGTGAAGGCCAAATCCGAACCTGAAAGGGATAGCAAAAAATACAAAATAAGAGTCTCGGACCCGGTTTAATTAAAACCTAAACTGCGCCTTTGTATTTTTGAAAAATCTAAAATCCCCAGCACATAAAAGGCGTATACAGCTTCTGTACGGCTTTTATGGGCTGGGGCTACATTTTGTTAAAAGAATAATAAAGGAGGGAAAAAGTATTTTTAGTACAAATGGCTTTTCCTTTAGTTTGCCGGCAAAATCTAATGTGCGCCACCGTAGATATAATTTCACCATGACAATTCACCATCTCCAAGTAAAGTGTTGACTAATTAGTCGCCGATTAGCGGTAATTGGCAAGTTAAAGTGACGAGTATCTTTTGACAATTTGACAAGCGGAAATGAAGCTTCGAGTAACAACTTACTGTTCAAGTGAATGAAGTAACAAATGGTACTCGTTACATTCATTCACAAAACGTGACGTCACCAAATGGTGGAAGAGGTCCTTAATCTCATAAATTGTTCCAGAGCTGTGCGATGGTTGAGTAACAAATTAAATTTTCCGCTTAATGCAAGAATCACTTTACCCCCCATACAACAATCATTAAATTAATTTTTACACTTAGGTACAGTAAAAAATCACACAATGTTGTAACTTGTAAAATAGCAATATTTTTGGTAAGTGTTCAAACACACAACGACAATATTTTTTTAGAATTATGTCAAATTCGATGAAAATGACTAAATCGAGAGATACAAAAAATGACAATCAAATAATATTACATTCTTAATAATCAATATAACATAATAAACATCAGCTATTTTCTGGCGGCTAAAATTCTTCTACAGGTTGTACTTCGGTGAATGAGCCCAAGAACTCCACGACCTCATCCCACCGGCCCCCTTCTACCATCGGATATCTAGACGCACTTCAAGTTACCATCCCTACCTTATTGCTATTCAACCAATTCGCACTAAGCGTTTTCAAACGTCTTTCAATGCGCACAGCAAAGGAGTGGAATTCTCTGCCTACGTCTGTGTTTCCGAACGCTTACAATCCTAATCTCTTCAAAGTTAGAGTGAACATGCTTCTTCTTGGTAAGCTCGTACCATCGTCGACTTGGTCTCTGTCATCTCTGACCTAGACTAGAGTCAAGAGCAACCAACTCAAATGAAAATTAAAAAAAAAATGTGCTGGCAACTAAAAAATGATTTTGAAAAGAAAAAGAAAAATGTCACGAAATCCCTTAATCTGGATAGTTGGGTTAGTCCGAAAAAACCGGCCAAGTGCGAGTCGGACTCGCGCACCGAGGGTTCCGTACAAACCAAAATTACTGAAGAGAATAAATAAAAACATGTGATGTAACAAAAAAAATTAGGTTTTCGGAATTTTTGCTTTATATGTGCTATAAAACATTGCTTCATGCTAAATTACAAGATTCTAGTTCGACTAGAAATACCCTTTAGGGTTTGATTCCCTTGCGAGTAGTTGCGAGTTTAAAAATAAGCGGCTTAAATTGCTGTTTCTTTTTATTGCGTTGACATAGAAGTTTGATTTTGTTACAGCTTAAAGGTATTGTAGACTTGAGTATTTGGTATGACTTTCAATTTAATACCTCTACGCGTTCATGAGGAAAGGGGTAGTAAGTTAAGTTAAAATATTTTTATTATCTGATGTAACATTAAGTTACATCAGATAATAAAAATATTAAAAAAATATTAATAAAAATATGATAAAGGTAAAAATGCGACAACCGTAAATATTAAATTTACGGTTGTCGCATTTTTACCTTTATCTGTGCTAATAAGACGTTGCTTCGTACCAAACTTCAAGATTCTGAGTTCACGGGATACCCTGTAGGTTTTGATTCCCTTACGAGTGTCGAAGATTTGCGGAAATTTGCAGTATAAACGGCTGTATCTTTTTATTGCGTTGGCTTAGAAGTTTGATTTTTTCACACCTCAAGTTCAAGCTCAAGGGACAGTAGACTTGAGTATTTGATATAAATTCTAGCTTGATACCTCCACGCGTTCCTGAGAAAAAGGGTCTTGACAGAAAGACAGACGGACGGATAACAAAGTGATCCTATAAGGGTTCCGTTTTTTCCTTTCGAGGTACGGAACCCTAAAAGCGTTTTAATGTACAGCCGAAACATTTAAAACTAGGATTTCAGATGATAATGGCACGTAACGTGTGAAGTGAATATGTCCCATTAACTGTGGGAGTCAGTTTACCTACATAAAGTAGTTGTGTTGGTACTCACATAGGGAAGCAGCTCGCTGGGCGCCATGCCGGACACGATGATGAGGTAGCGGATGATGACCTTCAGGTTGTTGGGCCAGCACGCGCACAGCGTCGACCACAGCTCCTCGATCTCCTTCGGGTGCTTGTCGGAGAACTGCCCACGACAAACAGTTAGTCACAACAATATTAAAATATGCTTCTTATCAAGTTGGTTACATGGATCTGGTCTTGTGATATTACGTTTTGTAGAGCAACGTTTGTTTAGTGGGCAATTTCGAATAACATTACTGCAAAGCAGCAACAGTTAACTTTGTTTGACAATTAATTTGAAATATGCTTTCATAGTAAATGTTACTATTGACATTCAAATTAATTTTTCTATGCATCTAAATATAAAAATGAATCCCTATGTTCCTTTGTCACGCCATAACTTGAGAACGACTTAACCATTTCATAAATCATAGAAATTGTGAGACTGATTAAATTAGCTATATGACGAGGCGACCTACCTCGTGCCCCGATAAACATCCAAGCACTATTGGCTAACTCCAACAAACCGTTATAACCTTGAAGAAAGCTAATATTAGGAAAGCGACTGGCGTATTGATTCTGTGCACAATTTCAGCGTAGCGCTGAAATTGTGCACAGAATCAATACTAGGGACCACAATTTTGTTGGATCTGACGCTTTGATATTTCATCGCGACATTGTGACAAAATATTAAAATTAAAAATTATCAATTTATTTATATAACGAAATTACTGTGATACCGTGATTTGAATGGACAAAGGATTGTGAAATTATTTTTTTAAATTAAATTTGGATTGTCAAATAAAATGGGGTAAGTAAAATTTATTCAAAAACTCTGTGTGTTTTATTTTAGTAATGTCAGGGTTTCATATCTGTAGTTTTCATAGTTGTAGTTTTACCATAAAAAAAGAATTAAAAGTATATTGGTTTCATTAAATAATAGTAATATTTAGTTGTTTATCATCTATGGAAGACTAACAGCTAACATTTATAATTGATTCTGTATCGCTAGTAATAAATAAAGTATCGTTTTCAGATCGAAATGATTATAAGTCTGCAGGAGCTGAGGAGCTCATGGCTAAATAATAACAGCCGCACGGATCGATCTTTAAGGTTGAGCCGTGCTTGCCGAGGTTGGTGACCATAATTACTGAGTTTCCTCCGTGCCTCGAAAAGCACGTTTAGCGGTTGGTCCTGACTGTACTTTTTAGGTCTTTGACAGTCGTCAAGTCAGAATGTCAGAAGCCGAAAGTCTGAATTTCAGTCTTACAAGGGGTATCGTATTACCCTGTTGCTGGGTTGTAGAGGTCAGATAGGCAGTCGCTTCATTTAAAATACTGGTACTCAGCTGCATCCGGTTAGACTGTAAGCCGACCCCACATAGTTTGGGAAAAGACTAGACAGATGAAGAGGACTATTATTCTGAAGACCGAGTTTTGTGAGTATGACACACAATATAGAATTTCAACCACAAACCGCCTTGAAAAGAGAATTGTTGGTATCTGCTTGACATGTCCAGGATGGATAAGAACAAAACAGGGACAGAGTTCAATAATTCCAGTTCGCATCATAAGACAAACATCTATTACTTTGACACCTTACAAAACGTCTGTAAAGGTAATCAATTTATCTCTGCTTGAACTCATAACAAATTTGATTGAGTTTTAATAGACGAAGGTAATATTTAAATATTTATTTGTTTGCAGGTGAATACAGCACGAGGGACTGGTTCGTCTGATGTCTTGCCACCGATAATAAAAAATAAAATGTTCACTACATATTAAATCAATTGCATTGGGTACCATGGTGATCCATTAGCACCAAAACAAAATTGAAGTTATGTAGGTAAAATGTATTCTATTAGAATAGTATCAAATAAAGGATTTAAATAACTTTAAGATCTACTTTTTTCTCTTGACGGCGGCTATCCATTTCTTGCATAGTTCCAGTTTCCAAGTAGCTGTTGGGAATCGGTAAAACTTGCATTTACTATTTCTGCTATTTACAACACAACAACTGCTGTGACCTAAATAATGCGATTACTAAAACTAGGTAGATAAGTCTAAACAGATTGCTTTGACATTGACAGGTATAAAAGAGCCTACATTATTTGTAGTTTTGGCTACTATGAGCGCTGCGATATATTATTTTACCAAGTACTTCGCACACAGCGAATACTTGTCAGAGCGGCGCGCCTAGTACATAGCTGTCACTGGTTATGTGCTGTTACGGGTGGTGGACGAATTAGTTCCGTCACGGGAAGTGTGTAATATGTTTGGTCACTCAAGCCGATTGCGTAGGCGTACAAGGTTGCTGGTGAGTGATGGGTCGGGCGCAAACAGGGGCGCGACCGCCGCAATCTCACCGTCACCCTTTGCTCCACATCGCGACAACCTTGCGCCACTGACTCGAGTCAACACTTATAATAGGCACACTAGGCTACTAGGCACAACTTTGCGTCTCGATTTAGATGCAACTTGAATGTTTACAGATCTTTTATTATTGCGCTTTGCTTGATCTTATCCAATGAGTCAACTTCTATGCGCTCAATTGATACTAAAATATGTTTTTCTTAGTTTATTTTAATAAAAGTAGCTCAAAAAAATTTTTTTTTTCTTTTAGAAACTATGAATATTGTCTCTAGTGACCACTGAAAAGCAGTGCTGTGCTGTGGGCCTCCCACAGATAAATTCAAGGATGATATTTTTCCACTTTTTCGCGACCAAAAAGCCTATAAATACCATAAAGACCTCCACTTTGCCCAATGTAATAGAATATACTGTTTTCCCTTTCTATCTTGTCTTCTCCGTTTCTTCTCACCTCTGATAAACCAACTATGTTTTTTAATGTTCTTGTATTGTAAGCTAAAATATTAAGTGTTTGTTCGTTGTCCGATTTGTGCGTAGCCTGGGTCGTATGACGGAAGGCTGCCGGAGGAGTCTTAGCACCCCCTCCTCTAGGGTGCTCCTGCCCACCGCATTTGCACGAGCACACCATTTCACATTGGCAGCAGCACCACTAGATACGCCGAACACTAGGGGCTTGCTTTTCTTTTCTTTGTCATGAAAAGGGAGAGGATTAGACAGTTAACCCATTACGCTTGGCCAGTGCGGGTTGATGGGTAAACAGTGAACCTACTGACACGGTCCGTGGGTGCTACCGCAGCTGATGCATTCTATGTGTTTATTTTTCTCCCAGATCAGCGTGGAAGCATATCCTTGCCACAAATAAATCTTTTTGCTTTCTATCTTTCTTTAGTGCTGATAAATACGCCTTTCAACAAGTTTTTAGAGCTTATTACGGTTGACTGAGTACGGAACCAACCAAAGTTCTCGCAATTGCATGCGGTTATAACAAATTCATTAGTATCGGAGGTATTTAATTAGCTTTTAAATACGTAAAATGTATTCTACAAACTGTATTTATTAAACATAAATAATTAAACGTAACGGAGAGTTGTTTCAACCGCAATATTTCAACAATTTCACGGAATTCGTAGTGGTTTTAATATTGCGATACTTTATACTATAGGATTACTTTTAACTCTAGGGGTTTTAATATTGTAATATTTACCCGTAACAAAATACTTCATGAGTGCACTACATAATTGTAATGTTTCAATAATTTGAACGTTTAAGGTATGTAAGTGATTAATGGCGCTTACCTTGGCAGTGATATAGAAGAGATTGTTGAGCACCATCTCGGTGGCCTCGGCTGAGCCGAGCCCCTCGCGCCGGCCGCTGCGGCCTGCTTCGGCGGCGTAGTACTGCGAATAAAACATCTATTAAATATCCACACGCTGCTAATTTCTTATCTGAGTTGCCTTGGTTGACCTGGTAAACCTTGGATGGACTCTTTACCCAGGTTAGCCGAAGCAAGGAGATCCTGGTGAGGTACACTCATACATAGATGCATCTGCCTTGGAGTGAAAATGTGATTTTGTTTCACAAACCATGAGACAATTAATATCATGTCCTCCGTGATTTGGGTCAGTGGGTCGTCTTAGGGGCAGATTTGTTGTCTGCACGTTACAGGAACTGACTTCAGTTTGAGTTTTGCTTACTTAGGTCGGTCCGTGGATGGGTGACCACCCATTACGTACCGAGTTTTCGCTATTCCTCGGAAAGCAAGTTAAGCCGTTGGTCCCGGCTTTCATTTGTAAACCTTTGGCAGTCGTTACAGGTAGTCAGGGCCCGCAAAGCTGATAACCAGTCTTACCAACGGGTATCGTATACCTAACCCAGTACTAACTGGGTAGTGATGGTGAAATAAGCAGTTGTTCCATGTGAAATACTGGTATTCAGCTGCATCTGCATAATCTAGAAGCCGACCTCAACATCGTTATAAAAAGGCTAGGCAGATGATGATGGTGACAGATGGCCATCAACACGCTAAGAACAAGTATCCTCGTAAGCAAGTCCACGGCTAGGTAAGGTGGCTCTTCGGTCAACTTCGAGAGGTTTCCGAGTACATTGTAGTGTCGATTGGCATCACGTCACAAATTGCCCACACTTATATAATCAATGCCTTCATGCATTGCCTTCGCACACTACTCGTATTGTATTGTGAAGTATTTCGGGCTGTTAGCCGTACGTATTCTACGTCAAAGTGGCTTATCCTGCGTATTGTATTGAATGATATTTTTCGAACTAAATATATGTGGTGCTAAGGAGGTTGATCCGCGCTTTTTCTCTCCAGTTAAAAAAACACTAGGAAGTGGTCTTATCTAATTTTGACGTTCATAAATTGCCATTTTTCAGCCTAGTTCGTATAAATAATGAAAGCAAGAGAAAACGTTTATTTGCACATACCACAACTTCACACAATATTTAAAAAAAAAAAACAAATACTATACAAAATAAAACTAAACAAGAAATACTGTGTGACTCACGGCTTAACGGTAGTTATGATGAATTCTGCAAAGATTTAGTTGCAACCTGTGTTACTCATCATCTTCCTGCCCTTGTCCCATTTTATTTGGGGTCGGCGCAACACGTCTCTTTTCTCCATACTCCTCTGTCATTCGTCATGTTATCATTTACTCCTTTTTCCTTCATATCATTTTTCACACATTCCATCCATCTTTTCTTTGGTCTTCCTCTCCCTCTCCATCCATCCACATTTATATTCATCACTCTTTTAGTCACATGTGTTCCATCCCTCTTCATCACATGTCCATACCAAGACAGACGACTCCCTTTCATCTTTTCTGTAATAGGTGCCACTTTCAGTCTTCCTCTTATATGCTCATTGCAACCTGTGTTACTAGTAGCTAGTAATTCCTCGCTTTAGAAAGCGGAAAATGCTACCACAACACCAACACTTCCGTTTGTTTCATAAATTATAATTATATTAATACCAAACCAGACACATGCCTCTTGTCTGTTCAAGCTCAAAATAAATCTAAACACGGTTGAGTAAAATCCATTCAGGAGTTGCATTTTTTGTCTCCAACCGACATCTTCAGACCCTCGGAAGATCAATGAAAGACTGGTTCGCTATGTTAATGCTACCAACAGCTAATATCTTCAAACACGGTACAATCATTGCGATCTGTTGAGGAGTTGCATTCTCTGTCCCCTTAAGAAACATCGTCAGTCCACCACGCCGTGAATGGTCTCCTTTCAATAAAACCCATTAGGGATGAAATTTATTGAAATGTAATCGGGTCCAACTTTGAGGTATTATCGAGGGCATATCAATTCCAACAAAAAAAAAGAATCGTTACAACCGGACCACTCTGTACACACATATGCAGAAAAAATACGCGACAATTTGAGAGGCTCTTACTTCTTTTTTATCGGTAAAAAAATTAAAACATGATCTATGCATCCCTGTTTACTTTAAAGAGATCCATATTTCCAAAGGAAGCTGAAAAACCTTTCTTTGCGATGACTCCACTCGCTATTTCATATTGAGTGAAACCTTATCAGCACCACATTATTCGGATACAGAACCGTAATACTAAAATGTTATATTAAATTGATTCTTCTTTACCCTTCGCAGACATGCAAACTTTGGATGTGGACTTGCGGACACCAGCCTGATTATACAATCAATAGTTGAGACGGAGATACATCACGCTGTATAACATAGCCTGTGTGAGTGATCCGCATTAACTGGTTTTGTATACCTTGATTGGTCGCCGTGCGTTCTCCTGACCGGATTAATTAATTTGAAGCAGGATTTGCATTTACCGAGTGTATTACCTCCCCTGTGCGGGTGTCCGGCCTCGTTACTGGGATTAGAGCGGCTGACATTAAAGCGCATCACACAATGGAAGATACGGCGATACATCAAGCATATACATTTCCAGTATAACATGGCCTTGCTTTGTGTAGGTTTCGCGTATAATGACGGACCCGCATAAACCGGTTTAGAAACTATAGCTTGAAATAAGAAATTCTTTTTCGTTGTTTCTGCAGCGCTCAAGTGTGTTGCTCGGAGGTCGTAGTAGTGAGATAAGAGTGATCAGTCCGCCGACGGCCAAGCCTGGAATCTATCTTGTTTCACTTCTATTTAATTTTTATTTATTTTCATTTCTAGGTAAAACAATTTAATGTTTTCCAGTAAACATTAAAATGAACGATGAAAGAATACGACGACGAATGAATTTTCCTTTCCCAGCTTTTCGCACGGTAAAATATTAATTTACGTAAGCTGGCACTCTACTACTTACTCAACGTTCGAGTTTGTTATTATAAAATGGGAACTATTTTTTTGAATTCGAGAGTTTGTAAAAAATAATGGGCAGTTACTTTTTTATCGGTGGTTGGTACATTTGTGCGACATAAAACATAGACAGTAACAAAAAAAACAATAGGGGATAATCCTATTTTTTTTTTATTTGTCCGTCGGGTAGTTTATTGAAAAGTATTGGACACGTATTTTTTCTTTTTTCACGTGGTCAAAAAATTACGGAGATATATTGAGTTGAAATGGCGCATGACGTCACATGTAGATAAGTTTTATACCCACTTGACGCAGTAAGCCCCCACTCTCCAACTATAATGAGTTCTAACTAAGTAATTTTTTGATATTTTGATAAAACAAAAAATACGTGTTAATATTTTTGTATTACCTGTCTGACGGACAAAATAGAATGTCGTTTTCTTTACCCAGTCCGGTGCCCTATTGCCCGGTTATTTCGTCTTACAATGCCAGCACTTAAGATACGTAAGCAGACTAATAAATAAATACACAGTAAAAATTATGGAATGGGAAGTTAGATAAATAGGTCGGCAGTACAGTTCGTTTTTTTTTATTTACAACCCCGCGTTTACCCCCGACTCGGGGATATGAGGAGCGTAGGCCTAAGACCGGGGGAGCGACGACGACATGGTTGTCGGAAGATAGGGCGGCAGTATTCTTTTTCGCGAGAGCACCGAGCACATGTTAAGCCGCAAACAGCTTAGAATGAGAATTCTTACTGACTAATTCCGATTTGTCAACTGCCCACTCGTAACAGCCCATTTAGTTATTTCCATGCTCAGTATTTATTAAACAATCCATTTTATAATTTATACGACTCATTTTTGTTTACTTTACTGTTAAGTTTTAACGGCCGAACTTGTTAATTAATATGTATTTTGTAATTTTTAACTTACCAAAACTACTATACAATATGTTAAATTTTTTTTTTTTTTTTTTTTTTTTCACTTATCCTAGTGTTCATCAAAAAGATAAACCCTAATCATTATTACAATCTAGCCTTGTATATAGACTAATAAGTAATTTAATTAAAACCTAAACTGCTATATTGTCTTTACTAAGAATGTGTCCAATGGCACTTTTCTTATTGTCTCTATTAAGGCGAATACACTTCGTTCTTGTGTTTATTTGGTAACACTTATGCTACATTACACTATTCACTTTCACAAACACTAAACACTAACTCGAACGGTTTTGTTCTTTTTAGTCTTCTCACTATGTTTGTGTGGTCGAGAAGCTGGATCGCCTCGACGTTCACATGCTGATGAAGTCGCTGTTCGTGAGCTTCTGCAGATTTTTGTATCACCTTTTCGATGAACTCAACTTTTAGGTCCCGATGGAGGTCATCATTTCGTATATACCAGGGTGCATTTACAATTTCCCGTAGTACTTTGTTCTGGAATCGTTGGATTATTAATAAATTGGTCTGTTTGGTGCAGCCCCACAGCTGAATACCATAAGTCCAAACTGGCATCAGGACTTGTCTGTATAGCAACAATTTGTTTTGCACGGACAGATTGGAGTTTCTTCCAAGCAGCCAATACATTCTTTTGAACCTTAGTTCGAGTTCATCTTTTTTCTTCTTAACGTGGGCTTTCCAGCGTAGCTTTGCGTCAAGGGTCATACCAAGATATTTCGCTGTATTCTCGTAAGGGATTTCTTTGTGGTTAATATAAACTGGAAAATACTGTTGCTTTTTGTTAGTAAAGTCTATGTGTACAGATTTGGATTCATTTAATTTTATCCTCCATTTTTTGGTCCAGCCATAAACTTGATTAACAGCCATTTGAACCTTTTCTACTGCTTCTTCGTGGCTGTTTCCAACGGCCATTATGGCGGTATCATCAGCAAAAGTCCCAATGGTATTGTGTTCTGATTCAGGAATATCGCAAGTGTATAGTAGGTACAGGACCGGACCTAACACACTTCCTTGCGGTACCCCAGCTTTTATTTGCTTAAGTTCTGAATAAGCGTCTTCTTGTCTTATTCTAAAGACCCTGTTTAGAATGTAGGATTCTAATATATCTGCAAACTGTTTCGGTAGCAAGCTTTTTAATTTATGTATAAGGCCTTCATGCCATACTTTGTCAAACGCTTGAGCTACGTCTAGAAAAACAGTAGAACAAACTTTCTTGTTTTCTAACGCGTTTTCTATTACGTTTGTTATTCTGTGCACTTGATCGATCGTTGAGTGTTTTTCTCGAAAACCGAACTGGTGCTCTGGTATAATGTTCATATTATCTATTATTGGTTTAAGCCGTTTGAATATCAGCTTTTCAAACAGCTTTGACATAATTGGTAGCAGGGAGATCGGTCTATATGACGTTGTTTCATGAGCCGGTTTCCCGGGCTTTGCTATCATTATCACTTCAGCAACTTTCCATAAGTCTGGTACATATTTAAGCCTCAGTGCGGCATTAATAAGAGTTGTTAACTTAACCAAACCCTTTTTTGGTAGGTTATGAAGTATTTCCCCTGTTATCAAATCGTAACCTGGTGATTTTCGTGGGCTTATTTTCTGCTTTATTTCTCGTGCAACTTCTCTCGGTGTTACTAGTCTTATAGCATCGTCATTATCTGGCATCACTATATTGAGCAGGGTGCTGTCTTCGATGATTTCTCCCTCGTTTGGTTGAAAGATATTTTCTAGGTGCTCTGCAAACCTCATAGCTTTTTGCTCATTTGTAAGTGCCCATTGCCCGTTTTCACACTTGGTGGGAGGAATTTGGGCTATCGGCCTCTTTAGATGTAGTGAATATGAAATATGAAATTTAGATGTAATGATGAGAATATGTTAAATAAAACCCTGTCCGATCCGTGAGAGTATTATACCTTTCTGGATAACAAGCTAATAAAAATTACCCCGACAAAAATTTAATAAAACGAGGAACACGGCAATACAAGGGTGAGGTCGGGCGGCGGCGGGGTAGTGACGTCATAAAGTTATGAAGTCTGTCATTTGATCAGATTTTTATTTTTTGATGTCGTGGTTCGAGTATGGATTGAGTGTAAGATTATTCGATGAGGACGCCAATGCGGTGGCAGTGACGAAGATTCTCTTCCAACAGTCGCAAAAGGTTAGCACGTTCAATAAATCTATCAGCTGATCTTCAATGTTAACATTATTCACTCGCGGTCTTCTTGCATCACCGCAATGCGTGAATTTTGTCATTTATTTATGTCGTCTGTTTTGCTTTCTTTATGGCACGGTCTTGTTTTTTGATTGATTTTTATTACGTATTCCTTTATTACTCCTATGATGGTGATGTAGCATTTACAAACTTGCTACATTTCGGGGTGCTAATTTGGGGAATATTATCGTTATTTTTAAATTCATTATCATGTTAACTTTCATGAATATTATATGTTCTTTTTTTGGTTATATGATTGGAATACCTATATGCCCCTTTCGGATCGGACAGGGTTTTTTGAACATATTGTACACAACTGCCGCTTTAAATCAGTGCCTTATAAAATGAGTGTCGAATGAATATTAGTCTGCTTACCCTGACAGCTGCAGTTAAAACCAATGTTTTAAATAAATACTACACTATCTAATTGCTACGTTACTAACACATTTAATAGTTAACAAAACGTTGTGTCAGAGGCACTTGTCATATTTCGTCCACTTCCATAATTTGGTGAAGACATTTAGTCAGTAGGACTAGGACAACCTCGCTTGGCTGAAATCGGATTTAGCCAGTTGCATAATGTACTGTTTCAAGATACACGGTCACTAAATAAATTGTGAACCATGGAGTACATTACAATATTGTTTTATTAATAACAAGCTGTGATTTCTGATTGGTCAGCGCCTGACACGTGTTTGATTCTGATCCCCTCAACCCACCAAATATACCTAAATTATAAATAAAAAATCCGTAAAATCGACATAATACTCGTACTTGTATTCGTTGTCGCCACCGGGCTTCATGCTGTGGGTGTACAAAACCGTGTGTGGTTCAGTAGTAGCGGATTGTTACCTGTATGTAGGAGAGCGGGTTGGCGGGCGGCACGTTGGGGTCGACGAGCTCGATGTTGACCAGCCACGGCAGCAAGTACTGCAGCAGCAGCTGCCGCACCTCCGTGCGCGCCGTCTGGAACCGCGCCGTGATCTCTGCACAACACACACATCACATATCATCATGCCTCTTCAAAAACAAATGTCATTTATTCAAACAAGGCTAAAGATCAGCACTTTCTGAAAATCAATTAACAAAAGACACTCTTCAAAAATACGCCACTTCCTAGTGTTTCAGCTGGGAGAAGAAGTGGCGGAACCAACTTCCCAGCTAAGTTATCCGAGCTGTGCCTATAGTGCACACAAATAACGTTATAGTACACAAGTGAAACCCCGCAAGCCAATTGGAAACATTGCTCTTTAGCACAGTCACGATCGCTAATATCTATGGTTACACTTATCAAATGGAAAAGCTAGGAAAAGATTTTCTCGTGAACTAACATTTCCCTACTCCCTTTAGTTTAGAGCTATTCCAAAATACATACGGTGTTACGAACATGGTATTCCGGGACTTACACGTTTCCAAATTACTATGTGCGTCACACCCTAAATTTTAATTCATACTGAAGGAGAAAATTATTGTTCAAAAGTGCTCAGCTGTAGACCAAACAGAGGGGAGACAGTGGGTCAAACAAAAATTGTGCGTGAGCCACCTCATAATAAGTCGCAATTAGCGACACTTATACTAAAACCAATAAGTATTCAAGTCATGGCTTACGCCAGTAAGACCTAAAACGTAGTAAAAGACGACAGCGTAACGTAAAAGAGGCTACCTCCCTGCCTAATTTCAAGTTTTTAGCACAAAACACTAAAGTGCTAAGTGCTAAAAACTTGAAATTACAATACAAACTTGCGAGTGTCCTTAGACCTCCTTAATCCGGCCCTGTCGCAAAATCCGCAAAAATTCTCAGCGGATCTCTACTAACTATAAACTACCTCCCTGCCAAATTTCATCTTTATACATCAAGCAGTTCTCGATATTTCGTGATGACACTACCTTCCGCTTTTATATATATTTATAGATGATCAACTCTTTATATCTTAAACAACGTTGTTACTCAGGGTTAGTAAATTGCAAACGTAAAAAAGGCAGCAGAAGAGCTTTCACACATAGATTGTGGAATTACGAATGTGCACAAATATTTGGCGGTTCAGGCTCTCTATTAGATTGAAGCTAGCCACCGACCGCCGGCCTCGAGTGTTACCTTTCATCGCAATATCAATATACATACATACATACATACGTGCGTACATTTGCAGGCCACGCACAGAGGGGAGTGAAATCGATAATTTTAGGGCATACGAATACCTATAATACTACACATATTGCTACTTTTGGAGCAGTGAGTAATAATGTCTGTGATAATCTTTTTTGGTGGAACAACTACTATTGAGGGTTTCTCCACAGGAACACAGGGAGGAACGGTTTATCTAATGTCATCCGCACCATGCTACACAGTAAGTAGTGTAAATGATGTTATTTGTAGTTTTTAGTGTTCTGTACCCAAAGGGTCAAACGGGACCCTATTACTGAGACTTCGCTGTCCGTCTGGCTGTCTCCAGGCTGTATCTCTTTTTGCTCGTTTTTATAATGGTACGGAACCCTTCGTGCGCGAGTCCAACTCGCACCTGGCCGGTTTTTTATTACTTTTCTTCCACCTTCCGCCTTGTTCGTGCCTTGTTGATGTAGTGGTAGCATAGAGTACTATAGAGTAGTATTTTTTTTTTTCAAAGTGATTAAAAGGAGTTATAAAACGGCTATTGGGAATGTGGCATTCAAAAATTTTGATCTCGATCGTCAGTTTTCGCGTTTGACCCACGAATGCTACCTGACAAGCGGGCGTATCATGCTAGACACACCGACTTGTTGCAAAGTAACAAGTAGCAGATTAAGATTTTATTCGCCTTCATCTTGTAACAAACTTGCTTATTCCTTGATGAAAGGAGTAAACAGATTTATACATTAAAAAAGTAATTAGGGGAAAATGAATTTAATAAATGATGAAATGAAAAATACAATAAATTAGTACAAAAGTGAAGGGCAGGTTAACCGAGAACGTTTTAAATATCTCCGCAAATCTCTGAGCGTGATAGTAACTGAAGACAAACTTGCAGTCGTAGAAAGCTGGCTTGATTAAGATGAGCTTGACCACGACGAACTTGATGCAGGGCGATTTGGTAGGACCCACCAGCAGACACGTACCGCCCAATGCCAGGCTCGTCAGCTCGAAGAGCAGCTTCCAGCAGACAGGTAATGAGCCCCAGTGCCAGGCTCGTCAGTTCGCAAAGCAGCTTCCAGCAGACAGTTAGCAACAGCCACGGCAGCACTAAACGAAGGCCGCTCTTTGACTCCACCAGGCTGTGCTCAAAACTCAAGATATGACAGATCTTGACTCCAAACTAGACTTAGCTGTTTTCTTGATTTTAGACTATACTGATTTCTCGTGTCCAGACTGAACCGACTCTTAACTCCAGACTAGAACCAGGGCATCTGTCAGAAATCCCTTTTATACCCTGATCTTCCGTTTCTTTTCTTCCAATTTTCTTTTTCAGATTCAAAACTGCTGCGCTCTAGTAAGACGCAACCTGCCAGTATTCAAAGCAGCCAGTAGCAATTGGTCAAAAACCTTGCGCATAATATTTTTATAAATATAACTCAGAATATCTTTACACAGCAAATATTCGCAATTAATTATAAAATACAACAATTGAACTAACGAATTGATGATAATAATTTTTAGTAATATATAATCTAAATGAAACCTTCATAGAGAGTTTGGCTGGTAAGAATCAAAAATAAAAGTAAATGACATCTGACAAATTTGAAGTAAACATGTCACAACAAAGGATATAAAGAAAATATTTATAAAAACGAAATGATTGGTAATATGCTAATGTAAAACCAATAAAAGTATGAATATGGATGATAAGTGTGAGTATAGAGTGTCTGTAGTAGGCAGATACTATATTTCCCCAACGACCCCGAGAAAATTTTTGGCCTAGAACAAAAATTTTGGTAAGGTTAAAGTATTACAGCATTCACAAAACTTTCATAACTCATTCAAACACACCGACATCTTACGAAGTTAGGCCAGGTAGGATTCACATTCAATGATCACTACTCCACCTGATAAATCAATAACAGTAGGCTTATTTTTGGAGTTGTAATCCGCTCGCGTCTAAAACCCATAATAAAATGAAATATAAAGATTTTAATAAGGGATCCACCCCAATCAACTTTTAGAGTTGAAGAATAGCGAAGGCTTATTTTAAGGAAGTCGCAACCCGCTTCAATCAACTTTTAGAGTTGAAGTTTAGCGAAGGCTTATTTTAAGGAAGTCGCAACCCGCTTCAATCAACCTTTAGAGTTGAAGATTAGCGAAGGCTTATTTTAAGGAAGTCGCAACCCGCTTCAATTAGAGTTTATGAGAAAATAGTAATACCAACTTATAGTACAGTTAGTATAATAGAAGGTTAGGTAACTTGTACCTAAAAGCACTTCAAAGAGTTATCTGATAAGAACAGATATAGAAGAATATTAAAAATAATCTTTTAATGGTTTAAGAACCAATGAAAGAACAAAGAAAAAAAAAACTATAGAGTTTAAATAGACCGAATAAAACTCTACAGTTAGAAGAAGGGAAGAAGCTAGAGATGAGTCATGAGTAAGTATAAGATAAAAAGTTAAAAATAAAGTGTATAAAATTAAAAGGGAGAGAGAGTCAAGAGAGTCTGAGTTTTATTATTAAGAAGGATTCTAAAATAGCCTACTTGAAATATTCAAGAGCGTTGAAGGACTGTCATGTGTAGTAGTCTATACTTTTGCGCTGAACAAGCGCAGATAATAGTTCGAGCCCACGACACTAAACCTATTTTGATGAGATTCATAGATGATATAGATAAATATATGATTTAAGTGTTTAAGAGTATAAGTAGATTAAGTGATGTAATATGATGAAAATATGATGAAAATAGTTACCAAATATAATCTCTTGTGGAAGTTGTTTTAGAATTTAGGGAATATGTTTAAGATCAAGACTTGATTTTGCGTTGGGCGCCAAAATGTAACAAACTTGCTTATTCCTTGATGAAAGGAGTAAACAGATTTATACATTAAAAAAGTAATTAGGGGAAAATGAATTTAATAAATGATGAAATGAAAAATACAATAAATTAGTACAAAAGTGAAGGGCAGGTTAACCGAGAACGTTTTAAATATCTCCGCAAATCTCTGAGCGTGATAGTAACTGAAGACAAACTTGCAGTCGTAGAAAGCTGGCTTGATTAAGATGAGCTTGACCACGACGAACTTGATGCAGGGCGATTTGGTAGGACCCACCAGCAGACACGTACCGCCCAATGCCAGGCTCGTCAGCTCGAAGAGCAGCTTCCAGCAGACAGGTAATGAGCCCCAGTGCCAGGCTCGTCAGTTCGCAAAGCAGCTTCCAGCAGACAGTTAGCAACAGCCACGGCAGCACTAAACGAAGGCCGCTCTTTGACTCCACCAGGCTGTGCTCAAAACTCAAGATATGACAGATCTTGACTCCAAACTAGACTTAGCTGTTTTCTTGATTTTAGACTATACTGATTTCTCGTGTCCAGACTGAACCGACTCTTAACTCCAGACTAGAACCAGGGCATCTGTCAGAAATCCCTTTTATACCCTGATCTTCCGTTTCTTTTCTTCCAATTTTCTTTTTCAGATTCAAAACTGCTGCGCTCTAGTAAGACGCAACCTGCCAGTATTCAAAGCAGCCAGTAGCAATTGGTCAAAAACCTTGCGCATAATATTTTTATAAATATAACTCAGAATATCTTTACACAGCAAATATTCGCAATTAATTATAAAATACAACAATTGAACTAACGAATTGATGATAATAATTTTTAGTAATATATAATCTAAATGAAACCTTCATAGAGAGTTTGGCTGGTAAGAATCAAAAATAAAAGTAAATGACATCTGACAAATTTGAAGTAAACATGTCACAACAAAGGATATAAAGAAAATATTTATAAAAACGAAATGATTGGTAATATGCTAATGTAAAACCAATAAAAGTATGAATATGGATGATAAGTGTGAGTATAGAGTGTCTGTAGTAGGCAGATACTATAATCTATGGCTCGTATGTCGACTCGAATGGCTTGGACGTTTTATTATGCTAAGCCCCGCGTCTCGTGTGATTTAGTAAAGCGAGTCACGTAAGTTTGTTTTCTTGCGCTTATGTTGAGCATAGAGGGCTTGAGTTCGATTCTTAGGTGAGATTAACGTTATTGGGTTTCTCCATCAAGAATTTCTCATTAGCAGCCATGGAGTCTTGATTTGTGCCTTGTTAATGGCAATAGATTTGTGCCTTGTTAATGGCAATAGATTTGCTTTCTATTTCATGGGACTTAAACTTGACTAGCGAAATATGGGTATAGTATAGTATATTACTTCGGTGATTACAGACGTGATGTAATGTCTGAACGGACGTACCCATCCACGAATCTCTCGTCTCTCCTGTGATCGGGTCTCCACTCTGCTTCACTCGTCTCCGTTTTGGTGAAAACCGGGTTTTATGTGAAGGCAGCTTTCACGCAGCGGCTCGCTTCCAAATAACTACCACATACGCTACACATGCTAAAGCCTATTATAGTTTTCATCGAGTGATCGCTACTCGTAACACCGTGTAGCTGAACGGACGTACCCATCCACGAATCTCTCGTCTCTCCTGTGATCGGGTCTCCACTCTGCTTCACTCGTCTCCGTTTTGGTGAAAACCGGGTTTTATGTGAAGGCAGCTTTCACGCAGCGGCTCGCTTCCAAATAACTACCACATACGCTACACATGCTAAAGCCTATTATAGTTTTCATCGAGTGATCGCTACTCGTAACACCGTGTAGCTGAACGGACGTACCCATCCACGAATCTCTCGTCTCTCCTGTGATCGGGTCTCCACTCTGCTTCACTCGTCTCCGTTTTGGTGAAAACCGGGTTTTATGTGAAGGCAGCTTTCACGCAGCGGCTCGCTTCCAAATAACTACCACATACGCTACACATGCTAAAGCCTATTATAGTTTTCATCGAGTGATCGCTACTCGTAACACCGTGTAGTGGCCGCTGCGGTTTTAACAACCTTTAAATGTATTGAATGATGATTCCTTGTCACTTTAATAAATAAAAAATGAAAATTGAAATTAAATTAAATGACTTTTTAGCAATTACTATTACGAATGTAAAAAAAAAATATAAATCCAGTAAAAATCTGTTATTTTGAAAAAAAAACACGAAAAGCGTAAACTAAAAACAGGCACTTAAATTTTATTTATTTGATGGATGTAATTCCGTAAGGCACCACAGGTCGCAATTATCCTCGTATCTATCAAAATCGGTATCCGTGTCTCAGGGCGCCAAGTTTATGAACTTTAAAATTACTTTATTACCATTGCATGTATTGCATGCATCGACCGACACAAAAGTTATTAGCTCCAACAGGAACCTCCTGATTTAAGCCATAATTGTTCTTGCAACGTGCAGGGTGCACGTCGCGATGCGTTAGGCCGCTAAGTGTGAAATTATAGTGGCAGCGGGACGGGCAGCGGGATCGGCCGGCGGGTAACGCAAACATATAGTATTTGACTAAGTGTGAAATTATAGTGGCAGCGGGACGGGCAGCGGAATCCGCTGGCGGGTAACGCAAACATTTAGTTTTTGACTAAGGTGCACCAAGTGCGGGCGGAGCGGGTGAGCGGGAATCGCAGCGGGACAAGCAGTTTTGCGAGCGGGGCGGATGGACGCAAGTCAGTATGCGTTTCCTGCTCGATTTGTTAGGACATGCCGCTGACGACTCAAGATTTAATAAGTGCCGTATTGGCTTGGCAGCCTTTGTAGAATTCTAGTGATTCAAATCATTCGCATCGACAAGTAATTAAAAAACTATGGGAAGAAGTAAAAATAATAAGCGGAGATTCTGATGGTAATTAACTTTTACATAAGCACTAGCTTCCCCACTCCACCACTTCCCACTTTATATAATCACTAGCTTCCAAATAATCTGACATTTTTATTATTATTTCCAATATCGCACGAAGTATGTACCTCTCACGATACTTGACAAATGCGGCGTCCATATTTCATTCCAAGTTTCATCTTACTCAGGCAACTACGGCTTAAAATATTTAGGTAGAATATCCTCTGTGAGATCGATGAAGTTACTTGTTATTCTTCTCCTTCTCGAGTCGATGATTTCTAACAAGTGTTTTTGTTTTTTTACAAACGGAGAACTTGTATTGAAGTCTTATTCAAATACTACCTTCTGCCCGCGTAGAGTTCGGCAATTGCCTGCATTGCACCTAGCATTTTCATTGTGAAAAAGATTTTTTTTTGTGAAATTTCATGAAGAAAAAACAGAAAATTTTCCTAGCCGCCATCTTAGATTTCCATTTTCAACAAATATAATTTTCCCGCAGCCCCATCTTTGAGCTTTATTTTGACCGCATTTTGTTATCAGCGACCCTGAAAACCACGAAAACGACACCCATGAAGCCATTGTCGCGGAAGTGTCCTTCGTGTAAATGTCCCAGATCCCCTAGAAGTATGTATGAAGTTTTTCGAGCGCATTTGTCCATACAAACGTGCTAACAAATCAAAACAAAAATTAAAATAATTGTCACCCTTTTTGTCGACTGAGGGCTGGATTTTCCGAAAATCTTGAAATACGTGTCATCAATTCAATCAAGAAACACAAATAGTAAAGCTGATTTTTTTTAGACTTATGTTTGCACCCCTTTCCTCCCATTAAGGGTTGAATTACTAAAAACGACGAAATACGAATTAATTTATTATTGCTCAGAAACTTCAATATTGAATTTCATTCTTCTTACTTCAAGAATGACGGATTCCGCATAATTATAAACTTTCAACACCTATCTAACCCTCTTATTGGGCAGATTCTCAAAAACGGAAAAATACATATTTATTTATTTCAGGCTTCTTTAAAAATGACCGATTTTCATACAATCGTTCATCCCTTTAACCCCATTAGGGGTGGCGTTTCAAAAAACCCTTACTTATTGGATACTCTTCACAAAAAACACAATCTCCAAATTTCAGGACTCTAGGACCAGCTGTTAAGGCTGCGGTTCCACTGAGGCGGAGCGGAGCAGAGCGGAGACGAGCTGTGCCGCGATTCACCAATCACATGGCTTGAAGTGAAGTGACGTGGAGAAGAGATGTGGATTTCAAGCCATGTGATTGGTGAATCGCGGCACAACTCGTCTCCGCTCCGCCTCAGTGGAACCGCAGCCTTAGGCTGTGCGTTGATATCTCAGTCAATCAGGACTTTAAATTTTATATACTTAGATAGATATATGGCATTAAATTCCCAGCCAATTTCAGGGTTATTAAAACATAGTTCGGTATTGTAATTAAAGATCTCCGCCTCTAAAATAAACAGCCGGTATACCTATGATTCAATCGATAGTTGGCGACTAGGGAGAGGTAGAAAGTGTACAGGTGTGGGGTATCTGTTTTCCCTCAATTCGCATATTAAGTCCGCTGCGCTGTCGTGCAAAGATGTCGTGCGTCTCAGGAAGCTTCTTTCGGGAAGTATTCACATTTTTATTTATGTCAGATAATATGATTTGAATGCTTTTCTTACAAAGCGAAATCTAGAAGGTACTATATGTCCCACTAATATGTATACGTTTGAGGGGCAGTAAGTGGTCTACTGTAACTACTAGTGTATAGAGTGGTACAAAGATTTATTAACGCTTGATTTGCCTTGACAGAGGGCGCACTTGGTTAACATTTGTGAAATTATGTAATACATTTGTATTGATAAAAAACTTTTTACAAAAAAATATAACCGACTTCAAAACAAAAAAGTTGAAAATAATTTTACTTTCGTCAGTCGGTGACTTGTTTGTTTCATGTACTTGTTTGCCACCGACTTCCGAAAGTAAAATTATTTTCAACTTTTTTGTTTTGAAGTCGGTTATATTTTTTTGTAAAAAGTTTTTATTTTACCCTTTTCAGTTGTGGTATCTTACTTAAATTCTTATCTAGTATCATTTTTACTTTGTAACTAGACACCAGCACATCGTCCATACATACGTGAAAGGACAAAATGCATAATAAAGAGGATAACTCAAAAAGTACCTAAGCAAAGATAATAAAATTCATATGGGCCCACCGGGCAAGCTTTCTCTGCCAAATGAATGAAGAATCATGTAAATCGGTCCAGTCATCACGGAGAAATAGGTGTACGTGATAAATTTACATACAAATAAAATTAAAATAAAAAACATATAAAATGAAAACTACGGGGCCAAACTATATAACATTTTTATGGGACCAAATAGCAACTATTCCGCATCAAACTAAAGAAGCATTACGCAAATCGGATCATAAATCTCAGCGTAATCGGTGTACATTCAACAAAAACTAATCGAATTGATAACTTCCTCCTTTTAGAAGTCGGTTAAAAAAAGAAAAAGTTTTTTTTTTTAATTAATACTTGTACCTACACCTAGAAAGTACATACCGTTACAATTCCAACAAGCCCAAACACAGCTACGATACATTGTCTTATTATCGAGTTCCGGGGCCTGTCTCTGGGATTCATCATCAGATCTGATGATAGAATGGTTCTTATTGAACGCAAATGCTTCACTTGTTGTAGAAAATACCAAAATCGCTGTACGTTTTCCTATAAAATTTGAAGAGTTCCCTCGATTTCGCCAAGATTCCATCATCAGATCCCGACTTGGTGAATATGGGACCATTTCAGAAGTATCTCCTTTCGAACGAAAAAAGAATTTGGAAAATCGGTCCACAATTGGCAGAGTAATCGCGTAACATACACACAAAAAAAAAAACATACCGTCGAATTGATAACCTCCTCCTTTTAGAAGTCGGTTAAAAATATACCTTTACCAATACAAAAACCAGTTCAATAGTATTCCAGCCCTTTGTAGATGCTCGTTCAAGGTAATTCAAATGTACTTCAGCGTCACTGTGATCCGCTTTGAGTATCAGTTGCAAAGTAGTTGTAGGTGCATTCAAACGAATTGTGATGCCTCTGGTATTTATGATTTGTATGGACGGCGATGTCCACTGCTATCCAATGAAATACATATTGAGAGCGTCTTTATTTGATAGCAGTAAGGCCGGTTTCTGCAGTGACATTTTTATGACAGACTTGGTTGAAAGTATTCAATGGAATTCCAAAATTTCTGATTTACTATTTTAATTATTTTAAAGACGAAGGACATAGACGTTGTAATATGTTGTGCATCACTTGGGGACTGACTACACTTTTAGACGCAGATTGGTTTGAACCTATAAGAGACAGTTTTAGGAATGTCAATGCAATAAGCACACGCAGCGAAGCGTCAGTGCCCTATGTAACAATGCTTTCAGGTTGCTGATGGGATTACCTCGCTACTGCAGTGCGTCAGCGATGTTTGCTGAAGCTCAAGTGGACGGCTTTCACGCCATTATAGGTAAGAGAGCAGCATCGTTGTTCGCATCAGCGAGTTTGTGAGGGGCAGGCCCAACAGCTACCAGCCGGCCTAGCATGACCGCCGTAGAAACGGGCTATGTCTACGGAAGAATCGACCATTTGACAGATATTTCTATCGTCCCAAGCATGGCGATATTAAGAATGTAGAAAAGAAATGTTTCTTTTCTTCAGTCGACACAAGTCTACAACGTCGAGCATGACGACCATATTTTCTCTTTTTTGATATTTGGGGGTAGAAACATTACTTCTGACAAATGTCAAACTAGTCTTATTAAAACCTAATTACGGGAAATACATTTCGTGGTTGCGTTGAGTTACGTCGAAGGGTAAAATGTAATGTTAAATATTTAGGCTTAATTTCGCGGAAAAGATCCAGGCCTGTATCCAGGATGCAGCAACACCATCCCGCCCACGAAAAATGAAAAACTCGTGCAATTGGCAACTATTTTTTTGTTAACTAAACGTAATAATATTCAGGGAATATAAACATCACGTGATACGTCCCCGTTGCTATGGAAAGAATTTCTGTCTATGTATGTATCTTCGTAGAAACGCGAGTCGACGGGGCGCGCCATGCTCGGGCAGAAGAAATGTCAAGATGTATAGCAAAGATTTCTTGTCGTTTCTTGGTAGAATAGAGATAGAACGGTCATGCTAGGGGGGCTGAGTGTAATTGCAGAATACATTCATAGCCATATTTGGAGGCATTGGATAAGATTGCTTTTACTGTAGGCTGCCATGCGCATAATTATCTTGTATGTATGTGTAAATTACTAACATAGCTTTAAGTTATCTTGATGTACTACTAACACTCTATGGACCGAAAAGTCTAAAATAAATTATTAGAATTCGATTCAAACACACCATTCACCGTTGACGACACGAACCTACACCCAACCACCGCCCCGTGACGTGATCGGCTAAGCTAATTCTGCGTCGATAAGTGTCGTCAATTTCTTGAACGATGAGTTGTTGGATTTTATTTACGCCCATGGTTGGATTCTCGTTTTTCATGTCTCACAAGTAGTTCAGAATTGAGGCAACAGTGGCATGACACCCCCGGGACTCGGTGCTGTTGCCGTTTGTCCTGCGTCTGATTTCTCCCCGGTTTTGTCACATTGCCGTTCTATGGAATTATGAGAGTAAAAGAACAGAGAACCACCTGTGTATACTCACAAAGTCTTACAGTATGCTATGCGTACTTGGCTAATCTCAGCTAAGATTGGTCGAGAATCTAAGATAAGCATTATTACATGAAGACTTCATCATTAAAAATGATGTGTTCTTTGGACATTGGTTTTTGCAAACACTCTTACACGTCAAATAATGTATTTTTAAGAAACTAGATGCGGTCGGTGTTTCGTACTTGACTACTCTGAGAAGAAACAGCCGAAACAAACTCAGAGGTCGCCGTCTGTTTTATAGTTCAGGCATATAATTTTGTTAAGCCACATGAGGACCATGTAGATTAGTGTCTGAGATATTCTTTTCAAGAATGAACCACATAGATAGGACCTGTCCAGTCAATGCAAGCATTTGTCAGTTTCTGTGTAGCTCTACTCATAACTATACGAGCGTAACGACATGACGAGCAATACCAACTGACGTTTGGGTAGGCCCTATAAAGTCAGAGAATAGTTCAAAACTAACTTAGAACAAAGAAAAAATATACGCACACAGTCCTCATACTCACATTGTTGTCGATGTTGTGACAGTGTCTGTTTACCTGAGAACATGGGCATGGTGAGTTCGGGGTGCAGCTGTGACAGCTGCCGCGACAAGTACAGCTGCGAGCGGCAGTAGGTGGTGCACAGCAGCGCGTCCAGTGTGCCGCGACCCTTATCCGAACCTACGACAAATGAAATTAACAATACAACAAACTTTTCACAAAATTTGATAGTTTTTTTTTATAATTATTTACGCTTAAGACTATACATATCTATAGAATCTGAATCGTCTTCTATTTGCACGTTTATAAATGTTGTTTTTAAATTGAGATGTGGTTTTTTTAAATGATTTAAATTGTATTATTTTAGTTTTACTATTATTTATTTCTAAGTTGTGGCTCTAATGAGCCAATTTTGAAGACAAGGACGTATATGTATTGGCTCGATACATTTTGCGATTTAGCCTCTATTGCCTAAGAAGGAGTGCTGAAACTGAACTCGGATACGAGTAACGCGCGAGAGACCTCTTTTGTACGCCTGATTTACCCCACAAGATAGAGTTTTATGAACTTCGAAAAACTACAAGTTATAAGGCATATAACCAAAATTATGTTCGAAAAATAATTGCAATTCATAAATAACTTTAGTCAAAAAAACCTCGTAAACCTGCGCGAATATTTCGACGGGCTGTCAAATTTACTAGACTGGGCTCTTAAGTAACGGTTACATTTGTAAGGAGTGCAGGTTCTTCGGACGGATTTTGATTTCGATTCCGATTTCGAGAAGATATCTTAAAAGGACGATCACCTCTGTCGAGACAGGACGATTCTAACTGCAATGGCTCTTTCCGTGTCCGTTTCGAAAGCGCAGCCTTGGCGGTTTAAAAAAAAAAAAACAATCCAAGATTTTGTAATAATTTGTAAGTCGATTCCCAAAACCTTAAAATTAATTTGTCAAAGTTATGGTTAAACGTGGCCGCGCCATTGAAAAGCGGAGAACCGCGCGGCCACGCATATCTTTAAAACTACGCGTTGTAAAGACCGGTAATTCAGGTAAATAACAGATTGAATTTGTAAAAAAATGTACGAATTTAGAAAAAAATACTAGGTTTTATTTTAGGAGCTTCATCAACTTTTACAGATTATTACAAAATCAAAATTCTTGAAAAAAAAACGCATCCACGACACGTTTTTTTTTTTAAAAAAAAACGCCATGGCCGCGCTTTAGAAACGGTGAGCTCTTTCCTAATTAGGAAAGACATTAGTCATCTTCCTGCTTCTATAACTCACATAATATTCATATTCATATACCTACAATGAAAAGAAAAAAGATTAATTTGGCACAGCTACAGGTCGTAACCGAGGCAGGCCCAAGAAACGCCGACGTGACTATCTGGACCCATTCTTAAAAGATTGGTCGGAGAAGGCAGAAGTTAAACAAAATTGCAAAGCCAAGACAAGTACATTAATAAACATTAATATATCTGGGATTTAATTTATCAAATTATTGACCAAAACTTTGGCGACTAATAAGAAAAAAAAAAACTAACGGTAACAAATACATTTTGATTATGTTAATTTATCTCATTCGAAGCCTTGTATTAATATAATGTGAACGCGTCTTCAAATCGGGAGAACAGCTAAACTGTATTAAATAACGTCTACGTTGTAGCGCGCCTACGCCGTAGCGCAACTACGTCGTAGCAGTCGTAGCCCATCTACATCATTTGGAAATATTTTTGGGGCATGGCGTAGGCCGTCGGTAAGGTAATTTTTTCTAATCGGACTTTCACTATCATTGAATATTGAAACTCCGTTGTATATTGTTATTACTTTTCTCCTTGGTACGTAGATATCTATTAAAAGATAGACAGATCTTAATATATAAAATCCGGTGTGCCTGTGTGTTAAATGGTTTAATTCAAAATTATAGTGTCACCTGGATTGTTCTTAGCTTTACTAATTCTTGTGGAGGTAGGTGGAGCTGCAACCGACGGCGCACGTAATCCGGCTTTCACTTTCGACATGATTGTTTTTGTTAATACCCAATACCAACTGGGTTGTGGAGTTCAGATAGGAATCCACCAGACCTGTGGAAGTGGGTTATTTCCCTTCATCAACTAGGAAAGAGGTGATGATCTTCAAACAGCTGAGCAGATTTACTCGAAACATAACTAAGAACCCCTGGATTAAAACACAAACGAAACCAATTTCATCAAAATCGGTTTATCCAGACAGACACACAGATACACCCGTCAAACTTATTACATCCCCCTTTTTTGGTCGGGGGTTAAAAATACTGGTATGCAGCTGCATCCGATAGGAATGGAAGCTGACCCCAATATTGTAAGGAAGGCTAAGGAAAGACTAGGCCGATGATGACCTACATTCTAAGCAAATAATTACTTATTCTTGTGAACTATTTACCCGTTTGATTGACCCAGAAGGAGGGTAATGTTTTTCGCGCGCATTATGTAAGTATGTCCGTTCCATTGTGACCTCGTAACTCCTAAACGGATGAACCGATTTAAATAAATTATACGTCATTAGATTCGTCTTAGTAGCGCGAGTGTCTAGCTTAATTAAAACAACACAAAGACCTAAAGAGCAAAAAAACAAGCACTTGAAATTAAATAAAGGTTGGATACAGGCGGGACCCAGTCCATTTTCATAACATTGTATTAAATTGGGTGGTTTTCAGTGGAGGTTTGCGACGATATTATTGCTTTTTCTGATGCCGTGCGGCCAGCTTTTTAAATACTTTCTAATTCATTGTAGGAGGTTCTTAAGTAGATAGGTAGCAGGTAGGTAGGTATTAGGTAAAAACTTTTTACAACGTATTAGAAAGCCCTTGTGTTTTCAAAAGTGCGGAAGTAGGTTTATGTAGAAAAACTATTTGAATTTGATTTAAATAAATAATATAAATCAAACAAGGTAAATTAAGTTGCTGTATTTTATTTTATTTAGTTTTTCTTTACCTATTATTATAAGCTTTGTCTTTAGCTCGGCTCATCCAACTAGAACCTCGCCTAAGGAAGTTGGTAATTATTAGAATTGCAGCGAATACATCATCAGCTTTATTATATTGGTGTTGTTGTGTATAAAGAACTTATTTTACTAATTCTTGTGGAGGTTTATATGGGCTATTTATTATCATGCTATGGTTCTTAGGAGCCGAACAGAAACAGAAGCGGCGCGGGGCATAGCGGGGCTGATGATGATTGCCGACAAGCTCGACTGTCCATACATACGACGCTGCAGTGACTTGCACGTCACCTGCAGTCGTCGACTGTCTACATAAATTGTGACAGTTAGGTGTAATGTGATTTCTTATTTTAGTTTGTATTGTGTATGTTTAATTGTGTGTCGTGTATTATTTGTTATTATTGAATTTTTGTGTATTTTTATGTATTGAATGATGAGTCCTTGTCACTTTAATAAATAAATGAAAAAATAAAAAAAATAGCTAGTTTAAAAATAATTGCACTTCGCCGTGTCAGGACTAGATTGTAGCATTCTTTTAAAGTTTAAAGGTACAAAATATTCCAGCTTTCTGAAATTTTACATATGTTTATGAAAGAGATGAAAGTGCCTAAGCACGGTTATCCTAACGTGTTGAGCATAATGGGTAGGATTATGATGCCACAGTTGGACGGCAAGTGGCGGTAATAGGAAAAGGCGCGTTTTGACGCGGTTTTGGTACGATGCATCCAGGCAGGAGCTCGCTAACTCGCGGTTTTTGGGGGCGGGGTTTCTTAGGGCCGGCCCCCTATCCGCGGGGTAGCAGGCTGGGCGCGGGAGGGCGCGGGTATGCGGGCTCCAGGCAGCGGGGTAACGGTCTGAGGCGCGGGGCCGGGAGCAGGGTCGCGGGGCCGGGAGCGAGAGCGGGGGCGCGGGGCCGGGAGATGGGGCGCGGGGCCGGGAGCGGGGGCGCAGGGCCGGGGGCGGCGGCGCGGCCGGCCACTCGCACCCCCCTTCGCCGGTGTCAGTTTGCTCGCTGCAATCGGACACATCACACGGCTCTTGCGATGGCTAACTTAACTGCTTCGCCCGCGCTTTCTAACAGCACTATGTATTTCGATTACGAAAATAACAATAATTCAGTAGAGCCGGCCGTGGTCGCGGCTGCCAACAGTTCCATGTCCACTTTTGACGCCGGCATAGAGCTGCTGGCCAACAGCCTGCACACGTACTACACGCCGCTTCTCGTGCTGCTGGGCAGCATCGGCAACTTTATCAGCCTATACGTCTTTTTTGTAAGCAAATTGCGGATGCATGCAACAAGTCTGTATCTGTCGGTTCTAGCAATATCGGATACAATTTTTTTGATTCAACTGCTACCGCCATGGCTTAATGCGATCCAAATCACGAAACTGTTTTACCGGCCAGGCTTTTGCCAGGTGAACGTGTACAGTACGTACGCGTCGTGCTGCTGCAGCGCCTGGCTCGTGGTTGCCTTCACGGTAGAGCGATTCGTAGCAGTACTATATCCGTTTCGACACTACCGGATGTGTACGGTGGCAAGAGCAAAGACTGTCATTGGAGTGTTGGTGCTGGGTTCGATGGTGGCGAATCTGCCGGTGCTGAAGTACGCGTCGCCGTCGGTGAACGACTGCAACATAGCCTCGGAGTACATCGAGGTGGCGGAGCGGTTCAACGTGGCGGACACGATGCTGTCCTTCACGCTGCCGCTGGGGCTGATCGTGCTGCTGAACACGCGCATCGTGCTGAAGGTGTTGCGGCGCGGGCGCGAAAGGCGCGCGCGGCAGGAGGAGGCGTTGGCGCGCCCGCAGCCGGCCAGGCCGCTGAGGGCGCTGCCCCCCATTCGCTCGCAGCAACACGTCACCAGGATGCTGCTCGTCGTCTCCACAGTGTTCGTCGTATTGAACGTCCCAGCATACGCTATGCGGATAGCGGCGTATGCATTTGATTTGGTGAGTATTTTAGTTACTGCGCGTCTTAGGCATCTTTTGCTAGCATTTCTACAAAGCTCATTCAGGAAACCAGCAAACTACCTTTGTACCAGAAAAAAATAACGTAGACATACATTATTTGAACATTTCGTTTTTCTTTTTGTGCTTAATGGCCAGGTTGTACAGTGGGGCCGCGCGCGTCAGTTGCATTGGGAAAAACAGTCAAACCGCTGTCAAGCAAAGCAAGAGGTTTGAGAGGGCAAAACATGGTTTTTTGTCTGGCGTTCAACGTAATAAATGTTTTTTTTTTAATGGTGGTTTAAAAAGTATTTTAAAAATTTGTATATATGTAGATGAATGAAGGAAACAATACTAAGTATAGCATACACAATGATAGTACCTATTATAATCTGACGGACGGGTAAAAGGACCTTTTTCTGTTGTTTATTTTCATTATTTTTAATACTTGATCTATTTATTACAGTAATAATATTGTGTTTCAAATATTTAAACATTTGAGACAAAATGGAAGGACCTATAATTTTATACCATGTATGTACCATATTACCTATGTTCAACAAATAAAATACTTTGACTTTATGCCCAGGAGTGGGATAGTCCAGGCTAAGAAAAAATAATTTAGGTTCAAAAATAATGAAATAAAACTAAATTTAAAAAAACTTTTGACAGAAAAAACCCTGAAAAACCAAAACAATATTAAATCCAAGCGTCGGGGGACCGCTAAGTAGACCGCTTAGCACAAGCACAAAATAAAGTGGGACACCCGTCGCTTGGATTAATTAATTTTTTTAGAGTTCTTATGGGGTTTTTTTTTTAATTTAAAATTTAATTTTCTAATGCATTGAGCATTAGCATTTATTATTATTTAGCGCTGGTGCATACATTTTGATGTAACAGTCGATTTACCTCTAAAATCAGTAAACCAATAGAAACCTTACTGCTAAGAAAATAAAGACCGCTGTTGTTTTGACAGACTTGTCACTGGCGGTCATCAATAGCGACTTTATTTCTGTGATTTTAACATGTGTCATAGATTAAGTAACTGATAGGACTAGTTATTTGCGGTGTATCGATATGTTAAAATAGTCGTTATGAATATTATGTTACTTATATTTTTTAAGCTATAGCATAGCTTTTATTGCGGCGGGCTTTGAGCGCGGCGACCTAATTAAGAAATTCTGTAACGAAAAAAACCTAACACGGGCGCCGGTGCCAGGGGGCGGGAATTTCTTTAATAATTTTCAACTTTATCGATATAGCATTAGGGTCAAGGTTGACTGGCAAAATTTTCAAATATCTCTAAATGAATTTCTTTAATAATTTTCAACTTTATCTATCTACAGTATATATATCTACAGTATATATATATATAGATCCTTTCGGATCAGTCTGGGTTATTTTTAACTAATTGTATATGTGTGCTGACTGTGCTGTGCCTTATGCTTTGTTGGCTCCTACGGCTGGGCCACTCTCGCGCGCACAAGACAACTTCTCATATTGACGATGACGCACAAATCAATGCTGTCATCAACACGAGTAACAGCCTGGTGCTGTTATATAGAACTTATTCGCTCAGCATAAATTATAATTAAGAGGCGGTCGAAATGCAAAGCCCATGCAAAGCCCAATCATCGTGAAACCGTAATGTTATTTATTTAAAATTAAACAAAATTTGCCACTGGGATTTACTTCTTTTTACGTACTCAACAGATGCCAAGTTTACC
Source organism: Cerastis leucographa (assembly GCA_963082945.1). Taxonomy (NCBI): domain Eukaryota; kingdom Metazoa; phylum Arthropoda; class Insecta; order Lepidoptera; family Noctuidae; genus Cerastis; species Cerastis leucographa. The sequence continues at coordinate 30,490,574 of OY720378.1, forward strand.
TAAATAATGACATTGGTCAAATCAGATATTCGTCAAATCCCCAATTGATATGATAATTACGAATTAGAAATACAAAATACAAATACAACACTAAACAGTCTGAGGTATGTCAGCTATAAATAACATCATAAATATACATAATCTAGTCAGGATGTCAATTTATCATATAACGCCAGAATGTCAAAGAAAAAGATGTCTAAATACAGGGTTACAATTAGATCAGGATGTCAAATTATAAGAGAAAAATTCAATTAAGATGTCAAAGTATCATTCAAATAGTCATTTAAATTATAATAGCATTTAGTACATAGCAAGTCTTTAAGTTTCTTTTTAAATCCATTTAAAGGTAAGTCTTGTATTGATTTTGGAATTTTGTTACAGACTTTCGGTGCTATACAGAATATGCTTTTCCACAATAGAGCTGTTTTGGCTCTACGTCCGCGTAACATATCATTCCGCCTGTTACGTTTAACAGTGTCTGATAGGAGAGGAAACAAATGTGCATTAAACTTAGCAATTTCATAGATATACAAAGATGGCAGTGTCAGAATCTTTTATTTTTTTAAATATGGTACGCAACTGTCAGTTATTTGTAGACGTAGTCCAAACATGGCTCTGATGGATCGCTTTTGCGCTTTAAAAGCGGCTTCTCTATTTGTGGAATTACCCAATATTTATATTGATATATTGGTATATTGAATTAATACCATATCTCAATACAGATGCCACCAGACCATGATATGCTGTGAGTAGTGCATCTATGTTTACTGTTAGAACAAGTTTATACAGGGCATAGGATGAACCACTAATTTTCTTACATAATGCCTCAATATGATCCTTCCAGTTGAGCTGCCTATCAATAATCAAACCTAGAAATTTTGCACTATCCACGTCATAAATAATGATATTTTGGTATTGAATTTGTATTTTCGGGTTGGGTTTTTTATGTCCGAAGTGCATTATTTGGGTTTTTCCAAGATTAATTCTTAAATTATTATTATTAAGCCAAGAGATTAATGAATTAACCGTGTTATTGACGTCAAGTTCATATGATTCAGGTTTATTGCAAGGTATTGTTACCGTACTATCGTCAGCAAAGAGTGTTATAGGGAAGTCTATGGCTTTGGGCAGGTCATTAATATAAATCAAAACAGTAAGGGACCAAATACACTGCCCTGTGGTATTCCAAAATACACTGTGCGTTCTTTAGATAGGTATGTAACTTCTTCCTTAGTCTTCCAATTTAACTCAGATATATAGCAATAAATTGTTTTCTATTAGAAAGGTAAGAGTACAATAAGTCCAGAGTGTTTCAGTTATTAAACCCATTGTAATACTTTTCAGTTGCTCAGTCTTTTACGATGATTGGGCTTTACATTCTAAAGTTACAGTACTATAAGTATGCACGCTTCTTAAAAGTGTATAAAACAAAACAAATGGCTACCATTCAGGGCGGGTTGGATTCCGACCCCACATGTAGAATAATTTTATTCATAGAATAGATCAAACTACCTCCCCTTAAAGTTTGTACAGTCCGAAACCAAACATATTGTATATGATTGTTTTATATTAACACTACAGGGTATTAAGTGCCACTTTCAAAATTACAGCTCTGTTTTGTATGGTTATAGAAATGCATTAAGGGCTTAAGAGTTGTCAAATTAAGTTATTCAACTCGATATTCAGAAAAAGTTACTAGGTCCATCAACATGAAAAAAATATCACTTATAAAGGAATTTATGTTTTTTATTTTGTTTTGTCAACGCATTGATGCGGCTTTCGTGACTATCAAAGCAGAAATACGTTTACGCACAACACTACAGTCGAGATAAGACGAAGATGCCGCGCGAGCATTCGCAACAGTGGCGGACAACTCGAACAAGATTTGTGATTTCTGAATTAATGTTTTTTTTTAGTTTCGAATTCTTAAAAAGTTGGTACCCTGTTTAAGAAAGAGATAGGACACTAAGCACTAGTGACATAACAGTATCTGTCTACTTACTTGAGGCATGTTATTTATGCTATAACTACTGTTCTTACTGTTGGGGCGTAACTCCCAACAGTGAAAACGTTGTGTTGATGTTGATAGTGGGATGTTATGTTGATTGAGTAGACAACCCATTGGTATAAAGGTTTAATTGCTACTGAAAATAACATGTTGTAAAGTATATACAAATAATGTTGGTTTAAACAATATGCAACGTTTCACTATACATATGTAGGCCAAGTTAGTGGCATGTGCAGCGTAGCTCGTACACTTACTGTAATGTCGAATATGAGCCTTTTGTCTTGATTACACATTTAGTTAAAAATGAAAAGGTATTAAACGTTTTTTTGGGCATATTGCATACTGTTGGAAAGGGGACAGACTAGAGAACTTTTTAAAAGTATTCGAAGATCCCGATCGCTTTTAGTTTTTTTGAAGTGAAACTTCTTATGCGACTTCCAACAAGTTTAACGTTCGGTGTGACCAGCCTTCGCTCAATTTCCATGAGTAGAATAACCTCGATAAACTTAAGTAATAAAAAGTGTACTACAATAAAACAATAAAATATTATTTAGAAGCTCAATAAAATAACGAGAGTGAATACGTGACACTCGAACGCATGCGTGTAGTATTACGAAGTTCCACTTCCGCGCGGAGGGGCTCAACGCTCTATTTTTTTATAGCCATTTAAAGTTGAGTTTTAATTTTATTTTTCTTTTACAAAAACTTTGTGAGCTATTAAAAAAGAAAGTAATTGTTACTAGCAAGTAATTTTGAATTTGATACAATCATACAACAGTACACATAAAAATTAACTCAAAATTTGAAGTCTAAATTTTTTATTTTGACCCAAAATGCTGAATTTAGGAAATTTTCAAAATTTAAATTAAAAAGTTGTTAAAAAAAGACCGGTGTGGCAAGGAATGAGCTATAGGGCGTGAAGAGTTAGCAAATGACCTCTCCTTTCGGCCTATTCGATTTGGCAAACGATGCACCAAACACCCTGTATATATATGTATAGATTACAACAATAAAACAATGAACAATGGTATCAGCGTTACCAACTCCCAATATTAACTCCTAGCGGCTTGGCCAAAAATCATTCGCAGCAGCGAAAATTCGCGCAGTGCGAACGACGGCGGAGTGCCTTGCGACTAAAACAAATTTACGGAAAAGTACGGCCCGGCGACCGGTGAAACCTACCTAGCGAGTCGCACGAGCATCGTGCGGTGTGGCGGGCGACTCAAACATATGTATGAAATAGAGATGGGTAACTCAGGAGAGATAGATAAAAAAGATATGTATCAATCCATTTCCATCAATCACTCTTTATATCAATTCACATCTGAATGTATCAGTGTATCTTTACAACTCATTCACTCACGGCGTCTTTTTCTATCTGTGTCGCAACCACATCCATCGTCTAACTGAAATAACTACGTGTATGTATGTAAATAGGTTGCCAGTCCTAAGCCTGGTTTGGAAAAGTATGAAGGGAAATTGGTAGACTATTATACATAAAGATTTTCTACAAATAAATAAAAACAATACCTATCCTAAATTTAATTACTTATTATTTTAAACTAAAAATTCAAGTTCATTTTTCGAGTGCCTATTTATTATTTATCAATCACAAATATATCTGATCCGATCATCCGAAACATATCTCGAAAAAACAGCAGCCAAATAAATCAGGAAGATACCTAATTGTAACGATCAAGCAAAGTGCAAACAGCTATAGCTACTTATCTATCACTCTTACTGATTTATTGGATTGAGTTGAGCGAAGCGAACCACGCTGCTGCGTGTCGTGCGAGCGAGCGTGAGCTACTGAAGTACTGATACATAAGGATATAAAGAAATAAAAGAGTGATACATATCCCAGTGATCGAAAGATACATATCAATCTTTTCTTTTTAGTGACACATTTTGCCCATGTCTACTATGAAACAGAACGGCGCAGCGCATGCCACGGTGTCGAGCGGCAGATGCGGCGAATAGTATAACAAACAAAACAGTTTAATTGTACTCGCCGGGAAATAATGAACACTGACACTGGTCTGATACTGGTCGCGGCGGCACGCAAATGCCCGTGGCGTGCTTACCGCGCCGCCGTTCGTGACTCCGGTTCTAGTGACCAGGCCGTGAAGTCCCCAAACAATAAGTATATTTAATGTTTTGTAATATTCTACACGGAAAAATTATAAAAAAAACCGGCCAAGTGCGTGTTGTACGCAGTAGGTCAGGTAGTGTCACACGCACACAGGGTTCCTTACCACCAAACAATAAAATATTTTTAATATTATTAAATTATTTTTACATGTAACAGCAATTTGTTTTTCATAGTATGTTAATGAAAAACGAAGTTACTGCTGCAGTTTGATGAAAAAGTCTTATATCTCAAAAAATAAACATCATATCTTATTCAAACCAATTTTCGTTGACAGTTTTTTTTACGTTCTGTAATCCTAAATATTTTCAGAATTTTCATCCTCTTACTTTAGAAATTAGAGGGGGACACACATTTTACCACTTTGGAAGTGTCTCTCGCGCAAACTATTCACTTTAGAAAAAAGTTATATTAGAAACCTCAATTTCATTTTTGAAGACCTATCCATAGATACCCCACACGTAAGAGTTTGATAAAAAAAATTGGGTTTCAGTTCTAAGTATGGGGAACCCCAAAATTTATTGTTTTTTTTTCTATTTTTGTGTAAAAATCTTAATGCGGTTCACAGAATACATCTACTTACCAAGTTTCAATAGTATAGTTCTTATAGTTTCGGAATAAAGTGGCTGTGACATACGGACGGACGGACAGACAGACAGGCAGACATGACGAATCTATAAGGGTTCCGTTTTTTGCCATGCGGCTACGGAACCCTAAAAATGCGGTGCGCCTAAATGAATCCCACTCAGATATTTGCCCCTAAGATTAAAGAGAAAACTACTAGGTTAGGAACCTTGAATGACTGCACTCGTGCAGTAAGGAAGCGAGCTAACTAAGTAAAAGAGCGACCCATTTCGCTAAAGAGCCGCGAACAATACTGACTTCTCTCGGTTGCGATCAACTATGCGCAACTCCACCCGTTTCAACTAACTTTTAACATCTGCATCTGCACACGTATGTCTGCAAACCCTTTTAAAGATTATAGTCGTGAAGGTTTTGTGTCAAGGATCCTAGCGAATAGTTTGCTTTCGATCTTCAAAGCGAAGCAAAACTATGTTATCTCGAATAAGAGGTATACCTATTCTTTTGAGAAACTTTCCACCCGTTTCGTGTTTCGTGTGTTTCGGTAATAAGAGAAGTTTCTCGACTGTCGAATACCTATGCAAGACTTGATGACAATAATGGCAAAGCAGATCGAGACGACAATGTGGTACGAACCCTTTACACGAGTAGACATTTGATCTCCTTTCATTATATATCATCATAGCTGAGCGAACACCTTCACATACATGACTTGCAGTTTGGCTTCAGACCCAACCTGTCAACGGAAATGGCAATTATGTGTCTGAAACAAACTGTAAGGTACTATACCGACAGGAAGACACCAATATATGCGTGTTTCCTTGATCTTTCAAGGGCCTTCGACCTGGTGTCGTATGATGTTCTTTGGCATAAACTGCTTGAAGAGACCACTGTGCCGCGGGAACTGGTATCTCTCCTCAAATATTGGTACAGCAATCAAAAGAATGCGGTCAGATGGGTCAACACACAGAGTCAGGAATATTACTTGAAGTGCGGGGTTAGGCAGGGCGGATTGACCTCCCCGAGTTTGTTTAACCTGTTTGTCAACCAGCTGATTGGCAGGCTCAGCGGATCCATGGTCGGATGCTCAATAGACGGAAAAATGATCAATAATATTAGTTATGCGGACGACATGGTTCTGCTGAGCCCGTCAGTGAGTGCGCTCAGGAGACTTCTGTCCATTTGTGAATCGTATGCCCTGTCACATGGACTCAAGTATAATGCGAGTAAGAGTGTTCTCATGCTATTCAAAGCAGGTAACAAGGCTCCCTCAAATGTGCCGCCAATTAAGATCGGTGGGTCGGTACTCGAGAGGGTGTCTAAAATGAAATATTTGGGTCACATGCTGACAGAAAGGCTACAGGACGATGAAGACCTAGAGAGGGAAAGGAGGGCGTTGGCAGTCCGCTGCAATATGCTGGCCCGCAGATTCGCACGATGTACTACAGATGTAAAACTGTTACTTTTTAGAGCCTTCTGTCAGTCTTTTTACACGTGCAGTCTGTGGATCAACTTTACGCGGAGGGCTTACAACGCCATGCGTGTTCAGTACAATGACGCGCTGAGGGCAGTGTTGAGGAAACCCCGGTACTGCAGTGCTTCCGCAATGTTTGCGGATGCGAACATCGATGACTTCTTCTCCATCATCAGGAAAAGAACTGCATCGATGATGAGCAGGGTACGTGGTAGCACCAACTCTGTCCTCAGTGCGTTAGCGTACAAGATAGACAGTCCTTTTATTGTATACTGGGCAGGTGTACATCTGCACAGAAATAGGAAATAGGTTTTAATTATTATTGTTTACTTGTTTTGTTTACTAACAAATTACTAACACCTTTTTTATTTTTCTTTCTATTTTTTGTGTGCTACCTACTAATAACCCTACTAACGCTGTTTCTTGTGAAAATGTATGGACGTATGTCAGAAATAAAGATAAATTATTATTAATCGCCTTTTCGAGTTAAGAAATTAATTAAATAAATAATCAACATTTATTTATTTTTCCCGCAATGTCATATCAAATAATAGTAGATTGTTGCATCGGGCGCAAAGCATTTACCAATACACGAGTGTTATGTTGGTGAGGTTATCAACTGGCATATGAATTATGTTTCAAATTATACTTTTAAATGTTTGATTTTTTCGCATTTATTAACTTTAAATATGAATTATTGGTTGGAATAAAAAGAATCACTCGTATTTATCAATGAAACTACTACTATTACACTACTGCGAAGTTTGGCAACCTCGCAAAAGTAAAGATTCGTCATATTGGTGATAATTTTTGACCTAAGTAAATTATGATTGATGATATCTCCGAAACTATTCTAGGAGTTTCAGTATTATTTTTACCTACAGAATATAACCCTAGAGTTATGGATATAAAAAAAAACAGGTTGTATAATAATTACGAATGATTAAATATACGTGGGAAACACTGAAACAGAGGTTTACTTTACTGATTATTATAACATCTCTAAATAATTACTTACCTATATGAATGACTAGACTATGCCCGCGGCGTCGCCCGTGTGGAGTTCGATAATTGTCCTACGAGAACATACTATCGGGATAAAAAGTATCCTATGTGTTAATCCAGGTTATAAACTACCCGTGTGCCAAATTTCATCCAAATCCATTCAGAAGTTTTTGCGTGAAAGAGTAACAAACATCCATCCATCCATTCATCCTCACAAACTTTCGCATTTATAATATTAGTAGGATTAAATAATACCAAATGATAACCTAGACTAGATAAAACCTATAAATAAAACCAAATTATTACACACTATTTGTGTTTATATTTTACTTCAATCTAATATCCGTAACAGAAATTATCCGAAACTAACGGATAATCTGAAATACGAACATATCCGTAACCGTATCCGATATAATTTTATTCCTAAATCCATATCCGTGTCCAGATTCGTAATATCATATCCATAACATCTCTGTTATGTAGTTTTTATCCATGCTTAAAACAAAAACATATATAGCACAGACAATATGCGCAGGGATCAGCTTTGTAATAAGTTGTCATATTTTGAGCGAAATTCTCTGGACAATACGATGTGAAATGTATTCAACTTTATTGAATGCACACAAATACCGGTATGTAATATTTGAGTTGTTGGAAAAGGTAAATGAATGCAGTAGCAGTGTACTCGCATATTTTTTATTTCAATTTGAAGCGTATCATGGTAGTTTTTTTTTCATGGCGCATTCCTGTTTCTGTTGTTTGAATATCCGATATTACATGTGACACAAATGCTCTTTTACATATTTGTTACGGCTTCATGTACCTATTGTGTTTTTTTGTGAGGAACGCTTAGTGATGGTTTGTGGTTCAAAGCAATTATACAGAGTGTAATCATTATCTATTTCTCATCATCATCTAGATGATGACATCTATTGCCCCAATTCTCATAATCTTATTCCCAACTTCTTTATTAGATGTATTAGGTCTTTCCCTACTGTTAGACTTTACTCGAAACTTCCTTCGCCTTTCCATTCCTCCGATATCACGTCAACTTTGGTAAAATGTCGCGCGCACACTCGTAAAGGTATCTGACACCAAGTTACGGCTCACAACTAGTGCCATATAATCTAACAAAATAAATTGTCTGCTTGACCTGGGTAGGTTCAGTAGAATTCACCATAAACAATGGTCTAGGAACTTTTTTGAAACTCATACTTGGACTATTTATAGTGTCTACTGTCAAAGAGTCAGTCAGCAAGAGAGCTTGAACCAGCCATGATTAGTGTATCTTAATTGGCTAGTTAATCACATTTTATCGCAGTTCCCATGCTGCTACATTATCATTTAGTTCAGACAGTACCTCGATACTTTTTTCCTAAACGTAACCGTCGTCGTGTCATGGATCTACGTGTGCGAAGAAGAAGGTACTTTGCGAAGGGTAAACTTCTCTACTGTGAATCAGAGAGCTATCGATATCGAATGTCCGAACGCGTTTGAGATTGGGTCTCACCAGTATGGATTAATAGTGGACGGAGCTGCGGACACCGCTTTTTGACGGAGACACTGAAGTATTTGTCTGTGTACAAATAGTCACAATAGTTAATCTGTAAGTTTATACGAATCTATAATTTACAAAATACAATAATATTGGAGAAGCATTTTATTTTGCTTTTTCTTGCTAGGCATACTTAGGTTAGGATGTGAAATTGGAGTTAGTAAGTCTTGTTTAATTCATTGCGGTAATTTTATAAATTCTTAACTTCGAATTGTAGACAACTTACTTACATCCCGATGGTTTGTCTTTAGTACACACCCATTTCCAGTATAACATGGCCTCACGTTGTATACATTTCCCCTACAATGAGAGATCCGCCTAAACTGGTGAAGTGTAGCTTGATAGGACGCCGTGCGTGCGTATCTCGACATTGTACACACGACGGACAAGATTATCTACAAGATGTAAATAAAAGGAAGAATACACTAATGCTCTTAACTCTTAAATCGTACTGAAGTTTATCAGTATGAAATCATTGATAACTAATTCTGTAAACCTGTGACCACTATGTTTGCTCTTTGTGTTCTTCTCCATAGGAAACGAACAACCCGAACCGAGCCCCTTTTTGTCGACATTTTACAAGTACAAATATAGGCCTATGTGAAATAAAAATATGTTAATAAAAAAAAAAAACTTTGTTATTTAGATTCTTAACACGATCGATTTGAAAGGTATATTTTGAAATTATTCTTTGTAGGTTACTGAATTGCTATTGGTTGCTGCATCAATTTCAATCAATATCAGACTATTACATAGACAAACTGATGGAAATTGATGCAGCAACACGTATGGAGCTCTTCGGAAACATTTAAAACTGAGCCCTTAAGCGGATTTACAACCGTGTGGTGCGAGGAAATAATACTTTCATGGACTCGTTCGTTGAAAGCTTTACATTGTTGTAGGTTTATGGAAATTTTGATGATATGTTCGAATACAAGGTATTGTAGCAAATGTAAAACTAACCAATAAAAGGAGTATTGAAGGTAAAACCAATACATTATATTGCCGTTTTTTTGGGTCTTTAGTCGTTTCGCACCACGAGCGCTTCTCAGAATGGATGTGCTCTGCGCACCAGCCTGATGACGTGTATGGGGCAATGGAGGAAAGTCCTTCGCTAACCAGGATGTCGGCATATCCAGAGGAATAGCGAACCGATACGGATAGAGCGTGGTATTTTTCAGGGAGATAGTTTCAGTCCGCTTTGGTTCTGCTTACCCTTGAATCCTCTAAGCACGCTGCTGGAGGATTCAGGTCTGGGCTTTCGATTTAGGAGAGGTGGTCAGGTTATATCGTACCTGCTTTGCATGGATGACCTAAAACTCTTTGCCCACAACAATTTGCAATTGATGGAACTACTGAAGGTAACTGAGACCTTCAGTAGCGCTAACAGAATGGTTTTTGGTGTAGACAAATGTATGACCATGCATGTAAAGCGAGGGGAGATTGGGGAATCTGCGGGAACCCAGCTCTCAGATTCCATTAATCTTAGACCCCTCTCAGCAACCAAAACCTACAAGTATTTAGATATGTCGAAATCGCTGGGATCAATGTTGCTGACATGAAGAAATCGTGGAAGGAGCGCTTCTTTGGCTTCCTGAGAAAAGTATTTAATAGGTTTGTATCAGGCGGAAATGGTTGGGGCATGCCGGTTTTGATGTACTCTTACGGCGTACTCAACGCATTTTTCTTCATGTTTTTTACAAATTGGACTCAGTTGCGAAGTTGCCTGACGTTTCGTATTTCGACAGTTGTTGTACAAGCAGGATTTGTAAAAATGTTCAATTCAATTAATACCCACGAAAAGATACACATACGAGACAGATTTTATCTTATATGAATGAGATAACAAATTAATTATCTAGTTATCTACTTTGAAAAATAATATTAATTTGTAAAATATAATAAATATACTTCGGTATCATTCAAACAAAAATATATTTTTCATCATAATTTTGAATTAGCCTTATATGACTTGATTCACAATTCTGACGAATTCACAAAGCTGTTTAAAGATTATTGTGGCATGTGGCACATCACTAGCAAGAGAATTATTGAGGAACTTGGAAGATCCCGGTCGCTTATGTTTTTTTTTGTAGCCATGTAAACAGCTGTAACTTGTACAGCTTTAATTTAAGTCCGAAACTTTTGCGAGCAAATGAAAAAAAAATAATAATGACTAATTTCACTAATTTTCATTTAAAAGTACAATAAAACAATACACATGTAAATAAAATTAAAATTATTTATATATTACTGCTATTTTTTTTAAATTTGTATTTGAATGGGGCCTTTTTAAATAAAACAATAAAAAGTCGAAAAAAATAAAATTCACTAGGCATGAGAGGTGGGTGTTAAGGGGTCCGAAAAGATAGCAGATGACCCCTTCAGTCAACCATTTTAATTTGGCAACCGAACACCCTGTATATTGAAAAACTTTTTAATTTCTTTAGTGTTTACGTGAGTAAATTTATCCGATTTCTGAATTGAGTTTTCGGAGTTGCAAACTTGCCAAAATCGAATTAATTGATGATATATTTTTTTTTAATTGCTAAAACTTACTTTATGTTCCAACAACAAAAACTTCCTTCAACCCCGGAATCTTCCTAACCGAAGGGTTCCACTCATTGCTGTGGTCCAATAATACAGGTCTCACTTTTATTCTTCCCCGATCTGTATTAATCTCTTTTTACCTGACCGACATGGGTAATGTATTTCGCGTACATGTATGTAATACCGTTTCATTGGAGTTAGAATTTTTGTTTTTCAAACCCGTCAATTGGGGTATCAAAATTAAGGGTTTTAAAAGGTGATTTGATTACAAACACATTAATCTCCCTACGGTTTAGGCGGGTACGCCTAATATATAACATATAATATATTTCGATTCGAAACCATATTATGGTTAAAAGTAAAACATTTATTACATTTGTTACGATATGTCGATTCGAATTACCTTAAATCATATTATGTTTTAAAGTAATTCGAATCAACATCTACATAAAAGAAAGTCGTGTTAGTTACACTATTTATAACTCAAGAACGGCTGAACCGATTTGGCTGAAAATTGGTGGGGAGGGTACGGGATACGGGAGGGTAGGTAAGTAGGTTGGTAGGGTAGGGTAGGGTAGGTTAGGTAGGTATGTAGGGTAGGGTAGGGTAGGTAGGTGGGTAGGGTAGGGTAGGGTAGGTAGGTGGGTAGGATAGGGTAGGTGGGTAGGATAGGGTAGGTAGGTAGGTAGAAAAAAAGTGGATTACAACGCATGCCGGGTACAGCTACTAACGTATAAAAAGCGAAAATAAAACGTATACTTAATATGAAAAGTTAAATCGTCAGCGAAATCTTTCACACTAAATCCTACTTCCTACTAATATTATTGATGCGAAAGTTTGTGAGGATGTCTGGATTTACCTATTGTATGGATGTTTGTTACTTTTTCAAGCAAAAACTACTGAATAGATCTCGATGAAAGGCACAGGGATAGTCTGGATAGCACATAGGATACTTTTTAACCCAGTAGTAAGATCCCGTGGGATAAATACCGAACAACCTTCGCGGGCGAAGCCGTGGGCATTAGCCAGTATTACTAAATAAAAGTTGGAAGCAGGCGAGACCTATATGTGAATTTAAAATTATGAAAGTTGCTTGCTGCCTACATCCAACTTTTATTTAATTAAAAATGTGCTTGTTTGTTTTTTCTTTTATGTTTTTAGTCGGGTTTTTTAGTTGTTTTAATTACGTTTCTTATCGTTTTATCACAGAACACCGGCGAGTACAGCGGTCGATGGGCAGCGCTACAGCAGCTGGCGCTCACGTTTTTCAACACTAACTTTGGAATCAACTTCATCCTGTACTGCCTCTCGGGACAGAACTTCCGACAAGAACTGTGCCTATCCGTGAGCTGCTTCCGACGAGATCTGTGCCAGTCCGTGTGCGGCTACCGAATATTCCGACGCCGCACTGATGACTTGCAGCTAAACTCCCGCAACGCAGGAAGAGCTGGCAGTGTAACTAGTAAGTATCACATTATATTTGTGTACCCAAATACAAACAGGCTTACTGGCCCAAGGTTCGGTAAAATCGGAACGGACAAAAAGCGGACTGGCTGGACATACTGTCAGATACTTGACTACATTATCTGTCAGAGTTCGGTGACCCGCGTCCACTATGTGTCCGTGGTACGCAGCTTGACCGAACCTTCAAAGTAGACTGCGCTCTATAAATTCCTTTTTATTTTCGGGATTAATAAAAACACGGGTCAATCTATAATCCATCTTTCAAAAATCAAAAGCCATTTAATCAAATTAGGCTGATAATCACTTTTTGAAAGTCAAAATTACAAGAGTATCCCCCAAAAGCCCGCCCTTCGCCACTTCCTAGTTTTTTGGCTAGGAAGATAAAGTGGTGGAACAAACTCCCCATCAACACATCCGTCTGTTAGGTTAAAAGAACCAGATTCTATACAATAGTGTTCAAGTTAATATAAACAAAGAATCCATTACATTAAATTAATGTCAGCATGTCAGTTGTATTAAAAGCATAGCACAGTCAACGCATCTGTAAACTCAGTTCGTTTATTATTTGGTAGGCTATGCCAAAGCCGCAGAATTCATCACATAGGTACACAAATTCACATAGGTCTGATATTGAACAGTTTGTCGATATCGAAGAGCTCAACTACATGCGGTCGCAGCTTTGTTGTATTCATCGCAATGAAATCTGTTTCAAGTATTCGCCGAATTTTTGATGAACCAAAACTATCAACTGAGCTTAATGGAATGTTTGTTTGTTTGTTTTACCATCACCACAAAATGCGAATTGCAACCCTAAATAATGCAGGGCTGGTTGTAATTACCAGGGATCGAGTATTAAGTAATTGATTTCAAAAATTCATTGCTATTTTCCCAACTCCGTAACACATATTTAATAATCCTTCCGATGTGATTTATACATTCAAAATATCGGCAAAACCTTTCAGTAATATACAGTGTTATTTGTAAAACACCGACAACCTCTCAGGACTATGTTACTAAAATCATAATCAACAACTTTTGTTCTATGACTAATAAAAAACCGGCCAAGTGCGAGTCGGACTCGCGCACCGAGGGTTCCGTACAAACCAAAATTACTGAAGAGAATAAATAAACATACGTGATGCAACTAAAAATTTAAGGTTTTCGGAATTTTTGCTTTATATCTATACTAATATTAGATAGATTTCAACCTGGGGAAGGACATAGGCTATATATCATCACGCTACGAACAATAGGAGCGGAGTAGCAATGAAAAATGTTGCGAAAACGAGGAAAATGTGGCGCAGACGAAGTTGCGCGGGACAGCTAGTGTGCTATAAAACATTACTTCATGCCAAATTTCAAGATTCTAGGTCTACTGGAAATACCCTTTAGGTTTTGATACCCTTGCGAGTAAATGAGAGTTTGAAAATATGCGGCTTAAATTGCTGTTTCTTTTGATTGCGTTGACATAGAAGTTTGATTTTGTTACAGCTTAAAGGTATTATAGACTTGAGTATTTGATATGAATTTCAATTTAATACCTCTACGCATTCATGAGGAAAGAATAGTATGTTTAAAATTATTAAAAATATTTTTATTATAAGATGAAAGTAAAATTTACGGTTTTCGCAATTTTTCCTTTATTTGTGCTATAAGACGTTGCTTCGTACCAAATTTCAAGAATCTGAGTTCACGGGAAGTACCCCGTAGGTTTTGATTCCCTTGCGAGTGACGAAGATTTGCGGAAATTTGCGGTATAAACGGCTGTATCTTTTGATTGCGTTGGCTTAGAAGTTTGATTTCACAGCTCTAAGGGACAGTATACCTGAGTATTTGATATAAATTCCAGTTTGATACCTCCACGCGTTCCTGATTAAAAGGGTCTTGACAGACAGACAGACGGACGGATAACAAAGTGATCCTATAAGGGTTCCGTTTTTTCCTTTCGAGGTACGGAACCCTAAAAATCATCATATTTAGTCCTGAGAGGTTGTCGGTGTTTTACAAATAACCCTGTATAATAAGTTTCTACTTATAAATAAAGTGTGGACCGTAAAGAATCCAAGTCAAAGACATCATCATTGTCTTGCCCTTCATTTGGGCTCGGCGCAGCATGTCTCTAATCCAAGTCAAAGTAATTTATTTAAAACATTCTCTCAATAATGTCGGGAAAGCTACGCCTGAAACTGCATTGGGCAATATTAATAATATTTGTTCACGGTGACAAAGGGATAACACTAAAATACTTTTGGACTTAGATAATGATTTTACGATTCAGAACAAGTAAAAATAATAAAACATAGCAAAAATAAAGAAGCTACAAAGCTTAAGCTTCTTATAAAGCTTAAGGCAACTTGCTACAATATTTTAAGACTACTTCGCGGAACGGGAAATAAAAACGAGTCCTATGTTAAAAGAAAAACAAAAAAGAAACTCCACAGAACTCTGTGAACAGTTGTTCTGAACTCGTTATTTCTGTCACCCTCCATATACACGAACAGGGAACCTGATTTCACTGCGCATTTGAAATTGTTGTCAACCTCATTGTAGGTACATGGGAACGGAATAGGAGGCTTATATGAGAACATCTAAATAGAATAAAAGACAACGATTCTGTTGAAACTTGTTTCACGTAGCAAATGTTAACAAACGGGAGTAATTGCATAGAACGTGCTACACAAAACTTAAAATTGACGCGTGTGTCTATATAAATTGCATACTGGTTAAATAAGTTATTTTTGGTTAAAAGTGCTAAAACCTCATTATATCCTTCTTAACATTTATAGATTTTTCATATATATATTTTTACACACACACAATAAAAGTCCTTGATACGGATGTGCTTGCGCTCGCCACCCCTCACGGTTTTGCTGTCGCAGACATACATACATACACGCACGCTTTTAAACATATTATAATAAAATGGCATACGTTCGATAACAGGCTTGCATACGCATTTTGATGTCGTGTGTAACGAACATTTGACAAGAGTTATCGTAATGACATTTTATCTTTCGAGATTTGATCGTGAATAAAACAGAAGCCAGTGGGCGACCCTTATTCGAAGTCTAATATTAGTTTACGTAATCGGTTTTAATATAGCTGTATAAAATAAAGCTCAAGTGGATTTTCAGTTTAGTAATCCAGGGTCGCTTTCTTTGTGCTTGCTACGTCACACGCTTGGTACACCGACCTGTCTAAAATTACACTGCGATGTATCTGTATAAATTTACAAAGGTTTGGAGTTCAGCAGCGACGAGCTCTCTGCACGATTTCGACGCTTCAGATACGCGCCGTCTATACCGTCGTCAGGTATGTACGAACGCATTTCAATAGCACGCCCGCACCGCTTTACCAAAGGGCTAGAGGGCTAGTGCTTCATTGTTAGATAGTTTTAGTGGTACCAACTTTCATAAAAGTCTGTAAAAGCATGTTTGCATGCATGCGTTTGTGTAAATGTTTGCGAAACAAAGATACACTCGACTGTGTGTGTGTGTGTGTGTGTGAACATCACAGCTTTACAGCCAGCCTCTGAGGTTTTTTCTTTTTATTTGCAAACGCTCGAACTATTCTGTCTATAGCAAATATTGAAAACATTTGCTATATTGTCAATATCAATATAACTGGGTTTTATAACAGGGTTGCCAGTTTATTGTCTTTGTTGTGTGGAGCTTCATGACAGTTTTGAATTTGATGTCTGATATCCCCGCGTGCAGGAATTTACCTTTTTTTTTGAAAAGGTTGTAGCTAGTGTTCCGTCGTTTGCTTACCGTTGAGCTCTGTATGGCTTAACTGTTATATTTTATTTCTTTATTCCTTCGTCATTTATGCTTACCTTATTTTGGTGCCCTGTCCAACATAATTAAATTATAGAGCTTCTTTTCCGAGAGACTTTTTAGCCACATCTCCGCTGAGATCTATAAACAGAGTGTCCGGTAAATAGTACGACATACTGTAGGGGATGATAGCTTGGGTCAATATCTACCAAAACAAGACAATATTTGTTCAGCCTTGAATCAGATTTTTTAAGCATCTCGTAATTAAAATATCCCTTTCTATGTAGTTTTTAAAATAAAATTTATTGTGACTTTAATAGATTACTCTACTCACAGATAATTTATTTTGAATCGAAAAAATAAATTGTTAGTATTTTTCTTTGTTTTTAATTTTTCACTAAACAATTTTCCCATCGCTCAACTTTAACCAAAAGTTGTAAAAAGCAATGTATGTGACAGTTTTGTACAACAAATTACAAGAATTGCTTGTTAATGGTGATTTTGGAAAGATAGATACAATGCTAGTGTATTTTCACTAAAAGTATTTTGGAAAATTTAGTATAACTTTAAAATCCATAACGTTTTACGAAACATATATTGTGTTGTTTTGGTAGATATTGACCCAAGCTATTATTACCCCTGTAGTATGCCGTACTTTTTAGTGGACACCCTGTATAGATGGAATAGATCTATCCAATTATGCCAACTGTGCTTATTTACCTACTAATTAAATATTACTTGGTAGTTAATGACTGAGTATGCTCAGCATGCTTGATGCTCGCTTATTAGGGACATTTAAGACCTATCAGGGCAATGAGTGCAACGACTGCTCGACTGAGTGATAAGTTGATAACATGCTCGGAGTAGTTTTCAGACGTTTGTGTTATGGCTTTGTGTATCACAATGGGAAGGTAATTGAAACCTTACTGCCGCTGTCAGAATTGAGTAGGTACTTGAAATTTAATTCGGTGCTTAGATTTCTCGGTATCCCAAAGATCTCCGAGTGAATTAAATCAAATGAGTTATTCTCAAGCCATAACAGCACTACGGGAAATTTCGTTTAGCCGGAGAGGTAAAGCATCTACCTAATTAATTGGTATCAAATACCACCCTTTGTCTAGCTTTTCCTCTGAGCTTTTGCTCTTTAATTAAAAAAATCTTGTCTGAAATTATTATAATTCAAACAATACCTTGTTAAAGTGAATGCATTCTGCGAAATTAATATAAGGAATAAAGTTAATATTCTAGTCCAATATTGTCATATTAGCAGAGAATATTAGTAACTAATCCGTTAGTTGGTCTGTTACTTAAACCATCAGTTTAATAGGCATAGAATATTCGATCTATACACCGTGTAAATCAGCTCATCACGAAGCCGTCAACCAAGCATTCTGTACATGAAACTAAGTAACTTTACGCAAAAATTATTGCTGGGAAACGACTTTATTTTGAGGGGTGTAAAATCATGTTTTGTGGTAGAACTCAATGTAACGCACTCAAAACATTGTGCTCATGGACGGATTGAATAGTACGCGGGTCGTGGAGGTGTTTAAATCTTCCATTAAAAACTTGTATTTAAAAAAATGCTTTTGGGAAAGTTGGAACTTTGACCCCTAATATCTCCGTAACTCTCTAGTTAGTTGGTTCCCAAGTATGGTGTAGAACAAAAAAATGATCGCAATGACAGGGAGAACCAGTGCCTTTCGGCTTCGTTATGAGGTGTTTTACACTCTTTATTATTCTAGATATACGGTTAAGAAAAGAACAAAAAACCGAATAAAAAAATTGAGCCGCAGTAATTGTGTGGCTTAATTTTTTCCTTTATTTTTCTAATTTTTAAATTTCTTTAAAGAACATTTAAAATTATGACAACATATAAAAATATGGTACCCATGCTGATAATATCTGCTTTAATACATAGAAAGAAATAGTATTAAACTAGAGTCATTTTTTTATTGTTATTTTAAAGATTTTTGCTAAAATCGTGTAATGGTTTAAAAAATTATCATGGCACGGAACGGTGTAATCCGTTATTTTAGTGGTAGACGATTTATGCAGAGAAACTATTTGCCGAACAAAAAAAATGTCTCCTTTGACTACGTTTTTTGCTATTTGCAGGTTAGTGTCTGGTTAGATATTTATTAAATACTAGCTGCTGCCCGCGACTTCTTTCGGGTGTTTTTTTTTTGGTTATGAAAAATAGATCACCACCAGGACCAGTTAGTTCAGCCAGGCTTCAGACTCGCTAAAGTAGACTCATCTTTCATGGGGTACTGTTTAAGATGCTATAATAAAATTCCACAAAGTATTCTTGAACTGAGTGAGACGAAATTTAAAACATGCATTAAACGCACACTATGTAAGCAAGCTTATTACAAATTGGACGATTATATCGCTGATAATAATGCTTGGCTCAATGCCGGTCCTGCTCCACAAGGACAGGGACGCATAAAATGATAGCATTAAAAAGTATTGTTGGAGCTGCTGAAGATTGTACAACTATCCTTGCATTGTATAAATTCAATTTAGTATTATATAACTGCATAGCCCATATTGTGTGAGTACTATGTACTAGCTATCATTTACTGGAAACCTGCGTCTTTTATTGACTTGAATGTGCCCTGGCGGTTGAGAGTATGTCATGCTCACTTAAATGTCACGCTGATGGTGGCGGGTGTGTCGGGTCATTTAGTTCCCTTCAAAATGGTTGAGTTGAATGATGGCTGATCCATTCGTCATGTTCGTGAACGGGCGCTATCATTTGTGCCTGGTCATCTCTTAGTTGCCACGGCTTATTTCGAACTAATTATTTTATTTTTTAATTGTCTTTTTTATTTTACTATGGACACTTTTATCGTGCACGTCATGCTACATCGTTCTCACATAATGTACCATCTCAACATGAATGATGTAACCAAAGTTTTGTAACAAGATTCTGATTTAAAAGAGTGTCCATGGAGTTTCTTGCCCATTCTTCTCCATAGAGATCTACGCTTTGGAATGGGCAACTACAGTACTTTCACAAGTTATTATGTCTTGTGACTGGGACTGTAGCTTCATTTTTATTGTTGTTTGACTATTCAAAAGTGCCTGTAATTGGCTTACTTGAAATAAATGATTTTGATTTGATTTGATTTGATTTGAGATGTTGGCCGATTCTCAGACCTACCAGATATGCACACAAAATTTTATGAGAATCGGTCAAGCCGTTTCGGAGGAGTACCGGAACGAACATTGTGACACGAGAATTTTATATATAAGATAATTCGCAGCCGTAAAAAATAAGGTTTTGCAGAGTTATAATCATCAATATATATTCATGATTTTAATACAAATTTGTTCAACATACAGTCTGACACGGACCTGCAAATTGCCTTTAGACCTAAGCACTGAAGGAATGATTCGACCGACTGGTTATATTGATATTTCAGTATTATTTTCAGCAGTAGCGCAACAGTTAACTCACAACGGGGTGCAGTTTCCCGTGCCACTGGCCGAGTTTTACTGGGCCAAAATGTGTTTTGACACATTTGGACAGCCTCGTCGTTGTGAGTGGATCAGCCGTATTAGTAGCTCTTGTAAAGTAGCTTGTTAGTAGCTTAGCTGTGTACTAGACGCCACTCAATCACACACATGTGCCATAGTCTGCATTCGTAATAAGTATTATGCGTAGGTACACTTACACGACTTTTTTATAATGTAGTATTTATTTTGGGTTTTAAAAACAGACATTGAATGAGATTCTGTTATTGTTGCATAGATTGTTTTTTTCGTAAATAACTCGTTCTCAGGGTCTCCAGACTAACAGAATTTAAATATAATAGATCTAATCATAGTTCACTATGAGTTCTCCAAATCATACTACTGCAACCAGTACTAAAGTCGACGAAGACCAGATGTACGGCCAGTTGGAATTTTTTCTGTATTTTGTCGATGATTTGACTACAACATAAGTTTTTTTTTAACAGTAAATGAATTTGGAAACTTCGTGCTAAAGCTAAGCACTTAGTAATTAATCCAGACTATGCCAGCGAAGTCCAAGAATCAACTAAAGACTTAAAGCCTGCTCGTAAAAAGAAACAGGAAACATATTTCAAGCGGCTCTATTTCTCCGGTGACTTGGGCACTTGTTGTTATACAAGGTGTTGTTTTGCATCCTCGTCAAATTTCAGGGGGTGGTCACAAAAGACATAAATAATCAATTCAAATTGCGGTATCCAGTTAATTATTAATAAACGCAGATTTTTTTGGTTAAGTTTATCAATATTTCAGAATAACCCAAGGGGGTTACCGTGGTTTAGAGAACAAAAAAATATCGATTAAACCTTTGAGATTGTTTGTATGTGTGTAAGCGAGGTTATAGGGCGAGAACCAGATAAGCCGCGTTTAAAACACACTTACCGATTTCCGTTAATGAGAAAAAAATAAAAATTACCTACCCATTTTATTATTGATTCAGGACGAGAATCATTAGCATAGTTACCTCCTTGAATTTGATGAGGATGCAAAACAACACCTTGTAGAATGAAGTGAAGTCCGAATTATAACGAACAATTTGAGATATATTTCAATTCCATTGGTCTTATGGTGCATCCACACAACCCGGCTTTATATAGTCATATTTGTATTGATTTATAATGAGGTCATTTTCGGAAATATGCTTTTTTAATAAATACTTGGAATACTGAGTAGCTGGTTTAGTTTCATAATGTATACTAATGTAGCGGTGCATGAAGTTTGTAGAACTCAATCATTTAACAATTTTACTGGTCAACACAAAACACTTTTTGTATCATGATTCATTATTTTCCTGCGCATACCCTAATTTATTTGGGGTCAGCGCAGCATGTCTTTTTCTTCCATACATCTCTTTTGCTTGTCATCTAAAAAAAAAAAAACAAGGTCAAAACAACCAAAAAAAAAACAAGGTAAAAATTCAGCTAACCATTTTTACGAACTTTGACCCTAAATAATTCATACCCCTATTTTTTGAGCTACCTTTGCCGGAACTATTTTGATTACTTATTGTTGTTTATAAAATGTATGTATATGTGACAAGAATGACTTAAATTGAATGGTTCTCCCGATGTTAGACGCTTCACTCGACTGAACGGTCTACTCTGTTCACCTCTGTTTAATTCCGAGTGAAAGAAGCCGAACGAAGTGCAAATATGAACAAAACAGAGTGCTTTAATGAAGGTCCGAGCACACTATTTGGAACACATACTAGAATGACGAGTGTGTTTAACAGTACTTTTTGTTGGCAGCGTCTTTTGAGAGCAATAACGATGCGGCTGTTATCGATAGCCAGCCTCCGAGCTACGAGCGGCGCCATCGGTCTGAGCCCTTCATCGAGCGGTGGACCTTTGACAACACACGTGCGGCGCGGGCGCAGCCGCCCGCACCGCTGCTGCAGCCCCGCGCCACACAGCTGCAGCCGCCCGCACAACTGCAGCCACCCGCACAGCCGCACCTCGTGCGGCGCGGCCAGCGCACGCTGCCAGCGCCTGAAGAGATTGAGATGTGCGAACTAGGCCAGTCTCTGCCCTGCTTTACCCCCGACATACTCCCAGAATACCATATTCCAGATTCGGAACGACAGCCCGGAGACGACGAAAACGAGCGGGCCGTGACATTCTTACTGTTTCCGTTCACGCGTTTACTAGTTCCAAAGAAAAAGAGATCGAGCTCTATAACCAGTGGCAATGCGACAAATTAAACAGCTCATGAGGAAGCTATTGCCAGAATAATTATGTGCCAAAAAATTTTTACTTTAACTTTTAATTTTTATATAATTTTCGTTTAAATTATAACATCTCTTTGAGCTATCATGTTAACCTATATAAAAGAGATTTTGTAAAAAAAAAAAAACTTGAAAACGAACAAAATTGTAGGTTAATGAATAGTATATAAATATGTTACTAAGAACATACGTTTTTGATTCTACATAAAATTAAAAACACAAAAGAAATAGATTCCTAGATAATAAAATGCAGATAGTAGGAGTTAATGTAGCTTTTGCAACAAACACCACACAAAAAAATTAAAAACAGTAGGCTAGTTAAACTAAATATCAATGAAATAGAAATATCTTATATTTATGAATAACTTTAATTATTAGATACTTAAATAAACAGGAAATAACGTTTCACCAAAAAAAAAACATGCAATAAAAACCTATAAAACGAGTAAAAACAATAGGTTATTTAATAGTATATAAATATGTTACTAAGAACATAAGTTTTTGATTCTACATAAAATAAAAAACACAAAAAGAAATAGATTCCTAGATAATAAAATGCAGATAGTAGGAGTTAATGTAGCTTTTGCAACAAAAACCATACAAAATATTTAAAAACAATAGGCTAGTTAAACAAAACATCAATGAAATATAAAATATCTTATATTTATGAATAACTTAGCAGATAAATAAATAGGAAATAAAGTTTCACCAAAAAAAACATGCAAAAAAATTATAAAACGAGTAAAAACAATAGGTTATTTAATAGTATATAAATATGTTACTAAGAACATAAGTTTTTGATTCTACATAAAATAAAAAACACAAAAAGAAATAGATTCCTAGATAATAAAATGCAGATAGTAGGAGTTAATGTAGCTTTTGCAACAAAAACCATACAAAATATTTAAAAACAATAGGCTAGTTAAACAAAATATCAATGAAATATAAAATGTCTTATATTTATGAATAACTTAGTAGATAAATAAATAGGAAATAAAGTTTCACAAAAAAAACTATAAAACGAGTAAAAACAATAGGTTATTTAATAGTATATAAATATGTTACTAAGAACATAATTTATTGATTCTAGAGAAAAAAGAAAACACAAAAAATAGGTTCCTAGATAAAAAAAAATGCAGATAGTAAGTAGTAGGAGTTAATGTAGCTTTTGCAACAAAAACCATAAATATAAAAACAATAGACTAGTTAAACAAAATAATATCAATTGCATAAGAATATCTTATCTATAACTTTATTTGATAGACTAGCTGTCCCCGGCATGCGTTGCAATGCACTTTTTACCAACCCTATCTACCTACTGACCATACCCTAACCTACCCTACCCTACCTACCTACCCTACATACCCAACCTACCCTACCCTACCATACCCTACCTACCTACCTATCTACCCTACCCTACCCTACCCAACTCTACCCTATCTACCTATCTACCCTACCGACCCTACCCTACCGACCCTACCCTACCGACCCTACCCTACCGACCCTACCCTACCGACCCTACCCTACCCTACCTTTCTCACCTTTTAAAACTTCCCTCGACTACGACAAACATTTTAAAACCAAAATCAGCTAAATCGGCCCAGCCGTTCTCGAGTTTTAGCGAGACTAACGAACAGCAATTGGTTTTTATTTGTATAGATAATAGATAATTAAATAGGAAATAAAGTTTCACCAAAAAAAAATTTATAAATATCTGCTGTCATTTGTAGATGTGTCATCTTAGACAGCCGTTACAAGTAGTCAGAAGCCGAAAGTCTGACATCCAGTCTTACCAAGGGGGTTACTGTAACTATTACGTGTGTCATCAGCAAATAGTTAATTATTAACTATTTGCTGATGACACTTCGCTAATTTTTAAAATTCATAGAAAAGATACGGATCTCATACATGTCAACGATAGTCTAACTGTTCTCTCGAAATGGTTCGCAGCTACTCGTAACAATGTTTTACTGAATGCGAACAAAACAAAATGTCTAAAGTTCTCTTTACCAAATGTAACACAACGTGAGCTGGATATCGTATTATCTATATTAGTACTAACTGGGTTGTGGAGATCTAGACTAGGAATAATACCTGGGGCGATCAATAAGTACCCGTGTTTAAATCTTGACGGTAAAAAACTTGATGTTATCGCGGAAACTGTATTCTTAGGGATTACTGTCGACTCAAAACTGCAGTGGGGCGCGCACATTGGTACTCTTTCGGGGAGGTTAAGCTCAGCTGCCTATGCAGTTAGGTTTTTCAATTTTCATACTGCAAAAGAGGGCAGTCCGCGCCATCTACAAAATGGGTTCTCGCGAGTCCCTCAGAGAAAAATTTAAAGAAATCGATATACTGACTCTGCCTTCACTCTATATTTTAGAATGTATTTTATATGTCCGCAAAAACCGAGGGCTCTTCAAAATTAGAAGCGACTTCCATTATTTAAACACAAAAAACCTCTTAAAAACCATAAATAAAATAATCCAAGTGTCTTAGCGTCGGGGGACTGCTAAGTAGACCGCTTAGTACAAGCACAAAACAAAGCGGACCCCCGAGGGACAAAGAGGACCCCGTTTTTTTAGAGGTTTTTTGTGTCGGGTGATTTTTTACATTTTTAATTTAAATTTTATTTGCATGCATGTTTTTTAAACTTATATTATAAGAATGGGACAGTCTAAGGCTTGGCTGCAAACCCCCACCCCAAAAACTTTTATTTATTTAGCTGTTTTCGTTTATAGGCGAGAAGTCGCGCAACACCGAGAAAAGTGGAAGCAATGGGAGAGGCCTATGCCCAAGAATAGGACAGTCAAGCCTTAGATAAATCTAAGGCTTGACTGTGTGAATAAATAAAAGTTTTTGGGGTGGGGGTTTGCAGCCATCTCCCCTGGCGATGCCCATGTTGACAAGATTTCAAATTTCAAATCGACCAGACCTGTGGAATTTGTTAATTTCCCTTCAACTAGAAAAGAGGTGATTACCATCAAACGGCTGAGTAGATTTTTTAGAAACACAGCTAAGAACACTCTCGATTAAAACACCTTTCAAACGAAACCAATTTTATCAAAATCGGTTCATCCGTTTAAGAGCTACGATGCCACAGACAGACACACAGATACACACGTCAAACTTATAACACCCCTCTTTTTTGGTCGGGGGTTAAAAAGCATATTACAAAATTAAGGACTACGTTGAAGATAAAAAAGTTTGGCTGTAGTTCCTTCTGCTCATGCGGCTTCCCTGGTAGCTCATAAACGACACAAATGTATGGATGTCTCTAACTATTCCCAATATTATTTTTTTCCATTCTTTTTATTCATTCTTTTACAATAGTTTTCCAATCATTGCACCATTCGTTCATTGTTCAGAATAGTTACAGCACTGATAATAAAATCTATGTCAATTGTTTAAGTTAGTGTTCTTTTATTGTTTTATTTTTACTTTTGTATAGATTCTTTTTACTAACCAATTTTTTGTGAATGTGTGGACATAGCTGTAGGCCTTGTGTTTTTTTTTTACTGCCTTCTGTAGTAAGCAACGACTTATTGTCGGGCCTACGCTGTCCTCCCATACTTAAGTACTAACGCTGTAACTTCAAATATTGTAAAACCAAATGATTTTAAAAGAGTAACTATGGAGTTTCTTGCCGATTCTTCTCCATAGGAAACGACCAAACCGAACCGTGCACCTTTTGTTGACGTTTTATAAGTGCCCATGTAGGTCTATGTAAAATAAAATATTTTGATTTGATTTGATTGACTGGGTTGTTGAGGTCAAAATGCATTCAAATTCAAATACTTATAGGGAAATAATGATCACCTACAACTACAACCCAATCAAAAAGTGGACCACGCGTTGATCTTTCTTCGTAATAAATATGACCGTAAAAAGGTGAATAATTAACTACCACGCCACGTAAAGTCGGGAATAGACACATAGTGCTCTATTATGTCACTGATAAGTGATAACTGTTCGTGCTTTTTTTTCGAAGGCAAAATTCTACATTTCAATTGGAAATTTTCCCTCCTATACTGCCCCTCCAGTATTAAACTCAGTAATCTCCATTTTGACATATTCCCCTTTTGAGAAAATAAAAATCAAATAATCAGGAGAATTGCGTATATCTTTTCAATCTGTAGTAATACATAAGTGGCGCTAAAGACCAATTTTTAAACAAGGGTTCAACGGGTGAAATATGTGCGCAGCACCGCTTACATGATACAATGTATACCTATCAGCTTCATCTACCTAATGATAATTACATCACTAGATAGTATTAGTTTATCAATCGCCACATTTGTACATTCAAGAGCGCGTAGAAATTAAGGTAGTATTCTATAGGCTATTTTAACATATACATAGATAGTTTACAAAATGATACTTTTAACTGGACTGGGATGGTGAAATCCGAATCAATAAGAGAGCGGGTTTTCGCTTCATGAACCATTAATTTTTCACTCAATTTGTTTAGGATTTAACTTATGATGTCTAAATTTTTTTCTTGTTATATTAAAATGTTCTTTAAATGAAACATGTACAGTGAAACTACATTAAACAACCGGACAAGTGCGAGGTAGGGTAGGTAGGTAGGGTAGGTTGGGTAGGTAGAGTAGGTAGGGTAGGCAGGGTAGGTAGGGTAGGTAGGGTAGGTAGGGTAGGTAGGGTAGGTAGGGTAGGTAGGGTAGGTAGGGTAGGTAGGGTAGGTAGGGTAGGTAGGGTAGGTAGGGTAGGTAGGGTAGGTAGGGTAGGTAGGGTAGGTAGGGTAGGTAGGGTAGGTAGGGTAGGTAGGGTAGGTAGGGTAGGTAGGGTAGGTAGGGTAGGTAGGGTAGGTAGGGTAGGTAGGGTAGGTAGGGTAGGTAGGGTAGGTAGGGTAGGTAGGGTAGGTAGGGTAGGTAGGGTAGGGTAGGTAGGATAGGTAGGGTAGTTAGGGTAGGTAGTAGGTATATCGTTCTTAAATAAAGTTCAAATTCTTAAGAATACATCTCAGTATCGAATAAATCTTCTGGGTCACAGTTTTATTCCGCACGATCTAAATTTCTGCAAATCATACAAAAAAGATAATCTGATACTCATAAAATCGTTCATTCCTTCCTCCAAAAATCTAGATATCTATCATCCTTCATCACAGGTATTAAATACCTTAAGAGGGGACTCTATGCTCGATGAATTTGAAGAATAGGTATTTGAAGAAAATATTGCCGTGCGAAAGGGACAAGTGCAACTCACGCTGATTTTACCAAAAGTTTTTGTATTCCGCTGTTTTCTTCTTCAAATCTAAACTGATCTAAATAATTCTTATATCAACATTTAGAGGAAAAGTATATCTATGATCCTTTTATTTTCCTTTTTTGTTAAAAACTTATCTTATTTGTCTGATAGTCGGGCTTTTTTTCGGGTTTTTGGATTGTCATAATTATTTTAGTGATTGTGTTTTGAAAAAAAACGAAATGATAGGGGCACGTATTAATAAAACCTAGATTTTTTGGAAAAAAAAACATTGCTCTAGACGCATTATCCACGAAGAAAACAGCGGAATACGTTTGTATAGAGAAAGGCCCACTAGAGTCCCCTCTTAGGAACAGGTTCTTGGAGGCGCCTCTAAAAGTGCACAAACCGCAGTGTTTCTTTTCAGTGTTTAGGTCTACCATGATAACTACTTTTCACACAATTATCGACTTTGCCTCTGTCATCTCTGACCCAGACTAAACAAGAGCAAACCCACCGCAAATAAAAAAAATCTCAGCCGCCAGTTTCTAACTTTAACTGTCATACTTATTTCTGATTCTATCTATTCGACTAACGCAACACATTTCTTATAACATTCTCATCTCAGCTGCATTGCTGTTACATAATAGTCATATAATATTAAATAGCTAATTATTAATAGGATTAGAATTAAGAAGTATATTCAGATAGTTAGCAACTGTAGACTAACACCAGGTGTCTCAAAAGAAACTTTATATTTAATTACTTTACAGCGTAAACGCAACCGATCTGTGGGGTAGGGCAGAAGACGTACTTTTCAGAAGCGGACCGTGCATTATGCTTGCGGGGCTTTAACAAAAAAAAAAACGGCCAATTGCGAGTCTTACTCGCACACACAGGCTTCCGTAGCATCAAACAATTTTATAACAATATTTTTGACGCTCATTCATAAGTCAATTTACAATCAACAGAAAGAACGAAACTCTTTTTCTAAATTATGTTGATGAAAATCAAGCTTACTGGCGTTCTACAAAACCGATATTTTTCCAGAATTTTTCTCAATTTTTTCGAGAAATTGAGGTACACAATTTTTATGGGTTTAGAAAGAATATCTCATCAACCTTTAACTTGAGGAAAAAAGTATATGAGGATCCTCAAAATCATGTTTTGAAAGCTGTAGATAGACGCCCCACACAGGGGTACCGGTTCATATAAAACACTCACTCTCCATATTATAACTTTGTGGTGCCTACAGTCTCAAAGGAAAGTGGCTGTGACATACGGACGGGACGAATCTATAAAGTTCCGTTTTTGCCACTTGGCAACGGAACACTAAAACCGGCGACTACACCATGGATAAGATTCATGCAGTATTCGTGGTTTTCATTACTAAAATGATGTACCAAGCATTATTCTCATTCGAAAGTGAGTTAAAAGTTTCAAGAGACATGCTAATAAACTTTACTGAATTTCAAAATTTTAAAAGATTTCTTTGAAAAACAAAAAACTATTAATTAAATACAAACTTTCTTTTGAGACACCTTGTATTCACTATAGATACACTACTGCCGACCCCTTCGGGTTAAACAGGCGTGTTGTTTATGTACATTTATTTACCTGACCAATATACAAGGTCGGGTCGTTTTTTTTGGAATGGTAAAACGCTTTATAGATAATAAGGTAATAGTTATACATTTTACATTTTAAATACATAATAGCTGCATCTTATACTATCGAATTATTATAGTTAATTATTGTATATTATGTTACAGTGAAAACTGTTAATAGGACAAAACCACTTTTGACTGGTCAAAACCCTTATTAAGTTAAATGGCGATTTCTCTACTAAAAATAATTTGTTTGGGAACGACTCGGGTATAATATCCTAGAATTACTATATAACCCGATGTTTAACAAAGGGTCACAATGAAACTTAACCACCTAATGAGTTTCTAAGTAAATGTTATTTATTGTTAAAATAGTTTTAACTGGTCAAAACTAGTCTTGACTAATTAACAGTATTGACTGTGACATATTTATATAAGTAGGTATATTATCATCTGCCTTGTCAGCTTCCAGTCTAACCAGATGCCACTGAATGCAAGTATTTTACATGGACCGACTGCCGATCTGACCTACGCAGCTACACAACAAAATTAGTACTGGGTAATACGATACCAACTGTCAGACTTTCGAGCCACTGCCTGTAACCACTACCAACAATTCGTTCGATTGCGATTAGGATGACATTACGCAAAAATTATGATTTCCGTGGTTGTTTGTACTTGAATATAAAATTAACGAAAGTAAGTATTAAATAAAGTAACGAAATACCTAAAATAAACATTATATCTTTTAATAAGAAGTTTATATGCAAAAAAAATATTGGCAATATAATGAAAATATTTTTAGTTTAACTTAAAAAACCGGCCAGGTGCGAGTCGGACTCGCGCACGAAGGGTTCCATACCATTATTTACAAAAACAAGCATAAAAATCACTTTTCTGTATGGGAGCCCCGTTAAATATTTATTTTATTCTGTTTTCAGTTTAATTTTATTTCTGTTGATGCATCAACAGAAATACATAATCTGTAGAAATTTTAACTAGCTAACTATCACGGTTGTCATGAGATACAGCCTGGTTACAGACGGACGGACGGACGGACAGCGAAGTCTCAGTAATAGGGTCCCGTTCGACCGTTTGGGTACGGAACCCTAAAAAACGCTGTTCTTTTCAATAATGACATATCATTAATGTCGCAAAGAAGCAAATTGATCGACAAATTACAGCCAGGACCAACGGCTTAACGTGCTTTCTGTGGCACGGCGGAAACTCGGTACGTAATTGATGGTCAGCCATCCACAAACCAACCTCTGCCGCTGTTATTATGTAGCCACGAGCTCCTTACTCTGATGTCACATAACGTAGTACAATACGGTTTAATCATATTAAAAGATGTATAAACATCTGGTACCTACCAAGTCCATTAAATTATTAAAGTATCGGACGGCAGTTACAAT
This sequence comes from Cerastis leucographa, assembly GCA_963082945.1. NCBI lineage: Eukaryota > Metazoa > Arthropoda > Insecta > Lepidoptera > Noctuidae > Cerastis > Cerastis leucographa. The sequence continues at coordinate 30,521,107 of OY720378.1, forward strand.
GCGTATGAAACTGGTTGTAGCAACTCGAAAATTCATATTCATATTATTTAAACATCTGGGCTGCTGCAAATATAGTGTACTATAATAAGGTTTAATTATATTTCAATATTATTAGTATGAACAACACCGTTTACACATATTTATTTAAATACTAGCTGTCCCGCGCAACTTCGTCTGCGTCAAATTTTCCCCGTTTTCGCAACATTTTTCATTGCTGCTCCGCTCCTATTGGTCGTAGCGTGATGATATATAGCCTATGTCCTTCCCCAGGTTGAAATCTATCTTCTTGCCAAATTTCATTAAGATCCGATCAGCCGTTTAGTCGTGAAAAGGTAACAAACAAACAAACAAACAAACAGAGTGACATTCGCATTTATAATATTAGTATGGATTATAAATATTAACATGGTAGGTTACCTACGCCAAGTTTTAAAACATTGGTCGACAATTGCAATTGATTTGAATGAATTGATCGATTGAAATTGGATATTGCGACTCAAAATTCCATCTACAAATTATTTATGCATCTGGGCAGCGGCCTCTCTAAATGTATTAGTTAAACATTAATATCTATTTAAATGTTATTATATGTAATGTATTCATTAATCTAATCTTTTCTTAATATCTATATTGTTCTATAAGTTTAATTGTAATATTTAAGTAGGATAGAACAGAACATTTTATTTGGTTTATAAGCTTCTTGTTTATTCTTTGTAACTTATCTTGTGTAACGTTTTTGAAAGAAAATAAGATTTTTTTATTGTAATTTACATAAATTGAACCTTTTAATATTATCTAACATACACTTATAATCTGTAGTCATAGAGTCCTGTAATAAATCTATTAAAAATAACGTAGCTTTTGTAACAAAATCAGAAAAAGCACAAAAAAGTCTATCATTTAGAACCAAAGCCACTTCTTATTGGTACTTGTGTACCAGCCCCCCTAGCATGACCGTTCTATCTCTATTCTACCAAGAAACGACATTTTCTATACAACTTGACATTTCTTCTGCCCGAGCATGGCGCGCCCCGTCAACTCGCGTTTCTACGAAGACATAGACAGAAATTCTTTCCATAGCAACTGGGACGTATCACGTGATGTTTATATTCCCTGAATATTATTACGTTTAGTTAACAAAAAAAAGTTGCCAATTGCACGAGTTTTTCATTTTTCGTGGGCGGGATGGTGTTGCTGCATCCTGGATCCAGGCCTGGATCTTTTTCGCGAAATTAAACCTAAATATTTTACATAACATTTCAACCTTTTGAACGTAACTCAACGCAACCACGAAACGTGTTTCTCGTATTTAGTTTTTAATAAGACAAGTTTGACATTTGTCAGAAGTAATGTTTCTATCCCCAAATGTCAAAAGAAGAGAAAATATGGTCGTCATGCTCGACGTTGTAGACTTGTGTCGACTGAAGAAAAGAAACATTTCTTTTCTACATTCTTAATATCGTCATGCTTGGGACGATAGCAATATCTGTCAAATGGTCGATTCTTCCGTAGACATAGCCCGTTTCTACGGCGGTCATGCTAGGCCGGCTGGGGGTACTTGTGTAACAATGACGTCTTAATATTATCTATCTAACATACACTTATAATCTGTAGTCATAGAGTCCTGTAATAAATCTATAAAAAATAACGTAGCTTTTGTAATAAAATCAGAAAAAGCACAAAAAAGTCTTTCATTTAGAACCAATGCGACTTCTTATTACTTGTGTACCAGGGGGTTGTGTAACAATGACGTCTTAAAACATTATTGTTTTATTCCTATTTCAGAGTGAGAAAGAGATGCAGCTAGACGATCCGTATAGCTCCGTCTCTATCTCCTATGTGACACACTAGAAATAGAGACCAATTAGTTCAGCCAGGCTTCGGACTCGTTAAAGAAGACTCATCTTTCATGCTAAGATGCTATAATAAAATTCCACAAAGTATTCATGAACTGAGTTAGACGAAATTTAAAACATGCATTAAACGCACACTATGTAAGCAAGCTTATTACAAATTGGACGATTATATCGCTGATAATAATGCTTAGCTCAATGCCGGTCCTTTTCCAAAAGGACAGGGGCGCATAAAATGATAGCATTAAACAGTATTGTTGGAGCTGCTGATGATTGTACAACTATCTTTGCATTGTATAAATTCAATTTAGTATTATATAATTGCATAGCCCATATTGTGTGAGTACTATGTACTAGCTATCATTTACTGGAAACCTACGTCTTTAATTGACTTGAATGTGCCTTGGCGGTTGAGAGTATGTCATGCTCATTCAAATGTCAAGCTGATGGTGGCGCGTGTGTCGGGTCATTTAGTTCCCTTCAAAATGGTTGAGTTGAATGATGGCTGATCCATGCGTCATGTTCGTGAACGGGCGCTGCCAGTTGTGCCTGGTCGTCTCTTAGCTGCCACGGCTCATTTCGAACTAATTATTTCATCTTTTAATTGTTCTTTTTGTTTTTACTATGGACACTTTTAACGTGCACGTGTACCATCTCTAGATGAATGATGTAACCAAGGTTTTGTAACAAGATTCTGATTTAAAAGAGCGTCCATGGAGTTTCTTGCCCATTCTTCTCCATAGAGATCTACGCTTTGGAATGAGCAACTACAGTACATTCACAGTTATTATGTCTTGTGACTGGGACTGTAGCTTCATTTTTATTGTTTTCGACTATTCAAAAGTGCCTGTAACTGGCCTACATTAAATAAATGATTTTGATTTGATTTGACACGGAAAGGAGATGGGAAAACAGTAGTGATTGTAGGTTAGTAATCTACGAGCACTGGCGGGTGGTGATGGGAACGGAGCGGGAGCCTATGTCCAGCGGTGGGGTCTTTCGGATGGATCACACTGGGGGCGCTATTCATTGATCAACTTATGTTTGCCTAAAAATAGACCTAAAAATAGATTTTAGGAAAAATAACGAAATGTTGCTAAATTCGCAATAGCGCCCTCAATGTCATACTATCAAAAAAAGCGTAAAAATGTGTGTGCACATGTGCACTCATTTGTATACACTTACCTAAATTTAAAATAGTTTTTTTCGCGAAATTGCGATTGTGCGAGTTGTTGTGTTTGACTATTTTCGTTACAGCATAAAATCAATATATGCAGTAGGAGAACATAACTATTAAAACTTGCTACGTGTAAACATAATTTGTGCTCGTGATTGTACATGGTCAGACGTGATGCCGGTCATTACGTACTCCTCGCCACGAGAACATATATTTTTTTTAATCAAACTTACTTCTTAGAACTAAGAACTTCTACTAAGTTACGTAGCGAAAATTCAATCAAAAACAAAAAATCCCAAATTCAATAAACTCAAAGTAACGTTACGTCTAATACGAAACTAACGAGCAATTTCACTTGGTCAGCTTAACTTTTTGTGATATAAAGCACTGCCATCTAATATTTTGTGGTACTGAAACGCTTTTATTATTTATTTATTTATTTACCACCAATTATAGCAACATTACATACAAGTCCAATAAGATGCTATAAGTCACAAAGTACAGTACAGTACTTTTGACTTACTGGAACTTAACATTTGGGCAGTTTGAGTTTGTTTGTTTTGTTTTCGCGGATTATGTTATCATTTTATCCAAAGGTTGCGAATTTCTAAATGTGTTGACAAAATGTAGGTATATGTTCTCGTGGCGCGGAGTATAGAGTTAATAGCAGTTTTACTAAGTTGTGATGTACAGGATATCGGTTATGGGAATTATTACACCCTTTATTCCTAATGTGGTTAAGGGAACGGGGAAAATTCCCATACGATGTGGACCGCGAGAAACCCTACAGACATAAATAAATAAGTATTGGTACAACTTCCTACAGCACTCACTTCATTCAGCAGAAGCCACTTCTACTGGCGGCTGTTCCAGAGCAACAGGTTTATAAAAAGATAAGTAAGTATGTGATAAAACTGGAATCATAAGGGCTGCGATTTAATCAGGTTTATAAGGAAGTACAGTCATCATCATCAGCAGCCTATAATGTTCCCACTGCTGGTACACAGGCCTCTTCTCTGTGAGAGGGAGTGGGCTGTAATCCACCACGCCGGCCCAGTGTGGGTTGGTACGAAGTACAGTCGTACACTCCAAAATGTGAATTGAGAAACTACTACTACTTACGAATTGAGAAACTGTCGTGGGAGTCGGACTCGCGCACGTAGGGTTCCGTACCATTATTTATAAAAAACGGGCCAAGTGCGAGTCTTACTCGCACACAGGGTTCCATAGCCCCAAAAAATATAATAACAAAATTTTGAACAGTCATTCATTTGTATATATCCACTCAACCGCAAAATTAAATTTGTTTTTCATAGTAAGTTAATGAAAAACAAAGTTATTGCTGCATTTTGGAGAAAAATCCCATATCTCAAAAACTAAATATCAAATCTTATACAAACCAATTTTCGTTGAAAGTTTTTTTTACGTTCTACATCCCATTTTTTTTTTAGAATTTTTCTTCTCTTACTTTAGAAATTAGAGGGGACACACGTTTTAGCACTTTGTAAGTGTCTATCTTGCAAACGATTGACTTTGAAAAAAAACGGGCCAAGTGCGAGTCTTACACGCACACAGGGTTCCATAGCCCCAAATAATATAATGACAATGTTTTGAACGGTCATTCATTAGTAAACCTGCACTCAACCGCAAAACTAAATTTGTTTTTAAGTTAATGAAAAACAAAGTTACTGCTGCAGTTTGGTGAAAAAGTCCCATATCTCAAAAACTACATATCAAATCTTATTCAAACCAATTTTGGTTGAAAGTTTTTTTTACGGTCTACATCCCCATATTTTTTTCAGATTTTTTCTCCTTTTACTTTAGAAATTAGAGGGGGGGGGACACTCGTTTTACCACTTTGGAAGTGTCTATCTTTCAAACAATTGACTTGAGAGAAAAAAATGAGTTTCAGGAACCTCAATGTCATTTTTAAAGACCTATCTAGGTATAGACACCCCACACGTATAGGTTTGCACATTTTTGTTTGTTTTTTTCATAATGCGGTTCACAGAATACATCTACCTACCAAGTTTCAGCTGTGTAGTCCTAATAGTTTCGGAATAAAGTGGCTGTGATACGGACGGACAGACAGACAGACAGACATGACGAATCTATAAGGGTTCCGTTTTTACGGCTACGGAACCATAAAAATGGTTTTAGGAACCTCAGTGTCATTTTTAAAGACCTATCTATAGACACCCCGCACGTATAGGTTTGATGGTTTTTATTTATAGTTTCAGTTCCGTGTATGCCTAAATCTATATATTTTTTTTATTTTTGTACAAAAATCGTAAAGCGGTTCACAGAATACATCTCCCTACCAAGTTTCAGCTGTGTAGTCCTAATAGATTCGGAATAAAGTTGCTGTGATATATGGACGGACCGACAGACAGACAGACAGACATGACGAATCTATAAGGGTTCCGTTTTTTGCCATTCGGCTACGGAACCCTAAAAAAGTTTTGTTAAAGCTGGTCTATTCTCGAAGAACCTATTACGCATAAATACTGAGCGAGACAAAGAAAACTCCAATCCCAATTTATGGGATGAAAATATAATAAGTTATTATTGCAGCGTATCTTGGACAGCGAAAAGTTGGTTGCTATGCGCATACAATGACCATTGTTTGGTTTTTGGGTTGGGCTCGGCATCAGGACAATAATGCAGCATCGGCCACATTTCTGGATGACATCTTGGAGATGATATAGAAAATTAATAGTAAATAAATGGATTTTATATATATGTGTATGTCATCACACGTAACATCACGCCTTAATCCTCGAAGGGTTAGACAAAGGCGTACCTCGTAGTACGCCCACATATCGTCAGTTATGTTAAAGTTCCAACCTGACGGAAAACCCAATAAACTCATGAATAAATGATTATGAAACATAAATAACAATTTTATTTGTACCTACATTTGTTTGTAATTACATTATTTAAAACATATCTGTGTATTGGATAGTTGAATCAATAGATATACGCTATATTGTTTTTATCCAAATTAATATTTTGACGATTGAATGTTTGTATTCATTATGCAAACATTTAAATCTCGGGAAACATCTGTATAAGGGACGCACAGAACCGGGAAGTGTTCCAGAAAAAAGGGGAGGCTTATCTATACCCAACAGTGGGTGATACCTGGCTGATATGATGATGAAAATGCAATAATCATTTTATTGATAACGGCATCTCGCAGGTCAACTTATGAGGTTGTCGTCTGCTTAACCGGACTATATACTTAAAATGACCAACGTTTACTCTACTTAAATAAATAAATGATGAAAATATCATGATGTAAATGACTTGCGTAGTATTATAGTATGACAGAAATAAACATGTAAAACGTCAATAATCAATCAACATGATAGCTTACCGCCATGACGGGTTTTTGTTACGGTCGTGCAATTTCAAGTGTACTCTTTTGTGGATTATAACCAAACAAAACCAAATTAAAGTAATCTAATTCCAAGTACTTTTCGACACGCCCGAGGGCGTGATAGCAGGCTCAATTTGTTAATAGAGTTTCCGCTTATGTCAATCTCGAGTAATAGAGCAAAGGCAGCTCTGTGCCTGCAGTAGAGATATGTTTGTTTTGTAGGCTCCAGAAGCCGAGTGATCGTCGCACGAACGTTCATAGTGTCACTGTGTGGCACTTGTATAGTGGGTTCTGCGAATTTCTGTGACAGTAAGTCTGTTTTAATAACTCAAATCTGCTACATAGTAGGTAGGTGCATACCTCTATAGATAACTAGCTGTCCCCGGCATTCGTTGCAATGCACTTTTTACCTACCCTATCTATCTACCTACCTACCAGACCCTACCCTACCTACCCTAAACCTTCCCTGGACTACGACAAACATTTTAAAACCAAAATCAGTTCAATTGGCCCAGCCGTTCTAGAGTAATAAAAATACAACGAAAAGTGGCATTGATTTTTATATAGATATATATAGATATATATAGATATATATAAGGCATTTGATATAGGATTTTTATTGAATTTGAACTGCAGGAAACCATTCAGAGTATTTTCTCCGTATAGATATGATTAACCTAAGAGGGATAGTTCTAGCACTTTACCGCCGACTGATATTCGACTCTTAGATCAGTAATTAATATAGCCTTTCAGGTAGCTACAAACCAAGACAGCTATGAAGGCAAAAATCTATTGCGCGTAAGCTGAAAAGGTATTTCCGGTTCCTCTCCCTCTCTGGTCAATCTGCCAATCTATGCATTGGGAAGCAGTATCCAGCTTCTAGTGTGTTCAAATTATTAACCATATAGGTTTAAACTACCAGACCGGACGTTTCCTTTGATTTTTTTGATTTTCTTTTTATGTGAAATAAAATAATCTGATTGTGATTTAGATATAAAGGGTGTAAAACACCTCTTAACGAAGCCGAAAGGCACTGGTTCTCCCTGTCATTGCGATCATTTTTTTGTTCTACACCATACCTGGGAACCTTCTAGTTACGGAGATATTAGGAGTCAAAGTTCCAACTTTTTGACAAGTATTTTTTAAATACAAGTTTTTAATGTAGGATTTTTACTTTAAACACCTCCACGACCCCCGTACTATTCAATCCGTCCATCAGCACAATGTTTTGAGTGCGTTACATTGAGTTCTACCAAAACACATGATTTTAAACCCCCTGAAAAGAAGTCGTTTCCCAGCAATAATTTTTGCGTAAAGTTACTTAGTTTCATGTACAGAATGCTTGATTGACGGCTTCGTGATGAGGTGATTTACACGGTGTATGTTAGACAAGAAACGATTAATAAAGCGGCTAAGTAAAAGTCTTGTATTATGTCAACGATTATTAGTAAACAAAAGTAATTATTCGAGACCTGTTTTTGTATTTCGACAGCGACAAGTACTAAATAAAAAATTGAATAATTTTCGTAATCACAAAATAGCTCGTTAGTTTAAAAATGGACTGGACGGAGACACGACTGGGTGAAAAAGGGAACAGGCGGCGACGCGCGACGATACCATCAACGGAAACATTTTCATAAAAACATGGGTAAATATAAATGGTAAGTAAATGTACAACGGTCTAAGTCGGTGTAGTGGAAATTAACGATGATTTTTAGAACTTGTTGCCGATAAATTAACATTATGAGAAAAACTTTACAAAGATTCGAAGCCAACAGGCGTAAGCCTTATTTTTTAGAACGGAATCATCGACGGAGCTACCAATAAATCATAAAAGTAACATTTTTGCAATTAATGTGGAAAACGATTCAGGGAAGCCCAAGCAATTAATTACATCACTGATTCTAAAAACTGAACGCTGAAAACAACCTTAGTAGCATTTTCCAAGCACTTGAAACTAGGTTCTGAGCGTAATTGAGTGCAAAATCTTATGTCGCTACTGTACTACATTAATATTTTATCGTCATTTCAATAACAACATTAATTGCGTTATTTACGTCGTATCAAACAAAACTTTTTAGTGAATGAAGCAACGAATATTAATCCCAAATATATACCATATGTTAAAAAAATAACCTGTCCGATCCTAACGGGGCATATAGGTAGGTATACCAATGACATTACCAAATGATTTAAGAAACATAAAATATTCATGAAAATAAACATATTAATGAACTTTTAAAACCAAGATTTTTAGACCTAAACTACCACTATTTCTCTAAAATCTAACAAACTTTTAAAACGTGACAACACATTCCTCGGCATTAGTATGTTCGATCGTCAGTTGTTTGTTTATGACGTCACTAGCCGTGAAGCAACGGGAGTGTTGTCTTGTTTTAACCGACTTCAAAAAAGGAGGAGGTTCTCAATTCGACGGTATGTTTTTTTTTTTGTGTGTATGTTACGCGATTTCTCCGCCAATTGTGGACGGATTTTCAAAATTCTTTTTTTGTTTGAAAGGAAATACTTCTGAAGTGGTCCCATAGTCACCAAGTCAGGATCTGATGATTGAATCCTGGAGAAATCGAGGGCAACCCTCAAATTTTATAGGAAAACTTACAGCGGTTTTGGTATTTTCTACAACAAGTGAAGCATTTGCGTTCAATAAGAATCATTCTATCATCAGATCTGATGATGAATCCTAGAGACAGGCACCGGAACTCAATAATAAGACAATGTATCTTAGCTGTGTTTGGGCTTGTTGGAATTGTAACGGTATGCAATTTCCAGGTGTATGTACAAGTAATAATTAAAAAAAAATAGAAATCTTTTTTATTTTTTTTATTTTCACCGACTTCTAAAAGGAGAAGGTTATCAATTCGATTAGTTTTTGTTGAATGTACACCGATTACGCTGAGACTTATTACTTTACTAACAGCTTGCAGAATAGTTGCTATTTGGTCCCATAAAAAATGTTATATAGTTTGGCCCTGTAGTTTTCATTTTATTTTATTTGTAAATTTATCACGTACAGCTATTTCTCCGTGATTACTGGACCGATTTACATGAATCTTCATTCATTTGGTAGTCTAGATTTATTATCTTTGCTTTGGTACTTTTTGAGTCATCCCCTTTATTATGCATTTTGTCCTTTGTCGTATGTATGGACGATGTGCTGGTGTCTAGTTACAATGTAAAAATGATACTAGACAAGAATTTAAGTGAGATACCACAACTGAAAAGGGTATAATAAAAACTTTTTACAAAAAAATATAACCGACTTCCAAAAAAAAAACAAAAAAGTGCAAAATAATATTTTACTTTCGGAAGTCGGTGGCAAAAAAAAGAAAGAAACAACAACAAGACAACCGACAAGTCACCGACTGACGAAAGTAAAATATTATTTTGCACTTTTTTGTTTTTTTTTTGGAAGTCGGTTATATTTTTTTGTAAAAAGTTTTTTCCATGTCAGTTTCCTCATTTAACTACATTTTATTAATTTTTTGTCGGAGATTTTTTTTTATTTGTTATCCAATATGGATTACGTAAATAGAATCTAATCTCGATACCTAATAACACCCTCGCACATCGGATAGGGTTTTTTTTTAACATATTGTATATTGTTGCCATTTACCAAATTTGAGTATCAACATAGATTTGACTTAACTGTTATCAGACGTGTTAATTTTTCAGAGGTATTTTTTATAGCATATATAATCTATGATAATTATGTTTTATACGTAAGGGTCAGCTCACACCGAGACAAAAAGATACACATTTCTTTGAAGGCGTCACGCGGCGCAGCACTGCGTGGCGCAACGTATTCTCACAACGAAATGTGTATCTTTTCGTATAGAATTTAAAGTTAAATTTTGAATCGCTCTTTAAAATGTGCGCGCAGCGTCGCGTCGCGTCGCGTCTCGGTGTGAGCTGATGCTAAATGACAATTGAATTGGTTTGATTTGAAGCCTATGAGACTATGCTGGTTTAAACCATTGCTATAAGTACAGCGTATTATGAGATATATAATATAACATACCTACATCATTTTATTACTCACGCTCTTGTCAAAGATTGGTGCGATGATTCCTTCCACTTCTCCGCCGAAGTTTTTCAGGATCTATACTTTATTGAAATTATACGTACCTGTACCACAGCGTCGTAATGAACGACAATGACACAAACTACAAACTGAACCAAAGAAGGGTTTAATTCAACAAAATCAAAAATGAAATGCTTGCTGAATTCAAATTTATTTTATTGTGTTCAAAAGGCAAAGCGTGTCTTATACTACAGTGAATTAATTTAAATATATCTACCGTATATACTAACACAGAAGCTCTCGTAAGCCGTAAGTGACCTTAGACCTATTTGCTAGTATAAAAATATTATTTTTAATTATATTATATTTTTCATTTTATTTATTAATATAAAAATGATTATGGTTCGCGTTATCAAGGCACTAATGTGTCGACACAGCGACCAGTAGGCCATTGACACACTCATACCAACGTCACACACATCTCTTAGACTGTATATATCATGATACGTAAACTAGGGCAGACTGCTATAACGTTTGACAACCACATGGGCACATTACGTTGCACATTCACAAGTTTACATTTTCAGGGTATTCGTGTAACTTACCTGAGTTACGTCGATATAACTTACCTCTGACAGTTTTAACACTGGTGACCGCCACTTCTAGATAGACACTTCTATCGGAGTTAAGAACAGTACAAAAGCAAAAAACACATGTAATCAAATCTTCTGTAACTAAGTCCAATCGTTTTCAGCTCCTGTAATTTCTTCTTATACCTGAGAGCCCTAATTACGAAAACTCGTGTCTTGTGGGTAGCTGCGGGGGTTCTTGATCAAAATCAAGTTCAATGTCCCCTTCACACCCTTTTAAGTCTTGTTTTGGAAAAAATATGAAAGCAATCTTTTTTTTTTCTAAAGGATAAGTATTTGTGTCGAGTTTCATACAAACTTATAGTAAGATATTAAACTCATAGTTAAGATATTTCATACAAACTATATTTCTCGTTAAAAAAACGCAAGGTTACTTAAGTATGACGAACGAAATGCTTGGTTGACGAATCCATATCATCTTGTATAATCTAGCTTTTTTATTGGTACGAGACCTATAATCCTTTACGATTCTTGAGCGAAAAACTAGTCAATAGACAGTTTCCTCGTCAATGTTGGGGCAGGTGCACTGGTGATTTTCTTTAGCTTGACTATTGTTTGGTAGTGGTATGATGTGACTTACCGTCGTCTTCCTCCGAAAGCGGCCCGACGGTGCCGAAGAACCTCTTGTCCAGGAGCTGCAGCAGTTGCAGAGCACTCTCGTGCACGGGTGCACGGGGACATCCCGTGCACATCAGCGTCACGTTGATGATGGCCGTGTAGTGGTCGCACGGGTACTCCCTGATGCAAGACAAAACTTCCATAAGAAAAACATCAATATTATTATTTTTTCACTGATGCCTGCTTGCTACACAAATTGATGATGATGATGATATCTCCGTCATTTATTTATGAACCGATTTGAAATAGCGTATTTTTTATGTATGTTCACCGATTTCTCTGTGAATACTGGACCAATTTGGATGATCATTTTGCTATGTAGTAAAGGAGTCTTGCGCGGTTGTCCCATATTAGTTAGTGTTATCTTCTACAATACGCGTTTTTAGTTCTTCATCTATGTTCATCACCTGATGATATTAAGATAACTTCTCGTTGCAGAGTAAAATTTATACAAGGTGTTGTTTTGCATCCTCGTCAAATTCAAGGGGGTAACTAGGCTGATGATTCTCGTCTCGAATCAATAATAAAATCGGTAGGTAATTTTAATTTTTTACGGAAATCGGTAAGTGTGAACCACCCGTGTTTTAAACGCGGCGACGAGTTTGTATGTGTATACAAACAATCTCAAACGTTTATTCGATAATTTCCTAGTCCCTAAACCACATTAAGGAGGCTATTCTGAAATACTGACAAAATTAAATAACCAAAAAAATCAGCGTTAATTAATAATTAACCAGGTACCGTAATTTTAATTGATTATTTATGTCTTTCGTGACCACCTCCTGAAATTTGACGAGGTTGCAAAACAACGCCTTGTATATGACAAGAATTTGAGCCCGTTTCCAGCAGCACTTTTTGATAATGATGGCATGAGAAAAATAGTAAATTAAATATTTGTAAGAGTGAAATAATCTTAATAAATAATATCACGCCACCAAATTATGTTTGTACAAGCTAATCTTCTAAACCATCATCATTCTCTTGACCTCATCGCAATTTATTTGGGGTCGGCGCAGCATGTCTTCTTCCATACTTTCCTATTACTCCTCCTCTCATCAGTCACCTCTTTTCTAGCTATATTATCCTTCACATTGACAGTCCCTCCACTGTTTCTTCCGTCTTCGTCTGCTCTCATAGTTATCCACATTTGTACTCAAAACTTTCCTCACAACATTATCCTCATTCCTCCACTTCACATGTCCATACCACAACCGTCTACCACAAAACTTTTAAATTTTAGACTTCCTATGTACTCATTCTTTATTTTATATCAGACGACAAAAGTGATTGCACATTTTTATTATTCTTGTTTTGATATGTTAGCACGTTTGTATGGACAAATACGCTAAAAAACTTCATATTATACTTCTACTTCTTCTTGAGGATCTGGTACAATTGCGCAAAATACATTTGTGCGAAAGACACTTGCGGGAACCCATTTCCACGACTTATACTTGTGTGACAGACACTTGCGCGAGTGGACACTGGCGCGACGCAATGGCTTCATGGGTGTTTTCGTGCATTTCGGGGTCGTTGACAATGAAAATGAGGTCAAAATGAAAATCCAAGATGGCGCCGTGGAAAACTTTCGGTTTTTCCTCCATGAGTGTCTCGAGCTCTACGCTTAGCTTAGTAATTTTAGCCCCATAGCGCGTAACTTAGTAATTTTAGCCCCAAATACCGCAAACATGATTTCCAAAGAAGTGCTACGATAATTCATTATTAATATAGTTTTCCGTGAGTGAAATAGTTTTGTTTAACCTGAGTAATTTTTATTTTTAACAAAATTGTAAGCTAGCTCATCGAAAGGCGTGGATAGATGTATTAAATAAAGTCTGCTTCAACCCATTTAGGTCACTAACCATCTAAATTATAAATTTGTATTTTATGTCTATACGTGAAGATTTGTAATTGACTCTCTGGTGACTATTGTATGTATTTATTCGCTGTAAGTCCTCCATGTTCTGAATAAATAAAATAAAACAGCCGTAATATACTTTTCTCTAACCACAATGAATACTCTGGCTTCTTACTTTGAAAATCATAGACTTTTACACAACAATTTATCCTATACTTACACGTTGCGCGAGCGATGCCGCGGGCAACAACTATCTATAACATTTATAGACTATTTTCGACATTATTTTCTGGGGGTAAGGCACACGTGGGCAATAGGGGATAATCCTATTTTTTTTCCTTTGTCTGTCGGGTAGTTTATTGAAAAGTATTGGACACGTATTTTTTCTTTTTTCACGTGGTCATAAAATTACGGAGATATATTGAGTTAAAATGGCGCATGACGTCACATGTAGGTAAGTTTTATACCTACTTGTGACGGCAAGCCCCCACTCTCCAACTTTAATGAGTTCTAACTAAGTAATTTTTTGATATTTTGATAAAACAAAAAATACGTGTCTAATATTTTTCTATTACCTGTCTGACGGACAAAATAAAATGTCGTTTTCTTTACCCAGTCCGATCCCCTATTGTCGAACTCCACGCGGGCAAAGCCGCGGGCAGAACCTAGTTATTAATATAATTAAAGCTGTCAAACTAAGCTTTCAAGTATGAACCTTTTAAGACCTTTATTATAAAACTAGCTGTACTCGGTATGCGTTGCAATGCACCTTTACTACCTTCTTGTATATTTTACTGCTCTACCCACCTCTCTACCCAACCTTTAGAAATACATATTTTAATTACTAACAAACTAGACCTTGCCAAATCACAATGATTTTGATAGAATATGGGAAAATAAAATAATAGCTATTTATGCAACTGTTGCGTTATGGACGGTCTCTTAATACGACTGCCATTTTTCGGTACAAGCGTAGCGCGTACCGAAATAGGTGGGCACGAGTTATTAAAATACCAATAACGTACACTTGCATACAAGATTTTATCTACGAAGGAAGGAATGAAACACAGATATAGACAAAAAAGTATTTTTAATAGAAACTTAACTACACACTGACTATTGTCATCATAACATTTCTCATATACATGTCTTGATTTCTGGTAGTAAATTATTTGAAGCCCCAACTGCTCTATTTGTTACATCTGGTAGAGTATTTTCCATATCACTTGATGTTGAAGACATTTTTAATAAAATTTGGAATAAAATTTCACTCAGATATTTTTTCCCGCGTCCACTTCTTTTTTATTTAGTCTTTAATAAGTATAAGGCAAAGATCTTGTAGCCGCAACAGCCAAATAGTATACGATACTTTTGTTCTAAACTTGTTCCATTTTAAAAAACATCATTTACATTGTCTCGATTTCGATGTAATATTATAGGTACGAGGCTGTATGTTCAGAATGTCTTTGCTTGTGTTTTAGAATAATTTATGACGATTCGCATAATGCAACTTGTGTCGTTATGGGTATCATAATGAAACCGCTGTCAATTTCGTAATTCGAATATAACGAAACCGAAGTAGATAAAGAATGTTATTTTATTTTAGACATAGACAGCTTTTTAACATAATGGACATGTCGAATATTTGGTTATATGATTCAGCGATCGGGAATAGTCCATTTTCGCATCTGATTACTTTAAAGTGATTTAATTACTCTCAAACCTTTAAAGGCATTCTACTCGTTTGAATCCCACATATAGGTTCGCCGTACCAGCTTTCCGGCTATCGGCTCCGTCTCATAAGACACCTGTCCAACTGCTGACGATTAGCAATAAGCGATTAGTGGTTGCGAGTACAAGAGAGTAGGCGAGCTACGAGTTCGTATTCGGCTAGTCTAGCCGAATACGAACTGGGCCATGAGTGATTTCGCAACGTTACCACCGCACCGCGTCGTCGGAAGATTACTCGCTGATATATGAACAATATTGTGCATGTGTTAAGCGAGAGTCTCTCAGCGAGGGTCGCGGAGTGGTACTCTTTTTGCCAGCTTTTGTCGCTACTCGCGGGCGCGGCGGTGGTATGAACATTCATCACTTAACTATTAATATATCGTCACCCACCATCTTCAATTCAATTATTTATTGCGTATCCTATAATATCTCCATCCACAACACACAATCTTTCGTTCGTATTTGGAGCGAGAAAATCATTGATAGCTAGTCGCTTCCTATCGACGATTGGATAGGCGCCTGTGTCGGACTGGCTTAATGTCAGTCAATGCAGTGAGACTTTGTCGATAATTGAATTCTAGAGGCTCAAAACAGAGCCTACGGCGTAGACCTGTCGTAGCACTATAGTATTCGTGGAAATGTGCTTAGTGTCAGTTGCAGACACATTCTAGATATCAATTAATCCCAATACCCACAACCTGCCAATTTCAGTTGAAATTAATTATGCATTATCCATTGCACACGGGTTAACTTGAAATATATACAAGGTGTTGTTTTGCATCCTCGTCTAATTCGAGGAAGTAACTATGCTAATGATTCTCGTCTTTTCGAACTTTTTTGGTTCCGTTGCTACGCGTGTTTTTTTTTTTAAAAGGATTTTTTATTGATCATTTTCGTGGTAGTTTCTATTTGAACGAGACTAATGTAGTCGATATTGTCAATCCGAACACTGAGAAAGCCAGTCAGTCTATTAGTGCCATGTATGAATAGAATTAAGATTTGACAGTCACGACACATTTGCTTTTATAATTTCAGTGTTAAACACACACAATGGGCCCGATTTGAAACATCTCCATGTTTCAAATCGGGCCCATTGTGTGCACCATTGCTGGTTCGATTCCCGAGTGTGGCCAGCGAATTTTCGAAAATCTTTGACGGCACATCATATGTTTCTTTTTGAAAATAAAGGAAGGTTTCCTTTGAGTAAAAAATTTGCTATCTTCAGAATTTAGAGTAGTTTCCTTCCAGGCATTGAAAAATTCCACCCTGTATATGTCATCACACGTAATATCACGCCTTAATCCCGAAGGATTAGACAAAAGTATACCTTATAGTACGCCCACATGTCATCAGTTATGTTTAAATTCCAACCTGACGGAAAACCCAATAAACTCATGAATAAATTATTATGAAGCTGATATGATAAACTATTTTATTTGTACCTACATTTGTTTGTAATAACTTACATTATAAACATATCTGTGTATAAGAAATTTATTTTTTTCCTATTCACTTTTATCACAATAACAAAACAGCCGTATGAAATACACGCGCGCACGCCTGGGGCAAATCAGCTTGTGATAAAAGTTAATGAGTAGTCGCATTCACTCTCGTTATTTTATTGAGCTTCTAAATAACATTTTGTTGTTTTCTTGTTGTATTATTTCTATTACATAAGTTTATCGAGGTTAATCTACTCATGGACATTGAGCGAAGGCTGGTCAAACTGAAGAGTCGAATGCATGACTGTTTGCACGCCATCTTGCGTATCTAGTAGAACTACGTAAGCATAAATCTTGTAATACTGCCATCTCTTGGTGAGTTTTAGAAATGGTAGCGTTAAACGTTTTGGAAGTCGCATAAGAAGTTTCACATCAAAAATTAATCTAAAATCGTTTTTCAATTTGTAAAAGATGTCCTCGCTCTACATACGAATGAAGCAGTTTCTAGAAATAAATTATCAAACGTCCTCTACCTGTTTACCAGTAATAATTATCTAGTAATTTTATAATATTATCAAGATTGAATAAATAGAAGACATACCAATTATAAAAAATAAAATAAAAAAGCCTTTTAATACTTGCTTAATTAAAGTACAGTATTCAGTAACAGTTAACATGCAAAAAAATATTTAAGATTAAATTTTATAATACTATGTTTATATATTTCAATTAATTATGACTTCATATAGTTAAATAAATATTAGATTTAAAATAAAATATTAATTAACATTGATTTAGTTAAAGTTATTTATTTAGCAAGAACCCTCTCAATGAAAGGTAAAGGCCTCCTCCAGAGATGACCAGTACTCTCTATTCTCTGCCGCTCGCGGCCATTGAGTACCTGCTACTTTTACGATGTCATCTGCCCAGCGTGCGTTTGGTCTTCCTCTCTTTCTCTGTCCTAGTGGCCCTGCCCATGTTGTTGTCTTTTTAGTCCAGCGATTGTCGCTAAGTCTCGCAACATGTCCAGCCCATCGCCATTTGAGTTTTTGTGAATAGCTGAGAGCGTCAATGACTCTAGTTTTTTGTCTTATGTAAGTGTGGCGGATCTTTTGGATTTTCTTAATTTTCAAGATGCTTCTCTCCATACTCCTTTGGCAGGATGTAATTTTATTTTTTGTTTTTCTGGTAAATTTCCAAGTTTGGCAGGCGTAAGTTAATGAGGGGAGTAGGCAGGTGTTCATGACTTTAGTTTTCAACCGTATAGTCATGTCGCTTTTCAGTATTTCTTTGAGGTTCCAGAACTTTTTCCATGTGATGTTGATTCTTCTCTCTACTTCCAGTTCGTGATTTTGTTGGTTGAATGAAACTTGCTTTCCCAGATAAGTGTAGGCATCGACATAAATTAAAGGTGAATTTTCGAGATATACAGGTCTTTTAGTATGGTTCGTCATGATGTTAGTTTTTGTTAAGTTAATTTTTAAACCTACTTTACAACTTTCTTCGTGTAGAGTGTTTATCATTACTTGCAGTTGATTTGTACTTTCGGATAGCAGGACTATGTCGTCGGCAAATCTCAAGTGACTTAAGTAACATCCATTAATATTTATGCCAATTTTTTCCCAGTTTAGTTTGCTAATGATGGCCTCTAGCACCGCTATGAAGATAGTTGGCGAGAGCGGGTCTCCCTGCCGTACACCTTTACTTATTTGTATGGGTGGTCCTGTAGTTTCCAGCTTCACTCTGCTGGTATTGTTTTCGTAGATATTTTTTAGGACTTTGATGTATTCTAGTGGCACTTCTTGAGAGAGTAGAGTTTCCCAAATTGATGAGTGGAGCAGAGAGTCGAATGCTTTTTGGTAGTCTATAAAGACAATGTAGAGTGGTCTCTTGAACTCTTGGTATTTTTCTATCAACATTTCTAGCGAGTGTATGTGGTCCACTGTTGAAAAACCCCTTCTAAAGCCCGCCTGTTCAATAGGTTGGTATTTCTCTGTGCTTTCTCTTATTTTTTTCTCTATTATTGAGGAAAATAGTTTGTATAGTGAAGGTAGTAAGCTTATCGGTCTATAATTACTTATGTCCTTTGGGTCTCCCTTTTTATATAGCAAGATGATTTCAGATTCTGACCATTGACGAGGAGTGTACGAGCTGTTCAGTATCCGATTGAACAGTAGAGTAAGTGGTTTTGCTAGATACGCGCATCCAGTCTTTATGGCTTCATTTGTGATCCTGTCGGGGCCTGGACTTTTCTCCAATTTTAGTAATTTAATCCCTTTAATCACTTCGGATTCGTCTATGACTGCTCTCGCTTCTACTCTATTTATACATACCAATTACTGAACATCAAAGCTGTTGAACTTGATTCGAGAGCAATTACGGCGTTTTATTCATTGCATAATTAGTATAAAACAAGTTCTTCAAATCATACATCAGTTCTTATTATAACCCTGACATTTTTAGAACAAATTGTCTACCTATGTCGGATATGCAACATTCTTTAAAGTGAAAGCGCCGAAGTACGGCGCGAAATTCAAATTTTCCTAGATTTTTTACAATTTGCAAGTATTGTCGGTTTGTATATTGATTAAAATAGGATTTACGACTGTAACAAATATGGCTTTACAGAGTTATAATCATTAAAATCATCAATGCAACCCTCAGTTCATGTAACCTCATTGAATAACTTTTTCATGAAATACTCATAGAAAGAGGATTAAATGAACTGAGGGTTGTATTGATGATTTTACAGATAATAAATCAGAAACTACATACATGTAATGTGTTTTTTTTTATCCATGGACTTTAACCGAGTTTATGTTTCTGCTGACGCTTTTTTTCCCCTGTTATTATTACGTGTTTTAGTGTTTTAGGTAATTAGGTTTTCTATATCAAATGATTCTAATTAGATCACTTTAAGATGTTAAATATTGATTTAAAAATCTGTTGTTCTATAAATTGTTAGAGCTCCTTCAGCCTGTGATACAGGATTATCCCTGTCATTGCGATATTTTTTTTTGTTCTATACCATACCTGGGAACCTTCTAGTTACGTAGATATTAGGGGTCAAAGTTCCAACTTTTTGACAAGTATTTTTTTAAATACAAGTTTTTAATGTAAGATTTTTACTTTAAACACCTCCATGACCTCCGTACTAATCAATCCGTCCATTAGCACAATGTTTTGAGTGCCTTACATTGAGTTCTACCACAAAACATGATTTTACACCCCCCAAAAAAAAGTCGTTTCTCAGCAATAATTTTTGCGTAAAGTTACTTAATTTCATGTACAGAATGCTTGGCTTCGTGATGAGGTGATTTACACGGTGCATACATGAATGTGGACTGTACGTTTGTTGAGTTTTCGCAGTACAGCACTTCTAGTAACATTTTAGTATAGTCATATAGATATTTAACATAAATATATAACATTATAAAGGTGTATTAAAAAAAAAAGTATGATAAAGTTGGAACTTTGTCCTCAAATGTGTATAACTAGAAGGTGCGCAGGTGATCCAGAACAAAACAATTATCACAATGACGGAAGCAACAAGTGCCTCTCGGCTCGTTTATGGATATCTTTACACGTTTTATTAATAAAATGTAATACTAATCGACATTTTTATCATAATAAAATTGTCGATTAGTAGAGAATGATAAAAATGTATTGCCAGTAGGCAATACATTTTGATGTTTAAATAAGTAGTGTAGTGACACTACTTATTTAAACAACTGTTTATTTAACTGGATTTTGCGGAACGGTACTGTATAAAGAAAATTTAATAATTATTTACCTTGTATTTTCCCCATATAATTATTATTTTGTAATCGGCTTATATTCAAGACTGCAGCAGACACGTAATTACAGAGCGCAATGAAATCATTTTTGGCATCGTTGAAATAATTTCCAACTTTTTAATTAATTATTAATAGCGAGGTTCGCGGTTAGATTAAAATGCATTAATACCTGATCAACAAGACATAATTACGCGAATTCAATAATTAGTGGTTATAATTAGTAGCTTATTGATAAAATATTATTTCCCTATTTGAATCGGTTTTTGTTAATTATTTGTCAAGGGTTTTATGTTATACTCGTACGGATAAAATTCATGTTGCCAGCCCTGCTTATTAACTTGTGTAATAGGTATTACTATTTAGTTGTCCTGTGTGAATATACATGGCATTTCATGTGCTGCATTTACTTTTTGACTTTGTGTACAGACGTTCCAACACATCGTAACATGTAAATCGTCAAGAACGACTAATAAGACAAGCACAACCAATTCAATCATTTGGAGAGTAGTGTGTTTATTTTTCACGCAGCTACTTGGTTCCATGTAGAGATAGTCGTATAAGTATTTTAAGTTCTGGTAAACTAGGAAAATATAATACAATTTAATAGGGGAAATACTGTAAGTAACTCGGTACTGTCTAACCTCATAATTGTGTTCCGGGCGTTCCGGCTAGTAAGTCTCTTTGTTGTACATACAGATGTACAATAGTAACGCCAACGGGAACTGTTTACCACGATTAGCTTGTGCGCTGACATTAAGAACATAAACTCATTATCTCTTCCCCCCTACCCAGGGTAGGTACCTAAGGTAGGTAGGGGGGAAATGATAATGGGTTTAGTTACCCTACTAGGCTGAAGCTACAGAACGCCACCGACGACGACACCTAAAATCCACGCACTCGCATTGTAATTGCTCTACATACATCGACACCGGAATGAGATTTATTTGTCTCGAGATGTGAAGACGTATGTCGTGGATGTTTGAGTGAGTGAGATGATTTAGTTTAATGTTGACACTTTTTACTCTTTTATTGCAATGTTCTATTTGTTATTTTTCTTTTAATTTCTTATTGTAATTATGTTTTGCTTCATTGATTAAACTGTGCAGTAGCAGTAGTTTAAATTAATACTGTGTACTATGCAGCAAAGTCGAATCAAACGATTTATTTCAACTAGGCCAATAATACAACAATAATAAAATATAAATACAGGAATATAAGAACTTTAACAAGGAGCATGGGTTTCAACTGTCAAGAGCCTGGAATCCAGTGGTTCAACTGTGTAAAAACCGAAAAATTGCCGAAAAAGTTCGCGAGTGCACAGTGAGTTTCGTGTGTCAGACAAATACGCTAAAATCTTCATATACTTCTACTTCTTCTTGAGGATCTGGGACAATTGCGCAAAAGACATTTGTGCGAAGGCTACTTGCGGGAAGCCATTTGCACGACTTATACTTGTGTGACAGACACTTGCGCGAGTGGACACTGGCGCGACTCAATGGCTTCATGGGTGTCGTTTTCGTGCATTTCGGGGTCGGTGACAATGAAAATGTCGTCAAAATGAAAATCCAAGATGGCGCCGTGGAAAACTTTCGGTTTTTCCTTCATGAGTGTCTCGAGCTCTGCGCGTAACTTAGTAATTTTAGCCGAAATACCGCAAACATGATTACCACAGAATTGCTACGATAATTCATTATTAATATAGTTTTCCGTGAGTGAAATAGTTTTGTTTAACCTGAGTAATTATTATTTAAATAAAATTGTAAGCTAGCTCATTTCGACATCGAAAGGCGTGGATAGATGTATTAAATAAAGTCTGCTTCAACCCATTTAGGTCACTAACCATCTAAATTATTGTATTTTATGTCTATACGTGAAGATTTGTAATTGGCTCTCTGCTAATAGCTAATTAGCTGTAAGTCCTCAATGTTCTAAATAAAAAAAATAAAAAAAAATATCAGCTATTCATTAGAAAATTATTTCTTTCTTTACTACGTATTAAAAATTAAATTTAAAATTAAAAAAAACCCCCGACAGAAACACCTCTAAATAACCTAAACTAAATTAATCATAGCGTCGCAGCGTCGGGGGTCCGCTTTATTTTGTGCTTTCGTAGAAAAGAGGTGATGCCCTTCAAATGGATGAGCAGATTTTCTCGAAACATAGCTAAGAACACTCTCGATTAAAACACCTTTCAAATGAAACCTATTTTACCAAAATCGGTTCATCCGTTTAGTAGCTACGATGCCACAGACAGACACACAGATACACACGTCAAACTTATAACACCCCTCTTTTTTGGTCGCGGGTTAAAAAACAGCCGTAATATACTTTTTTTTAACCGGAATGAATTCTCTGGCTTCTTACTTTGAAAATCACAGATTTTTACACAACTATTTATCCTATACTTAGACAGAATCGAGTTGTGAGTGATAGTGGTAGCGGAACCGAGCGCAAAAAAAGAACAAAAGCGAGGCTAGACCGATTTGTGTGCTCATAAACACCGCAATAACTTTAGTTTTTCCGTGATCATGCACCGTGTTAAATATCCCGTTTCCAGTGTTAATGATAATTATTATATTCTCATTTATTTATTTCTGTACATATAATTTACATTTTTAAATTAATATTTCTATATCAAATAATATTAAAAAAAAAACATTTAAAATAAAAAAATTATAGGAATGACTAAATATCAGATAAAGAAGATTACTGAAACAAATTATAAAGCTTGGATGTGGACTGTTGGAATCTGAACTTTCAGCGTTGAGCCGAACATAGGAAGCCCAACAGCTTCAAACCGTTGAATAAAAGACCACTCTAATATTGCTATCTACCGATTAGTCCTTCCAGATCGTTTTTCCCTAGACGCTTCCCCGTTCGGACCGCGTGAATATTCCCGTGACCAGGCTGTTACAATTAAAACAAAGGCGTTATCACTGTATGCTCCCGCCAGCGCCATCTCGAAACACGAAATGGAATCAATTTTTCCACAGAGTAGTGAAACTACAGAAGTTAAACAATCCTCAGAGTAGCGGAACCCTTTATAGAGAAGAAAACTGAAAACACATCGGTATGGAGAGTCAATATCAATGTGATTTAAGTTTCCTTATGAACTTATCTTTATCTCTGTTTTACAATACAACTTTGTAAAATCAAGGCAGAAAAGAACTGCCTAACGTAAATAATGATGTTTGTAGAAACTTAAAGTAAAACCTACTAAAGTTAGTAAAAATGATTACTGAAACACAAATAAACCTTTAAATAATAACATTCATATCATGCCCAACACGTATGCAAGTGCCCAACACGCGCACAACACACAAATTAAACAATCTTTAAGAAACTGACTTATTATGAAAAGTCATAAGGAACGCTTATCAAATGAATTATTTTATTAGTTGCCTTTACAAGTTAAGAGGAGTATTACAAAAAAACGCGAGATTGCATGGTTTCCTCGATGAAATTGGATATCTTCCGTTAGTTGCATGAAATAACAATTACGTGTTACAAATAGTTCGTTTTCTCTACTACAATAAGCTCAGAGTGAATTTTAGATAACTTATTTACTTATTGAGTAATAATCATTCTCCCGATGCATGTTTAGGCAAAAACTCACGGAGACATGATTTGGGAGCTCTAATTTGTAGATTCTATTGAATATTGAACATCATTTTTTTTTTTATTTATGTCCCTAATATCCTATACTTTAATAATCACAGAATAAATTTTCGTTATATGCCTTTCATGTAAGGAAAAAAAAATTGTACACAATTCAATTATCGACCAAAAAGGCTTCGAAACAAGCCTCAATATCTCCAAAGTCCTACATCATCTTGAAGTAAAATTTACACCAAAATTATCATCAACATTTGCTTGAATTACACTATTTTTTTTACTTTTTAAATCGCTACTATATTTTTTTAATTAATTAAATAAAACTACCATATATTTCACTGCGCCGGCCATCTGCGATCAGTATTGCGCGAGCGCTTGTCGAGGTCGGATCTATGTCAGTTCATTTCGCGCGCTGCTCGTGTCGATACTATCGTGGTGTGCGTTGAGTGCCGTATAAATGTTGCTTGTGTGTGCGTGCTAGCGTATCGTCAACTACGAGTACTACGACCGCAACTCTTGATCGTTGTAAGTATTAACTTTCGTATAGTATAATATTTCAATTAGTATAAATTTTGCATATTTTTATTTATACCACATAGTTAACTCATCATAGTTATTTTGATTTTAGCTGAGGTTTCTTACCTGTCGAAATGGGGAAAAATAAATACAAGTATCAATGCGTCACTAAATGTAAAAAGAGAAATATCCTTTTTCTGGAGAAGGCAAGAGAAGCAAGGTAAGGTATAATTTTTTATATAATATTCTAATCACATGTTCGGTAGCCCGCTATCATTGTACCTATTCGTAGAAAGTTCATTGCCCCTGGGCGTAATCTAAACATTCATAAAGCATTTTGTTACCAATAATTAATTTAATTGACCTTATACATAATAGAGAACCACGATAAGAACAGATCTATGTGTACAGAAAAATGAGTAGATATTCATGCTTTATAATTCTTATAGAATGAAAAAACGAGGTACTCCGGAGAATACTGTTGCTTCAACCTCAAGTAATCTCGTCGAAACGATGGATATGGTGACAGATTTTTTTTTACCATTTTATGTATAGCTGTGGAGAGAATAAGTTCGATAGTTTTTTAAGTCTTTATCACACTGGAGCCGAGCTTTTCAAAGTGAAAATACTTAAAGTTTAGTTTTTAATCGAAGAAAATATCACTTCTAGGACGAAACTTCATGAATTATCTATGTACAGTTGCGAGCAATGAAATATACACATGCTTTTCAAAGTGTTTTTTTGTGCTTTCACTTACATAATTAAATAACATCTTATCTCAAAGTAGAGACGAGACGAAGACGTAGTTTCACGAGAAAAACGCTTTAATTTTTTTCTTAGTGCATTACTCTTTATTAGTCGTGCCTGTTTTACCATGCTTGCTTATTTTATTTTTTAGAATCTGGAACACCAGTTTGAGTAGCGAAGAAAAGAGAAGCCAAAAATGCCCGTAGTTTGATGAAGCGAACCAAACGCAGCCGCAAGTGCATTAATTTTAAACAAAAAGATAGCCAATATCAGCGCCCAGATATGAGCGCAGAAGATTATGAGAATGGAAAAAACTCTATTTCTGAAAAATCGTCAAGATCAATGTGCAAATCGTTACGAAATAGAACGAGCTACTATTTTACAAGCTGAAAGCGCTTTGTGGCTGGATTTACGTCGATGCATTGTTACGGCATCAACATTTTCAAAAATATGTAAAAGACGGCCTAACCAAAATTCTGCTCCTATTGTTAAAACTATTTTATATAGTTATAATCTAGATAATATCTCATCCATCAAACATGGTGGAGACAACGAACCTGTAGCACTAGCCCAATTGAGCAAACAAGAAAATATTATAATAGAAAAATGTGATCTACCTTTGACACGGCCGTTCGAACAAAAAAACTTAAACGTTTTAAATTTTGACCACCAATTTTGGATTTTGAATATGTTACCCAAGTTACAAGCATTTTATGAAAAGCTCGATCAATGCCGTTGCGGCAAATATTTTTCTAATCTAAAAATAATCTATGGTAATTGACTGTACAGAATTAAAAAAAAAATTAACATTTGTATGATTTATTCATTAAAACAGGTTGCAACCGTACTATTTATTTATTTACACACACAAAATATATAAGACAGACATATTTGTTTGTCAAATATCGTTATAGAATGCGATGGTATAAAGGTATTGTTTATTTTTCAAAGAAATTTGTTCAAGCACATCTGAATGCTTGTGTTTCATGTGGTCGGCTTTTACTTTCTAGTAATCATCATTAGTAAATGCGCTGGTATACATTGTTTTATACTTGAGACAGACACCTGATATCATAAATACTAGAGTGAACAATTAGCGCTAATTAACTGTCCGTAAACCTTTATGGTTTGCGCGCAGGTAGTAGTGATTCCTGGACCTGGGTTGTAAAACACGTCGTTTTTGACCGCGTTAGGAAAGTGATATCCAAGATGACTTGAATGAATTTTTTAATTAATACGAACAGCGCTGATTATAATATTCTCTCTTTTAAAATTTCTCACAAAAGTACTTTCATATTATTGTCTATAGTACCATATTTCCATTTCTGTGCTACTGATAAAGTTTAACAATCGATTACTGCGTAACAATTAAAATATTATGTATACATACGTCAACACTAAGAATCTTAAATAATTTAAAATATATCAAAATAAATTAATTCCACCTTTTGAAAACTTATACAACGGAAGATCAAGATCGTTTAGTCGGAATACTTGCAGTAAAATGGTGCGAGCGAGAGAATAGAATGAAAGAAAGTGTCGCTCGCGTAAGTCGCCGCCCGCTCGGTGCGTAAAATACCTAAATTACCGTAAAGCCGAAATGTAAGAGGGCTCTTAAGCCTACACACGGAAAAAACATTAAGCTTTTCTCAAAATCATTGACCGTCGAGATAAATAAAAAAAAACGGGCCAAGTGCGAGTCTTACTCGCACACAGGGTTCCATAGCCCCAAACAATATAATGACAATGTTTTGAACGGTCATTCATTAGTAAACCTTCACTCAAACGCAAAACTAAATTTGTTTTTCATAGTAATTTAATGAAAAACAAAGTTACTGCTGCAGTTTGGTGAAAAAGTCCCATATCTCAAAAACTACATATCAAATCTTATTCAAACCAATTTTCGTTGAAAGTTTTTTTTACGGTCTACATCCCCATATTTTTTTCAGATTTTTTCTCTTGTTACTTTAGAAATTAGAGGGGGGGGGGGACACTCGTTTTACCACTTTGGAAGTGTCTATCTTTCAAACAATTGACTTTGAAAAAAAATGGTTTCAGGAACCTCAATGTCATTTTTACACCCCACACGTATAGGTTTGTATAGTTTTTTTGTTTTTAGTTTCAATTTCATGTATGGGGGGATATCCATATCTATATATTTTTTTTAAATTTTGTTCAAAAATCATAATGCGGTTCACAGAATACACCTACCTACCAAGTTTCAGCTGTGTAGTCCTAATAGTTTCGGAATAAAGTGGCTGTGATACGGACGGACAGACAGACAGACATGACGAATCTATAAGGGTTCCGTTTTTTGCCATTCGGCTACGGAACCCTAAAAAGTAATCGTTTTCATCGTATGCCTGTCTACCTGACTACCGTCGCATCGACGTTTTGTCAAAATAACTGGCAACAAAAAACATGCCTAGGTGTGTCTCTGGATCGAAAGATCTGGAAGTCATGGGAAAAGATATGTAAGTGATGACTATGAGGGAGAACTCTTTCTCCAACACAGGGATGACACAATACACAAGCTAACAATAACGTATATTGACAGGTGCGGTCGCAATATCTGATCCGTGATCCATGAAACAAAAATTAATTTGAAATCTAATTATTAAAGTATTTAGTACCGACATCACCACAGATCCGAATAGGTAGAGTTTATTTATCCTGGCTCATGTGGATATTAATTCCCTATAAAATGAAGATGTTACATAGGGATGTTTATCCACACGTTACTTACTTCCTTGAAATTTAGACAAATAAACTCAACCTATTGCAGAATACTCTGTACACCACACATCAGTGGACGGTCGTTATGGTACGTGCAGACCGACACTGTCGCATAGCATAAGATAACGCGTGGCGACGAAAGTTTGAAACAGAACCGCGTTTCATCTCATCATATGCCAAGTCTTTTCCTTACTAAGTTGGGGTCGGCCACCAGTCTAACCGGATGCAGCTGAATTTACAAAGAGAGACTGCCCATCTGACCTCCACCCGATGAAGATAGACCCGTGCGGCAGTTATTATAAAACCGCGAAAATAAAGCTACGAACATTATTTTTACGCTGTGTCACTAAGGTAGCTGTTCCACCGCTAGCGGTTAACGAGAAGAGCGAGTGAAGATAGCACGTAAATCGAGTCCTTCATTGGCCCCATTTCTCGCCGGGCGCGATATGAATACTACGAACAACGATTAATTTTAAACACATTGAACCTACAATATTAAGTAAACTTATTGAGCGAAAAATTGTCAATAGCTAGTCGCTTCCTAGCCGGTGACGCGGACGGTGAAACGGGTGCGTATCAGGGAGCGTCCTGAAAGTATTCGTTCTGAAACATTCAAATGAGACAACGAGCGCCATCTATCGAACAAACACAGAAAACGACAGGTACTTTAACTTTCAGCTGCGGTACAGTCACGGACTTTAATTGATAAGCCACTTGCCACTGTTCGTATTTTAGTCGTGTAATGCAAATCGGGTTTATTCGGTTAGATTCGTACATAGTACGAAGTGACTACCCAAAGTCAACCAATAGGGATGATGACTGGGTAAAGAAAACGAAATTCTATTTAGTCCGTCAATCAGGTAATACAAAAATATTAGATACGTATTTTTTGTTTTATCAAGTTAACAAAAAAATACTTAGTTACAACGCATTAAAGTTGGAGAGTGGGGGCTCACTACGTCACAACTAGGTATAAAATGTACTGAGCCGTGACGTCATGCGCCATTTCAACTCAAAATATCTCCGTAATTTTACGATTACGTGAAAAAAGAAAAAATACGTGTTCAATACTTTTCAATAAACTAACCGATAGACAAATAAAAAAAAATGAGTCACCATCCCTATTGCAGGTCTAGCAACCGTTTCCTAGCGACAATTTGTTTTAGCGTCACCATAGTAACGCGTGGCGTCCAATATGACGTTCATGACAATTATTCGATTCACCAAAAAAGGAAATAATCCTGTCTAACATTGACATTTCAACCTGTCTGAAACCTATCCAACATTTTCAGAAATAAAAAGTATTTGATGAGCTCTTATTCAAAGGAGGTCAGTAAGAAATAGATTGGATAAAAGTATGTAACATTTTATGGATTTTTCATAGACAACTTATTAGCAATTCTTCAAATACTATGGATAAGACTATTTCCGATTACTAGTAATATGTCATCCTGTTTACGAGCATGCGATTTGGGTTCGTGTTTAATCGTGTAATCTCGTGAATGTATAAAACTGCAAAAACGGAAAGTTTGAAAGTGGCTCATCAATTAAAGACCGCGACTGTACATAGCTTTGTTGACCGTCCCTTGAACGGGTAATACTGAATACAAAAAAAAGTAATTAAAAAACAAATAAACGTAATTGCGATTACTTTGTTTTATTTCCAGCTATTTAGTTTAATAATGTGAATGATTTCAAAGTCATGAAACTGTTGTCATGAAACTCCTAGCGCTATCTAGTATTGACGTATGTAACCACCAAAAAAACCCAAAGAAACCTTGAAAGTTTTCCGAGTCTGGCTACATTGGACGCTAATCCTAACATTGGAAAATTGATAAAATACAATGAGATTCAGTTGGCCTCTTTTCAAATTAAAAACTCCATGTTTGAAGTATAGTCCTCTCCAGAAAGTGACAAGCAACGCCATCTATGTTCTGCAATGTAGGGTAAATACAGGAGCAACGTCAAACATCGCCGGCTACATTGAAACACCGTTTTAACCAAATACCGGTAGATGGCCTGAATCACCATGCTCAGTCATACCAAAGGCGAGATAGCGAACTGTACCGTACTTCAGTTTGTTAACGTCAAAAGCACCGCCTTGCGCTGATAACTTCATAGGGATTTGTTTAAGATTTTTATAAATGTTTTACATATTAAACTTCAGGCCCGTCGCCCTACAGATGCCATTACCATTCAGTGTCAGTCAAGTGAGGCGAACATTCCTTAGAATACTAATGCCAACTGTTGCTTCAAATATGTATAATGTGCTATCCTTTAACAAACAACGGATGCCTCGCTGACTGATGTACGATAAAATGATTCCATTTAAGTCCGAATACATAAAAGTTTTGAAGATGTCTTCAAAACTCTGAAGACTGTTCGTCGAATAGTGCATCGGAAGGGCTGCTCCACACTTGTAGGGCTCGTCACGTTCGGTTTGGCAGTTTTTATTGAACAACAAAGACGACACGAAGGAACAACTACTCAAATGCACTTTCGTTTAGCTCTTGCTAATCCGAAAAGTTTGGTGTCTTCTAGGTTGTATTATTCTACTATTGTACATGTTTTGTTGACTTGTATGTTGTTAAACAAGTCTTTTTCCGAAAGGATACCTAAATAGATTTGATACTGCCTGACAGATGTGCGAGGGAAATGATAGGTGGATTATGCTGTACTGAATGATACCGACTGGAAAATGTATGTAGCAGCCCTCACAGATTTTACTGCAAACGTTCAATTTAGTTTCGGCTTACAAAGTTATATAAAAAACTAAACTTACCGTGCGCTGAATATGGTGGCGAGAGCCATGTAGCATCCATCAGCGACGCGGGATGAGCCCGTGAAGCAAGTGTCTACGGTCCAGTCCAGCAGTGGACCGATGTCGGGATTGCAGTCCAGGAGTAGGACTATTGTCTCACGGGCCAGCTCGAATATCTGCGGGGAAGGGGCTTATGTCAGGTGCTAGTAAACAAACACGATTTTTGTGAATAAGGTAGACACGGGAAATTAGCCCGGGAAATTCTAATTTGTTAGGTTTTTTGTCGATTGTGGGTAAGGTTCTATGTTGATCGATTCGTAATATAAATAATGACGGTAAAAATATTAATTCTCAAAATTATAATTAAAAAATAAATCATATTTTGTTATTAAACATTCAGCATGACACTGACCGGCAAACTGCAAAAAACCTAATAAAATTGAATTTCACGGTCCATCCTGTCTACCTTAAGAGGTCGTATAAGAAATTGAAAGAATCTTTCAGGTTGTGCAAGAAAACCTACAGAAATAGAGTATTTTAAATGTCAACTCACGTCTGTAAAAACACGTTAATCATCTAAATAAAAATAACAATAAGATTTCGTATATGGCCTCTTAAATTTTACTTTGGTATTTCAGATTACAAAAGGAAAATAGTTTCTCGTCATTCAGGTCGAAAGTTTCACCAGACAGTAGAACATCGTTACGTCATACCTTATCGTTAGTCGAGGAGAGCATCTCGCTGAGCCAGGGATACAGCGAGCCGTCCTCAGCCAGCGCCGAGGGGGCGAAACACGGCCCGCAGCATACCACGGCACTCATAGCCTGCATACAAAAACATCTTTGAAATCTTCAACAGTTAGATCGTGAATGCAACCCCAACCACCTCACCCCACTTCAAGAACAGTAATGTTCCCGAGCACTGCCAACCCCCGGTTCGGGCTCGCCGGAACCTCCCGAACTCAAACAGAATGCCGCAATAAAGCTGCACTAGCAACAAGTGGCAGCGTGTGATGTGTTCAACTTTTCATTGGTAAGTCGGAACACTTTTTGAGCTTTTGAAGTTAGTGAGCAACTAAATGTTGGAAGCAGGCGGGACATTTCATTTGTGCTAAACATTTGAGGACGTAAAAAACACGACTGAAGCCGTGATAAATGTAGCCAAGATCATGCGAAAAAAAAAATCTAACTAGATTATTTTTTTCGCATGAACGTGGCCACACGAACGAATGTACTAGGTGATTCGACGCCAAGCCAATACGACGTGAGATCCGCTACATCGCGCGACCACGCGGGCGAACGTTATCGTGTGAGAACAGTCCAACCTATTTTAAAAGAAGAAAAATAAACTTGGTCTCTGATATGGCAATGCATCTGCGATTGCTCTGGCATTGCAACGTCCTTAAGTGGCGATGCGTATTTATCATCAAAGAGGCCGTCGACTGGTAGCCATCAAAAAGAATAAAAGATATGAAGACGAAAGCTTCTTTAAATATTCGTCGTTCATAGAAAAGGTCGGGCTGCTGTTTATAATATTCTTATCACGCGGATAACTCGGCTTATGCGATGTAGGTAAGATTTACGTGACGTCAGGGTATGATGCATTGGTCATAGGTGGTGTTGTAGTTGCTATCACAAATTAAGATATTTTCATATTATGAAGTCAACGATCACAATGATTACGCTCAATTCAATGGCTGGAGAAACGTTTTGATTGATATACACACAAATAGACAAACATTAGAATGATGTTGTTTTGGCTCCGTTCCAGCTAGTTAGCCGAATTGAGACACATTTACGATTCGCGGTATTATCACGATTAGATCATTTGTGTGATCACCAATGATCGGAAAAAGGTGAGCTAAAATGCCTAAAGTACGAAAAAAAGCAGAGACAAAGTGGAGACGCCGTAAGACAAATTATATTGTTTGTCATTAGTTCTAGATATTAGTTTTAAGTAGAATTTAAGTTATTATTAATTAAGGCGCATTTATCGCATTGGGTTAGCCTGTAATGGTAGATGTGAGTAGATAAATAAATAAATAAAATAAATCTTTCGGGATTTATGTCGATTTTCGGTACATAACTTAAGTACAGCTATATTTAAATAAGTAAAACAACTATCGAATTCATTTAATGTTTTTGTTTGAAAAAAAAAGAGGAAACTCGAAATTTTTTGTTTTTGTGAAATAAAGGTTATCTGCTTATCTTCGCTTGAACGATGTAAGTAAGCTCGGAAGCTAATGTAATTTACATACCAGCTTTAATAATTATATAACTAACAATCCCATCAAAAGGTTTGGTCGCCATTTGATTGCTATGAGGGAGCAAAATTATTGTCAACAATGAGACAAATTATATAATAACTTCGTCCTAGGATTTCTTCTTTTTGTAAAATATGGTTTAACGATAGGATTGCGAGTAGGTATGTACAGTCACGGACTTTAATTGATGAGCCACTTTTAAACTTTCCAATTTTGTAGTTTTATCCATTCACAAAATTACACGATTAAACCCGAACGCAAACCGCATGCTCGTAAACAAGATGACATTTTACTAATAATCGGAAATAGTCTTATCAATTGAGGTTGAAGAAAGACTAATAAGTTGTCAATGAAAAATCCATAAAATGTTACATACGTATATACAATCTATTTTTTACCGACCTCCTTTGAATTAGAGCTCATTAAATACTCTTTATTTCTGAAACCTTGGATTGGTTTCTAGACAGTTGAAATGTCGACGTCAAAGACGATTATTTTGAATTTTGGTGAATCGAATAATTGTCATGAACGTCATCTTGGACGCCACGCGTTCGGATAAAATCGTGGGTGCGAGTTTTTCCGATGTCAAAATTACTAATCATAATTTATCCGTACGCTAAGCGTTACTATGGCTACGGTAAAACAAATCGTCGCTAGGTAACGATTGCTAGACTTGCAATTGGTTGACTTTGTGTAGTCACTCTGTACTATGTACGAATTTAGCCGACTAAACCCGATTTGCATTACGTGGCTAAAATACGAACAGTGGCAAGCGGCTTATCAATTAAAGTCCGTGACTATACAACATTTAAGCACGGACTAAAACATAACATCTGTTTAAATAAAATTCCATAAATTATTCTTGAATAATATTGTTTAAATTTAGATAATAACTTAATCAAGAATAGTTAACTTTAGAATGTCTTAAAAGTCATGTCAAAATCATAAACTTACCAAGCAGTTTGTTTACAAGAGCAAATGTCAGATGTCAGTTGCGGTAAAACGTACTCCATGAAATCAAGCCAAGGTGGTCATGTAAAGCAGGCCCAATAAACGATAAAACAAGCACTACAGGTCAAAAAAAAGAATTATGAGTCAATGCGTACACAACTTGACTTCACTTAACGGAATGCGAAACACCCCTCTACCCCTAAACCCTTTTGTCATTGTTTACGAGTGACAACCAAAGGATGGAAAGAGACAGCTATTCTGAGAAACGAAAACATGAGGCGGAGCCAGTTCTTTACTTGAATTAATAACAATAGAAAAAGTATCTACTGGTTTTTTGAGAACGTCCTCCTTGTTTTTGAAGTCGGCCAAAAAGGAAAATGAAAGTGTTGTCCCGAAACCCCGACATTAGTCCCGAAAAAATATTATAGTCGTAAGGAAGTCTTCACTTTTTTTGTCTTATCTTTGAACTTTAGGTACATTAGCTCACCTTTTTCCGATCACTGGTGATCACACGCGACGTTTCGGTTATCTTGTTTGGAAAATTGAAATAATGAGACGAAAGTGAGCGAAAGTAAATAATTTATAACGTTTTTTGTAGGTTAGTAAGGCTGAGACCACATGAGTCCGTTGCGTCGTCGCGACGTCAACGCTGCGTCGTTTTACATATTATATTTTTTTGTGACATGGCACATCATGCGTTGCTTCGTCGCAGACGACTTTTCAACGGTTCGAAGGACGAGAGACGAAACGGGTAGAGGGTGATTCGCTGCACTGTAGGAGGTCCAGTGCGACGGCGGACAGTTCTTAAAGCAATCAAGATAGATAAATTCTGGAATCTTTTATTATTTCTACTTTTGTTAAGGCGTTGGCGAGAAAAGAACAATAATAGAACACGTGTGTTCAGATCTATTGACGAATGAACACTGCAATCCACACTGAGATGCTACGCTAGTGCGCGTGGCGTACATCGCCCTCTTGAGTTCCGACGTCGGTCGTCGACGTAACGCCAACGCAGGTATGGCACACAATGCATTGATCCGAGGCGACGACGTAACGCACCGAAGAAAACGTGAAGAATACTTTTAAAAAGTTATAATTTCTAAACAAGCATAATGTAAACAGCATATATAGAATAAATTAATTATGTTTTTTTTTTAATAAGCATCATGCCACTGACCCTGAGCGCGGACAGGTTGAGCCGCTCGTCGTTCTCATGCTGAGGCGGCTGCGGCACCAGTGAGCCCAGGTGCCTCACCAGCGGCCCGCACCAACCCGAGAACAGCGAGAACAGGCTACGCAGGAGCTCCTTCTTCATCAGTGACCCGTACTTCTCCACTGTCCGGTGAAATGTTTCGCAAGTTTTAATAACAGTATTCGGAGTGGTACTGAGGCAAATAGTGATATAGTACTGAAATATGAAGAAGTAAGGCACAAGCTGACACAGGCTTTCCGGT
Organism: Cerastis leucographa; assembly: GCA_963082945.1. Taxonomy (NCBI): domain Eukaryota; kingdom Metazoa; phylum Arthropoda; class Insecta; order Lepidoptera; family Noctuidae; genus Cerastis; species Cerastis leucographa. Next base: position 30,556,700 of record OY720378.1, read on the forward strand.
TTTTCAAATTCCACAATACACTTTTTATATAGCAATACGAGTATACATAGCAAAAGGAAAGGTGGCAATGACATATTAGCCTTGGGTTCCCAAAGAAAGCCATGTCGTTAAAATTATGATGGCGGTAAATTACAGAAAATTTAAATCAGGAATCACGAAGACTTCGTGATGTAAATAACGAAAGGGGCTTAGGGACTAACTACATTTATTCAGTTCCATTCGAGTTTCGCTGAACAAGTTTGGTCGCACTTATACAGTTCTGCTACTAACAACCTCGTACTGAACCATCCGTGTACAGCGCTGTTGCGTCAATTTCGGCGCTGAACGTGGACTGTTCCCGACTCCTCATCGACAAGTTGAGACCGAATACAGCGCTGAAAGCGGCGGAACAGCGCTATACTCGGATGTAATACGAGACTTCGGGAGTAGCACCCTTCTCTTTGAGGAAGTTAGTAGGTATTAATAAAAAGGAAAAATACTTCATTGGCCTCGTTTCATTTGGCCGACGCGACTCTAGAAGGCACGACTCCTCGAAGAAAAAGTGACACCAATAATCCGCTCAACCCGATTCTACGTCGATAAATGTGGTTACTCTCTTAGGAAACCTAAGCATAGCATATAATTGGCACATGATTTAAGTGATAACTTGAGTAAAAGCAATAACTGAAGATTTTTATTCTGTGGCTAAGTAATTGGTTGAAGTTAGAACTGTCAAAAGTTAGAATTCTTAGCTTTGCTTTCATTACACAAGAATTTAAACGAAGGAAGAACCGTCGTTCCTCCTCCGTTTAAATTCTTGCCTATTGCATAAAAATGCATTTAATTACTTTAACTTAGAAAGATACCAGGGTTAGAGTTTTTTAAGACTAAAGTGATCAGCGTTTTCGAAAGGGGTACTAACGTGGGAAGCTCTTGATGAGCTCAGTGACAAAGTCTGCGAAGGTGATGCGCTGCTCACGCGCAGCAGGCGCGTCCTTCTCGGCCTCCACCTCCAGGCACTGGCGCACGCCGTCCAGGTACTCCGTGAGGGACGAGTGTAAGCTCCCGCCCTCCAATGCAAAGGCACTGGAAAGATGGACATTAACAGTTTGTTAGGAGATACGATATCAAAAGGCCGACACGATACGACACAGCCCGGGCGGCAAAATCGAATATACAGACAGGGTGGTTGTTATTTGGTTGCAGTCCTTGAAATGGGTTTTACCAGAGCTAAACTACTACTACTACATTTAACAATTTCGTAACAAAATAAAAACAAGCAAACTATCTTCGTACGATCACAATGCTACTTTGTCTGAAACAATGTGGTTATTATCCATACAGTTTCTCGAAGTGGATACTGTGACGCCAATTTTTATTGAACTGCCTTCAAAAGCAAGGATAGTTTAATTGTTTTCTCCAATTATGAACTTACGACGCTGTTAAACCAAAGGTTTGGATTGTTTTTTGATAAATTGGTTTTCGAAAGATTCATTCATTTCGCGCTATCTGAAAAGTGTCAACGCTCTGATTGACGGAGACTTGTCACTTGTAATTATAAATTTTTGGTCAAGAGGAGGAAAATTTAAAAAAAGAACAAAGTTAGATTACTCCAAAACAACCCAGATTGGACCCTAGTTATCGGGTAAAATTTGTTGCATATTAGCTCTAGTATCACCCATTTCAAGGAGTTCACCCAATTACCAATCGCCCTGTAAGTTCAAAGAAAAAAACATCATTCAGCCGGGATAGATGAGGAATGGAGATTCTCCATCGGCATGAACCAAGTGTACACCGAATATGTGCAGTTTTTTGTCCAAGAGATGCTGCAGTTACGAATATGTCACTCAAATTAAAGTCGTAGCACCCCTAAGCGGGCTAATATATCGTAGGTACCTGTTAGCGAAAGTTTTCTTCTGAGCGATGAGCAGCAGCATCTTGTTGAGATGCAGGCGCAGCGCGTCGCGGCGGCGGCGCCGGCGCATGTTCTCCTGCTTGCGGTCCACCGCCTCTCGGAGCAGAGGAAGCAGCTCCTCCATTAAATCTCTGTAATAAATAATGAAAGCGGTAAGAATACGCCAAGTCTTGGTTTCATCTTTCATGAAGAGTTGTGTCCAATTTATAGATAGTTTCGGAATACAATATAAACTATACATCAAGTTGATATAAACTACGTGTTGATACAAACTGGGTGGCGACTAATTTCCAGTTTTTAAGTTTAAAGCTTGTCGAATCCTACTTTAGTTGGACATAGAAGGAAAAACCTTCACTAGAGTTTAACCATTTCTATAATGACATACTCAAATCAGAAACTGGGTGTTCTTCACCTGCACCCATCGAGGAAAAAATGAAACTCTTAACAACAGTGGCCGCGCCATTTCGGTGCATGAATGAATAGTTTATTTTTACAAATTGAGTTGAGTGATATGTAGTATACATTTATTATATATTTGTACCATTGACGGAAGCAAGTGACTAAATCGCCTCCTGTTTACAGTACGAAATAAGGTTGTAAAGTGATCGACCGTCAGTGAAGTCGGTACCAACAGAATATGCGGTAAGCGTTTGTGCTTCGATGCCTTTCATCCTGTATAAACAGTTGATTAGACAGATGATTAAACAGATGATTAGACATGCGTCTGTATATCGGAATTTCATTATTTAGGAATTGCTCAACCTTGTCATTCCACAAGGGTATCGTTAGCCAAGAAAGTTGGAATATATCAATGTCATAATTTTTGTGTAATATTGCCACTGACTACTAACAATGCTTAAGTTTCATAGAAGAAATTGGCCGCTGGAATAGTAAACAATTTGTTGGGCCACTGAGGTAATCTTACTACTATTAAGGAAACTCTTCAAGCTGTGTCCTATGAAAATACAGAGAAGTTATTATTTGTGCTTAAGTAAATGTTGTTCGTATTATTGTTATTTTGGTTTTTTTAATTAGTTAGTAAGTTAAATTATTATAATTGTATACACCTTTTTACACATTTAAAAATAAGATTAATGTGACCATTTAATCAATTAATGTTACTTCCAGTGAAACACAGGATTACCTAGTTCAAGCACAAGTTATGAGTGAACTAGACGTAGATTTAAGAAAACTTGTTTTTAATGTACACCTTATATTTTTTGAATAAATTATTATTTCGTTTATTCATTTTTATAAATTGCTTTTTAAATTTTTAAATATTTATATAGAAAAAATCAATAAAAAAACATTTAAAAATATAAAAAATTGTAGCCCACTGGTATCGGTAACATGGTCCAAGCTACCGGCAGTCAGGGCTCCAGAGAAAGGAACCTCCTAACAATACGAGCCGTGTCCAGGAGTACCGCTTTCTGAATCAAGCCTTGATCCAGCTGCCTAACGAGAGCCTCATTAGGTATCGGTCGAAGGTCATGGCAATTAAGCTATTGTCTGATACTACTATCGGCACAATGATCGCTAAGTCCAAATCCCACATGTCGACAACCTCGCAAGCCAAGTCAATATACTTGATTTGCGTAGCTTTCTCAGCTTTCACGAGGTTCTCGTCATGTGGAACCGTTTTCTCAACAATCATTGCGCGCCGCTCTGATCGATCAACCACCAATATATCAGGCTTATTGGCTGCAATAGTCCTGTCAGTGATGATGGATTGAACCCAATACAGTGTGATATTGCCATTTTCGAGAACTGGGTCGGGCACATACTTATAGTACGGCACTTCCGATTCCACAAGGCTGTAATTCAGAGCAAGTTGCTGATGGATAATCTGGCTACAAGGTTGTGTCTCTGCAAGTGTTCTCCGTTAGCGAGACGAGAACACCCGGAGATAATATGACGGATCGATTCGATTCAATTATTATTCTTATTATATTATATTTATAAATGCGAAAGTTTGAGAAGACGGATTGACGTTAGTTATAGATAGTCTATAACCTGAATTAACACATAGGCTATTTTTTTATTCGGATAGTACGATACCGTGGTACAATAGCCGAACTCCACCCGGGTGAAGCCGTGCGTATAAGCTAGTTAATGATAATAAAGCTACTTACTTAAGTGAATCCGGGTTGATATTGCCGCAGGCAGCCACAGCTGCGTCCCGCACCTCTGGCACCTCGCAGCGCGCCAGCGGCACGGCCAGCTTGTGCAGCGAGCCCGGCGACGCCGCCGCCCCGCGCGCCTCGCCGCCGCTGCGCTCGCTCAGCGAGTCGGGCGACGAGCTACGTCCACGCACACAACATTAGCGACACATACAGCACAGAAGTTGTTATAAGTTTGCTGTTAAACGGGGACTGTAATCGGACTCTTACTTGTACTTTTACGTTAATAGTTTGAAATAGACAACAAGTAATTTAAGTGAACTATTTTAAGTAGCAAAAGTGCAAAATTTAATGTTGCATCGTGGGGTTTGAATATTTTAGTATAGAGCCTGGCCTTGACTTGCATGGCCCGCCATTTTTTTCCGATGGCAACTCTTTTTGCCTGTTTAAATCAGTAGCTAGCATTACTACAGAATTTATCCACTGATGGCGCCATAATTCAGTTCAACTAAAAAAATGGTGAACGAGTAGGCAGGCCAGAATATTAAACTTCACATCTATATAAAATCTCAAGAGAACACATAATGACAACACATAACATAGTAAACAGCGGCCTCCAAGAGTTTGTTTAAAGATTCTCACTACAAATGTAATGTCAGATAAAAGGTATCATTAAAATTATAGCTTCGATTAAGTAATACAGTTATTTTTTAATACAAATTAATTGGCAATACTTCTCTGAACAAAAACAAATGTACTCCTCGTATGGACCAAGATTTTCTGGCGTACGTCGGTCGCCTGGTAAACTAGTTGTCTAATGGTTATTTAAGAGATTATAGCCTCCGCCTTTTGTACGTGACATCAAATATAGTATATCTCCACTAATTAAAGATTTCCAAAGTTTTAGGCTGCCCAAATTCATGTATTAGGCTACTATAAATATTTTGCCAAATAAAAAAGAGCAAATAACAATGCCCAAGAGTACAGTTCACACGACCAAAATTATGATTAGAAAAATGTCAGCAACTTTTGGAGGCCACTATCTTACAACTATACTGTTAAGCTTACCTAACTACTTCTATAACTAATAAAAGCAATAATAAATAATATTGGGTCGACAATAGAAAGCGTTATTAACATAAAATAATAATAAGGACTTAACCAACAAAGCGCTGCAGATGCCAACAAAATAATGAGACACGCGTTTGTACATTATTCTAACGTATTCTGTTAACACGTACATACGAGTCGCTCTCTGTAACGTTTGCTTGCAAGTGCGCGCCACTCCGAGGCTACTAACAACCATTCAATGAACTGATGTTAATGTACTAAGAGTGGCACAGAGATTACAACACATTATGCATTTAAGAAGCTCATAGAAGACAGTTTACAGATAGAGAAGGATCAAATGTAAACGCGCACGTTACAAGCAAATGTTACAAACTCGATGATTTCATGAATTAGTTACTTTTACCCGATGATTGATCATGTTAAACTCACACGAATGTGGCGTTGTCTCTTCGTGTATTCTATGCATTTGTCAGATGAAATAATGATTCTAAGTAACATTAGTAGCTATTTAGGAACTGCTAGTTCTACACTTGCATTTAACATTATTTATTTTTTGTCTATTGGGTACCAGGGTTTAAGATTCGAATATATAGTAATTATGGGTATTCATCATGCCAATGGTTCTAGATCCTAAAACATACATCGATCCTGCTAAATAGTCGCACCACTTAATAAGATGCGTAACTTGTTCTGGACTTCCCTGACAATGACTCGAGAACGGGGTATATGTTTGTAATGATCATGTTCGAGTAACAGCACGCGTAGCATGACCGCCTTAGAAACGGGCTATGTCGACGGAAGAATCAACAAACTCTCTCTGTCTATCTGTCATTATGTCGATTCTTCCGCAAACAAAATTCGTTTCTACAGTAGTCGTGCTAAGCGTGCACTAACACATATTTTGTGACAACAAGTATTTGTGCCGATAGTCAAAATACTTACATTCGCTCAATTTAATAAGCGTTGAAATGGGTACGTATTTGAATATCGAAGATTAAAATACCTACGCTTAAAATACCAATGTACAAAACATCGAAAATTTAAATATCGATTGTATCAAAATGTCGAAAATTGTTATACCTACGCTTAAAACGTCGAAGATTGAAATGCCGAGTTATTAAAATTTCGAATGATTCAAAATATCGAGTGACATTATGCCTAAGTTCAAAATATCAACATTTAATACATCTAAGTTCATAATATCTACGTTAAAAATACCTACTAGTTATGTTTTCGATTATTCAATTATGGATGATGAAGGATTTTTTGTTTAATATTTTGTATTATTGTCACTGATTATATTGTACATTTACGTACAAATGTGTTTTTTTTGGGTTTTTCATTATGTAAAAATAATTAAAGTACATTACATGAGGTTTTCCTTGTTTTTTTTGTAACCACCTAGTAACTGATTACCATTTAGCAAACAATCATGCAGCAATCATGCAACATGCAAGCAAGCATGGTTCTGTCCCGGCTCCGGCGCTGCAGGGCTCCGGCAGTCCCACGCGAGCTTAACGTCGCACATGGTCTAAACGCTCACCACCGCATCTTCGGCCTCTTGGCCGGCTTAGCCGGCCAGCCTCAGCTGCGGCGGCGGGTGTTAAAACCACTTGCTCCTCAGTTCGCGGGCTGTCTCGCCCCTCCGCGCCTACGCGATTCTAAATTACACTCTAGGGGTAGGGCAGACAAGACTACGTGTAGTCAGTTTTGCAGCGATACGTTTCTGTCACTAACTTTAGTAGCACAACATAAATATTATTGACTTTCAAGAAAATATTTTAATTTAAAGACCTGCTTTAGGTATATGCTTGTACACTGGACACTGATTTTCATGGATAAAATATGTCGAAATTGTTCCAAAACCGAATTGGGGCACCCCGAATTTACGTAGAGTTTTGGCTGTTACCCCTAGAGTGTATATAAAAATCCGGAGGCGCGAAGAGAGGGCAACCCCCGCCCGCTGTAACAAAGCATAGGCACCCGTGGGAGCCGAAGCTGCGGAGGTGAACGTGTGTTACGCAAGGGCGAAGGGGTTGCACTTCCCGTAGCGCCGGAGACGTTGCAGAAGCAACCTTTTTCCACTCATACTACTTATATCAAAATTTGTTCGATATTTTAACTTGTACGTATTTTTATTTTATATATTTTTTTTAATGAATGTATTATTTGTTGAAAATTAACCCATTTTTACACGTAGGTATATTAATTTTCGATGTTCAAATAATATATGTATCCATCGATATTTAGGACGTTCGATAGTTTGTATTTCGATATTTGGATCTTTCGATGTAACTTTTGTAGATATTTAGATTTTAGATATATTGGACGTAGGTTATTTAACCATTCGATAATATGAACTTTCGTTATTTTAATTTTCGATTTATGGTCGTTCGATATTTCCATTTTCGAACATCGATATTTTAACAGTAGGTATTTTAATCTTCGATATTCAAATACGTACCCGTTGAAATTAATATTTAAAGATATAAGATATTATACATATATTACTATAATTAAAGCCGAATTTTCTTTTTGAAAAACATGATAAAAAATTATCATGACGCGATACTCGTCATCACAAATAGCAACTACTGTCACGTCTTGTAGAATAGCAACAAACGGGAAAATTATACGTTAGAACATGTACAGCCATAGCCAAAGTTATATATTACCCCCACAGTGTCTCCGGACACGCCGAGAGGAAAAGCGCACTGTCGGGGCAGAAACAAAAGTATATACAAATCAAAGTAAACACAACCACGTGGGCCGTGGTCCTAGCTGTCAGTGAGTGGCACGCACACTGCCGCAACGGAGCACAACAAGATCAAACTGTTACTCATACTTAAGGACCACACAATACAAAACGGAAAACGTGTGAGCAACAATTGAATGTCTGCCTGAAAGTAACAAGGAAGAACGGACAGAGTAAAATAATCGTGAACATTCATGTTGACAGCTGACGGGTGTACAATGACAGTTACAACATCTAGAGGTATATTTAAAAATCCCACCATTATATTTGACTAGTGTTCAAAGAATTCAGCTGTCAAATATAATACAAATAATACGCTACGCCTACAGGGATTATCTGTGGTCTCGGGGGGTATATCTGTGGTCTTCAGCTTACCGGTCTCCGGCGAGAAGCGTTTCATTTTCAAATTATGGCTAGCTGACAGGGCCGTTCATGAAATGTAAATTATATAATTTCGAACAAGATGAATTGTAAGTGAAAGTACGGATACAGCAAACTACGACTTTAGCAGGCATGTATATTTAATTTTCTCCAATCGATCATCATAATGTGGTGCACAACTGGCTCCGTATTATCTGCATATTGCGCACTTTTGGGAGCAAACTATCTTTATAGGAGGTATATATTTCCGTCCGCTATTTACAGAAATCTTAGCGCTCTTACGCAGTCATTTTCTCTGTAAACACACTCTGTATATTAGCCGTGTGCTACTAACTCATCTAGACAGGTCCGCTAACATGCGCCGCAGACTCCTAGCTTAGTATCCAAGCTGCATTCAAAGTAACTATTGCTTAAACCGTAAGTTCTCTATTTCTAAGCGCTATTATCAACACAATTTGTATTTGTGTGACCCTCTCACAAGCAATCCTTAATTTGCATCTAAACTAATATTTGAATTCATCCACTATGAGTTATGAGCCAGTATTAACATGTTGTCAGTTACAAACATAAAGAGAAGGCTACATGTTATAGACGCATGTATGGTGAGTGTGTGAGTGTGGATCGCGACCGTGACCACCGAGTGACTGCACAAACACATCCCCGCCAGGCGCGGGCAGGCGAGGAACACAACGTATGGAATGCGCTAGCTGTGCTCTGACCTAGGCGTGATGATGAGCGATGTCCACTACAGTGACCTTCGAATTATGGTACACACCCGGCAAGGCCACTGAGTACCCACAATGAGGAATGGCGCGTGTCGATTCCACCCTAAATATTGTGAAGCGCTCGATTGAGATAAGTATGCAACTCAAAAAAACACTAACCGCGGTATCCACAAAATACTTTAAAACATAAAGAAATCAAACTGCGAAAGTCTTACAATGCTGATACAAGGTATGAGAAGGTACGCACCACGACCAATCAAGCTATGCTAACCAAATTGAGCTGATCTCTCATTGTACGGGAAGGTGATACAAAGCGAGGTCAGGTTATACTGGATATGTATAACTTGATGTGTCGCTATGTGTACGTGTGTACAGGGCCCAAAGGTAGGGATACAGTGAACTGAGAGATGGAACCGACACAACTAAGGAATGATCAAAATCGAATGCGAAGTGCACATAGCGAGCGTCAATGGCCACCTCGTTCGTTTGTGTTGTCTGTGCGCGCGCGCATAGCTCAAGGGCAGCGTGAAGAAGCCGCCGGGCGCGTTGAGGGACTCGCTGGACGAGCTCAGCACGGCCAGGCCGGCCCAGCCCTCCGCCTCAGTGCTACTGGACAGACAACGCCGATACTTCCCTGCGCTAGTGGCTACTCGCCGAGCGTGGCCACTGGCACAGTACGTCCGCTACGTTCGCACGCTCAATCGTTTCCCTCGACTAAACTCGCCCCTCTAGCATACATACATTGTATACGCACATATATATTTTTTCATTTCTCTCCAATTATCCACTGACTACTTAGAAGAAGCAATCCAGTAAAGCTCACGTTTGATCGAAAGACAAAACATTTATCATTACAATTAAGTAATTTGAGCCTCGATCCCAGTTTCTTAATAAACATCAAAGTTTGTAACCAGGTAAACTTATGATTGTGAAACACTAGATCTTAAAGTAAGTTAACACAAAGTGCATTTTCGAATTCTATTTAAGAAAACTAAAATGAAATTGGGTGGTAAGGAGGGTAAATCGTGTACATCGATGGGTAGTGTGGGTACTTTATACGTACGGTTTTTTATCAAAATCTGCGTACAATACATGTTGGTCCCAGACCCGTATTACTAAACCATTAGAAGTCACCCTTTAGATTTCTGATGCAAAGTTTGAAGTTAAAAATGTTGTTCGTTACACAAGTAACACTCATTTAATAATACAGGTCTTCAGAACATCAACTTGAAAGTATGCAGGCATAAAGTAAATAAAGTATTGTACACAATATTCTACAAATAGTTGTTCGTTAATATAGAAAGTGTTGTCTGGTTGTTTTCTCATGCGGATACTGTGGTACTGTGGTAGTCGTGGTGGGAGCGTCGCGACGTCGCGTAGTACTAACGTGGTTCAGTAAGCTGGCATCGCCGCAGAACAGCGCGGCGAACATACACAGGGTGGCAGGATCAGCGTCTCGGAAACGGTTGCCATTTATGCAAATCATCATTCTGAACCCCTCACATAGAAATATTTCATTGGAAAAGAACAAAAAAAAAACTCCTGTTTCAGACATTTTGAAATTTCGAGTGAAATACTTGTATGTGGGGTTTCAGAATGCTGTACTTAATATGTGGTATCCGTTTTCGCGTGTTCCTTCCACCTTGTATTAACCATACTAACATTTAACAACAAATACTTTATGACTATACTTACTAGTACGATATTTAGATTACTTAATCATTCTGCTTCATTAAATAAAACTAAAATAACCAAAACATTTTGTTTAAAATGTTTTATCAAATAACGAGTCAAGTTAACAACTGCACTACATAAATCTGCAGGCCGACTTAAAACCTCACGATAACTTACTAGTCAAAGATTATAGAAGAATTGTTAATATATTTTGATTTTTTAAAGCAGTATCAAGTTGCTAGTTGGCTTAATGGATGCTGTAACCGAAAGCCGACTTTGAAATTCGCTCCGTGCTGATGTGCTCAATAAAATTTGGATAGATAAAACTATTACATCCTATGACATCGACACCAGAGTGTGCTTTATTTGCTTCGACATGGGTAAGCAGGCGTATGGCGTGGATGTTTGAGTTTCTGTGAGAAAATGGAAGAAGGATGACTTTTATTTATTTATTTATTTAAACTTCACGTACATTGGTGGTACATAGGCGGACTTAATGCCACAAGGCATTCTCTACCAGTCAAAGTTTTATTTTTTTAAACTTTTCCTTGTTACTTTTAATTATTCTATTTGTTTATCATTCCTTGTTGTTTATCTATTGATTGCAATAGCTTGGATTTACGACTGTAATATTGTACAAGTTTTCTCAATGAAATACATAAATCAATGTCTCTATTTACAAATATATATTACAAAATAAATTGAAGAGCACACCAATGACTTAAAATTGTGTATCCTATTCAATAATAACACTATAATCATAACAACACTGTCAAGATTGACCTAAAGTTTGAATCAAAAAGAAACTTTAATCTCAATAAAATATCGATAGTTGTTGAAATCGTTATTTATATAAATTTGTTATCGAAAAGAAGTGAATCGGCCTGCAGAACCGAAACAAATCAGTCAGCAGAACATCGGCGATGCCAGCTAAACTTAACAACATTATTTTATAAAATTTAATGTAGTCTAAATCATAAAACATTTGCACATATACATAAACCGTACGTATTATGTAAATACTTATATAGATTTTAATGCCAATCAATAATTATATTTTTCAAATAAATTTTAACATATCAAGCCAATTTGCTAATTAATGATAACGGCAACGTGTTGATTTTACGACAAATGTCTATAGATGCGCCGTGACTCACTGGCATACCAAATTTTACCTTGCACAAAAATTTTGCTCGTACTGTATACAACTTACTTAAAAAATTACGGGTAATATTTCATATGCGCAGTGGTTTCGGCACCAAAAGGGTATACGTTTAGAGCTAGGTCGCGCTAGTATGTGGCATACGTACCTCAGACTCAGGTCTGGACTGGCGCAGCGGATGACAGGGCTGGGCACAGCTGGCACTACTAGGTAGGCCATTGTCATGTAGTATTTCCAAACCTGCAATAAACAACGTACACATCATATACATCTGGAAGAGACAGAACAGAGAAAAATACATAAGTTAAAATCAAAGTTGGGATGAGGGACAGGTGACTAACAAAAGGTATTTTACAAGGCAGATGTGAGTGGCAACGTAGGGAGGGGACCTTATAAGTGAGGTCCTTCAGAAAGGTCAGGTGCGTGGTACTCGCAACCGGCGTGCGTGTATGACCAGATGTATGAACGTAGACAAGGCAAAAGGAGTTTGTAAAGATCGTAGCAGATCCTAGTAGTACCCATGGGGGTAGCAGAAACCACAGACTGTGGGTCTGCGCAAAATGTCCGTCCTTCGCGTAGTAGCCACTATTGATTTGATTGAAATTACACTGGTTGGGAATAGAGTAGCGGGCTTTCGTACATAAACTAACAAGTTTTCCAAACAAGAGCATAGCTTGTTTGCTGTGCCCTCGTGTCGCACCATACCTCGTCCTCTAGCTGCACTTTATGATCGCTGGAATTTTAATTCAACAAACAATTTCTTTGCAGACGAATGAAAGGAGATTTTGTTGGCATGTCAGGAGTCATGAAAGTATTTGTAAAGTTTTTGTATTTCATATTACTACTTGTTACTATTGCTGTGTCCTTAATGAGTGTAATAATATGTAAACCGAATAAATTAAAAGATATGAACCCAATGGCAGTGAGTAAAATCTACGGAAAGGTACCATCATGTTGGGCTCCCATAAAAAAACCGGGCAAGTGCGAGTCGGACCCGCGCACGAAGGGTTCCGTACCATTATTTATAAAAACGAGCAAAAAATCCCTTTTTTGTATGGGAGCTTAAATATTTATTAAATATTGAGGAGATTAAATATTAATTTTATTCTGTTTTTAGTAATTGTTGTTATAGCATCAACAGAAATACATAATCTGTAGAAATTTCAACTGGCTAACTATCACGGTTCATGAGATGCAGCCGAGTGACAGAGGGACGGACAGACGGACAGCGAAGTCTGAGTAATAGGGTCCCGTTTGACCCTTTGGGTTCGGAGCCCTAAAAGCTTTGAGAACGATGAGTAAGGCCTGCCAAAGCTGTTTGTAGATTGTTTGGACACAGCTAGCTCACAATCCCACCAATGACGATGTCTTTTTGAAATCCAAAAAGACATTACGTGACGATGCTTGGAACTGTGTATGCTAGCACCAGCAGTTTCACAGTTACCGTCCCCTTACTATATAATGTATAAATCGGTACTGACTTGCATATAACCGTCTCGCTCTTTCTCTGGCTTCCTTGGCAGCGCCGGCCCGCGGGATAGCAGTGAAGCTCGGTTGTCGTTCACGGGCCTGAAACGTAACGTAATTTATTTAATCCTGCAAATATAATAAAAAAAAAACAAAAGTGTTTGCATTTAACTTTTTCACGCAGTGGTGCGCAACGGTGCATCATATCGACATTATTTTTATGTAGTACTTTGCAAATAAACCAGAAAAGGTTTGGTAATCTTCGTGTTTTCATATTAGCACGTACGTTACAGCACAGAAAATAAAAATACGTATTAGTAAAAAGTATTATTGTATATTTGTTTGAAATTTCTCTTTTTCAGGACACTTTATTCAGTTCCGTCATCTGTCATTCGAAACTATTGGTTTTTTTTATGAAACATCTATATGCACTATTAGGCAGTAAAATCGACTCGTATGCCTTGACGGGAAATGGTGTTGCGCCCCATCCCTATGCCACATAAAATGAACCTATTCTATTTGAAAATAAAATTTGTTTTGGATTGATTGTTGATTTTGTTTTGTTTTTGAAAAATCCACGTTCAAATTTATTTTTTTACTCTGTGTTAATACTAAACAAAGATGTTTCACATCTGCCGGGCGTCCCGTGACGGCCTTTTTGTAGAGTTGTTGATCCAGAATTTTGAAATCATGATGATACCAAATATTTATTTATTTATTTTATCGTATTTCCTTGGTTATAACAGGTCTGTATTAGATAATGTGCAATAAACTTACGCTGGTTCAATAATGGTGAAGAGCGCGTGTATCCTGGCGTGAAGTATGGGCCACGCCTGCAGTACGGTGGAGGGACAGCGCGCAGGCACTCGACTGCGCTCCAACAGACCGAATAGCACCACCTGGTGTACAGCAACACAGTAACATTGGAACAAGCTGATGTGACACAGTGGAAACGAGACTTTAATTCGAAGACATGTGACATTAGCCTCACGTACGGGGCCCGCGTGGTTCATTAAAGCACACTTCCTCCCACAGGTGTGTATCCCCTGCAGGGGGAACATGTGCTGATTATTTGATTATTGTTTACGTTGATATAAATAAAAACACAACAAAGTAAAAAAATACTTTAGCTTCAGAAGTCAGTGGCAAACAAAACTAAATCAATGAAACTAAAGACACCGACTTCTGAAGCTAAAGTTATTTTTCACATTTGTTTTTTTTTATAGTGACCACTTTGATGAACTTGTTTCATTACAAACTTACAAGAAAGGTTCTTATTTTCCATTTATAGTTGTAATATCCTTACAAATATTCGCTATTCATTTATTTCACAATATTAACAATACAAGTCATGGCAATAGGCTTATACCCAATAAAATGGAACTTAACATACCTAACTATTAAAATGTGGGTGTACTATACACATCTGCGTACCCCTACAGAGCATACAGGCGTGATGATAAGTTATGATATTGTGTAAACAATAAACATCCAAGCCATTGCAGTAATCACTACAGAATTGCCGACTATTATTAAAGAGATCCATTGTAAGGTCGTACCATCGTCGACTTAGTCTCTACCGTCTCTGATCTAGACTAGAGTCAAGAGCAAAACCATCTCAAATAAAAAAAAAGTATATTCCAGCATCTTCACCAAATTTAAACGGGACCACCGCGGAACATACCAGAAAACATTCAAATTGATAACCTTCTTCTTTTTGGAAGTCGGTCAAAAAGAAAAATTACTATGGGCTACATTCTTTTGATCTAGCGTTACTTGAGCTGGACAGACTAAATTTTTCCACTATATATACATATGACCGGTGTCATTTAGTGGAAAAATTTAGTCTGTGGTGAAATTTTCCCCTGGACCGGGATATGCCGAGGGTTTTTTTACTCATAGATCTTTTGATAATAGGTTATAGCAACATTTTCCGATCATTCAATCAGTAGACACATGTAGACACTGTAGAATTCCGGAGGTATAACAAAACTAGCAATATAATAAGAGGCCAGACAATCTCAATTTGAATGGATTCAATTACCTCCCAAGGATCAGCACCGTTGGAGGAGCTGCCACTCCAGCTGTTCCTGCTAGATGTCTCATCGTGTTGAAGGCCTGAAAATATGTCAGTAAATGTCATCATTATATTGCCCTTAATTTATTTGAAGTCGGTGCAGCATGTCACAGAAGAGGAAAATAGGAATTATACGATTTTTAATACGCCAATGTGAGAAACGAGCTGATGAAGGTCTCGGGGTAATTGCAGTGTATTAACTATTACTCACAGCTGCTTATCTGTAAGTTTTCCGAAAAAATAGCTAGCTAAATGCTGTTGATGTAGATGTGTTCTGGTCGAAGCTAACTTGAATAAAAATCCCCAAATCGAACAAGTTGAGGTCCTTCGGTTGATGCATGATAATGAGGTTACCGACTGGCATTCCAGATGGCACGGACGATCTGTCTCGGAGTAAAAACAGCTCTCTTCTCAGCAAGTAACAGTTGTGGAAAGCAGTTATCCGCAAAGAATGCAGAATGAGCCCGGTCGTTGTGGGGATATTAAGGAGGCTTCTAGATTACTGACCTGCAGTCCAGACAGCATGGCTCCTCTCAGCCAACCACACGAGGTCGATCTGCCCCGCAGTGAGAATGGCACCCTTCTCCGCTGGTGGCAGTAGCGACAGGCACTTCTCCGCGAAGAATGCGGTATGCGCGTCGGCCGCGTCGATGAGCGCCGGCTCATCGCGAGTCAGCTGCAGCTTCTCCAGCAGATATTTAGCTTCTCTGTTAAATTAGAACAATTATGTAACATTGGTCATTAGAATATCTTTGAGGAACTCGTGCTAAATAATAAAAGCCGCTCGAGTCGATCTTTACGTTAAGACGCTCCTGCCTAGGTGGTAGGATGGTCCGTGGATGGGTGATCCCCCTTAATACATACCGAGTTTCGATTTTTGACAGTCGTTATAGATAGTCAGTCGCTGAAAGTCTGACAACAAGTCTTACTAAGGGGTATCGTATATACCAGTACTAGTTGGGTTGTGGAGGTCAGATAGGCAGTCGCTCCATGTAATATACTGGTACTCAGCTGCAGCCGGTTAAACTGGAAGCCGACCCCAAAATAGTTGGGTAAGGGCTAGGCAGATGAAGGTCATTAGTTTATCTTTGACAGTCATTACGGGTAGTCTGAATTCTAGTCAGAAGACAACCAGTCTTATCGTATCATGTTACACAACAAGCGGCTTGTAAAAGCCAGATCGGCAGTTGTTCTAATATGATACTTGTATTTAGCTAAATATAATCGCTATTCGAATTTCAAAATGGTATAGCATAGAAGCTGCTGGGATGATCCATTGATTAACATTGCTCCTCACTTTCCAATTTTAAGGTTTTTTTTTTTACATTGGCCTTAATGACTGTTTTATCTGACGGATCTATGCCAGAGCAGTTAACGCATTCTACTCACAATGATATGACGAATAAATGTTTGTCTTATAGATTCCTCATATTATTATTATTCATTTATTACAAGTAACAAGACTCATAGTGTTGGTAACAATGAACTTATAAACTACGTTAGTAATACAACTAAAAAAAAAAAAAGCTGTCACTAAAAACCAAATGTCAACAATGTTCTGCCATCTCATTCGAGGGTGCGTTGCAAATCGTGCCATAAAATCGATATCAGCGATACCCGTTTCATGTCAGTTTGAGCGCGGTAACGTTAGCGAGGCTATGTCACAGATAACGTGATACGCCATCTTCTTGAGATATCAACAAAAGTATCAATTGACATTTTGATTTGTATATTTTTTTACTTCGGCACCGTCCCCATGTTCTCAGACGATGTTAAATTCAAATAGTCATTATCTTCTTTACCAATCGTATCATGAGCTTGTAGGAGATGATTCATAATAGCTAGGAGATTATTGTTCTTGAAAGTAGGTAATAGGGGTGCGGACTGGGTAAAGAAAACGACATTCTATTTTGTCCGTCAGACAGGTAATACAAAAACATTAGACACGTGTGTTTTGTTATATCAAAAAATTACTTAGTTAAAACTTATTAAAGTTGGAGAGTGGGGGCTTACTACGTCACAAGTAGGTATAAAACTTACATACATGTGACGTCATGCGCCATTTCAACTCAATATATCTCCGTAATTTTATGACCACGTGAAAAAAGAAAAAATACGTGTCCAATACTTTTCAATAAACTACCCGACGGACAAAGAAAAAAAAATTGGTTTATCCCCTATTGTGAATGTGAGCGCGAAAACTCAAATGGAATGGCAGTTGTCACTGTCATTGATTATAGCGCAATGTGCTTGAAACGTTGTTGCTTCGCAGATCTAGTGATTACAAGACTGCTGATCATTAGTTCCGGAATTGGGTTCCCACACCGGAAAGTGTTAAGGTTTTACCAGTGGGAATTTCTCTCGTAGTCTGAATTTGTGCCCGGTTGATGGTAATTAGCTCGCAATTACGACGTTCTAATAGGTAATCCTTTGAGGAATACTGGGGTAATATTGTGTGTTTGTGTTACCTGAGCACATGCACAGCGAGGCGTCGCGGATACGCCTTGCACTGGCACAGCATGACCAGCCCCAGCGCCTCCGCCCCTCTGATCACCGACGCCAGAGGTTCCTGCTTAGTGGGCACGGTTACAGCTGTAGGCTCGCCGTTCTTCCAGCTTGTAAGTAGCTGGAGCAGCATCCGGAGACCATTCTCCACTAGTTGTGGTGAAGTATCCTGCGATAAATGAAACCGTTTTCATTTTACAAACTTACATGTAAATTTTTCTACATATAAACTTTCAAAATTGCCTTTCAATGGCCTGATTGAAAGAAGTGGTTTAACATTGATTTGGAAGCCGTTCAATATTAATTCTTAGAATATCCATTCTGCAGCGTTTACTTAAACTACGTAACGGTATCGTCTCTGAATGGCGATCGAGATCGAACGAGATGAGGCGTCGTTAGGCCGATCCGGGGCAGCGCTTATATCCCGCTTATAAGCCTCACTTATAAACTGAGCTTTATTATTACCTGTACTTCCTTAGCTAGGAACTGCGTGAACCCTGCGAGCACATCCTGCCGCCATTCTGGAAAGTCCACGATGAGGGTCTGCAGACTCTGGAAAGACAGGCCTCGCAGTTCCTCATCCATGTGGACTGTGAGCCTGCTGAGGAGGTCTACTAGCTCGCTGGAGCTCATGCCTTCGGGGATCAGTCTGTGAAATGGTAGTAGATAAAGTTGCCCTGTTCGAATAATTAGAAGTATTGAACTCAGTGGTCTACACTCTGTCAGCGAGCAATGGAACGAAGAATGATCGGAGTCAAAATGACTGAATATACAAGAAACAGTACAGTTCGCTCCAAAACACAAATTTTAGACGTAGGTAACTCAGTCGCCAAGTTAAAATGGAACTAAGCAGGCCATATACGCCGCATGTCGCATCAGAATTGGGCGAAAATATGTACGGATTGGGTTCCGAATAACCGGAATCGGCGACGTGGCAGGCCCAGGAGATGGCGTGATGAGCTGGACTGCTATTTAAAATAGCTCTAGAGAGAGAAGAGTGGAAAAATAGAAGGGAGGCCTTTGCCCTGCAGTGGCACACCACAGACTCATAAAAAAAAAAACTCAGTGGTTACTATGTATACACGGATTAATAAATTAGGCAACGGAACTTGACAGACGTGGGGGTGTCGATGTATAAACAATCCAATATAAAAACAATAAGTCGATGACCTTTCGAGGGTCAATGACCGAGGGTTAAAATTTAGACATGGTATAGGTATTGATATCTCAACACGAGTCAGTAAAAAAAAAATGAATGTTCTGAACTTATACTTTCAGTAACACCACTACTAACGGTCATTGACCCCAATAAATACCATCTTATCTTTTTATTTTGTTTTATCACGTCACTACCCATTACATTCCGAGTTTAATCTGAGCCTCGAAAAGCATGTTAAGCTGTTGGTTGGTTGGGCAGTAGCCCGAAAGTCTGACAACTAGTCTTACCAAGAGGTATCGTATTACCCAGGACTACGGCATTCGCTCTATCTAAAATACGGGTACTCAGCTGCATCCGGTTAGACTGAAAGCCGACCCCAACATAGTTGGAGAAATGATGAGGACGTCTGTAGGGTTTGGTTAAAATTGATTAGATCTTGTGTTTTCACTCAGCATTGTTACCTTGGTATAGCAGCAACACAAGTCCTGAACAGGTCAATCCTGGGCTTCCTCTCTCCCGTGTTGATCTCCTGTTCTTTCGTTACATTCTGCGTGTTGGTCAGCATCAGCGGGCGACCATAGTGCGCGTCTAAAGCCCGCAGGATCTCTACCAGCACGCGACGCACGTAGGGGAAGTACGGACTCATGCCGATCGAACGCGCAGTCTCGTCTGTCAACATTTTGTTGAGGAACGTCTTCTTAACCCGCAGAGTATTCCCTGAGGGCAGCGTCCCAGATGTCCGCGGCATCGGAGGCTCCCCTTCCTTCTGTTGTAAACTATCAGCAACAACCAGAAAAGCCCGAAGACCGATAGACATCCTTTCTGGAGTCAGGATTATCTTGATTGGCCTCCCCACCATTAAGAGGTCGAACACAATTTCTCGCATGGCGAAGTCAAGTCGTTCTTGCGCGATGAACTGTATGATTTTGACGAAGATGTTGAGTGGCATGTCGCGAGGGACTACCCCCTTCGAACCCTTGGGGAACAGTGAGTTGACAATACTCTGTAGTCGAGATTGGGTTGCGGAGTTGCTTTCGCATTTGATTCTGATCATGTACACCCACAGGAGCCGGTACAGGGATTCTGTGGACACAAATGTCATTAAGTAAATTGATCTATCTCTTCGTTATGAAGGGGTTAAGCATAATCAGCACGAAATCTTGATAGCTCATTAGGTATGGAGTGATGAGAACACGAGAAACTATGTAATGTTTCATTCCCGTGGACAGGTGCCTACTTCCAGATTAAAAATTGGACACACAGGTAAATCGGATATTGGAAGTTTCAACTAAATATGACGAATCTTACAAAATTAATTTATTAAGTTTTTAAAGGTTATGCAGATGTATTTACGTAAGTGTTTCTTATTCTAATAGCGATATTCGCTATAATATACTCGTAGAATATTCTTCAACGACCCTCTAGCGCGTCTTCAATTATCACTACATAGTATAAAACAAAGTCGCTTTCTCTGTCCCTATGTCCCTATGTATGCTTAAATCTTTAAAACTACGCAACGGTTTTTGATGCGGTTTTTTTTAAATATATAGTGTGCTTAAAGAGAAAGTTTTATATGTATAATAACACCCATTGAATAGTGGAGAAATACTGTTATTTTTGAGGTTTCTAATGTGATGTCGTAAATAATTACATTTTTTCCGCTTACATTGCAAACGCAGGCTGAACCATAAGAGATCTATCAAAATAGTGTAATAAATATTGTACACATTGAAAAGGTCTACAGAAAACTCCGCGATGGTATATTATGTCTATCTCTTATGGATATCCCACAATAATTTTTTTTGTAATTTACTTTTTACGACAAATAATGGCTAATTTTCGAAGCGATTTTAACCAATACAGCATTAATCCTTATCCAATTAAATACCTTAAATACATTGTTGATTTAATATAGATCTATATGGCTCTGTACAGCATATGATTTAAATGAATATTTTCGAAGATATTACAAATTTAAATATTGCGGGACGTAGCGTTTGCGGCGGTACCGGCCGGCCGGGGCGGGATGTTTGTATTGTCTAATGACAAGAAAGCTGTGAACGTTGTATATAAAGACATTCTGTAATATATTAATTGTTGTGAAAATAAAATAAATAGGTAAAAATGTAAAAAGTAAAAATGTAGTGCATGAATTTAGATATTCCAAAGATAGCAGGAAATCTTCATGGTATAGGGAAAGGGGAATAGGGCTGGTGACTATTTTTTTTTTATTTGTCCGTCGGTTAGTTTATTGAAAAGTATTGAACACGTATTTTTTCTTTTTTCACGTAATCGTAAAATTACGGAGATATTTTGAGTTGAAATGGCGCATGACGTCACGGCTCAGTACATTTTATACCTAGTTGTGACGTAGTGAGCCCCCACTCTCCAACTTTAATGCGTTTTAACTAAGTATTCTTTTGATATTTTAATAAAACAAAAAATACGTATCTAATATTTTTGTATTACCTGATTGACCGACAAAATAGAATTTCGTTTTCTTTACCCAGTCATCATCCCTATTATTGTTTTACTCCAAATTTAACGCGCGCGGGCCACGGGCAGTAATGAATAAATCAAAACTACTGGATCGATTTTAATCATTTTTTCAGTGAGTGACATACGCTATATAAAGGGTGTAAAACACCTCTTAACGAAGCCGAAAGGCACTGGTTCTCCCTGTCATTGCGATCATTTTTTTGTTCTACACCATACCTGGGAACCTTCTAGTTACGGAGATATTAGGGGTCAAAGTTCCAACTTTTTAACAAGTATTTTTTTAAATACAAGTTTTTAATGTAAGATTTTTACTTTAAACACCTCCACGACCCCCGTACTATTTAATCCGTCCATCAGCACAATGTTTTGAGTGCGTTACATCGAGTTCTACCACAAAACATGATTTTACACCCCCCAAAAAAAAGTCGTTTCCCAGCAATAATTTTTGCGTAAAGTTACTTAGTTTCATGTACAGAATGCTTGGTTGACGGCTTCGTGATGAGGTGATTTACACGGTGTATTTTATACCCGTGCGAAGCCAGAGCGGGCCGCTATGTTTTTATTATATACAACGTTCACAGTTTTTCTGTAGTGTATTTAGTATCAGCATTGCACCCGTGCGAAGCCGGGGCGGGTCGCTAGTATCCGATAAAAGAATATCTCTTACCCAATGCGACCCGACACATTTTAGGGTCCCTGTTCTTCAGATGCGACAGGCACATTGCCAGGAAGCAGTGCCAGTTGGCTAGGAAGAACTGCTTCTGCGAGACGCACAGCAGACACGTGACGAGCGGGAACAGCGCCAGGCGATGCTTGGACTTGGTGCTAGCGTCTAGTGTGTGGCTGTACAGCATTTCGACGAAGTTTTTGAGGCAGGGGACGTTAACTTCGTTCTTGACGGTCTGTAGGAGGAAATACATGAAAATTACCCAATTTGGACAGTAACATACTGAAATGGACTACTTAAAAAGAGAGATAATTGATTGACATAGGATGCTTTTTATCCTGTAAAACTGCATTGTCCCTGTATGTATACTGGTTGAATTTTTCAAGTGGGCGTTTAAGGACAAATCCGAAACTATGAGGAATAGCGAAAAACACTTAAAGTAGTCTCGAGCCAGTTCCTAGCAAGGAATCGTACCCGTTGATTTCGAAAAAAACACTATTATTATATCATTCGATAATGTCGCTAGTAAAGATCAAATTCTGGGAAGTAAACACAGTGACACTATCTAATGATGTAATAATACCTGTATTAATTATTTTTTTTCCGTTGATTTTGGAAAAAAAACGCATCCTGCTCGAGACTCCTTTGAGTGTTTTTCGCTATTCCCCGTGACTTCGTATTTGGCCATCCACGCCCACTTGAAAAAATCAACATTATACGCTCCTGGAGTAGTCAGGACTACTCTTACTGTTATTCGTTTCATCCTAGCAGTCGCTTATGTGGGAGTAGTCATGACTACTCAATATAACAATAATATAAAAAATATATAATAACAGTAATATAAAAAATGAATGTCTGCCTATTTTAAACTAGTTTTAAATGTGTTTCTCCTTCTTAAGTGGTTTACAGTCACGAGCAATAAAATGTATGCTTACAAAAATATTGAATGACGATTTTCTCATAAAATAATGGTTTCTACTCGCTTTTGAATTTTAGTAAATTCATTTAATTGTTCGTGACTGTACACTAAGCTGTTAAATAATATTAAAGAAAGAATAATCTTACCGCTGCGACCGGTACAAGTATCTCAACGAAGAGTCCAGCGAGTGCATGCCTGATATCCTTGTCCTTAACCTCCAGGAAGTACTGCGCGCACTCCTGGAGGAACTGGAATGAGGCTTCGAACTCCTCGATGGGCACCATCTTCACGCGGAAGAACTTCATACCCATGAGTAGAGATATGATGCTTTGTGTCGTGTGCGGGGATGGCTCGCGGCTTTTCAGCTCCTGTTGGTAAAGCAAAATGTTTGGGTATCTTCGTTTGTGACTAATGTTACATTTAACAACTTTTTAGTAGAGCGCTTTTGAAAAAAAGAATCTTAAAAACGGCAACGGGAGACAACGTCGCCATCTAAGAAAGTGTTTGCATGGAGATATTGCGATTGACGCCAACTGCAGCGGCGATGCACCCATTTTGCTATAATTGGACGGTATTTAGATACTAATTTGTTATAACTAACCAACTACAACTCGTGGTAAAGTTTGTGCAAGAATCTTTCTAAAGATGTTGCGTTTTACATAGCAATAGCGGTTGTTGCCTTTTCTTTGCTATATTCACTCACGAATCAAAATCAACTACGTATTGTAACTACGTTTGTCATTGGAGAAAAATGGTGAGGATCATGATTTCTGGACGCTTTTATATCTGTTTTATTAAGAGGACCGTAAATAAATAAATGGGTCAATACCCGCTATTGCCTAGCTAAAACACAACAAAGAAATCAAAGCATAGTTACCTTTAATTCAGCCGTAAAGCGTTTCCTGACCGAAGCGAACCGAGACTGCGCCAGCACGGCCACCACCTCAGCGTACAGGTCTGCTATCAGGTGAACGTTGGCAGCGTTCGGGTTTGATTGCAACCTGAGTATCATAAACGGAGAAGTTATTGTACTGCCATTTATTTATTTCACCAACAGCGTTACATACAAAACCTATAACAGGAAACAATTAAAGAAAATAAACGTACTGGCTTGTATGGCTATTACAGGTACAAATATAGTTAAACGTTGTGACAACAAAATGACTAAATAAGGAAATTATAAACATACAAATAGTAATGGAATGGTATGTTACTAAGATAAATGTGAGTGATATCTAAAGTTAATACGAACATGATCTGATAGGTGGATGGGATAATAGACTGTACGTGGACAAAACAAAAGAAGTATCTAAGGATATGTTCCTTGGGTGGCGACAGGTGGCGGTCTGTAGTGTCGGCCGATTTACAAAATAACTTTTTGCTACTGGCCGAAGCCTATTATAGGGTATATACTTCGTAATGTGATTGAGAAATATGTTACTCAAATGAAGTACAGATTTAATTTGATTTGGCCACATGAACAGTGGAAGCATAAACAGTAAACTCTGTGCGCGAACGAGCGCAAGATCTTTGTGTTCTCCACAAGCAACTATTAGATTTACCGACAGATAAGTTTTGTGTGGCTTGACTTTGAACACAAAATACTGTACAGTCACGGAAATTAATTGTGAATCAAAGTGACACCCTAAGACAATTTTCATACCACTATAAAATAATGACAGTTGTTATTTAAATATAGGGTTAATTTCTCTGACTTTACATACTTAAAATAAGACTTCATGCGCAGCTCATACCTACATATTAATTTTTATAGCAGCATACATTTCTGCCTTATACTACAAATGCGGATGTGACAGCGACATTGCATCCAACTCACCCCTCCTTGTAATTGAACCTCTTGAAGGCGACATTCTCGATGTACTGCACCAGGTCCTCGTGGCCTGGGTGGAAGGGCAGCTGCTTCAGAACCTCGATGAGCGCGAGACAGAACAAGAACTCTACGGCCAGGTCTCTGCGTTCTGCTTGGAGTTCCTCACAGCTGCGCTCCACGGTCTCTGCGCCCGCGCCGCTACCCGACACGATGTAGATTATACTACTGTAAAACAAATAACGGGAAGCTTTACAAGTATAGGCGAACAAATACTCAAAACAATAAGCCGCACACATAACCGGTGCTCATTTGGCCAGATATTTTGAAATTCCATGTAAAAGGAGCGGCATTTGTTGATCATTGTCAGTTGTTACAGGTATAAGACTGAAAATTTTACAATTTTACAATTACCCTTTTTAAGGGGTATCGTAATATTCATTAAGTAGGCGGTGGAGTAGAAATATGCAGAAGGCGCACATGCACGTGATTGGATATTCGTGACTGTCCAATTGGCGAGGTTCAATAGGTTTTATTGGTTGATCAAAAAAAAGAAAATACAAACAATTCGGCACGAGATCACGAACATAACAAAGTTCATGCATTCACTATACAGCATACAGCAGGGCGATTTAAGCCGGATTCGCATCATTGTGTTGTGACGCTTTTTGACGCAGTATTAACTAATCGAAACTCGTTGTTATATGACCTAGTTGTGAACAGATTAGTTTGATTGATGTATCCCGCGTCATGACATAACACGACTGCGGACTTAGTCACCTTCATCCATGATGGGATAAATGGGATTGCAATGAATCTCGTAAACAATTATCGCCTTATTTCAAAAAAGAAAAAGAAAAGATATTTTTAGGAGAAAAAAATATTTTCACAAAAATAATATAGGGAAAAAAACACTAGTCTTCGTCAATCTCTTACCTCTTGTTTCTGAGGTCCTGGTGTGGTTTCTTGGCCTGTTCACTGAGCTGTGGCGAGTCTGCCATCTGTCTCTCCAGCCACCCGAAGAGTGCGCGGAGTAAAGACGGCAGGCAGTGCTCAGCGACAGTCCCGAATGCCTGGAGTATCTGGTCGAGTTGGGGGTCTTCACCGCGCTGAAGAGTTTTGGCTAGTGGCTTTTCCTGGAGGTTTAAAAATGAAAAATGGTTTATTATTTTACCAATTAAAAATAAAGTTATTATTTTATTGACACCATAATACAGTATGGTAAATGAAGAAGTTTATTTCTGTAAAATAGTCGTAAAAAACGCTTTTATTCTTATTCTTTTAATTATTAAAACTTGGCGACGTCGTTGTTTCTTATCAACTGCTCTGAGACGAAAGACTGAAAAAAAAACTACGAGGTCAGAGTTAATTTTCAAATCCAGTCCTAGTATCGATCAATTCATGTGAAGCCCTCGCTGATTAGTGTCTGGGCACGTCTTTTGAGGAAAGAACCACAACATTTTTGGTAGTTGGTTGTTCTGATAACTGTCCATTTTAAAATGAAGACTATAGTAGTATACAGTTTTATCATTGAATCATATGTAAACATACCAGTGGTTCAGCCATAACGGCCTCCATCTTCCTCTCAGCCTGCACGGTGAACTCGGTGAAGAGTAGCCTCATGACGAACTCGCCGGGCCGCAGGTCGGAGTCAGCCGGAGGGATCGGGCCTTTGTGTCCGCCCCATGGTAGCATTGAGCCTACATCAACAGTGTGACATTACATCGGTTCGAGATGGCATCTCAATATACGAGCACAGTACAGTCAGCCTTTGAAAAGGCGTTCCAATATTGATAGCATACTTTTATTTTCAAAAAACAACACCACATCAAACATTATATCAATTCAAGTAAAAAAAACTGGCCAAGTGAAAGTCGGACTCGCCCACCGAAGGTTCCGTACAAATTCACATTTTTTATGCGCATTAATTAAATCATAAAAAATAATATTTTATTATTCAAGATTTAATTACAATCTGGAAACTATTACACCTGTACTTGTAGTGACGACATTACTGGCCCAGTTTCATACTTCTCGGTCAATGGGAAGTACCCTTTACATTTTGATTCCCTTGAGAGTGTCGAAATATACGTTTTTTTACACCATAAACGGCCGTATCTTTTTTTTAAGGTAACTCAGAATTTTTATTTTTGCACAGCTTGAAGGGGCTGTAAATCTACATATATGGTTTTAATGTCAACTCGATACCTCCACGCGTTCCCGAGATAAAGAGTGTTGACAGACAGACAGACAACAAAGTGATCCTATAAGGATTCCGTTTTTCCCTTTTGAGGTACGGAAACCTAAATACAAGCAAGCAAGTTATTTCAGAAAAGCGAAGTTTTGGAAGACTTTGTCTTATACACTTGTTAGTATTAACAGCTATTGACTTTCCTAATAATATTTTTTTTTGTCAGAATTATAGTTTTTCAATGTGTGCAATCTGAAACACTGAGGGCTTTTCATTTTCGTACAGATACTCAGTTCGAAAATTATTTATTTATATATTAGTTATATTATTAAAAATGTGAACAAATTGGCCAGAAAAAAAAAACCAATAGATGCCTATTCGTAGTGCTACTTAAATTAAACAACGACATAGTTGTCATAATTATATATGAAAGATTCTTGACAACTGAGATTATTTATACAAATTTTTTAAATGGGTAAAATTTGTTTGTATGTAGGCGGTAATCTTCGGAACTTCTGATCCGATTCTGGAAATTTTTCACTAACAGTACGCTACATTATCCCCGAGTGCTATAGGCTACATTTGAAACGTTCTGTGGGTTAACTTCAGTACATAAAGGGAGTGAAAACGCGAACAAAAGGTAGTATCTAGATAAATTAGCTGCTGCCCGCGACTTCGTTCGCGTTATTGTTATTTTTTTTTTTGCTTTTTTCTGCGATAAATTATACATTTAAACCTTCCTCTTAAATAATTCTATCTATTGATGAAAATCGCAACAAAATCCGTCGCGCAGTTTAAAAGATCTAAGCGTACAGACAGCTAGAACGCGACTTTGTTTTATACTATGTTAAGATATATTATATTACTGAATCCCTTCAGTCAGTTCTTACTTGAGATACTATTTTTACACTTTCATCTTAATTCTTAAAGCTGTTGAACAGATCACAATTATTATTGATGACTGTACAATAGGGGTGCGGACTGGGTAAAGAAAACGACATTCTATTTTGTCCGTCAGACAGGTAATACAAAAATATTAGACACGATTTTTTTGTTTTATCAAAATATCGAAAAATTACTTAGTTAGAACTCATTAAAGTTGGAGAGTGGGGGCTTACTACGTCACAAGTGGGTATAAAACTTACCTATATGTGACGTCATGCACCATTTCAACTTATCTCCGTAATTTTACGACCACGTGAAAAAAGAAAAAATACGTGTCCAATACTTTTCAATAAACTACCCGACGGACAAAGAAAAAAATGTGATCATCCCCTATTTAATAAACAACCTATCAAAATCCTCTCACCAAAATAATAATATTTCTTTTATTTACAGTCACCATGAAAAGCAATTAGGTTGATTATCATCAAACAACATGCACATATCAACAAGTGTTTAGCTTATTTTTTGAGTTGGGAAAGAAGTCTTTGAAAAGAAAATCCTAGACTAAACCAACCTCTGGAAGCGACGTACGCAGCAACGCCAACGCCAACGGTGGTGCCGACGGAGCGCCAGTCAGTGACGATGGGGATCGGCTTCTCTAACAGCGAGCCAGCCAGCTCGGTGATGGGGTCGCTGAACGCGCTGGCTTCGGCGTCGTGGCGCGCCTCCGACAGCACGCTGCCCTCTGACTCTGCCTCGCTCGACACCATCGATGATGGAGCTTCCTCCGTGCCCGAAGCTGCCATGATGTAACCACATTTTATGAGAATTATTTTCATGACACTGACACTATTATTTACAACAACTCGTACTGAACCCACGCGGTGGATTTCGGACTATTCCCTCTCACAGAGAGGAGGCTTGTGTCTCAACAGTGGGAACATTATTTATGCTTCTATTCATTACTGCATTAGTAACCTAGCTGTATTAATTAGGTTAGTTTGTGGATATTCTAGCAGGAAGTTATCAGGCACGAAAATAAATAACATAATAGTTTCCTTATACTATTTGCCATTGTGTTATAATGTTTGTACTTGTATGTAGTTGTAACAACCATATTTTTTTAACGTAAAATTATATTAAAAAGCTAAGAACCATTCAACAAAGCAACAGAAGTGAGTGAAGCTCTCTATTATTGATTGGCGACCTGAATGTGACCTAGTGAGGGAAATGGGAGGCTAGGGCCAGCCTGCTCAGTAGTCTGGTCAAGGTCAAACATCATTTACACATAAATAAAGCATACATGGTTCTTTCATTTCTTAATTCTATTTACAATTTATTTTAATGTTATTGTAAATAAAAGCTAAAGCTATATATAACTTTTAGGATCGACAGAAAATTATTTCATCATCATTCTGCTTTGACCACATCCTCTCATGCCTAGTGTTATATAGTTCCCATGTAATATGGATTTAAGTATAATATAACTAGCTGCTGCCCGCGACTTCTTTCGCGTTGACATTTTGATGTGCTTTTAGGGATAAATTATACATATTAACCTTACTCTTGAATAATTCTGTCTATTGATGAAACAGCATCGAAATCTATTGCGATTAGTTCAAAATATCTAAGAGTACAGAAGGAGCGAGCGACTTTGTTTTATTATTGTAGTATGTATAGATATTATAATCCTCGTAACGTTACAGCCATACCAAAACACAAAAATTGCTTTATTTTTTCAATGATGCGGATTTTTAGAGAATTCGGTTATCTGTTCCTACTCATATCGCTCAGAACAGGAACTAATGCTCAAAATATGTGAGTCATAAAGTAAGCAATCATTAATTGTCACCAAGATATATGAACCTTTGTTTTATGGTGCTTTATAAAATAATAATAATCAATATATTGTAAAAACATATTGATTATTATTTATAAAGTATTGTTTAAAGTGTTGGTTGAGAAACATTCACAAATGAACCAAGATTCGAGTTCTCCTTGCTGAGGACATCATCATCTACCTAGCCTTTTCCCAAACTATCTTCGGGTCGGCTTCCAGTCTAACTGGATGCAGCTGAATACTATTATTTACATTTATATTTTACATGACTGCCTATCTGACCTCCACAACCCAGTAACTGGGTAATACGATACCCCTTGGTAAGACTGGATGTCAGAGTTTTGGCTTCTGACTACTCGTAACAACCTTCAAAGATCTGCAAATGACAATCAGAACTAACGGTTTAACATGCTTTCTCGAAACATGTTTTCTCAAAACTCGGTATGTAATTATGGTGACCCATCCACTGACCAACCTCGGCAAGCACGGCTTAACCTTAAAGATCGACCCCTGCGGTTATTATTATTTAGCCACCAGCTCCACCTCTCCTTGCCGAGGACAAGGAGTCATATTTTGAGTTGATGGGCTTGGGCAACCATCAGTAATGAAAAGACACCAGACATTGTTATTTAGAACAGATTGACAGGCAAAACAAAAATTTCTTTAAATCAGATTCAAAATAAAATAAAAAATATAATGGGCCCAAACAACCTTGCATATATTATAGTTATAGTTTTAAATGAAAAGACTTCTTTATTCTCTTCTTTAATATTCACAATCAAAGCACAGAAAATCTTGACATTTTCAGATAAAATATGTATGAAAGAGCTTTACTCAATACTGTTTTGTCTACCACACTTAGGTGATCCAAACTAGGCAGTTGTTTTCTAACAGTGATGAATACATATAATGATAATTCTAAGACCTACCTGACACATCCTCGGGATGCCCTTCCGAGGGGACAGTGCTCAGTGAGTCTGATTCCTCTGATGTCATCATTTTGATTGTTTTCTTGTACTGCTGTCCTATATCACTACAAACAAAGGATGTTGTGTTATCAACCATTCACAACTACTGTGATTATGTCACACAGACAGTTATGAATAAAACAGAATTTGTTTATTACCTTCTTGTTGTTCTATGTTGAATCAATCATCTTCTCTCATTATTCCTAAAACAAAACAGCTTCATTTTGTAACTTTTAAGATAACTTTCTAAACAAAGAAGGAGATTTAGAAGATATTAATATTATTACAATTCTTTACTTAATACTAACTATTTTTTAGCTTAGGAAAGATATTTTAGCTTGTGCTAAGCACTACATAGTGGCCTAATGTTGAAAGTATAAGATGACACAATAATGCAATGCATGAATAGGTGACAGTCGCACATGCAAAAGCAGCAGCAGGCAAAAGCACTAATCAAATTACACATACATCTACTACATACAAAAAACTTCAGTCAAGTGGCGGTTAAACAAATTGAAATGAAGGCAAAACAATCATCTGGATTTTAAATTGATTCTAGTTATGTTATGAGCTGTCTGATATGTACAATATTGTGCAAAGCAAACAATTTATTCGTTCAAAAATTATAACCTAAAGTCATCTTGATCATAAAAATATGCCCTTTATCTATATTGTGAGGCAATATTAAAGTTGGTTAGTGATCCAAGATCACCACAGTGCATATACAACTCAACAAATCCCAAAGGAATGAATCCCAAACATGTATTGTCCAAAGGCCTAAATAGGCAGACAACCAATAAAAAACTATTATTTATAATGTGTGCTCTAACAAAACTATTGATATGTTACATTTAAAATATATTCTCCCAACAGAACACTCCAACATATGAATACAATTTTACTTCCTTCAATTATTACTTCAAATGTGACAATCGCTTTGCAATCAATACTAAAGAGCTCAAACATCATACTAGGATGTAATGTTATACTATGTGGTCGAGTTATAATGAGGCCTGGTGGCTACTGAGATAAACAATGTGCAGTCACATATACACAGCACTGTAGCTGTACAGTTCACACAAGCAGATAAGGATGCATAACGAGGACCACACAATGAATAACACTAAGCATAGCGATATGATACAGATACAAATCTACACAAATAGCCAACATTAATATACTTTTTAAAATTAATTCTACAAAAGTAATATAGATAGTGGTTTTAGACAGTGCTGCTTTAAGTTATTATTTTATGTCTCAGTTTAATCATCCTAAAAATAACTTACTTCAGCAGTGAAATGTCATAGCTGGAATATTAATAAGAATAAAAATTATATTTTAAATGTTATTTTTTTAAGAAATATTTGATAATGTAAAAATTGAGATAAATAGAGGAATAAAAAATATAAATCTAAGAAAGGCAACAAATGCAGCATTTTTTATTTGCTTTAACTTCACTTAGTTGGATATGTACTCTCTACAGTAACAGACTATTTGTATTGCATCAAAATTGGTAGAAATGTGGGGTCCAGAGTGATGCAGTTAGTTAGTAGCTAGCACTTCTGGAAACCTAGACACAGGCCTGAACCCCGTATTCATTATCATTACAATGCTAGTCTTTTAAACACATTAATTGCTAGAGGTATGCATTTATCATAGCTTTGGTCAATGACAAAATATCTTCTTGTTTACCAACAACCTATCATATACCTATGAAGATAATGAAGATGGAAGTTATTTCTGAAATAAACAAACACAGGAAACATACTAGCAGTCTACCTCACCCATTAAAAAGAAGCTTTAATGATTGAAAACATAATATAATGAATTGCAAACAGGCAGCTGACTTACTATTTAATGTACTTAAAATAACAGTTATTAAGCTTGCTTTGCTCATAATTATCCCTATGGGAGTTCAATAAAATAGAGCAGTGCCTAACATGTAATAGGGAAAAATTTATCACTTCATAAAGGTATTCAAGTTAAGTATTGTAACTTTCTGACCTAAAGAAGCAACACAAATATATAAATAATCAGCCGTAATAACCTCTAGCGTGTCATAAGAATCGATCGATTTAAAACAGAACATTACCTGATAAACAATGAGTAACAGTTTGTGATGACACAACATGCAGTTACTTGCAAAACTATTCAATAATCATCAAAAGATTAAGGAAGGTCCGTTCAATGCGTATACAAACCAGTGCAGATTTTTTAATAGTTCATCTAGTTTGAATTAAATTGAGTCTACGATCACAAACAAGCCAAAATTGAATCATAATTACCTTTGAGCCGCAAAGAGTCTAAAAT
Source organism: Cerastis leucographa (assembly GCA_963082945.1). NCBI lineage: Eukaryota > Metazoa > Arthropoda > Insecta > Lepidoptera > Noctuidae > Cerastis > Cerastis leucographa. The sequence goes on from OY720378.1 coordinate 30,589,797, forward strand.
TGTATAGTTACGACGCTTGTGTAAAAAACACCGATGTTATCTGCTGTCACTAAAATAGATAGTCTTTATTACCAAAGTTTATATAAAAACAGTAATCCGATATAAATCTATCCTCAATCACGCAGAAATACAGTACAGCAAGCAAATTACCCAAACGTCAAATGGTATTGCCATTCCACAAAATAAAAATAGACATTTTTCATTTAGGTTTTTTTTCGCATAGTCAGCAACGAAGCTGGACAGGTGACAACTGCAAGAAAGCCCGCAAAATTCAAATCAAGTCAGACATAATATTATTCTAGTCCAAGCCAGACCTACGTCATTTTATAAAAGCTGAAACTTTTCCAGCGAAGGTACTGTGAACGGTTGAAGATTATGAAAATTCGTCGGTGATTGCTATGCAGCTGTTTGACAGGTATGGTGACCATACCAAAACCACCATAGAGGAAAAAGCTCTGGATGTAGCATAGAGTGAATCGCCGAACATGCCTATTTGCGGGAGGTGAGATAAACACATGTGGCACACTACAGGAATTTGACAATCACAGACAGAGACATGCGTCATATTGCTACAAACACACACGAAGAAGAAACACACACAGACAAAGAGTGATACTGATGTGACATTACCAATGAGTGGTAATTCATTCGTCATCCATGAATGAATGAACAAAATTATAATTTTATTTTGTTTTCTTGTAAAAATACACAATATTATTATAAGTATCTTTATGCGAAACAATTATATTAGCGTTTTTAACTGAGTAATTATTTTCGCAGATGACACTGCCTTACTTGCTTCGCACAAATGTCCAACACAAGCATTTCGCATACAGCAAACCAACCTAAATGAGACTGAAGAATGGCTAGCTAAATGGAGAATTGCCACCAGTGTACCCAATTTACGGTTAGGAGCTGCTGAGTCTCGTCATAAGTGTGTCGTTGTAGGTATTCCAATACTTTTCTTTTACAACGATAGTATATTTATTATTGTAGGTCTCAGTATTCATACACAAAATATCTTAACGAGTCAATGTACTCATAATATAAACAACTCTTGGATGTATGGGTTGCACTTTTGAGACCCACTCTCCTGAATAAGTCTTGGATGTACAGGAACAACAGTTATGTTTGGTTAAACTTGTGATAATAGCTAGAGCGACATACGTTAAACAGAGCCGCGAGAGATAATGTCACGAAAAAAAATAGTGAATGGAGTCCCTCCGCGCGGAAGAAGTGAAACTTCGTAATACTACACGCATGTGTTCGAGTCCCACGCATTCACTCTCGTTATTTTATTGAGCTTCTAAATAATATTTTGTTGTTTTCTTGTTGTATTATTTTTATTACATAATTATCACATAAGTTTATCGAGGTTATTGAAGTGAAACTTCTTATGCGACTTCCAACGAGTTAACGTTTTCATGGAGGGGGAATATTTTCTATTACCCACTAAGAGATGGCGCTATTACAAGATTTGTGACTACGTAGTTCTACTAGGTACGCAAGATGGCGTGCAAACAGTCATGCATTCGACTCTTCGGTGTGACCAGCCTTCGCTCAATTTCCATGAGTAGAATAACCTCGATAAACTTATGTTATAAAAAGTGTACAACAATAAAATATTATTTGAAGCTCAATAAAAAATAACGAGAGTGAACGTGCGTGCGATGCGTGGTACTCGAACGCATGCGTGTAGTATTACGAAGTTTTCGGAGGGACTCCACGCACAATTTTTTTCTACTCATGGAAATTGAGCGAAGGCTGGTCACACCGGGGTAGGACAATTTCATACATTGACAGATTTGAGGTAAATTCTTTCAAAATACGACATCTGTTATCCACATCCAAAACAATTAGTTCCTTTATGTTACTAAAGATGGCGAAACTATCGATACAATTGGAATTTTTGACTAAACAATATATTGATAAAATATTAATTTCATTAAACTATTTTATATAACACTATTATAATAATTTTGTAAATATTTGTGTAGATTACAAGCTGCGTAATAATAACGATAGCAACATTGGAATATTGATTTCATATTCTTGTCAAATGTCAGGGCATCCGGCACAAGCACGTGAAATATGGCGACTGTGTCAGTCTTGCGTTTGCGCTTGTTTTGTTTTCGTCCCATGTTTGTGCTTTTCTTCGCGAAATTAATACGCCGATCCGTGTTGAGCTGAGTCTTCTGCTCTGTAGTGAAGTGTAAGAATATTACGAAGTTATTGTTTGAGTTGAGCTTTCAGTTCTACAGCCATTCTAGTGCAATCGTTTTTTTGCTACCCGGACGCGTCTTTTGTGCTGTTTTTTTGCGATATAACCAAATAAATTTATAATATTGTAAAAAAGAAGTTGTTTTTTTAAGTAATGTACCACCTTTTGAAATCAATGCTTCCTTACTAGTTTACGTGTTTTTCGAGTTGACAAAGTTGTAGTATGTTTTTTTTAATAAACAGAAATAATTAAGTTAACCTTTAACAACTTGAAAAAAAGTAAATTAGTAAGAAAGCTAAGGCTAGATATTATTGCATAGGTAGTACTTGTAGCTAGTTATAGCTATACATGTCATAAGTTTGTGGATGGCGATAACAGATGGCGCTATTTATCCGATCAATTGACATTAGCGGTCTACAATAAATTCTGCGAGCGGGCTCTCTATACCCGATATATTACCTTCCTCTGTGTTACACCTATATTACCTTCCTCTATGGTCACACCGAAGAGTCGAATGTATGACTATTTGCACGCCATCTTGCGTACCTAGTAGAACTTCGTAGTCACAAATCTTGTAATACTGCCATGTCTTAGTGAGTTTTAAAAAATATTCCCCTCGATGGTAGCGTTAAAATTGTTGGAAGTCGCATAAGAAGTTTCACTTCAAAAAATGGCAAAAAACAAGCACTATTTAGGGTTGCCAATCCAAATATGTATTAAATAGTGTTGTGATACAATACGCCACAAACTTATATTATATTATAAGGCAAAACGTAAAACCGCGTACGACAGCTGTTATATTTTGACTAGTTAGTAAATTTCCCTAAATAATAATAATATATTTTGACGAAGCCAGTCCCTTGCTATCCCCCTGATAGGCTCTGCTGATCCACAGGCGGTTTTTTACCGCGGTCTTTTTATCAAGCATGAGGGAAAATCCAACGAGCCAGCGGTGTCTTAAAACTGCGCTCTTGTAGGGGGGTGAATTTCAACAAATGCCATTTTTTTTATCATATCGGTGAACTTTTTCATTTATATTTTTTTTGTATATTTTTTAGGTTTAATGTAATCTTTAAGATATCAAATATCCCCAAATTTAATATCATCAACGTATCATTTAAGACTAAGGAGAAAATTCAGTTTGAATTCTGGTTTCCACCGATATGACAAACCAGCACCGAATTTTTTTTCTGTACACCGGTATGATAAGTTTATCCACCGAAATGATGTACATATCCAGCGATATGATGATCTATCACCCTTTGAACATCAAAAAATGAAATAGATAGTAGGTACCTATATATTTTTTCTACCAAATGTCAAAAGCAGTGACTGTGACATAGTATTGAATCAAGAGAAACTTGAATTTGTCGATGAAACTGTTTTCTTGGGGATCACGCTCGACTCAAGGCTACAATGGGGTCCTCATTTAACATCTCTTGCAGGATGGCTAAGTTCAGCAGCATATACTGTCAGAAAAATCCGTCAATTTACTGATGTAGATACCGCGAGGATAGTGTATTTTAGTTATTTTCATAGTATTATGTCATATGGTATTTTACTATGGGGACGGGCTGCAGACATCGAGTCTATATTTATTCTGCAGAAAAGAGCTATCAGAGCCATATATAATCTACGTAGGCGCGATTCTCTAAGAGAACTGTTCAAGGAAATTAACATCATGACGGTACCTTGTCAATACATCTATGAAAACATCACGTTAGAAAAAATCTGCAAAGAGGTGACCGGCACCACTATAATACTAGAAACAGAGACCAACTAGTTCAGCCAGGTTTCAGGTTAGCTAAAGTAGACTCATCTTTCATGGGGTACTGTTTAAAATGTTACAATCAAATACCTCCCCACATTCTACAACTGAATGAAACGAAATTTAAATCTTGCATAAAACGCACACTATGTAGGCAAGCATATTATAAGTTGGGGGATTATATTGATGATAAAAATGCTTGGCTCAATGCTGGTCCTGCTCCACAACCATAGGGGCAATCGGAATCATCAGAATTAGAAAGTGAAGTTATTGTGAAAGCTGCAGAAGATTGTAAAAATATATTTGCATTGTATAGATTCAATCTCTTAGTATTATATAATTTCATAGCACATGTGTGAGTACCATGTACTGTAAAGCCACTATTTAATGAGTACCTAAATCTTTCATTGACGCGAAATTACCCTGGTGGTTGAGTGAGTGTCATGCTCACTTAAATGTCACGCTGATGGTGGCGGGTGTGTCGGGTCGTTTAGTTCCCTTCAAAATGGTTGAGTTGAATGATGGCTGATACATGCGTCATGTTCGTGAACGGGCGCTGTCAGTTGTGACTGGTCATCTCTTAGCTGCCACGGTTTATTTTAATTACTTTATTTTTTTTATTACTGATTTAATCTTTTACTCTGGACGCTCTTAACTTGCCCGTATTTCTACATTGTTCTCACATATTTGTAATTCTTAACATGAATGATGTAACCAAGATATTGTAACATATTTTGATTTAAAAGAGTGTCCATGGAGTTTCTTGCCCGTTCTTCTCCATAGAGATCTACGCTACGGAATGGGCAACTACAGTACTTTCACAAGTTATTATGCCTTGTGACTGGGACTGTAGCTTCGCGTTTTATTTTGTTTTGTTGACTTTCAAAAGTGCCTGTAATGGTCTAATTGAAATAAATGCTTTGACTTTGACTTTACAAGGGTGACTTAGAACCGAGGACCTGAACTAAGGGTCTTATGTAAGTAGATCACATCCAAAGAGAACTGAGTTCTTAGAAATTCAGTTGCAATATATTTTTTTAAATGATGTACCTATTTTATTATATTTACTTTCTTTTTTATTATATTTACTACTATGAATTAAAAAAATATGTTTATTGTTATCATCATTGTCTTTGTAATAGTATTATACTTTACTTAACGAAATGATACGGGATCTACCGATATGATAAAACGAATCACCGAGATGATAAAATGATCTAGCGATATGATAAAGTAGTCCACCGATGTGACAAAACTGTGCGTTGATCATGAATCAAAACACCGATATTAGATAAAAGACACCGATTGGTTTTTTCGGTGTAAATTGTCACATCGGTGGTAATAAAGACCACCGATTACAGCGATATGAGAACAGCGACGTGAGAAATAATACACTTTTTCGAAAATTAGAAAAAATGCATAATATCTAGGATAAATTCAATAACAGTCAATGAAGCTAATTTACTTACTACCTGTGTTAGAACCAAACAACAAAAATAAAACTACTCATTACACTAGAAAAATGCAACCACCGATACTATAAAATAATTGTCCGGGAGCAACTGAAATGACGTACTTATGTTATTGGCGAGAATATGCAGCGATTTCACACAAATCCGTCCTGACTGCGCACTAGCACACACTAACGAGGAAAATAAAATTGGGGTGGGGACGCTGTCGGACTCGTCGATGTAAAGTTAGGTTTAAATTACTTTTGTCCAGCGATATGAGAACATTTTGCAGGACAGGTACGTTTGTGCCTCTCAGTAATAATAATCGTTAATTATGTAATAAAATATGCTATATATTAATAACAAAACTAATATTCTATAAAATAGAATAAGTTATATACTTAACTTACTTATTTCTATTAGTGTATAAGCTTTTTTGTTTGTAAAAAAAGTAGAGGGACAGCACCGATTTGAAAAAAATAGAGGTTTATGAATTTATTTCAACCTTTGTAAATAGTCGTAGGCAAATTATATTTTTGCCACAACCCAATAACTACCTATTAAATACTAAAAAATATAATTCAGAACGATATTCTTTTTTTCAAATACTAATTTCACCGAAGACAAAAAAATAAGTCATTTGGGAAATTCACCCAGGGGCTCCATTGGCGGCCTATACATCTACGGACCTCTGGCACGCTAGAGGTGGTTTTATTCGCCAATGGATCACCTGCTATTCTTGCCAGCGACATAACTGACATAGCAAAAGAAAACTCGATAGTGATTTGCCATAGATGGTATAGTTCAGTTCATTTGATTCCTTTAAGTTTATCCGTATAAACGGATACTTTTAATGTCTATTTTTACGTTTTCTTTGTTGTGTGAAACTTGAAATAGTATTCTATTATTTCGACTTTGTGTATGTAAAAATGTAGGTTTCATTACAATAAATGGTTAGTTCTCTTCTCTTTACTCAAGAGCATACAAATAATGAAGAATGAGAGCTGCTCGTAAGTTGGGGCTGCCACCACTGGGCAGTGGTGGCAGCCCCAACTTACGAGCAGTAAATAAACTAAACTGGTAATTTTATGGTAACAATGGTCGTAGGTTCGAATCCAGGCAGGCGCATTACTTTGTGTGATTTATTTCATCACCGCTGCCCTCAAAAACGGTGAAGGAAAACACCGTGAGGTAACCGGCATGTTCCTAGAAATAAAAATTCGCATACATGTGGCATCTACCAACCCGCTCTGGGCCCGCGCTCATAGAGAGGAGGCCTGTGTCCTAGCAGTGGGTACATTGGCTGATGATGCTACAAAGAATAATAAAGTTAGTTTTGTCAAATTAATAGTACGCAAACATTTTCTGTACGTATGATGCTGACTAAAGGAGAACTGGAATGGTTCAGCACAAGATCAATAACTACGGGCAACGAGTTACCAGTCCGTCAGAAACCAAGACGATTGCCGGTTGCACGGGAAAAGGAAGTAGAAACCATGATTGTTGGACTGGTGCAGGACGGCATTACATTCACAGGAGTACACATGAAGGTTCCAGCCTTCATGAGTACTCCTGTGGTTCTGGTAAAGAAAAAGGTGGCAGCATGCGCTTTTGTGTGGGCTATAAACGATCTAAGTCAAAAAGAAAGACAGCTATCAATTGCCTAGGATCGATGACACATTGGATACACGTTGACTGGAATGAAGTGGTTGGTTGGTACCACACTGGGCCTGAAAAGTGGCTACTGGCAAGTGGAAATAGACTCTAAGGACAAGGAGTTGGATTCTCAACAGGAAAGGGGACTATGGCAGTTTAAAGTTTTGACAATACATACACAGGAAGTCAATGCACGCTAACAGAAGATCCGCTAATTAAGTACGGCCAAGAAATTCTAGAAAAACGATTTGATGTGTGTTTTCAACTGTTGTCATGGCAATACAGTTCGAGTAAATAAAAAAAAAGGCGAAAGATTTATACGTTTTGAAGGGAAACCAGAGATACGTTTGTATAGTAAGCTGCAGTATCCACGGGTGTACCTAGTGGGGCATGCAAACCGGATACCTGGTTAGCCGTAAAAACTGGTTAACCGAATAAAATTGAAACCGGTTTTTTTAAGGAGAGTAAAACCGTTTTTTTCGTTTTTGGTTATATATTTTTTTAAATAAATAAATATTAGGGAAAACAAAAATTTACACACTATTAATATTGAACAACAAGTTTTGTTTCTCCTATCTTATTGATATAATAATACTTTAATTTTCCCAAACAAAATATTGAATTGAAAATATTTATTTTAGACCAAGCAAACATTAATTGATACAAGTTCATATAATGTAGTACCCAGGGCCATCTTTTCCACTGGGCACACTGGGCACGTGCCCCGGGCCCCACGATCCAAGGGCCCCCAAGTTCCTGTAGCTGTCAAAGCCAGCGGCTATCAAACAGGCAGGACCTTAGGATATTATTTTTTTTCCTTAAACTTAAGGCAATTTCTTGGATATGAAAAATATTTTACTGTGTTTTATTTCAAACCAAAGTTCCCCGCCGATCGAGTTTTATTAAAGTTAAAAAAAAAAACACCTTTTCCTTTATCTGTGCTATAAGACGTTAGTTCGTACCAAATTTCAAGATTCTGAGTTCACGGGAAGTACCCTGTAGGTTTTGATTCCCTTGCGAGTGTCGAAAATTTGCGGCATAAACGGCTGTATCTTTTGATTGCGTTGGCTTAGAAGTTTGATTTTTCACAGCTCCTACAGTAGACCTGATTATCCATACTAATATTATAAATGCGAATGTCACTCTGTTTGTTTGTTTGTTACCTTTTCACGACTAAACGGCTGATCGGATCTTAATGAAATTTGGAAAGAAGATAGACTCCTCAAAAATGTTGCGAAAACAGGGAAAATTTGACGCAGACGAAGTTGCGCGGGACAGCTAGTTTGATATAAATTCCAGCTTGATACCTCCATGCGTTCCTGAGAAAAAGGGTCTTGACAGACAGACAGACGGACGGACAACAAAGTAATCCTACAAGGGTTCCGTTTTTGCCTTTCGAGGTACGGAACTCTAAAAATACATATTTTGATTAGACTAGAGAGAGAGATTTTAAAAAGATTGTAAAAAAACCCGATTTAACCGGTTTGACCGGTTTTGCAGTAGAAACCCGAAATAAAACGGTTATTTAAAACACCCGGTACGGTTAAAAACAACAAGACGCTGAGGCGACAAAATAGGAGGAGAGGAACCCCCAGGAATTGAACAGTCTTTTTCTGTAATTTTGAAATTGGGAGCCATAGAATTAAATTTTGAAATGGTAGTCTGTCTGTCAGTAGTCCGGGGAAGATAAATTTCGCATTTTGACTTGTTCAGCTCTAGACCAATAAATAGTACAAAAAATTTCTTTTAAAAAAGTCAGATTTTCTAGAACTGTGTCCACATCACCTCCCAGGGTTCCATCAGTCAAATAGTTTAGACTGTTATAAAACGTCTGTAAAACGTTGAGCTTAGAACTTAAATGTCGAATAATTGGATTTATTGCTAAACTAAAAATGACTGGCTGATTCCAAAAGATTGTGTATATAGAGTAATTTTGAGGGGTATCTGTAGCATTGGAAGAGAAAACTGAAAATGGTTTTTTTTTTAACCGTTATCAACAAGGTGTCCTGGTTAACGGAATTAAATGCATTGTTCAATTAATTTATTTTCTTGAATAACCCTCCCTAAGTCCCTATCTTCTCGAGTGATCCGATTAGGTAAGTACTTAGTGTAAGTAATGTTTAATCCTGATCATTGAACAAGTGGTTACAAAAATGTCTATTTTTGTTGCCTCTATTACAGGAATTTGGTACTTACTTAATTATTTAGGTACTTATCTTATATTTTCATTAAGCAACACTTAATACTATCCACGTCGTTCCCGCCACTCAAGCATCAACAAATTACTCCACACTAGCGTAATCACCTTAACATTCAACCGACAGGAACTAGCCACGAGAAATCTACGCTCATAATGACCTTTAATACGAAAATAATTCGGTCCATGTGTAAAGCACATTTATTAGAGAAATATTCCAAGTTACCTGACGAGTCGAGTTGGTGGTAACAGTTGAGTGAACATCGTCGCGTCGGCCGGTCGTGCGAGCACTCTGTGAGTAGAAGCCGTACGATCCCCAGCTCATTGTCACACAGGAAGTATTGACCCACGCCTAATTGAACAAATCGACCCTTTTGACTATTGAACACAAAAGTAGTAACTGTCGTCCAGAATTATTTTGGTGTAACCGGTTCTTGCATGTACCCGGTACCCGGTAGAGACGTATGAGGAGATTTGTGTAGGCGCAGCGGTCGAGCGAGTGATTTTGTATATTTATTTAATGTATTTTGTTTAAGAAAATGTCAAAGAAAGTTCTGGAGTCCAAGGGGAAGGCGAGCGCTAGCTCCAGCCCCGACAATGTGTCGGAGACCACCCCACTGGTGGGCAAGAAGGTAAGTTCAACATCATCATGTCGTATTTTAAGTTTCACTCGAGGGACTGGTTACAGGCCCTGTTGTGGTTGAAGGCCACTATTTAATTATGCCACATGTTAATATTTGTATGATATGATAATTTCACAACTAATTCTCAGCTCGTTTTAATTTCAAATAAATGTCTTTTCTATTTCAATAAACTCTCAGTACAGTATCATAAAATAGGATTAATAGTGCACTATATACTGGATTAGTTTCTCAATTCCCGTAGCAAATTCAATCCTAGACTACCAGTACCCTGGTCCCTGATTTCACAATGGTTTCAAGTAAACAGTGATAGCAACACTACAGGTGGAACTGGAGCTGGCGCTAAGTTAACAAGCCCTATCTTAAGTCTATAGACTATAGTCTAGCCAGTTAAATCTACTTACTCCTGAAATATAACGTATTTATTTAGAAAACTTACTTATATAGATACATATACCTGTGCTTTTGCCATTCTAGAAAATGTCCCCCGAATAACAGCCTTTTCATTTGATGTCTGTTCAAGTCCCAGCCGTAAAATAAGTTGTTTTCCAATACTAGAAAACTCAACTTTACTGACAACAAAACGCGTTTTTGCTTGCCTTCATACTCGCTGATAATCTTCAATCATTTTATTGAACCTACGTACCTACGAACCAATTTATTCGTCCACTTATGCATCCAAATATTCTCTGATGATTGTTGGTGCATTATCAATGCCGTGGTGTGCGTCTGTACGTTGGTGCGTCACAAGTACCTCTGATGTGCCCAACTTATTTGATTGCTCAAGGCAGCCGTGAGCTGTTTCAAAACATGTTAAACAGATAAACTCGTTAGTTTACTAAACTTATTACATTAAACAATAAAACTTCTTCTAGACATAAATCAGAGCTGCAATAATAAGAAAATCGATGAGGCAGATGACCAGGCAGACCGGATGTCGAAAATCTAGGTTTATTTTGGTTTTCTACATTGTTTGACATTTAAATACGTCCAAGGACGATTCCACGTATATTAAATTTACAGATTTATAATATCGTATATATGACAATAATATTATAGATTGCTTTATTATCTAAGCAGAGAGACGTTTTATAAGTTTTTTATTCGATAGGTCGACCTGTCCCCATCGGCCAGTGGAGCCACAGACCGTTATGATAAAAGGCACTCTCGCGCCGAAAACGGCTCTATAATAAAGAATCTATTTATAACATATTTGAAACGTAAACAGGCTGGTCTTTCTGCCCACCATCCGACAATCATTAGTGTAATATAAAGTGGGTATTGCGCAATATTAGAAAAAACTTTTTGGTTAGAGTTATTAAAGTATAAAGACTGGTTGTTCCTGCTGTGTGTTACTTTATTAGTTTAAATAAAGCATTTCTTAAAACAAATAAGACTTAAAAACGGTTAGCTCAGACTCAGCAACAGCGTCGAGCTAAAATGAACAGTACCAAAGTAACAATACTATTCTAAACGCATGGTAAAATAATAAATATTCAAATGTTCCTTGCGAAGATGGCAAAGAATGATAGGATAGCTTTCTGAAAGTTTAATAAAAGCTAGATTAAAGTAAGTTTCGTGAAATAGAATGTAAAGAATAAGTCAGTCATACAAATCTTTTACATGCTCTGTGTAGATATTCAGCATAAAATCAATAAAACCTCAATACCCTCCACGCTAACTACACTCTCTGAATGGCAGGATGATGGAGATGAAGGACGCCAGGGTCTCTCGATGGAGCAGACTGCCATCCTGATCGCCGGCGAGATGGCAGGCAGCGGTGTGCTGGCCCTGCCACGCGCCCTGGCCAAGACCGGTAAGTGCCTGATCTTAAAGGTTTAGGTTGTATATGTAACACCTCGCGTTTGCTAAGCGTTTAAAGTATTGCTGGCGTTATAACTGCATGTTTGCCAATAGAGCTAAACATTGACATAAATATATAAGAAATTAAAATCTCTATTTCCCTCTATGAGCCCTTTTAGTTGAAAAGTTTAATGTTATCTCTCAGACAACATGTGATATTGTGGATGTTTCGCTTGTGGGGACTCAGTTAAACTAATAATGTTCGTTTAAAGCAGTAAAGGTACTCTGACCCCTACTCTGGGTGACCACACTGACCACTATGTAAGTTTATTGAATGAGTAATAGTACATATAAAATATATCAATTGATATTATTGTTTTGGGCAACTAATCACAAGGCTGTGGCTAAGACTAATAGTAAAACTTTCAAATCGTTTCATAAATATTTATCGCTTTGAAAGTTTAAAAGTTTTAACATAATGTTTTCATCATTGTTATCGCTTCTAAAATGTCAATCGTCGTCTGAGTTCGTCCAGGCTCTCAAGTTCACCTGCAGAAAAGTAGCTTTATGGGATCAGATGTGGAGATGCTAAGCGAAAATACTTACTTTATTATAATTTGTGTATATGTGTTTTCTGGCAGACCAATTTTGATGAAAATATGGTGATGGTTTGATAATAATTTTTACAACCACTAAATCTGAGTTTGAGAACAATAATCGCAGTTAAACCAGCGTGTGTGATACAGTGCTGTGTTTACTACGCACGTGCTTTGTCTGTCGCAGTTTATGATTCCTTCCACACATTCTTACCACTTTCTATCTACAACGAAAGTTTTGTTTACTAGGTTTAGTAGCATTTACGCAGGCCACATTTGGTTGTATTTCAACAGTAAGAGGAGGAGCCAAAGACTGCAGATAAAAGAGCAATAACGTCTCTCTAATAAGTCGCGTTCGCGTCGGTCTTCAAGATTAAACGAGAATTGTGGAGGTATACCCATCCTAGTCTCGTACGGGAAGGACGGTCCTGTCAGCTAGGCAATAGCTCTATATAAAGACTTGTATTGCTGCATCCAGTTTGAAAGCTGACGCCAACAGTTTTAAAAAGGCTGATGATGAACGTTTGAGGAGGCTACAGCAACCGGTTGGATCGACCTGAATAATGTTATATTATAATAACTCACATTCTCGCAAATGTTAAACGATTTCATTCTATTCTTATTGTTGGAATCGTTCACTTAATTTTGTCGTTCACGGAATCACCTTGCATTCCATTCAAGTTGGAGGCACGAGGCTCAAGAGACGAACACGAATATAGAGGCAGTAAATTATTTTTTAACGATTTATCTAACGACACGTCTTCTGTAGCTATGTCATTTTCTATGGATCTGTGGAATTTTTTTACAAGAATATATTATGTATAAACATTATTAAATTATGTACAAAAACTATATAAGTTTTTGTTACTCTGGTCTATCTTTATAACTATAGACTATTTTCTTAGTACATTTGTGGTCGTTGTTGACGGTTTTTGTAGTAGGAAAAAAAAGTTTCAGTGTGTGTAACAGAATGTGATCTATCCCTCTCCAATATCTTCTTACCCTACCTACATTGGATTTCACATAATTTTCCATTGGCCGTATTCCCAACCCCCGCATTGTGAGAGCCATTTACGAAAGAGACATATCCCTCATCAAACATTATACAGGCAGCCAGACCCGGAACATATCACCAGACTAATCTTAGAAGTTCTAATTAATGCAGCATTATGGATTAGCATTATATTAAAAATAGCAACCAACTAATAATGTTTTAGCCAGGTGGTATCGTGACATTATGCTTACAGACAGTATTAAGTAGAATATCAAATATAGAAAATGGGATACATAATATTATACTTAACATTATAGAGAGTGCCTCATTAGCGTGGGTATAACAACACTGATATTTTAAGCAACCTCTCAACGCTCGTGTATCTTTAAATGACATTGTTATAACAATCGAATCAACTCTGTCGACAACGCAGTCCACAGCTGGACATAGCCCCTCTCACGCTGCGCCCCAACACCTTCCGCGTCCAGTGTGTCCACAGACATGGCGAGCCCACTACCACTTCAGGACGAGACGCTGTGCCCTAAATACGCATAATTTCGAATTCCTTCAGTAACATTGGCGGCGGTTAGGTTAAGAGTTCCTGACTTACTAAAAAGAAACGCTAAAAAACACGAAAAATACTCCCGTCAAACACTTTAGTAGAGATCAATAATATAAGTCTCATTCTGGAGATCGACGTACTTACTAACTTAGTAAAACTTAGTGGCCAACTACGTGAAAAGTGATGTAGGAAAAGGTTTTTTTTTCTTTTCGTGGTGTAAGCCCTCTCACTATCATGGAATCCATTCATACATGTGCACAAAATGCATGTACACAAAAAAATGTGAAACTAATTCTCTCCATCTGTCTATCTAGACGAAGCTGCGGGCAAACACAAGTGTCTAGTGTTTATGTTACATCTAACTATACTTCAATTAGTTTGGAATGGAGCCTATTTCACAACACAAATCAATAACAATACCAATAAAATAATTAAAATAACAATTAAGCGGTTTGAACACGGTTCAAACAAACTGTTCAATGAACAGTCGACTATTTGAAAAAAAATATGGTCAGAAATGCACAGTTTTTGTATACAAGGTGTTGTTTTGCATCCTCGTCAAAATTCAGAAGACATAAATAATCAATTTAAATTACGGTACCTGGTTAATTATTTGTAAACGCTGATTTTTTTGGTTGTTTAAGTTTGTCAGTATATCAGAATAACCCCCTTAACGTGGTTAAGGAAATAAGAAATCATCTAATACGTATTTGAGATTGTTTGTCTGTGTAAAAGCGCGGTTAAAGGGCGAGGATCAGGGCCGCGTTTAAAACACGGGTGGTTCACACTTCCCGTTATCTGTAAATAAGAAAAAAAATAAAAATTACCTATCCATTTTATTATTGATTCGGGTCGAGAATCATTAACATTTATCTTATTGAATTTGACGATGATGCAAAACAGCACCTTGTATGTAAGTCTATCTATATCTGCTTCTAATTTACTTCTCCTGCTTCTCCATAGAGATCTACGCTTTGGAATGGGCAACTACAGTACTATCACAAGTTATTATGCCTTGTGAGTGGGACTGTAGCTTCGCATTTTTTTTTTGTCTTTTACTTTCAAAAGTACCTGTACCACTACAGTCACTTTAATTTAGATCACTCTAATTGAAATAAATGCTTTGAGTTTGAAACATGTGTGCCAAATTTCATAAGTTATGTAAATAAGTATGTTTCAAAAAGTATAAGTCGAATTGCAATTTTTTTTTAGTTATATTAGGTATATTTCATCTTAGGGAACAGTGCAAGTTTCATCAAAATCGGTTCAATAGTTTTGTTTTCAAATTATAATAGGTTTTACGACTAACTTATAATTACAATGTAAAATTGATTCATGACAAGAATTAGTATGGTATACAACTAAAAAAAAAGGGAAGCTAACTTTACTTTCGGAAGTAAAGTAGTAAATTCAAGTTATTTTAATGTTTTTTTGGAAGATTGTTTCGTTTTTTTTTTGACAGATAGTGAATAAAGACTGGGTGTGGGAAAATACTGCGTCTGCGCAGTTCAAAACCACATCGATATGGTAATGCGCAGGAGTCGCGTCCGGCTAACGATACGCTCTCTGTTATCAACACCACCGATCATTAAGATAAGGAAGTTTTATTTGCATTACATTTCAGCATATTTATGTTATTCTAAAGACTACTAAAATAATTTGCAAGGGATATCTGATAGATACAGATCTCTCATCTCGAAATATTCAAATGGACAGATCACAAGTATCAGATATCCTTTGGCAATTATTTATGATATGAAAGATAATATTAATATAGTCAATGAATTAAAATAATTGCTAAAATAAAACGAGTTTACTAGTTTGTTGTTAATTTAACGAAATCTCGGATTCAACGTTAGTTTATATTTGTGTTGGCTTACAGTAGTTTGAAGTATAACTGAAAATAAAACAACAATAACACTGGCTGTTGTGTTTTTTTTACGGTTTGTAGAAATGAAGAAGGAAGAAATATTTATTCTGCACAAATAAGACATAAGCACACTTTTAGCTATATCAAACCGTTTTCTTTGCCCCAATAATATATTTTTAAAACAATAATGACGCGTAAAGGTACACACATATCAATTATGATTGAGTCACAGCTCCAACACATGGACCATTTCGGAAGCTCAACACAAAAATCAATCTCTGCTTGGATTAAAATTACAATGGCCTTGGCAACTTACTTAATCTATGAGAGATTCTTGTTTTAAAATAAATTTGAGATCGATTATACTAGAATACGATACTTTATGATTATGACTGCATTAAATACTATATCAATATCAATGTAAATGTAAGATCATCAAAATATGAGATAAGCGACCAGTTCAAGGCCCTGTTGATATTTTCCTGATACCTATTTGTAACTCATTAGTAATCCTAATCACGAAACTATTAATCTTTCGATCCGTTTATCGTAAATTATAAAGGATGTAAAACACCTCTTAACGAAGCCGAAAGGCACTGGTCCTCCCTGACATTGCAATTTTTTTTTTGTTCTACACCATACCTGGGAACCTTCTAGTTACGCAGATATTAGGGGTCAAAGTTCCAACTTTTTGACAAGTATTTTTTTAAATACAAGTTTTTAATGTAAGATTTTTACTTTAAACACCTCCACGACCCCCGTACTATTCAATCCGTCCATGAGCACAATGTTTTGAGTGCGATACATTGAGTTCTACCACAAAACATGATTTTACACCCCTCAAAAAAAAGTTTCCCAGCAATAATTTTTGCGTAAAGTTACTTAGTTTCATGTACAGAATGCTTGGTTGACGGCTTTGTGATGAGGTGATTTACACGGTGTATTCATGTATACTCACGCGTTTACCTTTAAAGGTAGGCAGAAACTACAGCACGTCATCGCCAGCAGCTTCGACCCATATTCCGTACTCCTTTCTCCTCTTCCATGATACTACACGAACGAGGGGTGGCCCGTTTTTTTTATAATATTTATTCCGGATTGTTAAACTTTTGAACGCTATTGTCACATATACGTGACAAGCAAGAGCGTGCCCTGTACTTATACGCCAACGACACAATTTAAATCATTTATTTTGTGTGTGTTTATTTATATATCTTAAAAATGTGATCTAGATATCTTAAATATTAAATGCCTTAACAAGAAATAAGTTATTCATATTCATTTAATTGCTAAAATAAAACGAGTTTACTAGTATTTTCGGTGAATTTGTGGCTTGGCGTGGAGGGCACGCGTGTGCTTTTATGCTCTGGCGTTCAAAAGGCTACAAAACACCCGTGGTGCGAGCCTATAAAAGTTTTATCTGTCCATCATTAGAATATTTCATAATTTGTTTTTGTGCCTCTCTCCTACCAACTACCTACTCTACTAAAACACGACTGTTATGCTAACGAGACTAATACAATTATGAACTCGTTCATATTTGGAGACATTCACTGAACCGCGACGAATTATGATACGTACACTTAGTTGACAGTCTTCAAGGCTTTGGATATAGTGTTTCATGTAGACACCAGAATTTGTGGTCAACGCAGGTATAGCCCTTCACCTTGCATTGTGGTCACGTTGCGCGTAGCCCTCGGAACTTGGAGCCTAGAGCCCACGGCCCGCCAACAAACTATAAGCCCAATTACCAAACCGGTCTCACAAGTTTTTGTGCATTTTCCATCGTTCGACCATTACGTTGTGTTACTATTAGACATTTTGTTTTTTTTTTTGTGTGAAGCTATCTGACCTTGTCTTACTAACAACATAGTACCATCAGGAAGTTCGTGTAACGTTACGTCAAAATGATATGAAATATAAAACTATGTCGTAACAAGCTTAATCAAAGCAACTCATATGTATATCATATAAGAAGCTTTAAGGCACTAGGGTACCTGTAATTTAATGCTATGTACAATTTGATAAAAAACAATTTAATGTGTAGAACGTTGGCATGAGTTCAACCTACTCAGCTTCAGCGATCTAGGGTCAATCTCCACACTGAAACTGAACGCGATCAGTTACCCTAAACTGTGTTATTGATACTGACTAATGAAAGGTCTCGTTTATATGGACTGATCCCGTTCAGTTTCATTGGTGAGAAAACTGAAATTCGCCAATAAGTCTAGAAACTGGATATATAACAAAAAAATCGAAACATTATCCACAAACAACTAACTATTTTATTGTTTTGCTCTCAGGATGGGTTGGTGTACCGCTGATCATCCTAGTGTGCTTGGTCGCTGCATTCAGCGGCAAGCGACTGGGCGACTGCTGGTCCATCCTGGAGGCACGTGACCCTGAGATGAGGACCCGCAAGAGGAACCCCTATGCCATCATCGTGGAACAGGCGCTTGGCAAGGGCTGGAGGTGAGGAAACCTGCTTGATCCATAATGGTCGTTCTAACTAGGTTAGGGATTCCGTTCATGAATCATTAATTAATTAATTAATCATTTACGATGTCTTCCAAACTCACACACAATAGAAACACACTCAATTACTGTATCTCAATGACATCGCAAATGTAAGAGTTTCTGCCGATATCAACAAGATGGTTTTTTATCCGGTGGCTTACAATGATAATCTTATAAGCCTTCTATTTTTGAACTAAGCTTGAGAAAACAAACAGGACAGAATGTAGGCGTGGTTAAGTCCGACTTATTTGAGTACATGAGGTACCTGTGATAAGTGATAATGTCAGGTTACCTATGCTTCATCGAAAAGAATTTGACAAATAATCACTTCCCAAACAATTTTCCGCATAATTTCATTTGCCAAATTATTACTTAGCAAAAAATCTCTTGAAAAACTCAAAAAATAATTGTAACGCAAACCTAATGTTTGACAAGTGAACGTTTACTTATAACTTGTTTACCAAATAGTACTTTAACCAATTTTTATGTAGTCAAATATTTCAGTTGGAATAACACATCTTACGCAAAATAAAATAAGGCAAGTATTTTTTTTTATGTATAGAACCAACTGATATACATTTCCAGCTAAATTTATTACAAACATATCAATGGTGCAAATTTCGTAATAAAAGATAAAACTAGTTCAGTTTCGTGTAGACTTTTCTTTTTCATATTTCCTTCTATGCAGGGTGTAACGGAAAGGGTATAATATATACATCCTTAAGGGTGTGCTACAGACCATCAAACTGAACATGTTTCTCAACATGACAAAAAATTATAAGCAAAAAAAAAAATCTGCTGCCTATACATTTGGCTTTTTTTTTGCTGAAAACATGTTTTATGATGAGGAACATGTTCAGTTTGATGGTCTGTAGCACACCCTTAAGGATGTATATACCCTTTCCGTAACACCCTGTATAATCTAGTTGTTTCGTGGGAGGTCACAGTTCTAACCTAACCTAACCTTACCTAACCAAACCATGTTTCTTTTAATAACTCACCCTGTCTAACTAGTTCGGTTCTCGATATCCTGCTAAAAATAATCTCCTTTTTCCAATTTTTTTTTTCTTCTATATAATCTAGTCTGTAACCGAACTGGGCAAAGATCTGTATTTCGGGTATCAGCGCCAATCCCCTCATAATAATAATAAATTTATTTTTATTCAACATCTGTAACCAAACTAGGCAAAGATCTGTATTTCGGCTATCAGCGCCAATACCCTCATAATAATTATATTAATGAATGTGCCAGATGGCTTGGCACATTTATTGACAAAATTAGGTTCCCAAACTAGGATGCGCCTGTACCTTTGGAGCCGGAGTTGCGATAACTAATTTAAAAACATATATTTGTAGTTGTGCTAATTAGACATTTTGGTAAATAATAAAACATTTTGATAAATTGGATTATGCCAAAGGGGTCCCATCTTGGTCTAGGGGTATTCTGACCAAAGTAATGGAGCAAATATACATATAACAAACATATTTCTTGGTATCCCCAGTGTGGTGGTATCCATGGCGATGATCGTGACCCTGTTCGGAGCGTCCGTGGTGTATCTCCTGCTGGCTGCGCAGATCATAGAGGCAGTTCTCCTGTCCGTTGTGCCGGCGCTCACCATCTGCACCTGGTATCTCATTGTCGTCGGCGCCATGACGCCGCTGCTGTTCCTCGGAACACCCAAAGATTTCCAGTGAGTATTGTTAAGCCTTCAGAAGTTCTGCATGCAACTCGCACATATTCGGGTAATATGGCCTAGGCATAAACCTCATCATCAGGCCATATTTCCACACCCGTACTTTTTTTTGTAATTCCGGTAATTATAAAATTCAATAATCAAATAAAAATCTTATGAGGTAACGAGCTTGAAGTGACTGGCCAAGTCACTTCAAGCTGGCTTTGGTTCAGGTAAGGTTTTAGATGAGAGATCATCATCATCAGCCTATAATGTTCCCACTGCTGGGACACACGCCTCCTCTCAATGACAGGGAATGGGCTTTAGTCCACCACGCGGGCCCAGTGCGGGTTGGTACATGTCACATATGTCTTCGAATTTTTAGTTCTAGGACATGCCGGTTTCCTCAAGATGTTTTCCTTCACCGTTTTTGAGAGCAGCGGTGATGAAATAAATTACACAAAGTAATGCGCCTGCCTGGGTTCGAACCCACGGTTTACTGCTGGTAAGTCGGGGCTACCACCACTGGGCCACCGCTGCTCTCCTGATGAGAGATCGACTTCACTTAAACCTTCTAAAAGTTATATGATCATATTAGTAGGAGTTACAGTAAGTAGTAATTTATACATAATGATTGAGGTTATCATAAGGTTGATTCATTGAAGACCAAGCTCATGTTTCACATTATATATATACATGTGAACATGTATTATGTCATGTATGTACAAATAAATAATCGGGGTATATACCTCAAAGCAACTAAGCGCAACTAAATTATTCCTCAAAGCGCATCCATTAGTTGCGCAAATTAATTAAAATTAAAAATACAAGGTGTTGTTTTGCATCCTCGTCAAATTCAAGGAGGTAACTCTGCTAATGATTCTCGTCCCAAATCAATAATAAAATGAGTAGGTAATTTTTATTTTTTTCCTTATTTACTGAAATCGGTAAGTTTTAACCACCCGGTTTTTAAACGCGACCCGTCTGGTTCTTGCCCTATAACCTCGCTTACACACATACAAACAATCTCAAACGTTTAATTGATAATTTATTATTCCCTGAACCATATTAAGGGGGTTTGTCTGAAATATTGACGAACTTAAACAACCAAAAAAATCAGCGTTTATTGATAATTAACTAGGTATCGTAATTTTAACTGATTATTTAAGTCTTTTGTGACCACCTCCTGAAATTTGACGAGGATGCAAAACAACACCTTGTATAATACCTATGTTTATTCCCCAAAGCTGATGATGGATTTATTAATGATATTGATAGACAGTTTTAAATCAACTGGAACTAAGTGTTTATGCAACTTCTGGGTCTATGATGCATAAATGATGAAAATACATTGAATTTTGACAGTATTTTTGAAAGGTACTAGGGTAACAGAAATGAACAGAAAATAGACGCCGATAAACAATCTGGTAACAAAGTTAGCAATCAACGATAAGATACTACAGGGCATGAGTAAAACAAGAGTGTACCTTGCTAAACACAGACCTTACAAATTCCTAAAATTAATCAAATCTATAGAAATGTACTAATAATGCCACTCGCAGCGGCGATCACCGACGCGACCGACCCCAAATAATTGGGGTAGTAGGTATGCACCTTTACTCATCCTGATAATTAAGACAACCTGTTTGACACCTGTATAATATTACATTAAAACTTGTAGTCTGATGGGTCTCCTGGCATTCGGCTCGTCCCTCGTCGCCTGTATCCTGTACTTCATCGAGATGATGAATGAGGCCACTCCGTTCACGTACCGCTACGGCATCCATGGCTTCTTGGACTTCTTCTTGGCCACTGGCACCATCATGTTCGCCTTCGGAGGCGCCTCTACCTTCCCCACCATCCAGAATGATATGGTGGACAAAACCAAGTTCGGGAAGAGTTTGCAATATGGATTTTTCGGTATGTTTTAATTGAGCATGCATTATAAACTTCAACTTTCAAACTTCTTAACCTAGATCAATCATCGATAGAGATATGAATGTTTATGGCATTAGGAATGAATACAGCTTAAACGTTTGGTCAAGTCAACACGGACAGACTGTAGACGGGACTTCGGAGAGCGGACTATGACAGATAATGTACTGATATATCTGCCAAAGTGTCTACAGCCAGTCCGCAATTTGTTTGACTGAACCCTAAGAGGTTATTAAATAAAACCTACAAAAATACTAAGTAATGTTTCTGCTTACTGCAACAATGCCTGCGACATAAAGTTTTTCGTTTTGTTGTACTGTTACTTAAAAACTAAAGAGAACATGATTTATGTGTACTTTGATGGCACCTCCAGCTGTGCTGATCCTGTACCTGCTGGTTGGCATCGGCGGGTACGCGGTGTACGGCGAGCGAGTCCTGCCCAACGTGGCGCTGTCCATGAGTGCCACTCCCCTCACCTTGGCGGCCAACGTGCTGATGGCCATCCACCTGCTCTCCGCTTTTATCATCATCATCAACCCGGTCTGCCAGGAGGTAGAGGAGCTATACAGTGTGCCTAGAGGTACAGTTCACACATCAACATATTCCTAGTTTTTAATTGTTATAAAGTATATGTTAGTTTACAACATGTTTCGTGACGCTTTACAGACTCTGAAAGGTTTTCTTAGTGTTGTGTAATTTTGAATTGCTGCAAATGCTTGTGTTTGGCGGTTTAATCGACTACGAACTCTTAACATTTATTAATATTAAACCTCTTTTGAATTGCCGAAGTAGGCTTCAGTCAAATAAAAAAAAGATGAAGCTACAGCTCCAGTCACAAGGCGTAATAACTGTGAAAAGACTGTATACCTTTACTCTAAAATAACATGATGGGGGCAGGGTAATATGACATCCCAATTACGAGTGCCAGGACACAATTTCATTTGACAAACTTGGTAAGTGGCAAATTAAACGTAGTATGTAATAGCTATGCAATATGTTTTTTTTAATAACCATACCTATACAAATAGTTGAATAAATGGTAATAACAGTTTTTTTTTTTTTGTATTACAACACACAGCTGAAACCATTGGATGAATCAGATTAAATTTAGATTGGCACACAGCTATCCGCTAGGCATCCGAATAGAACGGATTTTTAGAAAATTCAATCCCTGAGATGGTGAAATGAGGTTAAAAGTTTGTATGAAAATCCATCACTGGGCGAAGCTGGTGCAGGTCGTGGGTTAGTAGTTCTTCGGTATTTATCTTTTGTTCTTGCTCGCAGAGTCCACGGGCTGGCGCATGGTGGTCCGCGTGTCTATCATGCTGGGGATCCTGTTCATCGGTGAGAGCATCCCGCGGTTCTACACGTTGCTCGCGCTCATCGGCGCCACCACCATAGCACTGCTCACCTACATCCTGCCCTCCGTCTGCTATCTGAAGCTCATCAGCCAGCCCATTCCGGAGGGTCAGGCATCACCCATGTAAGTATCTTCTACATAATTATGAACATATAAGCTCACTACATTAAACGTACCACCTCTTTTGGATTCAAAACTTTTGAGTGATAAAAGACGAGATTCCGTGAGTCCGGTGAGAGAGAGAGAAAACTTATAATTTAAACGCGCAATGCTAGTTGCACTATTAGACATTGCAGAAGTAAGTGTACAATATCGCCTCTCCTGTCCACCAGGCACTTACTCGTTCTTTCCATCATCGAAATCATTTTTAGGGTTCCGTACCCAAAGGGTCATTTTATGAAAACGTCGTGCAATGGGATTAATTCAAGTTTATTTAGGGTTCCGTACCCAAAGGGTCAAACGGGACCCTATTACTGAGACTTCGCTGTCCGTCCGTCCGTCCGTCTGTCACCAGGCTGTATCTCATGAACCGTGATAGTTAGCCAGATGAAATTTCTACAGAATATGTATCTCTGTTGATGAAATACTAAAAAAATTAATAAAATAAATATTTAAGAGGGCTCCCAAACAAAAAAGTGATTTTTTGTATGGGAGCCCCCTTTTGCTCGTTTTTATAAATAATGGTACGGAACCCTTCGTGCGCGAGTCCGACTCGCACTTGGCCGGTTTTTGGACATTGTACACACTGCAGCACTGGACCCATACCTGGGAACTTTCTAGTTACGGAGATATTAAAGGTCAAAATTCCAACCGGTTTCACACTTCTCAAAAAGTACAAGTTTATAACTTACTTCCTCCATGACTCCTGTACATGTAAATGTATCATCTGTAAATGCATCGATCAGATGAATCAACCAGTTCTATTTTAAAGTTACAAAATCATCCCATGTTCTACAGGATATTGCGAATACACTACGAGTTTACGTTCCTATTAGCTTATAATGCCAAAAGAAATTATTTATGGAAAAACCTATAAACACTTTTGCCCCACCTGGGAAACGAACCCGGATCTCATGCTGAGCAGTCGCGCTGGCGGCCACTAGAACAACGAATTATTGTAAAATTCCGATAACGACATAAGCCATTACTTAATTGAGTCAATTTACTAATAATCGTTTAAAAGTTTTTCTTGATATTTCTAGTTAATGAACTAAACTATTTGATTTGTAGCATTTACTGCTAGTTAATGCAATGTTCTAACGAGGCTGCGTCATCGTTTACAATTCCTCGGTATTTAAGTGTCACCACGTACGAATAGGATGCACTAGTCTAAGGACTCACATCAAGTCGGGAAAGTCATTGCTGACCCCATTCTGAATCACACTTTGTCAGACAGTTAAAAATTTATGTTTTCCGTTATTATGACGTGAATATGTATTCGTTCTGATAGACGTGTTTCGCTCCTCCTCCTCCTCAAGTCGTGTTCCTCATTACTGAGGGTCGTGATCCACCCTTGCAAACATCTTTTTCATGACTATGTTTCGCCATCTCAGTCTATTCTTAGCCAAGTGAAGCGCATCGTGGAATTTTGTACCAAGAGCAGAGCTTATCTGGTCGGACCATCGCAAAGGGCTGCGACCTCTTGGTCGTTTACCATCCACCTTGCCGGTAACCATCAGTTGTTCGAGGTTATTGCCATCTTTCCTTGCTATATGGCCGAAAAATTCCAAGACTCTACGGAGACAGGTCGTAGAGAGTCAGGCGAGAAAAATCTCTGGGATGCTGATGTGAAATTCCTAATGATAAAGTAACTCTAACCAATAACATTTTCTGCAAAACTCATGATCAGCATCGCTTGCGACCAGGTGTTTCAAATAAGGAAGTTGAACTTGTCGGATCGCTTCAAATCCGATATAAGAATCCAGCAGCTTGATAAGTCCTTGGCTTAGTCTTTGACGGGTTAAATGAACGATAAAATAATGTTTATTTTGCAAATAGGTTTTAAGAATCACTTTTAACGTCATCAGTTTTTTAAAACTAGATGAGGTCGGTGTTCCGTACCTGACTACTCTGAGAAGAAAGACCCGAAACAAACTCAGAGGTCATGTCGTCTATTTTAAGGTCCAGACATAATCTTAGCCAACTCACATAAGGATTATGTAGATATCGAAGGTTTTTTGAGGAAAGAACTACCCAGATTTGAGTGGACCTGCCCAGCCAGTGCAAGCATTTGTCAGTTATCGTGTAGCTCAATTCATAACTCAAGAAGTTCAACGACACGACGAACAATAGTTCTACACGGAATGAACTGTGAAACCTTTGCAATCTTTGTAACCTTTACTTGTGTTGTTCTCAGCGAGGCTCCCGGCTGGAGGAAGATGGTGTGCTACGAGGTGGTGGCGCTGGGTCTGGTGGGAAGCGTCGCAGCTTCCATCAGTGCCATCGGAGCCATCTTCAGCACCTCCATGGCCGTGCCCTGCTACTTGAAATAGAACACAATACTTGCTCAGCTCCAGGGCCCGTATTAATAAGCCTTTCTCTACGCCTATCACAAATAGTTGTCTAAATGTGGACATTGTACAGCTAGATTATACATTTTGTAAGGAAAAGTTACGCGCAAACTGTTAACTTGAATCCAGCATTTAATTATGCACCCCGGCTACCAAATTTTTCGGTACCTATGCCGTTTCATACAAAAATGCACAACCTACTCGGTAAAAATGTATAGATAAGCAGTGTTTTTAGTAACCGAAACCAGAAAGTTGTACGTTGGGGAATCTAGAATCATGTGCTGGATACATGGCAACAGGTTGCTGCGTCGTTGTTTCTAACACTTTGTATGTTATGGGACACGACATCATAAACGACACCTCGAAGACACTAGAGATGTGATTGATTAATTCTGGCCCAGGAGTCGCAGCTTATGTGATTTTGCTAATCACTGCACCATTTAGCCATATATCAGAGCATGTGATGGTCTCCGATGAAGTTGTGTGATCCGATCAAAAGTGCGTGTCAGTCCTCTGTAATTACAATATTTTTTGGAATGTACTAACTCGAGGTAAATAGAACGAAAACATAGATGATAATAAATAACCATGTTGATAGATATAGGTTTTCATCAGATTGTCTGTTAGATTAATGTATTTTTTCTGATAAGCCATACTTATGCCATAGATGTTAAGGAATTAGTTTTAAATTCATTTGCTCAAAGACAAATATCTTCTACTTATTTTCAATTTTGTTATGGTTTGCTTATAAAATGATGTATAATGTTAGATCCGCAAATTACTTAGTCATATCATCCAATCATATTGACGTGCATACTTCTGTCCGCACGTATTCGTACCGATACGCATTTATTGCCACTGCGCTGCAATCATTGAGGAACAGAGTACCTACTTATGTGCATACATACAAAAGCTCACGACTTTTTTCCAAGGGGAGGCACACGGCAGAAACTATCTACTGCCTACTTATGTAATATACTCGTACATGTTCTACATAAATATATTCCACAAACGAACGCACAGTTTCTCTGTGTGAACACTACGTTTATAATCTGTACATTCCAGAACTCTGGCTCGCCTTGTTACGCTTCAGGATGCAATAAATCGAAATAGTTCAAATAAACGGTTTAAGTTAAGTTTAACTCGTTTTTTTATTGTAGCTCGATCCACTCCCCCCCTTTTTTTTGTCTGGTCAGTGGTTCATGTGACAGACTGCCCAAATAGCTGTCGCTCGCAGGCTATAGGCCCAATGGCTGCCGGGCAACGTTTTGTGTCATCCGGCGCCCACTGCGTCTGCTGCGGATAGGGTCGGAAAAAAAATTAAAATTGTTTATTGAGTCTCAAAAGTTACATGCTATACATGAGTTGAGACAGCCCCAGTAAGTAATTAGAAATACTTGTGTTGTGACTGACTCGCTACTTCCCTTATTTAATACAGTATTGAGCCTAAATGATTAGAAAATAATACAAAATAAAACAAAACCCAGCACGAAGCAAAGCTGGAAAAATATTTAATTCTTATAGTCTCTATGAACTTATTCTATTCATGCGTGTTTTGTGTGTGTGCTCGTGCGTGTGAGTGAGTGCGTGTTGTTTAGTTAAATTATGTATGTCGGAGCTTGTGTTTTCTCCAGCCAATCCTTCCTCACGGGTCTCACCACCTCAACAGCGGCGTCCTTTCGATCCACATGTCTTATACCGCGTATGTTGACTCAGTACACGCTCTGAGAGCCACCCTGAATTGGACTTCTTTTCAGATGAATGGAAGACGGAAATATTAGAATGTTTGTCCTGTGAGCAGACTGTGTGATAGGATTAACCTAATTTAGTATGACGGGATAATTTGGTGTACTAAATATATATTACAAATAAATAATTGATAGTTATGGTCCCAGGTTTACTGACTCAGTTTGATCACATCATATCAGTTGTTATCATAGCTAATTTGTCAGCTACAACACGTAATAATTTACGTCCGGGCGAGAATTACTCAATAGAATGAAGTAAATGCTGTATATTCTAGATATATATTATATTCTAGATTGCCTAGCCCAGGAGAAAGTAACGATACGATACAACGACGTGGATGCGCACCGCGAGACCTTGTTTAAGATGGCGAAAAAAAAGTATTCTTGGAAGGACTGAGGGGAGAGTAGTGCACGTATATGCGAGTAAAAAAGACGTACAAAGTTTCTCTACTTGCATTATCCTAGCTAAAATTACCAAAACGCTTGCCAACCTCTAACAAACCGACCCGTGTATACCTACTTTGTAATATCTCACATACACACAGAGATATAAGCAGCGCGACCCCCAGCAGGGTGTCGTCATACTGATAGATAACGCTTATCTCCTGTGGACGACACGTTGTCAAAGACATCTGTGTCACTAGCCACCGGGATGTGCATATCTCAGGCACATTAAGACTCTGGGCATAACTGTACCTATCTACCAGTGGGTTTGTTTTGGTAAGAATTAAAAAGTATTCAATTAAACTGTTGAGAATACAATGGACTGGTGATGTAATCCAGTGGAAAAATGCGAACTCAAAAGTAGCAATGCACCGGCGAAATTAAACGCCGTACCGATGACCATTTGGTAGTGTTGTGTTCTTGAGTGGAGAAGGAGGCAAACATAAAATAGGACACCCTCAGTCTACGATATTCGCAGGGTGGCAGGTGGCAGCTGGATGAGAGTTTCCTGGAGTCAAGTCCAGTAGCGAGCTAATTGAGAAGCCTACTCGTATGTCTAGAAGTGGATCCGCAGCCTGATGACGATCTAAACCACATTCCGTTCAGCGGAATTTATTGTGTTCCAAAGTAAATCATACTTGTAACGTTTTCCTCCACTTATTATTTTACAATAATCAAATTACTTTGTGTACCATTAATAACGAGCCCCAGAAGTTTAAGTAAACATCTCCAAATGATCTCAAGATGTAGATATGTAGCTGTAGACAATCTGTGATAATGACACCGCTTTTGAGTGCAGTTGCACAGTAACTACTCAAACTGAAACGTGCAAAAGGCTCACTATGAGAAGTTTATACATGAATAGCAGTTTTGTAGCTCGTTTTAGCCTACAGTTATTGACCTACGAGCTACGCATGCAAGCGGCCGTGTGCGGACAAAAGAAGTGAAAGAAATTGCTTAAAATAATACAAAATAAAGAAGTTTCTTGAGAGAATGGAGAAAGAAAGAGCACTCCACGAATTACTGCCGTACTCACGCGAAGGAAACAAGATACTCGCGCGTATCGCTCGACGCAATAAACCGCGTCTATAGAGGTCGTGTATGTTACCGTTTGTCTTTCTTATTTATCGCCTCGTGTTCAGAGCGGGCAATGGAACTTCTGCGTGGTCTATAGTGTGGTGAAGTCCCCGATACTAGAGGGATGAGCGCGCGCCGACCCGCACTGCTGCACCACGCGCCGACCTGCGCGAACGCTTCACGTCTGTCCTCCACGCCCGTTTAGGTAAGCTCACTTTTACTAAATTGTATAGAAAATTTTTTAGGTATAGTTTTTTTTTATTCAAAAAAGAATTGAATATAACGCTATCAATATTTTTTACTCAAGTTTAATTTTTGAAAAGTCTATACCAGTGGATCTCACTAGAGATTTCTCGATCTCCTTTTTCCACCGCTTAAGCACTTATGTTGAATATTGATTAAAACTTATCTGCTTCAGACATGAAATAGATCGCGACCACGTATTATGTAGTTTTCCTTACAACTCTATCAGTTCCCCTCCGTATGACACAGTTTCTGCATTACCAGCATTCATGTTCCCACTGCGGTGAGGGCGACATGATTAGTTTTGTATGGGTGTATTGCACTGGCAAATGATTATATGGTTGTGTTTCCAGGAAACTAGTGATATAATGGTGGTGTGCAGTGTGTTCAGAGTGACGTCACGACTGGCCCGCAGCGGTATTGCCGCACAGTGCTGCGGCCGCGCTCTCTACAGCACAGAACAGAAAGGTAACTAACAATTCTGCCTACCTTCTGAGCAACCACAAATTCCTTCCCAATTGCGGCCCTAGTGTAACGCCTTGAAAGAACCGCCTTAGGGTACGAGGACCACACTTAGAGATGCAGAAGAGAGTCAGAAATAGTGAAAAGAGTCGCCCTTGCCTTCCTTCACAACATAAAGCTCTTCTGACCAGCGAGCCGACCGTGCGTTGCTAAATGTGTTTTACGGCACGGTCGGCGCAGTGGCTGAGTGATAGGCTGCTGCGCTGCGTGTCGCGGGTTTGATTTCCGCGCGAAACTAATATTTGTATGGCCTTAAAGATAGTGGTCCCGGTTTTTTCTTTTTAATTTATTAATTTAATTAAATTAGAATACAGATGTTACTTAAATCTAAACTCACCAAACTTTAACGTTTGATGGCGAGTTCATTGTGGATGTTTTCGCACCCATGATACGGGAAAAAATCCTAGTATAGGGAAAAGTTTTTTTTAAGTGCCTGCTCTAGTCTATCTGCTGAGCTCTTCATGATTTGGCATCACATAGATTTTAATAAGATAATATTCCGGTTTCTCTGTAAAGAGTGATATTCTCTAGTTTAGACTGGGGACGATAACGATAATGTTAAGTTATCAACAAATAGTTTGAAGCATTGCTTAATGATATTGACCTTCATTTAGAGTCATTAGGCCATGGACTCAATGAGACGGTACTGGACTCTTCAGGATAAAATTAATTCTTTAAAAATATATCTAGATTCGACTGTGACGTTGACTGGTAACAGAAACCTTTATGTTTATTTTCTGAGGGATTTAAGATCACGACCTTATTTTAGTAACTGATTGTCGTCTCATTCAAAAAGTTCCAATAAATAGTTTATGAGCGTCCGTTATCAGCTGTGCTGAGAGATTACGCTACGTCACCTTGGCACTGTCTCACCCTGTCTCATGTAAATAGGCGGCTCGTTGCGACACTGACACACAATAGAGCCTTGTAACAACTATCCACTCTTACGAATTAAGCTAAAACTTTTAGCACAATAGACAAAAATGTACCTGAGGATGGGTATTTATTAGTTTTTAGAAATATTAATACAGATAAAAGCTTGCGCCCTGGCGAATACATTTGTTCTAAAATAATAAGCGAATGCCCGATTGATGTTTATTATGTCTAAGTGATCAGTTAAAGCTGTGCTAATAATAGATTCTTCGGTATTATATGAAATAATTATTTATTGAGAAACATATCACGAAAAATTTGCAATGTTGCAGTAGGTAGCACCTAGGGGTCCTAATTATAAAACCTCGTATTTAAGTTTTTATTTTTAAGTTAAGGCATTATGAGGCATTTAAGAAAAGAAGAAGCGGATTGTATTTTTTGTTTTTCGGACTGTGGTATTACAACATAATCACCGTATGATTTTATTTTCTTTCGTTTCATCACTTTATTTCACTGTGAAATGGTTAGATCCTCTTTTCACCATATCGGGAAAAGAAGCATTTTCCGCAGAACTATGGCCCTTTATCGGACCGTCATCTTCGAGGTAAAAGATCCTATTTTACAGCTAGAAATTATCATTTTCTACCGAGTTCAGTTTGCCATCCGCGTTTGATTAGTAAGGTTTTAAATCATTCTGTTTACAAATATTAGTGGCAAAGTCGGTTGTAAATGAAGTAACTTACCAATCAAAAGGTCTAATGTCAAGTAGGCATGTAAATCACACGATATTTAGCGATCGTAATCGACACTGAAAACAATTTCATAAAAAAACATGAAGTACTTTAAAAGATTTATAAAATTTTGAAAATATTAAGGAATGCTTGCCGATTTTGATGTGTTATTACGTCTTACCTACCTCATACTCTCCGAGTGGTGCATCCTCTCAATAAGATATTTTTGAAATAACTGAAAACAGGAAAAGGGTTCATTGGCTCTGACAATAAAAAACGCTGTTCCAAATAATTAGTTACAAGAACCTGATGCTGCAGCATCTGGAATCAGTAGGATATCCAAATCATCACTCAGCCAACAACTTAAGGCGACAATAAGTGCTCGCGACCTTGAGCGAGTAAAAGTGCATGCGTAACGCTTCAACGCGCACCAAGATTATTCGGAAAAACAACCTAGCTTGATTTATCAAACACGATACAAATGAAAACCGTATACTAAAATTTGGGTTGTTAAATTGTCTTTCAGATTGTCAAAGTTTCATGCAAATACGTCCGATAGTTTTTGCGTTATTATCGTTTTTTTGTCCGCGTTAGACATGAATTTACAAATTAATTACACTATGTTATAAAAATATAATTTCACATTTTCACATATAAATTTATAAAAAAAATTGTCTAGTATAACATATATTTTTTTCAAAGAAATAAAACTAGAAGTTTAGACGTGATGTTCAATTTAAAATCATTAAAAGTCGTATATCTGCGCCTTAAGTATTGTGCTTGGGATAGTTGGAATGGTCTCAATCAATATGTTATAAACAGATAATGATCGGGCGGAAGTTTTACTAGTCAAGGTCGTCAAGGGCTATTTTTTTTTCAATTCTCAATTCTTTATTGCGTACCATAATGTAAATACATAGATGGAAGGGATATAATTGCGAGGTGTAATAAAATAAATCAATAAAACGTTATCGTTTTGTTTCCAGGGCGGTTTTACACAAAGAAACACGAGTGGGTGTCGGTGAGCGACAACGTCGGGACCGTGGGCATCTCCAACTATGCGCAGGTTCGTACTCCACCATCTGCATTAACTACTATCCTAAGACTCCGAAATAAGCAGCCATGCATGGTTCTTCAAGCTGCGACAGCATACTGAACTTAAAACTTCATATCAAATGGAATGCACGAGACCGCTTAAGCAGTAGCGACCACTCTAGGAGGTTAGCAGCTCTAGCGCAGTTATTCTCTTCGCCTGTGCTTCTCGAAATTCACATTATAAGAAGTTACATTAAAAACAAAAAAAAAACCGTTTTAAGGAGCTTCTTCAGCAGATGACTGTGTCTATCTAGCAGTTGACCATCATGACAGCTCGAGCGGTCCGTGCGCCTAATTTGTTCAGTGACTAAATGCTCGAGCTATCCGTGAATGCCACTTATGTTTTAAAGAGAGCATTGCTAAAGACGCATGCCACGTTTAAACTTTGTCTTTTGGAAACACTTTGGCTAACAGGCTTCGGTATTCAATGTCCTAAACAGCCTTATACTCTAACTGTTTCAAAAAACTTAAATCGATAGTCATATTTATTGTTCAATAGTCACATGCATAGTAGTTCGGGTTGTTACAAGACAAAAAATGGCCGAAGCTTTCTTTTTTGTACACAATTGTCAAATTTGGCACAGGCGTTCCTTGAGTCAAAAATAAGCCGATTAAGATCGGTAGTCCACGGGTGGCCCGGAGGGAAGTTTCAAAGAAACGCTTCGCCCGGCTTCATTCTAAAAATTATAAGTATCCATGTTTAGCTAATAGGTCAATTGTCGCAGATGTCTTAAAACGCCGTTAGTACCAGTATTTTATATAAAGCGACTGCCTATCTGACCTCCACGTCCCAGTAACTGGGTAATACGATACCCCTTGGTAAGACTGGATGTCAGACTTTTTGGCTTCTGTTTACTCGAACGACTGTCAAAGATCTACAAATGACAGCCGCGACGCGACCAACCGTGCTTAACGTGCTTTCCGAGGCACGGAGGAAACTCGGTATGTAATTATGGTCACCCATCCACGGACCCACCTCGGCAAGCACAGCTTAACCTTAAAGATCGTCCTGTGCGGCTGTTATTATTTAGCCACGAGCTCCTATATTAAATAATATTTATTCCTTAAAAATATTCGTTTAGTGAACATTATGCTAAGTGTGTTAGGACAAATTAATTTAAGGGCATCTAGATTCTGGCAGCTAAAGGGAAACCATCTTATATAAATAAGTTATTGAAGAAGGATTCTTGAACTACATTTTAGTGCTCTCACTCTCACAGTGCATTGACATCGCATTTTGCATCCAGCTTTATCACAGCCGAAATGTTTTTGTTTCAAAATTGTCAACGAATAAATATACGATAAAGTGGTTTTTTTAAAACTGCTTAAGAAATACGTTATTGATTTATGCGAAATTGATACCACAGTAGACCTATTAGCTAAACATGGGATACTTGTAATTTTTAGAATGAAACCGGGCGAAGCGTTGCTTTGAAACCCCCCTCTGAGCCCAGAGGGTGAGCCACCCGTGGACTACCGATCTTAATCGGCTTATTTTGACTCAAGGAACGCCCGAGCCAAGTTTCATACTTGTGTCAAAAAAAGCAGTAAACATAATATAGCGACTTGTGAATGTTGGAAATATCTCGTGAATCTTATATTTTTCTAAAGGTTACAAATGCAAGTGAGGCGAACCGACGTCTTAGTCCATGTTAACACAAATCATCTCGCCGTTGCAAAATCAAATCTGCCTAATGTCGGAAAACCATTTTCTTAAAGTAAGCATTTTTATTTATTTGTGGCTTGCTGGGTTTATAGCTCAACAGTTATTTATTATTTGGACCAACGTTTTATCAAACAATGTTTGGAACAACATAAAGAATTATTACTAGTCGAATACGTGTAGGTATGGTTGAGATAGGGACCACTCCGCACCGGTTATATCTGTGCTATAAAGGTCAGGTCCACACATCAGCTCTACTTTACATTCAGCACTTTAGGTACTGATTAAGTGTTATCAATATCTTCCGTTCTGTCTTATGGAATGTTTAATCATTAAAAATTGTGAATGATTGGGTTGTTAATAGAGCATGCACCCGGTTCTACCCGGTTCATTTAAGGAGTATTTGCAGAACCGGTTCCGGAACGAGCAAACCCGACTTCCCTGGTTAAAAAAACAAAAATGTTCAAAATATTTCTTCGATTCAAAATACTTGTTAGTAATTCACGATTTTACAAGCTCGCAACGTAACGTCGCATGCACTTGTGTCCACTGCTCGACGCTAACGCTATTATCAGGATAAAAGAATTTAAAAGAAAACTGCTGTGAGTGCTGTGAGTGCTGTGAGTGCTGTGGCGGGTAACTGTTACTTTATTAATCTTCTTCTTTTCTTATGGTTACTAAAAATCTTTATATTCGTCTTATCTAATGACGTGAGAGAAGTAACTTCATTTCATGACATAGTGGTGTAACCTGCTAATACGGATAATATCCGGGATCGCTGAGTGCTATAAAAGACTTTCTTTCGTTAATTTAACTCGTATGTGTTACATTATGTTGGATATTTTAGATTTTATAAAAAATTTTGAGGCGTTTTGATTTTAGTTTTCGTAATCTAAGATTCATGTGTTCTTAATATAAGACTGATTTGGAACAAAACTTGCAAATATGTAATATGTTGATTAGAACAAATTTAAACTATTTTATTTCATGTTCCTAGTGAAAATTGCTTATCCTGACAAAATTATCTATAATGTATTCAAATTGTAAAAAACGTAAAATTTGATCAGCTGGAAGCGGAGGAGCCGTTTCCGGGGGGAACCGGTTCCTCCGGTTCGGGCCGGTTCTAGGTGCTTATTATTTTATTTATTTATTTATCAAACAATTTTTATACAAACTTTCATTTAAAAACTAAGCCCCACAAAACTGTTTTCACAGTTTGTCTGTAGGAACGGAACGATATTAAAAAATAAAATAAAAATAAACAATGTTAAACTAATATTACTCAATCAACAAATCTTAGAAACTACTTATTATACCCTCTCCCAGCAATCTGCAAATCACCTTCTTAATAAAAAAAAAAAATAAGTATGGTTTACAGACTCCTGAGAAAGAATAGTTTAAGCGATACCAGACTCGGTTCTCAAAAACCTGGAACCGCATCCGGTTCTCCATGCCTTAGTTGTTAACCTTTACAATTTTAAAACGCAGCATTACCTCATAGTTAACCGAGTAAATGTGGAGTGCAGTTAACAGTGGCTGTCCAAGTGTCCACCGCTCGCTAGACGTTTGCAATGCTATCGAAATGTTTAAATTATTTTTGTTTGTGAGGAACCATTGGTTATTATAGTTTAGGTATCTAAATAGTCCAAGATGAAATCAACGTCACTATAGTCATGGTTCCATCAAATTCAAAGTTTTCACAATCATAGATCAGATTTATGGTAGGGTTACAATAGTTTTTTTTTATTGTGTGATGTCCTTGCTTTCACCTCCATTGGGCCCGATGCTAAGCGATGGATGAGGTTCACGAAAGAACGAGCGTGCCCAGCAGTAGATGGCACTGTTTTAGCAGAGAATCTCTATGCCGGTGGTTGTAAAAGCAGTTAAATGTTTACAACCGAATACTTAGTAAGATCTCTAAGGTATATTAATATAGTTGTATGATTTGATCTCCAGGATGCGCTGGGCGAGGTGGTGTACGTACAGCTTCCGGAAGTGGGCAAGACTGTCGCAGCAGGAGATGAGTGTGGCGCCATGGAGAGCGTGAAGGCAGCTGGCGAAGTCTACAGCCCTGTCTCCGGCACGGTCCGTACTTTTATTATTAAGCATCAGATGAAACATGAGATTTGACGTTGGATTTGTTATGATCAGGGTTTCAGAAACCTGACTCAATACCCGTTGCTCCCTGAAAGACTTTACCATTACTAAGCAATCATAAAGGTCTTGTTCTTAACTTCGTTAAGTGTATCAAAGATACCAAGTTCTAAATATTATTTCTAATCATTCTGCAATATTTTAAACAAAAGTCACCATATTAATTTCGCCCCTTTACATATTCCAGGTGACAGAAACCAACAAAGAGGTAGAATCGAAGCCCGCTCTGATCAACAAGTCGTGTTACGAGCAGGGCTGGTTGTTCCGCGTGAAGCTGGCCAAGCCGGAGGAGTTGCAGCAGCTGATGGACCAGGCCACCTATGACAAGTACTTGGAGGAGCACTGACCCTGGCTTTAGTTATAGGACCGTATTTATATTGTTGTATTCCGTTGTTACCGATGTGCCTCGTATTCATGGATAACAAAAACAGTTGTCAAACACTGTTTCCCTTGATGCCAGACACCTGTCCCACCGCAGACAAGGAAGCGACCGGCTATCGACTAGATGTAGATCCCGTCGCTGCCTGTTCACACTACCGGAGATGACAACTTTGTGAGAGACTGTCGCTTGGTACATACATACATACACATATGGCAAGTGACTGGGCCTGATTACTTGTTCATAGCCCATACGACAAAATTGTCCAAACTCACACTCGTTGCTCGCTTTTCGCAAACCATCAGCGGTAGGACAGGTGTTTAAACGTTTGCTGAAGACAATGTTTCACATGAATACTGGGCTTGAGCAGATCTAACCCGTTACTCTCCTAAATGTAAGATAATTATGTTTTAATACAAATACGTCTTGAATTCAACCTTCAGGTTGTTTTGGTTGTTGTTGATTTTCTAGACATGAAGTGCTCTCTGTCCCTGGTTATTATTGTTCTCAATAATTTATAGGTGCGGTCAAGCCGGTACGGACATTTTGCTAACTGGACTGTGAATGTGTTGCACTGAAGTTTTTTTCAGAATCCAGTGTCCGCAAATAGTCCTGACATTGTCTATACCGGTTAGGCTAACTCTGATAAAATGCTGTAAATCCGATCCTGAAGCGCTCTATATTGATGTTCTATGTGTGATGTGCATGGGTAACGTTATCTTGTTATGTTTTGTGATAATTAAAGTTTCTTATTGCTTGTCTTTCGTTTCGTTTATTGATAATCTCTAATAGACATTACCCATATAAGGTGTTGTTTTGCATTCTCGTCAAATTTCAGGAGGTGGTCACAAAAGACATAAATAATCAATTAAAATTACGGTACCCAGTTAATTATTAATAAACGTTGATTTTTTTGGTTCAAAATCAAAATCAAAAGTCATTTATTCAAATTAGGCTGATAATGATCAGCACTTTTTGGTTGTTTAAGTTTGTCAATATTTCAGAATAACCCCCTTAACGTGGTTTAGGGAATAAGAAATTATCGAATAAACGTTTGAGATTTTTTGTATGTGTGTAAGCGACGGTGTTATAGGGCAAGAATCAGACGGTCCGTGTTTAAAACACGGGTGGTTCACACTTACCGATTTCCGTAAAAAAGGAAAAATATAAAAATTACCAACCTATTTTATTATTGATTCGGGACGAGAATCAGTAGCATAGTTACCTCCTTGAATTTGACGAGGATGCAAAACAACACCTTGTATATGTAATAAATTTTTATTTATACATAAAAAAGTTTTAAAGCTATGTGATATTATGGTGTGTAACTTTGAGAGGTGCCACAGCATTAACTTGCCTAGGTTTGTTGATAAAGTGAAAATCTTTTTATCTCTCTTAATAGGGCAGTAGACATTTCACTGTGATATTCTGCAGCTCGTCAGCTGCAGAATATCAAATTGAACGTCTTTAAGGATTTCGTCTCGAAAAAGTCTTCTTACGGGACTCTTGACTAATCGTCAATTAAAAGCCAAACTCTTCAGGATTTCAGACAAAAATAATGAAACATAATTGATTTTAAAGATTTTAAACTGACATGACACTAACAAATAGTAAACATGTTAAATATCCCGTTTCAAGTGTTATGTTATAATTGATTTTACTCTGTTTTAAATTACGTTCAAATCGTTATTATGTAAAACGTTATTAAAAATCAAATCGAGACAGTTTTAAAAGCACAAGTGTACATACATGAAATGATCGGTCGTA
Source organism: Cerastis leucographa (assembly GCA_963082945.1). NCBI lineage: Eukaryota > Metazoa > Arthropoda > Insecta > Lepidoptera > Noctuidae > Cerastis > Cerastis leucographa. The sequence goes on from OY720378.1 coordinate 30,628,247, forward strand.
TGTGGGTGAGGATGTGTTCACTTGAGCGCCGCGGCACCGGAAATGATCTCAATGAGTTCCCTAGTAATGACGGACTGCCGGGTCCGGTTGAACAGCAGGGTCAGCTTCCTTATCATCTCGGCAGCGTTCTTCGTCGCGTTGTCCATTGCAGCCATGCGCGCCGACTGCTCGGACGCCGCGCACTCCTTCAGCGCGTAGTACAGCAGCGCCGCCAGCGTCCACTCCGTGTAGCTCTCCAGCATGTCGTCGTCCACGTCGTCAAACGCTGTCATGTTTGGCGCGTTCTGTTCATCACAATCATTTTATAGTTAGTTGCGGGTAGATAGAAAGTCGGACAGCCAGTATTAGCCATATATTTCGTATTAGCCAGTAACTGAGTTGTGGATGTCGAATAGTCGCCCATTGTAAAATACTGGTATTGAGCTGTATGCGGTTAGATTGGAAGCCGCGACTGCAAAGTTTGGAAAAGGGGTAGGCAGATAATAATTATGATGTGACTGTAAGACAAATCATCAGGAAAAGGATGGTAGGAGGCATAACAAGACTAAAGGGTATCAACACAGAAAGCGGGCGCGGGAAGGTTTATGCACAGAGTTGTGGTAGGGGCGTTGCCGGCGACTTGGGCGCGCGCACATGTCGTCCGCTAGGCCACTACCACAAAACAGAGCGGGTAAAAACAAAACGCACGACCCGCGCCCGTACCGCGCACGCTCTCTCTGTGATTTCGTCAATAAGATCATGAAATACAGATGTCTGACTCCCGCGCCTGCTTCCTGTGTGTGATGCGCTTAAAACTCAGTACTATTTATTGTATTACATTATATGAAAATCGTGGAATGTGTAAATCTAGTTCACAGACTATTTTCCCTTTTTCGTACCAACTTTTGAACTGAAGCAAAAATTCAATTTGTATGCTCTAGACAATATTACATTCTGACAGCGACAATGATCATTATTGCAATATTATGTTGTCATATTATGCTACTGAAAAGCTTATGTCAGTGTTGTTGATAATCGTGTTAAAATGCTTCTTCTTAAATCTGTTTGAAAGTAATCGCTGTGTCAATCCAATTCAGTTCATTTGAGAACGACTTTCACCAATTAAGTCGAAAGCAATCAGCATATTTTTACCGAATTCAAGAGCTATCATTATCTATAAACCATAGCAATGATGACACGACACTGACAACTCATAAACGCGGTTTAGATGTGCTGACCGCTTTGAGTTCATTGGTGTAATTGGCCTTTACGATTTACTTCGTCTCTAAGTCTTCTATGATCACGCTACCTGGCTAATCTCACCTCAACCCTGGTCTTGTTGAAGACGGGTATGACGGAGAGTTCGTACTTGACCGGCGAGTGGTACTTGTTATAGAAGATTTCGCCCAGGTCGTACGAGAAGCCAGCCTCCGTGATGATAGCCGCCATCAGAGAAGCATCTGCGAATCCCGGCGCTATCCTTCCGATCTGGGGACATTAAAACAGGTTATAAGGACATTAGGTACACTGCTACGTTGGTCGGTGGTCGTAAGCGCTACTGCTGAGCATGAGGATATAATTCCTGGATTCAATTTTCTACTCGGGCAGTATTATGAGGGGTCTGGTTATTACTTACCATGTTTTTTTTGTGATTTCTAACTTTTCTACTCCTGAAACCAAAGTTGTTCCAACATAGTTTGTCCGAAAATAACTATCCATAACACGTTTGCCATAAAATTCAATACCCCTAATGTTTGAAATCCCGAAATTTTGTTTAACATAATTATCTTTAGTTCTAAAAGTATTCTGTCATAATATCGAGTATTATAATAATTGAATCTCATAATTTTACATGGCCTAAAGTCATATGTCCTAAGTATTGTGTTTGACCGTTTTTGAGTTGCTCCTGACGATTTTTGAAGTGTCACTACTCGGGATAAGTCGTCTTTACCCTTATGTATTTCCTTTATTTTTGCAAGTGGGCATTTGCTGGGAGAAACTTTTTCATCTTTTATTTTATTGTCTCAACCGACAAGTTTCCTTGATTAGTTTTCCATTTGTACCTTTTTTTTTTTTTTTTTTCCGGATGGGAAATCATCATATGACTTCTCCCGCTCTGGGCGGAGCGGGAGGGAGTGTCAGACTTGTACTGACTAAAACCCACCCATGTTCCTTCTTCGCCCTTTGTGTTCCAGGGCCGCGGTATCTCTTTCGAACAACCCGCAGCCCTGGCAGGCATCGGCCCTTTCGGACCCCTTCTGGTTTGCTGACATCTCCTTGAGGCGCGCGTGGAACACGTACGCGCCGTCGACACGGCCTGTCGTCATGAGACGGACGGACGGTGAGCTAGCCCATTACTCACCGTCCACAGGCTCGCGCCTACGGTGGCCGGGGGCCACTGGTTGCCCCCCGACGCCCGGGGCGTCTCCCGCGGCGGCTGGGACGTGAGGTTCTCTCCCTCTCACGTTCCGCCACCTCCTTCGCTAGCATGACTGCTTCGCAGAAGGAGGCGACGGCATCCCATTCCCTCTCGCTCCGGACCATGGATTGAACCAGGGCCGGACGCGAGAGGTCGCCGCCGCCAATCGCCGCTACGAGGACACGGCGGTGCTCAGCCCAAGCGGGGCAGAGCTCCACGGTGTGCTCCACCGTGTCCTCCGGCCGATCCTCGCAATGGTAACACCCGGGCGTTTCCTCCCACCCGATTCGGTGCAGGAACCTCCCGAAACAACCGTGTCCGGTGAGGACCTGCGTCAGGCGGAAGGTGAGGGCGCCGTGCCGCCTCTCTAGCCACTCCTCAAAGTCCCCACTTATCGCCACTATTGTGGCGTGCCCTGCACGTGGTTGCGACAGTCGCTGTCTCCATGTCGCCATGAGATCGTGCCGGAGGTCTGTCCGCTGAGCGACAATTTGCCGCGGCAGCGGAGTTTCCCCCCGGCGTAGTGCCTCCGCGCGCCATTCATGCAGGCGCGCGAGGACCATCGCCTCCAGATCCCATGGCGGCAATCCGGCCAAGAGGCTCGCCGCCTCGCCGGAGATCGTGCGGTACCCCCGGATCAGCCTTACGGCTACAACCTTCTGGGGCGCGTTTAAGTAATGGGCGGCTCGCCGCCTCAAAGAACGCGCCCACACCGGGGCCCCATAAAGGGCCATGGACCGCACGATTCCATTTGTACCTTTGTTGTAGTTTGTGTAAATAGTCTTTAGTCCAGCTTTTCCAGAAATCTTTCTTCATTCTATGGATCTGTTTTTCGTTTACGACGTTATTGCGTTCTTGCACTGATAGCGTTTTAAACCCAACACATTGGTAAATGCTGTGTTCGCGACTTTGGCAAAACCAGCACACTCGTTGATTCATTTGTTTGGTAGTTGAAATTGATGACTCATGGCGCGGTCTGTGAGCAAACGATTCTTCCCTCAGAGTTCTTGACGTTTGCTCACAGACCGCACCATGAGTGTGCCAAAGTCGCGAACACAGCATTTACCAATGCGTTGGGTTGAAAAGGCGGATATTTTGTCTGGAAATACTAACCTTGAGTCAGCAAAGTTATTACAAAAAAACTTAATAAATATGCTACGTAAAGGCGGATTTAAGTTACGGAAATGGTCATCTAACAGTGCTCAATTGTTAGAAAATATACAGAATGAAAGTAAAGACGACCAAGTGATGACAATACCGCTAGATGAAACTAGAAAATCGTTAGGGGTATTATGGTCACCATTACAGGATAGTTTCTGTTTTCAGGCTACAATTAACCAAAATGAAAAAAACAACAAAACTATTTATTTTATCTGAAATCGCTAAGATATTTGACCCTCTGGGTTGGTTAGCACCTGTTATCATAAATATGAAACTCATGATTCAGGAACTTTGGACAAATGGCACAGAATGGGATCAGCCCGTAGAGGAAAATATCAAAACAAGGTGGATTGAATTACAAAAACAACTAAAGACAATTGAGAAGATTTTCATCCCAAGATTGTATCATTTTTCGAATAAATCGAGTCGAGCTGCATGGTTTCAGTGACGCTTCTGAAAAAGCCTACGGTGCAGTGATATATTATCGGATACTCAAAATCATGACACATTTAACGTAACCCTTTTACAAGCTAAGTCAAAGGTAGCGCCTAAAAAGCAGAAAACTACATTACCAAAGCTAGAGTTATGTGCTGCAGTATTACTAACCCAATTGATGGAAAAAGTTATCACCGGAATGGAAATGCAAATCGCAAATATTTATTGTTGGACTGATTCAATGATTACTCTCGGATGGATCAGATTGAAGCTGAGCAATGGAAGACGTTTGTAGCCAACAGTTACTAAACACTAAGATATCTGAAAACAAGACTCATATAAAAGTATAGGTACTCCTATTTTCCTATACAAGAGATAACTAAATATATACTTTAATGTATGTTACACCAGTCCCAAAGATAAACTATGACAAGTCTGCCCAAAGTATAGAAGTACCTAAAGCTTACATAGGGTTGGATTACAACAACGAAGTGTATTTTGACTTGAACTATGAGGAGTTCAAACGTTGTTTAGAATGGACTGACCATTTTATTTGCTTTCCTAGGGCCGTGAAAAACATGCAATTAAACGAAAATTGCATTGTAAATCAACTATTTAAAAACTAGACACATACGAAATGTCCTACCAAAACATTTCATTTAAATACAATAAAATAACATGGAAACAACTTCACATGCCAAACACTTGGTTATTCGTTGTAAGAGATCGGGTTACGACGTCATACATACTTTGTGATGGACAAAGAGAAGAATACGAGCTTCAAAATGTAGACGTAATACGAATCGCAGATAACTGCGTTATTAAAACAATTAATAGCATATTAGCTGCTAAAAGAATTGCTTCAATACCGATTGTAACATCATACTCAAAACAAATAGATTTTCCCATAGAAACGAACATGGTGACTAAATCCATGCTAAACATTAGCAAAGAAGTCATAGATAACTCAAAAGACATTTTTCAGAATTTAGTTAATAAAGAAAATGCTTTACAAACCGAATTAGATAGTACTGTTTGGAGTCAAATTAGTTCTCACGCATACGTAACAAGTGCATTATCGTGTATAATCATGTTAATAATATTTAAATATTTTTAGTTTTCTACGGGCGAGCAATACTGAGATGGATTGCAGTCACAGTGCAGCACAAATCCAGAAGGACAAGTACCGAGCCAGCTAACGAACCAGCCAGAGAACAAAACTCGCATGCTGGCAACAAGACGTCTACCCAACCAACAACAGGCCGACCAACTATCACAACGAAACCTATGTACAGTGTACCACATCAACACAAAACTATTGAGTTATACCAACTGGAGGCCAGTTCCTGAGAGGAGTCAGAATATTCAACCGTGAACATGCAATAGCTACACGCGCCAACTGTTGTTGGCGCGTGTTGTGATGCTGTTGCATCACAGCGTCAGCGTTAAGACGCCATACATTCCTTCCATGCGCCGGCAACACCAATACACCGTCAGCGCTAAGATGTGGACTACTGAGATTTTCGCTTCATCGGCTCGATACACACACAACACACATGCAAATAGCTATCAATGTGTATTTACCAAAAAATCTGTATATAATTAAGTTCAATATTGTAATAAATCAGTCATCAAGTTGGAGTCGAGTGTGATTTATCTCCTATACTTCCTCTCACTGTGGCCAAGACACCTTTAGCCATCATCGATCCTATGAGTCTGTGGGATCGGCAGTGAGAAAACCATTTCCTGTGTACATTGCACGACGTACACAAAACCCTTGTCCTACCCAAGTTCCGTCTGTTACCGTAGGTCTCCTTGTAACAGACTTCCCTCACGGTAAAACCAACGTAACCACGTTTGGTAAGGTTTGTATGGTAGGCTTTTAATTACCTTTTCCTTGGCTTTTTATTATTATTATTTTAATGCCCTAGCATTAGGTAGGGTGCTAGGTAGGTAATGACTATAGGGCTAGGATAACTAGGGTGCTAGGTAATAACTGTAGGGCTAGGTTTGTAGTCAGTAGGGTCTTAGGTAGTGAACCAGGCTCGATTGTCTCAGACATAGCCACATCGTACATGCTTGGAATGACAGCAGTACTAAGCTATTAGTCCCGGTGCGTACATTTGGTCCTTCGAGCCGGAGGAAGCGCTTGTTGAGTACGCTAGTTCGAAGTACGTAAACGTTATTCAGTCAGTATTGGTTGGACAAAAAGAAGAACTTCTTATATTATTTTTTATTAATGTTACAATGTTAAAGTACCGATTACACAAATTCCCCTGGTTCCCTAAAATTGCTCGAAGGAACATTCACGACTAAAAAAACCAAGATGTGTTGTGTGATCACAAATAGTGTCACATTAGTGATGACTGACGACTACTTCGGATCTATCAATACACAATATACACAGGCAATTGAATACCTGTTGAAGTGTGAGAATAGACTACAGGTAGTAAACCAACTATATGAGCTGGAAGATATTCAACCCGAAGATAAAGAAGGCATTAGCTCACCCAAACTATTTATTCAACTATTTCGTATTAATCAGATGCAGAAAAAGTTACAGTCGGCAACTCAATCAATTACTGAAGAGAAAGCGAGTTGGTACTTAGAATCTTTAATGCATACGTTACAAAAACAGTGGCAAGAGATTGAAGAAACACATCGTACATGCTTGGAATGACAGCCGTACTAAGCTTTTAGTCCCGGTGCGTACAGTGTTAAATAATGTGTATTATTCCGAATGTTCATTTATAATATTTTTTTAGTCCTAAAACATTTGCTAACAATTAGGTTTTAGTGACAGAAACGAATCACTGTATTTCCGACTCCACGCAGTCTTGTCTGCTCTACCCCTAGAGTGTAATTTAAAATCGCGTAGGCGCGGAGAGGCGAGGCGGCCCGCGAGTTGAGGAGCAGGTGGTTGTAACACTCGCCGCCGCGGCTGAGGCTGGCCAGCTTGCCGGCCAGCAAGCCGAAGCTGCGGTTGTGAGCGTTAAACCCATCTGCGACGATAAACTCACGTGGGACCGCCGGAGCCCCGCAGCGCCGGAGCCGTGACAGAAACCATGCCTGTTGCATGTTGCATGCTTGCTTGCATGCTGCATTCTGCGTGCTTGCTTGCATGCTGTACGTTGCGTGCTTGCTTGCATGCTGTACGTTGCGTGCTTGCTTGCATGCTGCATGCTTGCTTGCATGCTGCATGCTTGCTTGCATGCTGCATGCTTGCTTGCATGCTGCATGCTTGCTTGCATGCTGCATGCTTGCTGCAATAATCCGTCTGGTTCGTGATTGTGTTCCACCATTCCTTTGTTTAACAGCGTGAGTACAACATTTATTTATTTATTATGTTTTTATTAACCTCTAAAGTAATCACTCGCACATTACACTCATATTGTTTATTTTTTTGTACTTTTCACATACCCAGTAATATTTTTCGTTGTAAAATAAATTTTTGTCGTAAGTAAAGCCATTACAATTTAATTTTATGCCACCCTTGTTGGTCTTTAAAGGTTCACATTGCTGCATTTTTAATAATTTATTTTTGATACGTGTATACTCGTATTATAAAACAATAACGTATTTATCCTGCTACTAAACAGAACTACTTAACAAGTTAGTGAACTATCTCAAAACAAGTCGGTAGAAGAAAAAATATTGCCCACTCGTATCTACGTAAGGGCTGAGAGAAGTTTATATCAAAAGCTTTGTTGTAAAAATTTGTTCTTAGAATATTATTATTATAAACTTTTATTGAAAACGGTTTTATGTCTTTTCTATATTATTGATTGTAATATTTACGACAAACGGATTTAGGACATATTATATTTAGGGATTTCAATTTTATGGCATGTGATATTATGTTATATTAAATTCGGGTAAGTTATCATTCGGACAAATGATGATTAGGACAAAAAAAGTTATGGCACTTTAAATTATGGATAAAAAAGTTAGGTGCCACAATACAGAACCGAAAATAAGCCATTCTTGACGACTTTACTATTTTTCCAAAATCTGTGAAAGTAGATCATAATTAATTCTTAAATAGTTAGGGTTCTAGTCCTAAAACCTTTTCTGTAACTACAAAGGTATTTTCAGCAACAAAAGCTCAAACAACTCGACAAAAGTCATGCAAGAACTATGTCATACACCGAATCACTAAATTATAAACAACTACACTCTAGTTTAGTCCTAGTCCATTTTACCTAAACAAAACATATGTTTTATATTTGTTTTGCTCTAAGTTGCTCCAGTCGTTATAATTTGTTTGCTCGAAACTCCTGCAATTGAACTAGAGCAGAGAGCCTCGTAACACATCAACAAACGATTTCTTAAGGCGCTAGGCGTCTTCGTGTTGTAATATATTGTATTACGGGCTAGGCCTCGAGTACGCTTCGTTCGGTTCGGGAGACTGGACATGGACAGGTCCTTCTGGCCTGCTCTAGCCGATTCCAATCATCCACTTATGGGGACTTAGTGACGAGGTAAATGAGTCATTAATTATAATTTCTAAATTGGTTTAAAATACACTTTAATATGTCGGAACCGGTCGTTAGTAAGGATATGATGATATGAATGAATTGCCGGCGCGTCAGTGGTAACATCACGCGACCTACTTACCAGTCTACCTACAGCTTCTACAGAGTCGTGATGTTTTAGGCTCGCAGCAATCGCAGGGGAGGCAGGCCGTGTCTGATCGCAGCGGAGTTCAGACATGCCGTGGGTTCGAACCCAGGCAGGCGCATTACTTTGTGTAATTTATTTCATCACTGCTGATCTCAAAAACGGTGAAGAAAACATCGTGAGGAAACCGGCATGTCCTAGAACTAAAAAATCGAAGACATGTGACATCTAACAACCCGCACTGGGCCCGCATGGCGGATTACAGCCGGAGTGGGCTGTAATCCGCCATGCGTTGTGTGCTCTCATAGAGAGGAGGCCTCTGTCCCAGCAGTGGGAACATTATAGGCTGATGATGATGATGATGAAGAAACGGCCGAAAAAAAGTAATGTTCATGTATGTTCAAAGTGCAGACTGTATAAAGTTGGTCAAGCCACATGAGAACCATGCGGATTGAGTCCGAAATGGTCTTTTGAAGTATAAGAAGCACACAGATTTGAGTGGACATGTTCACTTAATGAGCGTATTTCTTAGTTACCCTGTAGCTCGAATCTTAACATAAGGAAGCTAATCTCAAGGAGAGTAGGTACTGGATGATACTTACATCTTTGACGCTAACCAGCATGTGTGGCGCTAGGACGCGGCGCAGGATGAGCCGCGACTTGTCGCCGACACACACCAGCTTGTGGTTGGGGCCGTCGGCTGCGCGGGTCACGAAGTCCTTCTTGATGCGCCGCGCTATGCCGCTGTGCACGCCGCCGCATAATCCTGGAGGATGATGCACAAGTTATGCAGACACGAATAGGAAAACTACTCTGTCAAGGGTACAAGTGCCGGGAAACTCAATAATACACAAAATGTTAGTTATTCATCCAAAGTTATTTTATCGCCTTCAAAGTATGCTCCTTCAGAAATGGTACACTTACGCCAACGAATATTCCAATCATCAAAACATTTTTAAACGCTTTTTCAGGAATTGAGTTCAGTTCTCGTCACGAATTCTCCTTTCTGTCTTCTACCGTGGTAATTAGAGTTTAGGAAAAATAAAGAAGTCGAGCCATATATGGCCTTGTGCGAAGGCGCATTATGGTGGTGCAAAATCCAAAAATGTTCTTTCCACAAATTTGGGCATTTTCGTCGAATTTGCTCTAGTGCTCAAATAAGATTCTTATTTACTGTTTGACCTTCCGGTAAGAATTCCGAGTGCACAACACAGCGATAGTCAAAGAAAACAGTCAACTTTGACTTTTCGACTCGACTTTGGCGTGGTTTTTCCGTTTCGGTTCAGTTGGAAGGCGCCACTCCGAAGCTTGTTGACTAGTTTGCATGTCAAACTCTTAAACACCACTTTAACTCTCGTCACCAGTAACAAAGCGTTTCATTAATGATGAGTCGGAATCAACTCGTTCCAACATGTCATCAGCAACTCTTATGCGATTGAGTTTTTGGAGAAAATTCAGGTGTTTTGGGACTAGCCGAGCGGAGCGGCAACATGTTTCGTACCCAAGTGATTATTTAAAATGGTACGGGTCGACTCGTTAGACACAGAAACTTCAGCGGCTATCTCTCTCAAACTTGAATCAGGATTTTCAGTCACTATTTCCTAAAATTGCACAACAACATGCTCACAATAATCCCGAGCGGCTCCAGTTGAGCGGTGCTGATCCCGTGCAATGTTTCTGACTTTGCAGATCGGGATTCTACGATACAAATTTGTTATTTTTTCTACAAAATTGTCACCGGAAGATGCGTGATTATCCCTAAAATTTTAAAGACCACCAAAGTTTTACAGTCATCGTGTTGTTTTAACATCTCATCTTTTGTATTATTTACATTATCAAGTAAATGCACGTTCGTTCATAATGTGTACTGCAGGAGAAGTTTGAGCACGTGTCGTGCGCCAGCTGCACGTGCTAGCGCACGCGCTCTGCCTGACTATCTCTCGCAGAGGCCAAAGATGAGCAGGATTAAGCTGATAAACGACTAGTGCTCAATCACTCCCCCATCATGTCCAGTCAGTTTTAACCTAAGGTAGGTAAGGTATATAGGCAGTGAGTTTTACCCATGGAAATTCTACCAAGTTAAGGTTTGATTGGTAAATGACAAATGATGTATATCTTGCTAAGTTCTTACAAACCCCTTTAAACGATTTTTTTTTTAAACTAGATTGCTGAGTAGCTTGTGCCTACTCTGAGAAGAGACTGCCGAGACCAGCTCAGAGGTCTCTTGTAAGGTACAGACATAATCTTGGTCAACTAACCTGAAGACTATTCAGATTAGTCTGAGATGGTCTTTTGAAGAAAGAACCACACAGATTTCAGTAGAACTGTCCAGCCAGTGAAAGCATTTGTCAGTTATCTTGTAGCTCGACTTGAGTACAAGCACCTCAACCACACGAGGAACAGTACCATAGAAATGACATTTGTGTAGGTCACTTATAGTACTATAACAATCAGCCAGACAATAATAACAGACTGGCAAATAAAAAATTTAAGAAACCAAATCTCCGCTTGGATTAATTTATTTTAGATTTTTTGTGTCGGGGGTTCCTGCCCGCTACAATTGCTACAAAATTCCACAAAGTATTCTGGAACTGAGTGAAACGAAATATAAAACATGCATTAAACGTTAGGTTATTTTGGTCAAAAATTTTGTTTTGGTGGCCTTTGCAACAATCAATTAAAAATAATACTTTACTAAATAAAAGTTTATAAAAATCCTAAAATGTCATGTGGGGTAAGCAGACATAAAGAAGACATAGATAGAAGCACTGTACGCCACTCGTATGCTGGATACTTGTTTGGAGTACCTACACACTGTGGGTAGTGTGTGGGGACAGCTACAGCTTGTTTGTGTGTCAACCTGTCTCAGTGGTCCTGTGGTTGCAACCGCAACTGTTGAGCATGAGGTTCTATTCCCGGGTTGGGCAAAGTGTTATTGGGTTTTTATCAGCAATTTGTTAGCAGCAGCAACATAGTCTTTATTGTGCGCAGTTGATTGCTATAGGTTTGCTCTCTATTACACGGGACTTAAAACTGAGCTGGCGAAATTTGGGCGGTAGTATTAAGTACACCTCTGCCTAACACCTTCACTTCAGGGATTACAGGTGTAATGTTATGTTAAATCCTTATGATTGTCGACCGCATGGGTGAATGAGACAAGACAGCCGAGGTGTGCCCAAGTATTGGGCTGCTGACGTTCATGCGGACCATGACAGGGTCAAGCATTTCATAAACAGTTGCGTCGCAACTGCGCAACAACAGTAATGAAAAAATTCCGTCGCGTGTCGGTACCCGTGCATTAACAACTGTTGGCTATTGCGTTCTAACACTTCTAACTAAAATAACACAATGGCGTGTCATTGATGAAAACTTGAACTTTATTGCAACATACACACTACACTGGGACAATTATCACAAATAAACAACGCGCCATTTTGATGACTAGTATTTAAAATACGCCCCGGTTTGCCGATCAACCAGCTTGGCAGATATTCCATTTGAGTACCTACGGAATAGCAGCGCCATTAAGGATAATTTTATAGTTTGCTGTAGTTATGGATTTCCCCGATGGTCTCTCAGGGAGTCACAAGGCCTGTCAGAGCAAAAGCTTTTCGCCTTGGGGGCCGTAGCCACCATTAATATTGTTCTGCAGACCCGTAAGCGCGATCAGCATCCTCAATTCATTAGAGACCCAAACAAAACATTCATTTTCCAAAATTTGTGAAGCCAGTTTTTTGTCAGCAATGTTTGGGAATTGCGTCAAGAACTAGTAAGTACGCAAATAACGTTGAGAAGGTATTTGGGCATGGTCGCCGGTCGATGCGCCGTGATCCGCGATAACCCCGCCCTCTCCGCTGCGCGGGCGCACGCCTCGCGACTCCTCTTATCACTCACTTGTTTTTTCTTATGCTCCAATTTGGGTGGTATTGACATTTATAAGAGAATGACGCTATTTGATTGTGTTATCAGTGAACAATCTGGGAGAGAGATTGAGATTTTGTAAGCTACTAATATAAGAATAAAGTATCTTATAACCTTAACAATAAATAGCTGTTTCCAGGTGCGAATCATGTTGCATTTTTGGAACAAAGCAAACAAATCGCAGCCCAGCACTGATCTAAAATTAAAAAGGTTATCTTGATCGAGGCTCTTGACCGACATTTTATGCTAATTTAAAATAATGCAGTATGTGTACAACATACATATATAACATAGGTCGGCCCAGAAGCAGCTTCGGAAGCTACATTCAATACAATAATGTAGTGCGACGCGGCCTTCGACTACAACAACGGATAGTGTCACAGATGACGCAACAAATTAACAGATTCTGGAAATACAACAAGATACTTTTTGCAATGCTAAACTTGAAATCGTACCCAGGAAACTACTAAAATTGCGCGCCTGATCTTTTGCAATCCAGATAATATTTACATCATGTTCGACCATTTAAACTAAAAGTAAAGTGTGTGGGACAGAAGCACGACAATGGCAAAGCAAGGCCAATCTGTACTGCACTAACCACCGCTTGTAAAATAATTGAAATCCTGAAAAACAAAAACAAACAGCAACTACTGTAAAAAATAAATAATAATTACCCACGGTGACCTGAACGCATAAATATGATTTAAAAAAATCACAAAAAAAATAGCAGGACAAATTAATTATTTAATACCCAAGCTGGCTGGTCACCATGGGGACCTTGACCAAAACTCTCTAGCTAAAAGAAAACCGGACAAGTGAGAGTCGTACTCACACGCACACAGGGACACACACATAAATGAAAACAAAATCTATATATACACGGTGTAAATCACCTCGTCACGAAGCCGTCAACCAAGCATTCTGTACATGAAACTAAGTAACTTTACGCAAAAATTATTGCTGGGAAACAACTTTTTTTTTGGGGGTGTTAAGTCATGTTTTGTGGTAGAACTCAATGTAACGCACTCAAAACATTGTGCTGATGGACGGATTGAATAGTACGGGGGTCGTGGAGGTGTTTAAAGTAAAAATCTTACATTAAAAACTTGTATTTAAAAAAATACTTGTCAAAAAGTTGGAACTTTGACCCCTAATATCTCCGTAACTAGAAGGTTCCCAGGTATGGTGTAGAACAAAAAAATGATCGCAATGACAGGGAGAACCAGTGCCTTTCAGCTTCGTTAAGAGGTGTTTTACACCCTTTATATAAAAGAAAGTCGTGTTAGTTACACTATTTATAACTCAAGGACGGCTATACCGATTTGGCTGAAAATTTGTGAGGAGGTAGCTTAGAACCAGGAGACGAACATAGGTAACTAGGAAAAGGGGCTATGCGCTTTTTATGCGAGCCAATAGTAATCCAACAAAAAAAATGGCCAAGTGCGAATCGGACTCGCGCACGAAGGGTTCCGTACCATTATATATAAAAACGAGCAAGAAAAATTTCTCATCACTTTTTTGTATGGGGCCGGGCTCCCTTATAAAAAAGTAATCCCATACAAGAAAGTGATTCCAAAAAAGTGCTCACATACAAAAAAAAACCCCTTTTTTTGTGTGGGAGCCACCTTAAATATTTATTTTATTTTGTTTTTAGTATTTTTTGTTATACAGGCAACAGAAATACATAATCTGTAGAAATTTCAACTGGCTAAACTTCACGGTTCATGAGATAGAGCGACCGGGCACTGCAAGCAGAAATAGTCCTTACGGTGTACAAATACAAGTTTGGGTACATAAATATTATCAAAAACATCTACAGAAGAGGAAAAGTAAATTGAATCTGAAAAATCGAGACTCAGAGAGGTGTTAGACAGGGAGACCTCTCAAACACCCTGATTTTACTTTACTCAAGGAGGGACATAGCTCTTGCTACCTATATGTTTAAATTATTGCGTGGCGAGACTTCAAACCCAGGTATATTAAAAGAAATAAACCTGTGTGTGCCCGACAATTATGTGTTGCGACGGAGACGGCCACGTCTTTTGGCGGTTCCCAGCAGTAGGACCAATCTACTGAGTAAAGCCCCTATATCGCGTACCTTGCGTGTACTTAATGACGTAGCAGACAGCATAGATCTTTTTACTTGTCCTCTGAGTGAGTTCACAAAAATCACGATGCACAGAATATGTTACGGTAAATAATGAAACTGTATTTATGGCCACACTATTGAATTAGGACATTCCTGTAGTGATAGTGATGACGAGTTATTATATAAATAAATAAATTATTTTACTCGATTTTACTTTTCCTTTGTCACCAAAATTATTGGAGTTCTAGGACAAATATTTTAAAACCTTTATTGGAAAGGAAAAGGTATTAAAATAGGCAACAGTTACTTGAACCACCACTGTTTGCTGATGACTGAATTAGAATGGTGAATGAATGAATGGAATTAAAATAGTAAGAATCAAAACGAAAGTGGACTTTACAAAAGATGTATTGACGATATCGTCCAAACAGCGGGCAAAGGATGTATTGCAAAAGAGAATACCTCTGTCAGAAGTCATTGCGATATAGATCCTCTTAAGTTTCTTCTCCTTCTCTTTGTCCTCTGCCTTTTCAGCCGCGGGTTCCTCTGGCTTCTTCTGCTCCTCCTTCGCGTCAGGCTTACCGTCCACGGAGCCCTTCACCAGCTGCGACATCTCGTAGAACTTGCGCGGCCCGTACCCGAACGGCCGCGCCGCTTTCAGGTCCCGCTCCGCTTTCGTGAATCTAGGTTATTGACTAACGTTGGTCTGATGATTGCAAACGCCTATACTAAGCATGAGGTTTTGGGTTTCATTCTTAGGTCAGGTGGAGTGCTGCTATCGTTTTTCTATCAGGATTACTCAGTAGCAGCCCATCGTCTGGATTTGTGGCCAGTTGGTGGCAATAGGCTCGCGCCCTGTTGCATGGGTCATAAACATAAGTGGTTAATGGCACATGTAGGTCTACTATAGGTACATCTCTGCCTAACCCTTCGGGGATTAAAAGCGTGATTCTTTTTAAATATGTACATAATTTGTTCAACAGGCTCGGCTATATCTACTGTTAAAAGTGTCCGTCGCTCTCTTCACAACATCAATAACAGAGGACCACCCAGACAACCTACAAGTCGTAATATTGTTTATCAATTAATGCAGTTGTCACCGAGTTGGCGGCTGTATGTTCTTACTAGCACCACCACAGCTTTGCCACCAGTCGGTGCAAGGTTCAATAGTATATTGAAGGTAGGAGACATACTTGCTGGCTGAAACCATCTTCATGGTCTTAGTGATCTTCTGAATGTTCTTGATCGACTTGAGTCGAATCTGTACCTGCTTCAAGATCACCATCGTGCAGATTTAATTGGCACAGCAACAACTAGTTAATAACTGGTACTCATTTACAAAAAAATATTATTGTTATTATCTTAGGAACAGGCTCTTAAAAGATGTCAATCCAAATGTCAATTTTGCCATAGATTCATTTGTAAATATTTACTGTGCCGATAACGTTCCAAACTTTTCAGTCCATAAAACTCATTAGATGACCTAAAGGTTTAATAAAATTATTTTTCATTCAACGTTAATTTAAACTTACCAAGTAGTTGTCTGAAACAGGTTTAGCGAGGGTGCCTACCTTGTTCCACAAAAATATTTTCAACACTACAAACACTTATAAGGCAAAAAAAACAATATAAGTTTATTTTATTTGGTTAACAATGTCGAAGTATCGTTAGCCTTGCGGAAACGGAAATGCAGAGCGGTACCTGTCGTAATATTCTGCATGCCTGTGAGTGTGCAAAAACGAAGGTTTTTATATATAACTCGTTTGTAGAATGGATTTCAGTTAATAACAATCAAACCAGTGCTGAGAGAGCGCTGCTCCTGTGGTCGGACTGTGTAATATCATTTAAAGGTAAGATATTTTGTACTGGCTTTAAATATTCAAATGAATCGTGTGCTCGGCTCGGAGGTAGGTGTCTATAAACGGGGATTTAACCTACAGCCAAGAGTGTGGGTTTTTGGGGTGTGAGACGGTGCAGTCATATTCATAAATCATCGTTATATCAGCCATATTGTTATCTTCGGTAGCTCCATATCACTGGATTTTACTAATGTTCTTCTAGAAGAAGGTCGTGACCTCTATAATATGAGACGTTACCACTCTTATCTCCTTAGGGAATTTACGTCCGAAAATATATAAACAGAAATAAAGTAGCAAGTCATTCTATTTTTCCTCGTTCATTATTTTTATTCCTTGATTTACTCTACTTATTAATTATTGTTATTTAATTTACATTTATTTATCACGATTTCAAAACATTTAATTCACTTATTCGATTGTATGTCATATTAAATAGATAATTATATACAGAGAAGTTAAGTAGAGCGTGCGCCTCTGACCTCAGGAGGCGCAAATTATTTTGATATCATTGCAGTTTATCAATGAACTCTATTACTCGCTAACAGCGGCTCACCGCGACGTCACCTAAACAAGATCATTCGTTCATTGCACATCTCCGTAAGACTGCAAGTTCTCCTTATTCCGATAAGGCTTCATTCCACAGCTTCACAACACATCAAAGGAGTGAGCACACTTGTCGACGTAGAATTACGTAGGCTTCAGTAAGACGATCAGAGATAACTTTATATTTATGCAATTACGCGAGACAGAACCAAGACAACAGAAACGGTGCAATCTGAAGAGAGCTAAAGCCCTAGTCCTTGTTTTCTGTATTGGCACTGACTCGTCACTATAGTCGACACATACCTATACTTAATCAAGACACTAACGCGAAATCTTGGTGAAACGTGATCGGCTCAAACCGGTTGCATATCGATAAGTGCGTCTCTACATTCAATAAATCTCGAAACGCAGTACATCTCTATACTCTAGTTAAAACACCTATCTCAAGATTGTTGTCTGGGAGCAGTTTTTTTCTCGAACCATTATGTTTTTGCTGGCAGAACTGGTATAACAACATAGTATGAAATGCCGGCAAAAACAAAAACAACATGTCTGACATTAAACCGGGTAGATGATCCAATAAATAATATCGCGAGCAATGGCGACATAGTCTGAAGTACTGCGAACTTGTGAGACAAGGCCGACCTTCGTGCTGCTTGTGACGGCCGTACGTACATACACCCATAAATTGTAAAGGTTGTAAATAATAAAAACGTCCCAAACGCAACACCGCCGCCATGTTGCATAGACGAGCTTTTTATGTAACACATCAACGTGGTAAGCGAACTGTGCTCTGGTAGGTGGATGTGGTATGCAACACTGGGAACATGACAGTTTTTTTAATTAAATCATTGAAACTCCGTAATGTGACTGAAAGCGATGAATATTATTGTTGGTGGAAAGATTGGAAGAGGAAAGCACAAACAAGATGGATGGATTTTGAGAGGAATGATATATTATAAAAGAAAAAGGAGCAAATGATAGCGTGACAGCCGACACGGTAGAATAGAAATTTAAATTGCCTGCCTTTGCTGGATCGTACTGAATCTATGCAATATTATACCTAAAGAAGATAGTTTATTTTTAAACCCCCGACCAAAAAAGAGGGGTGTTATAAGTTTGACGTGTGTATCTGTGTGTCTGTCTATGGCATCGTAGCTCCTAAACGGATGATATTTTGATAAAATTGGTGTCGTTTGAAAGGTAATTTAATCGAGAGTGTTCTTCGCTATGTTTCGAGAAAATCTGCTCAGCCGTTTGAAGCTCATCACCTCTTTTCTAGTTGATGAAGGGATATTAACAACTTCTACGGGTCTGTCTGATTCGAAATTTGAATTCTTGTCACTTGTTACCATGGGCATCGCCAGGGGCGTAGGCTGCATACCCCCCCTCCCCCTAAAAGCGCTTTTTTTTTTTGATTTATAAATTTCTTTGTTTTTGTAAATGAGCGAGAAGAGGCGCAACACCGAGAAAAGTAGAAGGAATGGGAGGAGACCTATGCGCAGGAGTGGTACAGCCAAGGCTAGAAAAAAATAAGTTTAAAAATAAAATTAATCCAAGCGTCGTAGCGTCGGGGGACCGCTAAGTAGACCGCTTAGTCATCATCATCATTAGCCTATTATGTTCCCACTGCTGGGACACAGGCCTCCTCTCTATGAGAGGGAGTGGGCTGTAAATCCACCACGCGGGCCCAGTGCGGGTTGGTAGATGTCACTTGTCTTTGAATTTTTAGTTCTAGGACATGTCGGTTTCCTCACGATGTTTTCCTTCACCGTTTTTGAGGGCAGCGGTGATTAAATAAATTACACAAAGTAATGCGCCTGCCTGGCACTGCTTACTGCTCGCAAGTCGGGGCTGCCACCACTGGGCCACCGCTGCTCTCAGACCTCTTAGTACTAACACTAAACAAAGCGGACCCCCGACGCTACGACGCTTGGATTAATTTTATTTCGTCGGGGGTTTTTTAAATTTTTTATTTAATTTTTAGTTTTAATTGGATTTCTGTAACAAATAATTAGTTGTAGGTCTCATATAATATATTTTTTATTTGTATCTGTATTCTATTGGGATCAGAAAACTACAAAATAAAAATACAAATCTGTTTTAAATTATTCGTATGAGTAAAATAATATTGGTAAAAATAAAGAGAAGAAATTTTAATATTTAGTGATGCCAGCCTTTGCTGCAATAAGAGCTTCTATGCGTCGGGACAAGCTCTCAATACATGTTTTTGCATGTTACTAGAGTTTGGAGTTGTGATGCCATTCTTTGCTGAGAGTTTCAATCAACTGCTGCTTGGTGGTAATCACTTCACTTTTCACTTTTGCAATCGCCCGTTTGATGAGTTCCCACATGTTTTCTATGGGATTAATGTCTGGTGAAATCCCTGACCAAGGCAAAACAATGTCATTTTTTTTTTTAGCCAAAAATGCAATTATACTTCTGGCTTTATGGCACGGTGCTGAGTCATGCATAAAAGTATATTCATCATCTTCAGGGAACCATCCATTGACCCGCGGCAGTAACTGGGTTTCTAGTACTCGCTCGTATTGGTCTGGTTTCATGGTCCCTTCTACGATGTATAGGCGCCCCATGCCTTTGGCTGAGTTGCTAGAATCAGAACGTGTATCGTGAAACTGATCTATACCGTGTGCATTTCGCTAAACATCGATTACCCAATCAATTGCGTTTAATTTATCATTAATATGCCACATCCACTGCGCCGGCGTAGGTCGGGGGGGCGCGCCTTGACGTCACGCGCGCCTCATAAAAGCTGCGCGCGCGACGCTTGCGTTTGTTTACACGCACAGCATTAGCGTCGCCTTCAGTGCTGCCCGGTTCCCTTGAATTGAAGCAATATGATGAGCACACGATCAGGCAACGAGGAGGTGAAGCTCTCCTCATCACCTCCCGACAAGGTTAGTGATCATGAAGAATACAGCCAAAAATTTTGAAAGTATCTTTTCGGATATGTTTTTTTATCCACTTATCTTCAAGAAGCATGATTCCTAAAATATATTTACTCAATTATATGCAAGCTTGCGAAATGAACGTGTTATTCATTCATTAATTACCTTGTTTATTTGTGTTGTAATTAGAGCTTTGTCTCAGCGAAATAGTTTAATGTAAATGTTCGTGGGGTTGGCAACGTTCAAGTAGGTCCAGGCATTAGGTCTCTAAATGGCGAATTTGTGTTAGTTCGAATATAAACTATATTTATGTTATTGTAACTTGTTTAGTTCAGTTATACACGAAGGCTTCATTTCGATAGGGTTACACAGGATTACAATTGAGATTGAATTGATTGAATAAATGTTTCCACAATTATAATGAGTTAGTAACAGAAATATTATTATATTGCTTAATACAACCAATTTACAAACAAAAATGACTTGGAAGGGTTCAGATTTCACTTAAGATCTGCGTTTAGTAGGTTAATATTGAAAAAAAAAAACTTAATCTCGGCCACTAAGGCTTATCTATGGTCATAGTTTAGGTATTCCACTTTAAGCTAACGCTTGCCCTATTTAAATTGTATAATTCACCTGACAGGCAGATAGGCTGTATAAATTTATCATCCCCGACCGTTTGTATACCCACCTAATAACTTCACTTTTATAAAACAAACTTTAATATGTGTAGGTATTTCCTTACATTAATTTTTTAAACATAACATATTTTGCACGGGTATACCTACCCGTACGATTTACCACAAATCCAAAAAAAGAGCAATTTGTTAAAAATCGACATACGCAATAACCTTTTATAGTATCCATAAACAGATATAAGGAAAATTAAAAAAAAAAAAAAAAACAAGTAATATCAATAAATCAACGACAGATACAAGACGTTATTAATGAAATAGTTAATAGTAAAATGGTAGTGAAATAGTTAATTATAGTAATAATTAACAGAAGCGCACTTAGTTGATGTAAGTACAAAAATTTCGGGCTAATCGGCAAGCGCAGTACTTCTAAAAGTTTCGTAGTATAAGTACATCTATGTTATCTTTACCTTTACTGAAACAATGAGTTTGCATAAACGTAGGAAAAGGAAAAACTAAGAGAAGATTGATTTATTTAAAAATATGAGCATAACGGTATTGTATACTTACCATATAAAGTAGGTAGCTATTCTAAAAACATATCGACGCTATGCCCATTGAAAAGCGAGACATAACTAACTTTAATGATATCCTACAGTCTACTTAGATGAACGGCGAACATTTGCACAGAAGATAGAATAAATATAATGTCAGTCTCAATAATCCCGCCTGTACCAACCTGATTCCAGTGCTCTGGATCCCGTAGGGCTTACACCACAATCTCGTAATACTCTCAATCATAATCTGAAGATCTGTTAAGAAATTACTAAGCCGTCCTTTCATAAGTTTGAAAAGTTCGCTCGTTCTGCTCGAAGCGCAGACAACGGAATGAATCTTATTGGATTGTCAAAATGATTGGCATAGCCATTGTCAGAGTATATCGAAAGTACTTCGATGGTCCGGTGGTCTTTGTGCTGGTGAGCTGTACCTAACCAAAACCCTTCTAGTGCTACTTTTTCCAACATGTTTATTGAACAATGATATAATGGAGCCAAGGCAAGTCCACAAACACGTTTCAACAACTAGTTTCAAACAATTTGAAGCAGTCTGACCACCAGATAATTATCGAATGTAAGCCAGCAATTAATTACCCGCTTTAAATTGCTCAGTAATTTCTAAAACTATCGATTAACGGATCCTTAATTTAGCATAGTTAACAACACGATATCATAGCACAGCTGGTGTTTATGTACATTACATAATTTTGATCATGTAACATTACTAGCAACACAACACGATCTATTTGCGTCGATATCTGTCCATCACATAGCGGTTACAACAACATCACAATAATATTATGTTGTTTGTCTGTAGCTGAAGAAAAACATGGTGTTTTGATCTCTGATGATTTCATTTTCATCTCAACAGATCTGAGTGTCATAGGCTAGGTATAAATTTACATCATCGATGGCTTTGGTTCCTTTCAGATTTGTATAATCAGTTCAGACGTCAGAATTATTATTATTGCTTGATTTTGCGCAATAGCTTCATCAGCTTAATCTTAGGTAACCTACCAAAATATTAGAAGCAAATCGTATTTTCCCAGCAATAAATAGTCGTCAGTTAGACTAGTAATATCCCTTATTTTTGGCATCATTCCTACGTGTTCACTATTAGTAGGGTCAGTGATGATCACTTCTTTTTTAACCAAAGCATTTTTCCATAGTTCCTATTCCGCCATAGCCGCCCTCTTGCTCAAAATATTTGATGTGAATTATCAGCAAATCTCGAGATTTTAAATTATATGCTTCTTTTTATCGTTTATTATTAAAAACATTATGTTACAAACCATTGTAAAAAACATAAATGTATACGAAGACAGCACATCGCGGGTGTAACAGCGGTATGCCAGACACGGCAAACGATACAATTGATTAATACAAATAACTAGGTAGATATAGTTCTCTATTTAAAATTGTACTTCCTAGATTGAACTGTAATTTAAAAAGTACGATTTTTGCATTAGTATATTTGAGCAATAGGGATGATGACTGGGTAAAGAAAACGAAATTCTATTTTGTCCGTCAATCAGGTAATGCAAAAATATTAGATACTTACGTATTTTTTGTTTTATCAAGTTAACAAAAAAATACTTAGTTAAAACGCATTAAAGTTGGAGAGTGGGGACTCACTACGTCACAACTAGGTATAAAATGTACTGAGCCGTGACGTCATGCGCCATTTCAACTCAAAATATCTCCGTCATTTTACGATTACGTGAAAAAAGAAAAAATACGTGTCCAATACTTTTTAATAATCTACCCGATAGACAAATAAAAAAATTGATTCACCATCCCTATTCTTCACATTGATTGTATTGCAGATTTCAAAAGGTAAATCATTCATCTATACTAATATTTTAAAGAGGTAAAATTTGTTTGTAAGTTTATAAGGTTGTATGTAGGGGGTAATCTTCGGAACTACTGATCCGATCCGATCGTTCCCGTGGGTTAGTTTCAGTACATAACAGGAGCGGAGCCTCGTGCAAAAACTAGTAATATTTATATAGTATAGATGGTAGCACTGTCCTAAACATTCAACTGATGCTATCTATTCGCCTCGCACCCCATCCCCTTAGCGTTCTCATCTTAGCCACGTGCGTTTTGCCTTTTGTGGCCTAACATTCTGATGTGCAAGACAACAGGTCCCATTCCCATCATTGTATTGTAGATTTTCCAGCATTCCTCTTATGGTTGAGGAAATTTCAGATTGTTCTCATAACCTGGCGCCATTTCATCCATCCAGTGTTAATTCTAAATACGACACTCCGGTTTGGATCTACGTCGCCATCGCCTCGCACGAGTTAATTTATGCATCGTTTACAACTATCATTATAGCTCGATAAAATAACATGTTATTTTTTCCTTAACTTCAGTATGAATAAATTTTCCACAAGCACTAAGTTGCAGAGTACTTGCGGAGTAGGATACTGGCACAAAAAAAATGCATAATGGTTTTTAACGTTTCCTTTCTCTTAAGCACTTTCCAAAGGGATGGGTATAAAATTTCCTTGGTCAACCCAAAATCATTCTTATCGCTGATAGCCGGTAATTTTCGGACCCTCAGGAGGTATGGCGGAGAAACGAGTGAGTGTCTAGTAAGACAGTACGTTTAACTGTGTGTTTATCGCACTAATTTGCACTCGTGTTAATCGAATTTAATGTGATCCGTAATTAATCAACTTCTGGGTGTAATCTATGTTTTCGTAAGTATTTCGTAAAACGTGACATACCACGAGAAATTAATCAAACTACTATGTATGGACGGTAAATATTACATAAGCATTTCAGTTACGAAGTGAACTTTTAGTTCGCGATTGTTTATCAATTCTCTACATTTTGGCAAAACACATTCGTCATAAGTCGTCCATTAAGAGTCGGGTTATCTCTCCAACATACATTTTTCCAATCTTATTATTTTAACCAATGTCAATCATTACAATAAGAACTTGATAAGCCGCCTTGTTATTTTTTTTTTATATCTGTAATTAAATTATAATTAAAACAAAGATAATTTCGTTTTCATTTAACAATTGTGCGGTGGGTTTTATAATTTGCTTTACTGGTTATAAACTGAGCTATTAAGAATAAGAATAAATAAAGAAGGAGGTAGAGCAACGTAGCTTGCGTTAATGCAGTGAGATGGGATGAGTTGCATTTGATGAGGTTTATAAAACTATAATTCAAATCTAGTGAATCAATAATGGCCAAATTTTCGGATAAAATTCTATTGGCCGATGACACTTCGCTAATCTTTAAAATTTAAGGAACAGATGTCATGTATTTACATATCAACGAAAGTCACTCTCGAAACGGTTCGCAGCTGACAATTTTTTACTGTATACAAACAAAACAAAATGTCTAAAGTTCTCTATACGAAATGTAACACAAATGACCTAAATATAAATCTTGACTTTAAAAGAACTTGTTTTTAGAACGGAAACTATTCTTACGGATTAATATCGTTTCTAAACTGTGGGGCGCGCACATTAGAACTCTTTCTGCCTATGCAGTTCGAAAAATAATAGTTAACTGATGTAGCCACAGCTAAGTTGGTCGTTTCCTAATCGATCGAATCGTGCACCTTTTGCCGACGTTTTATAAGTGCCCATGTAGGCCTATGTAAAATGAAATATTTTGATGTTGTATCAAACTGTTTACAGATAACTGCTTCTTTAGGTTTTGATGTGTTAGTCGTAGAAAGTGGGTGTTTATACGCGTCTTGGATTATCTAGTTATCATGCACTCTTGCAGAGTGTGTGTGCCACACATGCGCTTGATACTGTTGATGTGCTCATCTGATAGATAGCTGATGTCCCCGGAGCGTGCCGTGCCGCGTACGTGACGGGTGCGCGCGGTCGGGCGCTGACCATCCCGGGGTTATCGCGCTAATTCACGCAACCTGGCTATATGGGCCGCCGGTTATCAAGCCGTGTCACCGTGTGCACTGTGCCTCTATGACGCAAGCGTGATACTCCCATTTCAAATGATCTAGTGTTTGTCTCCAAGCTCTTATCTGTAATTGCGGAATTTCTCTGATAGACACAAACACTGAACTTGTAATTGGGAGCTGCCTGTTCATTGATCAGGATCTAGAACATTCTCATTTATAATGAGAAGCGGTTCTAAGAAGACTCCATCGCTATCCGTACATATAGTAGTAACCAGTCAGGAATTTTATATGGTTACAGTTATGTTCAGGTGATCAGATTGTTTGTTTTGTTCGACAATCATACCAACTCGACAACCTTCCATACTTAGGATGTACATTCAGCTACTGAAGATTTCGACACTGCAATATTATCTTTCTATTTTACAGCCAAAATTGATGGAGGGTGGCAACTACATCCGCGAGGGTCGCGATTCCAGCAAGTCTACCTGGCTGCTGTTCTCCCCAGCCACTCCTGACGAGGCAGGAGCCCTCGCCAAGTTCTTGAGCGTTTTCTCCTCGTACGGAGTCAACCTCATGCACATCGAGTCCAGGTCCTCAGCGAGAAGGCCAGGATATGAGTTCATGGTGGAGTGCGAGCATGGCGCCGGTGACTTCGGAGCCGCCCTCGACGAACTGAAAAATAATGTCGGCTACTTGAATATAATTTCTAGAAATTATAAAGATAACAGATGTAAGTAGAAGTTATTTTTTTTTTTCTTTTTTTGCTACCTTCTGTAGTAAGCAACGACTTATTGTCGGGCCTACGCTGTCCTCCCATACTTAAGTACTAACGCTGTAACTTCAAATATTGTAAAACCAAATGATTTTAAAAGAGTAACCATGGAGTTTCTTGCCGGTTCTTCTCCATAGGAAACGACCAACCCGAACCGTGAACCTTTTGTTGACGTTTTATAAATGCCCATGTAGGCCTATGTAAAATAAAATATTTTGATTTTTATTTTGAATGTTGGCTTAGTCTTCATATGGTCTATTATATCTTTATTTTCTATGTATGCTTAACGCCATCTATGCATAAACAACTACAAACAATATTTATAAGAATTCCGACTACTTACGATTGTTGTTGGTACTTGTGTGCGTCGTTATGACTCGCACGAAGCTACTGTTCTCCGTCAGCTTGATTACTACTTATCTCTACCTTCCTGTTGAGCAGACGCGGTGCCCTGGTTCCCCCGCCGTATCCGCGACCTGGACAGGTTCGCCAACCAGATCCTGTCGTACGGAGCGGAGCTGGACTCCGACCACCCCGGGTTCACCGACCCCGAGTACCGTGCCCGGCGCAAGTACTTCGCAGACATTGCTTACAACTACAAGTATGGACAGCCGCTGCCTCACGTGGACTACACCAAGGAAGAGATCGCCACCTGGGGAGCCGTCTTCAAGAAGCTGACGGACTTGTACCCCACACACGCCTGCAAGGAACACAACCACGTGTTCCCGCTGCTCATTGAGAACTGTGGCTACAGGGAAGATAATATTCCACAGATGGAGGATGTGTCGAACTTCCTTAAAGGTAAGTTGATTTCTTAATGTATTAAACCATTTGTTTTGATGCAAGCGCAACGGCACAGATCTATTTGTAATAGTCCCGACTAACAAGTAGCAGGTGGTGGGTTCGGACCCAAGTGAAGCAAAACATCGTGAAGAATCCGCTTGTGGCTCAGCCGTGGAAAAATTATAAGCTAATTATATAGTGCTACAAGTAAACCGCTGTTCCATTCCAGACTGCACAGGCTTCACCCTCCGGCCAGTAGCCGGGCTGTTGTCGTCGCGCGACTTCTTGGCGGGGCTAGCGTTCCGCGTGTTCCACAGCACGCAGTACATCCGGCACCACTCGCGGCCGCTGTACACGCCGGAGCCCGACGTCTGCCACGAGCTGCTTGGCCACGCACCGCTCTTTGCCGACCCCGCCTTCGCGCAGTTCTCGCAGGAGATCGGCCTCGCCTCTCTCGGAGCGCCTGATGATTATATTGAGAAACTTGCTACCGTGAGTATCATTATACTTTAACTTTTATGAAACTGTTATATGACCCTATAGTCATGGAACTATATGATCTGTGTTTACTGATTTATTGTGTTATGTATGCTTTGTTTTATGATCAATATCACTTCTGCATTGCCCGTATGGTTAGGTAGAGTCCCAGTCAGACCCACAAGTCGTGAGTTAAGTTTAGGGGGTTATTGTCCTCCGCGGACTAAAGTACCTCATCTTGCGCATGCTTTAACACTTATAAGGTGAAACGTATTCGAGAAAATTTTTATAATAGAGAGAAGACCTGTTTTTAGCAATTTCTATATATCCCCATCCCTGTTCCAGTGCTTTTGGTTTACCGTGGAGTTCGGTCTGTGCCGACAAGAAGGCAAGGTGAAGGCGTTCGGTGCTGGTCTTCTGTCCTCGTTCGGCGAGCTGCAGTACTGCCTCTCGGACAAACCCGAGCTGCGGGAGTTCGACCCTGACACCACCGGCGACACCAAGTACCCGATCACGGAGTACCAGCCCGTTTACTTCGTCGCTAACAGCTTTGAGGACGCCAAAGAGAGGATGATGTGAGTTACTGTTAAACTTCATCTGTTATGTTAAGTGTTTTATCAGCATCTTCAAAATAGTTCGTTTGTTTGTAATACTAGGAATTACTTGTTGTAAAATAAAGTACTTAAACCATTATGTGTAGTAACCACTAGGTACATTAGCCAAATGAAGGAAGTGAAAAGCCAAAAAAAGTTAATAAAAGTTTCTTTATAAAGCTATCCTCTCTTACGATTGTTTCATGATCATAACTGATTAATTCCAGAAAATTCGCTCAAAAGATCCCTCGCGACTTCGGCGTGAGATACAACCCTTACACGCAGAGCGTCGACATCCTGGACTCGCCGCGCCAGATGAAGGACCTCCTCCGAGAGGTCCACCAGGAGATGAACCTGCTCCTCAACGCAATGGACAAGTTATAGACATGAGGCTTAAGGGTACACGAGACCCACTTCACATAGCACAAAGGATGAGATGTGTTGGATACTGCAGGTCTTCCAGACTACTGTATTTTATTTCAAACTCGTAAGTTTGTTTATCATCAGAAGTGGGCCGCAATGCCTTCCACTTGTGCTATAGACCTCACAAACCTCCAAGTATAGTGGTCACTGATCGCTGCTCGATATTCAACTCTACATGTATAGTGCTCACTGGTCGAAGCTCGATATTCTACTCTACATGTATAGTGCTCACTGGTCGAAGCTCGATATTCTACTCTGCATGTATGGTGGTCACTAATCGTAGCTCGATATTCTACTCTACATGTATAGTGCTCACTGGTCGAAGCTCGATATTCTACTCTGCATGTATGGTGGTCACTAATCGTAGCTCGATATTCTACTCTACATGTATAGTGCTCACTGGTCGAAGCTCGATATTCTACTCTGCATGTATGGTGGTCACTAATCGTAGCTCGATATTCTACTCTACATGTATAGTGCTCACTGGTCGAAGCTCGATATTCTACTCTGCATGTATGGTGGGCACTAATCGTAGCTCGATATTCTACTCTACATGTATAGTGGTCACTGTTCGAAGCTCGATAGTCTACTCTACAAGATTATATGGTATTGTGGCTTGGCTGGACCAGCACCCACATTCTAAAGGATTCTGATATTCCAATAAGTAGTTTTACTAACATAGATGATAATAATGATTATACCGGTCTGGAGTCTCTGTATCTTCTCAGCGTAACGAAAAATAAAAAAAAAGTATTTTTTGAAATTCAAATCATACTGAGTTTAAAAAAGTATTTGTTAAAGTTACTTGAGATGGTTTACTTGATAGAATAAGCAAAGTTCATATTAATAATTTCTTTGTTATCGTTTAACCGTCTGGTTTATAATCATATGAAATGTTGGATTTTTTTTATATACAACAGTTTTATTTATAGACGATAGTTATAATTTATTAAGATTGCGCCTACAGTTGTATTTATTATACGACGATACAATACAAATATGTGCAAATGATTTATTACAGGGTGCATATTTTGGATATACATAATGTGTATAAATAACAATATATTAAACCTATGTGTTGTATTTTCTAATAAGTTTATTGTAAGCTAGGTTAATTTAATTTTAGTTGAAATAAATAAATTGTTAAAGAATTATGAGTCTAAATGCTCTATTTTATTCATATTGATGTAGTTAAAAACGGGTCCTTATCTCCCTCATAAATCGTCAATTATAGAAGCCTATACTATTCTGGTGTTTACTATCTTCCACACCCGTAATAATTGGCAATAACGTAAAAGTAAATGACAATATCCAATTATGCTATTTGAATAATTGTTTGGCGTAGGGTTCTCAAAGAGTTTTTTTTTTCAAATCGAAACAACAACTAACCAACATAATATATTTAAAAATTTGTACAGAATAAACTTAAGTACCTAGTACTTGTAGCAACTACTTAATTACAATAAAATGACAAGACGCACTACATGTCACTTAACATCTACGTCATAAGTTAATATATCCTACACTGCGTGGGAACACAAGGGCGAGAGGTCTGCGCGGCTCCATACAACCACAGAGCCCAAGTCTCCTGCGCTTCCACGCCTTATTTACAATAATTAAGTATACAAGGTATTTTATTTACAATACTGAAAAAATCAAGTAATATCCTCGGTAGACGCTACAGCGACGTAATTGACAGACAATACAAGAACTAGAATTGCTGAGATACCTTATTTGTCTACTTTTTACATTTTATTTCAGTTTGAGAAACTGTTAACAGCTGTTCACGTACAGAGATGTTGCACAACTTAGTTTATAGTGATTACTCTAAGTGCTGCTGTCCTAGTGCACTGACAGTTTGTGGTGTTACTAATATTTGCGTAAGCAGAGAAAGATAGAGACATTCTATCAGCAAAGAACAAGAAAGGAAAAGTAAAGAATGTATTGACAAAACTAACCGATAAAGTTTTTTTTCCTGTTGAAAAACTTTGAAGACACTTCACTGGTGCCCAACTCCAGGCGCTGAGGTTCGTCGATCATGTTCCACATGATGATCGTGTGTATTATTGTAGTGACGTGTCCACGTGTCCCGTTAGCATGTGCCGACGTAATTGTAAACCCCTGCGCTGCGCTGTGCCCCTGACCAAGTACTTCACCAGACACACTGGACCTGGACACTCAATACCTTAGGTTGAAGTGTGGACGTTTCACTCGCCGATATTTTGGCCTAGAGTTGAAATGCTGATCGTAGATTATAAAACGAAAGAATTAATCAATTACTTGACACGCACATACCTACGCGTTAGTACAGTCTCCCAAGTTCTATTGCTTTCTAACATTTAAGTATCTACCGCTTACAATTACCATTTGGCACTAAACTATAGTATTCTAAACATGTATAAAATTTCATAAGTAGATAATATAAAGTTTAAATTTTAAGTACAATGAATATAAGAGGTATAAACGAACCGAGAACAGCTACGAAAGAGAACGTATCACAGTTGCTAGAAATAAATAAATAAATACAACTTTTATACAATAAATATTAAATGTCCGCATAGAGATTCATAAGTTATAGTTTTGTTACAATTACTAAGTTAAATACTAGTTAGTATGCGTCTTGCTAACAGGTCTTAAAAGTAGATCGTAAGTGAAAGAATTTAAATTTAATTTCGCGAGAGTTACAAGTCTCGCGTGATCTTAACTATTGATATTTTGTTACAATTCATATAACACTAATTGCATTAACAAAACCAAAAGTTCAGCAAGGGGATCCAAACTTGCTACAGCAGACCGTTACAGCAGTTTACTAACACTTCTTGAACAACATATATATGTATGGCGAACAGGCCAAATAAAGGTACATTCACGAGTGGAGTACATGGCAAAAAACTAGCAATATATTAGATTTCTAAGATCGTTAACGATGTAATAAGATATGGCGAGTCTGTCTGTACAGGGGCGCGTGCTCTCAAACCGTGGCGGCGGGCGTGTTTCCACCTCACACCTCACTCTGCATGCAATGGATCGAAGAGTCTTCGGACAGCTCATCCATTGAGGAATCAGTGAAAGACGTTCCATCTGAAAAATACCAATGAATGTCATCAAAGTCAAAGTCAAAGCATTTATTTCAATTAGACCATTACAGGCACTTTTGAAATTCAAAAAAATAAAACAAAATAAAACGCGAAGCTACTTTCCCAGTCACAAGGCATAATAACTTATGAAAGTACTGTAGTTGCCCATTCCGTAGCGTAGATCTCTATGGAGCTATTGCTATTTGGTGTCATAGATATAAAGGCGATAGAATGCGGATAATGAAGTCTTCAGCAACAGTTGGCGAAAATTAACTTTGCTTTATATATTTCAGTAAAGTTAAGTTGTTAAGATAGTCCACTCTCACGTTGGTCGAGTGGTCACAAAGTCTAGTAGACTGACCACGTGATCTTGGGTTGGATTTCCAGATCGAACACGGAGTTATACGCTTTTTCCATATGGATTCTAATCTATGCTCAGTGAAGCTTACAGAGCTCTCAAAGGACCTGGCCGGGGCCGATATCACGTCATAACACTTAGCTGTTATCAACGGACATGATTGTACTCGCAATTGTAGTTTTTATATGAGCATGGCGCAACATGTGTAGGCGAAGCTATAATAGCTTTTACTAAAATAGCCAGCAACAACGAGTGTTGCTTGGTTTCCCACTGCATGAATTGCGGAAACAATTGGTTTGCCTTCTAGATGATAAATAGAGAATGTTATTACTTCTACTGTAACATTAGTAATATGAACTTCACACGCGAAGTGGTGGATGTGCTGTTGTTTTAATAATTGCCACACTTTTACAATATCATGAACAAAAAGGCACGCTTCGATTTTAGGACTTACTTTTAATCTTATTGGTTAAAAAGGATTTTTTTAACGAGATATCACTACAAGAACACAAAAACTACAGCGCATCAAAACTCACTGATGTTCATGAGGGTCTAGACAAGATGTCACAATAGTTTTCAAAGAATTTTATAAAGGGTGTAAAACACCTCTTAACGAAGCCGAAAGGCACCGGTTCTCCCGGTCCTTGCGATAATTTTTTTGTTCTGTAACATCATACCTGGGAACCTTCTAGTTACGGAGATATTAGGGGTCAAAGTTCCAACTTTTTGACAAGTATGTTTATAAATACAAGTTTTTATTGTGAGATTTTTACTTTAAACACCTCCACGACCCCCGTACTATTCCATCCGTCCATCAGCACAATGTTGTGAGTGCGTTACATTGAGTTCTACCACAAAACATGATTTTACACCCCCCAAAAAAAGTCGTTTCCCAGCAATAATTTTTGCGTAAAGTTACTTAGTTTCATGTACAGAATGCTTGGTTGACGGCTTCGTGATGAGGTGATTTACACGGTGTAGTTGTTCTACTAAGACTTTCAAGGCAAATCAATTTCAATAACTGAGAAAATGGCATTTTGTCTAGGCCCCCAGGCCCCGGGTGTATGTAGTGCTTACCTATCGGCACAAAAGGCGGTTTGTTCTGGAAGGAGTAGGTGAGGTGCAGGTTGATGGGGCGGCCAAACCCCGCCGGGTCTGCGTCACGGGACACCACTGTGAACACACGAGACATGGTAAACACTGGAGACTTCAGCAGCTATTAGTTCGCGGAGCAGTTCGCAAGGCAGTACTAGTAGAATTGAGACCTTCGCCAATGATGCTTTAGAAGCAGTGCTGGTAATTTGTTGTTGCTGTAGAGAATATGAGCTTCTAATTGATATTAATCAAGACTTTTAGATGCGGAACTTAGGACCAACATATTCTGTGTCCTAGAACATTGTTATCAGAGTAGAAGCACATATTTCCTGAAATTGAACCATGCCCTCGAATACTAACATTGGCTCTGCTTGCCCTTTCCGGTGTGCTGGTGCTTCTTCTGCCTGGCGCGGCTGTTCTGGAACCACACCTGCGTCACCCGCTTGCTGAGCCCGGTGACCTGCGCGATGCGCTCCAGGTCTTGGCCGTCCGGGTTCGAGTCCAGCTGGAAGTTGGCTTGCAGCACCTGCAGCTGCTCCTCCGTGAAGGTGGTGCGCACGCGCTTCGCCTTGCTCTTGTGGTAACCTTCTGAGTCGCACCCGTCTGTGGTTCACATCGTTTTTGCACATATTGGATTTGTTACTCTACTTACTAAAAGAGGGGGTTTTATTTAATTTAAATTGTGATGTTGTCATCATCGTTTCACTGTTAAATGATTATCTGGGATTAAAGAAGCCTAACAAAATTTACGAACTGCCAACTCACCATCAGATGAGATGGATCCTCCGTCTAGGGTTTCTAGATAGTGAGGCTTGCAGAGCACGCGGTCCTCGTGCAGCGCGAACTGCTCACCGGTGCTGAGCTGGCGGCCGCACGCGTCGCACGCGAAGCACGCCAGGTGGTAGACTTGCTCGCGCGCCTTGCGCACCCAGTCCGACGACGAGATGCCGCGGCAGCACTTCGAGCACTTGGCGCCGAAACTCCTGCGCAAACACACACGTCACGCTGGTGAACTGACACACCTAACGCTGGCGGACTAACAACGATCGCTGTACGACATGGAGCGACTGCCTGCCTGATCTCCACAAGCCAGTTATTGGGAAATACAATACTCCTTGGTAAGATTTACAATCAAACTTTCCGGCTCGCTGGCCAACACGATGCATCCAAACACGACTATGACACCTACAATGGACACCACTATCGTGCACCTTTGATATATGAAGACAGAACAATTATTACACAAAATAAGATACAAAATTACAAGCTGTTACTTCCCAATGGCGACTGAACATGCATGACGATCAAAGAACATAATTTATCGTTCGACAGCTATTATCCTCAGGAATATTAATATTGGAAATAACTATTTATTATTCGTTAAAAAAGAAAACAACAATAATTGCTAAAATATTTTAGTGATCTTTTTAGATTGGAATTTTAATTGAGAGCGCCAATTATAACTATTATGGATCAAACATGTTCCCAATGCAGGTGACAATATGATTTTAAGAAACTTTTGTGATTTTATATGGATTGGACAAAAAGATGAAAGTTTATGAACTATAAAGAAAATCAAAAGAATGATAATGGTTGGTGATAGAAAACTTTCCAGTCTGTGAATTTACTGTAAGAGCGTATAGTACTTACACAACTATACGGGCTGGGTTTTGTTTTTTTTCCACGTTCAACAAACGATGAACATTCGAACGTAAAAAACCAGCGATTATATCCGCAAAATGTTGTTAATCGTCGGTCATGCATCAAAGGTGATCCTAAACGGTATATTTTGAAGTTTAGCCAATTGGTACACGTTAGCGGGACCTTGTCGGTGTCATTGAAGAATCAACAATTATAGTCATTTCGCAAAGCACACAGCTCTTAACACTAAAAGCGTTCGCATAGAAAATGTAATGTTCTCGCTCCTCGGAGGCGCGGGCGCCGCGCGGGGAGCGCCGCGGCCGTGCCGCAGCGCCTGCGCCGTCAACGCGTGTGCACAGTGCTCTGTGCATAGATAACGTAAGCGCGGCAAAAGGCCACCGCGCATGCGCACTGCCCCACTGCCATTATAATATTAATGTTGCTGCATTTTTTATTGCCAACGATCACGTCGACGATATAGTGGCGGGCCTACACCTCGGCAAACGTTCTCCACATGCGAAGCGCCAGTGAGTAAGCTAAACAGCTGCCCTACGTGTGGTCGCAGCACTACACTGCGAGGTTCAACTGAGGTCTTATTTATGTGCAATATAGTTTGTGGGTCATTATAGTTTGTACTGTAGTAATTGTTTGTGTAGTAATCTCGTTGATTTGTTTTACGAGCGGGCTGACATAAAAGCGCCGAGTCTGGTTAGCCGAGGAGGGCTCGTCGCGCGGCGGCTCGGCGATGTACCGCCTCTACTCACGTGCAAGGTGCACACCGCCTTGTTTATGTTCAAGTGACATTTATTATCAATTTCATTAAAAGTTTAAATACCTATTACTGCAGCTAGTAACTACCGCTCTTTTTTAGAGGAACCTACACAACTCCTAAGTAATATGGTAAATGTGAAAGTGGGTTGTTTGTTTGTCACGCCTTGACGACAGCACTGATTTCGATGAAACTCGTCATGCGGGTAGAATAAGGTAAGATGGTATCGTGATAATTTCCGACCTCTACATGAATGAATCCAAAGGCAAAAGCGAGTATTACATAAATACTATATGGGTGGGAGGCCATCGGCGCCCAAACGATAATCACGTTGTCAGTTCGACGGCACGGTTGGTTGGCGCAGTGGTTGAGCGATCGACTGCTGCGCTGCGTGTTGCGGGTTCGATTTCCGCACGGAATGAATATTTCTATAGCCTACAGATAGTTGTTCCGGGTACGGCTGTTTGCGTATCTAGTTTAAATGTTGTTTGTTGTTATAGCCGCAATAGAAATACATAATCTGTAGAAATTTAAACTGTTCATGAGATACAGCCTGGTGACAGACGGACGGACGGACGGACAGTGAAGTCTCAGTAATAGGGTCCCG
The DNA here is from genome assembly GCA_963082945.1 of Cerastis leucographa. Taxonomy (NCBI): domain Eukaryota; kingdom Metazoa; phylum Arthropoda; class Insecta; order Lepidoptera; family Noctuidae; genus Cerastis; species Cerastis leucographa. The sequence continues at coordinate 30,663,864 of OY720378.1, forward strand.
TTTGACCCTTTGGGTACGGAACCCTAAAAACACCGCCATTCAGGAAATGGCGTCAAATGCACAACGCCATCTATTGAGCAAGAATTTAAACTGCCAAAATATAATGCATGGCGTGCAATCGAACCAACACTCATAAAGGCGTACTTAGATATTCAAAACACCGCCATTTAGAGTACCTTTTGCATAACTTTTTATAAAACCTAGAGATTTATTAATTAATTAGTACCATTTTGGTTCAAAAGATGTCCCTGCAAGTAATGATGATAAGTTCTTCTTGAACACTTTAAATTCATACATCTTTTGATAGAGATCACGAATTGACTCGTTACTTTTAAAAGCTTAGTTACAAATCATTTTCAGTCTCAGTAATTTCTCTGAGTCAAAATTTGTCACTATTCTAGTTTCATTATTTTTTCCATTTAATGTTAAAAACACACAAATATCTATATATATTTATGTATGTATTATATTTATATTATACATGTATATGTACATATTTGAAGTAGATAACTTTACTTTTGTTATTTTGTTTATAATAATAATATCCATTTATTCAGATGACCAAGATCCATTGGGTTAGTAACAATATTCTTAACCTATGTTAGTACTTAACTTAAATACAGACAGTGTACAGGTGACTAGCGACCTCACCAACGGACTGTCATACCTCCCGACTATGGCGCTCAGAATGCTGTTGGAGCTGCCACGAAGTCTATTTAGCAGCGAGGCCGCTTTCTTACGCCGTCATACACGTTACGCCTTCAGTTTAATTGTTATGTGGTTGTTTTGTTTAAAAATTTTGTGTAGAGTACACCACTGACTACCCCCTTTTAATTTTTAATTCCATAATGTCCATCCAAAGGTTGTCTGGAAGATATCGCTATAAGCGATAAGACCGCCGTTGTAACCATAACATTGTAAAATTTGTAAACCCGTTATGTTTGATTTTTGGTGTACAATAAAGTATTATTCTATTCTATTCTATTCTATTGCAATGAAACAAAAACTAAGTTTTCTAAATTACGCGTGGTGCCTCCACTACCAAACATACCCGTAGACTCACAGACTGTCAAACGTCTTCAGATTTGTTATAAGTATATATACAAGGTGTAAATCACCTCATCACGAAGCCGTCAACCAAGCATTCTGTACATGAAACTAAGTAACTTTACGCAAAAGTTATTGCTGTGAACACACTTTTTTTTGGGGGGTTTAAAATCATGTTTTGTGGTAGAACTCAATGTAACGCACTCAAAACATTGTGCTGACGGACGGATTGAATAGTACGTGGAGGTGTTTAAAGTAAAAATTTTACATAAAACTTATATTTAAAAAAATACTTGTCAATAACTTGGAACTTTGACCCCTTATATCTCCGTAACTAGGTTCCCAGGTAAAAACCCTGTCCGATCCGAAACGGATATTTATGTACTTATACCAATGACATTACCAAATAAAATAAGAAACATAAAATTCATGAAAGTGAATAAATAAATATAAGTAAATGAATGTAATGAAGTGTGAGTAAATGTAGTAGGCGCCACTGACGCGCGCCTTGCACGCACTAAATGACACTGCTGACAGGATCGATTCACTTTCCTGCTCTCTGAATGAAATCACAAAAACAATATTGTATGTGTTATGTGTTATATGGAGGCCTATGTCTAGCAGTGGACGTCTTTCCGCTGAAATGATGATGATATGTTATGTTATTTAAGATTGTGTAATGAACGACCACGCTAATTAAGAATTCCCTGTAATGTTAGTAGTGTTTGCGATAAATAATTTAAATATAGAAATACCTACATGTGCGTCTTTTTACTAACAATTACCATACTTAATTAAATTTTCAAAAAATTTTACCGATAACTCGGGGTCAAAATACCAGATTCGTTCTCTGTTGCTTATTTCCCATTTAAAAAAATAATCATCCGAAATCTAACCACCATATTTATAAAATGTGTCACTGACTAACAGGCAAGAAAAAAAACAAACAAAGTTCGTCATGTAACTCACAACGGCTATCATTGCTCTTGGCTCCTGTCAAACACGGCTCCCGGCTCTCGGTTGACCGTCTCTCGGCTCCCGGCTTTCGGCTCCGGCTCATTACGATTCGCGAGCCCTTCATATTTAATTAATTAAATAAACGTATGCAACACACCATTAACACGCTATCATATCACTTAACGCGAACATTAAAACGATCCTGTTTGTTTATTTTTATACTTTTGGTACTGACCCGCACCCGGGCCGGGCGCAGCTGCACCAGACGAATTCATTACTCCTAATGTGGTTATGAAGCCGTCTTTTATCAGGCTGCTAGGTATTTAAAACGCTTTATTTAATATCAAAATTTGTTTGCAAGGGTACATGCTTTTTATGTTACAATTAAAACTAGATATCGTTCCTAGATCGACATTGTCCAGCTAATAATTTAATCATCTAGCGATCTAGTTAACTTTTAGTGTCATCAGCCTCTGCCCAGCCATTTCACAACTTTACTGGGGTCGGGTTCTAGTTAACTTTTAGTTTAATCTATCTTATATCTAGGTATATACAAATGAAAAGACGTTTGTTAGTCTCTAACTCGAGAACGGCTGGACATACGGCTAATTTAGGTTTTGAAATGTTTGTAGAAGTCCAAGGAAGGTTTAAAAGGTTAGGGTAGGTAGGTAGGTAGATATGTAGGGTAGGTAAGGTAGGGTAGAGTAGGTAGGAAAAACTGAATCGCAACGCATGCCGCGTACAGCTTGTGTAGAATAATTTCAAACCATTTACGAGAGGATTTCAGAAGAGCATCTCACTGGCTTACATTCATTTTCGATTACAGCGAACACATAAAAGCAAGTAAATTAATTAAAACGTTTATAAGACTCAGTTTTAACTGTTTTCTTAACAAGGTTTTTAATCACTCTTTATCACTTTTACATATTGTATCGTCCAGAAAATACTACATATTAAAACATGTACCAAAGGCACCATCATCAGTAATATACTTGGTCCTTAGAGGCTTCTTTATTAAGAGTAACATCGTTTCAAATATGTGAATTTCTTTTACAGTATTATTGTTTTTTTAATACTAAATCATTATGTAGGTTTATTCATTTAAACAACTGTGCTTATTGGCTTCCATGTATCATAAATAAAGTATTCAAAAACTGAAGCTTTACTTTCTACTTAATTTATTGAAGCTAATAACTTTATTAAGCGTTCAGAGGTAAGCAATCAGATTATCTCGAGACTAGAATTGCGCACTTCGCAGCCGTATTATTAGCTAATAACTGAAGGCATAAAACGAACTTCATTACCATATAAAAATATATGAGTTGCATTAAGGACGCGCACACAAAGAGGCGGCGCGGGCGCGGTGTGGCGTCGAGCGCTGGCGCACACGGCTGCAAGGCATCGATAACACAGCTGTACACAAAGTGCAAAATCGCGTGTTACACGTATATTAATTCAGTCAGTCCCGTCTGTTATCGGCGCTATCCACACCAATATTCCAAAAGCGGGATTTGCATTTCAAAACGTAGCGTCTCCGTACAGAAGCACCGTTTTACCCGCGCTATCACCGCTTATTAACATTTTGTCGTCGGCTGAATCAATTAACAGCGGCCCTCGCATAATAATTAACTAAGTGACAGATTAACAAGTTTTAACACTCGGCGATAATGAAGATGTCGCGTACCCGAGCCAGATAAGCGCGTTCACTATTCATGTGGCTGTGGATGTGGATGGGGTCTGGACCGATTTACAGCGTAAACCGTTCGGTATTTCTGTTCATTGAACGGCTGACCAAATCCGTGTGTCCCGAGGGCGTTTGACAATATCGGGTGCGGGGCGACTGGCACCACGCCCGAGGCTGCTCGTAAATCCTCGCTCGTTGATTGCTTTCCGCGCGCGCGCCGCTCCCTGCCACCCTCACATTTTAATATCCATTCAGCATCGCGCCCCTCCGACCTCCTCTGTCCTCCTCCGTGATCCAGCGCATGATTTAAGTTATTTGTTTTAGATACATACCACACGAGATATATCGCGGCGTTATTCCTCAGTTTGTTTTAACAATTTGGAGTCTGTGTCAGCGGCCGCAGGCGACACACAGAGCGATGGCCGGCCCGCCATACAAAGCGCCACTAATAACGTAACCTTCATCAATATCAACGACTGATTTGTTACTATAACATTTTTAATTACTTTGCTTTTATAAGAGTTAATGACACATACATTTTTCTGTGATCACAAACACGATCGGTGAGCAGGTACTTGCCTAGCACCTACGTAGCGCGTACGAGGCGCGGCCGATACAATTCCACTTAATTCCATGCATCGGCGACGGCGACTGGTCGATCGCGACTTTCGTTTGAGAATTGTGTGGAATGATTTTAATTTGTGAAGAAGTTCAAGAATATTATTGTCGTAAGTTGAGTTAATTTAAACAGGAAACAAGTGAGAGAGAATAATAATTGTAAATCGTGTAACAAAAGCGATTGGCTGCGATGTGAAGGTGTGTGCGCACTAACGCGCCTGGACAGCGCGCGCGCAACTCTAGTCTCGCCGCGATTGATGATAATGACGGTCATATTTTACGGGTGGTGTGCTAAAACCGTCATAAAGCTGAATAAGTCGTGGTAATAAGAATGCAGTCGACAGAGGATGATATAGAGTCGAAACCCGTTATCATCGAATTCAGAACTCCTAGCATTGATCTCATTATTAACCGATATGATATCTCGTAATGTCTCACACTGATATCCTTTAATTTTACCATTAAAACGTTAGCCAAACCAAGGTAAAATCAATAATTAAAATGAATTTTACCTTTGTATAGAGCCCAATTTAGAAAATAGCTGTACCAATAAGCGTGCCGTACAGTTGCTAACGTGGACTTAGACGGTCCTCAAAATTCTAATGAAGGAAAACAAGTCATGTTTTAAAAACGTATGTAAAATATTCAATCAGCTATATCCTATCGATATATTCGAAATTATGATAACGACTGGCCAAATCGAGTTGCCATTGTTTATTCTGAGTGGATCGATCTAAGGCAGGGCTTATTTATGCGACTAGAGATTAATTAAAGCCAGGAGTGGACATGGTGCATTTACATAAGACACGGCGCGCGCATTTGCGCCGGAGAGCGTGGGCGGGACATCGCGTGCGCCGGCGCAGCCGTGCAGCCTCGCCGGTCGCCGCTGATATGTGAGGCGCGGATATGAAATTGAGATCATTATGTGTCCCAATACTATGGTGACGGCTATCAGTTGATGCTGAAAACTTCGACTTGCCCAGAAACTTTTCACTAGGGACATTAAAAGGGATATTATCAATAGTTTATCGAGATTAAACATGGGTTTTATGATAGATACATTGGATTTTTAAGCAATTAGATTGGTAAACAAACAATACACTAATGCAAAGGTAAAAGTGTCTATTCGGGTACTATCGTTTCTCTCCGGAAATGAAAATCGACGAGTCGACGTCCAGTCGCAGAAGGGTCTACAAATACAATTGATTGTCCTTTGTTTCAAAATAAGAAGAATAGTTCAACAACTGTTCACACTTAATTTACCTGATCATAACAAAACTTCATCGGAAGGTGCTCGAGAGTGCAAGTGTGCGCGGGACCCTTGTCTCCTGCGCCCGCGCCGCTACCAGACAAAAAGACGCGCTAAATAAACAATAAACGGATGATACATCAAGGAAAGCAATCACTGCAGCGCCGGCGGCTCCGCTGGCCACACCGCTACGTTGGCAACACCGCTCGTTATCGCGCCACAACACACAAATATTATTTAAGCTGTGACACGGCTCACATTTTAACGAGCACCCGAATGTATCGTTCTTTTTTTGCGTTGGCAACACTATTCGCTCGACTGCGGGCTAATGGGAAACTTAAATTCACTATATTATTTTATTGGTATGTAGGCTTGACTATAGAACGCAAGTCTAAGGTAACTTCTATGAGAAAGTAGATGTGGACCAAGGAACATGGCCGAAATAGGTCGTGGGTTTATATTTGTGGAGAAATATAGTGACGAGGCATGCTAGTGTATGCCTAAGAACCAAACAAACGAAGACATGTGAAATACCTGAGTGCGACCGAACGGTGGACCAGGTGTGGCCCACTCCAGCTCGCAGGGAGGAGGCCTGACTCCCAGCAGTGGGATCATTACCAATGGCTGTGCTATTTACTTCTATTTAACATTACAGCAGCAACTACTGTTATGTTAAATATCAAGAATTATGATCACAACTAAGTTATCTCACCTTCAGTATTTGCCTATTCTGTTTATTTAGCCCGCGGCTCCGCAGTTCTAGTCTGATTTGGCACGAAGATAGCTATCAATCAAACATACAAAGAATCCAATCACGCCAGGGCCCGTGCTGATGATTACTCAATATCGTTGAGTGGCGTCACTGGCGTCTCTGCTCGGTGCCTAATGTCAAGGCGCTGTGATACTGTGCACTCTCTACAGCGCAACACAAGAAGTGTAACCGAATAGTCTACCCACATTTCGACAATTATGTTTAAGTTTCATGTAAGAGCGAGCGAGCGATGTTGGGCGAGCATTTGTAGATCTTTCGAAGTCATTACAGACAACCAGTTTTACTGTGGACTATCGTATTATGAGTTATACAGTCCTCGTTGGTAAGACTGATGCTGGAACTGACACTAACACTGGTATTCAGCTGCATGCGGTTTGACTTGAGGCCGACCCAAACGTAGTATAGAAAAGGCTACGCAGATGATGATGTAACAAGAGAAGAGCATATTGTTTAAAACGCTTTCAACCGGGTACGAATTCAGACTCCCTGACTACTGAGAAATACCTCATGAAAAAACTCAATACCTCTTTACCCGACCTGGTAAGCGGACCAAACCCACGAGGCACGACTTGTATCCATGTAGATAATAAAAGCCCAAGAGATGTTATTTTCTTGGTTGAGATACTACGCAGCCTCTACGCCGGCTTAGCCAATGCATAGCACGTAAGCACGCTCTACGATGGCGTAGCACGCTCTACGCAACATCCCTTTTTTAGGGTTCCGTACCCAAAGGATCAAACGGGACCCTATTACTGAGACTTTGCTGTCCGTCCGTCAGTCACCAGGCTGTATCTCATGAACTGTGATAGTTAGCCATATCTACAGATACTGCATATTTTTGTTGCCGTTATAACAACAAATACTAAAAACAGAATAAAATAAATATATTAAAGTGATTTTTTTTGCTCGTTATTTATTATAAATAATATTGTTACGGAACCCTTCGTGCGCTAGTCCGACTCGCACTTGGCCGGTTTTGTTTTTACCTTCTTTTCAGGTTCTTTTTGAGCACTTACCTTCTCAAGGTTATATTTCTTTGAGTTTTATCGCTTTTAAATTTAGTTTACCAAGGATATTTTGCATGTTAACATAAACAAGTCTGTAAGCCATGAGTTTAGGCTCAGGATCATTCGAGTCTCCGGTCAAGAAATCTGTACAGGATAGAAGAGACACTGACACGCAAAATCGGTTACCAGTATATCATTCTCGAAACCCCTAAATAGAAATTTTATAGGCTATTAAAAAAAACGGGCCAAGTGCGAGTCTTACTCGCACACAGGGTTCCATAGCCCCAAACAATATAATGACAAGGTTTTGAACGGTCATTCATTGGTAAACCTTCAGTCAACCGCAAAACTAAATTTGTTTTTCATAGTAAGTTAATGAAAAACAAAGTTACTGCTGCAGTTTGGTGAAAAAGTCCCATATCTCAAAAACTACATATCAAATGTTATTCAAACCAATTTTCGTTGAAAGTTTTTTTTACGGTCTACATCCCCATTTTTTTTTTCAGATTTTTTCTCTTGTTACTTTAGAAATTAGAGAGGGGGGGACACTCGTTTTACCACTTTGGAAGTGTCTATCTTTCAAACAATTGACTTTGAAAAAAAATGGTTTCAGGAACCTCAATGTCATTTTTACACCCCACACGTATAGGTTTGTATAGTTTTTTTGTTTTTAGTTTCAATTTCATGTATGGGGGGATATCCTTATCTATATATTTTTTTAAATTTTGTACAAAAATCATAATGCGGTTCACAGAATACATCTACCCACCAAGTTTCAGCTGTGTAGTCTTAATAGTTTCGGAATAAAGTGGCTGTGATACGGACGGATAGACAGACAGACATGACGAATCTATAAGGGTTCCATTTTTTGCCATTCGGCTACGGAACCCTAAAAAACTGCTGTTTCCTACAAAAGTGCAATACCTACACGGTCAAAATGTATGGAACAGCTGTTTTTTTTTAATTTTAATTTACCGTTGAAAATGTTCTATGTTTGTTGAATAATGGAGTTGCTGAATACGTGGTAACGTATTTTTCGTGTCGCTCTTCCTTCCTGTATTTTAGTGAGATCAATAAAAGAATATTTTCTTAACGCCGAGTAATTTGATGAAATAAATAAATAACCAGCAAGAGCAGTCTTGTTATCATGCTCTATTCTTATCTACATGTTTGTCAGAATCTAGTGAGAACGGTACTTCTGTTACTGGCCAGCAGTTTGTGCAATGGTGACGTGTGACGTGTGGCGCCATGTCATCATGGTGATAATCACATCTAATGCTGTAAACAGCATTAGATGTGATTATCAGTACCTATCAATGTAGTTACTGTTAAAACGAAGCTTACTAACAATATCTGGGGCACTGTACCTCCCTACAGAGCCTCATCGAACTTTTTAACTTACATCACCTTCAGGGACTTCAGTCATAATTAAACAGATAAATAAAATCATGACAAATCTTGAACCAAAATATGAGAACTGTTTTAAAAACTACGTTAGTCTTAATGTTAAGTCGTTAGATTTTCTTCTTGTAGTGTTGTGTCCGTCGGACTACCAAGTCATGAGTCTCGAGTTCGACATGGCATGTAAAGCTAAGTCAGAGGCCCATCGGCGGCCTAAAAACTCTGTTATTAGGTTAGACACTAACCTCACGAAAAAGAAAGGAGTGAAATCTTTTTGGGAGGTTGACGGGTAACCACAGACCACCCCAAGACCAGAACGTGATGAGAGCTATAGCTGACCACAAACGCGGCACCGCCTGCGTCACCATACGTCCCGATTAAAATATATGGTTCCACGTCGCACCCAGTTATCACAATCAAAATAAATGACAAATGAAAACCTCAGTGTTGCAAGTCACGACCCGCTCGCTGTATTTTTTCATCGCTGGCAACATTCCCCGTCGCCGCTTTGTTGTTCCACACTCGTCCGACGGATTTTCAATAAAACCACTCTTAGGGACATTGGCCTCTTTTTTCTATTTTGACTTGTGAGAATATGTTCTCACGCACCTGTTACCCTTTCCATTTCTATCTTATGACTATATCGCTTGATATTGTTCTGTGACTGACACGGCTGTCTTGTGAAATGTGTACCATATTGTTTCATGCTCCGGTAATCACTTTCAAAATATCCTAACTAGTTTGAACCGGCCAGTTTCCTCAGTAGACATGATACCTATTGTTTCTACTATTTTATAGTTTGCATTTTATTAATATTAGCCGCAAACAATTACAATGAAAAATAAACGGGAGGAAGGTATCGATCCCGTATGTCGATAGCTGATGTTTGTGGCTCGGAGGACTCGGAGGGCGCTGGGGCGCATGCGTGGTGATGTGTCATGGTGCGCCCGCGCCGCACACCGCGCGGGTCACAGGTCACCTGCGCACAGTGCGCACCGGACCGCCTACCCTGCGCGCATTCCTTCATGCGTGCCGAGGCCAACCCGGCCGAGTGCGGGACTCCTCGCGATCCACCATGCGACCCAGCCTCACATCACCTCCACACTCGGCCGCGCAGCCTCTTCACGAATGACTCGGATAATGATGACTTCGTATATTTCTAATACGTCGAAGGTTAATTGGACGTAGGCAGTGTATTGTAAAAGAATTAACTCACGGACTCGGGGCTCAACTAAACGATTCTCGGAGTGTATACTCGTACACCCGGTTTTTTCCTATCTTTCATATAATCAATTTTGTGGAAATAATTTTGTATCAATTTTCATTTCATGGCGAAATCAATTCCGCAGAGAAAGATAAGAAAAAGAATCGAATGAAACAAAATGATGTTAAATGGCTTAACTACAGTGAGATGTGAGAGCTGCCAGCGGCGGTCACTATAAGATAATGCCTGTATTGAAGGTGGAATCCCTTTCCAAGGGTTTCGTACTTGGACAACGACTGTTGAAGGGTCCAATATATTTTAGATATTTCCATGATCAGGTGTCGCTGACAGAGGTTGCTCTGCTGGTCGCTGTGGATTCGGCTCGTATTTCGAAATTATTTTCTACAAGAGAAAATGAATGAGTTGTATTTTTTATATCTTATTGTGTTATTTTAATAATGTTAGAACACCAATAAAACATGCGTGAATTAATAAAACTAACTTAATAGTGAGCCGTACAAGTACAGCTCGACGCAGCCAGCCAGTTTCTCTTCACACACATTAACAGAGACAGCTTTATACTCTGTTTAATTTAAACCAAATGAAATTGTATAAAAAGCAGCAAACGGGTTAATTAAAACCAATATCATTAACATGTAGGCCGGCCCGGGCGGCACTATAAACGACGGCCGGCACCGAACCTGGGACCTTTATTGAAATGAGGAGAGGAGACATGTGTCCCTAGACCACACACTACGCGGTTATGGTGTTCAGCCCATCATGGAGCACCCCCGCTGGGCTCCTACTGATTGAGACAAGGTGTGTCATGGACGAGTGGGCTCATTGGCAGAACCATGCCACAACTTCATGATTTTATTATGGTATGGTATTCCTAAATTACTGCTACACCTCAGAGCCAGAATTAACAGTGGCGACCATAGAAACGTGCTGAGACAATGAAGCTCGACGAAATCCTGGACAAATATTTAACTGTCTTGAATCCCGCAAAAAAAAACCAATTAAAACAATCACGGAGGAGTAGGAAAAACATAATCCATATCAGCACTAGACAGTGCAAATAACTAAACAATGCCAATAGGTACAAAGGGACGTTTACATTACCGTTACCGAGGTTTCACTAGGGTTAGCCTAGTTGCGGATAAAAATTATCATTGATGTAAATGCATCCTAAATTGTGAATTGTTTATATTTGATTCCTATAATAGGAATGGAAAAAACGCTTGAACGCACGGAAATTCGTTCTAGTTCTTGTGTCTTGTTGTTGAATAATTGAATGTTCTTGTTCTAGACTTCATTAGCTTCACTAGTTTGTGTTGATATAGAAATCCACTTGAAAACTACAAAAGTTTTCGTGGTAGAAGAAATTACCCGTGTTTAATAACAATACACCTAACTCCTAAACGTACAGATGCCTTTTATATTTTTACACTGAATAAGCGTGATAAAGTAGGAATTGAGCAATAATAGAAGTAATCTGTCGATGGCGGATTAATTATGGTAACTACACAATGTCGAATGATAGAAATATCATCAGCCACTAAAACTCAAAGACGCCAAAGTACCAATGATGAATGTAAATTCATTCCTAATCGTTGAACCTCTATCAACCGGACTTCTCTCGTTTCGAACACAACACAAAGGTGACAGATAACTTGGCTATCCACTGCTTCACCGAGATAGATAACTGCATTTTATTTAGATACACAGTAATTTATTGATGTTTAGCAGGATTACTGTAGAATCATTTCTGTGTTTCTGTATAAGTAGGTAAGTTAATCAACAGGGTGTGGCCCAACTTGCAAGAGGCCTATTTCCAGCAGTGGACTGCTCAGTGTGAACTGATTGAACTGGACCTAAATTTAATTATGAAAACAAAGACATTTTGGCAGAGTTGACTTTAAATGTTACTTTCATATAGGCAATTAGGTCGCTTGTATAGCTCCGTTTTTTTTCACCGAACAACGGACCGTTTTTTTTCACCGGATTCGCGGTGGTGTATGGTTTATAATGAATGTGTGTACATGCATCGGACACAGGTCCGGCGGACAAAGTAGGGCGCTTGAAAAAAACGGTCTGTTGTCCGGTGAAAAAAACGGACGTATACTAGCGACCTTGTATAATATCAGTATTCCAAACGATTCTACTGTTACATAGTGTTACCAGCTTTGAAATATTTAGGCATACAAAATGAACTTTTGCACCAATCAACTGTGGAATACAAAGTTAATGAGAAATGTGTTGTTTATTAGTGACATGTTCGAACTATACCATTAGTGGGTGCGGCCAGGAGCGGCGCGGCGCGTCTTCATCTAAACATCAAGCCTACTTCCCATTTGTCGTCTACAGCACAATGTCCAATCGTTTCTCGTTATTAAGACTTTTATTAACATATTTATTGGCCGATAATAAAAATGTTGATTTATAGTTTCGTGCCTTTATAAAGATTTCATTGAACTGGCGGAAAGCTTTCAATTCAAATACAAAGTATTTATGGGCGGATTGATTTTTAAATCATTTAATAATACATAAATCTTTGATTTATTTTAAAGTGAAACTGTAAATGTCTGATTTTATGAGGAGATGAACATTGAGAGGCTTTTGTACCAAATAGATGAAACTTAATATAGAGAGGCTGTCAGGCGAAATATCTTAGAAAAACTAAGATCCTGTCTCAGTGACGCCTCGAATCAACATGACATAGGTATATTTTGTTAATTTTGACACATTGCACTGAGTACAAGTAGCGAGGAATGACTAGTTTGTTGAAACTCCCTGCTCCCGTTTATCGTAAGTATATTAAAATGTCTTTGCCCTGCATACAGACGACGATGATAAGCAGTTTTACTACTTTCAGCGATTGCCGAAAACAAAATTTTCATAATTATACTATTCGCACTCTTATTGACGTAACACATCGTCAAAACAAAACTGTACAAACTCTACCCAACTGCAATCATAGTTTCTAACAAGATTCGCCTCCGGAGGGCCTAAAGCAACGGCGTGGTGCTAGCGGTGGCTTTCAAAGCTTTACGTACTCTACAAGGACCTTCAGTAGAAAGATAAGAGCTTCCCGGTAGCTTGGTCAGTCGCGTACGTTGTACGCTTGTCCATCATCGTCGCCGCCAGTAGAGAGTCAGCTGGTCCAGGTGATGCCTGCGCCCTCATTGCGGACTCGTCGAATTCAACACTTTGCCGAGTGAGAGGTGCTTGCAGTACACCTTTCTACCTTACACCAAGTATACTCTGTTCTTCAGAAGATTCGCAGAGTCGTAACCACCCTATCACGCTCACTTGGCACGGTGTCACTTGCAGTAGACCCTCCACATCGGCTCCGGTACGACAGGCGCCAAACATTCGCTAAGCCACTACCACCCTCCCTTTTGAGACTCACTTGGCATAGTCCTGCTTGCAGTAGACCTGTCGGTCGCGCAGGAAGCAGGAGGGGTGGCGGTCAAGCTGCACTGCGCAGACGCAGCAGCGCAGGCAGGCGGTGTGCCAGGCGCCGCCGCCCACTTCCAGCAGGAAGCGGTCTGCGATTGGCTCGCCGCACGCGCAACATGTGCGGTGCTCCGTCTGAAACATACAGGGGACATTATGAAAAGAGCGCAAGGTTCTAACCTCCAAGTCGTTTATAAAAAAGAAAAGAAAGCATTCTTCATCATTCGCCTAGCCCAACTATGTTGGCTAGTCAAACCAGGAGCAGCTGAATATATTTGAATTTATGATACCAATATTTGACTTATCTAAAATACTGGTATCATTTCAAAAGTGACTGCCTATCTTACCTCCACAGCCCAGTTACTGGGCTACACGATGTTCATTTTCAAAACATTTGTTGTCATTTACAGTTAGAGTATAACTGTCAATGATCTACTAATAAATAGCCGAGAACGGCTTTACGTGGTTTCCAAGGAATAGACGAGGTCTTGGATGAATGGGTCTCTCGGACTGTCTGAAGCTATCGAAAAGCTTCTGTTAATGCGTTTTAGTTTTAAAAGCAATTGCCACCTGTTCTTTAGGTCGTGGCTTCGGGTAGACTCGTAGTAGACTGTTCAACCAATAAGGTGGGTGTTTTTAAAATTTTGAGTTTGGTAGTTGTAGCAAAAGGTTCTTTAACCAAGGCGTTTCATCACCAAACAGTGAAATAGTAGGCCTATAATAGTAACCACTGTGACTGCTTGTACTATAAAGGTTTTTAACGGAGTGTTTTGGTTCTATAAGATTAAAGAGCATTTAAGTTCTATAATTTAGTTCTTAGAACGTTTATAGGACCATACAAAAAAATATTTAAAGTGTTGCACTGTCATAGATATGAAAAAAGCGATTATATTTAGTACTATAGCCGACCTTACTGACACTTTTATGTATCTATTTTGCTCTAATAATGCGTCTAAATAACTTTTACAGTACTAGTATTGTAGCAGTATCGAAAACACTATTACAGAATCAATCTGCACTATAAAAGTACCTTGCACAACCGTTAAGTAACGTTTTAGCTTCTTAAAAGCTCCCTCAACATCGCAATGGGGCTAGTTCTGAAAAAGTCATGAATACTCATCTATAGTACTAAATAGTACCATAGCGACTCCTGGCGTAGTTGCTAAATAACTAAAATTCTAAATAGCTCTATAAGTGAGTTTCTGTTACTGTTACCACACTAAAGCGTTTTCGGTGAAAATATGGCTGCCGTTTTCTGCTGCTGATATCACATAAGCAGCACGGCTGGAGCCAATGTGTACTATAGCGGCCATAATCGAGACAAATACTTATTTTATTTATTTAAATTTAATTAAAATTCGAAAATTATGAGGGCGCATTGTCAAATTTGAAATCAGCATACTGATTCTACCGATACAATTATTATCTCAAGTGCAAGTTATGGCAGAGTAACGGTCCTTGAATGTTATGTAGTATGTCATTATTTTAACATGTTACGTTAAGTAACAATGGTAAATGTCATACAGCATAAATTATATTGATATATTTTGTTTTCTTGGGGAACTGGCAAACACGTGTGACAAAAAGATCACTGAAATCATTTAAGTTGCAACATAGCACTATACATATGTTTTGGTTACTTTTATAGTGCGAATTTGTGACATAACCGTTGCAACATTTCAACTATAGAGCTGATTTATCACCGTAAGAGCCTTTATGTAATGATATCAGTTATAAAACTAGGGCCTTTTTGGGGTTCTGTAAACGTTTACAACACCATTATAGTACTAATCATGAATACTATTTAGCATGTCCTAAAACGTTCTCAAGACTTAAAGTACCATATTTTGTTACTTGGGTAGTTAGTCAAACGGTTAATGAAAACTTTTTATTTCTCGTTTTAAAGTAAAGATACCTGTGGAGAAAGCTGTTCAAAACTACTTGGTGACTTATTTATGGCATCGTCTTCTAGTGACAGACTTTTTCAGTCTCTTACGGTCTGAGAAATATTGCATAAGAGGAGCCTAAGAAGATAAATGTTCATGATAAATTGATGGATGGGATGGAAGGCCAAAGAAAAGATTGATGGATTGTATGAGGAATGATAATATGAATGAAAGTAGCAGAGCATGACCCAAGAGCAGCAAGATTATGACATGCGTTGCCAAGGAGAAGATTGACATCCATCCAAAGATTATGACATGCGTTGCCAAGAAGAAGATTGACATCCATCCAAAGATGATGACATGTGTTGCCAAGGAAAAGATTGACATGTATCCAAAATCTATGCTTATCAACGCTATAATTATCTCTAAAGGAAAGTGCACAGTTTCTGTATCGACCCATCACATCTGCATTACTTTATACCCTATCAAGCGCTTGTCGTGCAAACACCACCATGTTTACATATTGCTTGCAAACAAAATCAATAACATAATTACATTGTCCAACAATTCTCTCCTCTGTTAGTTTAACAAGTAAACAATAGTCGTGACAGCAATAACAATACTACACTTTCTGCCACCCTGCGACACCACAGAAATAATTGAATGCTTTAAAATCTAATAATATCGCGACATGTGTGCGGGCGGGGGCGTGGCGCCGCGTAATCTAATGATACTGCAACACCGCGTCCCAGTCGCACTGTGGCATAAGCAGAACAAGCTCTAATCAGAACGTAACTTAGTTTAGTTCTTGTGTTGCAACGTTGCGTCATGGAATATTCATTTTTGAGCGAACTAGCTGTGTACGTGATTAGGTGTTCTGCGATGAACGTATTAGAGACAAGACAGGACTCACATATACAAGGTGTTGTTTTGCATCCTCGTCAAATTCAAGGAAGTAACTATGCCAATGATTCTCGTCCCAAATGAATAATAAAATGGGTAGGTTATTTTTTTATTTACGGAAATCTGTAAGTGTGAACCACCCGTGTTTTAGACGCGGCCCGTTTGGTTCTCACCCTATAACCTCACTTACACACATACAATAGTAGATTATGCAACAAGGGGATATAGTAGTGTCTTATGTAGCGGGCGCCGTATTGAATCCCGAGCAAAACGAAGGATTCTAGCGTCAACTCCCGAGCGGAGCGAGGGAGTGTAGAGTTAACTCCCGAGCAAAGCGAGGGAGTTAAGATAAGAATCCTGAGTGCAGCGTGGGAATCAAGGTCGCCCAAGACGAAGGCACCTTTATCCCCGAGGTGAATACTCTACTTTTCACACCATCTACGAGACAATAAAAGCAGTAGTACTAGAATCAAGTAATCCGGAGTCAAATCACTATCGTCACTCGACATTTTTGTGAGAATTTGCAATATTTTAGGTAATCTGTTGGTATAACAATGAAAAAAGCAAAGCAATTTTCAGTATTCGCGCCTCTTTTTAATTTGTGTTCTATTTTTATTTTAATTATATTCTATCTCGTGGTGGCCAGTTCGATTTTCGAACAATTATTTTTTAGTGTAGATCTTAATTGTGAATGCCCTGACGTGACATTGGCTGAATGGGTTGCACAAACCGTGCGAAGCCAAAGTGGAAGAAAAAAAAATGCTGAATGCGTGAATAATCGTATGCGATTTATGTTCCAAATTCAAATCACATTATCGACCGGCGGGTCATAATGAGATTCAGTACAATATTATTGCCCTGCTAGACCTCAGGTCTTAAATGACTTACTTTAGGTTAGGTTTGCATGACATATAATTTGACATTGTCGAGCAGGTGGTGTGAAATAGTACATTACTGCCGCGGTCTATAATGACTACTTTGCTGGTCGCACTGATTATGGCCGACAGCGCAGCGTAGCGCAGCTCCAGGCCGACACAGCATGGTCAACGTGGAGCACTTGATGAACGAGCTGAGATAAAGGCCGAGGCCGTAGGTCGAGGCCTTTACAGCGAGGACAGCAAGGGCTGCAATGATGGCCAAGCTGAAAGGCCTAGAGCGTAGCTAGGCTAGCTCGAGGCAATCATAGCGTGACCAGCGAAGCAGTCATTGTGGGCCAAGGTTTGTATTGTGCTTTACTCAAAAATGCAAGTACCTAATCTAAATAAAACCAGCAAGTAATTTAAATAAAAAATACATTAATTAACTAGAATTGTCAAAATGTTCAGTTTGTGCTTTATCAGAACCATGCACTTTAACATTAAATAGGTATTCCAGAGAAACGAAGGCTTCATTTTGTTGGAAAGATCATTGAAATACGCAAGAAAAACATTTTCGGATAAAGATTTACATTTCCTACTGATTTTCCACTGCACAATTTTTTCATATTCAAGCTTATATTTTTCCTTTGAGTTTCGCGGTATCAAATTTTCAACCACTAATTTAGCTTCATATTTAATGTCTGGCGGTGTTAAACACATTGAATCGAAAGAATTTTCGCTTTGAGAGCTCATTATTACAAAACTAAATTTTGGCTGAACCGCGCTTTTGTTACTTCTTTGTTTTTTTTTTTTGAGCAATGGTAGTTGGAACTATACAGCCTAATATGGAATAAAATCGTTTTGTACGTATATCTATAGATACAAATAGCTGTGTTTTAAATAAAATCTTTTTGTATTTGATTTTTTAAAACGTTGAAACGTCAAAATAGCGGGCGGCAAAACATTGCCGGCCTGTTAGAGCGGCATGAAACAAAACGGCAAGGTCGACTTTGCTCAAACAAGGTTGTCAAAATAATGACCACATTACATGCATTTTTGAGTAAATAATATTAAACATTTATTCGATAGGTAACACTAATAATCACAAACAATTTTTAAGAGAGTAAATAAATAAGCAATATATTTAAATAAATAATTAATGAATAGATAGACTTAAATACATAATATTAATAAAATAAGTAAACGGAAATATTAAATAATTAGCAATTATAATAATTGAATTTTTCCTTCTTTCTCATGTTAGAATGAAAAATTTAGAGAAGCGCTCTTCCTCTCTCTACTTATTTAAAAATTGCTGTGCCCGACAGGGTCCATAACTGTGTCTACCATTTTCTTTTATTTTGACCACCTTAGTGTACATTATGGATGCAATAAATGATTTGATTTGAGTTTCTTGTTCCCTAAACCACGTTATAAAAAAATAGAAATATTGACAAATTTAAACAACCAAAAAAATCTGCGTTTATTAGTTATTAACTAGGTATACCGTAATTTTAATTGATTATTTATGTCTTTTGTGACCACCTCCTGAAATTTGACGAGGATGCAAAACAACACCTTGTATTTATCAAGGTATGGATATGTGTGATACTAGACTTATTTTGCAACAATTTTGACCCGATATCTTGGGGTCCAAACTGGGTTGTTTTGGAGAAATCAACTTTTTAAGTTTTTTGGAAACTTTCCACCTCTCCATCATATGATTGTGAGATAGATACCTACGCCGTTCAGGATGGTTTTAAGTAATCCAAGTTGTTTTGCTCTTGGCTCAAAGTACGAATTTGCTGACAATTTTTTGTCAGTTTCAATAATAAGGTATTAATATTAGATTCTGTAACCGCAGTCGCCAGCTGACCTTCACGTATCTCGTCATGGAGATGATCACATCCACGTCTAAATTCTCCAAATCACGATACTCAGAGCTGCGACATGGTGCTTCATTACCAAATGGCCATTGAAGTCTCTGGCAACTCGAAAATACAGCGAAAATCATTTTAAAAAAAACATTAAACTAAAATGTCCACGAGGTAAATTCATTTTGATAGCGACACACAATTTAAAAAAACAAAAGATAGTCTATGAAATTAAAAATGGTACTAATTAATGAATAAATGTGTTCACAAGATAACTTTTAAATTGACTGACTGGGTTTTTCAAAAAGTTATGATAGCAAAAGGTAGGTACTGGCGCTGCTTTGAATATCTAAGTACATAGCCTTTATGAGTGTTGGTTCGATTGCTTTCCATGCATTATATTTTGGCAGTTTAACTTCATGCTCAATAGATAGCGTTGTGCATTTAACTCCATTTCCTGAACCCAGGTGTTTTTTTTTAAATTTTCTGTAAAGAATGACTTTCGGCCGTGTTAACTGAACCTGACCATGACCAGGGTTAGATTCCCAGGTTGGGCAAAGTGTTTTCAGATTTACCATCGATCTGCGTGATACCTGCGTCTACGCCCACAAATTATTTTTGTCCGTCCATCCGGTCCGTCACAGTCCATGGAAAAGTATCCGCTTCACCAATCATGGTCTATCTTCGGAAATACGAGATCTTATATTATTGCCCTGTTCTTCTTCTTTTTTTTTATGCAAAATATGGTACGACGTATCAGATTTTTAACACCCAGGTGGCTCCGTTAATTGCAGTTTCAGTAGCGTTTTTCACAGTTTAACGGATTTACGATTAAAATATTTACAAAACTTTTGAGTAATTTTATAAATAAGACAAAGAGCGAGTAGCGACCAAAGTGGAGACTTTATAAGTGCGCAATGATTGTGAAGTTGCGACGATTTCCTATAGTACTTAAAACAAAAATGTTCACATGGTGACACATCAAGTTATACATCTCCAGTATAACCTGACGTCGCTTGGTATGAGCTTCCCGTACAGCATGAGTTAAGAATACGCGTGAGCGAAGCCGCGGACTAATAATCCTAACTAATATTATAAATGCGAAAGTAAGTTTGTTTGTTACCTTTTCACGACTAAACGGCTCATCGGATCTTAATGAAATTTGGCAAGAAGATAGATTTCAACCAGAGGAAGGACATAGGCTATATATCATCACGCTACGACTAATAGGAGCGGACCAACAATGAAAAATGTTGCGATAACGGGGAAAATGTGACGTAGACGAAGTTGCGCGGGACAGCTAGTAAGTATAATAAAAACATTTATTAGGTAAACTGACCCAATTACAGAGGCCTAGATAAGATAATATATAAGATGCAAATATATAAGATGCAATCCTTTTCGGAGCGCTTCCGATTTGACATACGCTTATGAAATAAGTTCCAAGTCCTGTATAATTTTTGAATGTTTGGTTCGATTACATTGTTTTATAACATTTAATCATCTTTTCTGTTTACAAGGGATCGTCTCCATTCATGAACAGTTACAACGTCGACGATGGGCCGTCGGCATCCTACCTATATTTCTATCATACGAAGGGGTGATTCATATTGCTCGGTTGTTTCTTTACTAAAACGGTTATTTACTGTGTTCCACAGTAACAGTTGCTGAGAACCAAGACTACAATAAGTGACTTTCTAAAAACAATATCAATGATGAAAAACCAAAATACAGTGACATATATGTTTAAACTCGCTGTAGAAAAAAAAAAGTCTTGAAAGCTTCTGTCACTTGTCTGGGTCCTCGGGTGGTCCTTTCATTTTAAATGTGTGACAGGTATCTTAGACTGCGAATCTGATTAATCACGCGAATACATCGCATACCTCACGAAGTCCCGACTCCAAAAGCGCTCTAAAACTCGGTAAGGCGCGACGTTTTGCTAACTCGTAATAAAATATAACAAAACTTAGAAACATTCGACTCGATTCAACGTAACGGACTACCAGATAACGCTTAAAACGAAAAGGTTCAATCACTGACTTATGCAATAGCTTTCATATCAAAATAAACAGCCCATTAAAAATTGTAACATAAATCTGTCCTCGCGTTAATGGCCCTCGACTTTACAACGGTGTGGTATATTGACACCCCTGTGGTTATGACAGACATGGTAGTGTCGCACCCGGCTCCCGGCGACTACGGCAAACAATGCATCAACTACATCGACGTTTAGCGTCGCTCGGCGCACCAGCATACGTCCCGCGACAACGCACATATGTGCGCGCCCCGGGCTCCCTCGGCTCTTCGCGGTTCCCGCCGCTAACAATAGCTGCCACCTATCAAAATGTTCGTAACAAATTTCTTGAGGGTCGCATTGACGCCGCGTATAATAGATCCCCGGTGGCCACATTGTCGCCGCGCTGACTTCAGCTGACTGATATCCACTTTTTATGCCACTTTTTATAAAGAAGGACCCGGGTCCCGGAGTGAGCTACTCGTGTATAATGACGTTGTTTGATTGCATTTAACGCGTCATTTACGAGGGTTTGTTTATTCTGGCTTTTGCTTGAAATTATGTAAATGAGATGTTCCGTTTGTCGCCCTGAGTAGGAGACGTGGTGGCTCGGTGGAGGAAATAGAGCTGAATAAATTGTTTCTGATTTTATAAAATGGCGCACATTTATAACCGTCTGGATACTCGGGAAAGGTTGACAAAGGGTCAACAACGGTTGCGGCAAACAAAGCGAGTCATACGAACTTCATGAATTGAATAGCGTGTGACAGCATGAGAAGCATCGCGAACCGTTTTGTGCGATCATTTGGCGCGGAGCGGGCGTGACTCCGGCGACACGTGACGACCAGCTCACTTGTAGCACTCACTTGTACTATCATACAATATCGATACAAAGATATAATTGCGTAGACTTCATTCAAACTAAATGATGCCACATACATCATAGAACTAATAAATAGGTACTAAGCATGTAATTTGGTAATTGTATAATATTGCTTGTGGACACGGCACACCATGCAAGTATAATTTATAAAAAGCTTAATTAAGACAAAAGCCTGAAAGTAACGGTTCTTTGAGTTGGAAATGCCTAACCCTTTACCTAAGTATCAATGTTACTAACTGTTATAAACTACCTAAGACGTTCAATACAAAAAGGTATTTGTTGCTATTAGAATGTTGATAGCACCAACCAAATTGGTTCAAGTATCACTTACAAAAACTAACATCAGTATGAGACGATAATTTCATTGTATGCGAGTTCATCCAAATACAACAATGCGAAACGTATGAACAGGCGAACATAATAGTTTACCACAATAGTGACTTTATAATCCACAAATAAAACATAATGGCGTGTTGCAGGGTGACGGGCGTGACAGCAGTCCCCGTGACTGTGATGCGGACACCCGCCTTGTCCCAAACTGTCCGCATTGTCCCGCTTCCGACTATAAGCCACGAATGAGAGGCCTAAAGGTGGCATCACGGGCTGTCGGCTCTCGGCTCTCGGCTCTCGGCTCACGGCGCCTGCCTGCGCTATTGTTACAGGCTTACGTTTGCAAATCCGATTTATATTTGAATATAATTGACTTTCGGCCTCGTATCAGGTACCGAGTGCGTGTATCTTATTGTGTTCGGCTGATCTCAATGGCATTTTTATCAGCTGAACATGATAAATGTATTTGGGAGATTAAGTGTTGTGGGTGGGTGCGCTCGCCACGAGCTGCGCGGCGCGGGCGCAGGCGCGCTCGGCCATTCAAACATTTCACGATGTGTTTCGTGGCTTATGATCTGGATCCCAACCGATTTAGGCTAAGCTTCTGATACACAATTCAAAACTACTCGATTAATGTCATTTTAGTTACTGAAGTACTTAGATAAAAGGAAACTTAAACGAGCTGTAAGAACCTGAAATTGTATTTGCAAATCCCTTCACAATACGCGACAAACGAGATACAAACCCGTCGTAATATTTTACATAACAGAGCTCAATCCTGACGCTCGCTACATTGAAATTCTTCCGTTGGCTCGTTTTATATTCAAAGAGGAAAGCATTTCCGCCGCGCGGAGCAAATCACGCGGAAATTGAAGGCGATTCATTCAAAATATTTGTAGCAACAACTCTTTGGCTGAACTTTTGAATCTTTGATACTTTTGTTATTTGCTTTCGGTTCTCGCATCGCGAGGGATCTCGATTTCCTAAACTTTTTTCATCGATCATCGAGAGTCAAAGCTCAAAAGTGTGTTCAAAAACCAACTGGCTAACAAAAAATCATTGAAAATAAATGATGTGTGCACGTCAGCGACGCGCGAGGTATCTCCAAGGTATCTGTGGTGGGCGCACTGGCGCACAAAGCGGCGCAAGAATGGCGCAGCGGGGGCCGCCTGCCCATAATGGAGAGAGTTTCACACCATTCACATATCGCCCTCGAGTTTTTTTATCTGTGACGGGGGTCACATGGACCATCCGTCTTACCAGACAGCCACCAGGGATACATGTATGCAAATGCAAATGTGTCGCATCGTGCAACTATCTCGAGGCTTCCGTGAAACGAGCTTGCCACCATTCACCATTTTGTCATTGATCCGTTTTGCGGAGAATGTGTACTTAGTCGCCGTGGCTGAACATAGTGCCGGCTGTTTGCTCTGTCGCACGACAGTGGCGGTTCACTGTGGTGCGGTATGGAAGGGCCTGTAGTTGCGCCGAGCGGTGCTGGAGGCTCCGACAGAGGGGCGGGGCTGGGCGGGGCGACGCGCGCCTTTACCCGCCGGCTGACGTCATGACACCCGCGTGCAGTGTGCTGCGTGCCCAAGCGTGCCCGGGCGTGAGTGCACTATGACGTCAGCTAAGCAATGCAAGCATCAACAACAAAGTCAAACATCTCTCATAAGTGTGACGAAAACCATACATGACTTTTTTATACTGATCAGTGATCACATTACAAAATATTTTACTAATTTAATATTGTCCAAGTCAAAACAGGCCAATATATTTTATTGAGCAGGGATAATAGCACAGTTATGAAAATATCCCAGAGACCCACCAATCAAATAAAGTCAAGAGTGCTTTACGAATAAGTAGGTACTTGAAGGCTTTTTTCCCAAGAAACATCGTCTTGAATTGACTTGAACTAGCTTACTTAGGCTTTATTTAATTTTCAGAGAACCTTTGAAAAACAAAACAACTTGAGTTCAGCGCACTTTACATAAACTAGAAAATAGCTATGACTTTCTTTATTTTTTGGTACACAAAGATTGAAATAATAAATATACAGTTTATAAGACCAGCATATTACCTACTCGTGGACATATTCACTGCAAACTGATTAATTTGGTGCAAAACTTTCTCTATACAGGGTGTAACGGAAAGGGTATATACATACTTAAGGGTGTGCTACAGACCATCAAACTGAACAATTTCTCCATCAGACAAACATCGTAATAGCGAAAAAAATATCAGCTGCCCATACATTTGGGTCGAATAGGTATTGCTTTTTGTATGGGGCAGCACATAATTTTTTCGCTGAAAAACATGTTTTATTATGAGAAACCTGTTCAAATTGATGGTCTGTAGCAAACCCTTAAGTATGTATATACCCTTTCCGTTACACCCTGTATATCTTTGTTTTGAATTCATTGGTGTGTAATAATATGTTGTGAGTCCCTGTTGAAGGAGCTGATTGCGCTGATCAATGTCATAATCAATTTCTAATGTCCTAATCAATGTATTCTCTCCAGCAATGTGTACCAGGCCGTCATAGATATTTTGAATCGGGCAACTTACGGGCAAACCTGCGCCCTGCGCAAAAAGAACGGTGGCATTCATCCCACTGACAAAACACTAGTGACCCTGTGGTCAACCTATCCTGCCTATCGCAGCCAAAATTTGCTGTGCCTTCGGAGAGCTAGGCTTCGGGTCCTAAGGGGCTGTGAGGCTGAGGAAACACGCTTGATCCACCTATCTCAATAATGATAAAGGTGTGGCCATCCTTAAGGTTCACATTAAAAATGTTTTAACTGTACTTTAAAAAGAAATACCCAAAATGGACAGTCTTCTTTACAAAATTTATAGGAAGCCCTCTAAAATCCTTTATAAAAATCTTTTGGAATCCGCAGTTGGATGTCAACAGGGTGACCCTCTTGGGCCAGGCATATTAAGTTTACCAATAAATCAGCGACATTACAAACAGCATTATTCGACAGCTTATAATTCAAGGTCTTATTCAAGGACGGAACCCTGGGAGGTGATGTGGACACAGTTCAAAATTTAACAATTAAAACAAAAATTTTGGTCTATTGACATAGAACTTGACCTTTCAAAATGTGATAATCTCCCCGGATCACTGACAGAGAGACAACCATTTCAAAATTTAATAATAAACTCTTCATCTCCTAGGTGGGGTCCCCAAATTTTGACGAATACTTTGTACTTATACAGGGTGTTTGGTGCATCGTTTGCCAAATTGAATAGGCCGCAAGGAGAGGTCATTTGCTATCTCTTTACGCTCTATAACTCATTCCTTGCCACACCGGTTTTTTTTAACAACTTTTTAATTTTAAAAAACTTTATTTCAGAAATCACAAACCTTGTTCGAGTTGTCCGCCACTGTTGCTAATGCACGCGCGGCATCTTATCTCGACTGTAGTTGTGCGTAATAGTACATTGTTACCCTAGGGGTGAAAGTAACTTATGTAGTCCCGAGACGGGGTTATATAGTTCGAGGGACTAAATAAGTATTTAACCTGAGGTAAACACTGTGCTTTTCATTACAAATACAAGGAAAGTAAAAATAAAAACATGAATTAGCTAAAGAAAAAATGAATCGGATTACCGCTTTCCCGCCCTATTTTGTTTTTTTTCTGTGGCCAGCCAGCTATTCAGCCATTATTTTTCATACTCATAATTGAAAAAATGGTAAATATTTTCCCCAAATCTATGTTACTTTAAAGAAATTGTTGCAACTAAATCATAATAAAGTTATTTAAAAAATATATATAGTTTAATCAATATTGAATTTTTTTTTTTTTGTGTTTGGCATCTCGCAGTTCAGCCTCTGAGGCTGGCTTCTGCTTAACCGGTCTAATCCTGTGGATGCCTAGAATTTAAGGCCTCCAGCCAGGGCAGCAAAATTATCTGTATTAAGCGACAACTCGCTAAGGGCACCCCCTGCGGGGTTCGGGCCTCGGCTTAGGGTGTCGCTTGGGGAGGGCAGCAAAGGGACTGGCTGGATCTGAGTGATTTCATTATTTAGGGGCTGATTTAAAGCTAAAGGCTCAGCATCGCGGGCTGGCTCGATCAAGGGTCGGGGGGGGTAGTGAACAGGGACGTCGCGGTGGGCCGGAATGACTGCGGTCTGTGTCTGTTTTTAACCCCCGACCAAAAAAGAGGGGTGTTATAAGTTTGACGTGTGAATCTGTGTGTCTGTCTGTGGTATCGTAGCTCCTAAACGGATGAACCGATTTTGATAAAATTAGTTTCGTTTGAAAGGTATTTTAATCGAGAGTGTTCTTAGCTATGTTTCGATAAAATCTGATCAGCCGTTTGAAGGCCATCACCTCTTTTCTAGTTGAAGGGAAATTAACAATTTGCACAGGTCTGATCGATTCGAAATTTGAAATCTTGTCACTTGTCACCATGGGCATTGCCAGGGGGGGTGAGTGCTAACCCCCCCCTCCCCCCAGTAAGTTTTTTTATTTTTATTTTTGCTGTTTTCGTTAATTGGCGAGATGACACGCAACACCGAGAAAAGTGGAAGCAATGGGGGAGGCCTTTGCCCAGTATTGAGACAGTCAAGGCTAAGATAAAACAATATAAATTTAGAAAGCATGAAATAAAAATTAAATTAAAAATTTAAAAAACCCCCGACACAAAAAACCTCTAAAAAACAAAAAATAAAATAATCCAAGCGTCTTAGCGTCGGGGGACCGCTAAGTAGACCGCTTAGTACAAGCACATAACAAAGCGGACCCCCGACGCTAAGACGCTTGGATTATTTTATTTTTTGTTTTTTAGAGGTTTTTTGTGTCGGGGGTTTTTTAAATTTTTAATTTAATTTTATTTTATAATAATAATAACTTACTGGGGGGAGGGGGGGGTTAGCACTCACCCCCCCTGGCAATGCCCATGGTGACAAGTGACAAGATTTCAAATTTCGAATCGATCAGACCTGTGCAAATTGTTAATTTCCCTTCAACTAGAAAAGAGGTGATGGCCTTCAAACGGCTGATCAGATTTTATCGAAACATAGCTAAGAACACTCTCGATTAAAATACCTTTCAAACGAAACTAATTTTATCAAAATCGGTTCATCCGTTTAGGAGCTACGATACCACAGACAGACACACAGATTCACACGTCAAACTTATAACACCCCTCTTTTTTGGTCGGGGGTTAAAAACAGACACAGACCGCAGTCATTCCGGCCCACCGCGACGTCCCTGTTCACTACCCCCCCCGACCCTTGATCGAGCCAGCCCGCGATGCTGAGCCTTTAGCTTTAAATCAGCCCCTAAATAATGAAATCACTCAGATCCAGCCAGTCCCTTTGCTGCCCTCCCCAAGCGACACCCTAAGCCGAGGCCCGAACCCCGCAGGGGGTGCCCTTAGCGAGTTGTCGCTTAATACAGATAATTTTGCTGCCCTGGCTGGAGGCCTTAAATTCTAGGCATCCACAGGATTAGACCGGTTAAGCAGAAGCCAGCCTCAGAGGCTGAACTGCGAGATGCCAAACACAAAAAAAAAAAAATTCAATATTGATTAAACTATATATATTTTTTAAATAACTTTATTATGATTTAGTTGCAACAATTTCTTTAAAGTAACATAGATTTGGGGAAAATATTTACCATTTTTTCAATTATGAGTATGAAAAATAATGGCTGAATAGCTGGCTGGCCACAGAAAAAAAACAAAATAGGGCGGGAAAGCGGTAATCCGATTCATTTTTTCTTTAGCTAATTCATGTTTTTATTTTTACTTTCCTTGTATTTGTAATGAAAAGCACAGTGTTTACCTCAGGTTAAATACTTATTTAGTCCCTCGAACTATATAACCCCGTCTCGGGACTACATATGTTACTTTCACCCCTAGGGTAACAATGTACTATTACGCACAACTACAGTCGAGATAAGATACCGCGCGTGCATTCGCAACAGTGGCGGACAACTCGAACAAGATTTGTGATTTCTGAAACTAAGTTTTTTTTTAAATTTCGAAATCTTAAAAAGTTGTTTCCTGTTTAAGAAAGAGATAGCACTTGTGACATAACAGTATCTGTCTACTTACTTGAGGCATGTTATTTATGCTAAAACTACTGTTCTTACTGTAAAGCCGAATATCTGCCTAGTGTCTCCATTACACATTTAGTTAAAAATGAAAAGGTATTAAACGTTTTTTGGGCATATTGCATACTGTTGGAAAGGGGACAGACTAGAGAACTTTTTAAAAGAATTCGAAGATCCCGATCGCTTTTAGTTTTTTTTTTTATAGCCATTTAAAGTTGAGTTTTAAGTTTATTTTTCTTTTACAAAAACTTTACGAGCTATTAAAAAAGAAAGTAATTGTTACTAGCAAGTAATTTTGAATTTGATGGAATTATACAACAGTACACATCAAAATTAAATCGTAATTTTGAGTTGAAACAAATGTTTTATTTTTTTATTTGACCTAAAGTGCAGAATTTTGGAATTTTTCAAAATTAAAATTAACAAACTGTTAAAAATATCCGGTGTGGCAAGGAATGAGTTACAGGGCGTTAAGAGATAGAAAATGACCTCTCCTTGCGGCCTATTCGATTTGGCAAACGATGCACCAAACACCTGTATAGTGACGTCACAAAAAGACTTTTCAAAATTAACAATCATTCGGCTTTTTCGATTCGGTAATATTGCTATGGACTAAAAAATAATCTACGTAGGTGAAGCTTTATGAATAGCCCCCGGTTCTCACAAGATGTGAGAACCGGGGGCTATCGTGGCATCGTTGAAACTTGAAAAAGTTGACCAAATATACAGACTTCAAAGGGTTGAAAATGTATCTCTTGATGCCCGAGCCTGGCAGCAAGCCATACTTCCTATCCGCCTTGGTGGTCTTTGCATCCGCAAAATTTCAAGTGTAATTTTACCGGCCTTCTCTATCTTCCTCACTATTTTGAGGTACCTTTTTGACTGATGCGTTGAACGCTTGGAAAATGGCTTGTGCCAATACGGTTTTGCCCGACTGTAGCGACCACAAAAAACAACATACTACAAAAAGTACTACAGCGCCATCTATAACACGACGGAGAAATTAACAACAATTTCCTACAAGTCGCAAGCAGAGTTTACATCGACTTAAGACTATATAGAGGAACCCGCCAACAACCGTCGGGCAGTTGCCCACCAGACATTACACCTGTCTGGTCGGAGGATCCTCCCTTTTCTAAGGGTTATCAAGGAACTTTACACTCTGTTCCTCATACCTCTAAACACCTCTCAGAGACACCGGGACGCTGTGCCGCCCTGCAGTATTATACAGAATACCCTGTTAAAAATACGTCAACTAATATTGCGGAGCGTGCTTATTATGGCTTCAGACACTTCCATCATCCACTATTAGGCACTATGACAGATGATGTTTCATTTCGGCTAGTTACAAACTTCCGCTTAGGCGCACCTTGTGTTCTCCTCATCAGTGTCACTGCAGTGAATCTGTTGACAGCAGACAGCAGACAGCAGTCGCATAGCATGGCACGCGTGCATCATCGATACTATTCGTCTAGCCCTTGGCTTTAGGACCTCACGGCTTGGTACGTGACATCAGAATGCGACCAGAAGTGATGACGCTGTTGCCTTGGAAGGTAAGTAGACCTTTGGTGTATGACACAACACAACAACACCCTGGCATCATCCCAAGTTACAAGCACGGCGGGTTGTGCTGGCGCTGCAGCTGCAGCGGTTGAGACCCTCCACCGGCGCACACACTGTACCCTAATTGATAATTACATTTTTGGCCGTTTGGGATCGAAACCCTGGGGTTACGGGGACCGACAATGCATCTCTTTTATAAGGAAATATTTCGCCCATTGATCAACACATCGCGTGACCAGAGGGCTGCTGGCTCTTTCTTTGGCCAAAGTGACAATGTTGCCAGTCTTCTGGGCACGTTTTTCGATAACAGCGACGTGGAGTACTTTGACGCCTAAGCGTCCTATTGCTTATATTTAGTTTGGTAGTTTATTTTATGAAATTTCGTCTTTTTTGTGATATAATATGTTTAATTATTTAACAGTTGTAGTTGATTAGAACATTGTTAGATTCGAGATCCGAGAGTGTTCGTGAGCTGGCGCGACGGATGGCGTGTCGTGCTCGCAGCCGTCGCGGCGACGTCATAACGCGGTAATGACTCGTGTAACATCAGCAGGCGCCAGCCGGCTCTCCAGCCCACCACCGACACTGACCGACACCGGCCGACGTTCCCACATACCTCAATCAGTGTTACGAAACGACGCGGCCACGAGCCTCGCCAATGGCGGCCTATCACAACATATTAAGTAATAAACAGTCCATAAAGGCGCAAGGCACACGGCACACGGCGGGCACCGCGTACGGCGCTAATTACAAACAATTAGACGCCATGTTGCCGCCCCGCCCGACCCCCCGCGCCCTTGAACAGCGCTCGCCGCGCCGGCGCGCGCGCACCTCGTTATTACCCTATTTATTGCATATTAGAAACAAAAAACAGATCGTCCAAACGGCGATCATAGTTTTTGGATGTCCGACGTAATTTCCTGCTCGTTTGTGCGGCGGTGAGCCCCGGCCTCGTCCACCCGACCCGTCTCCACCCGGCTCCACCCGGGCCTGCGCTGTGCGAGCTTCACATCAAACGTTCCACTTTGTTATGATCTCATCAAATTTTATTTATGCGCCGAAATGATCGAATCGATTCGTCTTTTCTCTCAGGCGTATTAATTAGTTTTGTGTTATTATGAAAACGTCCAACTGCCCCGTTTAGTGAAGACAGTCGGATGGCACAGGACTGGTTTTATGTCCTTACGGTCGGATCGATCTAAATACATTTTTCATCGATCGGTAATTTACGAGCCTTATTATAATATGAATGCCTACAAGCCAGAATTAGTCACGAACATTGAAAGAAACAGATGTGCGATCAAACCTGTTTGTCTATATGTTATTGAGTAAATAATAATTTACTCAGTTTATTCGAGTAGGCAAAGATCAAGGGAGTGGTCTCTTACTGGCTAAGTGTTTTAACGTATAGGTACAGTGTTAAGCGAGAGTTTATAATAACATATACGTTTATATAATAACATATACGTTTATATAAGGACTGCCGTTCTAGTCACTCAAATGAAATTAAAAATTGAGGGTTTAATTAATTCATAATTTAAGGAAGTGTTATGTTAAGTGGCTTTTTAAACAGCTTACATGATGACTTGATCATTACCAATATTAATATACCTAGTACTTGTACAGCAAAATGAGCAATCCTCTTCTAGGCAACAATGCCGTGGAGCCAAAGAAAAATTGCTTAGGCGTTAACTCAATTTGTTAGTACCTAAGTGTGTTTGCCTAACCCAACAATGTTTGCTCACAAGTATACTCACGCCTATTAGCACAAGAGCGCTCTCTCAGATCACCTTGAACAGATCCAGCTGCCAGCATCCCTCCCATACATCAGTAACAGAGTAAGATTCACTCAATCTAAATGAACTAAACCATGAAATACGTTCAGCGTTTTCCTCAAACGGCGACATCTGCCATTAAAATGGATTACTCCATTAAGAACATAAAATTCTCTGCAATACCCACGAGATGATACAGTAACGCCATTGTTACTGCACGCAATCAACTGTAGTGTTTGCAAATAGGCGACGCAATGTGTTCGCTACGTCACGCGTAGAGCCGCTACGTGACGTAGCGAGTGCCAGGCGGTCTGTGATGGCGATTTTGTTCGACGGATTGAAGTAACTTGCAAATATCAGCATGTGCTGCTCGAAGTTTCGCAGTGTCTGCTGGGCAAGACGCAAGATGTTGATGTTGGCCAGAAGCAGCGACGCATTGCAGCGTCGGGTGCGCGGGCGCAGAGTAGGCGCGGCGCGGGCGCTCGGTGCCGGCACATTATAACTGTCATATAACTCACGAGGTAATAGGAGCGGCGAGCCTTGTGCCAACTATTAAATACTATTCACATTTTACGATAATGCCCAACAAACTCTTATTGACGTATAAATTCCGAGCTTTTTTTCTTTTCTCGGAACGACCGAAGGCGCCAGTTGTTTCTCGATATTAATAATGCTATGCTAGTTCTGTTTTTCGGGTTTAATTACGTCCAGGCCGGTGATAGCCGGCGATTCGACGCCGCGCGCCGGCTCGAATGGGTGGAAAGTAGTAAATTAAACGGTCGGCGAGCCCCTTTTAATATTCATAGCGTTATCAAACAAAATTTTAAACTAATTAAAAGTTGTTTTAATAATTCCGTGCTTATGAATAAGAGTGCCCGAGGCGACGGCTTCGATTTGTTTGCATTCTGCTGCGCGACAGGAAATTGCTTACGTGCTACAGGCG
This sequence comes from Cerastis leucographa, assembly GCA_963082945.1. Taxonomy (NCBI): domain Eukaryota; kingdom Metazoa; phylum Arthropoda; class Insecta; order Lepidoptera; family Noctuidae; genus Cerastis; species Cerastis leucographa. Next base: position 30,696,358 of record OY720378.1, read on the forward strand.
CAGGCGCAACCGCGCTTTACTACGACTTTATACGGGTTCACTTGTGAAGGCTCGGGGGCAGGTCAATCAACTTCATTTGTTTGTTGAATCCACTGCGTATGTTTCCGTGCTCCAAAGCGAGGAGAACGAGATTGTTCCCCAACCATTAAATCGAATGGCTGATTTTTTGCTTGAAAATAATAATAATATACTAAAGGAACCGTTCGCTATGTACTCTATAAAAAAATATAGTGTGAACCGCAAGGAATCGATCGATATGGGGTTAGTGATTCCCATGTAAAATGTATGACAGGACTTGGACGGTGTTGTCTTGGAAACGGCAGGTGTTAATGCTCATATTATCTCGATAGTGCCTGCGCGGACGCAGCTCACGACACTCTTCATCCACGATCCAGACACAGATTACCACTACGAGCTGTGCGGTGCGCGGACGCGTCACTTCACTAGCACTGGCCAACACTACGCAAATACGTAAGTTATGCTAATTATAGTGCTGTGCCGCTAATTTGCGCTTTCCTGATCGTGTTTGTTTTAACGAATCATTCGCGTGAAGCACATTTCTTTTATCAAACCGCCATTGACATTTACGATACTATAAAGTGGTCACGCTATCTTAAGTGCAATTTGAGTATGAAAAAAATGTTTAAAGCTAAAATGCTTCTGTAATGGGGTTGTGGAATCGGGTCATTTATTGGTGGATTAGGGTAATGGAATAGCCGCAAAGAAATCACAGTAAACCGTTGTTCCCGTCTTTTGTAGATTTTTGACAGTCGTTTCGGGTAGTCCGGTTTGTGAGGTCAGATAGTCAGTCCCTCCGTATAAGGAAGTAGTTAACAGCTACATCCGGTTAGACTAGAAGCTGACTGCAACATGGCTGGGAAAGGGCTGTGCAGATGATGATGGAGTAAAGGCACGGGAGTTATAGCGCCGAACGGTTTAGTCAGGAGTCGGTCGGTCTGTTGTATCATCCGAAGGTGCCGCAGCGGGGAGTCGTGTTACTGCGCCGGGCCCGCTCACCTGCCGTCGCTTGAGTTCTGCACTGCCATCCTCGTTTGTAACAATAACTGTGACCACCTTTATTACTATCATTAACACTGCTGAGCTGTATGAGTTTTATCTCAACACCTGCGCAAGTTTGTAGTCCTTTTGAGTTAAGCAAATTGAACGAAGTCAATATTTCGTTTAACTTTGAAAGCTTCTTCGAGTCAAGTTGAAACCGCTTCATATAAATCCATCGAACTGCGTTTATCTTTCGTTTGATTTTATTATGTCAGCAGGGCTCGTTGTAGTGAGATGTAAGTCAAGTCATACAGCTGAAAGAAATTCCAGGTCAACATGGCATAGCAATGTCGAAAAATAAATGCCTACTATTACTAGTAGAAAGGATTACTTAAAGTTGATCAATACTCTTGGCGAGTTTTCAACATTGATTGTCGCTGTGAACAACGATAAACATCTATGATAACGGGAAGACACCTACTGCATTCAGTCTCACTCTGTCCAGCTGAGTTCTCATATTCGAATAAAATCACAGCTCGGCTTGTACTTGATTGTCGTTTCTTCGACACGGTTTCACGCCTTGTACGCCGATAACCGTTTAGTATTTTTTTCGAAGCAGAATGTTGTACAATGTACCTAGTGCCTATCGAGCTGATGTTGCTTGGACACGCGAGGTCACTTGTTGTGTGAACGAATTTTGATGGTCGGCGCCATGTTTTGTGGCTTTAAGTCTTAACATAGATTCTTTTTATATAGTAGCACCGTCCGGTGCTCGGTTGTGGGCAATAGCCTCGCCCGCTAGTGAAATCTGGTTGCAGGTCTACCTAGGCCTTTGGGAATTTTTTATTATTTAAAACTTTTTAATATGTTATAAATAGTTATAACGTACTTACGTTGAACATTAGTATTATGTATGACATACAGAACTATATCTACAAAAGAATAACTGATCCTAAGTTACCGTTGGGTTAAACGGTTAAAGGGGAAAGCACCGCTGAGAAGTCTAATTAAATTTTTGATAATATTTGTTCCACACAAGAATCTTCGTTGTTTTCAATAAATATAACTGTTTCAACCAGGTCATTCGTTTTCGAAATGTCATAATAATTATCCACCTCGCAACTGTCACATTACAAGGCACTACGTGTCACGCTTCTTGTCGTGGAAACACAAACGAAACTCTTTAAAACACGCTTAAAGCCTTTCACAAAAGTGTAGTTATTTCGAAGATTAACATAATGATTACAAAGCGTGAAGATGGCGGGTACAGCGAAGGTGTGGTGCGCAGACGCAGGAGCTCGCGTACGACATCGACACCGCGCCTGCGCGTAACTTATTAATTGTGTTAGTTCCCATAATTAAGTCATCATCGGGACCGAACTCCGGATTTTTTTATTTATTATCAATTTAATAAACTCTATCATTCAATCGAATAAATTGGTGAAGATATTCCTTTTTTAATTGCTCATGCGGGCTTTTATTCAGGATGTGTACCTACAATAAAATCCAGTGTTTATTGCTGCCTATCGGTTTGTTTAGCCCCGGCTCGTGGCCCCGGATGGTCCTAGTCCACGCAACACTGCTATTGTACCTTCTAGTGTTTGAGCAGAGCCCAATAAGGAAACGACATCCTGAAAAAAGATGAATGAAAGGCATTTGCATGTAGCTGAGATGAGAATGCTAAGAGGGATGTGTGGTGTTACGCTAATGGATAAAATAAGAAAGGAGTACATAAGGGGCAGTCTGAATGTGGCGCCGGTGACTGAAAGATGTGTGGTAATCGGTTGTCGTGGTATTGGCATGTGATGCGGAGGACTGAGGAAAGTTTTGAGTATGAATGTGGATGGTTATAGGAGTAGAGGAAGACCAAAGAAACGATGGATGGACTGTGTGAAGGATGATATGGCAAGAAAGGAGGTATCTCATGAGATGACAAGCAATAGAGAAGTATGGAAGAAGAAGACATGCTGCGCTGAGCGGCCGACCCCAAATAAATTGTGATTGGGCAAGAGAATGATGATCGTCCAGATTTCTAGAAACAGGTAAACAATGATGCAGGTGCTTCAACAACAATAATAACCGTCGAGTTGTATCCGTGACGATTATCTTGGCGTCGTCACCTTTACGCACTGGAACTCATGCAGCGCTCACTTGTTTTAATCCTTTTTGTATTCTCTTAACTAATTCTGTTAACGATTGCTATTTGATCGGAACCTATAGGTACGTGTTCGTCCTAGCGAAAGGTGAACTTCGAGTCGGCCGGTCGATACTCAAAGGCGAAACAATGTCACACATATTTATATAAAGTGTTCCAATACTAGTGACATAACCGCGGCGATGCCTTTGTGAGGACGAGCTGGAGTAGAACAATGCGTGACGTCTGAACGAGTCCAATAGAGAAGTAACGCAAAATAATACGAGCTGACATGTTTGCGCAGCGCTGTTTGAGAACCGCCATTATGTGCGCTGAAAGTCATTTACACAAGTGACTCCTGCGCACTACAAACACTCGCGCTCACCTACACTGGCCCTACTAATTTAAATCTTATACATGAGCACATAGGGTTTGTAGTTTATTGAAGCCAGTGTGTCTTGTCTCGTAATATAGATGTCAGGGGACGTTCAGGCGCAAGTTTGCGTTTCACACGTGTTCCTTCACAATAACCCACATTCCTTCACCTCTACCATTTACTTTATAAGTAATTCAGAAACTAAAATGTTCTGTTCTTGACGTAATCGATCTTGATTGGTGACCTACCCAATCACATCAAATGTATTAGTAGGTAAATGTAGGTTTCATTACAATGGCTAGTGGCATTAATACAGAAATGGTTAGGTCGCAACATTTTACTCGAGAGCATACAAAAACCGAAATACTTTTAGAGATGCATTATGTGGGAGTAGACATATTTTCCCATAAATACACCTTTTCACAAAGTTTGTGTCACACGACAACAGAAAGCCGGTTCAACATGAGGTTACATACGTCCATACGTATTATACAAACAGGGACTGAGTACTCAAAAATTCGTAACTCACAAAAATGAACCATAAAAATCACAACTTAGGTTTACTTTTGCTGCTGTCATAACCGAGGCAAAACGAGCCGAGAGAGATAGACTGAACCGAGGCCGTGTGTCCCTTTCTCTGATGATGGCGAATTACAAATCCAGAAATAAAAAACAAAACAAATGTGACACATCATGTGTTGAGATGTCACCGGAGTCTATTAATGTTAATAGCCTCAATTTGTATAAAAGAGAAAAAAATGTCTCGAAACTGAAATATAAATAGAGACGTCCGACTCAGCGCTCATTCGAAAAATTAATCTGATCTCAGATGCAATAAATATAGCATTTTGTTTTATTTATTATGAAATGTTCGCTGAATATTTTAATAAATCAAACTTTACGACAAACCGATACATTATAACTGTATAATCATAAATAGTTACAAGTCATTAAGTTTGTAAAACAAGCATAAAATTACGCCGTAGCGCTAACGAATGCTACCAGTACAATCGCGATGTCGACCAAGTTCAACAACGATTAACTTTGAATATTAGTATGTAATATCTACAGTAATATTTATAATTAAAAGTTTGACAATACCTGACAATAATTCATTTCTATACTATTACTAGAAAATTCCTCTAATATCATAATGGTTTGTTTACATTTGAGCAAGTTAATCGACTCAACTCGCATCACTTAATATATATGAATGAAATTCAGAGTTCAGCAGTGACAGCGTCCCGAAATCAGTCTTCACTATTCCTAGTATACAACGATATTAATGAAAATAATATCTAAAAGCAAACATAAGAATACGAGTCAATATGAATACATGCGGACGTTAATATAAGGTGTGCGAGCCGGCCCCGGACGGACACAAATTGATAAATTACACTAAGTTGAACATGGTTAATCCCAACGAAATGAGCACTTACGGCGGGATTACACCTCGGAGCACCCCAGCGATGACATTAGCCGGCGCGGCGTGAGCAAGCGGAGCGGGCCGAGCGAGCGGAACGGGCGCGGCGCGGTGCGGGCCCGCGTGATGCATGGCGCGCATTGTGCGCCGCGCCGAACGCATTTGTAACCACCGCAGTGATATACAACGCCTTTATGTAACTCCCATAATAAGTTTATAATGAAAAATGTTATTCTGTAACTGTTAATGCCGCAGTTATAACTCCTCTATTGGTAATGCTCTTGATAAAGTAACGCGTCCTTTTCATTTCTCGTATACGAGTAATCTTTTTAAGATTCATTTCAGTTAAATAAAATATGAATATCCTCTGTTAGGAATAATTCGAGCTTTGATCCTTGCCGTAGCATAGTAGGTGAATATTCAAACCTTATTGATTAAATAGGCGGATACTTGAACAGATTTGTATTATGAAATGTTTAATCTATAACATGGACTAAAATCATTGCACTCTTCACTATGCACTGCCAAAGTCTCTCCGGACATTGTCGATCCGTACTATCAATCATGCCAATAGCTAATATGTTAATTTCTGTTCAAATGTAGAACGTACCTATGCGTTTCACAGCTAAGAATCATGAAAAGAATTCTATGTATTTGCCGGAACATAATGGATAATGAAAGATCGATTACGATCAAGTTATTGTCTATGTGTAATAACTATGTGATCCTATTGTTATATAGCTCTGTATTTCTATAGTTTAACCTTAAATCTTCGTTAACCTAAGAATCTGATTAGATTCACAAGATGACTTTGTGGCTCTTTTAATGTTTTATTGCCACTTTTTCTTAATCCTGTGGCAATCATAATTTGTATGGGCGCACTTGAAAGCTTTTTGTTCAGTTCGCGTGTGGAGCTCGTCCTCATAAGCATAACATAATTATGAGTATTGAGTGTATTGTAGTAGTCATGTTTTCATCGAGAACTACGCCGCCGTCGCGTGTTGGCGTGTTGGCGGCGTATCGGCGTATTAAAACGCTTGTTATTACTAGCGCCCCACCCCTGCGCTATTACCCCCAGACAACATATTTTTTATTACTACTTGAACTAGATGAATCGAGTTGTTTTAATGGGGTTTTAAAAAAAGAAAACTAAAAAATCATACAACTGACTAGAAAGTTGCATTTAAAAATGATGAAGTTATTCTATCAGGAATTCAGGAAAGACACCTGTGAGTCAAATATATTAGAATCTATATCGGACAGGAAATAGAGTTTCTTCAGAAATCTTTTTATTGTTTAATCCAGCTATAAATATAGACGTACAAACGTTTTATAGCTAATCGTTGTTAAACACCTAGTTAATGATAACTTAACAGCTCGGCCACGGCCTATCCGCACAAGTGACACGTGTTGCAGCTGCGACTGCGCAGAAAACAATAGAGTAGAAGTTAGAATATGACACCCACGCACGACTCACCGCGACGCAACTTGCTCCGCGGTAGGAACAAGTGAAGCACGCGGGTACCCGGACATGAGTCGTATTACCTGAAATCGAACCCCGGGGAAGAGTATACATTATTCACGTTATGGTAAAAAAGACCAAAGTATTGGCAATTGATGGGTGCGCGCGCGTGCGCTGGGCGCCTGGTCAACACCGGCCGGCGCTACGACACGCGAACAAAAACTTTACCTATTGTTGCCTAAATACCGAGAAACTGGCATTTCGCCACCCCACCCGCCCCGGCGCGGCCCAAGTGCCCACTTTTATTGCCACTGCTAACGATTAGGTACAACCCAATTATTGCCACGTTTGTATCGCCTTTGTGCAACTCAATAATGCTCCAAATATTTGAACATTGTTGAGTTTCGTTTCAATCGATATTAGTGTTTAGTTAACAAGCGTGTTGGTCAATAAATCTGTAACCAATAAGTTTCTGAGTTCGTTATTGTACGGATATAGTTATTTTATGTTAAAATATTTAGGGCGGTCAGGCGATATAACTTTTGGTACATCATCCCAAGCGTTGATCCACCCTCAAACGATGAACCCGCAGGTGAAATATTTGATGTTTTCACTCAACAACGCGGACAATCAAAACATTTTTTGTATCGGAATCGTTGTAAGTCGGATGGAGAGCAACTATTAACACAACAAGAGAATCATCTCGCGTCTGTTTGATAAAATATTAATAGGGTTGAATTCCTGGCGGTCGCACCACACTGCCATACCGCACCGAGCCGACGCGTCGATATTAATCATCGCGCTCATATTGTTGTATTGATAGATCAGCCACGTGCAGGCACTAACTAACGCGCCCGCGCAGCCCCGCCGCGCACCGCGTGACCGGCCGGCGGCCGCGAGGTGTTAAATGTTTACAAGGTGAGAGGTGCCGCCATCTGTCACTGTCCAAACAAACCCGCACTCGGACAAACAAAAATATCGCGAGCTCTTTTGTTTGTACCCCCGCGTCTCTCACCCCGCATATCCACAATCACATTAACACTGAAGCTATCGTCATTGAGCTAGCTGGCGGTGTGCCGGGCCAACTTGAAGCTCGGTGACAGTGTGACAGTGTGAGAGGCGATAACGAACGAGCGGTAAAGAAGCAGCTTTCGCGCGCAAGTGTCGATGGGCTGCTAACTTATGATAAGATACTAGTATCATAATATCTCACAGGCTGTGAGCCTGTCAGCCTGCACACTGCTAAGCCGTGTGCACTTATCTTAAATCTCGGCTTGCCAGCTCGATATGAATACATTAGCCGTCAGGCGATGTAATCCTACCAAAGTGAAGAGTTGTTGGGAGGCGGTCCTCCTGCCCTTCAGGTGTAAACAAAGATCATTTGATCTATATGTCTATTACGTTTTGTTTAGACAAATAATTGAAACAAATGCCTTGCGGAGGCGACGCTCAGGTGTGGGCGTGCCCTAATTATTGTTTTTTTCTCTGTCCAGTCCACAGACTAATATTAGTGCAATCCCCGTCGACAGTTTTATTTTAAATATTAAGATTAGATATCTGTAAGGGTCAGCTCACACCTAAACGCGACGCGACGCGACGCTGCGCGCACCTTGAGAATTCAGAATACGTTGCGCAACGTATTCTGAATGAAAACGAAGTGTGTATCTTTTCGTGTAGAAAATAAAGTTATATTTTGAATCGCTCTTATAAAGTGTGCGCGCAGCGTCGTGTCGCGTCGCGTCTCGGTGTGAGCTGACTCTTATAGGGTTGGCAAGCCGCTGTTTACTTCGAGGAAACGAGTGACAAAGAGAAACGGATCGATTTATCGTAAAAATGGAAACATACATGTATACGTATGTAGTACCTACATCTACTGATCCGAATTGAATGAGTTTTATCAAGTCGATATTATGTTACATACAACAGTATTCGATTGAAGTAACTCGAAGATTGGCTAAACAGAGTTAATATTTATTTATTACTACGTGAAGATATCTTACGCACTACCGTACAGCTCTCTTCAGTCACCTCAAAGAAGGTGGCGAGACCAACTGGACAAAACAAACGACTGGTGCTCCACATTATAACCCTGAGTAGAAGGATCTAAACACATTGCCCAGCAATAGGATGATGGAGGATGACAGAAACATTATTAGGCTAAACCTAGGTACCTTAAGTAGAAGACTCTAGATGTCTGAACGCGAACGAGGTTTCAAAAAATAAAACGGTCAGGCTCAACTAAATAGTTGAGCCTGATCGATTTAAAGTAAATAAAAATAATCCACTTCGCCCGAACAAAAAACCAAAGAGTACCTACATTGTGTCGAGTCATCATTTCCACATACCGCGGAGCAGCTGTTATTTATTTATTAAGGATTTAACTGTTTTATTACTCCGAGGGATCGTTGAGTATCCTTGTCATTTTTTCTTTTGTTTCTCAAGTGGTTCTAATTAATGAATTTGGCAGATTAAAACTATTTCTTGACAGTTCATGTTCTCTTTTGTGAAGTTGTGTCCGTGGTTACCTAGCAACGCGTGGTGACCGAGTGGTGTCGAAGACCTGGAAAAACAAGTGCAGGTCGTCCGTGAGCGGAACATGTTGCCATCGGGGGGTAAAACACATGTGAAGCTGTCACAGGAATCTAGGAGCTTGGTACAAGCAAAGAGAAGCCAATACCGGCTATGCCCACTGTGAATCCACTATCTTGTGGGTCATGGTGTTGTTTAATGGTCCTCAATAGATAAGAAAAGCTTCAATAATGTCTTGCATTACGTTTGGAATTTTTGATGTCTTGTGACAAAATCAGAATCATTTCATCAACGATTACTACAAAATAATACCATTTTTTTGTAACGTTCAAACTAGGCACAAACCAGTCTTTGAATATCCTAGCGTTTGCGTTCCAACAATACGCAGTGAATGTTATCTGTGTATCTGCAAACATCATTCACGCGAAAACAATTACGTAACCGCTATCGATCGCAGATAAACGATTACTCATGTCGATAGACGAAAGCCTTTGTAATGGATGCTGTGCAGAGGCGGGCGGGGTGCGACCCACACCCAGAGATCGGATGATAACGAAATTAGTTTAATTACTGTGAACATGCACTCTACACAACATACAAATATCTTTGTGCAATATTCACCTTCAGTTTGACGCAACAGCTCTTTTAAGACACGGCAGACTTTGAGATATTTCAGTAAATTATCTGTCAAAATCTGCTATCTAGTCCGGAGTCCAGTTCACTCGATTTGACCGCGCCATGACACCGTGTGTGTGAACTCAGAACTCGAAATGACACTCGACAAGCGACAACGATGAAGTTAGGATTGCATTGCCAACATAGTGGCTTTAATCCCAGTATTGGATTGACATAATTATGTTACCTGTTATGCCAATTCACTTAAAAATCGTTTTAGAAATAAAAATCAATTTGAAAGCGATTACCTCGTGCCCTCTGGACTGTTAACTGAGCTGAGCAGGGCGAACTGAAGTGATGTCACTAAATTAGCATTTTAATTTATCTCTAGATTTTGGTAAAAAATGCCCGTAGGTATGAAAGATACGAATGTCGAACACCGGACAGGTGACAGCAAACGGCAATCTAAGCAGTGTGCATTATTAAATTATAATATTTAAGAGAGCAAACCAATATTTTGAAAACCACAACATCCCATCGCCGCATCATAACAACACAAAACGTTTAAAAGTATTCCAATAAAAGATGGACTACAAAAAATAATATTAATATTTTACGAATCAAAGACTCTTTCTTGGTGTGAAGTTTATGCTTTTCTTTCGAGACGTTATATTTTTTACGGGGAGGTGTTTGTGACCTCTGAGAGGACAATTGATTAGTGAGGTCTGACGTGCCCCTCGTATCAACGTGTGGAGAGCCTCCTTATTAAAATATACGCGCGCTTTGAGATATACGATCCAATTACAGAGGGTTCCGTATAGTATGTGAAGCAGACATTACTTCGCTAGGCTGAGACCACGAACTGGTTTTTTACAAAAGTAGTTTTTATTTGTCTTGTTTAATTAGTTCTTGTGTCTTATGATCGGCCAGCCTCTCAACCGTTTATCACTGGTGCTTATCTCAGTTTCTTACGCTAAAGGTATAAATATAAACAAACCAATCTCAGATTAGATATTTAATTTAGTTGTTTGTTTGCACTTCAGCCTGGCCAGTGCCTGTCTCACCGGATGCTGCACAATCTGCATTTATATTAGAAGAGAAACTTCTAGAAGCTATATAATTCTACTTTCTACAATCGACGCAGTTTCTTGGTTAATGGCCGCGCATAAAATATGTCGTTTATTTGGTGCGCGGGCGCAGGAGAACTGTAAGCTCGGAGAACACAGGGCTACAGAGGTAACGTTCCCAACCGCCGGGTGTTTCTCACTGCTAATGAATTATGGGATTGTCCAAGTTATGAACGACGGAGGTATTTATATGAAGTAGGCTTTCTTGCTTTTTATTGCCTCGTTTAGAATAAAAGAAGAAATAGTCAATTTCTTCTTTTGCTACATTCTTTCAAGTTTGTATTTACGAGCAGTTTCATTGGCCGTGGTGTATGAATCTAGATGTTATATTGAATCTGAATAGTTTCAGAGTGTGCGGGTTTCTCAGGACGTCGACGGATCCCATGTGTCAAGGACCAAGAATCCTTCACGTCACGGCAACACAAAGCGGCGGCCCCTTGCTCCAGCACCTTGTTTGTTGAACAAATACCACGCCTCGCCTGGATCGCCTCGCCGCGCCTCGCCTCGCCTGTCACTTATGTCTAGCGTGTTCACGCATGGCGCGCCTCACAGTAGCAGTTCCCCGCGATACCATCAGCGCCCGCGCCGCTCTCTGTTCATTGTCTATATCACGAACGATCTCCGCATCCGTTTTTTGTTTACACCAATTCGAATGTCACTTTCTTTTTCAGTAATTTGTGTGATTGTTAGTTTGCAACACTTTGCACTGATGAAGGCGGCGCGTTTGTGCCGGTTTTTTGTTAACGTTGATCGATTGTCTTTATAGCTCACTAAAAACTTAATTGGATGTGTTTTTGAAATTAAACAAGTTCGTTGATGGCGCTAGAATTTTAGTCAGTGTAGATGATTCGTGTGTCACATTCCTGCAGACGGCCGGCAGCGTGCAGCGTGCTGGCTGAGTAGGCGCGGGCGCGCGCGCTGCCCGCGGAGCGCGACTCGCGAACAAGACATTGGCGGTTGTGTTGAGCGCTGATACATTCGGATCATTAATATCCGCATTGAGCCGGTGGCAGCGCCGCGGGGCTCCGCGCCCGCCTTAAATAACATATTAGTCTCCAAAGCGGCCGCCGCCATATTTCTCTATACAACGTATAAGTTTTTCGGTAAATCGGATCGTAACGAATCGCCGACGACAGTGGAGGCCGCACGATTTATCGCGTGCACCCGATTCTACAGTAATCGGATTTGATGGTCGCGGCGGGATTACGGCCCTTGTCTCCGCATGATGCATGGCTCCCGGACACCTAACGCACGCACAACATATTATAACCAGTTACATTTATTTTCTATAGCTTTTAACCTTTTGTTGGCGCTCGTTTACACGGTTAGTCCGATACTTATGAGATCAACGGTTGTACGATATCAATCAATATAGAGATAGACTCGCTCCGGAATTATAGATGTGGAAGCAGAGTGTTGGGGACGTTACTTTGTGGTGGGACCGAAACTATGAGGAACTGAAGTTCTAGGAGGCACAGGCTCTATTGTGTCCTTCAGTAGGTATAACTGAATTCGAATCCTTATAAATCAACACCAACCAAACAATGGTTTAAAAAAAAATTAAAGCTTTTTCAAACCGATCAGTGTCCCGTCTTAGCTCTTAGCCCTGGATCGAATGAACTGGAAATCATAAGACGAAAATGGCAAAACGTGTTTAAAGCAAATAAATAATTCAAACAGACTTTTAATGCTTTAACTCAAAACTCATAGCATATTGAATGCAATAAATTGTGTCACTTTAGGTCTATAAGTATTATGAATGTTTCCTAAAAATGTATTTAATAGATAGATCCTTGTTGGACGACAAGCTAGCAAGAAACATTAAATGTATTATAAACAATAGGTGCACCTACGAGGAAATAAAATATTTCCAGAATATATTTTTTTTCTTTTTGTTGTTCCGTTTTTTGTCATCAAGTTTATAAGTTAGGATATCATTAATCCCTGTTAATCATTATGAAAGTTTAGCATTTACAAATACACAATATAAATCGAAGATATGACTCTGTTCCATTAACGACATTTTGGGATAATAATATTAAAAAATAGTGAATTAAATAATCCTTATATGAAAATTGCTCAATAATTATGTTATGTGAAATGAGCTATTTATATTAAAGCATGTAAAAAAACAGACGCACATGGATATGTAATTATGCAAAAAAAATACTTTCAAATACTTGCAATGTAGTAGAAAAATATAATGTTTATAAGATCATATGCAAATATAATTGCGCCATTTTGTAAAAAAATATGTCCGTTTTGATAATGAAGAGTTATGCTTATGAGTTTATGACAGTCCGTGGCGTCAGTAAACTAACACAGGACACCTCTAGTAGATATTATGGAGAGTAATTAGAGGTGAACCACGCAGATGTGCAGGTTGATGTGTGTGGCTCGTTGATGTCTTTTGAACGTGCGACGCGATCATGTTAGAACTAAAAAAATGTTTTTTTTTTTTCTATTTTATTTAACGGCACTATAAAATAATCTGTCAAGAATACTATATTATTTTTACCTGTGTAATAAATATAGTATAGTGTAGTTATTCCCTTGACCTGAAAATAAATTGAAAAAATGTGCAACTTAACACAAATTCTTGCGGGTCAAGATGTAACAATCAAGGAAATCCAAATTATTCGTATTGTTCGTGGGTTTGGAAACCTTGTATCGAAGCACAAATTAAACATTTTGATCAATTACTTTACTAACTATATTTGTAAAACATAGTTACTATTTTAATTTAATAACTATCGTATACATATTTCGTGATATCGATATTTTTATAACTATAGTATATTTTTTACTTTATAGTATATTTCGAGAAAAAAAAAAAGGTTCCAATCCAAAGATAAATTAATTGATGTCAAACTTTAGATTAGGTACTTTACCGCAAAACTTATACCTGAATAAGTGTGTGATACAAACTATTAGAAGAAGCGTCTATTTTTTCTTGGTTATTTATTTGCCATTAGAAGAAAAACTAATCATCTGCCCGCCGCCGCGCGTTTCAACTTCAATACTAATAAAATAATTATATTGTAAATATTTTTCAATTAGTTCTAGCCAAGGGCTATAAAATTGGTTCCAATCAAATGTAATCAATATGCTAGTTAAACTGATTACATTTCAGGACTGGTGGATAAAAGTTTTAGTAAGAATTAAGAGACCAGAAGTTGTCGCTAGACTGAGAAGAGTTCTATTAGATAGATGGATAGTCCTAGAGATAAATTGTAAATATCAGTGGTAGTAAGTAATTATTATTTGTGTGTTATGTGTATAAGTTTCATGTTCTTACATATTTTTATTTCTCTTTTTCTTGTCATACCATATTTAAAATACTATAACCTAATGTACTGACATTAACCGTACATCATCATCAGAGCTTGGAATAGGTAGAGTATATTTGCCTAAACTTCGAGCAGGTAAGTAACATGTGGATAATATCTCCGCATAATAAAATCACGGAATGATTTTTTAGTGCCGAAATAAAGCTATTAAAGCAGAAGAAGGTCGGACGGATCAGCCATCATTCGACTCAACTATTTTGAAGGGAACTAAATGACCCGACACACGCGCCACCATCAGCGTGACATTTGAGTGAGCATGACATACTCTTAACCACTAGGGCATATTCAAGTCAATAAAAGACGTAGGTTCATCATCATCTTCCTGCCCTTGTCCCATTTTATTTGGGGTCGGCGCAACACGTCTCCTTCCTCCATTCTCCTCTGTCATTCGTCATGCTATCATTTACTCCTTTTTCCTTCTCATTTTTCACACAATCCATCCATCTTTTCTTTGGTCTTCCTCCAGCAATGCTATTTAATGCTATCTACTTATGCGAACCTGTCTTTGTGGAGCAGGACCGGCGTTGAGCCAAGCATTATTATCAGCGATACGATCGTCAAATTTGTCATAAGATTGATTACATAGTGTGCGTTTTAAATTTCGTCTCACTCATTTCATGAAAACTTTGTGGAATTTTATTGTAGCATCTTAAACGGTACCCCATGAAAGATAAGTCTACTTAAGCGAGTCTGAAGCCTGGCTGAACTAATTGGTTTCTATTTCTAGTATTATAATTGTGACTTTTACCTTATCTCAATCTTGTTAACATTCGAATAATGCACCGAGCTGCAAATATTGTTATTATTAAGGAACCTATATTATTATTTGTAAACATATTTTAGTGTAGCTATTATGTCACATAAAAATTAAATGCCTTATAAAAATATTGGTAGTATTATATCCGTATTTAATAGTAAACGGTTAAGAGTCGGTCGACGGCGGCGCCGCGGCGGCTTCTACGGCGACATTGTGCAGGGTACGACTGAGTTTGGGCCTACGAGCTGTGTGAGTACGGCACGGATGATGCCCTAAGATTACAGGTATTACTGGAAATTAACACCAACTTTACACATACAGAAAATAATATAGCATTATTTAAGTTGTTTGGTAGAATAATGATGTTTTATAAGATAAAGGACAACTTAAACGTGAAAGAAAGTTGAAAGTTGTACGAGTAACTGTACCTACTTGCGAATCTGTTTAGATTCTTAGGAAACTAGAAAATGTAGAATTTTCAAAACAGGTGTGGGTGAGAATCGTCTATCATTTCATGACGCAGATTTATGAAATCCAGCTTTGTTTTCATCTTGGCGCCGATTTTGTAAATTCTTTTTACTATTAAGATCATTAATTAGTATTCATTGTTATGTGTTACCGTGGGCGTATAAATTTGTTCGTTGTGTTAGAAAATGTTTAACATGAACACATTACGAGTATATTTATATAAACATACTATTACAATCCGTTTAATATTATGTTAATAAATGATAACGTGTTTTTGATATTTTTTTCATGATCGGTAAGATATTGTAGATAGTAGGTTATACCTTAGTAGATGATCATGCAGATCAGCTATGTAAAGGCAGGTATTACAGGAACGTATTTACAAGATGAGGTCACCATTAGCAACGTTCTCGGAACTCCTTAGCAAAGAAAAGGGCGAGATTCGAGTGGATCCAATAGAGTGCACTTAATAAGACATATCTACCGACATAGTTGCAGCAAGGCAGATAGGCAGTTGCTCTATATAAAATACCGGTATTCAGCAGCATCCGGTCAGACTGGAAACTTACCCCAATATAGGGAAAAGTCAGGCAGATGATGATGATGCTGATATAGTCCCAGCAACTTGTTCAGATCGTATTACTGAGGTATTGGCGACTCACCTTCATCTCCACCTTGACAGCCAACACTTTGATCGTTATTATTTGCAGCAGTTCACAAAACAACACATCAGCATGTGCACACCGTCATTGAGTAATCAGCACATGTCGGACAGCGCACGACAGCGGGTGCGCGCGCGCCCGTCCTCCGCGAGACTGCGGCACGACGCGCGCGGCGCGAGGAGGCGGGCCCGGCACGCAGTGCGCGTACTCCAATTGGCCCGCACGCGCCCGCCCCGCCCAGCTCCTCACAGCACGCACGCCCAGCACCGCCATGCCTCCCCCCTTTACCCCCTCACTATGTAAAGGTGTCCGATGGCTAAGTGAAAAAATGCTCCCCACAGAATTAATATTAGGTACGCGTACGCTCGGTAACATATCGCGAACCGGCTCACCGCGTGACGTATCAGATTTCAATTACGAGTTCCTGATTGAAACTACGGCCATCAATATTTTCGACTTTTTATTACTTTTTAAGTGAATCTAATACTTACAGGGGAATTTTGCAAATTTAAGTTAATCGTTGGTATACACAGGTGAGTATCCTGCGAGCGGTTGCCTGGCTGGAGCCGTGAGCCGTGAGCCGTGAGCCGTGAGCCGCGTGCGACCCGGCGGGGCCCCGCCACACTAGAGACAACGTTGTTAAAGTTTATGGGCATTTTATGGCGGCTCTACACAAAGCACCGTCTACCTATCGAGGAAATTGTAAATTATACATGATTTATATTTTATTGAAAGAATGTTTAAACCAGTCAATCAACACTGAACAGATAATATTTGGATACGTTCAGGAGTAATAAATAAAAGTAGCTCCATCAAATATTTGTGAGGGTTCGAAATCACCAGATTGTAAAATGCACTCAATCACTTTGATTTGCCTACGGAATTGTTTAAATAAAACAATTTTTGCCTACAAGAAACCATTCTAAGGCAATGATTGCAATGAATGCTTGTTTTTGGTTAAAAAAAATACAAATGTTAGGTAGGTATAGTACTTTATTAGCTGCTGACCGCGACTTCGTTCGCGTGGACATTTTAATGGGTTTTAGGGGTATGAAAAATAGATGTTAGCCGATTCTCAGACCTACCCGATGCACAGAAAATTTCATACAAATCGGTTAAGCCGTCTCGAAAGAGTTTGGTTATAAACACTGCGACACGAGAATTTTATTATATATTAGAATTAAATAATAACACCTCTTTACTGCACAGGTCTTGAATTATCTCATTTTCGTCTAGAAAAACTAACATCTACATTTGTAGAGATTTCCCAAGTTCTGCGGAATGAATAATTCTGATAGTATCTAGGGACCCCTCGAACTACAGCGTACTACGCGTGTGTATATGTACATATTATGAAAACGAACACAGAATAAATAAGTTATACTAGGTGCAGTTATAATGTGTAGCATGCCTGGAGTGCGGGTTGGTGGTTGATTTGCGAACATACGTATCGGTTTCCTACCAATGTTTTCCGACATACTGTTTAGGTAGCAGAGATCAGTGGTGATAAAATATGTTTTTAATCAACGTGTCCATGCCTGGCTTCGACACCATGATTTACGACTCGATTACACAGAGCCGATGAAATAAATGAAAAGAATATATAGAAATTAAAAGCATTCATCATCAGGGTACTTGAAACGACACAATTTGCCAACTTGTCCAGACGTCGCCGTCGCTTGATTGACACTCAACTGTCGACAGTACTCGACATTGAGCTCCGTTTCAGAGCACGCAACTTCCGACACGCAAGGGCTATATTACCACAACAAGGCATATACTTACAACGATTGTTCTTGGGGTTCCGTACCTCGAAAGGAAAAAACGGAACCCTTATAGGATCACTTTGTTGTCCGTCTGTCTGTCTGTCAAGACCTTTTTTCTCAGGAACGCGTAGAGGTATCAAGCTGGAATTTATATCAAATACTCAAGTCTACTGTCCCTTGGAGCTGTGCAGAAATCAAACTTCTAAGCCAACGAAATCAAAAGATACAGCCGTTTATGCCGCAAATTTCCGCAAATTTTTGACACGTGCAAGGGAATCAAAACCTACAGGGTACTTCCCGTGAACTCAGAATCTTGAGATTTGGTACGAAACAACGTCTTATAGCACAGATAAAGGAAAAATTGCGAAACCTGTAATTATTTATTTACATCATATAATAAAAATATTTTAAATAATTTTAAACTTACTACCCCTTTCCTCATGAACGCGTACGAGTATTACATTGAAATTCATATCAAATACTCAAGTCTGTAATACCTTTCAGCTGTAACAAAATTAAATTTCTGTGTCAACGCAATCAAAAGAAACAGCAATTTAAGCCGCATATTTTCAAACTCGCAACTACTCGCAAGGGTATCAAAACCTAAAGGGTACTTCCAGTAGACCTAGAATCTTGAAATTTGGCATGAAACAATGTTTTATAGCACATAAAGGAAAAATTCCGAAAACCTTAAACTTTTAGTTGCATCACATATTTTTAATTTTTCTCTTCAGTAATTTTAGTTTGTACGGAACCCTCGGTGCGCGAGTCCAACTCGCACTTGGCCAGTTTATTCATAAAGTTACATTCTAGTGTAGAGGTAAGTTTAGATTGACGTCCTTCACATTATAAATGATGTAATATGAAGCAATAGTCAGATTTGAGAAATGGAAGCTAAAAACTTGACGATTCCTCTAAAACTGTTAGGTTACTGTCTCGGTGATTTAGGGTACATTACAAAAGATATTGACACATCTTCTAAAACGGCAATAAATATTGAACTGCCAAAAGCGTAAACTTATTATAAAACGATAAACAAAACTGCCAAGCCTTTGGACCCGACCCAATATGAACAACAAAAATGTTATAATTGACAATATTAAAACAACTCACCATTAACTAAAGCCTCGATAGATTAAAATTTATTTAAAATCAGTGATGTAAGCGGCTCTAACTTCTATACGTGTATGATATCGATGCAATCATTAATCAAGTCACAATCAATGACACTTGATAGAGAAGTCAGACCACAGCTATCTAGATTTGCTCCGATTTCTCTACCTTCAATTAAGTCCGATCAAATTACGCCTGTTATTAAAAATTCAAATCCAATTAAAACCTAGCCCAATTTATAAAATTATTTACCATTATGTAAGCATTCTAATTAATGTTTTTTTTTTTTTCATGACGCCAATCTTTAATACCTGTCATGTGTCAGTGTGTTATTTGATTTTCATTATTTACTAGGGATACTTTTGTAAAAGGCTGAGAGAATCATCTGTTCTGCCCTTTCTCAACTATGTTGCCTCCAGTATGACTGAATGTAGGCCGAAAACCATTAACATGGTTAGCACGATACCCTTTGGTAGGACTGGTTGTCAGACTCTTGGACTTCTAACTATCCCTAATGAAAGCCAAAGATCTAAAACTTCTGCATTGGTTCTACCTTGAACATTAACCCGTGTGGCTGTTATTACTTAGCCACAAGCCCCTCGCTGAGACAATGGCGAATCATAATGATTGCTACAAATTCATATATATCAAAAGTGTCTGTTGGCGTCTCGTCGAGTGTGTGTTAAGTAGATAATGTGGGGGATTAATGCTTGTCACAGTGGCGATGGCGGCGCAATCAGCGCTCTTGTGCCTCCAGTCAGTCGGCGCGGTGCGGCACCCTCGGCAAATGTGCAGAAGGACTAGGTGTGACTCCTTTAGCTGCTTACTATGGCAGGAGCGACGACATCCCTACCCTTATGCTATATCTACCATATGCATAAGATTATATTCGTGTTAGTATGATCAGATTTTCCAGTGATGCTTATACCAAGCCCTAAGAATAAAGACAGTGACAATCTTCTCAGGCAGGCTGAAGACAGCTTTAAACAACTGATTATTAAGTTAAGCGGAGTGCAATTGAAGAGTCGGCCTAGTTAGCCCGATGCGGGATAGAAGCAGTTACTACTACTGCTAGATGTAGACTTGGTACTTCTGCTACCAAAACCTTTGCTTCTATCGCGAGTCGAGTCCATCATTAAACGATTATCGGTGACGAGTGCCGAGTGCGAGTGTGCCGAGTGTCCTCCGGATGCGAGTCTCCTCCCCCAACGACACATTTAATGCGAAAATTACTTAACTGAGCTCTTGTATCACTCACAAACGACGATGTACAGTTTAAAGCGATTGTCGACTCATAAACAGTCAATCTTAGTGGACTTTTGAAACTAACAACGTAAAAAATCTTATCCTATAAGACACAAAATGGCGTGTTAGAAAATATGTTTTAAAGACACTGTTTTCCCAGCATTAGTATTTAATCCTGTGGTAGCAAGCGCTATTGCTGAGCAAGAGATTCGATTCCCAGATCGGGCCAATTTTGTATTCAACTTTCCATCAATAACTTCGCATTAGCAGCCACGGAGTCTGATTATGTGCCCGAGTGATGGCAATATGCTCGACCGCTATTACATGGGACTAAACAGAACTGGTTAAATGAGTGTGAGTGTTCTATTAGATACACTTCTGTCTGAACCTCCGGGTATTACAGGCGTGTTATATCCTAAATGTTAACATTAATGTCTTAGTTAATGTTTTTATTCGTACACTTGTAACCAGTCAGACAGTAGTTGTACGACTATATTGGTCACAATTAAACTTAATAATTACACAATGATAACATTATTGATTATTGTATTTTGTCATAAGTACCTACCTCAAAAATAAATAAAAAATATATAAGTAAACAAAAATTTTTCCCGCATCCCAAAAATAATATCGTATTAATATAATAAATAAAGATTAATATACCAGTCAAAATAATCAGAAAAATAATCAGAAAAATATTTCAAACCCAAACATTTAGAATAGATTTTTACAAAGTGTATTTTTATTTATTTACAACGAATGCGTCGTACTACGCTACCTAAGTAATAGGTACGCACTACCCGGCCTCGGGTACTGCTTATTATGTCATTGATTTCAGACGACCAACTATGTATTTGAGAACTGCAGGGATTCATAGTTAGTAATAGCTTTCGACTTTTTATAGTTATTTCTATAAAAAACTACTCTACTTAGCAATGAAACGCGAAAAGTGTAGAAAGCATTGCTTGTAGATTTTAATACCTATGTGAAGATATTAAGTAGGTACTATCAACTAACTGGGTATCGGACAACGGTAAGGACTGTCCTTACTTGCAGCGTTAAAACAGTTAAAAACTTTCTATTCCATGGGCCCTACCAAGGAATAGAAAGTTTTTAACTGTTTTTGTCTTATTCCTATTGGTAAGATAAGATAAGATATTTTATTTGTACATAAGAAAAAAAAAACATGATACATTATACATGGTCGAAAAACGGTGGTCAAACATCTGGGATCATTAACGGAGCCTAAGTATTTTTTAAAACAAAAGATATTTTAAAAAAAGGATTGTGTGGTTTTATGAAACCACTGTAAAACTGAAACTTTTTTTCACACTATAGACATTTAACTAAAAATGTTTGGAATAATATTCCATTAAGGGTATAAAACGCGGAGTAGGGATAAATTGAAAGGCGCCCTGATGAGCGCCTTTCACTTTATCCCTACTCCGCGGCCGAGCGTCACGCGACATGCATGTCGCACACACAGACGAAAAAGTTTGAGACGATGTAATAAAAGTTTCACTTTAAAAAGGGTCACGTATTTTTTTATTTTTGTTTTACTACTATTGGTTCGCAAACTATTTGTGCAGACCAATAGGAGTAAGGGTATTAAACAGATGTGGTCATCGGGCCACGGGATTTTGTTTGAAAAGAGTGCCTATTCTCACTTTCCCGATCTACTCTAATTAGCAATGAAACTAGGTCAACCGAAAAGTAATTTATTTTTCCAATTATTGCGATTACCGTCAGAGCTGCTGCCAGCTAGGTGCAGGAAACTCTAAACTTTATTTAGTTATTTATATATTTAGGGACATAAAACAGTTACATGCTACAGAATACAAAAAAATCTTAAAAGCTAAAGTTAGCAGGCATGCAACCCACACCCATATCCACATATTAACAAAAGGATAACAGACATGACTATGGTAGACAGCCGATTTTACAGAATACAGAGCGTTATGTGATGGCTGTCTTTAGTGCGTAACAAATAAATTAAATTATTTTCCATTTAAATACAATATTATCAATTAAAAATTATATCAATTCCATTAAATGATTGGTACAATTCAATTTAGTTCCATAAAGTTGAGTTAAATATATTTCAAATCGAAATAATTCAAATCAGTTCCGTAAAAATTCAAATCAGTTCAAAATAATGCAATTAAAAATAATTCAAAATAAAATTTATAATTATTCAATAAAATCAGTTCTTTCTGCTTACAACTTTTTTGACAGAGAGATCTATAGCCTTTTTTTAAAACATCTGGTTGGATAGAGTAAATATGTCAAGCTCCATAAAGTGGGTGTTGTATGACTCAACAAGGCGACGAAGAGGTGCGCGCACTCCAGCGTTAGTTTTGCACATGTCTGTATGGAACAGTCGAGGTACGCGCACCCTCCGTTGAACCACAGTTCTGGGTACTCTATAACATAACTGATTACTGAGTTCAATACAGTCGAATTAATTGTTACATATGCCATGTAATGTCATTGCACCCAGAAGCAGTCTCCTGGACTCCAAACTCAGAACGCTGTATCGCTGCAGTTATATAAATCATATAATGTTCCATGTGTGAGCTCTACAGGTAGGATTTTAAAAAAAAAAGCTTATAATAAAGTTGGAAAGAATTGCTAGTCTCTTAACTCTGAGAGATATGTATCCTTAGGTCTCTTTGGTATACTATGTTATGTCATGTTATGTCTCTATTTGGTATAGATATAGATGTTTTAAAATAGAAGAATATAAAATTACTTGATTATTGCTTGCTGGTTCGGAAATTATTCGAATTTTCGGTCCTGGTCACGTCTATCTGTATGCCAAAATCAGTTCAGGCGTGAAAAAGTTAAAACTTAAAACCTAATTACTTTCGCACTCATTACGTTGGTTTGGATTTTAAAGCAATCGAGTTCTATGCAAGCTGTATTATTTACCAGACCCAGTAAACGCTGCTCATTGTACAGAAACGCGGAGTAACGCACTGAATACCAAGCAGGAATTATCTCCGTAAAATATTCAATGAACTTGTTACAATTCCGTATTCTGCCCGGGGCCGGCCCGTCAATTATCCGGCTTTCAGAGCGATATCCGGGGCCGCGTCCGGCGACCGGCGCAGTTTTAATTTGACACTTGCGTTTTTTTCGCGTCAACGGAAGGATCCGATTCCGATGTAACTGCGAGAGTCGCTGAATATCAATATGATTGGAGCTATTATGGAATGAACTCAAGTGCCGTTTTTGTGAGGGAGAATATCGCATCTAATGTTTGGAAAAGATGGCGTCTTATTTTAAGTGATTTCTTATCTATCGGTATCGACATGTAGTGCAGTTAGATTGTATGAATTTGACATTTATTTTGGCTGGACTGTCTCGTTGGTCTGTCAGCATGGGTTACTGCTGGACATAAGGTTTTGGAGTCGGTTTTAGTGTCTAGCAGAGGGATTTTCCCGGATTTTTGTGTTCAGTTCATGAGAACAGGGAAACTCTTCGAGGATTACAGGCGAAATGGTAGGTTATGTAAAGTATATATTTTACCTCCAAAGTCATTTCATATTTCAAAAAAATCTAACAAGGTTCACCCCAACGAGTTCACGGACTCCAGTTAGAATCCTAACTAATATTATAAATGCGAAAGTATGTTTGTTTGTTACCTTTTCACGACTAAACGGCTGATCGGATCTTAATGAAATTTGGCAAGAAGATAGATTTCAACCTCAGGAAGGACATAGGCTATATATAATCACGCTACGACCAATAGGAGCGGAGCAGCAATGAAAAAAGTTGCGAAAACGGGGAAAATGTGACGCAGACGCAGTTGGGCGGGACAGCTAATCCATACTAATATTATAAATGCGAAAGTCACTCTGTTTGTTTTTTTGTATGTTTGTTTGTTTGTTACCTTTTCACGACTAAACGGCTGATCGGATCTTAACGAAATTTGGCAAGAAGATAGATTTTAACCTATGGAAGGACATAGGCTATATATCATTACGCTACGACCAATAGGAGCGGAACAGCAATTTTGACGCAGACGAAGTTGCGCGAGACAGCTAGCAGTACAATAAAATACATCAGAAATAAAACAACTAGAAACTCAATCGTATCAAACTAATCAGTTTCGATTGTAAACCGCCATTGTTATGAGGTCACATGTTATCATCTCAAATATATCGCTACCACCTGCTCCTGAGAGTATAGTCAACCACTATGATCTGCGACAAAAACCCTTACTGCGAAGACATAAAGGCGCTTTTAATAGTACAATGAGTGTACGGTTGGTTGTATCAGATCCTTATCTTAAGTTTTTCTATTGATGATGACAAACACAATCATAATCACGACAATTACTTACTTTTAATATTGCAACTGAGCTTGCAGGTGCAAACAGTACAATCTGATTTGAATCTGCATTGTTGTAATTAGTTTGGGTTAGTTTAATAATGTCTGAGGGGTAAGGCACAGATGTACTAAAGTGCGCTAAGCATACTAACTGTGACCAATGTAACTAATAAGAAAATATCTTTTTGTAATTGGAAACTTTTGCAAGAAAACGAATGTCATTCCGTTCGAATATGATAATGAAATAGTGCAAGATAAGTGACTCAGCGCACTGGGAATTTACCCATCGATACGTTTACTCGTTTCAAAGCAAATGAACAAATCCTTTGCTTTTTAATTCATTGTTTAATTTAAAAGAAAGGGTCGGTTCCAATGTTTGCCAACAAGTGTTACATGTGCAAACAGTGCTATAGTTTGCGTTCGAGATTACTCCCCTGTTCGAACATGTCGTGTGACGTGAACACCAAAACATAGATGGATTTAATTATAACTGTGTACGTCAATATTTGGGCTTTGGTGTATGGAGCTGGCGTCTCTCCGGGGACAGACGAGGAGATCTGAGTGGCTGTGACTAACGTGCTTGCCGGCCTTTGCATTTCTCAGTCTTCGCTAAACTACGACTCTACGAGTACATTTACCTATATTCCCTCAAAAAAAAACTGCGATAAGGATGAAAGAAAAGTGTTATGGTTTTACATACCTTCCCCTCTACCGATAAGCTAAATAATATCCATCATATTGAAACTTGTAGTAAAACTAAAAATAAACTTCGAAAGCAACTTCTACTTGTCTAGTTCCTGTTACATTTTTCACAGTCGATAAGCAGCTAAATAAGTAGTTCTCTAGGAAGCTGTTGAAATATTCTATTGATACTTAAGGTCAATAGGACTTTGACAGTCTGCTGAAATGATTAACACTTATATGTAGACAAAACCGAGCTTGCTCACTTGAAGCGGTGCGTCGCGCGGAGCATTGGTCGGTGTATCCGGAGCGGGACGTCGAGCCCGACATTAACGACGTTTAGCGCCACAGTGGGGGTCAGCAGTCAGCTGCAAATCGACCCATTTTATTTTATTACACTTTTGGCTATTTCCTTTTTTTCTTGCTGAGGTTGAAGAAAAATAAATAATCTGTGTGATTTTGTATTCCAAAACCGATGGAAGCTATATTATCAGTATTTATCAGTGACGAGTGGACAATAACTTTTGGGCACTGTTTGACATGTTAAATGTATATAATTATTTCAAAATAAAAAAAAGGTCACTCATTCATCACGAAATATCGAAAACCGCTTGACGTATAAAGATGAATTTGAGCATGGAGATAGTTTACAGTTAGTAGATGTCCACTAAGAACGGATTTTGCGACAGGGCCGGATTAAGGAGGCCTGAAAGTCCTGATTATTCATTTTGTACTATGTACCAGTAATTTAACAAGTCTAGAGTTTATAGTAGGAGACATTAGCTAAGAAATAATTTATGTGCCGCCTAGAGTAAGGGCTCTCGCAAGCTCATATTATGAAATCCTTGGCTTTCTGTACCTAAATTTAAATTGATAAAGAGATAGAATATAGTGAAGGCATGTCAGATAGGAACAGATTTTACGACAGGGCCGGTTTATATAATCGCTTTTGAAACCCTATGTGTTCAAAAACTTCATCGTAAGTACTTCATGTATTTGTAACCACGCGGACGAAGTCGCGTGCAATAGCTAAATGTTTATAATTTTGAAATACAATATTGCACGTATTGTAGAATGGTAGAATAAATGAAAGTCAAAGGATTGGTACAGGTACTAGATATAGTTAGGTCTCGCTCTTTGTCTTGTTTTTCACAAATCCAGAATACTACTAAAGCAAGCTCTAAGGACAGCATCGGATTCCTTTCGACATTTGGCGCATCAAATTGCACCGTTTGATCAGCCCTTTGTGCGCCTTAAGACTATTAGGACAATGAGATTACACGGCAGGCGCGCGCGCATCCGACCGGAGCAATGCGATTACAACGACACCCGCTCCCGCCCCTCGCATTTTCCCCCGCTGGCGCCCCAAAACACGGCAACCCCTATTTTTTGATCTGTAACTGGATTTCGCCCAGAGACCGATTGAGGAGCGCTAAAATGTGTACTCACAGTGACCTCACGGTATTCAATGATTTGTTTTGATCAAATGTGAAATATAATATTTCAAGTTTCAACCGTATTAAAGTAGGTAAGTACTGTGTTAAAATAGGTAAGTTTATTAAGTCAGAATAAATACCATACAACTTCCACCAAATTAATAAAAAATAGAAATTATCTGCCAAGCCATTTTCCAACTATGTTGGGGTCCGCTTCCAGTCTGACCGGATGCAGCTGAATACCAGTATTTTACATGGAGCGACTACTAATTTGATCTGACTTCCACAACCCAGTTAGTGGCAAGGTAATACGATACCCCCTGGTAGACCTGGTTGACGGACTATACATTTAAAAATAAATTAATTTTTTGTGAAACATTTTAGCGCCCAACAACCGTTTTTTAATTGTTCTTAAACTGTAAGCTGTATTCTTTACCACGTCAGCAATAGGGTATATTTTGGCGTGGCTCCCCTCGAGTGTGGGGTGTGAATGTGGTAGTCCCGCAGGACTTGTTAGTGTGTTGCCAGCAGTTTGCGACAATCGCCGTGTTATTGTTTCTAATATGATATCCCCCAGGACCGATCGCTCCTCCAGGGAGTTCTATCAATCTTGTTGCTATTTTCCCTAGAAAGGCAGAGAACACGGAAAATAAAAATGACACGGTAACTTTAATATTGAAAACACATTTGTCTACTTTGAACCTACATCACAAAAAACAATGCTTGTTCGAAACCGTGTTGAAAATACTCATGATTAAGACTTTTCTAGTTGGTTGTCATATACTTTTACAAGCCAAAATGATTTTTTCAGGTGATCTTTTGTTTTTTTGGACGGTCACCAAAAAAACACGTACGTATTCATTTCCCTAAATTCCCCGTGGGAACAAATTTGAGAATAAGAAGTATCTCTAATCACAATCTATTGATCAGATACGATTATTCTCCTTATCCTACCGCTATTAAAGCATCAAAAATTTATGACCCTCGGGCTGCCTCATCAAAGAGTGACAAAATAGGTAGTTACGTTTCCGAGTCACCAAACCGTCGCACACGCATTAGCGGCACGCGCTTCGCGTTACGTAACAGGCCTGCGCCCGCGCCACTGCGTCGCGTGAGACCACACGCGACAACCCTGTACGGTTCATTGATCACCAATAGCTACCACACAAAGACATCTAAATACACACACGAAAGACAAAGTGTACAATATCGAAACGCACTTGCAATAACTAAATGGTTGTGTAACGTGTCAAACTAGGCCATTATGCCATTTTGCTAAATTTCCTCAACGAGACACGGGATTTCAGCTTTTCTATGATATCTCACTAAATACTGGTAAAGCCTCACCGTGCTGTCCGATATTCTAGAACTACCATTCATGTAACGAAGTGTGTCTGGCAGGCCCCTCTGTCTCTATTACATTAGTTCGTTGCTGATTCTGCTTGAGAAGACAAGCAATGTAGTCATTACAATTACCGTCTAGATTTTGCAAAATGTACTCCGTATAGTTAACCATTTCGTGCTGTATCAATCTCACCACTGCAAACTCCAATGTCCAAATTGAATTTGCAGCATTCAAAGCAAAGTGTTCCACGTAATTCCATCTCGCGTATCGATCATCCAAACTTATTCGCGTCACGTCGCCGCCGTCTGTGATACTGGCATAGACATTGCGAAAAACGCTACAGTTTCAGCGACCAGCGAGAGGAGGGAGAGTGCGGGGTGCGCGGGAGGGGCGCTGAGAGAGGGAGGCTC
The DNA here is from genome assembly GCA_963082945.1 of Cerastis leucographa. Lineage (NCBI taxonomy): Eukaryota > Metazoa > Arthropoda > Insecta > Lepidoptera > Noctuidae > Cerastis > Cerastis leucographa. The sequence continues at coordinate 30,724,591 of OY720378.1, forward strand.
GAGATTAGATTACCTGCCCCCGTGGGCTGCAAACACTTCGTTACCGGCGGCGCGGCGTAACGAACTCGCTACCAAGCAACTTGCACACCCGCCAGCCACCCGGCCTTTATTTATTATAGACTAGTTTGAATTCTGGTTTGGTATTCAGCGAACTGGCGACTGTCCACAGTGTCCACTGCCAGAAGTTTGTGGCATGTCGGCAATTGTGGCATCCTGCCACTTTCTGCGCGTCTGCCATGATTATTTTTGTAACTGACGACGGCACTTCTCTAACTTAAGCAAAGCTTAATATAACGTGCTAAACTATTTTGGAAATAGCGAGTCCTCTATCCTTCTATCACAAGTACCCATATTCTGTTCACAGGCTAAGCCCTATTATCATTATATCATCAATCACTATTACAGCTACGACTATTATACGAAGAAGATAGAACGAACTGGATCATTGAGGATTAGAAAGAAGTAGCACAGAATCGTGACCGTTGGAAGAAATGGAGGAAGCCGTTTGCCCAGCATTGGGATAGTATGGACTAGCTTTAACTTAATATTAATACAATTACAGCTACTGTTGTGAGACTGTTGTACAGTGTACGTTGAGTCAATAAATCTCGATGGTGTCATCATCCGCCTGCCAAAACTAGCCTTTGCCCAGCAGTCGAATGACGCAGGCTAACAGTATTAGTTTATACATTCAGGGTTGTCTGTCAGGGAAATGATGAAGATAACATTTTTTTTTTTCATAATTATCCATGTTTATTCATAGCTTGATCTCTTTAATTTTTGACTTACGAATGGAAATAAAGACATAATTATTTATTAAATATAGACAGCTAGGAAGGGTCGCTACAGACCGAGGAGATGGCAGGACGCCTTCTTTGTGTTGAGAAGAAGCAGGACATTGAGAGAAGTGAAAGAAATGGCTGAGGCCATTATCTAGGAGTGGATCAATACAATTAGAATAATTAATTTTTTTTTTTTTTTAATTGATTCTTCACGCGTTTTGGTTACGCGTGAAGTGATATTAGATCATTAGCGATTGTTTTATTAATTATAATCTCTTGATTTCAATTATTATCGGGATGATTCTGTATAATGATTAAGATATCAATGATATAAATGATATCAATGATATTAATGTGTTAAAAGTTCTGGAAAAAAAAGTACTTATTCAAGTATTTTTCACGCAGGAGCACGGTATTACTGGTGCTAAAGAGTTGTCGCTTGTATTCTCGCTAATCAACACTATTTCGTAGAATACTATCTTGGCGAAATGTAAGCCTCTCCAGGAGTCACTACTATAAGTAAATTATATTTGAACGATTCCAACATTCAGGTCTGTCACTCGCTATCAAATGAAGGTCCTATCATAAAGAGTTTGAGCTGCTTAAGTCAACAACCCCGGACTAAATATACCTACGCCGGGGAAGATTTATGTCATTGACCAAATAACGATAGCAAAATAACCCTCATTGAGATGAATAGCCGATTATCCATCGAGTTGATCTCTAATTCATATCGCAGATAGCTCCTTGATTGAGCCCATTAATTTACTACTGAGAGATTCAATAAAGCGTAAGGCTACACGCTGTAATGATGACAAATAAACGGACGTCGCCAGGAGCCAGAGTATGTAACGTCTACGAGCCCCGAGCTCCGCGCCCCGCACCCCGCGCCCCGCACCCCGCTCGCGGCTATACTGAATACATTTGAATAACACAGCGCGTAATGAGGCGCCAACGCGCCACCGAGCGCTGATGAGCGGGAATCGAACCCCGGACCTAACTAAACAATTGTCATTCATTCAGCCGAGAGCCAATTCTGTAATCCTTTTGAATAATAATTCCTTTTGGTATTCCGTGCGCGGCAATCATGGCGTGGCTCTGTGCGCGTCCGTGCACCAGTAGCTGCTCAATATTAACATAAATCCTTTAGCTTTCATTAGGCAAATCATTATTTGTCGCTGATTGCGACTTGCGACCGATTACTGGTAAAATATAGTACATAGAAGATATTTTGTTGAGACACGGCCCTTTGATTCACGTAAGAAATAGGTACTTCTCCTTCGAAGTACTACTTAGTAATTAGCAAAACCGGGCATCTGTCGAGTAGATGCTGACGGTTAGCTTTTCCAAAGCTTTAGTAGGACTTTCTTCCAGCTATCGATTATAGTTTGGTAAGGTGAGCCGTCCAGCCTCCCATTGGCTACGATCAGCCGTCACCAAGGTACGGCGGAGAGGTAGTGGTGGGGTGGTGGGGGTGCTGGTGTTTACACACGGCGCGCTTTATTCGGCCGGCGTCGTAAATAACGCGGCCAGCGCCGACAGATATATGGAGCCTCGTATTTATTGCTATTTGTTCGCGGGTACAGTCCGCATATGCTCGATGAGAGGACCAACAATATATCGAAGCAATGATGCCATTGCAAGGATACGGTGTTCTCACTTATATGTACATACTAGCTTCTGCCCGCGGAATCACCCGGGTGGAGTTCGGCAATTGCCCACGAGTGCGTTACCCCCGCAAAATTCTATTAAAAATAGTCATTTAAATGTAATAGTTGTTGCTTCGCTCCTTTCATACAATATAATAGTTGTTGCTTCGCTCGCGCGTAAGTGTAAGTATAGGATAAACAGTTGTGTAACAGTCTGTGATTTTCAAAGTAAAATACCACAGAATTCATTCTGTTTAGAAAAAAGTATATTACGGCGATTTTTTTTATTTTAGATTGTTAGTGACCTAAATGGGTTGAAATCAAATTTATTTTATACAATATGTTTTCCGAGCTACGATGCCGTAGCTCAAATGCCCCGGTCATCCATCCACGCCTTTCGATATAGTTAGTGGTGTAAATGAGCCAGAGAATATTGAGACACTGTGTATTTTAGTTTTATTATTTGCACCTAGAAAATGAGGTCAAAATGAACATCCAATAGGGCGCCAAAAAAAATCTCATTATGTTTTCAGCGACCCGGAAAACCACGAAAACGATACCCATGAATTAGGTTCCTTCATGGGTGTCGTTATTCGTCGTCGTATTCACAGAAAATATTCCTCGGCGCCATCTTGGATTTTCATTTGCCTTTTGTCGTCTGAGGGGTGGATATTTGAAAACGTTCAAATACGTGTTTATCAATTCAAAAAAGAAACACAAATAGTAATCTTCAAGCTGATCAGATCATTTTTGTTTTACTAGTTGTTTCACCCCTTTTCTTCCTTTTGGAGTTGTTTTTACCAAAAATATTCCCAAACATATATGTATTCATTTATTTTTGCTCAGAAACTTCAATATTTAATTTCATTCTTATTACTTCAAAAATGACGGATTCCGCACATAAACTTTCAAACACTATCTCACCCTCCTAGGGGGTAGATTCTCAAAAACGTTAAAGTATATATTTATTTCTAACCAGAAGGTTGTATATCAAATTTCATGCTTCTAACTACAAACGACCGATTTCCATACAATCGTTTGTCCCTTGTTTTACCCCTTTAGGGGTGGAATTTCGAAAAACCCTTCTTCTAATAAAGGAAACTTCTGTGCAAAGTTTTAGCTTTCTAGGTCCAAGGGTTTGGGCTGGGCGTACATAGATAGCTGATTTATTTATATAAATGAAGGTAGCTCAAAACCACTGAGACAAACGACCTTCTGTTGCATTGCATGACAACGTCGCCTGTCAATAATAGAACACGATAGACACCGCGAACATGCGATGCTCTTGTACGTAGTTTACTGTGACAGCTCTAAGTCTAGGTAACAAGTATTTTCCTAGGTTTTTCAGTGTAGTCCTTTGCCTATATTTACCGACATATTGCAATACTATCTCACCTTTCAACAAAAACTTAAAGTCAACCTGGTTTCCACTCGCAGCAAAGGCCGTTTCTTCCCGACGGTACCGCACAGCCTACACACATCGTTTCTGAATGAGAAGGTTTTTTCGAGCGGCAGCTCCGTCCGGCCGCATTAAACCACTTCATTGTAATACTTAGATATTTAGTAGTTGTACAGCGAATAAATTACCTTCATAATGAAAGCCAGTTTTTTCAACAACATCCGACAACATTTTAAGCTGTTATCAACGCCCGGCCGCTGAGTTATGACCGCGAAACGGATCGCAGCCCGCCGTCGCGCTTTTTGCAGTTTGCTCATAATCAAATTTTGATTTACTGCGGCCTGAGTTATTAAAATCCTTTTAGTTCTGCCTGGGGTCGGGCAAGCGATGAGGCGAGGGCCTCGCCATTCGGAACTCTATATGCGGTGTCACAATGTAACGTAATTGAAAAACAGTCCGGGATACGCAGCGGTATCAGGGATGTAAATCAAGGTGGGCTTAAATTCCTAAAATCGGTATGCGGTTGTAAATCGTGCGCGGGAGTAGTGTGGCGGAGCGGCGGCGGGACTGGCCGGGCAGGGGGGGCGCGGGCGGCGTGTCAGATCGCGATCAGCTAAATCATGCTTATTGGTAACGAAGCGTAGCGGGCGCGTGCGCGTGCGCTCGACCACGTCAGGCCACGCTGGACCACACTGGGCCAGCCGACACCATACCGCACACTTAATTGTCACTTGTCACCTTGTAAGCGAGCGAATACTGCGTACCTACCTACATACATTCATCTCCGAAGAAACTTTTATAACAGTCGCATTGCTCATGACTAATCTTTTACTTTATCAACTCTTTGACACTACTAAAGGATTGTACATCATTCTACTGAAAGGAATAATCAGCTGCGAGCCGCTGTCAGCTGCGGTGTGATTGTGCGCAGGTCGTCAGCGGCCATCTCGGAGACGTAGCGCTGCTGCGACAATGGATCGCTAGTCCACCACTCGCCACTCAGCAGGAACGCGGGAATGTTCCGATAACGCTCCGGTAATATTGCCGTAATGCGGTCATAACAATAAACACTCTACCACGAACTCTGCTTTGTGATCAATGCAAGTATAATTCTATCTATTCGATTATAAAGGCCACTCGCAACTATATGCTGAAGATTAATGTAATTTAAAGTAAGCACCTATATCAAATATGGCCGCATCAAAAACAAACAGATCCTAAGACATTAAAAATCATAATAAAATAAAATATGAGCTAAATTTTGCTCCCGACTATGATTGCGTGGACTTCGGAAATTACACTTCCGAGATAAAATTATCCAACTCGGTGCTTCGTAGACGCGTCATAAGAGGCTCGTAGACATGCCGTAAATGTGTCGTAGCATAGTTGTAGATATGACTGTTGTAGCAGAGTCGTAGAAGTGACGTAGCAATCTCGTTGACGTGCCGTAGCAGAGTCATAGACCATTCGTAGCAATGTACTAACAAATCTTTCTCAGGCCTTCCTTCCTGTACTAACAAACCTTCCTCGTTTGATGTACTAACAAATCTTCCTCAGGCCCAACATAGGGTGTAATGTATATTAATTAGCAACTCATTAGATAATCCATTTATAAATAGTAGCCTGTCCTGTCGTCCTATAATTTTGATGCTCGCACAATAACAAGGTGCATTTGAAAACAAACGTCGCAATCAAGTAATAAATTGCGTTAGTAGTTACCGGCGAAACGCGGGGCCGAAAGCCGAGAGCCGAGGCCGAAAGCTGTGCGCGAGGGGACCAAGGAGGCCTATTTATCGAATTACGACTGTGTAATCACCGCTCATAGTACTACACAGCAATTGTGATGAACTTTACCCAACCTACTTGATACTTGAACGATTTTTGTTTGGATGATTTTAAGCACCTTTTTGCTCTTTTGATTGCCTAATTTTGTTTTACGTGTAGTAAGTCTTCAAATTACCCCTCCCGCTCTGGGCGGAGTGGAAGGGAGAGTCAGACTTGTACAGACTAAAACCCATCCATGTTCCTTCTTAGCCCTTTTTGTTCCAGGGCCACGGTATCTCTTTCGAACAGTCCCGCAGCCCCGGCAGGCATCTGCCCTCTCAGGCTTCTTCCGATTTGCTCATCGACACGGCCTATCATAAGACGGACGGACGGTGAGCTACCCCATTACTCACCGTTCACACCGCCCGCGCCTACGGTGACCCCTGGCCACGGGGCGGCTGGGACGTAAGGCTCTCTCCCTCTCACAGTTCGCCACCTCCATTGCTAGCATGACTGCTTCGCAGAAGGAGGCGACGGCTTCTCATTCCCTCTCGCTCCAGACCATGGATTGAACCAGGGCCGGACGCGAGAGGTCGCCGCTGCCAACTGCCGCTAAAAGGAAACGGCGGTGCTCAGACCAAGCGGAGCAGAGCTCCATGGTGTGCTCCACCGTGTCCTCTGGGTGATCCTCGCAGTGGTGACACCCGGGCGTTTCTCCCGCCCGATTCGGTGCAGGAACCTCCCGAAAAAACCGTGTTCGGTGAGGACCTGAGTCAGGCGGAAGGTTAGGGCGCCGTGGCGCCTCTCCAGCCACTTCTCAAAGAGGCCATTATCGCCACTATTGTGGCGTGCCCTACCTGTCTTTTGATTACCTGCCGTCAAACATCAAGTGGTTGATTGTCCCGTACATAAAGGATATGTTATCTACTTTGGTAAGTGTAGTACCTGATCGTATTAGAATAGAATTGAAACATAACGGTGATTGTACGGAATTGTTGATCGTTTGCATAGAACGTAATTGCGCCAATCGCTCAAACCGACCAATATTTAACCAGTTTTATGATCCTTAACCGTGACTTTAATACTTGAATCAAATGCTCAAGTAGCAATAAAAGTAAAACTATCAAGACTGCCTCCCCCGCGCTGTTAACGCTAGGGGTGAACATAATAGAGTGAAGTGACGCGTGCCACATGTAATAACAAGTGAACAGGACAGCCCTGTCACAAGTGACTCGCTTAATGATCCCCCGCCGACTGCCGAGTCGCCGAAACCACCACACATTACTATTGTACCTACAGATCACTACAACCTAAGAAAATGATACGATCAAAGGCAATCAGTGAAAATAATAGCAGTTTGATAAAGTAATTGACGATACAACTCAACAAAAGGGGAATTATTTGCCATGCTACAAGTTACGATGGGCTTTAGGATCCAGGCAAATGATAAAAGCATAATGTTACTCCATAGCGTCGATAGATGGTTACATGAGCTTATTATCTCCACCCAAAAGGGTTAATCCGAATATTACTACTCTCTAATATACACTTTCACAATAAAAAGTCTAATGTACCTAACCATTAAACCTCTGTTACAGGTCAATCAACGCGCATCCAACGCGCCGAACATCATAAAAACCTATAAAACACTAATTAACATATTGATTGTTACAAAACGTACCATCAGAATAGAAAATAAAACATTAGAAAACTTCAAATCCGTATTAATGGACCGAGAACAGGTAAACATACCTTTTTGGGAAGATGTTTTAAACAAGGAAATGTTTATGTAGTAGGCTGTGTGTTACAAATAGAAGAGTTTTGAATTGTTGATGTCTGTTTTGAGCACAATAGGCGGATGATTTGCGGTGCGAGGATGCGTCCCGCAGCCCGTGGACCCCGCGGGGCCCGCGGACCCCGTGGCCTAACAACGTTTGTAACTGCAAACATTGACATGCGGGCTCGACAACTCGCGCGCCCGACGCGGATAAAAACACTAAGCCCTCTGCCCTCCGCCCTCCGGATTGAACCACGCTTTGAACTTATGGTAATCTCATGTTTTGTGAACGGGCGAAGATGTTTACTTACGTAAATAAAGTTTTATCAGTTCACACTTCTACTGGCCTGGAGATTTCTGTCGTTTTCGTAATAAATCACAAAAACAAACTTAGCAAAATGATAGGAGAGGCAACTATTATAGAAAAGTGGATAGCAAGTTTGTTAATGACACATACAATACTTATACGGCTACTTAATACGTGATAAGGGATAATGATATTATCGTCGATCAATAATTCATATTTTACCAAGGCAGTGGAAGTTCCGGGAAAAGCTGTAAGCTATGTTCACATTACAGACACATGGCTTAACAGAAATATGGATACAGATTTAATTAATCTACACATCATTATGTAGTTTAAACATTAAATACACACGTGATGAGCTGGCTACTTGTCAATAAAACGTTGTAACAAGTGATGCAATGCAGTAAGGATTGTACCTATCTTCTACGTGTCTCTGAAATCGAAAGGTTTTCAATAATTGACTAACAAAGACATGGGAAAAAAGTTACATCTGTCTAAAAATGATAAAACGTCCACACATAAAGGGATAAAAGAACCCCACAGAAGTCATAAGCTCATTATGAATAGCTGAACAAGTGCTGACAATAAAGTTGTAACAGCTCTCTTTGACTACAGCCCCAATGATTGTCACAACATTGATCTTCAAAGTAGTGTTGGGCGTAGCAATAATTGTGTTAAAAAGGTAGGCGTATTCAGGAAGGAAGCGGTGGACGGGCGCACGCGTGCCGCCCATTGTGTGCGCACGTCGCGCGTCGCACGTGCGCGCCGCGTCGGCCCTAATCGCGCGCGCTTCATGCAGCCCCCGCACCCTAATTGAAAACTAATCAGAGTATGCTCACTGAGGCCGCTTCTTCGTGCCAAAGAAGATCAAGGCGTTTTTGTTTGTCAATAATCAGAGTTGAGATCAACTGTATCTCTTAATTATAGAAGAAACTACAAGTCTATCAAAATTTTTTTTCATGAAGACATTACATGGGTTTCACCTCACAAAAGACTAGGCGAATAATCTGAGTTCTAGCCAACCTTTGGTAATTAGATAGGCACCATAAAAGAAGTAGAATACAATACATTGTTCGACATGGTTGGGGTCGGCTACCAATCTAACTGAATGCTGCTGAATACATTTTTAGCGACTGCCTATCTGACATCCACACACAACCCAGTTAGAGCTGGATAATACAAATAAAGGGGTATTTGTCAAGTAAGACTGATTGTTTGCTTTTTCTGTTTCGGGCCACTGACCACATGTAACGACTGTACATTGTATTTCGAATTTACTCATGACGTATGAATCATTTCACCATTCCACACATTTTAAACTAAGTATTACTTAGAAACAGAATATTTGCCGAAGTGGTAAGGTGTTATGCGGATTGCAGGAAATTATTTCAAATGGATTTCTGTACATCGAAGTCAAAATCTTGATATGGACACATGTCTTTACAATGGCCGCATTGTGTCCTCAACGTCTGTAATTGGTGAAGAGGCAAGTTTCCGAGGTGAGCCTCTCAGCGGAGGAATGCCGACCTCTGACCAGCGACCAGCGGAGTCGGCGACCACCACCGCCTCGCCACCAAGGAACCGCAAAAAGTCCGGATGAGGTATCTCAACAATGCTAACATTCAGTGTTTATTACATTACGTACAGTTCAATATCTACTGGTTCATCAATTAAACTCAGTAATGAGGCATAGGCTTCTAGACGAAAAAAAAGCCTGATTATTCGTATTTTTAAGTTAAGGATAAGTTACACTGCACGACTCGTGCAGTAGGTAATACGACAAGCTTTAAAATCGATTGGCACTTGTGTAGTAGGCTCAAAGGTGTAACTTATCCTAAACTTGAAAATACGAATAATCGGGCTATTTTTCTTCATCGGCACGACATATGCCTTTAGGTAGCCTCGGTCAATAAATACATTTTGTAACCGCTAATAGAATGTATCTCTGCCTAGGTGTACTTAATCAAAATATCATTACCAAAATATTTTATTTTGACATAGGCCTACATGGGCGCTACGCGCTAAAACGTCGACAAAAGGTGCTTGGTTCGGGCAGGTCGTTTCCTATGGAGAAGAACCGGCAAGAAACTCCAAGGTACCTCTTTTATAATCAGTTGGTTTTACAATATTTCTACGTTAGGTACAGCATTAGTAGGTACTTAAGTATGACATCGTAGGCCCGACCGTTGCTTAATGTCCACACATTCGGTAAATACAAAAAGAGTCGTACAACAACAACAAAAAAGAAAATATTACGAAAAGACTGAATTAAACAAGTGACACAACTGTTGTCATCCGTGCTGTAACTATTCTAAACAAAAGGTGTAATGATTTAAAAACTGATTAGAAGGAATGTATGAGTTTGAGACATTCACACATTTGCCAACTCTCTTACTTAAGCCAAATAATGAGGGTGGAATACTTCAATAATTTTCTATATGTCACAACATTTTTTTACACTATCTACGATCAAAAACTCGTCACAGATCACAAGGAGTGCCTCGTCCCACTAGTTCGTTCCTCCAGGGCTCCGGCGGCGAGTGCAGAGCCGATGTCCACTCGACCCACTAACAGATATTGACGGGCATCAAAGCAGCGCGTCACAGCCTCTCCATATATCATCCTCAGTTGCGGCGATACCAGCCTTTTCATGTCGCCAGACACAACGATACGGCACAGGGTAGTCAGCGACAGAGGTCACCCTGACGTCATGTTTATATTTAATAGATTCTAACAGGTGGCATAACTATTTATTTATTTATGTACACTCAAAAACCTAAATACAGGAAATAACATAATTTTATTTCATTCGTTATCATGATCATTATTATTTTGTTGGAAGGGATTTCTTAATGTATCAAGCACGACGACGCGAAAACGCTTACCAGGTACTCAGGACATTATTCTGACCACACCCACAAAAAAAAAATGCTGTTTCCTACAAAAGTGCATTACCTACAGTCTACACGGTCAAAATGTATGGAACAACGGATTATTTTTTTAATTACCGATGAAAAATTTCCCTATAAACACTTGCTCCGACCGCTTTTTCTTGTAGGTACTTGGTAAGCGTTTTCGCGTCGTTGTCTCTTACGCCTTGACAGACAAAAGAGCACTAAGGTATCGCTTGATACATTAAGAAATCCCCCCCCCCCCCCCCTCCAATAAAATATAATGAACGTGATAATGAATGCTAAAGATAAATCTTAGTATTTAAGGTAATTTATGCCTGTCTAAAAGGGCATAGTTTACTGTTGCCTCTAAATCAACAAACTAACCTACACATTTGATCGAAGCTAGTGGTCGCCGATTGTTATGAGGACCACCGAGCCTTTGCAAGTCACTCCGCTTCAAACCATCAATCTCACACTATTGCCACACTTATGATTTACGTGTTAAAGACTAGATTGCAATGTGTTGGGGCTGTGATTGTGTATAATGTAGGTTTCAACAAAACAACGAGTCAGTATCGATATCTGTCGATTTTGATTTCGGTAATCGAGCAGCGCGGAGGTGAGCAACGTGCTCATACCTCACTCACCCGCATTGTGTGGACTTATAGACATTATAATACTATCTACGTATCCACTGATAAATTGATTTTGTGAATAATATCGATTCATCTGTGTTGCGTCTTCTTACCTACACATGCGTAAATAAATACTTCAATTATTTTTTTTGTTTATTATCTGTACATTTCAACCGTATTAGATCATAATTAATGAAGGTTTAAAGGAAGGTATTCGTATTTAGGGGAGGTAAATGTCCAGTCTAGCAGTGGTTGAGTTGTAGAAGTAATTATAATGCTGACTCGATAAATTAGGTACTAACGTAATGTCACAGGTAGGGTTTACTAGGCGAAAACGGTTAAAAACAAAAAGATAAACATACCTACAGTCCAGCACGCATACACTCCTTTTTGCAGGATTACGACCGATGTAGAGACAGCCCGATTAGTGTACTCTTCAGCTACTTTCATAGCGTAATGTCGTATGGCATTCTGTTGTGGGGGAATGCCGCCGATTTTCAGATTGTCAGATAATGCGGTCAATCAATTTATAAATTGAATCCAAGGTACTCTCGGAGAAAAAATTAAAGAGATTAATGTTATGACTGTTCCTTCTCAGTATATTAATGAAAACCTTTTGGATGCTAACAGAAATATAAATCTGTTTAAGAAATATAGTGATATTCACAATTTCAATACAAGGAATAAACTTAAATTGTATATTGTACCCACAACCAGGCTCAAGAAAATAGGCTAGGTACCAAGCCACATTCAAGAACTAAGTCAATAAATTCTAATCTTTTATAAAACGTAAACTTTGCCAGAAAGCCTTCTATGCTGTTAAAGATTATATCGAGAACAAAAAGCTTGAGATTGAACTGCTCAAATTGAATATATATTTTTTAACACCGTTGCTCGTAAAGCTGATGTAATTCCACTGGTTTTAAATATGTAAAGCGGGTCATAAAAAACGCGTGTGTTACCAAAGCAAATAGTTAAGTTATAGTCCATACAAATTCCATAACAGTATTATTTGCCATTTCGCGCGCTGTTGCTATTCAAAGGAGATGTTTCATTTTCGGCCATAAGATGTACATTTATTGAAAAAAAGAAAAAAATACCACGAACTTAGGAAAAATATTCTTTCGTGAATTTAAGCCTGATTTGCTGTGCACAAAAAGTAATAGTTTTTCAATTATTGCCCCATTCTATTCAACATGGCGTCTTCCAGTTTGCAGTTTGCTTTCGTTCTGAAATCATTTCACACAAAAACATAATATCACATCGACGTTAGATTACTAAAAGTATGCGTTTTTGTAATTAATTATTATTATTGGTCTCTTAGTCATAATTTTCAACTCATTATAAGCAAGTGTGGTAATTTTATCGTTAAAAACTATATAATAGGTACTACTTTTATGGAGTGTACTTCTGAACGAAAAAATCAAATTGACGTTTTGTTCTGACAAGTGACAAAACCGATCAGTGTCAGTCAGTCAGTCTCGTTCGTCTCGTATTTTTTAACGTTTTATGAAAACAGAGAACAAAACAAATACGAAAGCATCGAAAAAAATCAATTCTGATAAACAATTATATTAATAATAACAATTTCTAAGTTATGTAAACGTCATCTCTACAACTTGTCATGGCTGTCATAACTCTCGCGACAAACGTCAAACATTTTTAATTTTTATTATGTGCATAAAAACCATCTATTACTATTTAAAAAATGTTACTTTATTCTATTCAGGGGATTGTTTCCCACCTTTCCTGAAAGGTACAGGTCATGGCCGGAGTCCCATACAAAAATGAAACATCTCCTTTCGAACTAATCGCTGCGCGGCGCCCGCCAGTCAGTAGGCAGCGCTAGCACGCTGTGAAAATGGCGGGAAATCAACAGTGTGCATTCACAGATTCAGTTTATTTAAAATAAAAAAAATCAGTTTATTCGGTAATTTAAAAACTTGGCTGCGTGCTCTAATGTCTTTGCCAACATTTTCACGCAGCTACGGCAGAAAATAATCCTCGCGCCATTTTTCTCAAATTTTCTTTTCTTTGTACTTGTATTGTGACAATTTAAATATGACAACTTTCAATAATGAAGAAGAGCCATATATTACTTCAACTCCACCGGATATACTAACAGAAGCGCGAATCGCATGCGACAGCTTGCTGCCGTCAATATCCAAAGACAGATACATAACCACGTATGAAAATTTTTTGAAGTGGAAAAACATGAAAAATGCCAAGTCATTTTCCGAAAATGTAGTTTTGGCGTATTTTAATGAACTAGCTAGTAAATATAAGCCTAGCTCGTTGTGGACAACATATTCGATGCTGAAAAGTACCCTCAAGATGAAAAATGGTGTCGATATTAATTTATGTTCAAATCTCATTGCATTTTTAAAGAAACGCTCTGATGGTTTTTTAAAGAAAAAATCTAAGGTACTGTCATCAAATGACTTCGAAAAGTTTCTAAGAGATGCTCCAGATAGCCAGTACCTGGCAACTAAGGTCAGTTTGCCTCCTTATTTTATATATTGATCTACCGTACATACTCTTTTACATATTTTTTAACGACCGTCTGTAAGCTAAGTACCTATACCTTATCATACACATTTTTTTTCTTTTCAGGTTGCGTTAATATTTGGTATTAATGGTGCATGTAGACGGCAAGAGCTTCACAATATTACCACAAATGACATTGAAAATCAAGACAAAATGCTTTTAATTAAAATCCCAAACACTAAAAACAAAATACCCCGATCTTTTATATAAGTGCCAAAATAACTCAGGCAATAAATTTGGAGCCACAAACGAAGAAGTTTTGCCCTGAGCCGCGGCCCTCTACTTCTACTGAGGATATTTTTTTATTTACAACTAATGACGAATTACAATGCTCTTCTGCCGCCTTTCAAGAAGTTACGTCGTCTCCAACATTTACCCTAACACAAAACAATGACATTATGAATCATCATCATCATTTCAGCCGAAAGACGTCCACTGCTGGACATAGGCCTCCCCCAAGTGTCGCCAGATTGACCGGTCCCGTGCGACGCGCATCCAGCGGATCCCCGCAACCTTCACCAGGTCATCGGTCCACCTAGTGGGAGGCCTTCCAACGCATCGTCTCCCGGTTCGCGGTCGCCATTCCAGAACTTTTCGGCCCCATCGGCCATCTGTTCTGCGAGCAATGTGCCCTGCCCACTGCCACTTAAGTTTGGCAATTCTTCGGGCTACGTCGGTAACCTTGGTTCTCTTGCGGATGTCCTCATTTCTGATTTGATCACGCAAGGAAACTCCGAGCATAGCTCTCTCCATTGCCCTTTGGGTGACTTTGAGCCTTCTGATGAGGCCCATTGTGAGCGACCACGTTTCGGTCCCGTATGTAATCACTGGCAGCACACACTGGTCATAGACTTTCGTCTTGAGGCACTGCGGTAAGTTGGACGAGAAGATACCACGCAGCTTTCCGAACGCTGCCCAGCCGAGTCGGATTCGACGATTGACCTCTTTCTCGAAGTTAGACCTACCCAACTGGACCGTTTGTCCCAGGTAGACATAATCGTCTACAACTTCGATAGTAGAGTCTCCGATCTTGATAGGAGTGGGTGTTACATGGGCATTCAACATGACCTTGGTTTTGTCCATGTTCATTTTAAGACCCACTCTTTCGGAAACTCTACTAAGGTCATCGAGCATTGTACTGAGGTCCTCCATGGTCTCAGCCATGACCACTATATCATCGGCAAATCGAAGGTGAGAGATGTACTCGCCATTAACGTTGATGCCTAGCCCTCTCCAGTCCAGAACCTTGAAGACATCTTCCAGTGCAGCGGTGAACAGTTTCGGAGATATGACGTCTCCTTGTCTCACACCCCGCTGCAGAGGGATAGGTTCCGAGGTCTGGTCCTGAAGTCGGACTGACATGGTGGTGTTTTTGTACAAACACTTCAACACCTCGATGTACCGATAATCAATTTGGCACCGTTGGAGAGACTGCAGTACAGCCCAAGTCTCGATCGAATCGAAGGCTTTCTCGTAGTCCACAAACGCTAAACAGAGAGGCAGGTTGTACTCTTCGGTCTTCTGTATAACCTGTCGCAGCGTATGTATGTGGTCTACGGTGCTAAAACCTTTTCGGAATCCGGCTTGTTCGGGAGGCTGAAAATCGTCAAACCTGCGCGCGAGACGATTCGTGATGACTCTTGAAAACAACTTGTAGACATGGCTCAGAAGTGAGATGGGCCTATAGTTCTTCAACCGGGCGTTGTCGCCCTTTTTGAAGAAGAGTACCACCACACCCCTGCACCATGCCTGTGGCGTTTTCCCCTCGAGTATGACGGAATCAAACAGCTTCTGAAGGGCCTTAAGAACCGGTTTTCCACCCGCCTTCAGAAGTTCGGCCGTAATTCCATCATCACCCGGTACTTTGTTGTTTTTAAGCTGTTTCAGAGCCATCCTAATCTCATACAGGCTGAGGTCCGGGATGTCTTCGGTGTAGTGTCGGGTCAGTCTAGCTCTTGGGTCATTCGCTAGATTTACAACGGGTTTCCTGGTTGACGTGTACAACTGCCCATAGAATCTCTCGATCTCCCTCAGTAGCTCCGGTTTGGCGGATACGATTCTGCCATCGTCGGTCTTCAGTTTCGTGAGCTGGCTCTGCCCAATAGCCAGATCTCTTGCAAATACCTTTGAGCCTTTATTCCGCTCAATGGCGTCTTTGATACGCTCGGTATTAAAGCGGCGGAGGTCGCTCTTCAAGGATTTAGAGATCTGTCTATTGAGCTGCCGGTATTTCCACGCGTCGTCTGAAGACTGCAGGATCATCTCACGCCGTTCCTTCATGAGCTTGAGAGTATGATCAGAGAGTTTTTTGTTCTTCTGTGCACGACGGGTCTTGAAGAACTTAGACCCTGTCGTACGGACAGTTTCCACAAATCCATCGTTGCATTCGTCCACTGAGCTTCCTAGGCACTCGAAACGATTCTGGAGTTCAAGCTGAAAGCTCTCGGGGTTTTGGATTTGGATCTGTGCTGGTCGGAGCGTAGACTTCATCAGTCGAGACCTTTCAAGCTTAATATTGATGTTCAATGTGCCTCTTACCATGCGGTGATCGCTCCCAGTTTTCACCGAATTGATCACAGAGACATCATTGAACATTTGCTTCTTGGTTGACAGTATGAAGTCGATCTCATTTTTAGTTGCACCATCGGGGCTCTGCCAGGTCCACTTCCTGTGCTCACGCTTTCTAAAGAAGGAGTTCATCATATAGAGGCCCTCCTTCTCCATAAAACTAGCCAGTTGGTGTCCCCGGTGGTTCCGACATCCAAACCCAAATTGCCCCACCTGCAGCTCATCTCCGTCTCGTTTGCCCAGTTTTGCGTTGAAGTCCCCCATGACAACGGTAAAGTGAGTTTTGAAACCATGCATGGCTTTGGAGATATCCTCATACATGGTCTCCACTTCGTCGTCGGGGCGTGCCGAGGTCGGGGCGTAGACCTGTATGACCTTCAGCGAATATCTTGAGGATATTCTGAGTATCAGGTACGCCACCCTGGTCGACACACTCTCTATCTTCACCACGTTATTCACAAGGGACTTGTGGACGATAAACCCAACACCACCCTGGGACTGCCGGTCACCCTCTCGGAAATAGAGTAGGTTGCCGGATTTCAGGATCATCGTGTCCTCCCCCTCTCTTCGGACTTCAGATAATCCTACAATACTCCATCGCAACCTGCTCAATTCCTCTTCGAGTTCGGTTATCTTCTCGTCAGTTCGGAGTGTTCGCGTGTTGTATGTTGCCAGGTCAAGTCGTCGGTATAGGCAGCCGGATCTCTTCCGGAGATTCTTCGCACCCCTTGCCACGCCATTACCTCGACCGCTACCATAGTCGAGGGTGGACGGGCTGCCGGGTACTAGGGGCCATTTTTGTATTGCGCTCATTAGGGGGGGGTTTTTGCCATAATCGCCACGCTTGGCAGACGGGTTGGCGATCGCAGTACGGTTGTTGCAAAAAGCACAGAGAACGCTGCTGCCCATTCTCTGGCAAGTCCCTTAGTCGCCTCTTACGACACCCACGGGAAGATATGGGATGGTGCTATTCTTAACGTCCGACACCATACAGAACCGACACCATACAGAACATTATGAATAGTAGGTAATAATAATAATAAAAACATAATTAAAAAACCAACTACAACTACGTATCATTTTAATAATTGTAATTTCACTAACTGTTTCAATGATTAGAAATGAACAAAATATGAAATGTTTTTTTTTTCTGTTTCCTCGCAATTGTGTTAAAAAACGTCGTACGATATACGTGCGTATTGGTTATAACATGCTCGGCTCAATTACGCCCTCGCCTTCGGCTCGGGCTGAAATTCCGCCTCGCATGTTATAACCATCATAACGCACTAATATCGTAATGTACTATTTCATTATTACACTTTGACATTTTGATTTTTATATACAATTATTATACACAATGACATCATTTACTTTTATATACACTATGACTTTTTTTTTTTTTAGTTAGTTTGTCTGATAGATTGAGTACTATATGCGGCCTACCCAAATGTCGTTTATTTGTGTCATTGAGCTCCTTGGTTTATGAGTCAGGCTGCACGATCACTGACTAATGCTTGCATTGACTGGACAGTTCGACTCAAATCTGTGTGGTTCTTTCTTCCAAAGTCAAAATCTAAATATTTTATTTTATCCTAGGCCTACATGGGCACTTATAAAACGTCGACAAAAGGTGCACGGTTCGGGATGGTCGTTTCCTATGAAGAAGAACCGGCAAGAAACTCCTTGGTTACTTTTAACTTGGAACTTTTAAAATCATTTGTTTTTACAATATTTTAATGTTACAGCGTTAGTACTTAAGTATGGGAGGACAGCGTAGGCCCGACAACAAGTCGTTGACCCTAATTAATCTACATGGTCCTCATATGACTTGAACTATGTCAGGACTTTAAAAGAGACTATGAACTCTGAGTTTGTTTCGGCAGTTTCTTCTTAGAGTAGTCAAGTACAAAACAAACCGCGTCAACTAGTTTAAGAAAAAGACGACGGCGACGTGTAAAAGAGTTTGTAAAAACCTATTTGCAAAAATAAACATTAGAATTTTAAAAAACAGTGTGATCCTTTTAAGTGGGACGGTGCGGAAATCCGAATCCATAAGAGATACAGGGCTCAAGAAACTTGAGTAATTTTTTTAATTAAATTCTTTTGGCATAAATATTTTACTGGTCAAGTTCAATATTTGTAGATAATCCACCTGACACCTGGCTTGAACCCAGTAAGGACACACCAATTTTACAGCATCAAAATGGGCGCCGCTTGACTTAACCATGACACCGTAACGCGTCAAATTCAACAGTGCTAGGCTGAATACCCTAAGTCCCAAACCGACTACGTTACCGGCAAGTATCGTCTCGTCATTAAACTTTACGAAGACGGCTTGCGGTAACTGTCCCGGTTCAAGTTGGTCACGGTGGCGTAGCGCTGACCATACGAGTTTTCGGACGACCATGCTGTGTCCAACTTTAACATTTGTCCGCAACATGATCAGAATTCGGATGACTAACATCCGAATTCTGATAATGTTGCTCCTAATAATGCGATTATTGTGTAGCCATTGCATACATTGACGACGAACAGACAGACGCTTCTATTTATTTGCATCCGATACCCGTCCATCCCGCCCCCCGTATTGTTACGACTTCTCAAAGACTATGAAAATATACTTCAACTAGCTTATGCCCGCGGCTTCGCCCGCGTGGAGTTCGGTAATTGTCCCAAGGGACCGTACTACCAGGATAAAAAGTATGCTACGTGTTAATCCAGGTTATAAACTATGTGTTCGCCAAATTTCCTTCAAATCCGGTCAGTATGTTTTGTGTGAAAGAGTTACTAACATCCATCCATTGTGTATTTTAAATGTCATTACTTGTACCAAGAAGTTTAGATATAAAGTTTCTGTAGCGTTTATTTGTCCATACAAACGTGCAAACCTTTCAAAACAAAATAAATAAAAATTGCCACCTCTTTTCTCGTGTGTAGGGAGGAACTTCCAAAAACTATAAAATGCATGTCTATCAATTAATCAAGAAACATAAATAGTAAACAAGGAGATCTTTTTCATTTTATTCAACATAATAATCGTTTCCATCTCATTTAGGGTTGAATTTAAAATAACTACGAAATACGTATTCATTTATTTCTGTTCAGAAGTTTTAATATTCATTCTTCTTGCTTTAAAACTGACTGACTCCCCATATACATTTTCAACTCCTATGTGGGTGACATTGTGGGTGTACGTTTCTTAAGGGTAGAATTTCAAAAACTTTGATATGCATTGTTATTTATTTCTAAACAAAAGCTTGTATACGAAATAACAGGCTCCTAAATTAAAAATGACCGGTTTCGACACAATCGCTCATCCCTTATCTTACACCTTGAGGGGTGGAATTTTGAAAATGTCTTTCTTAGTGGATGGTACCTACTCCTCACAAAAAACACACCCTCCAAAATCCAAGTCTCTGGGACCAGCGGTTTAGGCTGTGCTTTAATATCTCAGTCAGTCAGGACTTAGAATTCTTTATTTATATATTCCAGTCTAATCCTTTGCCACGTTCCCAGCAAAAGGCTCACTTTCAGCGAATAATCATGATGTGGTGACTGGCAGCGTATGAGACATGCACCGCTAAGTAGAAAAGCAGAAAGTTTGAAACAGAAGGGAGAAGAGAGGAGGGGCTCTCTTCTCCCTTCTGTTTCAAGTTTTCCGGGTCTGGGAAAATCTCACCTAGGTATTCCCCGCGATCTTCTGAAGTTGCTGATATGTGTTTTTTAGCGTTCCGTACCTCGAAAGCAAAAAACTGAACCCTTATAGGATCACTTTGTTATCCGTCCGTTCGTCCGTCCGTCCGTCTGTCTGTCAAGACCCTTTTTCCCAGGAACGCGTGGAGGTATCAGGCTGGAATTTATATCAAATACTCAGATCTACTGTCCCTTGGAGCTAAGAAAATCAAACTTCTAAGCCAACGCAATCAAAAATAAAAGAGAAATAATAAAAGATACAGCCGTTTATGCCGCAAAATTTCGACACTCGCAAGGGAATCAAAACCTACAGGGTACTTATCGAGAACTCAGAATCTTGAAATTCGGTACGAAGCAACGTCTTATAGCACAGATAAAGGAAAAATTTCGAAAACAGTAAATTTTTAGTGACATCATATAATAAAAATATTTTTAAACTTACTACCCCTTTCCTCATGAACGCGTAGAGGAATACCTCTACGCGTTCATGAGGAAAGAATTTAAATTCATATCAAATACTCAGGTCTTTAATACCTTTAAGCTGTAACAAAATCAAACTTCTAGATCAACGCAATCAAAAGAAACTGCAATTTAAGCCTTATATTTTCAAACTCTCAACTCCAGTAAGTCCAGTCAGTCAGTTCCAGTCGACCTAGAATCTTGAAATTTGGCATTAAGCAATTTTTTATAGCACATGTAAAGGAAAAATTCCAAAAACCTTACATTTTTAGTTCACACGTATTATCACGTATTTTTATTTATTCTCTTCCGTAATTTTGGTTTGTACTGGAACCCTCGGTGCGCGAGTCCAACTCGCACTTGGCCGGTTTTTTTATTGAAATAGTATCATTTTGGCACCAACTTTTGAATACCATCAAAACATCGTATAAGGTAAATAGTTCTTTAGGAAATATGATAAAGTAGGATAAGTAGGTAGGTTAGTAGGTACAATACAAATAATCTCCACGCTGGATTTTCATCATCATCATCATGATTCTCTTGCCCTTATCCCAATTTATTTGGGGTCGGCACAGCATGTCTTCTTCTTCACACACCTCCTTTAATATATGGATATGGCTTCAAATTAAATTAATATTAATGCTTGGCAGCAAGCCTCAGTGAGGCGTCAGGAGCTTCTGTTCCGTAATGTGTCACGGTGATCGTTGGCAGGAGGCGTGGTCGCCGATCAGATTGCTTCCCCTCCCGCGCCCTCTGCTATTTGCATAGTTAACGAGCAACCCCGCACACCCCCGCGACCCTCGCCGGCCCCGGTGGTCGGGGTGCCTAGCTACCTACCTCCGTGTAACATTGGTATACTCGGGTGGCTCAGCTAAGGGGGTAAATAGTACTAAAACTGACCTATGCGACATGCGTGTCGTAAATAAAATACATACAACACATTTCTAGTAAAGCTCTGACCAAGTTGATGCAAATCCAGCGCAAGGTTAGCTGTTGAGTTTTGGAGGTGTTTGAAGCGGCGCCAGTAACCGCGTGACTTCATAATGCTTCGGATGCTAGCAGTAGCGTAATAGCGTCCCGCGTCCTGAGCCTCACGATACGTCTATTTGCCCAGAACTTAATTGTTGGACATTGCTGTCATAAGGCCAGTGCACACCGAGGACGGCACGGCAGAGCAATTTATCTTTATCCAACCAAAATTCACACGTAATATCCTGAACATGTTTTAACTGTACAACATAGGTATACAATTAATCCTCTGGCTGATATTTCACTTAAAAACTACCAAAAATTATAATAAAAGAGAAAAACCGGCTACATTCATATAAAGTCGCAAACAATTACATATTGATTAGCTTTTCAGTTGTGCACTTGTTACCTCATGGTAGATATCGTTTTAGGGTTTTGTAGCCTAAAACCGGGACCCTTATAGATTCGCCCTATCTATCTGTATGTCCGTTTGTCTGTCCGTACACATGTCACAGACATTTTACTCCGAGATAGTTGGCACTACATAGGTGAAATTTGTTCTGTGAAATGACTTCTCCCGCTCTGGGCGGAGCGGGAGGGAGTGTCAGACTTGTACTGACTAAAACCCACCCATGTTCGTTCTTCGCCCTTTGTGTTCCAGGGCCGCGGTATCTCTTTCGAACAACCCGCAGCCCTGGCAGGCATCGGCCCTCTCGGGCCCCTTCCGGTTTGCTGACATCTCCTTGAGGCACGCGTGGAACACGTACGCACCGTCGACACGGCCTGTCGTCATAAGACGGACGGACGGTGAGCTAGCCCATTGCTCACCGTCCACAGGCTCGCGCCTACGGTGGCCGGGGGCCACTGGTTGCCCCCCGACGCCCGGGGCGTCTCCCGCGGCGGCTGGGACGTGAGGTTCTCTCCCTCTCACGTTCCGCCACCTCCTTCGCTAGCATGACTGCTTCGCAGAAGGAGGCGACGGCATCCCATTCCCTCTCGCTCCGACCATGGATTGAACCAGGGCCGGACGCGAGAGGTCGCCGCCGCCAATCGCCGCTACGAGGACACGGCGGTGCTCAGCCCAAGCGGGGCAGAGCGCCACGGTGTGCTTCACCGTGTCCTCCGACCGATCCTCGCAGTGGTAACACCCGGGCGTTTCCTCCCGCCCGATTCGGTGCAGGAACCTCCCGAAACAACCGTGTCCGGTGAGGACCTGCGTCAGGCGGAAGGTGAGGGCGCCGTGCCGCCTCTCTAGCCACTCCTCAAAGAGGGGACTTATCGCCACTATTGTGGCGTGCCCTGCACGTGGTTGCGACAGTCGCTGTCTCCATGTCGCCATGAGATCACGCCGCAGGTCTGTCCGCTGAGCGACAATTTGCCGCGGCAGTGGAATTTCCCCCCGGCGTAGTGCCTCCGCGCGCCATTCGTGCAGGCGCGCGATGACTATCGCCTCCAGATCCCATGGCGGCAATCCGGCCATGAGGCTCACCGCCTCGCCGGAGATCGTACGGTACCCCCGGACCAGCCTTATGGCTACCACCTTCTGGGGCGCGTTCGGGTAATGGGCGGCTCGCCGCCTCAAAGAACGCGCCCACACCGGGGCCCCGTAAAGGGCCATGGACCGCACGACCCCCGCATAGAGCCTCCGGCAGGAGGCGTTTGGACCCCCTAGGTTGGGCAAGAGCCGCTTGAATGCAGCCCCTGCCCGTTCCAGTTTGGGGGCCAAATGTCGGAAGTGCTCCACGAAGTTCCACCGGCTGTCGAGACCCTAGGTACTTCAGCGTCGACTCGACGCCGATGGGAACCCCTCCTACCGTCAGTATGGATCCCGACGGTGGCGCATTCCGAGGTCCATGAAAGCACATGGCCTCGGACTTGTGCAATGCCACCTCGAGACCCAGTTGCCGGATTCTCTCCACGACTATCGCAACCCCGCGTGTCATTAATTCCGCCGCCGCCTCGTGCGACCTCCCCTGTGCCAGCACCAGCGTGTCGTCAGCGTAGCAAACTACGCTGACACCGCTAGGGAGGTCAGCAGGACCGCTAGGGAGGACGTACCGATAGTCCTTATTTGGCACCGTTGGAGAGACTGCAGTACAGCCCAAATCTCGATCGAATCGAAGGCTTTCTCGTAGCCCACAAACGCTAAACAGATAGGCACGATATACTCTGCGGTCTTCTGTATAACCTGTCGCAGCCTATGTACCAGCTACGCTACTAAAGCGTTTTTCGAATCCGGCTTGTTCGAGAGGTTGAAAATCGTCAAACCTACGCGCGAGATTATTCGTGATGACTCTTGAAAACAACTTGTAGACATGGTTCTTCAACCGCGCGGGCATTGTCGCCCTTCTTGAAGAAGAGTACCACCACGCCCCTGCACCATGCCTGTGGCGTTTCGAGTATGACGGAATAAATCAGCTTCTGAAGGGCCTTAAGTACCAGTTTAACACCCGCCTTCAAGAGTTCGGCCGTCATTCCATCAACACCCGGTGCCTTGTTGCTTTTAAGCTGTTTCAAAGCCATCCTAATCTCGTACAAGCTAACGTCCGGGATGTCTTCGGTATACCGAAGACACTATAGTGTCGGATCTGTCTAGCTCTTGGGTCGTTTGCTAGATTTACAACGGGTTGACGTGTACAACTGCCCATAGAATCTCTCGATCTCCCTCAGTAGCTCCGGTTCCTGCCATCGTCGGTCTTCAGTTTCATGGGCTGGCTCTGCCCAATAACCAGATCTCTTGGAGCCGTTATTCCGCTCAATTGAGTCTTCAACACGCTCGGTATTAAACCGACGGAGGTCGCTTTTTAAGGATTTAGAGATCCGTCTATTGAGCTGCCGGTATTTCCACGGCTCATCTGAAGACTGCAGGAATCTGCAGGATCATCTCGCGCCACTCCTTCAAAGAGTTTTTGTTCTTATTTGCACGACGTGTTTTGAATAACTTAGACTTCTCAATTTCTAGCTTTGTGCGAAACGGATTAGTCAGATGGTTCGCTAGCTCTTAGACTACTATATTTTAAGGAAATACTTAACTGATTATTACTTTCCTCTCATCGCACATCTCGTTTCCACTATTAAAATCATTTCGTTTCCGCTTTTAAAATCTTCTATACTCTACACATACCTACATACAAATAAATAAAATTGAAGTGTCTCTTTGTAATATTAAAATAACCGCTTTTTACTACATGCATATGAATGTAATTATATACGGTAAATATACCAAAATATTTTTTTTTACAACTTTTGTCTGTTTTTCTGTCTGTCCGTCTGTCTGTTCCGGCTAATCTCTGGAACGGCTGGACCGATTTTGACGGGACTTCACTGGCAGATAGCTGATGTTATAAGGAGTAACTTATGTTAATTCCATTTTAGACAAAAACTAAAATAATTATTAGAAAAGTAAAAGAAAATGCAAAAACGAAAAAAAACTAAATAACTTTTTTGTCCACGCGGACGAAATCGAGGGCACAGCTAGTAAAAATATTTTAGTACATACGTTTATGTCCTCTAGAGAACGCCATATCTAATTTAATGTGATGGCACATAGCTTATAACCAGCGGTTGTTAAAGACGCTTCCAATGATACCTCATATGTCAAATTATTCATGTTGGAACTTACTCACGTATATGTAACAACTAAATGTATACACATGAATGCAATAAAGAATTTGAGTTTGAGTTTTAGTAGTTCAGAAATTATGGGGGAAAAGATGAACATACTTACTTACATACATACATACATACTTACTTATAGGTCAAAATCATGATCCTCTTTTTCGCCGTAGTCGGTACCCATTTGAATATTCGAATAGATTTGTACGGCCTTAAGCGTTACATCAACTCGGAAACTTTTAATAAATATGTTGCAACCTATTCAAAAATCTTTAAAAACACTTGCAAAGTATCTAAAGCCTTATTCATTAGCAACAAGATTAAATCCGCCGATAACAAAATAAAGACGGTTTGGAAAATTATCAACAGTGAAACTAAAAGAAATAAAAAAAAATATAATAATGATATCAGACTAGAGACTTCACGTGGTATTCTAAGCTATATAAACGAAGTAGCTCAAGAATTTGTAGATTTCTTTACCAATATCCCGCTGAAAACTACGGAAACCATAAATTCCTCACCCTTGCTTTCTATTGATTTATTAAAAGTGAACATTTCAGCCTGTCCGGTTGAATTTCAATTTAAGCATATAAACCCCAGCAGCCATTAGCAGTCATTAAAGCTTTTAAGGAAATCAAAATCATATTACCAGAAGATCTATGGGGAATGTCTATTAAAGTGTGTCAAGCTATTATTGATACTATAGCACCGTACTTAGCTTTAATTTTTAATTTATGTGTGGACCATGGAGTCTTCCAAGACCTTATGAAACACAGCAAGGTCATACCACTTTTCAAATCTGGGGACAGTAAAGATACGAATAACTATAGACCCGTATCCGTGCTGCCGGTTTTCAGCAAGGTGTTTGAAAAGGTAATGCTTAATCAAATGCTCACCCACTTTAACACCAACAAAATCTTACACGAGAAACAGTATGGTTTCACCAAAGGACGTTGTACAGTCTGTTGTCAAAATTATCTGACCCAACTTAAAAATAAACGAATTTGGACCCTCTACCTGTCACATTAAGGTTTATTCAATTTATATGAGCTAAATCAGACCAGTGCATAAGGACTCGATGAACAAATACAATAATTATATAAACACGCGATCTTTATAACGTTAGCCTTAGGTTATATTTTATAACTAGCAGTGGCAAAGGGTCAAAATTTTGTAAAGGGAAGCCGAAGAAAAAAAATGAGAATATTAATTTTGTTTTTCGTCATCGCATTTTTCAGTTTCATTGTCAGCGAACCCAAAAACCCCGAAAATTAAACCCATGACAAAAAAATAGAAATTTATGTTGCGCGGCAGCGCCATTTTTAATTTTGGCGTCAGTATCGTTACCAGCGATCTCGAAAACCACGAAAATGTCACCCATGATAAAGATACCAAAAAGGACCCAACTTGATCTTTTTTACATAACTTATTTATTGTAAAGATTAAATGCACAGGAACTATAAACAAAAAAATATGTAAGCTAAAAAACCTTTTTAAAAGAAGCATATAGAAAGATGCATTGAAAAGAAGAAAATAAATCTTTGAGTACCTAAATGAAAACAGTATAGTATAATTTTCACAAAAGCTTGTCGCGTTTTGCTTTTATAGCATTTAACATTCACGCGACAAGCTTCAGGTAACTATAGGTATTATGATTATTCATAAGAGTAAACGCGTATATATACAAAGCTTCATGTCTGTGCTATAAGCCGTTAAGGAGTTCCCTGGTGAGGAGACGGTCCTGGCGGTAGGATGAGATCGTGATACAAATCGTGATCATCCATCAAATATGAACTTGTATGCAAAGTTTCGTGTATGTGCTATTAAACGTTGAGGAGTTCCCTCGTGAGAAGACGATCCTGGCTGCAGGATGAGATCGTGATACAAATCGTGGTCAGCCATCAAATATGAACTCGTATGCAAAGTTTCTTGTCTGTGCTATTAAACGTTGAGGAGTTCCCTCGTGAGAAGACAATCCTGCCTGCAGGATGAGTTCATAATACAAATCTTGATTATCCATCGAATATGAACTCGTATGCAAAGTTTCGTGTATGTGCTATTAAACGTTGAGGAGTTCCCTCGTGAGAAGACGATCCTGGCTGCAGGATGAGATCGTGATACAAATCGTGGTCAGCCATCAAATATGAACTCGTATGCAAAGTTTCGTGTCTGTGCTATTAAACGTTGAGGAGTTCCCTCGTGAGGAGACGATCCTGACATCAAGATTAAGTTATGTTTGTCATACGAATGTATTGTTCTTAGAACCAAAGGTGTGTGCAAAATTTCAGCTCAATCGGACATCGGGAAGTGGTTCTAGTTTAGGTTATACATGCAAACATTGAAGTTAAATAAAAGCTTGTAGGTAATAATAGTGAATTTATCCTAAGTAGATAACTAATTTTATTTTGTACCTACAAAGTGTCATATTCACAATGGCAAAAAACTCTATTTAAAAAAATGAACTACATAATTTAGTATCCAAAGACGTTATTGACAATTACTCATTCCATCTCGTTCTCCCCTACATACAATCTTTTTCTGTCCCTGTCGTAACTCCAAAATCTTCGGCTTACCTAGTCCCTACAAAACGCTGCTGATTGCCGCGAATTCACGTGTTCACGCTCATACGAATTTAGTTCTGAATTCTGACACCCGAGCACCGGCTCACTGGCGCCACATGTTGCTTTCTTTGTTGAGATGAAAATTTTTGGTATTTTTGTAATGTTTTCAATCCTATGATGTATTTAATGTCTGTTTAATGTGTACTGTGATGTGATAACCACAGATGTGTACATAATTTACTATTTAACTACAGTAAACACCAGACACTACGTATAGTGTCTTTTTCCCAAAGGGAAGCCGGCAGGAATCGGCTTCTTAGGTGCCTTCGGGCCTGATAACTAGCTGTGCCCGCGACTTAGTCCGCGATCTGCGTGGAATAGTGACCTTTCGGGCAGCATATTTTGAATTACATATACCGTTGTTTGGGTAGCTAACAATTTACTTTACAGTAATGCTTCTCTGTAACATACGATATTTGACGTATGGCCATCGGGGATGAAAGCATCCTAGGATTGCTAACCCGTGACAGAGCCACATACAACTGACCGTGCGAGAAACAGCTGATACTTAGATCTACACCCACAACTTTCAGCGTTCAGCGTTCAGCGTCCTAAAACATAGGCTGACTGGAAACTGGACTCGTTTAAAACTAAATGGAAAATTGTTTGGAATGAGAGGAATCCGAGGAATGAAAACACTTTCACATTTTCCACACCCTGTTATAATCTCTGATTCTATCAGATTTCGTTGTAAATTGGTCACTTTTAACCTGGTGCCATTGCAAAGTTTAGGTGGGCTTAAATTTCTAAGAAGCATTATTGGTATGCCTACTTTTAATTTTATTTTATAACTCTTTAGGCAGGCTCTAACTTCATCAGGCCTTGATCCACATGGTATTACAGGGAGAGTCTGACGAAAATCACCACAAAAAAGCATAGCAATACCACCCATGGGTTGATCATTTTGCTTGACATCACGCAACGTTCTGTCCTCTGCTTCTACAGCTTTTCGATTGGCCATTGTGGACTCATCCCATATAATAAGGCTACAATCACGAAGAACCTTAGCTTTATCGCTATTTCTTGAAATATTACAAACAGTGCTTTCTGTGCGTTCTAAATCGATCGCATTTTTGAACATTGTATGAGCAGTTTTCCCACCTGGCAACAATGTGGCTGCTATGCCTGATGAAGCGACAGCAAGCGCAATTTCAACTCGATGCGAACTCAGTCGAGATTCTCGCTGAGTCAAAGTTTCTGCAGCACGAAACCTAGCCTGAGGTTCCCGAGTTGCAGAGAGCCTTGCTCACGACCTTCCTCAGATTCCTGTGATCGAACTAATCTCATCCTTTTAGCATTTCTGCTATATTGGGAGAGGTTGGATCTTCTTCGAGGTATTTTTACAATAAAATAGTACTTAACACTTAACATTAACACACAGTTATTTAGTGAACACGTACTATCGTAAACAATTAAAATATAAATACTTACAGATTATTATACAGTCTAAAATTATCACATTTTAAGTAATAAGTGTTAAGACGTGTAAACCAAACGTACTAACTTTATAAAACAAAAGAATTTCTAGAAAAATTAATTACTAACCTGAGCTAATGAACTTATACTTTATAAATAAAATCAAGAAAAGAAATGCCTAACTACTTATATACAAACCCTAAATACAAATAAGTATACCGAAAATCAAGGAAAGAAATGCACCTATAACAAATGCTTACAATATTTATTTACAAACCCTAAATAAAAATTAAGATAAGTAAATACCCAAAAATCAAGGAAAGAAGCGCCTAACCTATACACACAAACACTTACAATATTTATTTACAGAATCTAAAGAAAATTAAGAAAAAGAACCTAACCACAATCCCACAAATATAAATAAATGAAATATGCAAATAGTCAGTATTCAGGTGAAACGCAATAATCGAATGCAACTATTCGCCTATACTCTCCAGCATACGTGCGTTCGCTACGAATAACTGAATCCTTATGGCAGCGGCGCGTTTTTTTTTTGTGTAAGGCAAAACAAATGTTCTCGTAGTTCAGCCTCTGAGGCTGGCTTCTGCTTAACCGGTCAATCCTGTGGATGCCTTGAATTTAAGGCCTCCAGCCAGGGCAAGGCAGCGGCGCGGCTCTCAGCGCTCTTTATACAGCCACGGACGCGCAGGCGCGACGCGTCTACGTACTCTGATAGAATACTTTAACAAATGTTCGCCGTCATTCTTTAAATTGACATATTTTTTTTATTTATGAACCGATTGACATCAAAAAAACACTTAATGTTAAGTGAAGCTTACTACAGTATATTAGTGAAAACGGCATATAAATCAAATAAGCCGTTTCTGATATTAGCGTGCACAAACACACAGACAAAAAGAAAAAATAAAATTAATTACAATTTCAGGTCCGGCATCGATATAATAACAAACCCTGCTACTTTTTTTTATATATTGCCATTGTACAGACACCACTTTTCTACAATTTTATTATATGTATAGACTTCTTGTTATAATATAATTTATTAGCTTATTTTAACAATTGTTTTCAAGCAATTCTGGTCTTGTGGTGGCTTGTGGTGTGTATAAGACTGAGAAAAACAAGTTGCGAGATCAAATCCTGCGACGAAGACATTGTTTTGCTTTCAATTTAGAATTTATTCCAAAACTATTTCTTGTATAGAATTATCTTGTAAAGAACTATAGATGGATTATCTTAAAATACTAACTTTCTAAAATGGTAATATTTTCGCATAACTTGTAATAAGTGGGTAGTATATTAAGAACTTTATTTTTAAATTCAGATAAACATTTTTATAATTACTGATTAATATTATTTTTAAAACTAGATAAACTAATAAACAACAAATTATAAAAGGGCGTCAAAAAACTCCTCCTCATCGCTGTCAACTGGTAACGTGCCCAAGAGACTGGCGGCGTTGCCACGTTGTATGGCAATACTTAGCCTCTGGCCAAAGTAAAACCCAGCCCTTGGGTCACGGGAAGTGTCAACTAGGCGTTTAGAAATTTCCTTGAAAAGGCTGTGAGCAAAATATATAAAAATATTCGTGTTGATAAAAAGTTTTTTTAATTTACCCACCTGTTTACAAGATAAGTTATTAGGAGTAAATCATATTGGTCATTCTTTAATAATGCAAGCAATATTGTAGGAATTAAAACAAATTAAAAAATAAACTAATAATAGGTAAACTGTGTTTTCGACTGAATCCGACTCGGCTGGGCAGCGTTCGGAAAGCTGCGTGGTATCTTCTCGTCCAACTTACCGCAGTGCCTCAAGACGAAAGTCTATGACCAGTGTGTGCTGCCAGTGATTACATACGGGACCGAAACGTGGTCGCTCACAATGGGCCTCATCAGAAGGCTCAAAGTCACCCAAAGGGCAATGGAGAGAGCTATGCTCGGAGTTTCCTTGCGTGATCAAATCAGAAATGAGAACATACGCAAGAGAACCAAGGTTACCGACGTAGCCCGAAGAATTGCCAAACTTAAGTGGCAGTGGGCAGGGCACATCGCTCGCAGAACAGATGGCCGATGCGGCCAAAAAGTTCTGGAATGGCGAGCGCGAACCGGGAGACGATGCGTTGGAAGGCCTCCCTCTAGGTGGACCGATGACCTGGTGAAGGTTGCGGGGATCCGCTGGATGCGCGTCGCACGGGACCGGTCAATGTGGCGACACTTGGGGGAGGCCTATGTCCAGCAGTGGACGTCTTTCGGCTGAAATGATGATGATGAGGTGTTTTCGAACCCACATGTTGTACGTCGCCAATCCAGCATCGAACCGCTAAGCCACAAGAACTTGTTGGGATTACGCGAAATTAAAGATTCGGTTGTAATTATATAGTGTGACTTAAAAGCTTTTTAACTTTAATGTCACCGAGATAATGATAAAAATAGCTTAACAAAATTATATTTAATGCCGGTTGCTCCGACAATGTCGGGTGGGTTTACTTTAAAGTTACGTGTCAAAGATCAAATTTGCGTGTATGTATTGATATTGTATTAGTTCATTGATTCCTTGAGCAACGTGTCTAATAAATATAAATAGAAATAAACCTTAATTTTGCAGACAGAGGGTTCAAATTCGTTTGTTTTTAGCTTGGGTCAGATAATTTTGACAACAGACTGTACAACTGACGCCGGTGTCACTTTATTAAAACACATACACCGTGTAAATCACCTCATCACGAAGCCGTCAACCAAGCATTCTGTACATGAAACTAACCAACTTTACGCAAAAATTATTGCTGGGAAACGACTTTATTTTGGGGGGTGTAAAATCATGTTTTTTGGTAGAACTCAATGTAACGCACTCAAAACATTGTGCTGATGGACAGATTGAGAAGTACGAGGGTCGTGGAGGTGTTTAAAGTAAAAATCTTACATTAAAAACTTGTATTTAAAAAAATACTTGTCACAAAGTTGGAACTTTGACCCCTAATATCTCCGTAACTAGAAGGCTCCCAGGTATGGTGTAGAACAAAAAAAATATCGCAATGACAGGGAGAACCAGTGCCTTTCGGCTTCGTTAAGAGGTGTTTTACAACCTTTATATACTGCGTGGGAAGAGGCACAAGATGCCATAGAAATCTTTTGTGACCTCTCGAAGGCATTAGATTACGTAAATCACCAAACCTTGCTCTTGAAACTTGAGCATTACGGCTTAGGTAAACTTGCGCTCAGTTTAGTAAAATCGTATTTAAATGATAGACAGCAGCAAGTACAAGTAAATGGTGTAAATTCAATGGCTTTGAAAATAAAAATGGGTGTACCACAAGGTTCGATATTGGGTCCTTTCCTCTTTTTAGTAAATATTAATGACCTTCCCCATTTATTTAAAAAACCAACCACAAATAGTGTTGTTTGCTGACGATACTTCGTTAATATTTAAGATAAACAGACGTGCCACATACCTTGACGATGTAAATAACGCTCTAATGCAGGTCCATAAATGGTTTACCGCTAATACTTTAGTAAAAATGGGAAAAAAACGAAATGCATAAGATTTTCTCTACCAAATGTCAAATGCAGTGATTGTGAGATAGTATTGAATCAAGAGAAACTTGGATTGGTCGATAAAACTGTTTTCTTGGGGATCACGCTCGACTCAAGGCTACAATGGGGTCCTCATTTAACATCTCTTGCAGGACGGCTGAGTTCAGCAGCATAATGCTGTCCGAAAAATCCGTCAATTTACTGATGTAGATACCGCGAGGCTAGTGTATTTTAGTTATTTTCATAGTATTATGTCATACGGTATTTTACTTTGGGGACGGGCTGCAGACATCTAGTCTATATTTATACTGCAGAAAAGAGCCATCAGAGCAATATATAATCTACGTAGGCGCGATTCTCTAAGAGAACTGTTTAAGGAAATTAACATCATGACGGTACCTTGTCAATACATCTATGAAACATCATGTACGTTAGGAAAAATCTGCATTAATTTAGTAAAAGAGGTGACCGGCACCACTACAAGAAACTACTAGAAATAGGGACCAACTAGTTCAGCCAGGTTTCAGGTTAGCTAAAGTAGACTCATCTTTCATGGGGCACTGTTTAAAATGTTACAATAAAATACCTCCCCCCATTCTACAATAAATCTTGCATAAAACGCCTACTATGTAGGCAAGCATATTATAAGTTGGGGGATTATACTGATGATAAAAATGCTTGGCTCAATGCTGGTCCTGCTTCACAACCATAAGGGCAATCGGAATCATCTGAATGACCAAGTGAAGTTATTGTGAAAGCTGCAGAAGATTGTAAAAATATATTTGGATTGTATAGATTCAATCTCTTAGTATTATTATCTAAGTATTATTAATATTATATAGTTGCATAGCACATGATTGTGTGAGTACTATGTACTGTAAAGCCACCATTTAATGAGTACCTACATCTTTCATTGACGCGAAATTACCCTGGTGGTTGAGTGAATGTCATGCTCACTTAAATGCAACGCTGATGGTGGCGGGTGTGTCGGGTCGTTTAGTTCCCTTCAAAATGGTTGAGTTGAATGATGGCTGATACATGCGTCATGTTCGTGAACGGGCGCTGTCAGTTGTGACTGGTCATCTCTTAGCTGCCACAGTTTATTTTAATGACTTTATTTTTAATTACTGATTTAATCTTTTACTCTGGACGCTCTTAACTTGCCCGTATCTCTACATCGTTCTCACATATTTGTAATTCTTAACATGAATTATGTAACCAAGATTTTGTAACATATTTTGATTTAAAAGAGTGTCCATGGAGTTTCTTGCCCATTCTTCTCCATAGAGATCTACGCTACGGAATGGGCAACTACAGTACAGTCACAAGTTATTATGCCTTGTGACTGGGACTGTAGCTTCGCGTTTTTGGAACGAAGTTCCTTATCGCGCGTTGTGAAAGGGGGCTAGACGGAAAAAATTCTTACGAAAAGTTGTCACGACACTTTTTGCTATAGTAAGCTATTGTAAGCTTTATTTCTTTAAAATAAAGTTGAAATTTCCTTAAATTACGTACAATTGGGGTGTGTATGTGAGTAAGGATAGATATGATTATTATTTTGAGTGACCGAACTACAAAGTACAAATTCGGTTGTGCAGTTAAGTAAGACGTATTGCTTCGAATTAAGGATTAATCTTCCTTAAATTAAATATTTTATTTTACGCACACTAACTTAAATCTAAAATGTATTGATATTATGTACGTGAAAGGAACTTCGTTCCATCCGGGTGTCCCTTGACACCTCTCAAGTTTTGGAACGAAGTTCCTTATCGCGCGTTGTGAAAGGGGGCTAGACGGAAAAAATTCTTACGAAAAGTTGTCACGACACTTTTTGCTATAGTAAGCTATTGTAAGCGTTATTTCTTTAAAATAAAGTTGAAAGGAGATGTTTCATTTTCGGCCATAAGATGTACATTTATTGAAAAAAAGAAAAAAATACCACGAACTTAGGAAAAATATTCTTTCGTGAATTTAAGCCTGATTTGCTGTGCACAAAAAGTAATAGTTTTTCAATTATTGCCCCATTCTATTCAACATGGCGTCTTCCAGTTTGTAGTTTGCTTTCGTTCTGAAATCATGTCACACAAAAACATAATATCACATCGACGTTAGATTACTAAAAGTATGTGTTTTTGTAATTAATTATTATTATTGGTCTCTTAGTCATAATTTTCAACTCATTATAAGCAAGTGTGGTAATTTTATCGTTAAAAACTATATAATAGGTACTACTTTTATGGAGTGTACTTCTGAACGAAAAAATCAAAATGACGTTTTGTTCTGACAAGTGACAAAACCCATCAGTGTCAGTCAGTCAGTCTCGTTCGTCTCGTATTTTTTAACGTTTTATGAAAACAGAGAACAAAACAAATACGAAAGCATCGAAAAAAAATCAATTCTGATAAACAATTATTATCAAATAACAATTTCTAGGTTATGTAAACGTCATCTCTACAACTTGTCATGGCTGTCATAACTCTCGCGACAAACGTCAAACATTTTTAATTTTTATTTTGTGCATAAATACCATCTATTACTATTTAAAAAATGTTACTTTATTCTATTCAGGGGATTGTTTCCCACCTTTCCTGAAAGGTACAGGTCATGGCCGGAGTCCCATACAAAAATGAAACATCTCCTTTCCTTAAATTACGTACAATTGGGGTGTGTATGTGAGTAAGGATAGATATGATTATTATTTTGAGTGACCGAACTACAAAGTACAAATTCGGTTGTGCAGTTAAGTAAGACGTATTGCTTCGAATTAAGGATTAATCTTCCTTAAATTAAATATTTTATTTTACGCACACTAACTTAAATCTAAAATGTATTGATATTATGTACTACGTGAAAGGAACTTCGTTCCATCCGGGTGTCCCTTGACACCTCTCAAGTTTTTTTTTGTATTTTGACTTTCAAAAGTGCCTGTAACGGTCTAATTGAAGTAAATGCTTTGAGTTTGAGTTTGATTTTGTAGTACATTTAAATATAAGAAGGTAAACGACAATGGTCCCACGTCGAAGACAAATTGTTTGACGTACCGAAGAATAATCAAAATAGGCCTACTCATTTGGTCTCTAGCTAGAGTGTCACAAATGAACAAACATACATTCAGCAGTCAGTTGATAAATACATAATCCTCCTTAGCGTCGCGCAGTAGGGTAAAAGAAAATATTTTAAAATCTGACAGCTCTAGTTGTATTATAAATCAATAAAATAAAACCGGTCAAGTGCGAGTCGGACTCGTGCACGAAGGGTTCCGTACCAATATTTATAAAAACTGCCCTAATATGATCTGCAAATGAGACTCTTTTTGAGTGCAAGTGACGCTTAGCGCCGGATATCGACATTTCTATGGAGTTGTTCGAAATTTTCGAGTCAAATACAATTGGTCGACGGTACGATTGGTCGATCGGCTGATCGGATCTTAATGAAATTTGGCAAGAAGATAGATTTTAACCTGGGGACATAGGCTATATATCATTACGCTACGACCAATAGGAGCGGAGCAGCAATGAAAAATGTTGCGAAAACGGGGAAAATGTGACGCAGGTGAAATTGCGTAGGACAGCTGTCCCGCGCAAGTCACGGACGGTTTACATAATCAAAAAACGGTCTTCCCAAACCCCTAATATTGAAAGACCTATCCAACGATATCCCACTCTATAGGAAGGGCGACATCCCCACTTTACATGTAGGGGAGGTACCCCTAATAATTTGATTTTTTCAAAAAAAAAATAACCACTTTTTCGGCGTAATTAACGTGTACGTGTAGGTACTCATGCCAAATTACAACCAGACGGACATGCATAGCGAATCTATAAGGGTTCCTTGTTGACTACGGAACCCTAAAAATAGAGAAAATCGGAGATCATTCAAGAGATTTATTTGACAACCGAGTTCCTTTAAAAATGAGTTGTTGAAACAAAACTATTCATTAAAGATGAAGAAGTCTCGACAGTCCCGGTCACACGAGAGTCACGAGACCCAACTAAGAGTCCATCAAAACAAGCTTTGTGATTGTTAACGCCCTCTATATCAAAGAGTATAAAACTAGTTCAATTTATTGGCAATAGATGTCGCTTTTTTCAATAAATTACAAAATATTGTTTATGGTTGCTAAGAATTTCTAAATCAGAGTACCATCAGTGTACAAAACTACTTCTATACCCATCAGGGTAGCCCGCGAAATTAAATTTTTCTTCGTCTGGTCGTATGTTGATTACAATATGATTGTGATAGTAATAAATATGGCTTTACAGAGTTGTAATCATTAAAATCAACAATACAACCCTCTAAGTCCTTTGAATGACTTTTTCATGAAATGGCCATTATAAGGTATTAAATAAACTTACAGTATTGTATGGATTATTTGAATGGTTATAATTCTTTAATACGTGTTACAGTCGCAAACCATATTTTGTTAAACATACAGCCTGGCACTAACGTGCAAATTAAAAAAAAAAAAACAAAGAAAATTTGAATTTCGCGGGCTTTCCTTAAAGGCCTGCTATTCTACTAAAGAATACCTAGACCATAAATCGATAGTCCAAGCTACGTAGATTAGAATATATGAAAATTTTAGTTAAGGTGGAAGCGACAGGATAGCCTGCAAAAAACGTAAGAAACTTTGAATATCGGGGGCGAAATCCTAAAAACAAAACATTATGATAGTAGATTCAGAGTGGGAGAAATTAAGTTAAAGGATGGCAATCTCTACTTGCTGCATTGCGACAAATGGTGTCCTGTCCTAATAGTTATATATATATATAGGTATTGATAGGTATCCATAATAGTCTGCTGTGAGCTAAGGCTGTGAGCAAATGTTTAAAGGCTACCATCGTACTTGTGTAGAGAAAAAATAAATAACCAAGTAGTGATATGCTAATACATTTGGCTGGAGGTCGTCGTTCACATTTCCGAACGGAAGGCGCTCAGTCAGTCAATGATACTCGGGCGGATCGGCGAAGCGGAGGTTGGTATTGTTGTTGTTGGCAGGCGAGCACATATTTCATTAAAGATGAATTCACATAATTAAAGCTGTTGAATGGTTCCTGTGCGTATGGAATTTCAAACATTATGAAGGGTACGACAACAGCGTTATAAAGGGTAAGTCCCCTGGGCATGACGACATTAGCATTGTTGAGCACCTGATGCATGCTGGTGTAGATTTGCTTCGTGATATCTGTTTTTCACTTTTTGTATGAGACCCCCGTACCGGATGAGTGCACGAGAGCTATTGTTGTGCCAGTAATCAAGAATAAGACAGTTGACCCCTCGGATGGCACCAACTATAGACCCATCTTGCTAGCCACCACTGTACATAAGGCATTGGACAGTACAGTGCTAGATCGACAAATATGTGATCATCTAAAAATTAATGATAGGTACACGGTTCAGTTTCTACGGAAACAGCAAACTTATGTCTGGAGCATAATGTCCAGTATTACAATGTCGGGAAGATTCCACTTTGTGATTGCTTCCTTAATTAATTTATTAATAGCTTCCAATTTGGTGCCTTATGAATATCTCCGGGAGAAGCTGTAGTTCACCTCACTCCCTAACGAGATCATTAATGTTTTTGGTTACTGGTATAGCAATCAAGTCAATGTTGTAAGGTGGGTTAACATTTTGTCTGATGACTACAGGCTGGAGTGTGGTATAGCACGGGTGGCTTAACATCACCTCGGCTGCTCAATATGTACAATGAGTTAATTGAAGGTCTCAGTGTCACTGCAGTCCACTGTACTATTGATGGTGCATACATTAACAATTTAAGCTATTCTGATTGCTGCTGCTGAGTCCTTCAATTAACGGTCAATGGAAACTCATGTGGAGTTATGAGGAGCACACCGTGGCCCATCGGCTCAGGTACAGTTTGTGAATGCTTTCTTAATTTATCAAAAGCCTTTGATGTGGTGCCCTATGAATCTCTGAGAGAAGCCGAAGTCCACCGCAGTCTCCGAGGAGACCATACATTTTTTGATTACTAATATAGCAATCAAGTCAATGTTCGAAGGTGGGTTAAAGTTGTGTCCAATGAGTACAGTTTGTATTGTGGTGTGCGACAGGGTGGGATAAGGGCTCAGTAGCATTGCAGTTAGCTGTATTTATGGCACAGCCATTAACAATGATGAGGAAGATGTTGGGGTCCTGAGCTACCTGCAGTGTATCGGGCATGTTTTTGCAAGCTCAGATTTATGGTTTTCAATCCATCATGAGAAAGAGTCGGCCTTATTGTTGCACCATACATGGGCAAGCACCAATAGCTTTCTAAAAGTAATAGTGGACTGGCAAGACAGTCCTTTTTTAAACACTGGATTGCTCTCCACATGTCAGTCTGATTATGCCTGGTTTTATTTTTTTTACGGTTTACTAACATAGTGTTTAAGCACTTAACACAGATGGATTTGTATCTATTTTGCGGATGATCTGAAATAAAGTTCTTATATACAACTCAAACATAACTCACGCCTTTTAGGGGAAAAAGGCCTGAGTTTATGTATGTCTTGTATACAAGAACTTTATAGTAACGTCATAAACTGCCTCTGTTTTTTTTTATTCTCTGAAATCTGTTTAATTAAGACTAGCTGTCCGCGGCATGCGTTGCAATGCACTTTTTACCTAAGCTATCTACCATACCCTACCCTGCCTACCTACCTACATGCCACACCTACCCTACACTACCTACCTAACCTACCCTACCCTACCTACCTACCTACCTACCCTCAATACCCTACCTACCCTACCCTACCTACCTTACCTTTCTCAAAACCTTGCCTGGACTATGACAAACATTTTAATACCAAAATCAGCTAAATCGGCCCAGCCGTTCTCGAGTTTTAGCGAGACTAACGAACAGCAATTGATTTTTATATATACACATATATATATAGATACAAACCTGTCACATGAAAATCTGATTATAGAGTCTGTTGCATACTAGATATTGAACACAAGGCAGGCACAGTAAACAGTTCATCTAAAAGTTAAACATTTACTCACACTGTTTAGATAACTAATACTTTGATTTTCAACAAAATAAAAGTTTTCTGGAAGCTACAATTTAGGCTATAACTTTTATATCATTGTTTGGCTGGCTGACAGCTAGGTAACAATACAAAAAGTAATAGTGAGGTAAACCACAACAAGCCATGTACAAGCCTTCACAGTTAGCAATAGAGTACTGTTGCAAGTTGGTACAATAGAATAGGCATAATACTAACGTATTACCTACTTAAAATTAAACATTAAATCAGAAACAATGCAGTTTTTAGATAACGCAGTGCTAATCTGCTTGCAAACAAATCGATTGAAGGGGTGTTCGACTTCGTTCATTGCAGTACCTATAGTTAAATATTCTGATTGAGCGAATTGTGCGAGCGTAAGGATCACGGTGAAACATCCAGGGACAGGTTAGAAAGAAAGTTCAGGACATTAAATCCTCGATTTTGTTATTTTCATTATGAACTATATGTTATATGCTACTTATTTTTTACCGAGTTACAAGTGGAATCGATAGTCGAGATGACTGCGGACGTCAGCACAATACAGAATTTTCAAGGAACTTTTCATTTAAAAGAACTGGTATTACGCATAATGAAACCTGCAATGCAACAGCTTTCGGTGCTTTTTGGCGATATGGTCAAAATGGGAATTCAAAGGTGAGCTGTCCAGGAAAGAGTCTATTATTTATTAGGTACCATTTTTATGTGTTGTGTTGTTTTGTTTTATTACAGTGTAAGTTAATTAGATTTTATGTAGGTAATTATACGTGATATTAAATGTATGTGTACCTTTGTAAATATTCGTATGCCGCTTTTAGCGGTGCTTAATAATATGTACAGAACTTAACTGCTGTACCAACCTTGTACCTATCTACTATATTCTGCGAATAAATTCTTTAGAATACCAAAATCTCTGGTGACATAAGTTCGAGATAAAGGCTGATTTCCGATTAAATAAATATGACTGATAGGTTCTACCGTGCCAAGGTGACACTTAACTACGCATTTGTAGGTATGTTATGATATAATTTATTTAGCCCGAAAGGTCTAGTGTCTTTTTGACTCTTCACCGACTGATGTATAGATTTTCATGTCAAGTGCAAATATCGTAAGTGCAAGTATAGTACGTAGGTACTTACCTATTTAGAATGTTTGAAGCACTCGCCGATGTCATTAAAAAGTACAAATAATAATGGGTGTTGTGATTCCTGACCCGACCACGACATGGAACGGAGATTTTACAATTGCATAAAATAGTTATTTTAATAGTGTTTTATTGTGCCACTTATCCCAGGAATTTGTGCCTTGTACTTTTCGGCCCCAATAGGGAACCCTACGGCACACCAGAGGGGGCTGGCTGACCAGGAGCATAATTATTATTATACCGCTAATGACCAATGTGTCCTATTTTGTAAATAAGACGAGTACCATCTGTTTAAATCTCCTCTAAAGGCACTCAACAAGACACACGCGCGGCATGCCATAGCGACGCGTTTCTGCGATAAATCTGCGTAGAGCAATTTCTATGAAAACGCACGCAACTGTTCAAACTGGCGCGGCGCGTATCAAGCCATCTGTAGAACGTTTTGTATGGAGCCGAGCTTGTTGGGGACCGCGGCGGCAGTCAGAAGATCATATTATAGGGTCTCAGTCGTGGCATATCTTGGTCAGAGTAGAACCTCTTTAAACTTTTTCATTTAGTGGGTTAATAGATTTTAAAAAAAAAAGTATCCAGATGCACTCGGTTAGACTGGAAGCTGAACCCTACTTAGTTGAGAAAAGGCTAGGCAGAAAATGAGTACCTAGGTAAGTAAATAGGTGTGCGTGTGGATTGAGTGCTCCTTTTTAAAAGTTGATGATATTTTTACGAAATCAAGAAAGAAAGAAATCATTTATTTGCTGATAATGTAGGTATACATATATGTGAGTTGGAATATTTATTAAGTGTCCCGATACATTTTACCTTACGGCATGCAACATATTAGGTTTGAATTAAATAGTACTATTAATACAGCCATCGATGCAATTATTATTAGCCATAGTCAAATTTAATAGGTAGTTACAGATCTGACTAAATCAATCAATAATATTAACAATCAAAATAATCAAAGAATTAAATATAAATCAAGAAAGGATTTAAGAAATAATTGTGAAGACTTCATGATGAAGATAAAAAAATTGTGACGTCAATGGTGAGAAAGTCGTGGTCAATTAACTAGAACACTCAATCTGCTCACATGAGAAAATACTGTAACTCGAATTTCGCAAAATATACTAGATATATGTTTAACCTTTTAATGTGGGATAATTGTATTGCATTTGTGACAACCATTCACAAATATTCAAGGGATATTAACGGTTTATCTGGATTTTATAAAGGTTTATTTAGAACACTCAATCCTCCTACGGTGCAGACGGAGTGTTCCAAAATTCTCCTAATTTGGCTAAATAAATTCTTAATATCCTTACTCTATTGTACAAGTATAATTGAGAGCCAATTAATTAGCCGGATGACAATTCGAATGGAAATATATTGAATGTGTAGGTATTTGCTTAGATAAAGGGCAAAATATTAATTATTTAATAATTTTTCAAATTGAAATATGATTAGGGAAAAGAAACTTTAATTTTACACGAAGTAGGTAGTTTGATTTCGGCTGCAGCTTGCAACATATTTTGATTATACGTACTTAGATATGTGTAAGTTATGTACCTAGTAGGTATCTACGAGGTTTACATTGTAAGTAGGTATCCATGTTTTTAGCAATTTTATGGTCTGTCTGCCTCATAACATCTACAGCTACCACAGAGTAATACGCTAGAACGCTAATACGGTGGAAGCACCAAGGACCAAACACTTTTGTATGGGACCTGGCACACCTATACCGTCCGCCATTTTGAAAAAAAAAACTAGTTTTGCAAACCAGCGATACCTACGTCTGTCAATCGACAGAGTTAGATTCTGATTACGAACAAAAAATATTTCGTGATGAATCACGTAAGTAAGTGACACAGCTCTGCCGTCCTCTCACTAAAAAGCCGTTAAACTAGGCTGGGGCACACAAGAATTTGGGGCCCTTTTGGAAAGTAAAAAAAAATTGATAACATTTTTTTACTAAGTATGACCATTTATTATAGGTAATCAAATACAGGTCAGGAGACACAGATACAGTCTCTAAGCTTGCAGTTATTAATTCACAGTAGCTTGAAGTCGATGGTTCAGCATCTTATGTGTGTTTGTCATTTTCGTCATACGTAACCTCTTTTTCCAGGTGTTTTTTTTTTTTTAAAAAACGTTGCCCCACACTAGGAATTTCTCCTGTATCGTGGGTGCGTTTACAAATATTTAAACTCACATACACAAACAGCCAGACCCGGAACAACTATCTGTAGGCCATACAAATATTTGTTCCGTGCGGGGATCGAACCCGCAACACGCAGCGCAGCAGTCGATCGCTCTGCCACTGCGCCAACCGTGTCGTCACATTCAGAGGTACTTTTGTCTTGTGGTGATGAGAATAAATAATCCCTCGGCTTATTTGTTTCTTCAACCGTAAACAACGAAGTGAGCTTTGGAAGTTTTCTCTTATTTTTCTTTTTTGGGAACCTCATAAATATGTTCTTTTCGACATAATGAAATAATGTTTAAACGAACAAATCAAAACCTCTGTTTATAATCTTACTCAATTTTTAATATCAAACGAAATAAAATAAAGCCACTCACAGACTCACTCCTATCAGACTGAAAGTTTAATAAATCATTCGGGGATTCCCCCAATCATAGACAATGTCGACATTTATGTTGGGCCTTGTTTAGACGGTGTGAGTTTAGAATCGGAGGGATTGCGCGAGTTATCGCTAGATGGTGTACTTAGTAAATTGGGTAGGATGCGTTCAGAAATATTATTAATTAGGATACAGTAGGAATAGCCGCAGTCATCGATTTGGCATAGTATATGCCTTGTAAATACCTTCTGATATGATTACTGATCCGTGAAAAAAGTGTAATGTGACCGACAAAAATGTTTTGAGAATAAATGTGTGAGAGAAATTGTTGGTCCTTCGGGGCTCCCTGAGAATGGGGGCCCTGGGCACGGGCCCCGTGTGCCCTTATGGTGAAGACGGTATTGAGTACTAGTCGAATGCATGACTGTTTGCACGCCATCTTGCGTACCTAGTAGAACTACGTAGTCACAAATCTTGTAATAGCGCCATCTCTTAGTGGGTAATAGAAAATATTCCCCCTCCATTAGTGGTGTGACTACGAGTCGGCAATGGAAAGTTAAACATGTTGGAAGTCGCATAAGAAGTTTCACTTCAAAAACTCCCTTCTTTCAGGCTACTTTTTTTTATAAGTTTCTAACGCGACATTTTGCGAAAGAGGCATTGTGTGAAAGCGACCTTTTGAGAAGGAGTCATTCTGCGAAAGCGACATTATGAGAAAGAGACATTTTACTACCAGTAGACATTTTGCGAAAGAGACATTTTGCGCCTGAGCCCTTCCGAGATATGAGTTCAAAAACGTGAACAACAAAGCATTTTTTTTAAATTTAGTATTTAAGTGAGCTAAGCACATCGGGAATACAAAGGAATACAATCACACACAAAGAAATGCCTTCTATACTATGTATCAATAAATATGTTTAAGTATCCGTCTGTACATCTGCACACGAAGAAAAATAAAGCACACACACTGTAGGAACCAGTGGCGAAGGGTCAGAATTTTGTAAGGGGAAGCCGACGAAAAAAATGAGATCATTAATTTTGTTTTTAAAGTGAAACTTTTATTACATCGTCTCAAACTTTTTCGTCTGTGTGCATGTCGCGTGACGATCGGTCGTGGAGCAGGGATAAAATGAAAGGCGCTCGTCAGAGCGCCTTTCACTTTATCCCTATTCCGCGGTCTACTCCGCGCTATAGTGTGAAAAAAAGTTTCACTTTTACCGTGGTTTCATAAAACCACACAATCCTTTTATTCGTCATCGCATTTTTAAATTTCATTTTGATTGTCAGCGACC
The DNA here is from genome assembly GCA_963082945.1 of Cerastis leucographa. Taxonomy (NCBI): domain Eukaryota; kingdom Metazoa; phylum Arthropoda; class Insecta; order Lepidoptera; family Noctuidae; genus Cerastis; species Cerastis leucographa. Next base: position 30,769,262 of record OY720378.1, read on the forward strand.
CCGAAAACCACAAAAATGTCACCCATGATCAGTATACACAAAAATTTTCGAAGGACCCAACTTGATCTTTTTTTCATAACTTATGTATTGTAACGATTAAATGCACAGGAACTATAGAAAATATGTTTATTCATAAAAGTGAACGCGTATAAATACAATGTTTCATGTCTATGCTATTAACCGTTGAGGAGTTCCCTCATGAGAAGAGGACCCTGGCGGTAGGATGAATTCATGATACAAATCGTCATTATCCATCAAATATGAACACGTATGCAAAGTTTCGTGTCTGTGCTATTAAACGTTGAGGAGTTCCCTCGTGAGAAGACAATCCTGGCTGCAGGATGAGATCATGATAGAATTCATGTGTATCCATCAAATATGAACTCGTATGCAAAGTTTCATGTCTGTGCTATTAAACGTTGAGGAGTTCCTTCGTGCAAAGACGATCCTGGCTGCAGGATAAGTCCATAATACAAAACATGATCATCCATCAAATATGAACTCGTATGCAAAGTTTCGTGTCTGTCCTATTAAACGTTGAGGAGTTCCCTCGTGAGAAGACGATCCTGGCTGGAGGATAAGATCATGATAGAATTTGTGTTTATCCATCAAATATGAATGTGCATAAAAATTTTCGTGTCCGTGCTATTTACCGTTGAGGAGTTCCCTCATGAGAAGACAATCCTGGCTGCAGGATGAGATCATGATAGAATTCATGTGTATCCATCTAATATGAACGTGCATACAAATTTTCTTGTCCGTGCTATTTACCGTTGAGGAGTTCCCTCGTGAGAAGACAATCCTGGCTGCAGGATGAGATCATGATAGAATTCATGTTTATCCATCAAATATGAACTTGTACACAAATTTTCGTGTCTGTGCTATTAAACGTTGAGGAGTTCCCTCGTGAGGAGACGATCCTGGCTGCAGGATTAAGTTATGTCTGTCATAAAAATGTATTTTTATTAAAACCAAAGGTGTGCGCTAAATTTCAGCTCAATCGGCCATCGGGAAGTGGTTCTAATTTAGCTTGCTATACATACAAACATTGAAAGTTCCCTGTCGTAACTCGAAAATCTTCGGCTTACCTAGTCCTTACAAAACGCTGCTGATAGCTGCGAAGTCACGTGTCCGCGTTCATACGAATTTAGTTCTGAATTCTGACACCCGAGCGTCGGCTTACTGGCGCCACATGTTGCTTTCTTTGTTGACATAAAAAATGCTGGCATTTATGTAATGTTTTCAATCCTATGATGTATTTAATGTCTGTACTGTGATGTGATAACCTCAGATGTGTACATAATTTACTATTTGACTACAGTAGACACTAGACACTACGTATAGTGCCTTGTTCCCAAAGGGAAGCCGGCAGGAATCGGCTTCTTAGGAGCCTTCGGGCCTGGTAGGAACAGTGAAACAGCACATTCTGCAATTCAGCAGTTTACGCCGCATTCATTTCAACTCATACTAATTAGTTCAGTTCGCGTTGAGCTATCAAGCCAGCTTGACAGCACGCCCCTGGCGTTCTCGTTACAGCCAATAAGGGCCGCGTCACTCACTTTATTTCCACACTAAAGCTCATTTTACTTTAAGTAGGTACCTTTGGGACAATAACGTAGCTTTACACAGTTATATTCATTAAAATCAATAGTACAACCACTTCGCTTCTTTTTAATCTGACTACTTCATGAAAAACCTGCTACTTGCAGAAAACGTAAGATTATTTGAAATTCGCGGGACACCTTAAAATTTTTGGGCTTCAACCTTAAAATTTTTATATTTGTTACTCAGGGACTAATTTCAGTACTTAGGGCTTGTACACAAAACTGCGATGCGACGTCGCATCGCAAAAATCTGCGAGCTCAAACAGTACAATTAGTTTACAGTTTCTTCTGTGTTGCGAATTCGCATCGCGCCAATTCGCATCGCATCGCAGTTTTGTGTACAAGCCCTTATTACGAGCAGGCAGACTAATCTTTGGGCCAAACATTCACCAAACACAATTAAAATTGATTTTATAAACAAATAAAAAGGTAATTAATTACGATCTTATGATTAGTCTGGCTGCACAAGTGTTATAATCATTATACTTTATCACACAATATGATAAGTGATGGACGATCAGAAAAAATACCGTAGACTCAAAGATAATTAATTACGATCTTATGATTGGTCTGGCTGCACAAGTGTTATAATACCTAATTAGACTTTATCACACAATATGATAAGTGATGGGCGATCAGAAAAATTACCGTAGACTATACCTATACTTACGAGGAGTGCCCAGGAGCCCTCCGAACGAGTCCAAAGCTCGTTACCACCTGTAACGAGCCGAAGACAGGCAGATGAAGAAGGCTTCATTCGTGTTGAGAAGAAGAAGAAGAAAAAGCCTACTCTTCGCAATCAGTGCGGTAGCGCATTGACTGGTCCGAACATGTTGCTGCGTCCCGCTATTCCATCGACGCAGCTGTACGTGTCCCGTCTACATCACTCTACGACGACAGAGGAGGTCGTAGAGTATATAAAGATCAAGACCAATTTCATCTTGAGAGTCGAGAAGTTGGAGTCACGCCACAAGATTAACTTCAAATCTTTTGTGGTGCGGGTTCCGACTCACCATCTGGAGACTTTTATGAAGGAGGAATTTTGGCCGAAGGGTGTCGTGTATCGTCGTTTTCGCGGAAGGCTACATGACACCTCGACTCAGCGCAATACGTCGCCGACCCAACGTAGTTAACTTGTAGAATAAGGTTTTTGTATGTATTAGTTTATTATTGTATAAGATTATTTTGTGTATTTATCTATGGGCCTTAGTTGCCTGAAATAAATGGATTATTATTATTATTAATTATTTCCTTTATTCACTTTCATACATATCAATTACATTTTTAAATATTTTTACAAAAGTAATATAAAAAAAACATTTAATTATTATTATTATACCTACTAAGTACGTTTTTATTTTTTCAAATCCAGTGTATGCGGATCTCTGATTGGCCATGTTATACTGGATTTGTATATCTTGATGTCATAATGAGCGCGGAGTTGTACCAAGGTGTATATTCAAAGAGTTTACAGACACTGACGGTCACGGATGTTTATCTCGAATAACAAAGAATAAAAAATCCGACAGCTTCATCAACAGTATCCTTCAATATTAGGTATGTCGTCCGGATAGAATACGTTCGTACTTCATACTTGTATTTGTTTATTGATACGCTATGCGCGCACTGGCGTTTCAGAGGTTGCCAGTAAGAGCCTATGCACACGGTGCGTCGGGGAGGTGGCGGCGAGGCAACATCTCGCTGGAGTACACGGACGGTGCGGCTTCGTGGCGTTGCTACGACACCGCAGCAACGCGCGACGCCGAGTTCTAAATAGTCAGTACGTTTAGTAAAAATCGATAGGAAAGGACGGGTGTTGTTGCTCCTACTACGCCAGAAATCGAAGTAGAAGCACATAACAATATTGCATTAGCCCCTTTATGTTCTTTATGAACTGTCCATCACTGTATCTTAATGCAGAAACAGTAATGGACAGTTCTTTCACCAACTGCATAGAAAGTTACTGACAGACGAACAAAGATTTTGCCTCATAAACAACTGAGCGGTGCCGCGGTCGCTCCGGGCGTGTGGCGTTGCAACTAGGGCTTTCAATACCGGTATTACGGGATCCCGTAATACCGTGATCACGGACATAATTTGGGTATTTTTCAATACCGGTATTGACGCCCCAATACCGTGATTACGGTATTACAAACATTAGATGTGATCTTATTCTCTCACTAGTTTTCACCACTGTATCAATATGGACTCTGTATGTAACGGGTGGTCACCCTTCAACGGACCAACCCAGGCATGAAAAAATATTGATCGATTATTGATATTGATTTAAAAAATATTTTCATAATGTAGTCCATGACTTAGGGTCGATTTATACTAGCGCAGAGTCGAAGCGCATCGAAGCGTCTATCCAAAACTGAACATAACAAATTCAACCTTTCGGAGTTATCCAAAGCGTAACGCACACATTACTTCGGAGATTTTAAAAAGACGCGCGCATTCGTCGGAATTCGCGCGTCTGCGCGCGAACAACGCTGATTGGTGCGCGCGCATTCTCGCGTATTCATGCGCCCACTCGCGAACCTACGCGTCATCAGTCGCAACACTATAATTCCGCTTTCTTTTTCTCCTTTCTTCGTTTTTTTCTTCTTCAACTTTCGATACAAGTAATATCATAACAATATTAATGTCAACCATTTTACACACGTTTCAGCTACGAGAGTGAACTGGCAAGTGATTGAATAGCACTGCTGTTGATGCCCATTACTACACGTAAAAGAGTGCGCGCGTATACTGGCGAATACGCGCGCATTCGTGCGGCTTCGCTTTAGTTGTAAAGAATTTGACGCTTCGATGCGCTTCGACTCTGCGCTAGTATAAATCGACCCATAAGATTAAGTTTCATGTCTTTTTAGATAGCTGACGACAAGACAAGGATATTTTTCTAGTAATTAGTACACCAGGCGTAGTATTATTTTTTTAACAATAAACAACATTTTTAAGAAGAAATAGCGTAGCGATGTCTGCTTCGTTATTATTCTGCAAAAAAGATATAATCTCCGTAGGCGCGATTCTCTAAGGGAACTGTTTAAGGACATTAACTTCATGACGGTACATTGCCAATATATTTATGAAAACATAAAGTACGTAAGAAAAAATCTGCATCTATTTAGTAAAAGAGGTGACAGACACAATCACAATACTATAAATAGACACCAATTAGTTCAGCCAGGCTTCAGACTCGCTAAAGAAGACTCATCTGTCATGGCCGGTACTGTTTAAGATGCTATAATAAAATTCCACAAATTATTCTTGAACTGAGTGACACGAAATTTAAAACATGCATTAAACGCACACTTTGTAAGCAAGCTTATTACAAATTGGACGATTATATCAGTGATAACAATGCTTGGCTCAATGGCGGTCCTGCTCCACAAGGACAGGTTCGCAGAAAATGATAGCACTAAATAGTATTGCTGGAGCCGCTGAAGATTGTACAACTATCTTTGCATTGTATAAATTCAATTAATTTAGTATTATATAGTCGCATAGCCCATATTGTGTGGGTACTATGTACTAGAAAGGTATCATTTACTGGAAACCTACCTCTTTTATTGACTTGAATGTGTCCGGACGGTTGAGAGTATGTCATGCTCACTCAAATGTCACGCTGATGGTGGCGCGTGTGTCGGGTCATTTAGTTCCCTTCAAAATGATTGAGTTGAATGATGGCTGATCCATAGGTCATGTTCGTGAACGAGTGCTGTCAGTTGTGCCTGGTCATCTCTTAGCTGCCACGGCACATTTCGAACTAAATATTTTATCTTTCAATGGTCATTTTTGTTTTTACTATGGATAATTTGAACGTGCACGTCTTGCTACATCGTTCTCACATAATGTACCATCTCAACTGAACATGAATGATGTAACCAAGGTTTTTGTAACAAGATCTTGATTTAAAAGAGTGTCCATGGAGTTTCTTGCCTATTCTTCTCCACAGAGATCTACGCTTTGGAATGGGCAACTACAGTACTTTCACAGTTATTATGTCTTGTGACTGGGACTGTAGCTTAATTTTTATTGTAGTTCGACTATTCAAAAGGGCTTGTAACTGGCCTAATTGATACCGGTATTGAAAAAATCCGGTATTTGAAAGCCCTAGTTGCAGCGCGTGTAAGTACCGCCTCGTCTCGCGTAGCATGTCCGGTGGTAGCACGCCGCCGCTGCGACACCGGTCTGGCGCCGCGCCGCCGCCGCAACGTACCGACTGTATAGGCCCTCAAGCTTAATTAACAACGCAGGCAGGGTTATACCCCTACAATGTGAGCGCATGTTGCGGAGCGAGAGACGCAAGCGTCGGCAGTTTTGAGTCAGCGAGCTCCACTGCGTCACCCGCTGCTCATATTGCACCCGTTGCAACTTGCGCCGTCGCGGCTTCAAGGCCAGCCGAGGTAGTGACTCGTGTCGGTACGACGACCCCTAAACGTGCCTACGCTACTATTGTCGCCACGCACAAACCTGTGTCGCAGACCAAGAAGGGGGATAAGATGAGCTGCTGTGCATCTGCCAACAGAGCTTCGAAACAGCTAGGCCCAGCGTCAAGAACGTGTGACAAGGATGGCTAGTCGGAACCTGTGCGGGACTGCGCCGGCAGGACCCAATATGATGCTGCGTCCGGCATTACCAACGACGCAGCTCTATGTGTCCCGGATACATCACACCACGAAGGTTGAGGAGATCGTGGAGTATTTACGAATAAAGACCAACTGGATTTTGAGGGTCGAGAAATTGGAGTCGCGCCACATCACGAATTTCAAGTCGTTCGTGGTGCGAGTTCCGACTCACCAGATCGAGACCTTCCTCAAGGAGGAGTTTTGGCCGACGGGTTTCATGTATCGGCAATTCCGCGGGAGGAAATACGTGACACCACGCAGTGCAACACGACGCCGTCACTTTGTGTACAATAGTTTAGAGTCATAGTTTAATTAAGGTTTTAGATATGTATTAGTTTATTATTGTTGTTTTATTATTTGTGTATTTTATCTATTGGCCTTAGTTGCCTGAAATAAAATGAATAATATTATTATTATATGAATCCTCGATATTTAGGGGTACCTGCCTAATAAACATGTCAAGATGGTGATGGGAGTACTTGCGAATGCTAAATCTAGATTTTTACCGTGCTAAAAATCAATGTTCTCAACAAAATGCGTAAATCAGCTAGTTTGAGGCACGATCCGTCTAATTCCATCATAATATATGATGAAGTCGTCTAAGAATGATCCTCAACTGCAGCGAATTCACGGCGAACCGCCAACAGCACGCCGCTACCACGCGCCTGCGCTGTGGCCGCGTAGTCCCGGCACGGCACGTCACAGTAGCGCCGCCGCCACTCCGAGTGTATATCACCAAAAAGGTCACTATAAAAATCCCATCAACAAGCCAGGTCTCTATTAAAGTGATAATATCGTTACATTTAGTCCGCAGTCCTCGAACATTCTGGTGATATAGTTCATACACTCTGGAACGAGATATCTACAAATAAGAAGTTCAATTAAAAAGTGAGTACAGAAAGTGACAAACCCGAATAAAATAATTAAGCTTCATCTACTAGCTACGAAAACAAACGTTAAGCGTAAATTACATTTATTTTATATTAACTATTGTGTAAGTGTGCGGTATTACGGGTAGGTCAGGAGATGTTCATAATATTAATAAAGACAAAGAGATAATGCATACATATATAAACTCACGCATTTTTCCAATAGGAGTAGGCAGAAACCATAGCTTGCCACCGGCTACGATCCTCACATACTTTTGCCTCGTGCACGTGCATACACCTGGTCATACACGCACTCCGGCTGCGAGTACTACCAGCACCTGACCTTTCTGAAGGACCTCACCAATAAGGTCAGTTTATGTTCTTCTCGGGCGTCTTCTCCTGTCGTTGCCACCCTCATCTTCCTTGTAATTCCTAAATACATAACACTTGTTAAAAGCATTTCAAATGAACAGAAAAACAGCTCAACATCCATGAAAATATATTATTAGCAAGCCAATGAACAGAATTATCTATAACAGCAATAAATTACACATTTCTTTCCAAAAGAAATCAACATTAACAAAGCGGTAATGGTCAAACTTTGGACTGCGATAAGTGAGTTGGTGCATTCCATGTTCCTCACGTTGCTAATTTAGTTTCAATAATCGTTTCAGTTTTAAGTATTTAATTTATAAGACCGCAAAGATGAGATGAATTCAAGTTTATTGTAGGTATACACAAGCAGCATTGAAAATAGATTAAGGTATTTCTGCCCTGTTCCGTTGCAAGTTTGAAAGTCTTAGAGGAGGAATCCCATTTTACAAAAAAAAAACATAATTATGTTGCATCTACACAAATTGGATTTTTTATCCTTGGCAAGGGATTTGAGAGTAACAATTTGTTATTGCTATTAAAATGATCAATGACCGAAACCAGTGATTCCAATATGCTCAGGAAGTAGGGGAACCTTGGGAACGGGCAGCAGCGATGAAATCCTTTTTCACATATCTATTCATAAAAGAAACATTCTTACTGATATGTTAGTTGGCACCCTGGGTACAAAATAGATTTGAGTCTTCATAATTGGATTGGAAACTTTGTCACCGATTTTCTTCACTATAACAAAGAGGTTCTCTCCATCCTTCTAGAGCACTCCCTTAAGTTCCACATGATTGTTGCAGAAGCACTGATCCATGTCCCGCCATGGTCTCCTAAAGTTTGACAATTGCTGACGTTAGGTGTGTTGTCTATCTGCACGGCTTACTTTAGTTAGTCTCTCATACAATCTTAAAACCTTATTAGGTAGTTTCTTGAAATTAGTTAGCTCCTGCCATAACAGTTGCACTTTAGTTGCCAAACTGGAGAGAAGAATAAGGCCTTGATGGATGCTGGATAGTTGATGCATTATTGTATACAGTGTAACGGGAAGTAAAACCACTGGTGAGGCTGTGCTGGATAGTGATTCAGTGCTTGTATGTCCTGGTCTCTTGCAATAATCTCTTCTCCATGTTACTCATCCTCATGAGTTTGCGAAAGTCCTTGTCTGTGAATCCAGAACAAAGAAAGTCATAGTATTTGCAACATGTCAACCACTAAATGACTTCAGCGACTTTGTCATCACACCTTCCACAGATAACCATAGTTCATAGGTTCATTAGATGATGAAAACTGATGATAAAAGGCAGGCACATGATGTGGTCTTGCTCGGACATCTTATCGGAACAGCTATGACTCAGACAGTTTTAAGTAAACATCATTTTAACTTTTCTGCTTATGAGTAAGATACAAATGTCTCATATTATGAATATCAGATCCAGTCTGTTGAAGACCAGATGGTGAAAGTATGCAAAATAGGGTTACTGTTTTAATTTTCTGAAAATAAACATTTTTTGTACAAAACAGATAAATAAATTCTTTTGATACTCTGTAAACTGAATGCTTGAGACTAAATTGTATAAAACTGCTAGTTATTTCATGATAAATATTTAAATATTACCTGGCAATTATATTTCAGGAATTGCTGATTTGCTGCGGCCTATTTCTTGGATACTTATAAATTTCTTCAAATTGTTGCTGACAGACAAGTCTGTTACTCATCATCTGCCTAGCCTTTTTCCAACGTATCTTGGGGACGGCTTCCAGTCTAACTGGATGCAGCAGAAAAGTCTTGCTGTAAACATTATTACATTGTGGTCATTTCACCACCAATTCCTAAAATATATAGATTTTTTATTGAATTACTCTGCATTCACATCTCGAATGGGAAAGCGGCGGAGAGGTTTGCCTGACAAACAAAGCATATGTAATGTTATTGAGAAGGTTTTTAGTCAATGTATTTAAGATAATGAGAAAAAATGATCATTTTATATTAATTCTTGAAGTCACATTGTGAGGTTTCTCCTTTTTAGGAAATGATGGCAATTGGGGAGGGAAGAATATCTGAAACGATATGAAGAACAAAGTTATGAAGGCGGGACAGGGTACGGCACTAAGTAAAAGAGATAAAAAGTTCATAGGGGCGTCTTCGGTCCGTCTTTCTTAGTCACTAGAAACATAATGGAAGATTGGAAGTTATCAATGTTCCGTTCACTACTAGCATTGACGGGACCTAAAACTCTTAATATATAGCATAACAAAGGCTCAGTAGTTATCAGAATAGAAACTTCAGAAGTTTATTCCGAAACGCCGACGCGGAACAGTCTCAGCTCAACGTGGACGTACGAAACAGAGGATGATATTAACGCTGTAACGCTGCCGCGCGGCCCAGCGACTGAGCGACACGGGCGAACAGAGGTTTAACGCAACATGGTTAGCAGATGCACTTGCCAAAAGATTAAAATCTAATCCTGCGCAGACTCTTGTCTGCGCAGGACTTGTACTCTTGTACAAGACATAGACATTACTTGCAGACAGACATTTACAAATAAACTGTTACCAATGTTACCATTGCAACCATAAATTCCCATGATTTAAGGCTGTAAGAAAATTTGGGTTGGATCTAGAATAGAATGTTTGGCAGAAGTTGAGCAGTAAAATAGGTTAGAGGTGGTAGGGGTTTTTGAACTTTCACTCGGTAATGTTTCTAAACGGTAACGTTCCGTTTTGTCGATTTTTTTATTAAAAGCTTTTATTTAACTTGCAATGTTTAAAAGCTTTTATTTTTTAACTTGCAACTTGCAATGTATATATGTTTGTTACGGTGGAATCTTGGAAGCTAAATTAGAACCTCTTCCCGATGTCCGATTGAGCTGAAATTTTGCACACACCTTTGGTTCTGGTGAAAATACATCGTCGTCTCACGAGGGAACTCCTCAACGGTTAATAGCACAGACACGAAAATTTTTATGCACGTTCATATTTGATGGATAAACGTGAATTCTATCATGAACTCATCCTGCAGCCAGGATCGTCTTCTTACGAGGGAACTGCTCAACGTTTAAAAGCACATACACGAAACTTTGCGTACGAGTTCATATATTATGATAGATAATCACGATTTGTATCATGAACTTATCCTGCAGCCAGGATCGTCTTCTCACGAGGGAACTCCTCAACGGTTAATAGCACAGACACGAAAATTTGTATGCACGTTCAATTTGATAGATAAACGTGAATTCTATCATGATCTCATCCTGCAGCCAGGATCGTCTTCTCACGAGGGAACTCCTCAACGGTTAATAGCACAGACACGAAAAATTGTATGCACGTTCATATTTGATGGATAAATATGAATTCTATCATGATCTCATCCTGCAGCCAGGATCGTCTTCTCACGAGGGAACTCCTCAACGTTTAATAGCACAGACACGAATCTTTGCGTACGAGTTCATATTTGATGGATAATCACGATTTGTATGATGAATTTATCCTGCAGCCAGGATCGTCTTCTCACGAGGGAACTCCTCAACGGTTAATAGCACAGACACGAAAATTTGTATACACGTTCAAATTTGATGGATAAACGTGAATTCTATCATGATCTCATCCTGCAGCCAGGATCGTCTTCTCACGAGGGAACTCCTCAACGGTTAATAGCACAGACACGAAAATTCGTATGCACGTTCAAATTTGATGGATAAACGTAAATTCTATCATGAACTCATCCTGCAGCCAGGATCGTCTTCTTACGAGGGAACTGCTCAACGTTTAATAGCACTGACACGAAACTTTGCGTACGAGTTCATATTTGATGGATAATCACGATTTGTATGATGAATTTATCCTGCAGCCAGGATCGTCTTCTCACGAGGGAACTCCTCAACGGTTAATAGCACAGACACGAAACTTTGCGTACGAGTTTATATTTGATGGATAGGCACGATTTGTATCATGAACTTATCCTGCAGCCAGGATCGTCTTCTCACGAGGGAACTCCTCAACGGTTAATAGCACAGACACGAAAAATTGTATGCACGTTCATATTTGATGGATAAACATGAATTCTTTTATGATCTCAGCCTGCAGTCAGGATCGTCTTCTTACGAGGGAACTGCTCAACGTTTAATAGCACAGACACGAAACTTTGCGTACGAGTTCATATTTGATGGATAATCACGATTTGTATGATGAATTTATCCTGCAGCCAGGATCGTCTTCTCACGAGGGAACTCCTCAACGGTTAATACCACAGACACGAAAATTTGTATACACGTTCAAATTTGATGGATAAACGTGAATTCTATCATGATCTCATCCTGCAGCCAGGATCGTCTTCTCACGAGGGAACTCCTCAACGGTTAATAGCACAGACACGAAAATTCGTATGCACGTTCAAATTTGATGGATAAACGTAAATTCTATCATGAACTCATCCTGCAGCCAGGATCGTCTTCTTACGAGGGAACTGCTCAACGTTTAATAGCACTGACACGAAACTTTGCGTACGAGTTCATATTTGATGGATAATCACGATTTGTATGATGAATTTATCCTGCAGCCAGGATCGTCTTCTCACGAGGGAACTCCTCAACGGTTAATACCACAGACACGAAAATTTGCGTACGAGTTCATATTTGATGGATAATAACGATTTCTATCATGAACTTATCCTGCAGCCAGGATCATCTTCTCACGAGGGAACTCCTCAACGGTTTATAGCACAGACACGAAACTTTGCGTACGAGTTCATATTTGATGGATAATAACGATTTCTATCATGAACTTATCCTGCAGCCAGGATCGTCTTCTCACGAGGGAACTCCTCAACGGTTTATAGCACAGATACGAAAATTTGTATGCACGTTCAAATTTGATGGATAAACGTGAATTCTATCATGATCTCATCCTGCAGCCAGGATCGTCTTCTCACGAGGGAACTCCTCAACGGTTAACAGCACAGACACGAAAATTCGTATGCACGTTCAAATTTGATGGATAAAAGTAAATTCTATCATGAACTCATCCTGCAGCCAGGATCGTCTTCTTACGAGGGAACTGCTCAACGTTTAATAGCACAGACACGAAACTTTGCGTACGAGTTTATATTTGATGGATAGGCACGATTTGTATCATGAACTTATCCTGCAGCCAGGATCGTCTTCTCACGAGGGAACTCCTCAACGGTTAATAGCACAGACACGAAAAATTGTATGCACGTTCATATTTGATGGATAAACATGAATTCTTTTATGATCTCAGCCTGCAGTCAGGATCGTCTTCTTACGAGGGAACTGCTCAACGTTTAATAGCACAGACACGAAACTTTGCGTACGAGTTCATATTTGATGGATAATAACGATTTCTATCATGAACTTATCCTGCAGCCAGGATCATCTTCTCGTGAGGTAACTCCTCAACGGTTAATAGCACAGACACGAAACTTTGTATGCACGTTCAAATTTGATGGATAAACGTGAATTCTATCATGATCTCATACTGCAGCCAGGATCGTTTTCTCACGGGGGAACTCCTCAACGGTAAATAAATAGCATGGAATAAAAAAAAGTGTTGAGATTGTAATAGTGATGTGTGGTCAGAAAAGATTACGGCAAAACTAAAAATTTTAAAATAAAATAAATTTAAAAAACCTTTAAAAAAAAGCTTTTATTTAAATGCTCTAAAAAGAAGAAAATCAAATTTTCTTTTAAAATTTTAACTATCAACTTATAACCTCATTATACACAATTTATATGATCATAAAAGCTCGTCATAGTATATTTACATGTTGCAACACAGTCATCTTCTTTCGGCTGGTTGCGACAGAGATGGCGCCGTGCGCAATAAAAAGAAACGATATTGCTGTGTGGGTTGCTATACCTATACAAGTATACGTCTAGAATTGAATTGTAAGATTTATATTTCTAATAAATGAACTAGGGGGTTGCTTTTTAGATGCTCGATATTTTGTCCAATTCTTCACACCGAGCTAGATCAAGGTCCTCTCTTGTGATCATTCAGCCTCTCAACTTTCCTGCATTCATAATGCAAATTACAAAATCTAAATATTATGTAATAAGATGGAACGGAGCGAGCTCGAACATTTTAACACCTTGCCTCGAATAATGTTAATGAATGAAGAATGTTAATGACTTTCGGAGGACATTACCAAAATTTTAAGTATGTAGGTACTTAGTTACTTCTATTTATCGAAAATACACGCTTTGCGGATTTGCGGACAACAGCCTGTTATAGAAAACAATAGATGTAGGTATGTAGTAGAAAAAAATAAAAACTGAAAACAAAATTGCCGTTATTTTGCAATCATTGGCTTTACTACCTACCTACATGATCGTTTTTTTACATTAGGAGAGAGGATAGCCCTCTTTCTCTCGGTAACAATTCAATAATGTTATTATAAATTATTAGATCAATAATTTATCATACTTACTACATTACTATTAAGTATTTATATACTTTTATTACATTACAGTCATCACGCTTGTAATTTTCGGTGGATTAGGCAGAGCTACCTCTACCTACCGCTCGGGACGACCTTAAAGCTAAGCAACGCTTAATTGCTTAGCTTTAAGGTCGTCCCGAGCGGCAGTTATTATTGTTAGCCACGAGCAATCCAGTGCGCATTGGCACTAGTGCTGGTTTCACACGATGGCAGAATAGTGAAACAGAACAACGGCAGCATACTACTGCTACTGTTTGAACGCACAGAACAGTACTGTGTTTACAGTAGCAAAGGCAGAACAGTTAATAGCTCGCCGGTCTATTTTTTCGTGGCAGTTTGCTCTCCCAACCACCTTTCGCGCTACGCGAAGGTAATGCAGTGTAAAGAGCAGTACAGTGTGTGCGTGCGCGTCACACTTTGTTTATGCTTGTGGCGTGCTGCATCGCTATCAATTGCGGACTGACCTATATTTAACGCCACAGTCCTTAAACTGTTCTGTCCCAATATTCTGCCTCACTGTTCTGCCCTCGTGTGAAACCAGCATGAGTACTTGTGAGCGTCAGTGCTGTATGCCACGCACCATGGGTAAAATCGCGATAGTCGGCGATTGACTACTTTATCCATTCTCTATAGGAATAATAAGTTGAAAGTCTTGCCAACATTTGACGGTTTATTTATTTTTTATTTATATTTAAACAACAAGTAACAAGACTCAAATTAAGTTAGTAACAATGTTTCTTAACAACTATGTTAGTAAACTTAACCTACACACTTAACCTACACTGCCTTACAGATATGAGAATCCCTGCTACAAGCTCAAAACCGATGTAGAAAGCTTGCAGCAACGATTCACACACAAACAGTCCAGTCTGCTCTCAATACACTGCAGTATAATGTTGGGGCTGGCCCACACCCGGCGCACCAGGGAAGCGCATCTTTTTCGCATCGTGGTATAGAAACAATTGACACGAGTATCAGGCGTATCAGCTAACAATGCGCTACAGAAGCGGAACAGCCCCATCAATACCCGGAACGCATTATTATTAATGAACGCGAAGGGCGCTGTACGATTTTTGAGTGTAATCTACCCACAAGCTGCACGTGTAAAATGAGGTGCAATAAGCTCAAAACAAGGTTCTTTTTACAATTGCAGAACAACGTGCAAACCTGCGAGCGATCATATTAGCTCTCACGGACAGCGCCCTCGTTTCTCTTTCAATATCATCATCGTCTCTGAGGTCAGCGGTCAAAAGATGTCCCAAGTACTTCACTTTATATACCCTCACAAGCGATATTCCGTTCAACTTGACCGGAGGGATAGGATCCGGACATCGACCACTGACACCAAAGACAATGACTTCACTTTTAGTGACGTTGTAGACCAATCCATGAAGTAACGCATATTCTTCACAGATGGTCAGCAATCTCCTAAGACCACAAACCGAGGCGCTCAGCAGCGCCATATCATCGGCGTAACTAATGTTGTTTACACATACTTCGTCAATGTAACAGCTGGCACCTGGCACGCTCTCTGCTGAGCACCTCAATCAGACCATTGATATAGAGATTGAAGAGTGTGGGCGAAGTCAACCCCCCTGCCTCACCCCACACTCCAACCTATAAGGCTCTAAAAAGCCCCAGACCAGCGTTACTGATTGATCTGGCCCCCATACCAGCATTTAAAAGTGTTTATCAACTCTGGAGGAACTCCAGCTTCCTCTAACTTCCTTGGTTTAGTAGCAGTCCCACGAATAATAATTGGTGTGTATGACATAGTAGAGAGATAGGGCGGAATTAGTATGGAAACGGATTTCAGACAATAGGGGATAATCCAATTTTTTTTTAAGTGAAACTTCTTATGCGACTTCCAACATGTTTAACGTTCTAATGGAGGGGGAATATTTTCTATTACCCGCTAAGAGATGGCGCTATTACAAGATTTGTGACTACGTAGTTCTACTAGGTACGCAAGATGGCGTGCAAACAGTCATGCATTCGACTAGTACTAGTAGAATAACCTCGATAAACTTATGTAATAAAAAGTGTACAACAATAAAATATTATTTAGAAGCTCAATAAAATAACGAGAGTGAATGCGTGACACTCGAACGCATGCGTGTAGTATTACGAAGTTTCACTTCTTCCGCGCGGAGGGACACCACGCATATTTTTTTCTTTGTCCGTCGGGTAGTTTATTGAAAAGTATTGGACACGTATTTTTTCTTTTTTCACGTGGTCATAAAATTACGGAGATATATTGAGTTGAAATGGCGCATGACGTCACATATAGGTAAGTTTTATACCTACTTGTGACGTAGTAAGTCCCCACTCTCCAACTTTAATGAGTTTTAACTAAGTAATTTTTTGATATTTTGATAAAACAAAAAATATGTGTCTAATATTTTTGTATTACCTGTCTGACGGACAAAATAGAATGTCGTTTTCTTTACCCAGTCCGCACCCCTATTGTATCGTCGCAGGAACCACGACACGGCAACTGGGACAAGCTGTTTTAGTTGCTCAACTGAGACATCGTCCACTCCGAAAGCTTTACTTTACCACCTTTTATATCTGATATGATATCAGCAAGGTTGAATGGTTTACTGATATCGTCGCAAGTGCCATCAGGATTTTGTGGTTTAGGGATGTTATTGGAACGCCGCCGCCGTGTTGGTTTGCCATTTAATAGTACTCGTAGTTTATGTGCTATCTGGTTGGCGGTGAAGGTTGAAGTGAGTCACTGGTCAGGTTTCGTAGAGTACTCCAAGCTTTACCAAGAGTACCAAGACGCGGATACGAACGATATGCAGGGCGGGCCGAGGAGGCGTGGCAACTCCGGGGCTACCCGGCTATCATCGTACGCAGCATTGTGCTTTCGTGTGTGGGTTTTCACAGATTAGGTTAGTGGTTTGATCGCGTTCTGTTATTATATTTTCAAACATTTATTTTTTTATGAACAATACAAATTAGTTTTGTTCATAAAAATCCCTCGTGGAGATCCCCCTAGATTCGTGGAGGGAAAAACTTGGTTTTGGAGGGAATTTCCAAAACCAAATTTTTTCGACCACGAATCTTCCCAAATATTCTGCCCCCCATAACTTTAAAAACCTTTGGGAATTTGGGGAGATTCCCCCAAATCTGGCATCACTGATAAAAACTCAGACAAAAATACAAACGTAACGATAGAATAGATCACAGATCTGACAGTGACAGCAGTGACAGGACTCAATCGATCACCATTGATAACGTTCCTTTATAAGATATATACTTTTGTAGAATCGCCATAGTTTATTTTTTTATTAGATGATTTTGCCTTCTTAAATGTGTGTGCGTTTTAATATCAAGTTTACAATATGTTGTTTATATTAATATTTGACATTATAGAATGTATAAAACGAAGAGACAGAGCCATTTATGGTAAGAAAACCTTGAGCAAAAACACATGTCATTGGATTGGAACATAATCGGAAAAAAGTTGCGTTCTGTAATTGCACGATTATGTACATAGTTTTAGTAAATTGAAAACATTTATAACTTTTGATGGGGAATCAAAAGTTGTTGTCCCAAAAATTCAATATTTTTTAAATAAATATCTCATAAAATTGTAGTTATAATTATTATATATTTACACTTGAATGGAGCTTCGTTTATTTTTAAGTTCATTGGGTCCAGTTACTAATCAAAATCCTTTCCTCCTAACATAACATCTTTTTTTTTTTTAAAGGCATTTCTAAAATATTTTATAGTATCTTTTTAGACCTATGTATCCTGCTTATGCGTATTAAGTTTCATTAAAATCGGTTCAGTCATTTCGGAAAATAAGGACTTGTAAGTTAGTATGAAATGCCGTAAGGTGTAAACGCTCTTATTCCTTTTTGACGAAACAATTAACAAACTATTTCATATTCGTGGGATTATTAGATCATTATTATCACATACGTATGTATTTCAAGTCAAAGCATTTCTTAGGGAACCATAATTATGATGTTTTCTACCTTTATCGAAAATTAACTTATATGTTGTTCTTTCGCCACATCAGGTACCAACAGAGGACTCTGTGCCGTCTCCGGGCGGTCTGAGCATCGTCACATTATTCCTGCTGAAAATAACGATGTGCCAACATTAGAAGATGGATATGGTATGCAATAATGCAACTATGCAATAAAGCTTCTTGTCTTTGATGAATGTTTCAGTGGCTTTACTGATATTTCATTTTGATGACACCTTCTCTTTTTCAGTGTTAGTGAAGTTTTTGTTGGCTCAGTAAAAATGCAATCAATCGAGAACCTTCTTCGATGCCCGGGCGAGGGTTGCTTTAAAACCTTCAGAAACAAAGCGCAACTACATATGCACACAAAACACTACCATAAAGAACTTAAAAATATGATGGGGGCAATTCCTGTACCGCTGGACGATGCATACGCAAGAACTATGCCAGTGGAAAAGGAAACTGCTTGCTCAGAAAAAGACAAAGAGCTTCCCCGGCCATCAAAACGAGAAAAGCCCAAACCACCAGTAACAGAGCCCAATCCACCAATCAAAAAGCCCAAAACACCGTTAAAAGCGTCCAAACCACCAGTAAAAAAATCCAAACCACCAGTTAAAGAGCCCAAACCACCTGTAAAAAAGCCCAAATCATCAGCAAAAGAATCTAAACCAACAGTAAAAGAGCCCAAACCACCAGTGAAAGAGCCCAAACTACCAGTAAAAAAGTCCAAACCACCAGTTAAAGAGCCCAAACCACCAGTAAAAAAGCCCGAATCAACAGCAAAACAATTCAAACCAACAGTAAAAGAGCCCAAACTACCAGTAAAAAAGTCCAAACCACCAGTAAAAGACCCTAAAGCACCAGTAAAAGACCCAGAAATAAAAGAGCTTGAAACTGAATTAAAAGTGGACACCGGACCCATTACGCCTGTTAAAGATGGCGACAGCATACCGGTTGCTAGGAGTCAGGACTCGCCCAAATTGCAGCAGGCGACCATCAACAAGCTTGTGAAGCAAGCAAGTGTATTACTACCCGTGGGGACACCAGAACAACCCGAGCCGGTCATGCTAGACCCTGTCAACGAAGAACTTGCAGACTCCGAGAGTGCCATCACAACGCATACAGTGGTCAAACAAGTGTTTGATAAGAAACGTAAAGGCAAGAAGCAACGTAAGACCACGGCGCTGGCTGCTAAAGTACCAGGTAGTAGGAGTAAGTTGAATAGTTCTTTGTTTTTTTTTAGGTTAAACTGATAAAAAAAGCTAAGCTAGCTAATCAGTTGTCTTTGTTTACAGATGGCGAGAAGAGAAAGGTAGTGCACATGAAGCGGGAAGATATCATCAACTGCCACTGCGGGTACCGCGTAATAAAAGGGCTCATGTTGCAGTGCGACCTGTGCCTGTTCTGGCAACACGCCATATGCCAGAACCTGCAGCAGAAGTGTAAAGTTAGTGTACTGTAGATCATTTGTAGCGAGGAGGATCCGTCCGGAGGTTGTCCGTCTGTCTGTCTGTCTGTCAAAACCCTTTATATCGGGAACGCGTAGAGGTATCGAGCCGAAAATAAAACCATATACTCAAGTCTACTAGTCACGGCCGTAAACATGCCGCAAAAAACGTATATTTCGACCTCTCGAGGTAATCAAAATATATTATGTTATTTGTCAAGTTCAGGGAAAAGTCTGAAACATGAAATTCGTGGTTTGGTCATTTGTAAAATTAAATCATAAAAAATATAATCTTTTTAAAAATACATTTTTTTACGAAATCCTCTTTGACCGAGTCCGGCTCGCTATTGTCCGTTTTTTTTTTCAAAGCGTATCTGTTATAGTTATAGTATCATACTAAACACTACAGGTGCCAGAAAAGTACAACTGCAGCATCTGCTTAAACCCTTGTCGCGGTCGGCGGTCGCAGCGGTTTCTGAACGACCAGGAGTGCATGTACGAGGGTCGCCTGCCGGGTGGCACGCCGTCCGACCTACTGCGCCGCTCGCACGAGCTGATCGCGGACCTGCTGAGGATCAGGAGTGAAATCCATGGCCTGAAAGTCCAGCATTATATCATTACGTGAGTATCAGGTTATCTTAGCTACTTAGTAAGTATTTTCAATTTCTTATTTATTATTTTGTTCTCATGCAAAGATTTCCCATTTTAGATGAGTATGAAAAAGTACTCGGGAGTCAATGTGTGAGTAACAGAGGCGATATTTCCGAAGTTTTTCTAAAACTCGTTTCGTCGCGCACGTACATAATGGTCGTAAAACACCCCTAGAACTAGTGACATACCACGACGTATTAAATTTATTTTAATCTTATCTTCTCCTTCTTAGCGTATCGATGGCAAATAGTTCAAACATCATGTTTAGCGTTTATAGGCTCAAACTCAGCCACGCAACCTCCGCTCACTGATGCAGTAAATAAATCATCAATTTTGCAGGTGATGCGGTGCATGATGGAAGCTGGGCCATCGTCTGTGAGGAGAGGCCGCATACCCCCATCTGCAGAGATTGTCTTTGCACCGGCCGATTTGGGTTCGAAGTCTGTTTAGAGATTTCCAAGTCGGCCGCGGTAACGCGTGCCCAGACGAAGGCTTTTTTTGAATCCGGCAATTGGGTCTCGAGGTGGCATTGCACAAATCTGAGGCCATGTGATTTCATGGGCCTCGGAATGCGCCACCGTCGGGATCTCTACTGACGGTAGGAGGGGTTCCCATCGGCGTCGAATCGACGTTGAAGTACCTAGGGTTTGTCCTCGCCAGCCGGTGGAACTTCGTGGAGCATTTCCGATTCCGACGTTTGGCCCCCAATCTGTAACGGGCCGGGGCTGCGTTCAAGCGGCTCTTGCCCAACCTGAAGGGTCCAAACGCCTTCTGCTGGAGGCTCTCCGCGGCGGTCGTGCGGTCCATGGCCCTTTACGGGGCCCCAGTGGTGGCGCGTTCTTTGAGGCGGCGAGCCACCCACCACCTGAACTCGCACTAAAAGGTGGTAAACATAAGGCTAGTCCGGGGGTACGCACGATCTCCGGCGAGGCCGGATTGCCGCCATGGGATCAGGAAGCGATAGTCCTCGCGCGCCTGTACGAATGGCGGCGTACTACGCCGGGGGGGAAACTCTGCTGCATAGATAGATATCAGCAAAAAGGAAGGGGTCTGAGAGGGCCGATGCCTGCCAGGGCTGCGGGACAGTTTGAAAGAGATACCGCGGTTTTAGTCAGTCAAGTCAAGTCTTAACTTTATTTATTTATTTTTTAGTCATTCGATGGTTTCCCATCCGCAAAAAAAAGGTGTAAGGTTTTCTGATGGATCGTTGAAATTATAAAAGGGTTTTGGCCGGTCCCGCCAGAAGTTTTTTAATCTTATTCCAGTGTGGGAAGGAGATAGCGCATGGAATCCTGTATAGATCTATCTCTTCCCACACTGGAATGACATGAAATATGGTGACCCTCCTGTCCCCTGAAGCATCATCATCCGCTTAGCCTTATGAATTTTTTGATGCGGCTGAATCTTAATATTTTACTTGGAGTAACTGTCTATCTGACCTTCACAACCGAGTTAGTACTGGGTAATACGATACCCCTTGGCAAGACTGGTTGTCAGACTTTCGGGCTTAAAGCGTAATTTCCGAGGCAGAGAGGTACCTACCTCGATATGTAATAGTTGGTCACCCATCCTCGGACCAGCCTAGGCAAGCGCGGCTTAACCTAAAGATCGACCCCAGTGGCTGGCTCGTGGCTATTATTTAGCCACGAGCTCCTCACCAAACCATCGGCCAATAATACCATTATAATCAAATTACTTCAGGCAAAAAAAAAGGTCAATCTCGAAATGACAAATAAAAAGCTGGAAACTTGTATACCTAAGTACCTAAACTTTTATTTAGGCACTCTAAAAGTTAACTCAAAAGTCTCATAAATCGTCACCCATATAATAGGGGGTGGCTCTATTGCCATCAATTGGGCACAAATGCAAACTCCGTGGTGCCTACTGAGAAATTCCTGATGGAAAAACCCATGAATACTCGTACCTTGCCCGACCCGGGAATTGAACCCAGAACCTCATACTCAGTAGTCGCCCTTGCGACCACTAGGAGTACGAGACACTCTACAACTAACTTCTTACTCAACCAATACTTTTACTCAACCACCCATAGCAAGAAAGACTATCCATGGTTCACGCTGAGTGCCAAAGAGAAGCAGCGCATAGACAACCAGCTCCGGCACAACATACCCGAGCAAGCAGCCCAACACAACGGGAACGCGGCCGCGCAGCCCGTGCCGCCGAGAATGAATCGCCGACAACTGACGGAGCACATGAAGCGCTGCCGGACGGACTTTAACAACAGGATTGACACCATCGAAGCAAATATTGAAGGTATACGAGTTAGAGCACTTACTTTCTCTTGACAGATGCGATGCGGCCAAACAGACAGAGATCGGACTAGCAAGCACAGTCCACTGCCCCCCTAGCATGACCGTTCTATCTCTATTCTAACAAGAAACGACAAAAAATCTTTTCTATACAACTTGACATTTCTTCTGCCCGAGACAAAGACATACAAATGATTTCCATCCATAGCAACGGGAACGTGTCTAGTGATGTTTATATTCCCTAAATCATAATATTACGTTCGATTACAAAAAAAAGTTGTCAATTGCACGTTTTTTTCATTTTTTAGGTGTTATTGCATCCTGGATCCAGGCCTAGATCTTTTTCACATAAAATTTCAACCTTTCGAACGTAACTCAACGCAACCACAAAACGTACTTCTCGTATTTAGTTTTTAATTTGTGGCGGACTCAGATGACATGTTGGATTGTTTTGTTTACAAACATTTTAAACTTTTTTTAATGAATGATTAAAATAAAGTGAAAAATTGGCGACGGTAGGACCCCTACATGTTTTATAAAAATCACGAAAGCTCTAGAAACACGAATAATAACTATAAAAAGAATCTTGTCTGGGTCCGGTGTGATGAAGACTATTTTGACATATTTGTCAGAAGAAATGTTTCTACCCCCAAATGTCAAAAGTAGAGAAATTATGGTCGTCATGCGAAAAAAGCGCGGGAAACCTCAAATTTGGCGGACGTGGTTTTTTCGACTGTTTTTTTAAAATTAATTTAGTATTGGATTGGATTAAGTTTTTGTATATATTTTATCTTATTATTTAGTACTATAGTTAGTTTTAGTGTTGTTTTTATATTTGGTATGTGTTTTTATTTGTATTTATGAATAGAATTTTAAAATGCGCTTTCCTCCTCCTGTTTCTGTATATTATGATGATGCTCCCATTCCTGTAAAATCTTCGGTAAAAATTTTAGGTGTAATTTTGGATAGTAAACTATCTGGGATTCCACACTGTGAGTATATAGCGGCAAGGTGTGAACAGAGATTGAATATATTAAGATGTTTATCAGGGGTTTGGTGGGGTGCCCATCCCTTTTCATTAAAATTAATCTATAATGGAATAGTTAGAAGTGTGCTTGATTGTGGAACATTTTTATTAGAACCTTGTAATTTGGCCGCATTAAAGAAACTGGATAGTATCCAGTCCAAAGCATTACGAATAGTGACGGGAGCTATGAAATCAAGCCCTATAAATGCCCTACAGGTTGAAACTGTAGATCCTCCTCTTTCTCTTCGACGTCAGTATCTTTCCGACAAATATCTATTCCGTTCATTACAATTTTCCAACCACCCTTTACGTGCAAAACTTCAGTCTCTTTTAGATGAAACCAATAGGGGATAATCCCATTTTTTTTTTCTTTGTCCGTCGGGTAGTTTATTGAAAAGTATTGGACAAGTATTTTTTCTTTTTTCACGTGGTTTTAAAATTACGGAGATATATTGAGTTGAAATGGCGCATGACGTCACATGTAGGTAAGTTTTATACCTACTTGTGACGTAGTAAGCCCCCACTCTGCAACTTTAATGAGTTTAAACTAAGTAATTTTTTGATATTTTGATAAAACAAAAAATACGTGTCTAATATTTTTGTATTACCTGTCTGACGGACAAAATAGAATGTCGTTTTCTTTACCCAGTCCGATCCCCTATTCTTCTAATTATTGGTCTCACAAATCTCTGCCCTGTCTTGTTGTAAGCTATAAAAAGTTTATAGCTTTGCAAGCCCCAATTTACCAGTCACTTACATATCCACTCTTTAATCATTCTTATGAATCATTGGCGCTCACTCCGGATGTTATCTTTAATTTAGGTATTAATAAACATGATTTTGTAAAAGAGTTGTTCAACTTTTCCAAAGACTGCACTGGAATTGACATCATATTTATACAGACGCCTCTAAACACTCTTCTTTAGGAAATGTTGGAGTTGGAGTCTTTCACTCACAATACAATAAAGTGCAAAAAATTAAACTTCCTCCTGAGTCATCAGTATTTACTGACGAATGTTATGGTCTGTTCAAAGCCTTAGAATATATTTACATAATGAAATTGGGAAAAACAATAATATTTACCGACGCTTTAAGCGCATTGGAAGCCATTTAAAGAAATCCTTTTAAATGTAAGCCAATATTTTCTATAGTTCTGTTCATTAGAAGCCTTTTGTACAAATACGTAAAATTGGGTCTTCAAATTTCTTTCGCTTGGATACCTGGCCATAGTAATATCACGGGAAATGTTAAAGCCGATCACCTGGCTAATGAGGCTGTAGACTGCGGTGATTTGTGTCCCTATATCAACTTTAGCCACGATTTGGCGAATCTGCCTACCATCTTTCTTTGGGAAGCTTGGAGCAAGTTGTGGGCGGATAGCAGCGTTACCAAAGGAAATTATTATTGACGTATTCAGACATATATTCCCAAAAAACCATGGTATTCGAAATTTAACTTCGGTAAGGCTGCTACCAGTTGCCTTATTCGCATGAGATTGGGTCATAACTGTTCCCGAGTCCACCTTGCACGATTGCAGATCGTTTCTAGCGACCTGTGCGAATGTGGTGAGGTGGGTGATTTAAACCACATTTTCTTTTCCTATCCTCTTCTTAATCATGATCCTTTAATTACATGACTACTTTGCTATAAAATTCCTTTTCCTACGTCTGTCTCTGTTTTACTTGCAACTAATGATTTCAAAATATACATGTATTTATCTTCATTTATCACTCTTAATAATATACGTATTTAATTATAGTTATTTATTATTTCCTTTATTTATTTTCTAACATATTAATTACATTTTTAAATATTTTTACAAACACATTAGTAATAAAAAACACATTTAAAAATATAAAAATAATAGCCCACCGGTATCGGGAACAGGGTCCAAGCTACCGGCAGTCAGGGCTCCAGAGAAAGGAACCTCCTAACAATACGAGCCGTGTCCAGGAGTACCGCTTTCTGAATCAAGCCCTTGATCCAGCTGCCTAGCGAGAGCCTCATCAGATATTGGTCGAGGCTCTTGGCAATTAGGCCATTGGCTGATACGACTATCGGCACAATGATCGCTGAGTCAACATGCCACATGTCGACAACCTCACGAGCCAAGTCAAGATACTTCATTTGCTTATCTTTCTCGGCTTTCACGAGGTTCTCGTCATGTGGAACCGTTTTGTCAACAATCATTGCGCGCCGCTCTGATCGATCCACCACCACTTTATCAGGCTTATTGGCTACAATAATCTTGTCAGTGATGATGGATTGATCCCAATACAGTGTGATATTGCCATTTTCGAGAACTGGGTCGGGCACATACCTATAGTACGGCACTTCCGATTCCACAAGGCTGTATTTCAGAGCAAGTTGCTGATGGATAATCCTGGCTACAAAGTTGTGTCTATGCAAGTATTCTCCGTTACCTAGACGAGAACACCCGGAGATAATGTGACGGATCGATTCGCCCGGACGGTGGCATGCCCGACATATGTCAACCGTGCCATCCTTCACAATAAATTTCCGGTAGTTATTTGTCATCATAACTTCATCCATAATTGCACAAACAAAACCTTCGGTTTCTCCAAAGAGTTCCCCGGAACGTAGCCAGGCTACGTACGCTGCATGGTCTCACATTAGGTCCATGCAGGGCACTGAAATAGAGTCCGTGAAGCTCCTTACTCTGCCATACTTCCCTGCGGTCATTAGTGTCAAACACTGCAGGTTTGCGCCAGTTCTCTTTAGCCAAGGAGAGCGGGGTGAGGGCCTTGTCCATCGCGACCACATCTCGATGCATCCCCACGTCGGCTTCTAGGAAATATTCCCTGAGACTGCATATCTCGTGATTGTGGAGAGTCCTGGCGTTTAAAAAGCCTCGACCTCCACAACTCCGGGATATACAGTCTCATAACCGAAGAACGTGGGTGTTGCATTCGATATGCCGTAAACAATGTACGCACCTTCCTATCCAGGGCGTCTAGTTCTGTTTGAGTCCATTTAAGTACGCCGAAAGAGTACCTACATCAAAACCGGCATGACCCAAACATTGAAGGCACGCGCCTTATTTCCGCCTGATAAAAGACTATTAAATACTTTTCTCAGGCGGTCAAAGAAGCGCTCCTTCAACGATTGCTTCATGTCAACAGAATTGATGCCCAGCGCTTCCGACTTACCCAAATACTTGTAGGTTTCGGTCGCTGAGGGGGATCTAAGATTTATGGAATCTGAGAGCTGGGTTCCCAAATATTCCACAATCCCCCCTCGCTTTACATGCATGACCGCACATTTGTCCACACCAAATTCCATCCTGATGGCGCTACTGAAAATTTCTGTTACCTTCAGTAGGTCCATCAGATGCAAATTGTTGGGGGCAAAGAGTTTCAGGTCATCCATGTAAAGAAGGTGAGATATAACCTGACCACCTCTCCTCAACCGAAAGCCCAGACCTGAATCCTCCAGCAGCGTGCTTAGAGGATTCAAGGCTAAGCAAAACCAAAGTGGGCTCAAACTATCGCCCTGAAAAATACCACGCTCTATCCTTATCGGTTCGCTGTTCCTTTCGATATGCCGACATCCTGGATAGCTAAGGACTATCCTCCATTGCCTCATACACGACATCAGGAAGGTGCGCAGAGTTGCATCTATGTTACACAACTCCAGCAGCCTCATGAGCCATGTATGTGGCACCGAGTCATAGGCTTTCTTATAATCTATCCAACATGTCGACAGATCCCTTCGGGAACGGCGAACCTGTTGGTTAATGGCCATATCAATGAGAAGCAGCTCCTTAGTACCGGGGGACCCGTTCCTACATCCATTCTGAGAAGCGGACATCCAATTTAATGTCATACATAGGATTTTGAGAAATTATTGTTTAGTTTAGTTTTTTTTTTATATATACCTATTCCTAACTGAATACTAAAGGCGGAAACACACTTACGTGTCGTGGCGTGTCGTGACGCAATCGGTTTCATACATTTAATATGGTTAGGGACATATTTGCATTGCGTGTCGTGTCGCAACGATGTATGAAACCGATAGCTTCTGGCGCGTCACGACACGCCACGACACGTAGGTGTGTTTCCGTCTTAACTGGCACGAGTGTAATGTTATAAATAGTATGCCATCTTTCTTACTGCCATCTTGAAATATTTTTTATATATTTTTCAGAATTAGAATTTGGAGCGTTCGGGAACGAGGAGCCTGTGGATGTCTGGCGCATCAAGCAGACAATACAGATGATGTTGCGAGATCTGGATAGCATGGAGGACCTAGCAAACATCATTTAAACTCATTCCCTTCGATAGCTCATTGTCATTACATAAGAAAATGACATACATAATTCTTGTTTCGATTAGTCAATTGAATGTCTTTGAGATTAATAGTTGTGGTCTTTCGTTGATACAACAAATATATCAACGTTTTTCATAATATCCGTAGGCAAATCCATAAGGGCCAAGTTCAATGTTAAAAATATGCGTGGTTGTCTTCTTTTTCACATATTTTGACACATATTTTTTGCATAATCAGTAACTTCCCACTATTGATATTTTATTAGATCTGGTTGTGGTCGGGTCAGGAACCGTGATCCCCAGCCCGACTACAATCGTACTCTTATTACTCAAAAAGTACAAGGCACAAATTCCTGGGGTAAGTGGCACAAAAAAACACAATTAAATTATAATAACCATTTTGTGCAACAGTAAAATGTCCGTCCCATGTCGTGGTCGGGTCAGGAATCACAACACCACAATTACAGTTACAAGCTATGGGCTTAAAACTAGAAAGTACATGACCCTGTTATGGCGCAGCAAAATAACTTAAAAATAACTTAATAGTATAGTAGCGAGTCTTTTATTACTTAATTTAGGAACTTCCACAATAAAACAATATAAAAAACATATCTAGCAACTCTCTAATTAACACAAACACATTCTTATAATTTGAGCTCTATTTTAGCTTCCCATCGTCCATAATAAAAAGTAAAGTTTAATATATTAAACACAAATAAATATGAGTGCCTAGTTCTGTAGATAATCCAGAAATTTAATTTTAAAAAATCAACACTATATTTGTGGTTTTTGCTGTTACACTAAAATTTGCAATTTTAAACTGTAACTTCTTTGAACGGTCGAATTATTTACACAAAGTAGACAACTTACGATACACTAAAGATTTGACTTATTTTTGAACTTGGCTTCCATTTTCACATTTTTATGTTTTTGATGGGATGGACTTTTGTAAGCAAATTGTTATTATTCTTCGTTGAAAGTTGATCCGTAAAATTAATCTTTTAACCTGCGTTTACGCCGCATATTTTCCATTTTTGTGCTGTTTTCTAAATTTTATTGAATTTTTGATAAATGTATATTAGAGCGCAATGTCCATTCATTATCTGTAAATAAAAAAAAAGCTGGCTGACTCGCGACGCCCGACAGACGTGACCTAATTATTTAGGTTACTATTGGAATTCATAATTAATGAAAACCTATAAGTAACGAAATGAAAGAAAAAGGTAAACAGAGTTTCGTAAATAAAGTCAACTTAAACAAACTCTTTCTTTACTTCTTTATTCATTCATGAGCCACATCATAATATTAAATAGAATATATATAACTATAATCATAAATGTAATAGAAAATATGTTAGTAGGTTCTATCATTAACACTGAGTAACCATGGAGTTTCTTGCCGGTTCTTCTCCATAGGAAACGACCATCCCGAACCGTGCACCTTTTGTTGACGTAATAATAAGTGCCCATGTAGGCTTGTAAAATAAAATATTTAATTTTTGATTTTGATTTTGACTGATAACGGGATTTCTGTTCTAGACACACGAAACTCACTGTGTCCACTCGCAAACTTGTGGAAACTGAAAAATTGCCATAATTTCTCTAGCGGCACAGTGTGTTACTGTGTTCGAGGTGAAATGTAGAGTTAGACTTAATTAAGGGCATGTGTTTCTGTCAAATAGATTCGAGTCAATAAGGAGTCAAAAATGGCTCCAAATGGTTTATGATGGGTGTACGGCGACGCAGCAGCCGTGTGTTATACACACGATTGCTGCGTTGCCAGTTCTTCTTGGCTTGTAGGTACTTGGTTTGACACGCTTCCGCGTGCCTAGAATGCGTTTATGTAGTTTTTCAAAGTACCTACTTAATCATTAAAGAGATAGATGATGACAAAGTCGTTTGTATTTTATTCTCCTTCATTCTTTATAGTGAAATGTTCCATTCACACTTGTGTGCTCAGCGCTATGTTGGGATTGAGTGCAAGTTACTGGAATAGGATACAACAACGCGTTATCACACGCGCTAACATAAAAATATGGGAATGTAAGTAAATATATGATTTCGACGTTGTTGACGCGGAGGCGTGAAGGAACAGCTAGTCCTCATATAAGTAACTAGCAGCCCGTCCCGGATTCGCACGGGTACACATTTTTTTTTAAACATTTTGGGATAAACAAAAATAATTTAACTTCTAAGTATACTAATTTAAACGTACATGACTCATTTTCTCCAAATGTTCAAAATTAAAAACTAAGACCTTTAAACTAATTTTCCTTGAAGTTAAGAATATTTTACTTTTGCGCTCAAGAGTACTGAGAGGTTAAACGTTTCACAGTTTTTACCATAGATCTATTTTTACATTTTTTTTTGTTGTTGTGTAGGTATTTTACTATTAGGGGGTGCTGTGTACACTATGTTGGCAATGGTATTTGTAGGTGGCAACAACAAAAATCTTATGGATTTTCAGGAGATCCTACTCGAGAAAGAGCAACATACAATATTGCCCGTGAGAAAAGCACTCTTTCCTTAGGTCGATGCCAACCATCGAGAAAGTTTGTCCCTGGGATTTAGTGGCCAGTGACGTCAGGGGAGTGCTAGACCAGTGGGGCAAGTTGTAATTACTGTATAGGCCCTAATTCACTAAATCGACTCATCTACCAAGCTAGATCTTTTTTCCTATATATTATAACTGTTCCAAATTTCTACCTACCTGTTTTTTATTTACTCTTCTCCTAGGAACCTATGCCTAGGTTAAGTGGAAAAGGTAGGGGTAGTTTTTATATACCGGGACAGAATACCTGTGGAATGTGAAAAATGAAGTTTATAAAGATCGTCAGAAGAAAAAGGACGCATTGACAGCAATTGCTTCGTAAATAGACATTATTTATATTTTAGTTTTTTATTTATTGAAACCACATACACTATCATTACAGGCTTACCTAATACAATAGTGCAGTTATAGTTTTAATAGCTTAAATTAAACGTAAATCTAGATTAGCGGTAGGTATTATTTACCAACTACAAGAGAAAAAACACAAACTAACTAACAAAACAAAACGCGGCCCGTGTGAATTCACTCAGAGTACAATTGAAGCAGTCAATCTGTTGTGACACCATATTGAGTGCACGTAGCGCGCGCATCAGCGGCGCGTGCTGCAGGAGGTTGGTGCGAGCGGGCGGCATCCACAGGAGTGGCGGCCGCCGCCGCCGCGCCGGCGCCCCACGTACCCATCCGGTACACACAATCCAACCGTGCTAAGAACGCCTGGGTTGTGTATTGTACCACGCATAATCTTAAACAAGTAAGTGGCGATAGCTACTTCCCTCATAGTCCGGTTAAGCAGACGACAACCTCATAGGTTGAACTGCGAGATGCCATTAAAAAAAAAAAAAGCTACTTCCCTTCTTACTTCCAGTTTATAGTAGCCTACCATGCCCAGCACAAATATAGTAGGATATAGCAGTGGATACCCTGGATTCACACCATACAGCTTTAAGTACAGGAATCTCACAAACTTGTTCTGAATACGTTCTAGCATTAGTTTGTACTTGGCTTCATGTGGCGACCAGACGACAGCATTGCATTCCAGATGACTTTTTACAAGTGCTTCGTACAACGATC
Source organism: Cerastis leucographa (assembly GCA_963082945.1). Taxonomy (NCBI): domain Eukaryota; kingdom Metazoa; phylum Arthropoda; class Insecta; order Lepidoptera; family Noctuidae; genus Cerastis; species Cerastis leucographa. The sequence continues at coordinate 30,800,494 of OY720378.1, forward strand.
TCAGAGCACTGATGTTCGTGAACTGATTTCCTAGCCGTAAAACCAACCCTAAATTGCGGTATGCTTTTTTACAAACATCCGTGGTATGCTTACGGAAATTTATATCACTTGTAAAACGCACGCCTAAAGGCGGAAATACACTTACGTGTCGTGGCGTGTCGTGACGCGCCAGAAGCATATCGGTTTCATACATTTAAAAGGGACATATTTGCATGGCGTGTCGTGTCGCAACGCGTTCTGTCGTGGCGCCGACTGCTCACCACCGATTGCGCCAGAGCGGTGGAGGGGGTTATGACGCGACACGACAGAACGGGCAAATGTGTTTCTATACCGGGCCGCGTGGCTCGTGGCGCGAAATTCTAGCGGACATTTTTTTAATAATCTCTTATTATATTTGCAGAATGTTTCTGATAAATGTCTGACGAGCTTATTGAACTTGTATGTCAACGAAAAGTTTTATATGACACAAAGTGTAAAGAGTTTAAGGATCAAATCAGAAATATTATCCGAATTCGAAGAAAACATCATATACGTTCAAACGCTGCAAAGGTTCGAAATGTACTGTTCAGAAAAAACGCCAGAGCAGGCCACGACACGACACGTTAGTGTGCACACTCACCGTCACGACAGTAAGCACCGCGACACGCCACGACACGTAAGTGTGTTTCCGCCTTAAGTCTTTTACCTCAGAGACACGTTGCAGTGGGATTCCATCCATGCAATATTGATAATGACTGGGGTCACGTGCACGGGAAAATGATAACACTGAACATTTGGCCACATTTAAATACAACTTATTTCTACTACTCCACTCAACTACCCGACTAATATCCTGCTGCAGTATGTCATGATCAGTTTCCTGCGTTATGTTAAGAACTAATTTCAAGTCATCCGCGAATAACAACGGTATGGTTGTTATAGTTGTTAAAATGAAGAGAAAATGCCCTAAATTATTGCCCTGACTGACTCCTGATCTCGTGAAATAGGGCTCTGTGAAATAGCTGCCCATTGCAGTCGACGTACTGACAACGGTCTCGTAAATAGCAGGCAAAAAACGACAAAGTGTGAGGTGTACAGCCTACCCCAGCCAATTTACCCAAAAGGTCGTCATTATCTACTTTGTCAAACGCCTTTCTAAAATCAAAGTAGGCAACATCTACCTGTTGTCCCGCATCCACTGTCGGTACTATTTGTGTCATAAGATCCAGTAAGTTGCCTGTTGTCCCCCGCCCAGGACGGAAACCATGCTGTTCGTCAGACAACAGAGCGCTAATCTGTGGTTGCAGGCTATCGTGAATGGTTGACTCAAACACTTTAGCTGGAGTGCTTAATACCGCTACAGGTCTATAATCGCTGGGTGCTGAACCTCTACTCACTTTAGGCACGGGTACAACTCGGGAAAGTTTCCAGCGTTCCGGAAAAGTTGCGGTCTTGATACAGACATTGAACAAGTGTAGCAACGGCTTAACCAACACCGCACGGCAATCCCTAAAAATGTACGCTGGAATACCATCTGGCCCGGCTGAGCGCTTAGGCGGCAAACGTGTGAGTGCGCGCTGTACGTCCGCGGGGCCCACGCTCGCAAGGTGCACCCGTGCACCCGGCGATGCGCCCGCCGCCTCGCCCGCACTCGGCGCCGCCACACTCAGTTTGGGAGGTTCCGGATTGTACACAGACTGAAAAAACCGAGCGAACTCATTGGCACATTCGGATTCCGATAATACCCGTCCGTCCTTAATTAACTTCCGCTTGTTCGAATCGCCTTTCCTAGACCTAATATTAGGGTTCATGATTTCTCGAGCTTTTCAATTTCTCGGGTCTCGAGAATTCTCGAGGCTAATTTCTCGGGTCTTCTCGGGTTGTCGAGAAATTTACACTTACGTGTGTGATGTTTTCTCATATTATCCATATAATATGAGAAAACATACGTAAGTGTAATTGGAACCATTTCCAAAAACGATTAACAAATTCAGTGGTTTTCCTCTCAAATAAAAGTATCAAATTATGATTATAATATTATAAATCAATATGTTTTACAAATTAATATTATTTTTAAAACTAGATACTTAACTAAAATAACAACAAATTATAAAAGGGCGTCAAAAAACTCCTCCTCAACGCTGTCAACTGGTAACGTGCCCAAGAGACTGGCGGCGTTGCCACGTTATATGGCAATACTTAGCCTCTGGCCAAAGTAAAACCCAGCCCTTGGGTCACGGGAAGTGTCAACTAGCCGTTTAGAAATTTCCTTGAAAAGGCTGTGAGCACTCGGACCCCACGGCCCCAGAGTTTCAACCCCAAACGGCTCAAAAATATAGTTACCACAAAGGTTACTATATTTACGCCGCTTGAGGTTCTCCGCAGCCGCAGCGGCAGCGCCTGTACAGCACGATGAGCTTGGAAGATGTGATGGCGCAAGAGTATCGACGCAAGTTGCGTCCCACACTAAAGGCCTACCCATCTTCCAAGGAAACAAAGACATGCCGTCCGGTCTTTTGCCATCGTCGCGTGCCAAGCCATTGGGTTCTAAGATAGCTGGAACGCCGACGGTAACAAGAGCTCGACGGATGATGTCATTTATGTTCGCGTGCCGCGCAAAACGTCCCGCACTTCGGTTGCATGACAGGCCGTGGTGTCCGAGGCTATTGACAGCTTCACCACAGTGACAGCGATGAGGAGAGCAGCAGGCGGCACCAAGACGTAAAGAAGCAGCGAGGCGGAAGGTCGTGTCGTCGAACAAAGTGCCTATGCTCGACGATGGCAGTGCGAGAAGCCAAAGACCCGACTCCCACTCACCCACAGCCAGCAGACGCGCACGCTCAGCAGTAGTAGCAGACGTGTTGAGTAAATTGTCCTGAACTATTCTGCAGAGCGGCTCGTCCCACCGTCTCTGGGATAATGGATTGTCGGGTTTTTCAGTATTACCGCAAGCGAGTGTCCAAGCATCGATAGCCTCGGAGAAACACGGCACATCAAAATCAATCAGTGTGGAAGCCAGGATATTCCTGATTAATTTTTCAGTGCCGTAGACCGAAGATATGAATGCAGGTAAACTAATACTAGAAATTTTGCGGACGCCGAGTCCTCCCATGCGAATAGGAAGACTTGCTTGTGCCCAAGCTCGGTCGTCCAAAGCCACATTTAAAATGGATGATAAAGTACGTCTGATAATTTGATCCATGTTGTCCAAGAGATGTGTGTGCTTCCATAAAGGGGAAGCACGAAGGAAGTATGTTAATTTAGGGCCGATCAACAGTAACGAATTAGGGTGATAGCCGAATGCATGTTAATTTGGAGCAATCTTTCCGAAACATCATTAAAATTTTGAATCTTTTCCTCTATTAAAATCGGGAAAAGAATTTTCAAGAATTGGAGACCCGAGGAGACGAAGAGAACTTTTCTCAATAATTTTAATGTCAGGGGCTATTGCGTTAAATTTGGAAATAGTTGGTTGTCTGTCGATACTGTCCTCTACAAATAATTCGCATTTCATTTTTTAAGAAATTTACATCATTCAACACGGTATCTACATCGCCTCCCAAGGTTCCATCATCAAGATACCAAACGTTAAATTTAGAATTTAGTTGACGGACAATAAAATTGGGTGAATAGCTAAACTAAAAATCACTGGCCCGAGGGGGTCACCTTGTTGACAGCCAACAGCACATTCTAAAAGGTTGTCGTGATAAAGTAATTTTGAAGGGTGTCTGTAACATTGCCAAAGAAAACTATAAATTTGGGGTAGTTCATATTTAGTTTCTGTTAACAAGGTGTCCCTATTTACTGAGTTGAAGGCATTCTTTATGTCAACCTTCAGAATGACCTCACCTTTGCCAGAATTTAGGTAGGTCGACAAAGCGTGTACGGCAGCCTCACAGCCCCCTTTAGAGCCGTAACCTAGCTGTAGGGGCTGAAATTTTTTCGAAACAGCCTCACCATAAAATTTACAGCAAATCTTGGCTGCCATACGACGGTAGACAGTTCCCACGGCAATAGGACGAATGCCGCCATCCCGCTTACGCAGGGCACATAAATTTGCTCCGTATAGGACGTCGATGACGGCCTCGTTCACCTTGCCGGAGAGCACGAGGTTAATCAAAGCTGTGAGTTCCTTCAAGAGTAGCTCACCAGCTTCCCCGGCGCCTGAACAGATAAGGTCCTTTAGATGTTGAGGACTTAGGCCGTCGAGGCCACCGGCGGAGCCACTCCGGAAGGAGCAAACAGCTGTGACCACCTCTCGACATGTAATAGTGAGGGAGTGTATGTCAGAATCAGGGGGGTCGGGAAAAGAAAGGCCATCCGCTGGGGCAGGGTGTTTGGTCTCCAGAGCTGCGAGTGTTTCTGGGGAGCACGGTGCCAGCACATCGCTACTGAAAAGAATCCTGGCTGCTCCACTAATTTCACCTTCCCCTAACTTGGTTTCCACCAAATGGGATATACCTCTTGAAGAGGTATATCTCTGCGTCGGTAATTTGGTGTCTAAATCTTGAGCCGAAATATTACAATTATAAATTAGCTAATTACTAATAAACAAAATTAATATTATTCAGTAGTTCAGAGGTCACAGTACTAGGCTATCACTGCTGCTTTGTCCTCGCTGAAGCACGTCAATAGTGCAATGTCGTCACACTTCACTAGATGCTTGCGTATTAGACAACAAAAAAAGTAAAAATCATAAATAGCGTTAGGTACAGATGAAATCAGATTAGAGTTAGAGAGAAATCGTTGGACTTTGTTCCCGGGAAATCAAGCTCGAGAAAAGTCGAGAACTCGAGAAATCATGTATCAAGTCACACCATTTAAAAGCTATTGCCAATCGTTATGCACGTGCAACCTTTGGAGCGATTACACTAAAAACGCCTTCAATGCTCTGTGCGTCCAGTATAACAACGTCTTTAAAGGTTTGTTGGGGCTCTTATGGCGGAGCAGTGCCTTCGGCATATTCCGGCGTCCCTGTGGTCTCGGGTAAAACGTAGCACCAACACGCTTCTGAGCGTGGTGTCAAACAGAGTGGACAGCCAAATCCTGAGGCATTGATCGCTCATGCATGTCCAAAATAATTAATATTTTAAATTTTACTAACATAGTTGAAAGTATCTGCTAACCAACATAATATGGACTTGTATCAATTAATGTGCTTAGTCTGAAATAAATATTTTCAATTCAATTCAATATTTTGTTTGTGAAAATTAAAGATATTAAATCAATAAGATAGGAGAAATATAACTTGTTGTTCAATATTTATAGTGTGTAATTTTTTTGTTTTCCCTAATATTTATTTATTATAAATATGTATAAACAAAACCGAAAAATCCGGTTTTACTATCTTAGAAAACCGGGTTTCATTTCAGTACGCTAACCAGTTTTTTCAGTTAATCAGGTGTGGTGTGGTTGTTTTATTCAGCGCTAATTCTGAACTAAGTAGCCGATTAAAAAAAAAATGTTCGTACGACATTTCACTTTAATTAAAATTAAAATGGGAAAACTCTGGCTGAAACGGCTTAGACAAGACAAAAAGCGTCTCGTTAGGCTTTTTCAAGTGTTGTGGGAATCTTATGCTGCTCACACATGGCCTCTTTTTCTGAAACCTTCCTACAAAATGCATCTGATCTGTGTGATGCTGTTCCCCATATCTGGATGCCATAGCACCATATAGGCTTGGTTATGGCTTTGTATAAAAGGATTTTATTTTCATTGAGTTTTACCGTAAAACGTGATTTTTCACCCCAATTAAAAAGTCGTTTCCAAGCAATAATTTTTGCGTCGTTAGTTTTATGTACCTAGTTGCTTGGTTGACGGCTTCGTGAAGGGTCCGTATACACCTTGTATCTACCTGGGCCAGCTAGTCTCCTTCAACAACAGACAGGACAAAGAGATCGACCGAACCTACCGTCTGAACATACAGCCAGACACTGACCGGCAAATTGCAATAAACGTACGATCATTTGAATTTCGCGGGCTACCTTGGTGCTTCCACCTTTAAATAATGTATAAGGTAAATTACATCCTTGTAAAAAAATATGAACTCGCACCGTGTATTAGTACTGTAGTTAAAAGGCCCCTATCACACCTTGGGGATGCGAAGATGGAAGTTGAAAAATAAATGTCAGCAGTAACAATAAATCATTTTTTGTTTTAACTTTACAGTTATTGTGCATGGGCCTTAACCAATTCTTTATTACGTCATTCTCGTAATTTTATTGCGTTATAGTAGTATTCCGATTAGACCGTGCACGGTGTCGTACTGTCGTTTGTGAACGGGAACGGGAAATACATAAGCAGGTACAAAAATTCTGTACCTTTTGTGAACAACCACAGTTTTATAAACCTCTATTTGTTTCATTTCTTGTTTGAAAAGTAGATCATGGGAAAACCTTTCAAAACGCTGCCTTTTGGGGAATAAATTGAATGTGGGGATAACTCTAAAACTTGGTCTAGCAACCCCACCATAGATTTCCCCAATGTAGTGTATGATCCGTGCCGTTCTACTTGTGCAACGACTGTTCACGCCCAGCGAAGTTAAATTAGTGAAATTAACAAAGTAAATAAAAAACAATAACTATGAGAATATTCTGATAGTGTATCAAGACTTTTATTTAGCTTTTCTTTTGGTTGTTATTTAAACGCGGAGGATGTCTGTGAGTGCTAGTGCCGAGAACCTTTCAACAGACGCACAGGTAAGTTTAGCGTATTGTGTTACTTGCACTCGTTTTTATTATAATATGTTTAACTATGTATTATGAAGTTGACTCAAAGTTAAACGTTGCGACTGGGCGCTGCTGTAAAATCAGCTTGTTTTCCCGTTAATATAATTAAGCAGTGACTCACTGCAAAGGGGAACCTAATACGGAAACTGTGACCTATAAGTGTGGACATCCGCATGCAACGTAGTATTCCCGCCTGGAGCCCGTGTCAGCGATCAGCGTGCTTAATGCCTGCGACTCCTCTAACTCTTTATGATAATGGAACTCTGCGACACTCATTGTAAATATGTTTGACACAAAGGATAACTTGTTGAAAGTTTTCAAAGTTGTTGTACTTTCGTAAACATCAGAAAACCTTTTTTTGATCTTTGTAACACAACATTGATAAATAAGCTGTAAAAACGTCATAATCAAGGACATGTAAACTAGTTATGTGCCAGGCCAAAAAATACCATTGTCTTTTGTTTTTAAAATAATCATAAAATGTGTTGCTGTGGTTCTCTCTGATAAAATACTATTAAATACTATTAATACTATGCCAATAAGTGGCCAATCACCAATCATCATAGGCTATCACAGCCTTTCTACCTGTTGCTCTATTTCATAATTGGCCAGCTGAATGTACAGTGATAGATTTGTTTATAAAAACACAATATGGCAAAAACAAGACATTTAAAATATTCTACTTTACCAAATCAGATCATGAATTATTTGTGTCTAGTTTCGATTCAGTGCTCACTCCAATTGAGCTACATAATTATTTGGTTACCTTTGTCCCATACATTGAAGGTGCAACAAGTGATGCTTTGTTCTAATGAATTATTTAAACACTGACCTTCCTTATCTTTTATATATGACAAGCGATGCGCCCCGGCTTCACACGGGTGCAATGCTGATACTAAATACACTACAGAAAAACTGTGAACATTGTATACAAAAACATAGCGGCCCGCTCTGGCTTTGCACCGGTATAAAATATATAGTTATTATACATATAAACCTTCCTCTTCAATCACTGTATCTATTAAACCGCATCAAAATCCGTTGCATAGTTTTAAAGATTTAAGCATACATAGGGATATAGGGACAGAGAAAGCGACTTTGTTTTATACTATGTAGTGATATGTTTGTAATGGAAATCTGTTGTAAACATAATATTGACTTATATAGTTATATTCTGCAAGAAACAGAACAATGTTTACATTCCAGATTACATCTTCCATTCATACAATACTAAAAATGTCTGTAATATGTGTACATACATACTCATGAAGTACTATACATGTGGCTTCTAAAACTTCTACATAATGGATAGGATAAAAGAATGTGCAATTACCATATTGCTACAAAAAAATCTCACTCCAATAGCTAATGACCCCGATCACAGAGCAGCAGACTTGTTAACTAGCTAAAGTGAACGAGTCATACTGGATTCAATTATATTTCCATGTCCAATCGAGCATTCATCATCATGTTTAATGAGTCACAGAACCAAGTAAATCAGTATTGTTTACATGGTCTTATGTATTCTGATAATAATATGTTGAAACTTTGTTCAATAACAGTGACACATACTTTGTTACAAGACATTCTCGTAGATTCGCTTCAACTTTGTGGCTGTAGTTTTATATTAAAGCAAAGCTAACAATCAGAAACAATACATAACACAAAGTAATATTATGTAAAATTAGAGAACAACTCGCTATAGTGATGCTTGCAACTAAGGTGAGGCTATGATTATAAGATCAAAAGTCAAGAGTACTTGCCACACCACCTACACATTAAATGACCTATAATTGATTATTATGTCACAAATGTTTCCAGAGCTGCGATGGGGGCTCTATGTGCCTGGAGCTGGCACTGGAAGGCGAACGCCTGTGCAAGGCCGGGGACTGCCGCGCCGGCGTGGCTTTCTTCCAAGCCGCCATCCAGGCAGGCACCGACGACCTCCGGACACTCAGCGCCATCTACAGCCAGCTAGGGAATGCATACTTTTATCTCGGAGACTATAACATGGCTATGCAGTATCATAAGCATGACTTAACTTTAGCTAGGTAAGTAAAGTATACCATTTTGTTTATCTTACTATAAAGTGATCTGATAAATATTGATCTAATAACAAATTCCAGTTAAGTGTAGATGTCTGATAGAAACTTAAACTGCTATGTTACTGATTTCACTACAACATTTTATCTAAGTTAAAATTAGAGATTGAGATAGGTAATTCGGAATTGCCATAATCAATCAAAGTTTTACACAGTATGTAGATGAGTTAAATTTCTTGATATTTTTTCTTTTTCCAGGACAATGAATGACAAATTAGGAGAAGCAAAAGCTTCAGGAAACTTAGGGAACACATTAAAAGTGATGGGCAAGTTTGCAGAAGCGATACAATGCTGCAAGCGGCACCTGGAGATCTCACGCGCGCTGGGGGACAAGCTGAGCGAGGGGCGCGCGCTCTACAACCTCGGCAACGTGTTCCACGCGCAGGGCAAGCAGCTGGGCCGGGTGGGGCAGAACGACCCCGGTCACTTCCCGCAAGAGGTGCGCGAGTGCCTCATGCAAGCGGTCGCCTATTATGAGTAAGTGCTTCTTGGACCATTTGCTTTCCTTTTTATTCTGATACATTCATATTTTTCTCCTGGAGTTTAGAAAAAACATAACCCGGGATCAGCTGGCAGAGCATCAATATTATAAAGAAATCTCGATTTATGTAGGTTATACAGGGTGTAACGGAAAGGGTATATACATCCTTAAGGGTGTGCTACAGACCATCAAACTGAACATGTTCCTCATCATAAAAAAATTTTTGAAGCAAAAAAAAATATCAGCTGCCTATACATTTGGGTCGAATAGGTATTGCAATTTTCTATGGGGCAGCAGATTTTTTTTTTGCTGAAAAACATGTTTTATGATGAGAAACATGTTCAGTTTGATGGTCTTTAGCACACCCTTAAGGATGTATATACCCTTTCTGTTACACCCTGTATAGTATTAGTTATAGTATTTATTTAAGTTTTTATCGATTCATTAAAAGTAAAATGTTCCAGAATAAATTATCTTAAATCCGTTTGAGACTTTAGAAAAACAACGCGGTAGTCTTGGTAGCTAGATCGCTTTAAGTCAATCTTGTATGTATAATATATTTTACTGCCGTGCGTCAACACGGAACATACATGTTGCAGGCATGGACCACTTAAACGCTTTTTCTTTAAAGGTCACAGCCATTATGTGTCACTGCAGCTATAATTATGTTATTGATCAACTTATTTGCATGGCCATCTCATCGTATTTTAAAAATACAATGTTACGAATACTGAGAGTAATTTTAAATCGTAATATCATTTGTTTGAATGGAGAGGAAGTGTAGTTTAGTTTTATTTGCACTTCCAATAATTAAAAGTTGGATAAAGCCTTATTACTTGTTTATACAGGCTGTCCTGTAAATAGTACAGCATAGTGCAGCGAGTGATCTATCTATTACCACAATATTGTTCCGTAAAATATTACAGATTTACAGTAATACAACATTTTCCAAATTTTCGAAAAATCGGGTCTCGTAATTAAAAAATCCTTGTTTAGAATTTTATTATTATAAAATTATTCGTGAATATATATTCTACTCATTGATAAGTCTTTTTTCTATCAGAAACAAGACTGTTTAAGAAATACATTTTCTTATAGCTTAACTTTAACCCATAGTTGTAAAAAAAATAATGTGACAGTGTACCCAAGCCCCCTGCACTATGTCGTTTTATTTACTGGACACCCTGTGTATACAAGGTGTTGTTTTGCATCCTCGTCAAAATTCAGGAGGTTATTACAAAAGACATACATAATCAATTAAAATTACGGTACCTAGTTAATTATTAATAAACGCTGTTTTTTTTGGTTGATTATGTTAGTCAGTATTTCAGAATAACCCCCTTAACGTGGTTTAGGTAGTAAGAAATTATCGAATAAACGTTTGAGATTATTTGTTTGTGTGGAAACGCGGTTATAGGGCGAGAATCAGACGGCCCGCGTTTAAAACACGGGTGGTACACACTTACCGATTTCCGTAATAAAGAAAAAAAACCAGAATCACCTACCCATTTTATTATTGATTCGGAACGAGAATCATTAGCATAGTTACCTCCTTGAATTTGACGAGGATGCAAAACAACACCTTGTATAATAAGCATCTCGTATCTTTGCCAACATCCATACGCTTTCCTAGACTGCCATAGACTCAGGAATTTTACAAAAGAGTGAAAGGATTCACTATCTTGTAAAATGGCGTTCAGAACTACTTCACCTGTTAGATTTTTAAAAATATTGCATATTAATCAGATTAATATTATTGGTTTCCCTTAAGGCTTTTAATTAATTAGGTCACCTACTCTACCCATAAGTTGCAACTATCAATTAGCACGCACGCGGCGAATCGACGCCTACTCTCTTCCCACGCCTACAAGCACTGCGTATTCTCAAATGCTTGCTTATTCATAATAATCAATATTTACACCTATCTCTAAATACGCACGTCTGAGTTAAGACTGATGCACGTTCTCATGCACGAACACTAGATGATGGTCCAAATGAATGCCTAAATAAAAGCTCGCCATTGAATTCTCAACGCTGGCAAATCCTACCATCATCAGCTTACAGTAGTCCCATGCTGGACGTCGGCTTCTTTAATTGCACGCTTACAAGCTCGATTGTTAGCAACTCTCATCCAGCCGCGACTACCCGGCCTGCGGAGATCGTCGCTCCACTTAACCTGAGAGCAAATCAATTTGACTACGATCAAATTTAGGTATTCATTTACGTGTAGCTTGAGTCCGCTGTAACGGCCAGTACCTATAATATGGATATAATAAAATAATAATAATCAAAATTAATTTATTTTATCACCGTTACTCTTCAGAGAGAATCTCGAGCTGATGCGCAGCCTCGGCGACCGGCAGGCGATGGGTCGCGCCTGTGGCAATCTGGGCAACACTTGCTACCTGCTCGGCGACTTCGCCCGCGCCATCCGGTTCCACACGGAGCGCCTGCAGATAGCGCGCGAGTTCGGCGACAAGGCGGCCGAGAGACGCGCCAATAGCAACCTGGGCAACTCGCACATATTTCTCGGACAGTTCGAGAATGCTGCTGAACATTACAAGTACGTACCACCGATGAAACTCCGCTCTATTCATAAACGCTGCTTGAACGTAAGTAATGATTAGCGACATTTTTCGTTTCTGAACTTTAATCAGCTTTTATGAACATTTACGAAATTTATTAAGACATTAGTTGTGTTTGTAGTTGTTGCAACTGTATGTTCGTGTCGCATAAACAAACACTCAAATACTACGCGTTGTTTGCCAAATGCGACTATAATTAGAGAGCTGTATGCATGCTCGGAATGAAATTAGCATGCTGTTTTTCGCATTAAGCGTAGTCTGTAGAGAAACTGTATTTAGTTTGTTTCTTAGAAACGAATAAAATGTGTTTATGTTCTAGTAATACGTAAGAGAGCTGTGCGCAAAATGTAAATAGGTCGATATTTCCGCAGTAGCGGGTTACTATGTAACAGTAGTTTTTATGCACATTATGCATGAGAAGTTGCACGGCGAGGCCGGCTACAGCACGCCACTCATGTCCATTGTACTAACTGAACTCAATTCATAAAATCCATTCTAATATCATAAATGCGAAAATAGCTCTCTCTGTCAGCCTATTTGTTACGATATACGGCTGAAACGATTTTGATAAAAAGTTCAAATATACAATGAACCTTGAGAAAAGGTACTAAAAAAACAACTTAAGTCATTGAAGTTTAAGTTTGTATTGTATACCTGGAATCCTCGCTGACTAAGTCGCAGGCAAAGCGCTTGTTATAAGGAAATACTAAAATCCTACACTGTTAATATTTAGATTTCAATTGCAAATACTACTCACTCAAAACATAATTTACGAGTAAAGTGTACGTGAATAATTAAAATGAAATTAATTTATTTGCCAGAATATAGGTACACAATAACGTGGTAAAAAATTCTTATATGACTCACTATATTCGACTTATCACTATACTATAACCCAACCAAGCACTTTTTAAAAGTATAAAATGTTACTTGACACGGTTATGTTATATATAGCAATTTAAAGCCCCGCTACTAATCTAATAAAATGTTAAAGGCTAATTATGAATTCATAACAGAACATCACGCTTGTCTCCGAAGGGTTAGGCAGAGGAGAGGTGTACCTAATAGTAGACCCATATTGCGGCAGTTATGCTTGAGTCCCATGTAATAGGGAGCGAACCGATTGCTATCAACAAATCCTAACTCTGTGAGTGCTAATGCGAAATTCCTGATAAATAAGAAAAACCCAATAAATCTGCGTAACCTGGGAATTGAACCCAGGAGTTCGTGCTCAGCAATAGGGGTGCGGACTGGGTAAAGAAAACAGCATCCTATTTTGTCTGTCAGACAGGTAATACAAAATATTAGACACCTATTTTTTGTTTTATCTAAATATCAAAAAATTACTTAGTTAAAACTTATTAAAGTTGGAGAGTGGGGGCTTATTACGTCACAAGTAGGTATAAAACTTACCTACATGTGACGTCATGCGCCATTTCAACTCAATATATCTCCGTAATTTTATGACCACGTGAAAAAAGAAAAATACGTGTCCAATACTTTTCAATAAACTACCCGACGGATAAAGAAAAAAAAATGTGATCATCCCCTATTGTGTTTGCATCGACTAGACCAATGAGAAAGTCTAATGGTTCTGACATTAGACTTTCTCATTGGTCTAGTGGATTAAGAATTCGCATCACGCAAACCCATTGCTGCGCCATTTTACACATTATACATAGAAGCAGGAAATCCTTTTACGGAATTTAATTTGTCATTCATCATACATACAGTGGTTTCGATCTGTTCGCGATTATTGTAACTCTGATTTTGCATCACTGTTAATATCAAAGTGATCGTTACTTTCGTGGCAGTGAAGTTGCTGTTAGATTGCTGTCACAGACGAGTCTATCAAAATTACAGAGATCATTATTTTCGAGAAGCTGCGGTCTGATATGAAATAACTGAATAGACTGACTTAAACGAGCCAAGGACAAAGACTCGGCGCGCTGTACTGCCTCGCCGCTTTTGCGATTCTGTTCGGATAGCTAAATATATTATGCGTCTGAGTGGCAATGTATTCAAGTTCTTGTTAACCTGCATTCTACGAATTTGAACTTTGTGCGGGTGTAGACTAAATTAATTTCAAAATGAAAATGTTTTAGCACAAACCACAACTTCCTACAATGCCACGCTGCACGCGCCGCTGTTGCCAGAATGACTTTATTTTCTATATTTTAATAATTTTCTTTCTTGAACAGACACTTCTGCAGTTCAGCTTAAATTAAGTTTTGAATTAGGTAGGTACTACTTAATATAATTATGTAGTTAGTCTATATGTGTTGTATTATTGTGTTGTTTGTTGTCTTGTAAGCAAGCTGCCTTTGCATTTGTCTTTATTAGTACTGCCTTGTTGTTGGATTTATCTACACTTTAGAAAAGCTGTAGCGCCATTTGAGTGTTTGTTTTTCATAGAGGTTGTTTTTTTTTTGTATATTTAAACATTACACGAACGAAATGCATTCTAAAAATATTAATTTAAGTAAATTAACCGATATTATGTAAGTATTCACCATGAACTCTCAGGAAACACTAAAAGTTTAGACATTTTTAAATTCTGTAATCATATCACAAAACGCTAAGACATTAAAGGCCGGAGCGGACCAAATGCTTGCGTAAGGCGCGTGTGCACGCACCGGGTGTAGTGTATGGAACTCTGTTGAAGAAGTCAGGCCGCTTGACACGCCATGTGTGGGCCACACAACGTTCTGACATCTACCTTAGAGTTAGTCTCACTGACAAAAGTACGGGTTGCTGATCTTTATTCTCCTTACAACAATGTTCATATTGGCGGTTATTCCCCCTATGCTCTAGTCCGGGGGACTAACCGCATATTGGGTTGATGCTATAAGAAGTCTATAGAACTAGTCTAGTCTATATAACAGTGTAAGGACATACCTGGCCGATAAAGTGAGACAGTGACGACCTCTTTCTGTCTCACTTTATCGGCCAGGTATGTTAATTGCGCGATGTGGATCTTTTCAGGCGCACGCTCTCGCTGGCGGAGGAGCTAGGTGACGCTGCAGTGGAGGCGCAAGCGTGCTACTCTCTCGGCAACACATACACACTGCTGCGCGAGTACCGAGCCGCTGAGCAATACCATGCGCGCCACCTGGCGGCGGCGCGCCGCCTTCACGACCGTGTCGGAGAAGGCCGCGCGGCTTGGTCTCTCGGCAACGCTCACGCCGCACTCGGTAACCACGAGAAAGCGCTGTACTACGCCAATGAACACTATAACATATCCAAAGAAGTGAGTTTTGAGCAAGGTAACGAGGTTGCGGTATGGTGATGGTGAAATGTTGTAGTCGAATCGTTTTAACTTGTCAATACAAGTTAATGACCCGACTTGTTCGCTAGCCATTCTATCCGTTGCAAACGAGAATATCCCCCAAAGAAGATGGGGCATAATGGGCGCAGCGCTGTAGCACTTTCTTACCTTCATCAAAATGATGATCTGTTCAACTCTGACATTTTATTCTATGACAGGATGTCGCTAATAAATCATATAAAAAGTTGCAGAAGTTCAAAATGTTACTAGTAATGCGTTTTTATTGTGTTCAACTTTCATAATTTGGTAAAAATCATTATGTTTTATGTATGGACATTCCTACGTAATAATTTTGACCTAGCAGTGGCATACAGAATCTGCAAAAATAAAACATCCAATATCACCTCCGCATGAAGCATTCCTCAGTATTAAATAGACTTAACTTGCCATAACGTACATAATGTTATGTTCTGAGTTCTGAACGTGTATGTAAAATGGCACCTCAGTACTATTAAACGTTCAGGATTTCCCAAGTAAGGAGACTATCCTGGGTAGCAGCACCGAGTCATTACAGTCAGTCGGTCGGTACTACATAATTTATTCTTATGAGCTCTGACGTTGTTCTAAATGTGTGTATGTGTGGTAAATACAATGATTGGCTTCAGGCAATATTAGTAATAATTGGTATTAGGTAAGGTAGGGAGAGCAGCGGTGGCCCAGTGGTGGCGGCCCCGACTTACGAACAGTAAGCCGTGGGTTAAAACCCAGGCAGGCGCATAACTTGGTGTAATTTATTTCATCACTGCTGCTCTCAAAAACGGTGAAGGAAAACATCGTGAGGAAACCGGCATGTCGAACTAAAAATTCGAAGACATGTGACATCTACCAACCCGCACAGGGCCCGCGAGATGGATTGCAGTCCTCTCCCTCTTATAGAGAGGAGGCCTGTGTCCCAGCAGTGGGGACATTATAGGCTGATGATAATGAATGTACTGTATCTTGTTTATTTAATTGAGAAGCGTCATTGTATCTTCAAATAAAATGTAGTTATTGATTAGACCCTATCGTTAAAATAGGTTAGAAAGTGCTGCAACGCTGTCCCAGAGTTCATATAATTGACCCTTTATTTTTACGAAACTGAGTCCTCATCATCATCATTCTCTTGCCCTTATCCCAATTTATTAGTGCTCGGCGCAGCATGTCTTCTTCTTCCATACTTCTCTATTACTTGTCATCTCATGAGACACCTCCTTTCTTGCCATATCATCCTTCACACAGTCCATCCATTGTTTCTTTGGTCTTCCTCTACTCTTAAAACCATCCACATTCACACTCAAAACTTTCCTCACGACATTTTCCTCATTCCTCCGCATCACAGGCCCATACCACGACAACTGATTACCACACATCGTTTTTTTTTCACAACATAGGTATCTGACGCTGTTTGAGTAAAGCAATACTAGTTAGAAAGTACCAAAACATTATACTTTTGCCAGCTCTACAAGGTGTAAACAGGCTCTTCACGAAGCAGTCATTCTGTACATCAAACTACGTTACCCTACGCAAGAATTATTGCTGCGAAACGACCGTTTTTTTGGGGGCAAATTCACATTTTTTAAAACTCAATGTAACGCAATCAAACATTGTGCTGAGGGATACATTGAACAGTAAACGGGTCATTTGAGGTCCAATATCTCAGTAACTAGAACTAGTTGTAGTTACTGAGATATTGGACGTCAAAGTTCCAACTTTTTTCACAAGTTTTTTTTACCGTACCTACCCAGGTACGGTGTTCGCAAATACGAGTGAATTACCAGTATTTAATTTTTAATTTTATTTCATTTAGGGAACCAACAGCGATACATAAAAATATTTTACAAAATATGCGTGTTGCAGTTATTATGGCCAATTTGGTTTCCCTGTATAACTGGGATATGTGTAATACATGCGAACGGACTAAAATCAGATATTTCCAAATAACAACAAAATAAAATTGTATTACAATACATAATACATAAGGTTAAATTTGACCACAATTTTGAAAGATTTATACAAAAAAAAAATAGTTTGAATAATAAAAAATTGTAGAAGAAGGAGAAGATTGGTTGCCTGTCATTAATCTCCGCGTATAGCTTTCAGTATGCTTTTTTTAAATGACGGTTTATTACAGTTAAATAAATCAACTTCAGATAAAGATAAAGATAAAGATAATTTTATTTGTCTAAACATGCGTATACATGCCAATGAAGCATGCAGGATGTCACAATATTAATAGTACGTACATGTTTCACCCGCAAGGCGTACAAATTTATAAAATTTACAAAATAAAAAATACAATAATAAATTACAAAATTAAAACGAAATAACAAAGTCGCTTCAAAACCCACATAGTAGTCAGTCATACATTGATAGGAATTCAGAGAATTCCGAGTTATAAATTCGAGCAATGCGAGTCAGTACACAGTTCTTGGCATAGTTAGTAAAGTGCTTAGGAACGCGCAACAATGGCGTGTGACGAGTGCGCCTTAGGGGAGTGTTAAAAGTTATCTGTGCGACCAAATCCAAAAAGCGCAATCAAGGCGTCCACTGAGTATGTCATACAGCAAACACATGTCAATCATATAACGTCTTTCTTCGAGTGTTAGCAGACCAAAGGTTCGACAGCTATCTTCGTAAGACATTGGAGGTTTACGGAGGCGATAATTAAGATGGTTAATATTTTTTTTTTGAATCCTTTCTATTTGGATCTTATAAATTATGTAAAGGGGGGAACAGATTTGGCACGCGTACTCTAAAACACTGCGCACATTAAGCAAAATATACAGATTTAAGAGCTCCAATATTTTTAAATGCTTTACATGACCTAAGAATAAATCCTAGGTTTTTATAACCTTTTGTGCTAATAAGGTCTATGTGATCTGAGAACATTAATTTACTGTCAAACATTACTCCTAAATCCCGTATTGTCATGTTTAAACGATTCGACTATAGTTTCCCAAGTAATAGTACGGGGCTTTTAGGTTTGAACCTTGCATTAAATATAAACAGCGATTTTTTTCTTGAATCGTGTACTTGACCTTAGCTCTCCAAATAATAAAAAAAAATTAAACATTTTCCAAGGCCGGATCAAGGTCAAAAAGACGAAAACGCGTTTTAGTGAATAAAAACGTGGGCAAAATTATTAACAGGACGAATTTAATTATTTTAGGTAAAGAACTGGTGACAGTAATATATTTTTTCAGAATTAAACATTTTCGTCCACGGAAATTTCGATAAAAAAACATTTACGTAATTTTTGGATTGTACTTGAGGCAAAAATATAAACAGCGGTTTTTTTACATAAAATAACTTAAATTAATATATTAAACCTCCGTTAAAAAAATTAAACAAATTTGACTCACGGAAGTTATTAATATCAGTTTTTTTACAATAGCGGTCGGGGCAAAAATGTAACAGGGTTTAATTTTGTTTAACTTTCATCTAAAGGCTATTTCTAACCAATTTACACGAAAATTAAACACTTTAAAGCAAATACTGAAAAAAAATAAAAATAATGTTTACTTAAAATACGTTTGCAAGCTTCATTCTTGTATTTGGTGCAGCGCTTTCATAGGAATTTGATCTTTCCGTAATATAGATAAGGTGTAAAATCGCGTATACGTAACAAAACACTATTAAGACTTACAAATGTTTTGATGTGTTCCCGGTTGTCATACTTTCAAGTAAATATCTGGTTCCCTAGCACGAGCGCATGGTGTAAACGTAAAATGTCGATGTTCACGTTACGTTGTTCGTCAGAGTCATCCATATATACGAAATAAATTATGAAATATTGTACGTAATACAAGTATTTTCCATTTTGAAATCGACGTATTTACGATCCGTTTAAATCAGTTTTTAATCAATATAAAACCTAACACTGCTGTGCAAATTGCAAAAAGCGTAAGAAAATTTGAACATCACGGGCCAAATTAAATTTTTCGTCGCGCGCGATATTTTTTTTTTTCATTCATAATGTTAATGACTAGCTTTTGCCCGCGGCTTCGCCCGCGTGAAGTTCGGCAATTGCCCACGTATGCGTTAACCACCCCAAAATAATGTCGAAAATAGTCATTTAAATGTTATAGATAATAGTTGTTGGCCACGGCTTCGCGCGCGCGTAAGTGTAAGTATAGGACACATTTTAATAGTTGTGTAAAAATCTGCGCTTTTCGAAGTAAGACGCCACATAATTCATTCTGGTTAGAAAAATGTATATTACGGCGTTTTTTTTTAATTTTTTTTTTGTGTTGTTAGGGACCTAAATGGGTTGAACCAGAATTTATTTTATACATGTCTTCCGAGTGACGATGCTGTAGCTCAAATGCCCCGGTCATCCATCCACCTAGCGATATAGGTTATGGTGTAAATGAGCTAACTTACTTAACTTTCAATATTTTAAATTAAAAAATACTCAGATTAAACCAATCTTTTTAACTCCCGGAAAACTACACCGTGTAAATCACCTCATCACGAAGCCGTTAACCAAGCATTCTGTACATGAAACTATGTAACTTTACGCAAAAATTATTGCTGGGAAACGACTTTTTTTTTTGGGGGGTGTAAAATCATGTTTTGTGGTAGAACTCAATGTAACGCACTCAAAACATTGTGCTGATGGACGAATTGAATAGTACGGGGGTCGTGGAGGTGTTTAAAGTAAAAATCTTAAATTAAAAACTTGTATTTAAAAAAATACTTGTCAAAAAGTTGGAACTTTGACCCCTAATATCTCCGTAACTAGAAGGTTCCCAGGTATGGTGTAGAACAAAAAAATGATCGCAATGACAGGGAGAACCAGTGCCTTTCGGCTTCGTTAAGAGGTGTTTTACACCCTTTTATACTAATGAATTATCCTAGCTCTTCTGTGTCAATGACGTTTGCGGTGTTTCCTTTTGGGGCTAAAATTACTAAGATACTCGCCGAGCTCACTTCGGAGCACGCAACATAAAACTGCACACGTGAGAAACAGTTATCACTTAAATCAATGCCAGCCATAGCCTAGGGGAGGATATTGAGACATTGCGTATTTTAATTTTTATTATTTGCACCTAGAAAATGAGGTCATCATTTTCGTTATCGGCGACCCTGAAGTCCACAAAAACGACACTTGTGAAAGAAAAACCGAATGTTTTCCTCGCCGTGAATTTGGTCAGCAACCCCAAAAACCACGTAAACGACACCATGCACGAAAAACAGGAAATTTTCCTCGGGGCCATCTCCGATTTTTTTTTATTGCCAGCGACCCGCTAAAACCACGAAAACGACACCCGTGAAGCCATTGAGTCGCGCAATTGTCCAGCCCTCGAGTGTCGGTCACGCAAGTGTCCATGCGCGCAAATATCTTTTCGCGTAAATGGGTTACCGCAAGTGTCCTTCCCACAAATGACCCAGATTCCCTAGAAGTGTGTACTTAAATGAAGTTTTTTTTAGCGTATTTGTCCACACAAACGTGCTAACACAAAAAACAATAACGAAAAAATGCCATCCCTGTTTTCGTCTGAGGGGTGGAATTTTCAAAAAAATAGATACGTGTTTCACGTCAATTCAATCGAGAAACACAAATAGTGAATTTCAAGCTGTAAAAAACTTTGAACCCCTATCTCACCCTCTTAGGGGGCAAATTCTTAAAAACTCTAAAATACGTATTTATTTATTTCTAACCAGAAGCTTGTATATGAAATTTCAGCCTTCTAACTTAAAAAATGACGAATTTCCATACAAACTTTCATCCCCTATTTAAGTCCGTTAGGGGTTGAATTTCGAAGAATCCTTCTTTATTCCTTGTCTACATTATAAAGGAAACCTCTGTGCAAAATTTCAGCTTTCCTGGGTCATAGGTTTGGGCTTGGCGTTGATGAGTCAGTCAATCAGTCAGTCAGGACTTCTATTTTTATTATATATATATACAAGGTGTTGTTTTCCATCCTCGTCAAATTTCAGGAGGTGGTCGCAAAAGACATAAATAATCAATTAAAATTACGGTACCTAGTTAATTATTAATAAACGCTGTTTTTTTTTGGTTGTTTAAGTTTGTCAATATTTCAGAATAACACCCATATCGTGGCTTAGGGAACAAGAAATTATCGAATAAATGTTTGAGACTGTTTGTATGTGTGTAAGCGAGGTTATAGGGCAAGAACCAGACGGGCCGCGTTTAAAACACGGGTGATTCACAATTACCGATTTCCGTAAATAAGGTAAAAAATAAAAATTACCTACCCATTTTAGTATCGATTCGGGACGAGGATCATTAGCATAGTTACCTCCTTGAATTTGACGAGGATGCAAAACAACACCTTGTATATATATATCTAACTTTGTAAAGCCATTTGTTGACCCTCTAATTGCAAAAGAACAATTTGAATTTCGCAGGCTACCCTTCCACTTCCACCTTAAGTATGTAGTAGCTATCTGCACTGTAATGGTGAAATAAGTAATATAATTACCTCACCTGCATTTAACATGTTGGGAAACTGTGTTGTTATCGTCCTTTATAAAATAACACTATTTCTGTATTTTTAGCCAAAGAAAACGAGGTGGGTGCTACATTATTTCAACCACCCTGAAAATAATCCACTCTTGAAATAATCATTTAGGTTTCGAGATATGGAACTTTTTTATCAAAACTGCAGCAGTAACTTTGTTCATCATTAACATACTATAAAAGAAAAAGGATTGTGTGGTTTTATGAAACCACGGTAAAAGTGAAACTTTTTTTCATACTTTTGACATTTATCTAAAAAAAATTGGAATAATATTGCATTAAGGGTATAAAACGCGGAGTACATAAAACCGACCGTCACGCGACATGCAACACACAGACGAAAAAGTTTGAGACGATGTAATAAAACTTTCACTTAAACAAATTTAGTTTTACTGTTGAGTGTATGTTTACAAATTAATTAGCGTTAAAAATATTTTTATTATATTGTTTGGTGCTACGGAACTCGGTGTGTGCGAGTATGACTCGCACTTGGCCGGTTTTCTAAATGAAGATTTAACGTTAATGACGATCATGTTTGTAAACAGTAGGTATGTCGCCACTGACCGACTGATGGCTTGCCGTTTTTATTCCTATGCTTTTACAATTACAGAGTAACACAATAAAACCTACTTGCAAAATAAACATCATTTATCAATAAAAACACACTGACTCTTAAAAAAGAACACAGTCATACGCATACAATGAACGCAGCGGATACGCACACTAGCACACGCTGTACGCTGCTCGCTGCTTAGCGCTGACGTCACGTTCATCGTAATTTATTTTTTACTTTTACTTTATTAAATAACGCTCTAATATGTTTAATTTTGGGAGATTAAGGTTTGGATTGATATATATCCCATTATTAAATGAATTTCAGTCCTGTTACATTTTTGCCGTAAGTAGTATTCAAGATTTTTGGATTTTCTTGATTTTCTGTGAAGTCCGGAGCAGAATTTGTTTAATTTTCATAATAATAGTTAGATATGTTGATAACAATCACTTTAGCACTATTTTTGTCCTGTTAATATTTTTGCCTTAAGTACGAAGTCAAATTATATGATTTTTAAAAAAAACTGATTGTTCCGTGGACGAAAAATGTTTAATTTGCTGACCTACTCGTAGCACTCAATCTGTTCTACAATACTCCAAATAAACATACCTGTTTATATTTTTTTCCACCAAGTTACGACATATTAGACGTTTTCTTAAAAAAAAACACATACGCGGAGGTGAACTTTTCGCGGGATACAGCATAACATACTCTCCTGTCCATACCCTACACATTCAATGAAAAAAATCGCTGTTTTTAATTAATGCAGAGTTGGCCTAATTTTCGGCGTAAATTCCCCGGACTATAACAAAATATGGTACTATAAAAATCCCGAGAACGTTTTAGGACGTGCTAAATAGTGTTCATGATTAGTACTATAATGGTGTTGTAAAAGGCCCTAGTTTTATAACTGATTTATTCTATAATCATTACATAAAGGCTCTTACGGTGATAAATCAGCTGTATAGTTGAAATGTTGCAACGGTTATGTCACAAATTTGCACTATAAAAGTAACCAAAACATGTGTATAGTGCTATTTTGCAACGTAAATGATTCCTGCAGTGATCTTTTTTTCACACTTAAGTTATGCTTTATGACATTTGCCATTGTTACTTAACGTAACATGTTAAAATAATGACATACTACAAAACATTCAAGGACCGTAACTCTGCCATAACTTGCACTTGCGATAATAATTGTATCGGTAGAATCAGTATGCTGATTTCAAATTTGACAACGCGCCCTCATAATTTTCTAATTTTAATTAAATTTAAACAAATAAAATAAGTATTTGTCTCGATTATGCCTGCTATAGTACACATTGACTCCAGCCGTGCTGCTTATGTGATATCAGCAGCAGAAAACGGCAGCCATATTTTTACCGAAAACGTTTTAGTCTGATAACAGTAACAGAAACTCACTTATAGAGCTATTTAAAATTTTAGTTATTTAGCAGCTGCGCCAGGAGTCGCTATAGTACTATTTCGTACTATAGATGACTTTTCATGACTTTTTCACAACTAGCCCCATTACGATGTTGAGGGAACTTCCCTCAACATCGCTCTGTAGTTCCTGTAATCAACAAACAACTTCTATGATTAATATCTCAGTGGGGGGACCGAAACTGTCTGAACTTTTAACGTAAAAAAATACTTATCAAGGAATTTTAAAAAGTAGGTAAGGTATTTTTAAATCGTGGCCTGATATTAAATTTAATAAAATTCACATTAAAAGGAAGCAGTTCGCGTGTTACCTTGGTCTTAATAGGTACATATAGATCTTTTATGCACCTCTGCGCTTATCTGGCGTTTGCCATAATTGATTCTGGCTTTCAGAAGTTGTATTGGTTGGGAATAGTTTGGCGGGCTTTTCCGGAATACCTACAACCAACGTGTAACAAACAGTGCCACTCTGCGCCGCTCAACAAACTCTCAATTATTCTTTTGCAATTTATGAGTTCTTTATGAACCGCCAAAGTTCAGATAAAATTTGTGCAAAATAGCAGATTTTTGCAGGGTTATACTGAATTAGTTTCTCCAAATTTTTATTTTTTCTTACATATAAATTTTGATGTAGTGCACAAGAACAATATAAGTCAAAAAACAAACATCGATGTGTTACGACGGCACAATCACGTACGAGCGGTTATATAAAAAATATAACGGGTTGGCCGCTCTTAAGATGACAAAGCTTCTTTACATCCATTCATTTAGCCCGGCACTCTTTTCACAGTTATTTCAACACGAAAAGTAGTAACTCAACGTCAACCTGATAAGTTTGCTGTTGAGTTGCTAAACTGTAATAATGAGAATAAAGCTCCCTGTGCTCCTGAAAGACTTGCCAATACCTAAGCCAATAGCAACCTTAACGAAACGAATATGAAGATCATTGTCACTTGGCCAGTGATGCCGACTGATCAGAAGTCAAATAACTTTGAAAGGACTGCAGCATCACCCATCAACTCGGTGTCATTTCATTAACAATAACTCTGTAAGTACATCTTTTTCTAATCTTTTTGAAAATTTCTTTAAGAAACGCCTGCAGTGCTCCTTGCATTGCAGGCACGCTTCTTCCAACGCATCACCGAATCATGACTAGGTATAATCGCAGTATATTTGAAATACAGAATGTAGGCGGGATCGTCAAAAACTAGGACGGTCATGCGGTAACAGAAAAGTCGAAAATGTTAGGACATAAATTAACCGCACTGTTGACGTGGCAAACTTCGCCGTACACATCTTACATTTAGAAATTAATAATGATCAAGTCTTACGTAGACGTGATCATTACTAATTTTAATAAACCTAGAATAAAATAGAATTCCTAAAGGTACTAGTTTAAAAATAAAGCCGGACAAAATTAGAATAAACAACTGTTCGAATAACCAATGTATTGATTGCTATAAAGTATTCACTAACCACTGCTCAAATAAGTAACTACTGGCAGCTAACCGCGGAGCTGGCTGGCGCATTAAGTATGCAACAGTACGGCAAGCCATCGACTTGCGACACTCTCAATATAATTTTTGCCGGCGACCAGCTGCAGGTGCGTTTCTCACGTTGTGCATTGACCCGGTACTGTTGCGCCGTCTGTACACCCCCGAACATCCCCGACCGCTCACGACACCTTCCCGCCTAAATCTAAAAGGCTCGGTTTGGTTAGTCTAGACTCACGCATGCGCCCCTCATCAGACCGCACATATGTTTAGCTACTTGTGTGTAGGTAACCAAACGTAATTTCCCGGCATTCTGCTAATGTAAAAGATAGCAAACGTAAGGAAATAAAGTATCCGCGGTTTATACGAATCTAATTTTAAAGTAATCCCCAATTGCTGCTTAAGTACACATAGTGTTTTCATTTAATATCATTCAATAACGTAAGAAAATATTATCCGATTAAAGAGTATAGTGCATCTCGTGGTACCGGCCGGCTGGGGTCCAGCTTAGTGATTGGTGCACGCAAGGGCTCCCCAGATTGCGTCTAAATTAGCTCTCGACGGGGGCGCGCCATTAACGTAATTGGATCTTATTTCTTCATAAATAAACTTAGCATCGTACATCACTGCCGGGAGATGGAAGTTGAATGTAAGTGCAGATTGCAATAGCAATGTAGCATTTTTAATTTGCATGTAATAAATAAATAATGATTATGTCTAAAATCAGTTTCCGATAAATGAACATATTTCTGTGGTAGGATTGAAGGGATATCGAAACAAAAAGTGTTAAAACAAAGAGATACGTGGCGCGATGAAGCGAACTGTGCAAATGTAAGTTTGCTACCACACGGGAGCGGCGGAGGCGGAAGCGACGGCCGTGACTTGCCCGTGCTACTACCATTCTTACTACCGATAGAAACACGGGCAAAAAAAAAAATGCCCGTGTTATTATCGCAGTTGAAAGTAGTAGCACGGGAAATTATTTATTGCCCGTGTTACTACTGGCGGTTACAAATAGTGATGATAATAACATATTTATTAGACAGTTAGAAACAAAATTAATAAACCAAAATAACCACCCAGCAAAAGTACTAGGCTAGCATAAGTTGTAAGTTATCGTAAGTGTGTATATTAAGAGTTCTGGGTAGTAGAAATGGTTTGGTACCCCTGCCACCCGCGCATTAAGTCGCTTGCGGACTAGGCCCGCATGTGGCTATATCGCGCGCATAGAAACATTTGAAAATTACGCTCGCTAGGTGGCTCATGCCCGTCGCGCGTCGCGCCCGTTTTAGTCACTTCAGTGTGGCCACAAGCGGCGGTTTCATTATGTTTGATATATCACGCCCACCGTGGCGTCGCCACCGCGCTAGGCTTGCAGTGTGGACGCACACTAACAGTAAGAGGGGGCTCTACACGGCGGGCGGGTATCGATAGCTCAATAATTGATGATCCCAATACAAAATGACCCTTGATATGATGCACCCGTGTGCAATCAGTGGGTGCAATTACTGAGACGGGGTTCATTTATTGTTTTACATTTTGATTGATAGTTTGTTCCAATTTTGCGTTTAGAAGATACTGCTGGTGTTGTGCGTTTTTATAATTAATCAGTTGGCCATTGTACCGCGTGGTCGCGCCGTAGACGCGCCGCCGCGCCGCTGCGCCGCCGGCACAAGTGGTTGCGGTTTACCAAGTTTCCCGCCGACGATGACGTAGGTACAAGTAATCTTGTGATTTATTTTAGACATGGTTATGATTTGATCATTATGTATGCATTGGCAGCGTGACTTCGTACAAAGGAAGATATCATATATTCGGACAGAACATTGTATTTTCCATATATACACCGATTTCTGCGAGGCTAATTTACGTGATTATGATTTTACTTGATAGAGAAAGCCAGCGCACCGCGGTGATCCAATAAAGTTACATTCAGTTTGCTTGAGCAGTTTACGGATTAGATCCTATAATAATTATGTATTATTTTTTTGCTTATTTTGATGCTATGACGATACCATAATAACTTATAGTTACAATGTAAAGTTTACATAAATATGTCAGAATTTGTGTGAGTGGGTGGGAATATATGTATGTATGTGTATGAGAGATGGGCAAAGATGGTAACACACTGGACGCCTGAGGAAGGACAGCGCCGTAGAGGTCGACCACGGCGAAGGTGGCGTGACGATCTGATCCTGTTCGCGGGGCTAACATGGCCAGAGATCGCTCAGGATAGAGAGGTATGGAAGAAGAAAGGGAAGGCCTTTGCTCAGCAGTAGGAAACTATGTAGGCTACCAAAAAAAAAATGTGTAAAATAATGTATCGCAACTAAAAAGTCAATCAAGCAAACAAAGTCACTGACTTCCGAAAGTAAAATTATTTTTGCAAACAAGTTTATTAGTTACTAATGACCCCAGGATCAGTCGAGTGCAATTAGACATTACGGTGAAACGAAGTTTATAGTGGTCGGAATATCATGGGACTTTTTTTATTGGGTTCCTAGAGATGTAGAGAAAAAAGTAAAAAAAAAATACCGCTACCGACTTTTTGTTTCATTTCCTTTGAAATATTTTCTTATTATTTATAAATAACTTGATATTCGCCGAATTTATATAGTGGCGGGATAGTGTGATTTGTTTGCATACATTAAACTCCATTTTTGTCCTTTTCCTTGTTCATTGTGGTCGACGAAATAAATATTTAAAGATTTATTTATGAAATTTTCAATTTTCTCCAATTATTTCTAAATTTTTAGACTAAGATTTTATTGATAAACTATTTATGGGCTTAAGACAATATTTGAATGCCCCCCTTGAATTATTGAGCTATATACTAAAAAAAAACGAATTTTAACTCATAAACATACTTCCAGCTTCCTGAACTCTTCTATAGCACTCCTTATAACATATTACAACCACCATTAATTACACTGAATTAAAATGTCAATATTGTTGTAGAAGAGCGATAGAAATGCCTTTACAAAACTGAATTATTACTTTATATACAGTAGTTATGTTTTAAAAGAGAAAGGATCTCCGTTATAATAGTACTGTGTAATAGAGGGACAGCAGTCATAAAAAACAATCCGGTTTAAAAAATGTGTCTTTGTGATAAGTTTATCACTGCGACTAAAACGAGCGCTAACAAACCTTTAAATGACAATTAAGCTAGGTACATAAATTTAATTTGAAACTCAGCTATAGCACCAAATCACTCTGTTGTAGACTTTTTGTGCCCACTATATTACTATGTACCTTAACGACGTTCTAAAAACCCAAAACATCAATCGCCCTATTCTTGAGTCTTCATCTCTATTATAACGAAAGACCCATAACAGTTGGTTCCGAACCTTTATTGCGTAAATCAGGCGCATTGGGGCGACAGTAAACACTGTTATAAAGTTCTATCGTTGTATAATAGTCACTTGGAGGTTGCTATAATGCCTGACTATAACAGCTATACAAGGTCGCGAAGTAAACTTTTACATCAATCCCTAAGTGTTCGTTTTTGCTGTATAAACTTATAGAGCCAAAATGTATTCCCAAACGATTTTACACAACAATCTATCACCGCCAAATCCTTTATGCATCGTTTACCCAGCTTTTTTGAGACATAAGCTTTAGTTGTAAGGCAAAATTGCTGGTTGGGCGGTGACGCGAATTCAAAGTTTTTTCGTGTTTTGTCTTCTATTGGTACTCCGAGCTATATACAAAATGTCAAAATGTCAAGCTCAATACAAAATGTCAGACCGCTATTATTTACTCATCGCTAGTCTGGTGCAATACGTCACGAGCTTGTCATGTGTGTGTGATCATCGGTAACGCGAACCCAAAGATTTTTCCTTACCTAAAATCGCTCAACGTGGCTAAAGATGTTTTCAGTTCAAAAAATAAATATGTATATGTGTTGACGTATCAAATACTAAAGAATAATCGCAGTTGTACAAGGGGGCGTGTATTCCCGCCAAAATTTACAAATTTGTCGCGGAAAAACGCGGGAATTTACAAAAATAATATAAATTTGTTCCCGATCGTCCCATTCGGAACGAATCGGAATATGTACTTAGGTTAGTGAAATTCGTCCCACTAAATAATTTTGTGCATAAAATGTTTAATCGTTGTTTCGTCATTTACTTCCGTCGTGGATATTACGTGGCTCTGTTGGGATGCGCCGGCGGCGGCGGTGCAGCTAATTAACACAAGAGTGCCGATAACATTGTGTTATTTGCTAAACCCTATTGGTTTTATGACCAATAGGACTAAAAATAATAAATAAATTATTCCCGTTCGTCCCATTAACAAAATGAGTGGGACGATCGGGAAAAAAATAACGAATTCCCGTTTGTCCCATGAGGGGGACGAAGTCGATGGGACAAACGGGAATACACGCCAAGAGGTATTGACGCGTGGCCATCATCCGAAGTAATCCTGTTTATCAAATACATTTCACAAAATATGTTTATCAACAGCCCCCCCCCCCCCCCACACAGTGTCATTCAAATGGCAAAGACCCATGCAGCGCTTTAAAGTTGTACACATAGTTTAACAGAATAATTATGAAACATTCTGGATTCCTTCTGCTAAAACATGAATGTTAATTCCTGCCGGTTCTTCTCCATAGGAAACGGCCAACCCGAACCATACAACTTTTGTCGAAGTTTTCGCCGATTTAGGACTATGGGAAATAAAATATTTAGATTTTGATCTTTGTATGTGGAATGTATTCGCTATTACACAATAACAATCAGCCATTTTGTTTCTCTGCAGCTAGGCGATGTGCTGGGCATGGCCACAGCGCAGATGAACATCAGTGACCTGCGCAAAGTACTAGGACTGCCAGTCGAAGCCGAGTCGCCCCCCGTGCCCCCCTCTGACGATGACTCCGCCCCCCGGACGCCCTTCAACGCTCTGAGGGTCCGAAGGCAGAGCATGGAACAGCTCTCGTTGATACAGGTGTGATATTCATCGTATTAGTAATCTGCTTACACATCCAAGCTTTGTTTTCGTTTACCTTAAACCAGTCAAGGGGTCATTGTACATTGTATTTTTAAGTAACATCATCATTAAGTAGTAAATACGGTTTATAAATAATAAAAGTCTGGAATTTGTGTGAACACCTTTATGTAACACAAAATTTTATAAACCGCATTAATCATCCAAACTGTTTCAGCGCTCGATCTTCACCCGTGTGCGTGTATGAACGTTACACAGAAACACAACATCACAACAAATTTTCCTGAACTGTAGTGAAGGAATTTGATGCACGGCCTCTTAACCCTAGAGTGGGCGTGTCCAGGGGCGAATGCTCTGGAACGATGTGCGAAATGCTTTGTTTTCTAAAAACTAACTAATTCTAGATCGATATCAAAGTCAAAGTCAAAGCATTTTTTTCAATTAGACCATTACAGGCACTTTTGAAAGTCAACAAAACAAAATAAAACGCGAAGCTACAGTCCCAGTCACAAGGCATA
Organism: Cerastis leucographa; assembly: GCA_963082945.1. NCBI lineage: Eukaryota > Metazoa > Arthropoda > Insecta > Lepidoptera > Noctuidae > Cerastis > Cerastis leucographa. The sequence goes on from OY720378.1 coordinate 30,831,123, forward strand.
ATAACTTGTGAAAGTACTGTAGTTGCCCATTCCGTAGCGTAGATCTCTATGGAGAAGAATGGGCAAGAAACTCCATGGACACTCTTTTAAATCAAAATATGTTACAAAATCTTAGTTACATCATTCATGTTAAGAATTAAAAATATGTAAGAACAATGTAGAAATACGGGCAAGTTAAGAGCGTCCAGAGTAAAAGATGAAATCAGTAATTAAAAAAATAAAGTAATTAAAATAAACCGTGGCAGCTAAGAGATGACCAGTCACAACTGACAGCGCCCGTTCACGAACATGACGCATGTATCAGCCATCATTCAACTCAACCATTTTGAAGGGAACTAAACGACCCGACATACCCGCCACCATCAGCGTGACATTTAAGTGAGCATGACATTCACTCAACCACCAGGGTAATTTCGCGTCAATGAAAGATGTAGGTACTCATTAAATGGTGGCTTTACAGTACATGGTACTCACACATGTGCTATGCAATTATATTGCTAAGAGATTGAATCTATACAATGCAAATATATTTTTTTACAATCTTCTGCAGCTTTCACAATAACTTCACTTTCTAATTCTGATGAATATCCTGCGCAGTAACCAACCTTTCTGGCTTACGCAGGTTAATTAATTCAGGCACTGCAAGTCATCAGATCACCATTTAAAATATGTTCTAAAATCATTCAAATTTGATCCTTATGTTTGTTTGATAAAGTCCGTAGAATTGACGTCTCGGGATACATTCGGCCAAATACATGAAATACAGGCTGGCCGGGGATAGCAAGGTATATCAGAGGTAGGTAGGTGCGACGTGGCGGGATATAAAACCCGTGCCCCTATAGCAATCACTAGTTCCGAGAGCGTCTGTGGGAGAACTGGGAGCGGTTGTACCACTCGTGCCCGAATGTTTACAGCTACATTCAGTTTTAAATAACCGAAACCCTTCTCAACCATAGGTTGCATTTACTGTAAAAAGACTAAACCGGTACTTGTGTAAAAAGTGTCTCAACTTACCGCGCCGTGCCCGTCTTGTATTTTAATCACAGTTTCTGTTCACAGATCACTCCAGACGCCAAGAGGTCCGAGGAAGACACCCAGCCCAAGAAAAAAATCGAACACACGGAGTCCGAGGATAACCCCGAGTCGTTTTTCGATCTCGTCCTCCGCTGCCAGTCCGGCCGCATGGAGGAGCAGCGCGCCACGCTGAACAGTAACAAGGAGAATAGGCCGAAGGCCAAGGCGGTCATCGGCAACAAGCCGTATCTATCGGCTGCAGTTTCCGCCAAAGAGTAAGTGCAATCACCCATACCATAATGCCCTGATGCGATTTGTGTATATCGAGACTAATTGACTCGTGAAACCCGGTGTAAGTCCTCATGTAATGCCCCTTAATTGCAAGTCCAACTGGAAATGCAAATTCTAGATCAAGTAATAAAATGAAAACCTGCTCGCGAAGTTCTCAGAAACTCCTATCCTATGATAGCTTCCACAAAAATACTTCATTATCAACACGATAGGTATCCTCTGCCCGAACGCCTTGGTCACATGATGTGCAAGCGTGAATCAAGGGAAGGGCGCCCGCGCGCCAACCATTTCCGCTAATTCATTACTGCACAACCATATCACATTTCTCAAACACGAAGCCTGCCTGGTGGTGCTTGCCGCGTCGTTCTCTAGACCGATTTCATTATCAAGCCAATATGAACGGACACTCGTCTCTTATCTCATTATGATCTCCATATCTAGTCGAAACAAACACTTATCTACTGTTTCCAACAGCGTGTGCCTCTCGCTGCCTCCGCCGCAGGTGACGACACCGTGTTCACGTGTGTTGCTCATTTAGATACAATATCTTTCGACGTAAAGCCACTTTTTATACTCTTTGTCTCATCTTTATATCGCGCGGGTTGAAGTGTCCGCGGCACATTTTTTTAAGTTTTATTACCTATATTTATATTATGAAGGCTTATGACGAAGATTTCAACAGGTGTGTACTTAACTTTTTTAAATTGGAACAGTTAATGTATCTTAATTGATACAATTTTCATAAAAACTTGCTCGGAAAACGTTTTCGGTGTGTAATTGGAACTTGAAGTGTTTTCGGCTGAAACGTAAATTGTCGTACTGCGAATAAGTAAAACAGCTAGTTTACCGTGTGAGTCTGTAAAGTGGGTTATTTGGTCACTTGACGACACGAATCTGAAGGTGTGCTAATTGTACGCGCACGAATGGATGGGACGTGGATGGCCAAATCCGAAACTATGTGGAATAGCGAAAAACACTCGAAGGAGTTTCGAGACCGATTTTGACAAACTGAAACTGCATTGGATTTTTGAAAAACCAATATTCCAATTCTAATAGCCAGGAATAGCATTCAGAGATTTTGAAAAAAAAAAACAATGTATTATTATACCATTCGACACTGTCTCTGTTAATGATCAAATTCTGGGAAGTAATAACATACGGCAAACTAAAGGAAATAGTAAAGTATTGATAAAATACGCAAACATTCAGTAGTAATCAACCAAACCTCGAAAAAACTCACTATTGACGCCAAATCACTTATAAGTTTTAATCGTAATTATTGACAAGTTTTTTTTTTTATGTTTTACTTATTTTTCAACAATTCAGTGCTGCAGTGTTAGTTTTCATCAAAATCGGGCTAGAGACTCCTTTCAGTGTTTTTCGCTTCTGATGGTTTTGGATTTGGCCATCCACGCCCACTTGGAAAATTCGCCCTGTATACATAATAATAATAATAGAGTATGTATTACATAATTATATGAGTATAACATTGATGCCAGTTCGGACTTTGGTGTTTTCTGGTAGTGCAGTGCTTTATGTATAATCGCAAGAACAATATTTGATATTGAATGTATACTTATCATGCTGGTGTCGATTTTTCGTCTGTTCGAAACCTAAAGACTCCTAAACTACCGAAAAAATATTGATGAAATCTTGCAGGCGTGCGGGTGGGTATGTAGGTAGGGGCGGTGAGTAGAGAAGAGTAGTAAAAAATACAAGGAGCTAGTAGGTAGTGCTAATCTATACTTCGATTTCCCGCTAGGTCGATTCGTGAAACAAATGACATCTGTTTTAAAAAGTTTGCGCTTGACCACGAGGTAGGTCGAGTACACTTAAACAAAAAGTGAAACGTTTTGCATTGTAACGCATGCCGGGCAAAGCTAGTAGGGAATAAATATCAGAGTGTCGACATCAACATGTCGATCGATAGCCCAGCTGTCAGGTGCGAGCCTCCACTAACACCCTGACTTCCGTACATCAGGCTAAAATGGTTGGGTTTGGTATAGGGACCACCCCTACAGCTCCCCTGTACGGGGGTATAGAACGGCCAACGAAAGCAACACAATTTTCATTCTACAAGGTGTTGTTTTGCAACCTCGTCAAATTCAAGCAGGTTACTATGCTAATGATTCTCGTCCCGAATCAATAATAAAATGGGTTTTTTTATTTACGGAAATCGGTAAGTGTGAACCACCCTTATTTTAAACGCGGGCCGTCTGATTCTCGCCCTATAATCGCGCTTCGATACATACAAACAATCTGAAACGTTTATTCAATAATTTCTTATTCCCAAACCACGTTAAGGGGGTTATTCTGAAATACTGACAACCATAAACAACCAAAAAAATCAGTGTTTATTAATAATTAACTAGATAACGTAATTTTAATGGATTATTTATGTCTTTTGTGACAACCACCTGAATTTTGACGAGGATGCAAAAAAACAGCTTGTATAAGCGGTGACTTATACCAACATACGTCCATTTTCGTGTTTTAAATTTCGAAAAGTACTATATCTGTATCTTAAATATTATGCTGTCAATATAGTGTGTTCGTTAAAGTGAATAACGAGTGATTTTCCATTGCATCAGGTCGAGCGATAGTATGCTCGAAATGATAAACAGCCTTCAATCGGAAAGAATCGACTCGCAGCGCGCGGAGCTTCGCCCCGTTCAGAAGGCGCCTGGCAAGGAGCCCGCCCCGGGCACCTCGCTGCCGGGACTGCGCCCGCAACACACAACCCGTACTAAGCCGGAAGATGACTTTTTAGAGATGATCGCTCGCGTGCAGGTATGTAAACACGAACACAACTTCCATGGCGCACCATACCGATACAACACATTTACGATGTTCTCACTAGCACCCACGGATCCTGAATTTGTGCTAGGTCGTTGTCAATAGGCTTGCCCCCTATTACATGGAACATATTTGGCGAAATGTGGTTATACCATTTGGTACACATCTGCCTAACCCTTCGAGGATCACACGCGTTATGATATATTTTGCACATTTCGATGTTCTTCAGCAAATAAATATATAAAATGTTTCGTTTTCCAGGGTGCCCGTTTAGAAGATCAACGTACGGAACTCCCGCGTGTTAACGTTGAGAATAAGGCCAGGCCGAAACTTCTGCAGCAAGTGCGGCCGCCCGCGCCTTCAGCGCCGTCCGCGCCGTCAGCGCCGTCCGCGCCGGGGCCGCGCCCGCGTGCCGACCAGGCCGGAGGCGCTGAGCCCGATGAAGACTTTTTTCTGTATCTCATCCGTGCCCAAGGCACTCGTATGGACGATCAAAGAGCTTCCGTAAATATAATACAATTAGTTATTGATATTTAAACTACAATTTTGTTCTTTTTTTTATACGCTTTTGTAGCTTGGTATGTTTGTATGTATGTGACGGAATCATCGAACGTGATTTTGACCCACTTCAAAACGTCAAATTAAATTGAAATTTTGCACACTTATTAAGGACCGATAACAATGCAATAATTTAAATAGTTTGTCCCATTATCCTGATCAGGTGGCGAACCATGACGTGTTAAAACATTATTGTTCCATTCTTATTCCAGAGTGAAAAAGAGACGGAGCTATACAGGTCGTCTAGCTCCATCTCTTTCCCTAATCGAATAAAATTTGCGATTTTCCAAATCCGACATCCGTGCACGCTTTTCTACAATATATTTTTTTATCGAAAATTATTTTCTACTTTTTAGGTTTGCTTTTCTATTAAAGCGTGTGTTTTAGTTTTTTTTAAAACTCTTCTTCATTTTTTTATTATCTGGCCGTTATGAATTTAATTGATTGTTCTTGTTGTTTCAGATCCCGCAAAAAAACGTGCGCACTTTCAAAGATCCCAACCTCAAGAAGTGAACAAGTTAGGTTGCTAATGTTTTGAGCTCTTCGTTGGAGTTACGATTATACTTTATATTATCTACTTATCTCTAATTTGTACATAATATATTTAAATTAAGTCGTCATATTTGCGGTTTATTATGTTTGCGGCCTAATCGTAGCCGGACTTAAAGTAACTGACTACTAAAAGTAAAAAATTACATAATTATTAGGAATCATATTTTCATAAAAAATACGGTCTAATATCTTTCTCAAAAATTTTTCGGCCTTGACTTGACTTGTGAAATTGTTTTGATCTAAATGTAAAGAGTATATTGACTACTATTGTATCGCAGAGCGTCCTAGGACAGCCGGCGATGCACTGAGTGAGGCTACAATTAAGATATTCGTCCGTTGCTACAAGTGCCTGACATATATTATGTGTTTTTATTTAAAATCTAGGCTTACTTTCTATTACCTAATTTACTCATTAATTTAATTATGTAAGTGCTAGCTTTGATTTCTAATTTATTTTACTATTTACAATAGAAATCTAAAAGCTTTTGGCAATAAATTGTTTATATAAAATCTAAAAGTGTAGTTTTTAGTTGTAATTTGAGGACACGAATTAAAATAAATGTGAAAGTGTATGTTCTTAGTGAGTATATGTTGGTGTACATCACGTATCAGTGGGCGCGCGCAGGAGGCGTGCGCGTGCGCGTCGCTGTCGCCGCATCACACATCACACTCCGCTCTCCCACTCAACGCTACGTTACCTGATCATATTGATTGTAATTTTATCATTTCCTTTTTGACTACTAATGTGACGACTATTCAATATTTTATTACAATTTTATAAAAACCAAAAATCATTTTTTTATTACTTTTATGACTATTTTATATTCATTCCAAATGCATTTATTGTGTTCAATTTATGTAAAAAATATTTTTTTCGAGAATGTTATATGATCTTTTTGTGCTATGATTGACTGACCGTTATAAAACTAAACCTATTTCGTGTTCGCTGTTTCATATTAATAATAATTCAATTCTGTGTAATAATTCAAACAATAATAAACAAATATTTGTGTTGTATTCAGACAAGCTCTAGATGTTAAAATAATTGTTCAGAGACCTTTCTTCAACCATATTATCTTTTTTTGTATATCGATTTTAGCTAGAATTTCGAATTACACAATTTCGGAACTGACGGTTGTAAATTTAAAAATAAAATAATTAGAAATAAACTTACAATTGTGATTGTTATGGTCAATAAATGCCTAACAACAAAGAACTGGTAACTCTTGTTTCATTTTTCCATAACTTATGGGAAGATAATACTAGAATACATGTCCCGTGTCACAGAGCGCATTGCCGTAGCAAAGACATTCTCTACAGATGGGGGTTCATGTAGGGCTCAGAACTCAAGTGTGTATGCCGCGTGACTCCACAGACAATGGCCGACCTTCCATCTTGCGCTGCATGGCCTGTCACCTGCGCACTTGATGAAACTGCGTCAGCGAGCGACTTTCACATTCCTGAATTTTGGGCTAAACATATATTTAACGATTTGCCATTGACACGCTAACAAGAAGAACGCATCGGCTTCCTGAAGCAGAGAGTTTATGCATGGGCGAACCGTACGACGATATAAGAAGCGTGTGTAGATTTACACACTCGGTCGAAATGGAAGAGGTTTTAATATCGCCGTGAGATGTTGCCAGAGCAGTTCGTCCGTTACCGCACTGGAAATCACCGGGACCAGACTGCACAACGTCTCAAAAGGCTGAGTAGTTCACACGCTCGGCTAGCGTCTCAATTCCAGTCATGCTAAGATTCTGGGTCGCTACAAAAGTTTCTTACAACGGATGTTACCCACCTACTCCATAAGTCAGGTAGTCCTGCAGAACCCAAGAATTATAGACGGATCTCGTGTCTGTCGACGGTCTATCAGTGGCGAAGGGTCAAAATTTTGTAAGGGGAAGCCGACGAAAAAAATGAGATCATTAATTTTGTTTTTAAAGTGTAACTTTTATTACATCGTCTCAAACTTTTTCGTCTGTGTGTTGCATGTCGCGTGACGATCGGCCGCGGAGTAGGGATAAAATGAAAGGCACTCGTCAGAGCGCCTTTCATTTTATCACCCATGATCAGCCATGATCACCCATGATCAGTATACACAAAAATTTTCGAAGGACCCAACTTGATCTTTTTTTCATAACTTATGTATTGTAACGATTAAATGCACAGGAACTATAGAAAATATGTTTATTCATAAAAGTGAACGCGTATAAATACAATGTTTCATGTCTATGGTATTAACCGTTGAGGAGTTCCCTCATGAAAAGAGGACCCTGGCTGTAGGATGAATTCATGATACAAATCGTCATTATCCATCAAATATGAACACGTATGCAAAGTTTCGAGTCTGTGCTATTTAACGTTGAGGAGTTCCCTCGTGAGAAGACAATCCTGGCTGCAGGATGAGATCATGATAGAATTCATGTGTATCCATCAAATATGAACTCGTATGCAAAGTTTTGTGTCTGTGCTATTAAACGTTGAGGAGTTCCTTCGTGCAAAGACGATCCTGGGTGCAGGATAAGTTCATGATACAAAACATGATCATCCATCAAATATGAACTCGTATGCAAAGTTTCGTGTCTGTGCTATTAAACGTTGAGGAGTTCCCTCATGAGAAGACGATCCTGGCTGGAGGATAAGATCATGATAGAATTTGTGTTTATCCATCAAATATGAGTGTGCATACAAATTTTCGTGTCCGTGCTATTTACCGTTGAGGAGTTCCCTCGTGAGAAGACAATCCTGGCTGCAGGATGAGATCATGATATAATTCATGTGTATCCATCAAATATGAACTCGTATGCAAAGTTTCGTGTCTGTGCTATTAAACGTTGAGGAGTTCCTTCGTGAGAAGACAATCCTGGCTGCAGGATGAGATCATGATAGAATTCGTGTTTATCCATCAAATATGAACGTGCATACAAATTTTCGTGTCCGTGCTATTTAGCGTTGAGGAGTTCCCTCGTGAGAAGACAATCCTGGCTGCAGGATTAGATCATGATAGAATTCATGTTTATCCATCAAATATGAACTTGTATACAAATTTTCGTGTCTGTGCTATTAAACGTTGAGGAGTTCCCTCGTGAGGAGACGATCCTGGCTGCAGGATTAAGTTGCGTCTGTCATTAAAATGTATTGTTCTTAGAACCAAAGGTGTGCACCAAATTTCAGCTCAATCGGGCATCGGAAAGTGGTTCTAATTTAGCTTCCTATACATACAAACATTGAAAGTTCCCTGTCGTAACTCGAAAATCTTCGGCTTACCTAGTCCTTACAAAACGCTGCTGATAGCTGCGAAGTCACGTGTCCGCGTTCATACGAATTTAGTTCTGAATTCTGACACCCGAGCGTCGGCTTACTGGCGCCACATGTTGCTTTCTTTGTTGACATGAAAATGCTGGCATTTATGTAATGTTTTCAATCCTATGATGTATTTAATGTCTGTACTGTGATGTGATAACCTCAGATGTGTACATAATTTACTATTTGACTACAGTACACACTAGACACTACGTATAGTGCCTTGTTCCCAAAGGGAAGCCGGCAGGAATCGGCTTCTTAGGAGCCTTCGGGCCTGCGGTCTATAAACTTCTTACATCCATTTTGAGAGGGAAAATTAATACACACATGGAGGGTCGCAACAGCTGCAACTGCAGACTGATGAAGTGACAAAAAACCGAAGAAAAATCCGGCCAAGTGCGAGTCGGACTCGCGCACGAAGGGTTCCGTACCATTATTTATAAAACGTTTTTGTATGGGAGTCCCCTTGAATATTTATTTTATTCTGTTTTTAGTATTTCTTGTTATAGCGACAACAAAAATACATAATCTGTAGAAATTTCAACTGGCTAATTATTACGGTTCATGAGATACAGCCTGGTGACAGACAGTAATAGGGTCCTGTTTGACCCTTTGGGTACGGAACCCTAAAAACGGAAACAAGACACAAAACAAGAAAAAGGATGCTACAGCAGGTCAAATGAAAAATGGGTACAGTGCCTAGACTGTCAGTTGTGAGCTCATGTAGACTGCACTTGTCACGAAATAAGCTGTGCTATGATTGAGATCTCAGTTTTGAATAATGTTGATTATTTTCAAAGAATATTGTGTTTCCTGGAAATGTTTACTTTTTTAATTAGAATTGTGATACAATTGTGAAACCCAATAGGCTGATTATATATAAATAATATGATGATTATGAAAGTAACTTCATTGTTATTTACAGTGTTACAAACATCCCAAGGGGTAGGGATGGTTGTAACAAATCCCACTTCAAATATTTGAAAATCTGTAATATAAGTTGCATTTAAGCTGATGTTAAAAGGGAACTGAAAGACCAATCTATCATTTGTATTAGTCAGAATTTTAATATTCAGATTTTTCTGAGATATTACGGGAAATCAAAAATTTCGTTCATCCCTGGTCTCCCCTACCTGTTTTACCCTCCTTTGCGTCGCGCAGCCGGGTAGGTTAGGCTAGCCGGGCTGTTTCCGCACTTAGCCTCTTTATTATTAGGCCATTCGACGTATGAAAAATACACTGGTTATAAAAAAAACATAACTCCCTCAAAGGGAAACAGGAACGTGACCATAAAAAGCCTTGCAAATAATGCACCAGTTAGTTACAGAAATCTTAGTCATGTGACATGTGATAAAATATAACCTACTGTAGCCTAGTCTGTAGTACACGAAGACGAAGATCTGTGATTCTGTCACTGTATGCACAATACAGGTCTTTAACGAACGATACAGCTTCACGCATGGCTTTCAGCACGCTTACCAACTGTTGATATCGTCTGTTGCTCATACACACGAAATGCACCAACCGCGCGTCTGTCACTGGTAGAATTGAGCTCGATTGAGACGATATTGTCGGTTGTCGAAACATTTCAAAGCAGGTCAATGCGTTAGTTGACAGATTTGAAGAGCCTCTGTCGACTTCATTCTAGTACCTATATTGACATCGACTCGAATTTAAGTCGACAGTGAACACACGTTTACTCTGCTTTATCAAGACTTAACGTGTACAGCATTTACAACTGTTCTTTTAAGCCTCGGTCTGCTTGTTATTTTAAAGTCTAAATTGAAAAGAGTTCTTAACCGTAACGTTCTAAAATTAAATATGTTATTCCTTATATCATAAAGAATATGCATACTGTTTTTAGTTGTTTCTTAAGAGGGTGCTTAAGGACGTGTCAGGTAGGTCCACTTAACTACTCGAGACAAGTTTATAGTATTTTTATAAGTCTAGTAGATGCTTATGAATCTGTATGGTGTCAGACGTAAAGAATAGCACCATCACCATCCCATATCTTCCCGTGGGGGTCGTAAGAAGCGACTACGGGACTTGCCAGAGAATGGGCAGCAGCGTTCCCTGTGCTTTTGCAACAACCGTACTGCGATCGCCAATCCGCCTGCCAAGCGTGGCGATTATGGCAAAACGCCCCTTATGAGCGCAATACAAAAGTGGCCCCTAGTACCCCGCAGCCCGTCTACCCTCGACTATGGTAGCGCCTAGAATTGTTATGAGTTACTGGAGTTACTTGGGTATCTTATGGACAAAGTTATGTTCAAAGAGGGAGCGAAACGAGCGTGAAATTTGTTTTAACATCTTCCCTAAGCTGTAAATATATAAATACTAGCTGCTGCCCGCGACTTCGTTCGTGTGGAAATTTATAGGGGCTATGAAACATAGATGTTGGCTGATTCTCAGACCTACCTGATATACACACAAAATTTTATACAAATTGGTTCCACTGTTTCGGAGGAGGTTGGTAACAAACACTTCGACACGAGTATTGTATATATTAGACTAGCTGCTGCCTGCGACTTCGTTCGCGTGTAATTTTACTTTCTGTCAAAAACGCTACTGAAACCGTAATTAACGGAGCCACCTGGATGTTAAAAATCTGATAAGTCGTACCATCGAAACAAAAGAAGAAGAACAACAGAGCAATAATATTTATTATCTCGTATTTCCGAAGACAGACCATGATTGGCCAATCGGATACTTTTTTAAGGACTGTGATGGACCGGAAGGACGGCAAAAAAAGTTGAAGCGTAGACGCAGGTATCACGCAGATCGATGGAAACACTCAAAACACTTTGCCCAAACTGGGAATCTAACCCAGGTCATGGTGTTTGGTTCCGACAAAAGGTTCAGTTATCACGGCCAGCATTTTGACCTATGGATGCCAGACTTGGTCTTTGACAAATATTCAAAAGTCCAAACTCAAGGTCTGCCAACGTGCCATGGAGCGCAGCATTCTAGGCGTCAAACTAACCGACCGGGTACGCAATACGACACTGCGCTCCAAAACAAATTACTGATGTTGCTCAAAAAGCCGCTAAACTGAAGTGGGACTGGACAGGCCACGTCTGCCGCATGCCCAATGATCTATGGGCCAAAATAACCACTTTCTGGAGCCCTGACACAGCCAGAAGGCGTCGCGGTAGACCTCGTAAAAGATGGCGGGACGAGTTAGACAAGACCAGCAACCAGTGGTACACATTGGCCCTGGATCGAGATAATTGGAAGTCATAGGGAGAGGCCTTTGCCCAGCAGTGGGATGACGCAGGCTAGCAGTATCAGTATCACGGCCGAAAGTCATGCTTTCAAAAATTAAGAAAACACCGCTATTCAGGAAATGGCGTCAAATGCACAACGCCATCTATTGAGCATGAGGTTAAACTGCCAAAATATAATGCATAGAAAGCAATCGAACCAACACTCTTATAGGCTATGTACTTAGATATTCAAAGCAGCGCCATTTAGAGCAGTCTGTCAATAGGGGATAATCCAATTTTTTTTTCTTTGTCCGTCTGGTAGTTTATTGAAAAGTATTGGACACGTATTTTTTCTTTTTTCACGTGGTCATAAAATTACGGAGATATTATATTGAGTTGAAATGGCGCATGACGTCACATGTAGGTAAGTTTTATACCTACTTGTGACGTAGTAAGCCCCCACTCTCAAACTTTAATGAGTTTTAACTAAGTATTTTTTTGATATTTTGATAAAACAAAAAATACGTGTCTAATATTTTTGTATTACCTGTCTGACGGACAAAATAGAATGTCGTTTTCTTTACCCAGTCCGATCCCCTATTTACAAATCTTGTGAACACATTTATTCATTATTTAGTACCATTTTGGTTCAATAGATGTCGTTGCATGTAATGATGCTAAGTTCTTCACTTAAGAGGGGACTCTAGTCGGTAATTGAAAGTATTTGATTTAAAGAAACTATTGCCGTCGCGCTGCGCCCGACCAAGCCCCCGTAAAGTGCGAAAGGGACAACTGCAGCTCAGGCTGATTTTACCTACAAAAATCTTGACCAAAAGACGTTTATTGTATTCCGCAGTTTTCTTCTTCAAAACTAAACTGATCTAAATAATTCTTACATCAAAATTTAGAGGAAAGGTATATATATGCTTCCATTATTTTCTTTTTTGTTAAAAACTGATCTTATTTGTCTGATAGTCGTCTGAATATGGCGGTGAAAGCAGGCTTTTTTTCGGGTTTTTAGATTGTCATAATTCTTTTAGTGATTATGTTTTAAAAAAAAAGGAAATGATAGGGGCATGTATTAATAAAACCAATATTTTTTTGAAAAAAAAATCATTGCTCTAGACCCATTATCCACGAAGAAAACAGCGGAATAAGTTTGTATGGAGAAATACCGACTAGAGTCCCCTCTTAAGTTCAAATATCTTTTGATAGAGATCACAGGTTGCAATGAAACAGAAACTAAAACGCACAATATTTGGACATTAAAGCTATCCTCACTGGTTTTGTAATTTTCACGTGATGCCTCCAAACAACCAAACATACCCGTAGACTCACAGACTGTCAAACGTCTACAGATTTATTATATGTAAAATAATTTTAATAGATTTAAAAAAAGAAATATGTATAAAATATAATAAAATAAGATGAAGCAATGAATAACCGTTGTTAACGCTCCCGTGACTGGAATAATTGAAGTGCCTATAGTTAACAACTCACGTGATGATAGTGATGATACTGATAATGGGGTAAAAATAGCACATTTTGAATATCGTTCAATCATCTAAAGAAACTGAAGAATGCTTGTCAACTACCTTGAGAAGGAAGAGCTTCTCGTGATGAATTCCTTCTTTAAAAAACAGCTCCAAAGGAAGTGGACTTGGCGGAGCCCCGACACTATGTCAAAAATTGAGATAGACTTTATCTTAGGATAAAAAGCATATATTCAGAGATTATGTCTCGGTGATCAACAGGTTCACCGGTCCCGGTACCGGTAGTGATCGATCACAGACTGGTTCGGTGGCACTCTGATTAATAACTTCAATCTGGAGCGTAGCGAACCCGTTTGATGAAGTCTAAGCTCCGTCCAAACATGCTCCAAACTATGCTAGGGTCTGAAGTGTTCCAGACAGATCTGGGAGAACCGATTCAAGTCCGTGGAAACCAAAATGATGATAAATGATGTAGACCAGGCGCTCAACCAATTGGTGGAAATACTCGGGGAAGAAAGGACGCGTTATTTCAAAATGCGGCGTACGGCCAGGAAATCTAAATGTTTGGAGGAGACTCTGGCGCTTATGGCGGAACGACATGAAATTCCACCTATTACTTCAACAGAACTACAGGCATTCAACAACAATTCGTCTGCGTCAACAACATTAGCTACGCGGACGACATGGTTCTGTTGAGCCCGACGGTGAGAGGTCTTGGAGAGTTGTTAAGGGTGTGTGAGGCCTATGCTGTGGCACATAGCCTTGTATATAATGTCCAAAAAACTGAATATATGGTCTTTAGGGCCGCCTGTGGTTTCCCCGAGTATTCACATAATATCTCGTGTCTCCAGATTTAAATACCTAGGGCATTTTATTACCGACGGTCTTGAAGACGATCTGGATATAGAGAGGAAGCGCAGGGCTTTAGCGGTCAGAGGTAACATGCTGGTCCGCAGATTCTCCCGCTGCTCTGAACAAGTAAAAATAACGTTGTTCAAAGCATATTGTCAAAGCTTTTATACGGGAAATCTGTGGATCAGTCACACCAAAAGATCGCTGGATGTCCTGCGCGTCCAGTACAACAACATTTTCAGGATGATGTTGGGGCTGCCACGCTTCTGTAGTGCATCGGGGATGTTTATGCGCAGTATCGAACTGATGGCTTTCATACCGTCGTTCGAAAGAAAACTTGATTTTTATATTGTTTTTAGTTCGTTTTTAATTTTGTTTTTAATGTTAACGTATTTTTAATTGCTGGTGTGATTTCAATGTTAATTTTATTTTACTATGGATCAAGTTATCTGAAATAAATATTTTTTTTTTTTTTTCATTCAAAAAAACTACTTTGGATGCTCCAGCACACGCTCAATAGAAAAATCGAGCGAGGAATACCGGGGGTCGAAATAAGTGTTCGTCCAAGCACTTGGGAGGAGCTACCTGACGATGTCGACCAAATCTAATGCGGATATCGTCGTTTCGAAGCCGGAGACTCTTTAGGAAATCGAAAGCTTCTAGAGCCAGTTGTACCCATCGCAGGCATCTTGACCTGGTATTCAAAAACGCTTCGATTCGATTCGACATATCGTATGTCTATCTTGTTTTCGCATTACGAAAACTAGGGAGATAGACATACGACTTTCCGAATCGAAGCGTTTGGGAATAGGGGGCCTGATCTCGAAAATGGGGATTCCAGAGCAACCTTAACACGACACTTCACAGAAGTCTTGCTAGAAGTCAGCCAAGAAGTTAGACAGCCTAATAATGGAAAAGCCCCTAGTGAGGATGGGATAACGACTGGGCTTCTGAAAGCAGAAGTAATTCCTGTATTAAGAGTGCTTCAGTAGCTCTGCAACTGTTCTCAACTCCAGAGGCGCGGAGACGGGGTGTGGTCGTTTTTTCTTTAAAAAGAGGTACAAAACCCTAAAGATTTACAGTCCCATTTCGCTCTTAGCCACGTGTCACGGGGTGTGTGCCACGGGGGGTGAGGTACGGCAAAGGGACGTAATTTCCTCCAAATCGTTCCCAACGCACTGGAGGATGTGTTTTAAATCCAGGTTATCTTAAACGAACACGTCACCCCAGGACCTATTGTTGTCCATGGCGGTCCTCGCGAGGTTGTTCAAGAATTTTTTTTTTATTCTTATGTTATGTGATATTATAAAAAAGGGTGAAAATAGACCCTTCACGAAGCCGAAAAGAACTTGTTTTCCCCGCCATTGCGATTTTTTTTTGTTCTGTACCATATTTGGGAACTTTCTGGTTATTGAGATATTGGACGTCAAAGTGTCATCTTTTTCAGAAGATTAATTAAAATACCAGTTTTTAATTTTATATACTGTACTTTAAATACCTCCATGACCTGATTGCTATTCAATACATTCCACCAGCACAATATTTTGAGTGCATTACATTGAGTTTTTGCGTACAATGTGGATTTTCCCCCAAAAAAAAATATCGTTTCCCTGCAAAAAAAATTGCTTAAGGTTACTTAGTTTGATGTTCCGAATGCTTGGTTGACGGCTTCGTGAAGGGTCTGCGTACACCTAGTATAAAAGATACTCATTCTAATATCAGTAGTTTTAAGTTATTTTGCTGCGCCTTAACAGTGTCATATACTGTCTAGTTTTAAGCCCAGCTTGTAACTATGACTGTGATACATTGTGCATTCAATAAATAAATAAATAATTATGTTTACCTCGGGAAAACTCTGCAGTTTGGTAAGAACAACTTTGAGAAGGCTAACAGAAGAATCCATCAGCAGGGCGGGCAAAATTTGAGTTAAAGGTTCAAATCTCAAAAACCATGGATCCTAGTCTGTTGGAGAGAGACGCTTTTTCCAATAGCTAGGTATAGGCCCCCGCCATTATTGTCGTCTGCAGACTGGTTTGACAAGTGGGTGGGCGAGCTACATAGAGCTGGAGCCACAAGAGCAGGCCCGGAGGGTATTTCTAGTCGGGGTTGGGTCTTTGGCTGCTCTGGCGGACCGCCTAAGACTATTTTTCAAGACCTGCGTACGTACAAGCATATTCCCGGTTCAAAAGAGGGTGGCGGGCGGAATCGTGAACGGGCCGATGCCGCTTGGAGAAGAAGACATCGGGGAGGTACCTCAATGCCTAATACGCCGAAACCTCACCTGCATGACTTATGCATGCCTGGTGGGACATTGGTGTAGCGGGCTATCACAGTGGAGACTCTTTCCGCCTTGTTTTTAGGGTTCCATAGACAAATGGCAAAAAACAGAACCCTTAGGTGCAGCGCAGACGACAGACTATGGTGCAGCGCAGACGGCACACTTTTTGTGCGATCGAGTCTGCGGCGCACAAAAAGTCTGCATGGCGCGCAAAAAGTCGGTCGCGGATTTTTCACAGACTCAACGCACACGACGCACATCTTCGATCATTCTGTCGGCAGAGCTGTAGGGACGTAGACGCTATGGAAATCGTGCAGAGATCGCGAAGTATTATTTTGTACATGAAGTACAGAAAAAGAAGAAGAAATAGAGAATTTTGGGTACATCCTATACTTTCGGGAAGATTAATGAAGGGACAGTTCCATACTACACATTCAATTCTGAAACAAAATCCGGTTTTTTTTTTTTCAAATTTTATTAAATGTCTGTGACTACATTTGATGAGTTGCTATTTATTTTAAGACCTGCTTTGACTCACTCAGAAACAACAATGAGGAGGTGCATTGCCTTAGAAGTATCATAAATTGCTGGTCTGTTTTGTATGTCTTGAATTAACATCGTTACATCGACCTCTGGCGCCATGATAATAGATCGCGTGCGTTACGTCCACCCCTAGCAAATGCAGATTGCCGACTATGGTGCAGCGCAGACGACAGACTATCCGTGACGCACTTTTTAGTCTGTGAAAATAGAACCTATGCAATTATATGCAGTAACGCACACGACGCGCAAAAAGTCCAGCGCACAAAAAATCCGTGTAATTCGGGCAGACCGCACCGCGCCGCGCCGCGCCGCTCGGCACAAAAAGTGTGTGAAAAAAATTGAACGTTTGCTTCAACGCGCGCTAACGCAGACGGCGCACACTTTAGTCGGCAATCTGCATTTGCTAGGGGTGGACGTAACGCACGCGATCTATTAGCATGGCGCCAGAGGTCGATGTAACGATGTTAATTCAAGACATACAAAACAGACCAGCAATTTATGATACTTCTAAGGCGATGCACCTCCTCATTGTTGTTTCTGAGTGAGTCAAAGCAGGTCTTAAAATAAAAAGCAACTCATCTAATGTAGTAACAGACATTTAATAAAATTTGAAAAAAAAAAACGTATTTGGTTTCAGAATTAAATGTTTAGTATGGAACTGTCCCTTCATTAATCTTTCCGAAAGTATAGGATGTACCCAAAATTCTCTATTTCTTCTTCTTTTTCTGTACTTCATGTACAAAATAATACTTCGCGATCTCTGCACGATTTCCATAGCGTCTACGTCCCTACAGCTCTGCCGACAGAATGATCGAAGGTGTGCGTCGTGTGCTTTGAGTCTGTGAAAAATCCGCGATCGACTTTTTGCGCGCCATGCAGACTTTTTGTGCGCCGCGCAGTCTCGATCGCACAAAAAGTGTGCCGTCTGCGCTGCACCTAAAGTGTGCGCCGTCTGCGTTAGCGCGCGTTGAAGCAAACGTTCAATTTTTTTCACACACTTTTTGTGCCGAGCGGCGCGGCGCGGCGCGGTGCGGTCTGCTCGAATTACACGGAATTTTTGTGCGCCGGACTTTTTGCGCGTCGTGTGCGTTACTGCATATAATTGCATAGGTTCAATTTTCACAGACTAAAAAGTGCGTCACGGATAGTCTGTCGTCTGCGCAGGGCCTTATAGTTTCGTCATGTCTGTCTGTCGTCTGTCGCACGAAAAATATTTCATGAGCGATTTTACAAATATTTGATGAACAAAATATTATGTAGCTCTATTATCTACTTTTTGCTCAAAGATGTCGTTCCAATTCCAATTTTATGGTAATGGGCAATGGCTCCATCGTTTTATCGATGATTCTGCCAATGTCAAGGTTGAGGTAAACAAAGTGTATCTGTTGAGGTTGACCGGTTATACAGCCTTCAGTACAGTTTTTGAACTGGGTCTATGTGAGTGGGTACCATACCTAAAAAGACAACACAATGAATATATTTGTTAGTAATATAGTAAATATAATAATTGTTAGTGATCACAGACAACACAAATTAATTTCATTAAAAGACGATCACAATGCACCAAAGTGATTCAAATAACTGCACATAAATCCATGTTATTTAATAAAATAAATTTTTGGAGAGTATTAATTAGTGGGGAATCGACGAGTGTTAATAGGTATGGGATATTAATAGGTCTGGAAAAATAAGGGGGGAGTAAATAATGGGGACAAGATGTCGTTTGAAACGTGTGAGCATTTTTGACACTCCACTCGATGCTCATCAACTTGACATTACCCACTATTTATAACCGCTAAATGCTCTAAGCTTACAATTATGTATGCAATTATGTTTACGTACATATTAAAACGAAAAAAAAAGTTAAAATGTCCAATGAAAAGAAAAAACAATAAAGTTTTACTTTTCAAAGTTTCACGTACATACATGCTTACGTTGTCTAATGATGTAAACTAGTGATTACGAAACGCGCTCCGTTTGACGTTTAAAGTAAACTTACAAACTTGTTTGCTTGTGTGCGTGTGTGTGCAACTACGACAGCCAACAAGTGTTTTTTCCATCATTTCGTGTGTCAGTTTAATTATATAAATTGTTTATTCGTGCTTTTGTGTTAGTGGTTTAAAGTCTAGCCTAACAAAACTCTATTTAAACCTTTTCTGGAGTTATTGGTGCTACTTTCTCGAAGTTTTTGCCTGTTGTGTGATAATAATCCGACGAAATAATAACTTCTTGAAGTTTCCATGCTTTTTATCAAGGAATGGCAGATTTACCCAACGAGCCTAAAACTTCACAGAGTGACGAGTAAGTACATAATTATATTTCTTGTTTACTTTATCCAGTAAAGGTGGCCACAACTACCTGACCACCATGCCACTAGTAACACTAATGATTTAAGGAAGTGTTTTCACTAAAGGGATGTTTATATTTGTGATAAACTCTTTGGAACAAACTTTACATTACCTTATTAAAATTATCTTACTTATTTAAATTCTGTACATTCTGTCTGTGTCCATTAAAAAGATGCAAAGTTAACTTTTGAATGATAATCGCCAAGTATTTTGAAAATTTCTTTTACATAGTTAATCCTAGTGGTAGATATGAAGTAAGTGTGTTTATCACTACTCTATTGTTAAATATAACCTTTGTGCAGATAGAACAGCACAGCTAGGTTTGCGATATGTTCAAGGAATAATCAGCTGAGTTGATTGATAAAATTTAAACATTAATTGTGTATTCATAACTATTAGTTTACAAGTCAGAAAAGTCCAGGCATATATTTTAATCTTTCTAATATCAATTATGTTTTAATTTGATGTAAATTGCTGTAAATAAATACAAGGTGTAACCAGACCCTTTACGAAACCGGTAACCAAGCATTCTGTACATCACACTAAGTAACCCTACACAAAAATTATTGCTAGGAAACAACTTTTTCGGAATTGGTACTTAGACCTCCAATATCTTCGTAAATGGTCTCCAGGTATGAGCCAGAACAAAAAATGCTCACAATGACGGGAAAAACAAGTGCTCTTCGGCTTCATTAAGTTGGTTTGATTTACACCCTTTATATTGAAAACTTTAATAGTTTAAAATGCAAAACATTGGGATAGTTAGTAACCTAGTAGAATAGTTACCTTATATAGAGTGGGGTATACTTTCAACCTCATTACACTGCTACCACTGTCAAAGTATTTACAATAGTTTTGTTTCTTAAGTTCCATTTTTACCATATTAAAGTGCTGTCAAACCGGCCAGACTTTACTCCAGCTCAGACTCTGACCGATATATCTGTATGTCCTTGTTCAGTGTTCACTGCCGGTGAGAATGTTTTGCTGGTGTCAAAACGCTCCATGCATTCATGTAACGATGTTGGTTGGTTATGATACAGTATACTGAGTATTATAAGCTATTATAGAAGTCCTTGTTTCTTTTTATGTTTGAAACATTCATAGCACATTTGTGGTATGATACCGTGCAGTGGGCAGTCTCCATTATTTGTTGTGCCACATGGTATTCTTGTGACACAACTTTTCAGTGCTGCCTTAAATCATTCAAAACAGGTACACATCACCTAGAGACAATAGGCAATGAGGATGTTGATTGCTGTGATTATAAAATACGGTGTAGTGGTAAAAAATAGCAATTATTATGACTTCATTATTATGTACAAGTTTTAATTGAAAGCTGCTTGCCTAATATCATGCGCTAATAATACTCCACCAATTTCACAAATATAATGGTGTCTTCACATGCTGATTTCCAGCTGTAAGATCATACAAATAAAAAAATGCAAATGATTGTATTCAATGTTTAGGTGTTCATTTCAAACGTGTTGGTTGTGGGCAAACATCAACAACGCGATTGCATACTGGCATGCAAAGTACGGTTAGTTTACAAATTCCGGACGTTTTAAAATTCCCCCACATTCCGGACACTGAGCTTAAATTTCGGATGCATGGCAACCCTGTACAAAGTCAACTCAATAAGTGTTACATTGATGTGAAGTTGGCAGACGTTATTAGCGTACTCCCAACAAACAATTATTTGATCAGCTCAATTGGGCTAGGACGCGAGAAGTGATTGTGTTTTACAAACCTATTAGGTCCTGCCGCTAGCGCCGGTACATTAGGCCTCTCAGACAGAGTACAGATAGCGAATAGAGTCAGTCTCTGATTAGGTCATTGTGGGTCAAAAAGGAAAATGAAAACAATTTGTTAACTCTATATTAAATGTACTTAAGTCATGTTCCGAAACCCGGGACATTAATCCCGAAAACATATTTTGTCATAAGGCGTCTCCACTTTGTCTCTGTTCTTTTTCGAACTTGAGGCATTTTAGCTCACCTTTTTCCGATCACTGGTCATCACTATCATTGGCCCCTCAGTCTTCGCTAGAGATGCAGACATTAATTAATCCCACTTACCAAAGTTTGTAGCTAATGTCCTAACAGTCCAACTCGCACTGGCCCCGCGTGGTGGATTCCGGCCCTCTCAGTCTCCCAGCGAGGTGGCCTGTGTCCTCGCAGTACAACTTTTATAGTTCGTAGTCCGTATAGAGGCGTTAAGTCATGGATATATTCCTAGGCTTTGCCCTTTTTTAAATTTAGAATATGACAATAACCGGTTTAGACACGTGGCGCGGCCTATTATTTTATTTATAAGAACATTATTGCTGATTTCCTCTGGTACAGAACAGAATTTTTTTTGGAAAGAAAAGGTACCCTATGTTCGTTTCTGTATACTCGTACCTACCACAAGTCACAACACAACGTATATCCAACAGGATGATCGGTTCAGTGGTTGTGGCGTGAAATGGTAACAAACAAACAAACTTACTTTCGCATTTATAACATTAGTTGAGATTGGCTAATTGGTTTAAAGAATGAAATTCGATTGCATTGAGAATCGTAAAGCAAAGAGGTCAGTACAAGTGTACAAGCACTAGGTGGTTTACTTGCACATTTTCCAAGGTGAGCCGAAGATTAGCAACCGTGCGTCCGTGCCTAAAGGTCAGTCGTAAGTCTTGTTTAGAAGCTAAGCATTCATTTGTAAAAAGTTGTTGCTTATTGGTTGATGCAACATGGGCCAAAGAGGCACCGAGTGGTTTGATATCGCGGCAGTCAAGGCGAAGATGGCGGGACTACATTTATTCCTATCGACAGAAAAAGTCAGACGATACAATGCGATAACACAGTTTCAAGGGTTTTTTTGCACGTATCTCTAATTAGCCAGTTAGCCTTAAACATAAATACGTATTATTAGTCAATAACCATGGCGGTCGGGATAGTGACGCACTAGTTTCTAACAGGTATACTACCAGGTCGATGACAGCAGGCAAATATGGTGTACCCATAGTTAGTAATTACTATGGCGACAGAACTTTAAAAAAACGCGTTCCCTATTTATTGAACACTTTGCCTGCTGACATCAGACAAGAAAAAAATAAATTAAAATTCGCACGGAAACTTAAAAAATATTTATTAGATTCTATTTAGTGGATTTAGGCTAAGTAGTTTAGTATATGGTTTATAGATGTACTTGATAACAAGAGAGACTCAACGATCTCACAGTTAAACTGCGTTAGCAGTTTTGTGGGGCAATGTATTAGTATTAAGGAATTTTTAAATTTAATAAAACATTCATTCATGAAAGCCTAAACACTAGCTCATCGACATCTGCCTAGCCTTTTCCCAAACTATCTTGGGGTCGGCTTCCAGTCTAACCGGATGCAGCTGAGTACCAGTATTTTACATGAAGCGACTGCCTATCTGACCTCCACAACCCAGTAACCGGGTAATACGATACCCCTTGGTAAGACTGGATGTCAGACTTTTGGCTTCTGACTACTCGTAACAACTGTCAAAGATCTACAAATGACAGCCGGGACCAACGGCTTAACGTGCTTTCCGAGGGACGGAGGAAACTCGGTATGTAATTATGGTCACCCATCCACGGACCAACCTCGGCAAGCACGGCTTTACCTTAAAGATCGACCCGTGCGGCTGTTATTATTTAGCCACGAGCTCCTCGCCTAAACACTAGCTATCTGCCCGTAAAAAACCCCTTCAAAATCGTCCGGCCGTTATGGAGATTAGCCGGAACAAAGAGACCGACTGACAGACACGCAGAAAAAAAAATGTCATATGTAGCGTAT
Source organism: Cerastis leucographa (assembly GCA_963082945.1). NCBI lineage: Eukaryota > Metazoa > Arthropoda > Insecta > Lepidoptera > Noctuidae > Cerastis > Cerastis leucographa. The sequence continues at coordinate 30,854,165 of OY720378.1, forward strand.
ACGAGCATACTTTCAATATCTTCGGGAATAATTACTAATAATACATTCAGAAAAACCTGTTATTTTGAAATTACAAACATACACTTCAATTTTATTTATTTGCATAGATTGAACTATTGATAATTCCATCAAATATTTGATTCACTATCTTTTAGGTTATAAGAATCGAAATGATTGTGTATTTCAATATCATTCTCAATAGGTTGATTTCGTTGTTTAATTTTCGTTGATTGTTAATCATTTGCAAGGACAGTCGCGCTCTCCGGCCACTAATAAACTCCGCCGTTATTCAGTTCAATGATTGTACCCAATACTTAAACATAATTATGCCAGCCAATAGTCTCAAATTATCTTAGTTATATTAGCAGGAAATCTCTAATTGGTTAAGCCAGCCTTGTCCGCTTGTCTCTCGCTCGTACTGGGGAAACGATTTTGTAAAATTATGTGGGAATGAGTTTTTATTATTCGCAAATAGAAACACCTAATAAAAAACCCTTCTCTCCATATAAAATTTACCTTATTGACTATCGAACGAATGGCAAGATGCACACCGACCACAACAGTACAATAAAAGTAAATGACAGAGTTTTTACCCGACCGCGGCGAGGATAAAAAGGAGGGTTTTACAGTACTAGCGACCCGCCTACAGATACACTACAGATAAACTGTGAACGTTGTATATAAAAACATAGCGGCCCGCTCTGGCTTCGCACGGGTATAAAATATATAGTTATTATACATATAAACCTTCCTCTTCAATCACTCTATCTATTAAAAAAAACCGCATCAAAATCCATTGCGTAGTTTTAAAGATTTAAGCATACATAGGGATATAGGGACAGAGAAAGCGACTTAGTTTTATACTATGTAGTGATGTTAATGTTTGAGTCGAATAATTATTCCTTTTCGAACCTGATTATTATGGTGGCTGAGTGAAAACTTTGTTATAGACTGACTGAAATAGTGAGTCCTTTTCTGCGAATACGAATCAGTATGATATGTCGAGATTGATATCTCATGCCCCTTCCTTCCTGATCCGATAGGTTATCATGGCGCGAGGCGTGGCTTCCTCCGCTTGGCTCACCCGTAAGACCGCCCGGAACTACTGTTATGTTTTGTAACTTATGAGTGAGGAGAGTGGGGTCTGACACCGACTTGCGGTTTCATGGCGACACTTTACACAAACTAAACTTAACTTTTTACGCTCAAACCTTGTCCTCATAAAAAAAACAATGGTAAAAATCTCTCTCCTTAAGCAACAGTATATGACACGAGTCCACTTAGAGGGAAATCTGCGTAGCGGAAATGATTCCATTAGGAGTGAACTTTCCATAGTATATGCTTTATTTTTTGTAAAGCTAGATTATTATGTAAATAGGACACCATAGACAACCTGCAGTATTGTTTCTCCCTCTTCTTCTACTACATCCAAAGGTTTTCTTCAAAAGATTGCCTTTAATGACAAGAGCGCCAATAGGGGTGCGGACTGGGTAAAGGAAACGACATTCTATTTTGTCCGTCAGACAGGTAATCACAGGTAATACAAAAATATTAGACACGTTTTTTTTTTTTTATCAAAATATCAAAAAATTACTTAGTTAAAACTCATTAAAGTTGGAGAGTTCACGTCCAGTGGAGTGTGGAGTGTTATAGTGGAGTGGTATAAAACCTACCTACATGTGACGTCATGCGCCATTTCAACTTAATATATCTCCGTAATTTATGACCACGTGAAAAAAGAAAAAATACGCGTCCAATACTTTTCAATAAACTACCCGACGGACAAAGAAAAAAAAAATGTGATCATCCCCTATTGTGTCACCCTATGGGCCGGCGCCCACTGCCGTCACGGCACGGTGTGTCATGGCAAAGGATTTTAATACTAATTAAGTTGTTTTGAATCTTATTTCAATGAGTTTAGAATTTATGTTACTTTATTTTGATACCACGATGCCGCGACGTGCCGCAGGATGCTGCGGCATGACGCGACACGCCACAGGATGCGTCGGCATGACGTGTCTTGCTTTTTCATTCCACGGGATGCCGCGGCGCGCCAATGCATCCCGCGAGACGTATGGGTCACTTTGGGGTCGAGGAATTATGATTGCTAGCTAGTTGAAATAAGGTTGAAACTTGTGCAGCATTTCGGTGGGGCGCATTCCGGTCAGTGCGCGAGGGCAAGGGAGGGAGAGACACAACAAATGTTCTCTATGCGACACAACCAACTTATAACCAACTTCGAATACGCGCGGAGCAAAACTGATGGATGCCAGATTGGCTGGGCTTTCAGCAGGATGCCACGGCATGCCGCTGCACGCCGCGGGATGCCACTGCACGCCGCGGGATGCCACTGCACGCCGCGGGATGCCACTGCACAACCTGCCGTGCCACGCCGTCAGTGAGCGCCGGCCCTTAGTGTCATGTTTTCTTGAATGTATGGTGTACCTACTTAGTGCAGAATATTTATTATTAACTAGCTGTCCCGCGCAACTTCGTCTGCGTCACATTTTCCCCGTTTTCGCAACATTTTTCATTGCTGCTCCGCTCTAATTGGTCGTAGCGTGATGATATATAGCCTATGTCCTTCCCCAGGTTGAAATCTATCTTCTTGCCAAATTTCATTAAGATCCAATCAGCCGTTTAGTCGTGAAAAGGTAACAAACAAACAAACATACAAACAAACAAACAAACAAACAGAGTGACATTTGCATTTATAATATTAGTATGGATATTCTATCTATCTTTAAAGTTTCGGGGGATAAGTTTATGGTTGTCCAAAAAAGATAACTTAGTAAAAAGCAAGGGTCATAAAAAAAAATATGTACCGGTGATCGGGCGGTTTAGTACACAGCTCACAGTGTCAGGCACGGTAGCGGGGTTGCTAGGTCAGCTCTAGGCCTTCTGCCATTGTAGTATTATGGTAAGGTTTCTAACTTTCTTTACTCGAATACTTGAGTACGAATCTTCCTGGCCTTGGTCATCAGACTATTCTCAGTAGCAGCCTGGGAGTCTGAACTTGTACCGGTTGATGGCAACAGGCTTGCGCCCTGTTACCTGGGACTTACACATAACTGGCTGGATGTGGCTGTACTGAATGTACGGTGTAATTACTAATATCTGTAATTACACCTCTGGCTTTGAATACTTGATCTTAAATCTCCTCATGCTAGTGTTTCCAGTTACCAACAGTGATGTCTATGTCGTCAACCGCTTTTACCTAACGACGCGCGCGACGTCAGCGATAAGATAACGCACGGATCTTAATAACTCCAGTCACTGGCGTGTGCGCAGCTATCCGTGCACGTCTGCACACTTCATGTTATCACCTCGGCTATTTTACTGCATACACACCTACCTGCTAGTGACGTCAATCGCAAGTCCTAAGCTAAAATAGCCAGTGTTTGCAAGTAGCTATTACCATGCGAATGTACTACAATTTGATGATCATGTCAATTTTTATACTTTTTGCCGTATCATATTTTTTATTGCCTGGTGTGTTTTTCCATGAAAACAATTTTGTTTTTGCTTGCTACTAATACCTACTGAATAGCCACATTGTGTTTAAACGGGGTAGACAATAAGACATGGCGGGGCGAGTTTATGTTTTCCGAAGGAATTGGCAAGAAGTGGCACGGAACTTTGAACGGAAGAGGGACGGATGGAAAGAGTGGGGCTTTGGGCAGCAATACGGCAGTAAAGGCTAGTTAGTAGTCCTGTCAGTGATGACGGATTGATCCCAATACAGAGTGATATTGCCATTTTCGAGAACTGGGTCGGGCACATACCTATAGTACGGCACTTCCGATTCCACAAGGCTGTAATTTAGAGCAAGTTGCTGATGTATAATCTGGCTACAAGGTTGTGTCTATGCAAGTATTCTCCGTTAGCTCGACGAGAACACCCGGAGATAATGTGACGGATCGATTCGCCCGCACGGTTGCATGCCCGACATATGTCAACCGTACCATCCTTCATTATAAATTTCCGGTAGTTATTCGTCATCATAACTTCATCCATAATTACAAAAACAAAACCTTCGCTTTCTCGAAAGAGGTTCCCGGAACGTAGGCAGGCTATGGACGCTGATTGGTCTACATCAGGTCCATGCAGGGTCCTGAAGAAGCGTCCGTGAAGCTCCTTACTCTGTCATACTTTCCTGCCGTCATTAGTGTAAAGTACTGCAGGTTTACGCCAGTTCTCTTTAGCCAAGGAGAGCGGGGTGAGGGCCTTGTCCATCGCGACCACATCTCGATGCATCCCCACGTCTTCTGGGAAATATTCCCTGGGACTGCATATCTCGCGTTAGTTATGAGTCGCTGTATTTGAATAGATTTTCCAATAAGCTAATGGAAAATCGGCCTAGTACCAAAGTTTTTAAAATCTCAATAATTGTTAAGTACAAGCAGTGAACGGTCGCGCGAGTTAAGAGGGGTGCGGGGTGCTCGCGATTGACATGTATCCTACCTTTGATAGAAAACAACAATTTTTCAAAAAACAATTTATTTGTTTGTGTTCGTTGCATGCCTCACACTCGGAATTTCTCCTGTATCGTGGGTGCCTTTACAAACATTTAAACTCAAACAGCCAGACCCGGAACAACTATCTGAAGGCCATATACATGTTTGATCCGTGCGGGGATTGAACCCGCGACACGCAGCGCAGCAGCGCCGTCCGTACCGTATTTCTGTCCTTTTCATTTCATGCAAGACGTCAGTGACGTGTCACATTCTCGACAGTTCTTCCTCGACTCGTTAATCGGTAAGTTTCCAAAACCCTTCAGTCTCATAACGTATGCTCTTGGACAATAGATTTCGAACTCAGTCCATAGAAATATATAGATTTAGGGAAATAGAAATTCATTAAGAAACTTCAAGTGTTCAAGCTTGCACTTTTTTGTCTGGATTGCTGATCCAAACAAAAAAATGCAAGCTTGCCATGACATTTCGGAACTTTTCATTATAACCATTGGTAGTGGGACCTTATTAGACTTTGCGGAACACTGCTATAGGCAGTTTCTTGAAAGTTTTTACAACATCCCCTCTGTATCAGTTGATATTGTTGAAAATGCGCTTTGCCCCAATTGCACATCACTGGAGCTGATGGAAGTTACTGAACATGCCAAACTCGTCGCCAACTTTTGGGCTGACACGATTTAAATTGTCATCGACACGCTATGGAGAAGAAGGGTTCCGTTTTTTATATTAAGGTACGAAACCTGTATGAACCGTATTCTTTAAAGATGAGTTTGAAAATCTATTGAAGATAATATAAGAGATTGCGCGTCGTCGTAGGTAGTAGACAAATCAGTTTCGTTTTAGTTTTAAGACAGACTTGTCTATGTGAGGCAAGTCTGTCTTAAAACTGTCGTGACTCAAGTCTGCGCTCAGCCTTTAATAAAATAATGCCAAATGTGGATGCTAAGGTACCTGAAGTATGTGCAATTTACACAAACATTTCGGAAGCCTTTGATTATGTAGATCAAGAGACCACTTTATACAATTTGCACCATTTGTTTTATCCATTTTGATGGTCAAATCGGTCGTTTTTTGAAATTTCATAGACAAGCTTCTGGTTAGAAATAAATAAATATGTATTTTAGCATGCTTTGAGGATCTACCCCCTAAGGATTAGATAGGGATTGAAATAAGGAGCGTCGGAACAAAAACCGATATATCACATTGTAGTTTTTGTGGAAATATGTAAAAATATGGACAAATTCATGGTTTTCTAATTTAGAGTTAAACAAAATCTACCAATTTATTGGTGTTAGCATCACTGTTTGGAAACCTAAATACTGCATTCGTGACTGTGGTACCTACCTGTTGAGTTATAAAAAAAAAAAAGAAAATGGATTTATCGTTTATTGAACAAACCAATTGGATATATCGGTTTCTGATAAAACACAAAAAAAAAATTGGGAAATATCGGTACCTGTTCCGTTCGCCATCGTTGTAACCGATAAATAACTCAATCGTACTAAACGATTGATGTATTTATCGGTTATGTATTTGATATGCGGAATCTGTCATTCTTGAAGTACGAATAGGTAATGAAATTAATATATTTTTATTTCTTTTTCATAATTAATAATAAAATGAAATAAAAATATAAAATAGAGAAAAACTAGATGAAAACATATTTCGTCGGTTTTGGAAATTCAACCCCAAACGGGAGAAAACGAGTGGAAAGATTATAACAAAAATAATCTGTGATCAGATTATTTTGAAATTTACTATTTACTTGAAATTTACTATTTGTGTTTCTTGATTGAATTGATAAACACGTATTTATCTTATTGTTGTATATTTTATATTATTGTACTTTCAAATGTTTGTTATGCTTTGTATGTATATTGTGTTCATTGTTATTTTGTATGCACGTCATGTCCCTGCGACAAATAAATATTTTTTCTTTCTTCTTTCTTTCTTTCTATTTCGGCGGTTTTATTTTATTGAGGTTTTCTTCCTCGTGGTCCAGGCGATGAAGCCAAGGCCCCCAGCCTCACGAGTCGAACCCGTGAGGACCGGGTTGTTGAGGTCATTTCCTACCGTCAACAGGACAAACTTGTTAGGCTTGTTGGTTCAGGTTAAAAAATTACCCCAATCCTAAGGTGAGGACTGCGCCGACAGGATGAATGGCTGGAGGGACTCCAGCTTCTAGCACCAACCTCGATGTGACAGGCTAACATCGTTGAACTGCGCCTTCTTATGGGGATGGGCGTCACCCTGTAAGCGACCGTTTTAGTCGACCCTACTCGTGGGAACAAATATGAATGAACCCTATCAAAATACTTCAACCAAAACAACTCAAAAAACCCTTACTCAACAAGTCTTTCATCCAGCACTTTTTAACAGACCACGCTCAGCGTCTCTAAGTGATATGTCGAAATTTAATGCCAACCAAACGGAATCAAAATCAGATAACATTGTGGATCTAACTGACAGTCTATCCAATCAGCAATCACCACCACCCTGGCAGCGGGTGCCAAACACGAACAAACGTAAAAGAACAAGCGATTCTCCACCTAACTCCACTCCCGTGGCAGTATCAAATAGGTTTACAACCCTACCGTTAGATCAACCTGAAAGTCAAAATAATGACTTACCAACTTTAAAATCAAATAAACCTCCTCCTATTGTCCTTTATGGAATAGAAGACGTCAATGAGCTCTCAAAACTGATAGAATCGGTATGTGACCCCAAACTATTCAAAATAAGACTAGTTAACAGAAACTTGCTCCGTGTCCTTGTAGATTGCTCAGAAACTTATAAGGATGTCATATCAACAATAAGGGCAAAAGGCTTGATAGGTCACACCTTCACGCCAAAAGAAAAGAAGGCTTATCGCATAGTTATAAAAAAGCTGCACTTTTCGACACCCCACAGTGAAATAATCGATGCGATAGAATCTTCAGGCAACAAAGTTCGTGGGCAAATTATTAATGCCCGTTATGGTCCAGATAAAACTCCGTCTTTTACATTCTTTGTCAACTTAGAACCAAGCGAAAATAATAAAGCAGTTAAAGACATAGAATATATTTACCACCAGCGGGTTTCAATAGAGGATCCTCGGAAATCGACAACAATTGTCCAATGCCAGCGTTGCCAGCAATATGGGCATTCCAAGAATAACTGCATGAGGCCTTACAGGTGCGTTAAATGCGGGGAAGGACACAAAACTGTAGATTGCCCAAAGAAGGATCGCAACACTCCAGCTAAGTGTGCTCTGTGCTCGTGCGACCACCCAGCTAACTGCAAAGGCTGCCAGGTCTACTTGGAAATATCGTCCAGAAAGTCAAATCGGACTAAAATCAATCCTCCTCCCGTATACTCTAAGAAAAATGATGTGAATACAACACAAGCCCATCCCAACAAGAGCTTAATAGCACCTAGTTCCACTCAACTTAGAGACAAAAGCAGCTACTCTGACGTAACAGCCAATAGACGCAACGCCACCGACACCAACTTAGAATCTGATAACAACTATCAACATAGTCGCATTGAAGAAATTTTAATAAAACAATCTGAAAAAATTGACCAACTCATTCAACAGATAGGAACACTCCTGAACCTATTGACCTCTGTCGTCTCTAAATTACATTCATAGTTCCCCTACGCATTGCAACCTGGAACATCAACGGACTACGAGCGAACATACATGAGCTTGAGGCAATGATTAATAGTAATAAACTTGACATAGTTCTGATTTCCGAGTCTCATGCCTCCAAAAATAGTTCTTACCGAATGAAAGGTTTTAACGTTTACTTCACTCCTCATCCTGATGACGGCAAAGCTCATGCGGGTACTGCAATAGTCATAAAATCAAACCTTAAGCACACTGTGCTGGAGAACTACGCCACACGGCATTTACAGGCTACTACTATCAGATTGGACGACCGAACGGGCCCCATTACATTTTCCGCTGTTTACTGCCCACCTAAACACATAATCACTCCGCAAATGTTTGAAAACTACTTTTCCCAACTTGGAAACAAATTTATATCTGGAGGGGACTGGAATGCAAAGCACACATACTGGGGCTCTCGCATTTCCCTACCGAGAGGCCGATCACTCAAAAGCTGTCTGGATACTCACCATCTTACTCCAATATCTACTGGAGAACCGACGAGCTGGCCAACAGATCGTAACAAATCTCCAGACCTGTTAGACTTCTTTGTAACCAGAGGAATCAGCCAACTTTACTCCTCTGTAGAATCAAGCCTTGATGGATCTTCAGACCATACGCCGGTAATCCTTACCCTGAGCACCTCAGCAATTTATTCTGAGCCGTCTGATGCCTTAACAAATCGAAAAACTGACTGGCAGGGTTTTCGCAGCTTCTTGGATGAAAATATTCAACTAAATACTCCTATGAAGACTCCTGAAGATGTCGACAATGCCTGCGAGTCCCTCACAAACCTAATCCAAGTGGCTGCATGGAAAAACTCACCTTACTTAACTCGTTCTCCAATGATGACTCCTCAGTCTGCAGAGATCAAAACAAAACTCGTAGAAAAAAGACGACTGCGAAGAGCTTGGCACCAATCTCACCATTCTGCGGACAAAAAAGCCTTCAACAAGGCTGCAAAACAACTGAAGTTGCTATTGGTAGGATCAACAAACTCTGCATTCCGAAGTACTCTGGAAGGAATGTCGCCTCTGGGAAAGGGTGAAATGTCACTTTGGAAAGCTACTAAAACCAACAGAAAGCCGCAAGAACATCTACATCCCCTCAAATCCTCAAACTCTTGGGCGCGAACGGACGCTGAGAAAGCGGAAGTATTTGCAAATCATCTGGAGAACGTATTCAGGCCGAACAATGGCAGTGATGAACCTGACGTCGATGACATACTCAGTCAGGATCTTCAGCTCTGCCTGCCTCTGAAACCCACATCGCCAAAGGAAATCGCATGTGAAATTAAACGACTAAATTCCAACAAGGCTCCTGGCTTCGATTTAATCACTCCCGTCGTTCTGAAGAACCTGCCTAGAAAGTGCATAACCTTTCTTGCCTCTCTCTTCAATGCAACACTAAGACTGTCATATTTTCCTCAAATATGGAAAGTGTCGGAAATCCTTATGATTCATAAATCTGGCAAATCTCCCTATGAACCTTCGTCATATCGTCCTATTAGCCTCACACCAGTTCTGTCGAAATTATGGGAGAAGATCTTTTTAACCCGCCTAAAAGAACATATGGACCACTGTGACATTATCCCAGCGCACCAATTCGGGTTTCGGAAAAAGCACTCTACAATAGAGCAAATGCACCGGGTCCATCAGGAGATCAGACGCTCCTTTGAAATGAAATTTTATTGTTCGGCGGCATTCCTAGACGTCCAACAAGCCTTCGACAGAGTCTGGCACAAAGGGCTACTGTGCAAGGTGAAGGACAAGCTTCCACATTCTTTTTACCCAATTATCAAGTCTTACCTTGAAGACAGGCGTTTTCAAGTGAAACAGAGGGATGCTAGATCCACACTTCGACAAATTAATGCCGGTGTTCCGCAGGGTTCCGTTCTGGGCCCTGTGTTATATAATATATTTACCTCTGACTTGCCGGTAACTGGAGACGTAACAGTAGCGACATACGCGGATGATGTAGCCTATCTCGCTAGTGATGGTTGCCCAATAGTGGCTAGTAACAAGCTCCAACACCTACTTGATGAGACTCATGCATGGATGAGAAAGTGGCGCATCCGAGCAAGTACTCAAAAATCAAACCACATCACGTTCACCTTGAGAAGGGGAAACTGCCCGCCTGTCAAATTTGGCAATGATGTACTGCCGGATAGCGAGCATATTAAATACCTTGGCTTTAACCTAGACAGAAGGCTCACTTGGACCCACCACATCAAGAAGAAACGAGATGAAATTAACCACAAGGTCCGAAGCTTATACTGGCTTATGGGTAGAAACTCTGTCCTGTCTGTCGATAACAAGCTACTGATTTACAACAGCGTCCTGAAACCTATCTGGACCTACGGAATCCCTCTGTGGGGCTCTGCCAGCAAGAGTAACATTATGTGCATACAACGAGTTCAAAACAACATCCTGCGTACGATTACCAGTGCCCCGTGGTTCTCCAGAAATGATGAGATCCACGAATATCTTAATGTTCCGACTGTTCAGTCCGAAATCGACAACTTCAAGAAGAAATATGCTGAAAGGCTATTGACTCATCCAAATGCCTTGGCCTATGACCTCTTAAATCCTTCTCTTACGACGAAAAGACTGAAAAGGAAGGATGTGTTCTGAAAAGGCAGACAAGACACTGGTCTTCTCTTAACGTCATTTTCACACAACTAACCTGCTTATAGTCTTGCGACTGATTGCAGATTATTTAACAAAAAAAAAAAAAAAAAAAAAAAAAAAAAAAAAAAAAAAAAAAGGCGGTTTTGGAAATTACACCCGCCCGCCCCTCAGACGATAAAAGTTGTGGCAACTTTTTTTATTTGTATTAGCTCGTTTGTATGGACAAATGCGCTAAAAAAATTTCGTATACATACATACTTCTAGCTAGGGGATCTGGGCCATTTGCACGAAAGACATATTTGCGAAGGACACTTGCAGGAACGGACATTAGCGCGACTTATATTTGCACGACAGACACTCCGGGCGAATAGACACTTGCGCGACCCAATCGCTTCATGGATGTCGTTTTCGTGGCTGATAACAAAATGAGCTCAAAATTAAAATCCAAGGTGGCGTCGAGGAAAATTTGCTGCTTTTCCTTCATGGGTGTCGTTTTCGGAGTTTTCAAGGTAGCTGACAATGAAAATGAAGCCAAGATGTCGTTTTCGTGGTTTTCCGGGTCGCTGATAACAAAATGAGAATTTTCTTCGACGCCATATTGGGTTTTCATTTTGACCTCATTTTTTTTTCTAGGTGTAAATAACATATTTAAATAACACAATGTCTCAATATCCTCCACTAGGCTATGGCTGGCAATGATTTAATTGAGAACTGTTTCTCAAGGCAGTTTTATGTTGCATGCTCCGGAGTGAGCTCTGCGAGTAACTTAGTAATTTTAGCCCCAAAACGAAACACAGCAAACCTCATAACAAAATCATATTAAAGTGATTTCAACAATACTCTTAACACAGTAATTAACTGGCTAAGTAATAATAATTTACTTATGTAAGAAAGAGAATGCATTTCTACCAACGACTATAATATGCTGAAGACATGAACTAACATAAACATCATTACGGACAAATTGAAAACAGAGCAAATGTTATCAAATACATATTTAGCCGATAAGACACTTTAACTAAGAAATTATTTAGAATTTTCTTAATTACAATAAAAAATGCTTAATTCGTCTGATGATTGTAGGTACCAAGATGTTTTCTTCAAATTGTTGGATTTAGCTAATTTTTATATTTTTTTAATTATAGGTTGTTAAGTTGTATGCCTTAAAGGCAGAATGGACTATCTAAGCATTTGTAACATCTGATTTGTAATACCTACATTCTTTGCAAATAAACCATTCTAGTCTAATTCAGTTAATTCTTGAAAAAATAAAATAAAATCTCAATAATAACAAACTCACAAGCAGTCCCCATCGAGTAAAAATTTTTGCAAGAAATAAACAACACGCAACGACACGACAAACACAGCCATGTTGCGCTTCGATCCGCTCAAGGACTTCACTAAACATATTCCACAAAACATTTTTTGAGAATAAATACAGTAGTACAGTCATTTGTTTCGAAAACCAGAGGTTACCTGGAAACTTTGGCGGAGTTTTGAAAATTGGTATTTTATAGATTACTAGCTGTCCCGCGAAACTTTGTCTGCGTCACATTTTCCCCGTTTTCGCAACATTTTTCATTGTTGCTCCACTCCTATTGGTCGTAGCGTGATGATATATAGCCTATGTCCTTCCCCAGGCCGAAATATATCTTCTTGCCAAATTTCATTAAGATCCGATCAGCCGTTTAGTCGTGAAAAGGTAACAAACAAACAAACAGAGTGACTTTCGCATTTATAATATTAGTATGGATGGATGTGCTCTTTCCGAATTTCAACTTTGCGACCCAGACCTATCTTTGATCCGATCAGCCGTTTAGTCGTGAAAAGGTAACAAACATACAAACAAACAAACAGAGTGACTTTCGCCTTTAAAATATTAATATATATATATATACAAAGAACACGGGTTAGCAAAGATAAAAAATAGGTTGTGGCACTTACTTTATCTCAAGGTGATGTGGAAACTACACTTGAGAGCAATAAAATCGCACACCTTGACTTTTTTTCGTTAAGGCAGTTTTTTTCATGAATCTGAATAAATATTAAAAAAAAAACACACACACTAATTGAAAGTCTACCTTTGATATCACTAGAAAGGTAATGCCTTTCTAGTGATATCAAATACAGTGTAAAAAAATACCTATAAGAGGTTTTACGGCACAAAACCCAACAAACGGGTAAAATTACCCAATTTCGCGTAAGAAATAATCAAAATCAAACTCAACATTCTTGATCAAATTGTTTATTAATAAGGTGTATCTCCCCTAGCCTTAATTACAGCTCTTAATCGGTTTTTCATGGACCGTATTAAATTTACCTTGAAATCTTGTGGTATAGCGTTCTACTCCTCTTCAATGGCAAGTTGAAGCTCTCGGAGGCGTGTAGGAGCAGGGCTTCTTGCTCGAACTCTTCTTTTTAGCTCATCCCAGACATGCTCAATCGGATTAAGATCAGGACTAGGACTAGGAGCTGGCCACTCCATCGCGGTGATTCCAACGTCTTTCATGTAGTCGCAAACGGTTCTATCGACATGCGGTCTGGCGTTGTCCTGCCTTAGGACAAAATCTTCTCCATTAAGCCACACAAGCGGCCTCACATGTCCTTCGAGCACTTCTTCGACGTATCATGCAGCCGTCAAACCTCTCGATCTCTGGCCAGTATTCGCCCCAGTGATGAATACAATGTCAGTTTTAGTGTCCAACATTATGCCACCCCAAAACATACACGATCCACCGCCAAAAGCCACACGTTCGCTTGTGCAGCATTGTGAAAATTGCTCTGATGACCTTCTGTAGACCCTAGAGCGTCCATCATGACCATGTAATGTCATTCTGCACTCATCAGAGAACATAACAGACCGCCTATACGCGCCATTGGTCATACGTCCCATTTAAATGTTCCCTGACAAATTGTAGTCGGGCTTGTCGGTACCTCTCTGAAGTTGGCATGGCAAAAATAGCACGCAAACAAATGAAGTACTGGATAATTAGCCGTTAATTAACCGCTAATTAACCATGGAAACCAAAAAAATTCCGCTCGCCGGAAAACCCGAAAATCGGTTTGTATGCCAACTTCAGTGGAAGTTAGCATGCAAACATTTTAAAATCGGTTAGGAAAGACCTAGATAACTGTACCAAGGCTCATAATTAGCCGTTAATTAGCCGCTAATGTACCGTGAAAACCAAAAATTTCCCGCGTGCCGGAAAACCGAACAATCGGTTTGTATGCCGATTTCAGTGGAAGTTAGCATGCAAATATTTTAAAATCGGTTAGGAAAGACCTAGACAACTGTACCAAGGCTCATAATTAGCCGCAAATTAACCGTAAAAACCAAAAATAAACCGCGTGCGGGAATACCCGAAACTCGCTTTACATGCCAACTACACAACAAGTTAGCATGCAAATGTTGTAAAATCAGTTAGAATAGACCTAGACAACCTAACCAAGGCTTCTAATTAGCCTTATATTAACTAAATAATAAAATAAATCAATTTAACGTTGGATAAGAAGGTTTTTAAAAGAATTGTTACGCGTTTCATAGATGTTGGATAATTACGAGAGTAACTTGAAATGCGATTTTTTGTTTGTTGAGATATCTTAACGACTTTGGTGTCAAATGGAAGATATAAGTCTAAAACCATTTTATCCGTTTGGATCATGTATATCGGGCCACGCGTTTAGGAGATTATTAAGAATTAGTATAGTGAAAGTTTTTTTTTTTTTTTTTTCTTTCTATTACTACCGTCTGTAGTAAACAAACGACTTATTGTCGGGCCTACGCTGTCCTCCCATACTTAAGTACTAACGCTGTAACTTCAAATATTGTAAAACTAAATGATTTTAAAAGAGTAACCATGGAGTTTCTTGCCGGTTCTTCTCAATAGGAAACGACCAACCCGAACCGTGCACCTTTTGTTGACGTTTTATAAGTGCCCATGTAGGCCTATGTAAAATAAAATAATTTGATATGATTTGAAAATGTAAATAACCAGAATTTTTATGGTTTTTTTTCTACGAACTTTTTAATTAATGCAAAATGTGAAAATATTATTACTGAAAGTTACTGAGGAATGTTAGACAAAGAAGTATCTGGGTAGCCTAAAGTTTAAAGGTTTGTTTTCATTTGTTAATCTCAAATTATGGACTCTTGCAAAGTAATGTAAGTATGTATTCTAGGAATAAGCAGTAATTGTCGAAAATTAACCGCGAGCCGGAAAACTAAAAACCGGTTTGCATACCAACTTCAATGGAATTCACAGTAGGCACGCTTCTGACGCAGGGTACTTTTTAGTTATCTAATTAAAAATGCTCCTCTTAATTATTTCTGTAATACTTTTATTTTGCTCATAATCATCATGTTATTTGCAAATATTAACAGAAATGCAATATACACATATATTTATTATACGAAGGAAGCTGATAGTACAGATCTTGGCAAACTTAATGGTTAGCTGCGAGCGCATGTACTTACAGACAAGTTGATGATAATTAGGTTACATTTATGTAACGTATACGGGGTGTCAGGACACTGACGCGAAACGCTTACCACGTACCTACTCAGTACATCATTCTGAACAAACAAACACAAAAAGACATAGGTTATTTGAAAATAAAATCTGCTGTCTCATGTATTTTGACCGTGTAGGTATTGCACTTTTGTAGGAAACAGTTGATATTTTTAATTACCGATGAAAAACACTGCTAGATGTACGTAGAATAAAACCCTGCTAGATGTAGAGTGAGATTTATGTTGTCGTCTGTGAATTAATTTTCTACTAACTCCAGAAGGTCTCTACTATGAGAGGTCTTACATTACTTTGCAACAGTCCATAATTTGAAATTAACAAATGAAAACAAACCTTTGAACTTTAGGCTACCCAGATACCTCTTTGTCTAACATTCCTCAGTAACTTTCAGTAATAATATTTTTACATTTTGCATTAATTAAAAAGTTCGTAGAAAAAAAACGAAAAATTCTGGTTATTTACATTTTCACTATACTAATTCTTAATTATCTCCTAAACGCGTGGCCCGATATACATGATCCAAACGGATAAAATGGTTTTAGACTTAGATCTTCCATTTGACACCAAAGTCGTTAAGATATCTCAAAAAACAAAAATTCGCATTTTCAAGTTGCTCTCGTAATTATCCAGCATCTATGAAACGCGTAACAATTCTTTTAAAAACTATCTTATCTAACGTTAAATTGATTTATTTTATTATTAAGTTAATTTACGGCTAATTAGAAGCCTTGGTTAGGTTGTCTAGGTCTATTCTAACTGATTTTACAACTTTTGCATGCTAACTTGTTGTGTAGTTGGCATGTAAAGCGATTTTCGGGTATTCCCGCACGCGGTTTATTTCTGGTTTTCACGGTTAATTTGCGGCTAATTAACGGCTAATTATGAGCCTTGGTACAGTTGTCTAGGTCTTTCCTAACCGATTTTAAAATATTTGCATGCTAACTTCCACTGAAATCGGCATACAAACCGATTGTCGGGTTTTCCGGCACGCGGGAAATTTTTGGTTTTCACGGTTCATTAGCGGCTTATTAACGGCTAATTATGAGCCTTGGTACAGTTATCTAGATCTTTCCTAACCGATTTTAAAATGTTTGCATGCTAACTTCCACTGAAGTTGGCATACAAACCGATTTTCGGGTTTTCCGACGAGCGGAAAATTTTTGGTTTCCATGGTTAATTAGCGGTTAATTAACGGCTAATTATCCAGTTCTTCATTTGTTTGCGTGCTATTTTTGCCATGCCAACTTCAGAGAGGTCTTGTCGGTGAGATGTGCTCAATTTGGGACCATTTGCTGGGCGATGTGAAGTCAGTCCTGCTTCACCAAGTCTTCTTCTAACTGTCCACCGACTTATACTGACATTGTGAACTTCTCGAAGCTCTTGTCCCAGTTGAACCGCATTCAGTTGCCGATTTCTAAAGATCTCGACACAAGAAAGCGGTCATCACGCTCTGATGTTCTGCGTCGCCGGCCAGATCCTGGTCGCTTAATGTAGCCACCGGTCTCTTGAAATCTCTGGTACACACGACGAACAGAGTAGTGGCTCAAATTTAGTCGTCGAGCAACGTCACTTTGATTAAGGCCTGCTTCGAGCAACGCAATAACTTGAGTGGCTTCTGCGGGCGTGGTATCCATATTTTTCCGTATGCTTTCAGTAGAGTAATATCACGTTGGCCTTCGGTAAGCAATTGATTAAAAATCCAAAAAAATGACCCTTTTACACCTGCGGGTAAGGGGTGCAAGTAGTGACAATGCTAACGGGTGAATTTGGCTAATTTGGTGTACGGCTGGTTTCTGTAAGTTACGTGAAGGTAAATGATTTTAATTTTGTGTTTTTTAAAGCCAAGCTTGTATTCTTTAATTTCGCCTAATGATTTGTACTCAATATCTTTTAGATTTAAGAAAAAAATCAGTAATAAACCAAATTACAAGGGGTGTGCGATTTTATTGCTCTCAAGTGTAGTAAAGATACGAGGTCGTAAAAATAGTAATTTTCGAAACTGCGCTAAAACTTTCCAGGTAAAAGTACCAAATGAGTCACGCGTCTCATGAATCTAGAAGGTTTACCAATTCCGTATATTTGCTCGTCGCTCTTCGTCGACTTGTTGACGTTTGTTTGAATCAGTTAATCATGTACTTACATGGAGACGCGTATTCGTCATACGTAACGGGCAGGCATCGTCGCTAGCCAGTGCCGAGTTGCCGACCACTGCCCTGTGAAATGCAGGTTTTGTTGATTACTACGCGCTTGCAGATTTTGGATGGATACCGATTATTGCTTTAGTACTTCACTTTATCTAAAGACATGATTAGTATTTCCGATTTTTTTTTTAATAGGTATAGCAACGAATAATTCCTAATTGGTTGATAAAAAATATTCTTATCTAAATTGAAACAGTAACAGAAGATTGCATCGAGTCCGGGCCGGACACACTAGCACCTAACTCATCATCTTCCTGCCCTTGTCCCAATTTATTTGGGGTCGGCGCAACACGTCTCTTTCCTTCATTCTCCTCTGTCATTCGTCATGCTATCATTTACTCCTTTTTCCTTCATATCATTTTTCACACAATCCATTCATCTTTTCTTTGGTCTTCCTCTCCCTCTCCATCCATCCACATTTATATTCATCACTCTTTTAGTCACATGTGTTCCATCCCTCCTCATCACATGTCCATACCAAGACAGACGACTCTTTTTCATCTTTTCTGTAACAGGCGCCACTTTCAAACTTCCTCTTATATGCTCATTTCTAACTTTATCCATTTTAGTCACTCCACACATCCATCTCAGCAGTCTCATCTCCACGACTCCCGTACTATTCAATCCGCCCATCAGCACAATGTTTTGAGTGCGTTACATTGAGTTCTACCACAAAACATGATTTTACACCCCCCAAAAAAAAAGTCGTTTCCCAGCAATAATTTTTGCTTAAAGTTACTTAGTTTCATGTACAGAATGCTGGGTTGACGGCTTCGTGATGAGGTGATTTACACGGTGTATATATTTGTAGTGGTTACACACGAGTGAGTTTAAAGATACAGACAATAAACTCGAAAAGTGTCGAGCTTATAAGTTACGTCGTGTTCCGCCGCTCAACAAGCGAGCAACCACTTCGCGTCGTAGACTTGCATTTCCCCGTTCAAAATACCATATTGTGGTGTTTGCGTACAGCTCCTTTATCATGCGAAGGTTCATTTACCTGTTCCCCTAGACTACCAACTGGCTACACCTGCCTATTTGGTTTGAACTTGCACACGGGATCGGCACACCGCACAGATCACCGCACAGGATCTGTTGTACCTATTCATTTCAAACGGCCCGTTAACGAGTTTAATCGCTCGCTAACGAGCGACAGATCGCGCGCCGGCGGCGATGGGATTAACCCCATTCGTAGCTAGGAAATCACTCCCGGATACAACTGGGTACTTAACTAAAAAAATTGTATGCAGTGTACTGTTCAGCACGTTCTAAGCGCTGCACCTTTATGTAGAATATATGGTATATAGGTAACAAAGAGACGGAACAAATTTTTATGAAGTTTTTAAACTGATATGGTCACTAAAACTATTATTATCACACATTAACATTAAACGAGATATTTACCATGTTGCCTATTTGTTTTGAGTTCCCGATATTTCGGCGCTGATGCATACAGTCATGGTAAATATCCCGCGTATTATTGTTGATGATAGTGGTAATTTTTCTTATAGCCTCGTTTGTGTTGTTTCTGAAATTCGGGCCTAGGGTTTCAGAAAAGAGAAATACTTCTTCATGTGTTTGAAATCTTAGTGCCATATTCGTTACAAATTGTACTGAATTCGTGTATGACCTAATAAAAGTATTAGGTACTTACTACATTCGGAATCTCTTAATACCTGGCTCATACTCGTATAGTCGTATCTACCCGGATTATATAATTGCTGCCTTTGTTTCGTCACGACTGTTTCTAAAACCTTGAAGGTGGAAAAATCGGATGTCTTAGAAACCAAAAATTTTGAGGATACGGAAAAGTACTGTTACGAGCTGGGTATACGATAAATTAACACACTACCAATTAAACACCTTCATTCAACACTAAACACTTAAACTTCATCACAAAAACACAACTGATGACTATTCACTTAGATATCGCACGAGTAGTTCACTTCGATCGCTTCATTTCGTAGTCGAAATTAGACTGCCTGTCCCGCAAATCGGTCCGCTTTTTATGTGGCTGACCCATCTTCGATAAACTTCCACAACTTCCGTGAATCTTCCATATAGCTCCATAGTGGAACTAACCCTTCTAGAAAGTTCCAGAAAGGTCCAGAACTTTCTCGAACTTTCTAGACATTTCCATCGTGGAACATTCTAGGATTATTCTCGAACTTTCTAGACATACTCGATCATTCTAGATTCGCACGTAATCCTAGAATGTTCTCGTAAAAAAGACGTCGTAACAGTACCAACCTACACTTAATTCGCGAAGTGGACTCGCCCCTTCCCTCTCACCGAGAGGGAGCGTGTGTGGTGCGACCTGTGTCCAGTTCATGCGTATCGATGCAGACCACTGATCTAGATAGTACTTAATATTATACCGTCTCGCGTAAACATTGTGGTGACTCACATCATAACAAACACTATTATCACCATAAAGCGTAAGCTATTGTAATTTATGGATATTCTGGAACATGGCATGCCTGCTTACCGTGTCGCATTCATAAAAGATTCCCGTATGAATAGATTAGTAGGTGTTGTTGTGAACGAAAGCCGGTGACACGCAGATGGCTCTGTTATCCCGCTCGAGTGCTCGACCAACTGGACCAAAACAGATTTGCTGATTTTATGAGCAAAGCTAAGAAGACGCTTGTAAGTGCATTAAGCCAGAACTTTTAATGAGTACTCCTTTATTGGTTATTTTATCAATAAATTAGTGTAGCAAGTGCTAAACAAATAAAACGAAAAAAAATAAATTAAAAAAGACACTAGTTCTTGACACCTAGAATCAATTTAGTAAATTATTCGTGTTTTCGTCATAACGATGAAACGATGATACGATCATTACAATTAAGCTTTTAAAATAGAAAAGCTTATAATTAATCAATTCTACAAGAATATTCTGTCTCATCTACATATCTTGCTATATCATTTTATTTTTTAATAGACTATCGCTGAAATTGAAATAACCTATAACGTTAGGTACCCCATTTCTTCCGCAATCATTTGGTATGCCGTGCACCTACTTGGTGTCTACAATATAAAATCAAAAGCCTCAAACGGCGTAAATATTGTAATCTTAATGGCAGCTACAGTTTTGAGCCGTTTGGGGTCGAAACGCTTGGCTCATGGGGCGCAAGCGCGCATTCTCTTTTTAAGGAAGTTTTTTTTTTTTTTTTTTTTTTTTTTACCTTGCTCAATGACCTTTAAGATTTCAGAATTCTTTGGGCAAAGAATTAGCATTGCCATTCAACGTGGCAATGCCGCCAGTCTTCTGGGCATGTTTTCAGATGACAGCGATGTGGAGGAGTATTTTGACGCCTTAACGTCCTGTTGTTTTTAATTTAGTTTATATTTAGTTAGTTTGTTTATGTAAATACTGTTATTTTTATTTTATTGTAATAATTATGTAATAAAACTATTTCAACATTAATATAATTATGTTACCTTAAATAAATAAAAGTATTAAAAAATCAGAATAGAATAATAGTTTTTCATTAATTTATTATGACACGATACCTAAAACAGAAAACCTTGTAGGTAAACGATTCTCCCGATTCCGAATAAACTAGTTTCGGGTTTAGATTTATTTGATTTACATATTTTTATTATTATTTTAGGTCTGTATAAGATCGGACTATTCTATCTATTTCGACTATCAAAACACAAACGTCAACTTCAAAAGTCTGCACAGCCGTCTTTGAATATCGTTACGGTAGATTAAATAAATTTATGTTATATGTTGTAAAAGCTTTGATTGAGATCTGTCTTACATAAGTCTTATCTTATATGTTAAAAGGAATGATGTTTTTTGAAATTGAGAAGAAATAGTTACAATTACCCCACGGTGGGGCTATTTCAACTATGCCACATATTTATCGTACTAAAGCCGTTATCGTTTCGAAATTGAGAGTATTTGAGAGCCTATACTCTGGCTCTCTCTTTTTATGGCATAATTCATACCAATCTAGTACTTATTGTCTCCTAGCATGGTTCAGCAACGTAATTAAACACCTTGGCGGGGCAATACCGATACCTTTATAAATTATGGTTGGGTTTAACCGTTATTAAAATAACCCTAAGCGTGCCGTGGTGCGTGTGCACGGGGGTGTACCAATACTGAGTTCTAATAATGTGCAACAATCAGCAAGTGAACGACAGACAGAGTGGCAAAGCGATGCGTCAAAGAAAATATTTTAATGTTTAGGTGCTGCTACCGAATTATTTATAAAGGTCTACTTCTACCGAAATATACCGGTATACAAGGTGTTGTTTTGCATCCTCGTTAAATTCAAGGAGGTAACTATGCTAATGATTATCGTCCCGAATCAATAATGAACTCGGTAGTTTATTTTTTATTTTTATTATTTGCGGATATCGGTAAGTTGTTTAAAACGCGCCCCGTCTGATTCTCGCCCTATAACCGTGCTTCCACAGATACAAACTATCTCAAACGTTTATTCCATAATTTCTTTTTCCCTAACCACGTTAAGGAGGTTATTCTGAAATACAGACAATCTTAAACAACCATATAAACAGCGTTTATTAATAATTAACTAGGTAGCGTAATTTTAATTGATTATTTATGTCTTTTGTGACAACCTTCTGAATTTTGACGAGGATGCAAAACAACACCTTCTATATTTTCAACCTCAAAAAAACGTTACTGAAAAAATGAACGGTATCGAAATATTTCGGTTAACTTTATTAAACCTAAATGAATTCCTAAAAAAAACATCTAGTTTCAACCAGGGACTGAATTATCCAAAAATAAAGGTAACTTTAAACAGTATGACCTCATACCTAAATAGCGTTAGTAAAAACATATAGTGGCAGGCCGTCATGTCGCTCGTCGTGTATGCTCCCAAAACAATGCACTGTTATCTGGAAATCTACGATAACGGTTATTGAAATTCGGTTAGTGATCAGTGATCCCGAATATCTGTTCATAATAATATGCAGTTCTGTTCCATATTTATTGTAAATTTTGAACGGCCGAATGTCGTTATTATTGGACGATTTGATGAGGTCCGATATAATTTAGTCATTATCCTGTTAGCCCGCACCATGAATTTCCCTCACGGAGAGTGCCGATTGTTTAGAACACCGACAAACGTGAATAGATTTCTAAACTTTATGCACATTCATAAAAAATGAGTTTCTCTTAAACTAAAACCCTACTTATCTTTGATACGCAGACACACGTTTAGGCTCAACACGCGGGTGAGAGCAATTAATCGTTAAGGTGCTAGTACATAAACACCTAATGTGTTTGATCCCATCAAAAAATTTAATTGATAATTGCGCTTTTTTATTGTCTTATTGACCAGGACCCAACAAGCCCCCTTTGAACCACTTCCTAATAATATATTAGCTGGGGAGAAAAATGGTTCCTCCCATTCCGTTCCAAATTTAGTTTTCTATAATTTAAATGTGCCATAAAAATCCGTACTCTGCCACATTTCAGCTTACTTAAAGCTCTAAAGCCTGACAGGCAACCGTACGCATACGCACATTACGGGCATCGAAACTATAAGGATTCTTTGTTTCCCTAAAGAAACCAACAAAGTGTTCCAGTCATTGTACAAAAAAAAGTCTAGTAAGAGACAGAATTAGTACAAGCGGCAGCTAAACCGACGTAATGGCATACATCATTGTTGCGTCACGTTAAGGAGTCGGTCTGTACAAAATCCGTTGGGAAACGTACTCCCAAGTTAAATTAAACTATCAATTTTATTATTTTTCGACAAATCAGTAAAAAAAATATACTTCCTCTTAAGGAAGGCCGACTGTTAGTAATCTAGTACCTCCGACGTGACTCCATCGCAACTCGGCAAGGTGACCAGGTCGTCTTTGTGTGCAGCTACTGAGCGGGGCTCTGTTTCAGGTGACGCCGGCGCCAGCAGCGGGCGCGGCTCGAGCTCATGACGCGGTACCGACACATCAGGTACCCACTGCACTAATCTCTAAGGCTGCGTCGTACCTTGGCGCTGAAGTTGAAGCTGAAGTTTTAGAGAATCGACGGCCTGTCATTCGCACTATTTGTGTTGTGCACGTTGTCAGAGTACAGAAGTCTCTCCTTTGCTTATCGTAGACAACTTTGTTTAGATTGTGGATTAGGAAGTACTCTAAAATAGAAATATTAAAGTTCATCTTTATTCATTCTTAATTTAGCTCAAAACTGGATAAAAACGTCAGATTATTTAATAAGCGTTTTTCGACTAATTTGCGTAATTATTTTAATAGTGAAGGTCAAGCGGCTGTTTCCCAAATTTACATACTCGCTACTGCCTAAATACAGTAACTAGTACATAAAACTTCTTTGTCATTCAAATGCTTCATATTTACCAATACAATCAGTTTTCGTTTGGCTGATGTTATTCTGTCACGCATGGGACACTCGTGTTCGTACAAACTGACCAAAGTAATACGTGGAGCGATGAGTTGGATGGCGAATGGCGACTAATCAGTAATCCGCTTAAAAATGAACGTGTTGTGTGTGTGTGTGTGTGTGCGAGGCTCGTAGGCCTTATGTAAGTATTTTCAGAAGCTGTAGGCGCCATGAGTTTGTTTTGTTTAAATCCGTTCACCTACTCTTGCATTGAGTGGTTTTCCCCCAAGACTGCGAGCCAGGCATGGGTGCCAACACTGTACCCAGGAGAGGGCTGGATTATAGTCAGGCTAAGTTTTTATAGATTTTTATTTATTGAATTCGCAGGCAGTATTCCTGATTCGAGGCTGGGTTTGATGACTGTTTAAGTCTAAATGTAACTCTAAAAGTAACTACGAATAAGGAAATACTGACCCTATTGTAGCGAATGTAAGTTTGTTTAAACTACTTCTGCGAAAATCGATGATACATATAAGTTACACGGTCTCAATATTGGTGTGACTTGAAAGGCAAACATGAATAAGTTCGTGAAACACAATGAATGTGAAGGGTTGAGTTTTTTTAAAGTTCAATTAACCCTTGTTTGAATCAACTCTCATTGACGAGTTCTTGCTTTGGGAGGCAATAAAGACTATTTAAGACTGAGAGTTTCATAAGATGTTTGAGTTATTTTTCTTACTTATACTATTATTTGGGGATGGATATACAACGTGTCCCAAAATTCAACGATAAGCGGGCACCAGAGGGTGGACAAAGTGTGAAAAAAAAAACTTTTTTACAAAAAATGTAACAGACTTCCAAAAAAAATACAAAAAATTGGAAAATAATTTTACTTTCGGAAGTCGGTGACTTGTTTGTTTCATTTACTTTTTTGCCACCGACTTTGAAAGTAAATTTGTTTTCCACTTTTCACACACCGAGCAAGCTTTCTCTACCAAATGAATGAAGAAACATCTAAATCGGTCCAGTAATCACGGAGAAATAGGTGTACATATGTGAGAAATTTACATATAAAATAAAATAAAAATGTTAATACAATGAAAACTACAGAGCTAAACTATATAAATTTTTTATGGGACCAAATAGCAACTATTCTGCATCAAACTAAAGAAGAATCACGCAAATAGGATCATAAATCTCGGCGTAATCGGTGTACATACATAAAAAATACTAATCGAATTGATAGACTCCTCCTTTTAGAAGACGGTTAAAAAAAGAAAAAAACTCTCTTTTTTTTTTTAATTATTTGAGGTACGCCTGGAAAGTGTATATCGTTACAATTCCATCAAGCCCAAACACAGCTAGGTACAATGTCTTATTATGGAGTTCCAGTGTCTGTCTCTTGGATTAATCATCGGATCTAATGGTAGAATGATTCTTATTGAAAGCAAATGCTTCACTTGTTGTAGGAAATACCAAAATCGCTGTACGTTTTCCTATAAAATTTGAAGAGTTCCCTTGATTTCGCCAAGATTCCATCATCAGATCCCGACTTGGTGACTATGGGACCATTTGGAAAGTATACCCTTTCCAGCAAAAAAATAATTGTCCAAATCGGTTGGCAAGCGACGGAGTTATGCGCGAACAAACATAAAAAAAATCCGAACATCCGAATTGAGAACCTCCGCCATTTTTATAAGTTGGTTAAATTTTTTCTGAAGCTTTTTTGAATTCACAAAACAATGATAAAATTCTTCGAAAATCGACACCCCTAAAGGTATTTTTAATTACCATGACCACAATTTTTCAAATATTTCTGTGTCTTTTTTTTGTATCGGCAACCTAAGTAGCACTGCTATCCTCCACAACTTAAAAATACCAGAATAAATGAAGCTTTTACACAAAAATTAATCAAAATAATTTTTTCTCCTAAAACTTTGCAAGAGTTTTACTTTCAGTCTACTTTTACTCATCGTGGTGTATAAAATAGCACTGACACTACTATGGCAAGTTTTTAAAAAAGTTGACGCTTCTAACCAAGATTCTAAAATGGTATAATACTCTAGGAAAACTAGCCACAAAAAAATGGCAACTATTTCTAAACAAAAACCGAATTTTTGTAATGTAATCACTTTTCATATGCGCAAAAAATGATGTTTGTTGTTGAATAACAACAGGGCAGGTAGACAAGTTGCTGTTCTGTTCTCGACAAATCAGTACGCTCTGCTCCTTTTAGGGCTTGCATAATCCGTTATTTTTTACTATCCGGATTATCCGCATTCTACAGATAATACGGTATTTTTTAGAGTAATTATAAATATACACCATAAACTTTCTTAACACGTTTTAATCTGTCTCTAATTCTAAATATCAAAGAAATAATAAAATATACCAATATTTAAAGTGACAATCACAATAAAACACTAAATAACTTGGGCTTATGTTTAACATAACACCAGATAAAGTAAATATAACCTTAAAAAACATTTTTATACTGCCTAAAATAGTAAATGATCACCAGAAATAGTAAATGATCACCAGAATTAAAAACCTGAAAATCACAGCTCCGAACTAAGGCGTAGTCGACGGAGCCCCGCTACGCGGGGCTCCTATTTCTCTCTGCAGGGTTTAAAGTAACCTAACAC
Source organism: Cerastis leucographa (assembly GCA_963082945.1). Classification (NCBI taxonomy): domain Eukaryota; kingdom Metazoa; phylum Arthropoda; class Insecta; order Lepidoptera; family Noctuidae; genus Cerastis; species Cerastis leucographa. The sequence goes on from OY720378.1 coordinate 30,880,622, forward strand.
GAAGGGGATGTCGGGGTCTTAGTTCGCTCGCTCCGCTCGCTCACTAGACCCCGCCATCCCCTTCGAACCTAACCTGTCCGAGTCGGGGTGCCCAATATCCCGAGCTCGCTTTGCTCGCACTTGCTTCCTAAGTTCTTCTTGCCACAAAATTTGGTGATCATTTACTATATTTGGTCTTTGAATACAATTTTTTTGGTGTTTAGTATTTTTTTTGGGTAACGTAGCTTAGGATCTCAAAGTATTTTTTGGTGCTCATTATATTTAATCCCAATAACTTTCTAGGATTGTACAATTTATACTGTGTAGGTACTGTGTAGTACAATTGTGCAAACAGTTTTGCACGCATTTTTGAAAACAGTTAATATGATATCTTAAAAATGAGATCTTATATTATCACAAAACCCCAATCAAATCAACCTTATGAAAACAGATTATTTAAATGAAAATATTTTTTCCTGGCAAATCATCTCAATTATTAAACAAAAATGTCCAAAATAATCAAATGACCTTATAACTACAAATGTAACGAAATATTAAAATTATTGACTGCTATTAACAATAATAGGTCCTGGCCTCTTGGGATGACCTGTTCGCTGATCATAACCTGGGTTTTGCCTAAATGTCTCGAATAGTGGGGTCTAAATTATTTGTGAGGAAGTCAATTGCTGTCGCTGCGCAGAAGATGGTCGTCTCATATAAATACGAAAAGAAATTGCTTGATTTCTTCTCTTATTTTTGTTTTAATTGATAAGCTTTTAGTTAAAGAAGGAGCAACCTTGTATCTTGTATATTTTTCGCTGAAGTTATGACTGTTTGATCTGGTCTGATAATTATTATGCTGAGTTGCCAAGGAAAGTAATATTTTCAATAAATTATTATGTTTAAATTAGGTTGATTATATTGGTGTAATGTTGTGATAATATTAGATCTCATTTTTAATAAGAATAGTTTTCAGTATGAGCGAAAATAGAAACATATTATTTGTACAATTGTTCGGTATCGGTATTGAATGATAAGTGTGTAATTTTAGAAAGTTATTTAGTGTTTTTATGTGATTGTTAATTGAAATAATGGTACAGTTTATTATTCCTTTTTATTATGCTTGAGAGACTGATTAAAACGTGTGATACAAAAGCTTATTAGTTCTGTTTATAAAAAAATCCAAAAAAAAATACAACTATCCGTAATATCCGTGAAATCCTTATAGTGATGCAAGTAAAATCCGGATTTGAAAATCAGTGGATAGCCGGATAATACGGTTATCCGGATATCCGGATTGCAAGCCCTAGCTCCTTTGTATAAAGTTCACCGTTCCGAATTTAATTGATGTGGCTCTCGTATTAACGACTTTTGGCTTCGTTTTTTGGACTGGTGATCTGCAAACTGAACTGACCTGGCATTATTTTAAACTGTGATTGTGTGTTTTGTGAATTGGATTTTTGGCGTATTTTGGACTGTTTAGCGTTGATCATGCCGCTACCGTACATACCGTTAATATGCATTTCATTTATGGAGAATGCCGAAGCAATGCTAATTCTGCTAGCAGATTGTATCGAGAACGGTACCCAAATGCTCAAAGATTCTGAGAAGAGCCTGATTATCGAGTATTTATCAATGTGCATCAAGCGTTTGCGGAGGGTCCTTTACCATCTGACAGGAGAAACGCTGGAAGACCTAGATTGGTACGCGATGAAGAAGTTCTCAATAAAATAGAAAACTATTCAACTCCCTCGGTACGTGCCATAGAACCAGGCTACGGGAATCCCAATAAGTTCTGCACATCGAATTCTAAAAGGTTACAGGCTTCACCGATATCACTACAGGCGTGTGCAGACGTTATTACCGCGAGACTATCCACTACGGGTTGCATTTTGCCGTGTGATGCTGCCAAAGCATAGGGAAGATCCGCAATTCTTAGATAAAATTCTATGGTCGGATGAAACAACCTGCAAGAAAGATAGCTATTGAAATCTTCACAACTTACATAGTTGGAGCAATGAAAATTCACACCTGATGAGACAAGTCCCAGTATCAATTCAAGTTTAACTTATGGACGGGTATATTAAATGGAAAAGTAATTGGGCCCTTTGAGTTACAAGGAAACTTAGCTGGTAATAGTTATTTGAACTGGAGAAGTATTAAAAGACGTGCATTTACGTGATTTACAAAACAAGTAGTTTCAAAATGATGGTTGCCCAGCTCACTACGCCCGTGTTGTGTGAGAATACTTAAACCAAGAGTATCCAGAGCGTTGGATCGGGCGACTTGGTCCTATCTTATGGCCACCCCGTTCGCCCGACCTAAACCCCCTGGACTTCTTCTACTGGGGTTGTCTCAAAGACAGAGTCTACTCAAAACCCATTGTTATATAGTTGGCGTTTTTTTGTGGCTAGTTTTCTTAGAGTATTATGCCATTTTAGAATCTTGTTTAGTTGCGTCAACTTTTTAAAAAAACTTGCCATAGTAGTGTCAGTACTATTTTTAAACCCCGACCAAAAAAGAGGGGTGTTATAAATTTGACGTGTGTATCTGTGTGTCTGTCTGTGGCATCGTAACGAATAACGGATTTTGATAAAAATTGTTTTCGTTTGAAAGGTAATTTAATCGAGTGTTCTTAGCTATAAGAGAAAATCTGCTCAGCCGTTTGTTAACAAGAAATTCGAAATTGGAATTCTTGTCACTTGTCACCATGGGCATCGCCAGGGGCGTAGGCTGCATACACGCCCTCCCCCTAAAAGCTCTTTTTTTTTTTTTTACATTTATATGTTTCCTTGTTTTCGTAAATGAGCGAGAAGAGGCGCAACACCGAGAAAAGTGGAAGAAATGTGAGGAGACCTAAGCGTCGGGGGACCGCTAAGTAGACCGCTTAGTACTAAGTGTGCGATTACAGTGGCGCGGGGCGGGCAGCGGGAGCGGGTGGCGTGTCATGCGGAAAACGCACATTTCCATGGATGAACACACTAGCAGCGGGGCGATTGAGCGGTCCGGACGTACATACATCGTGCAATATTGGAAATAATAATAAAAATGTCAGATTATTTGGAAGCTAGTGCTTATATAAAGTGGGAAGTGGTGGAGTGGGGAAGCTAGTGCTTGCGTTACCCGCCAGCGGATTCCGCTGCCCGTCCCGCTGCCCCTGTAATTTCACACTAACACTAAACAAAGCAGACCCCCGACGCTACGACGCTTGGATTAATTTTATTTTTGGTTTTTTAGAGGTTTTTTTCTGCCGGGGTTTTTTAAATTTTTTATTTAATTTTTTATACACCACGATGAATAAAAGTAGACTGAAAGTAAAAATCTTGCTAAACTTGCTTTAAGGGTTGTGGAGGATAGCAGTGCTACTTACTTTGCCAATACAAAAAAAAAAAAAAAACAGAAATATTTGAAAAATTCTGGTCATGGTAGTTAAAAATACCATTAGGGGTGTCCATTTTCGAAGAATTTAAATATCGTTTTTTAAATTCAAAAAGGATCAGATAAAGGGTGTAAAACACCTCTTAACGAAGCCGAGAGGCACTGGTTCTCCCTGTCATTGCGATCATTTTTTTGTTCTACACCATACCTGGGAACCTTCTAGTTACGGAGATATTAGGGGTCAAAGTTCCAACTTTTTGACAAGTATTTTTTTAAATACAAGTTTTTAATGTAAGATTTTTACTTTAAACACCTCCACGATCCCCGTACTATTCAATCCGTCCATCAGCACAATGTTTTGAGTGCGTTACATTGAGTTGTACCACAAAACATGATTTTACACCCCCCAAAAAAAAGTCGTTTCCCAGCAATAATTTTTGCGTAAAGTTACTTAGTTTCATGTACAGAATGCTTGGTTGACGGCTTCGTGATGAGGTGATTTACACCGTGTATATTTTTTTTCTCCAGTAGTCATGAATATGTCCACACCCTGGTGCCCGCTTATCGTTGGATTTTGGGTTGTTCACGTTGTATTTGGCAGCTGCTGTAATCTCGCAGTAACTTTGTCACCTACAAATGTTAAGTTCATCTTAAAGTCCTCAGTATTCAAAACCAAAGACAACATTTAAGGCAACATCTTTCTATAATCATATGAACAAACTTCCAAACCCTGATCTGTGAACCAGTGGCTACTTAACTTGTCTGTAACTTCAATACTTTATCACGCGTCACCTTATTGAATTGTAAACAGAGGCTATAATATTTTTTAATTTTTATTTTATATATTAGGGATTCAAAACAGTTATGTAACTGACCAAATTATCCTATCTTTCCAAGTTATTTTCTGTGAAACGAAGAATAGCCCTTACATGAAGAAGTACTATAACATAGCGAACATTGCGAACGATTTGAATAATATAAATATTGTTATAAAGTGATGATTGACGTGTATAATGGAGTAAGCGATTTAACTCAAGTTTTTCCTTAAATCTTGTATGTGTCGACTTGTTAAACAAGACTGTTTTTTTTTTATCCTGACAAAATAAAAAAAATAACCTACTCAGATGTTCAGCGATGTGGGTTGCATATTATGTTACTGGTATTCGATTAGCCTCGCCTTATTAGTTTATAATGTTTGTCTATCTGTCCATAGTTATCGTCCAATATAGGGGTGAAACCTTACGCAGCAATTCTACAGTGAGTTACTTGCATTGACACTGACGCTGTTAGCTTGATGTTGATGCTATAATATTGATTTCACACCTCCGGCCGAGTCGGGTGGGTGATTCCAGCTACCCGCTCCAATTCTCCCTTTGAGAAGTTTAAATTTAGATATACCTTAATGTGACTGTAGTAGTCCGTGTATTGGCCAATCATAAGTTTTACTATTATTTTCGGATTTACCAACTTGACTTGGTAAATGTTGGTATCGGTAATTACACAATGATTACTACTCAATCATTTGTTTCAATTCCCTGTCAGGCAATACCTTCATATTTTTAACCGACTTCCAAAAGGAGGAGGTTGTCTATGTTATGTATGTAGGGGATAAGAAATTATCGAATAAACGTTTATGATTGTTTGTATGTGTGAAAGCACGCTTATAGGGCGAGGGTCAGACGGGCCACGTTTAAATCACGGGTGGTCACACTTTCCGATGTACGTAAATAAGAAAAAAGAACTACCCATTTTAGTATTGATTCAGGTTGAAAATCATTAGCATAGTTACCTCCTTGATTTTGATGAGAATGCAAAACCACGCCTTGTATAATGAAGAAAAATAATGTTGCGTTGGTTTTTTTTACTTAAGTTAGCTATAAAACAACCTACCAAATAGCAAAACTTGCGTTGGCAATTTCGCACATAATTTTAGAGCCAAATATAAAACAGACGTTATTGAATTTGCGCTGTCAGACCATACAGCGCAAATAATCGAATGCTCGGTGAAAAAAAATAATACATTGTTACCCTAGGGGTGAAAGTAACTTATTTAGTCCCAAAACGGGGTTTGGCGCCCGAACGAAGTGAGGGCGCTTATAGTTTGAAGGACTAAGTAAGTCTTTAACCCGAGGTAAACACTGTGCTTTTCATTACGAATACAAGGAAAGTAAAAATAAAAACATGAGTTAGCTAAAGCAAAAATGAGTAAATTTTATTTTACATAAATCAACAACTTTTCCCGCCTATTTTGTTTTTTTTTTTCTGTGGCCAGTCAGCTATTCAGCCATTTTTTTTTCATTTTCATCATTGAAAAAAAGGTAAATATTTTGCCCGAATCTATGTTAAGAAATTGTTTTACTAAATTATAATAAAGTTATTAAAAATATGGATTATTTAATCAATACTTAACTTTAAGTTATTTCAATTTTACATCGAGGCTGCCTAGGAAGTTGTAACATGGTTGAATAAAAATGTGAAAATGGAACTAGTTTTTTTTATAATTTGGCATCTGTCAGTTGAAAGCGATTCGCCCTAGGGTAGGGATTAAAAGTATTACTTTCAACCAGCTCCTCAGGCAACTTCAGACCTACTTTCAGAGTATGAGTAATGAAATAGTAGATTGTTTTGCTAAGGGAGCAAACAACTATTTTTAAGGCGAGAGTGTTTCTTTGAATCCAGAGCGGAGCGAAGGATTCTTGAGTAGAATCCCGAGCGTAGTGAGGGATTCAAAGTACATCACTCGAGCTTAAAATAGTGTTGCTCCCGAGGTGAACACTCTACTTTTTATCACCCTCTATGAGAAAATAAGTAAGTGCCAGTTATGAATAAGAATAGTACGTTTATTTCATTCTCACTACTTGACGAATATACATTCACTCTTTATTAAAAAAAAAAGTTAAATCCGAGTATGAATAAACAATTATGAACAAAGACAGAATGAATTTGGCGCGTTTTTATTTTTTCACAATTTTTTTTTATTTAGTTCGCGCGCTGTTTTCTTTTTTATCATACAGCCTGAAGCCGGGTCCAGATAAATGTATCATTGGCCCGATCCGCGCGATCACCGTATCTTACAAAAACCGACTCGACATGGATCGGGTCGTATCGCGTACCGTATCAGAGCGGCGTATCGAGACTGCATATTAGTGCGTATCATGATCGCGTATCATCACCCGTCCATATAGGCGATCGGGCGGATGGCGGATCGGGCAAGTGATACATGTCTGGACCCGGCTTTACTTGTTCATACAATATTCGTGATTGATGTCTTTGGTAATTGGCACTTTTACTAACAATATTCACATTCCAAATTCAAATCACTTTTAGTCCCTAGGGATTAAAGAGCTATTTAAGTCCCTGTTTACGAAGAACAAACTAGCTCTTTTTGAATAGATGTGACAAAATAGTATATTGTGTATTAAGGGCGGTAAGTAAGGAATTACGAACGAGGCTCTAGTAGAAGCCCGAAGTCGAAGACTGAGGGCTTTCTGAGTCGAGGTTCGTAATTCCCGTACCGCCCGTGAAACATACAATGTTTTTCATCACACTTGCGAGTTAATAATTATGAATATACACAAGTCAGCACATATTATTACGAAATACGTGAACTGATTTGCGGATGGCGGGCCGTTTGCCCACACCACAGATTATACAAATGTTTTGTTCAGAAACGTTAAAGGCTTACCTAGGTATAAAGCCATGAAGGAGTATAAAAAAAAAAAAAACGACGTTTTGATACAAAAAACTATCGATTATTTAGATTTTAGAACATTAGTTGAGTAATTGAATAACATGTAGCGAGATTGAATGAAATTCCTGTTTAAATAACATTTTAAGACAATTTTTCAATTGCTTGTAAACTCCTTGCTTGAACTTGCATGACCTGGGTGCTGTCATGCTGTGCTGTAAATTAAAAAAAAATTACTTACCGTCCTAGGGTTTTATATGGGGCATTACAGCCAAGTTAACCTGTATGTTATGACACTGTTTACGTGCAAGTGTGATGAAAAATATGTTAAAATACTGGCGCATAAAACGACCAGGCTGACGATACAAATATCGCTTTTGACATATTTACTGACAATTTTAAACTATTTTATGACCTTGGTTTTTATCATTAGCGGATAACGACGGCACGGCTGGCGCAGTGGTTGAGCGATCAACTGCTGCGCTGCGTATCGCGGGTTCCATCCCCGCACGGAACAAATATTTTTATGGCCTACAGATAGTTCTCCATAGTTAAAGAATAAATTTAAAGAATAAAGAATAAATTTATTAAACCATAGTTACAGTAATTTTCTTAGTCTAACATCATTAAGGATATCGGTAACAAGTTTTATTTTAACAAACTTAGATAACAGTGGACCCCAAACTAGGCTGTGCCTGTATCTTGGGGGCCGGAGTTGCGATAAGTTCCGGGTCTGCTTGTGGATGTGAGTTTAAATGTTTGTAAATACACCCAGGATACAGGAGAAATTCCCAAAAAGGGGCAAAGCTTTAAAAAAAATGGATCTATCATGGCATTAAATTGTGCAGCAAAAAGAAACTTCAATTGCTCTGGCATTACAGATTAAACTAAATATAACACATAAAACATTTTTCGAAATTATACAAAAATATTAAAAAAGTTATGAGATTGACTCGACGTGCTTAAAACAATTACTTAGTTAAATCTGCAACAAAATCTTCCCTAAAATGACATGGAACATCATAAATAAATCGAAACCGCTTTTACCTAAAGAGTCGATTAGCTATATAAATATCGATGACAAAATAGTTATCGACCCTCGCGTTTAACGATATTTTCGTAGATAAACTTCAACCAAGATTCGGGAAGCATAGTAACAACGAATATTAAAAACGGAAAGACTCAATCTTTGTTGCACCCAGTATACCTGCAGACATATTAAACATAATTAAATCGTTGAATGTCACAAATAGTACAGGTTGTGATGGTATTTCAACAAGGGTTCTTAAGTATGTTTCTGAAACCCACTTAAGCTACCTAATAAATCTGTGCATAAGCTCAGGTGAATATCCGGATGCCCTAAAAGTGTCAAGAGTGAAACCATTGTTTAAAAAAAAAACGGCCTAGTCGAGTCGGACTCGCGCACCGAGGGTTCCGTTCAAACTAAAATTACTGAAGAGAACAAATAAAAATATGTGATGTAACAAAAAATTTAAGATTTTCCAAATTTTTCGTTTGTATGTGCTGTAAAACTATGCTTCGTGCCAAATTTCAAGATTCTAGGTCGACTGGAAGTATCCTTTAGGTTTTAATTCCCCTGCGAGTAGTTGCGAGTTTGAAAATTTCCGGCTTAAATTGCTGTTTCTTTTGATTGCGTTGACATAGAAGTTTGATTTTGTTACAGCTTAAAGATATTATAGACTTGAGTATTTAATATGAATTTCAATTTAATACCTCTACGCGTTCATGATGAAAGGTGCAGTAAGTTGAAATTTGTAAAAATATTTTTATTAGGTATACACGGTGTAAATCACCTCATCACGAAGCCGTCAACCAAGCATTCTGTACATGAAACTAAGTAACTTTACGCAAAAATTATTGCTGGGAAAAGAATTTTTTTTTGGGGGTGTAAAATCATGTTTTGTGGTAGAACTCAATGTAACGCACTCAAAACATTGTGCTGATGGACGGGTTGAATAGTACGGGGGTCGTGGAGGTGTTTAAAGTAAAAATCTTACATTAAAAACTTGTATTTAAAAAAAAACTTGTCAAAAAGTTGGAACTTTGACCCCTAATATCTCCGTAACTAGAAGGTTCCCAGGTATGGTGTAGAACAATAAAATGATCGCAATGTCAGGGAGAACCAGTGCCTTTCAGCTTCGTTAAGAGGTGTTTTACACCCTTTATAATGTAACTAAAAATTTACGGTTTTCGCAATGTTTCCTTTATTTGTGCTATAAGACGTTGCTTCGTACCAAATTTCAAGATTCTGAGTTCACGGGAAGTACCCTGTAGGTTTTGATTCCCTTGCGAGTGTCGAAAATTTGCGGCATAAACTGCTGTAACTTTTGATTGCGTTGGCTTAGAAGTTTGATCTTTTCACAGCTTCAAGGGAGAGTATATTTGAGAATTTGATATAAATTCCAGCTTGACACCTGTACGCGTTCCTGAGAAAAAGGGTCTTAACAGACAGATAGACGGACGGACAACAAAGTGATCCTATACGGATTCCGTTTTTTTTCTTTTCGAGGTACGAAACCCTAAGAACAATAAAGAACTCATGGCTAACTAGAGGTCAATTGCCTTGATTCCCAAAAAGTCCAAATTTTTTGAAAAATACCTTTATAAAGTACTGTACTTATACCTCGAAAAGAAAAATATCTTTAGTGTGAGCAAAGGGGGTTTAGACAAAACATGTCAACCCGTATGGCCATTTATGACTTTTATATACCGTTATGACCAATATGGACAGGAGAATCCCGGTGTGTGCTATATACTGCGACATGATGCAAGCTTTCGACTACGTTGACCATAGCATCTTGCTACAGAAATTAGAAGCTTACGGCATACGGGGAAACATACTAAATCTTATCCAGTCATACCTAACTAATAGAAAACAATACACAGAAATTGAGAGAATAAATTTTAAGACAACGAAAGAAAAAATTTATGTATGTATCAAGTGAACGCACACCTATACAGGGTGTAACGGAAAGGGTATATACATCCTTAAGGGTGTGCTACAGACCATCAAACTGAACATGTTTCTCATCATAAAACATGTTTTTCAGCAAAAAAAATATCTGCTGCCCCATAGACAATTACAATACCTATTCGACCGAAATGTATAGGCAGCTGATATTTTTTTTTGCTCCAATTTTTTTTTTATGTATACGGTGTTCCTCAAGGCAGCGTACTCGGATCTTTATGATTCACAACATACATCAATGACCTGCCTCGTGCTATTGAACACCCCATGGCTCTCTTTGCCGACGACAGCACTATGACTATAGCATATAAAAATAAAGAGATAAGAAAGTGACTTAACCTTTTGACCGCCACGTCAAAAAAGAAAACGCGTGCCCTCAGCGCCAAGCTCCGAATTCATAATTTAATACCTACAAAATAATAGTGAGGGCGAAATTATATCGATAAAGCTCATAGAAACCTGACAACATTTTTTTACATGGGTTTTAATTTCAATAAAAATTATTATACCATCCTAGTGTTGAGTTTTATTTCATCGCGCTTTGTACTTTATGACATAAATGTAATAATCTGTGTCACAGTTACGGCGTTTATTCCACAAATAGAAACAACAATCGATAAAACCAAGTCAATAGTATTACAGCACTATTGTCCATCATGACGTAATTTTTTGTCAGCCTAAGACGACAGTGGCGCAGTTGGCACGTATTTCTTGAAATTGCTCGCTTCTTCTCTAGAGGTGCGACACCGATACTTATTAATAATATCGAAATATTTTATTTTGTTCGTTTTGTACTTTTAACATTGTCAACTAATAAAATTTAAGTTTCTTTGGAAGAACAAGCAATATTAATGCTTTAGTATAACGCCAGTCACTGATGACATCAGTGCAGAAGTAAATACCGTTTACTGTGTTAGTGTTGTTTACTTTCGAATGTAGACAATGTACAACACTGTAATGAATAGGAAATAATGAGGAATAATGGTACCTACCGGGTCAAAGTTTCTGAAGTGTCACAAACATGAAGTTCACAAAAGATAAAATAAAACATTTTATAAAAATCAGTTTTTTAATTAAAAAGTTGGGTGGTAGAAATTGGTAGAATAATCACACCATTTTTAATACCTTCACACATTATATACCGTTCAATATGTATAAGACAATCAACATAAGTTTAATTCAACAATTGTATATTGATTTATATCGATATACGTATGTATTTTTAGGTAGGATAGTATTAAAAAAAAACCATTATAAACGTGTCAGTATCGACTCCTTACAATATACTTAATAAGTCTTCACTACTCATATTATAGTTATCCATTATTAATCATGTATACAGTAAACAATAATAATAACAGCAAAAGAACTACTCTATTCAAAAATTTTCCTCGTTTGACGTCATGGGACTGACAATCATAGACGACTGTGGCGTTCCCGGCACAGCAAATACAGTGGGTGATAGGGATGGGCATTGCAGTCATTACAATCAATCGATAATCTATTAACACTCGACTTTTAAAGAGCGCATAGTTCAGTATTATAAAATTTTCTTGATTTCTCAAACATGAAAGTTCAATATCAAATGTTTTATTTGTTTAATAATGCAGAATTCAGAGTAAATCAAATATAACGTAAGTTGCCGTCGAGGTCGATATTCTTGTTATATTGACTGCTGCCTACATCACTACGTGTCCTGTTGAGGTGACTGTGGCTTTGAGGGCACGAACTTTTTAACTGGTTTTCTTTTTTGTCATCTTATGTTACTACAGATGAAATCTAATGAAAGCAGTCCACTTCAAATAAATGAAGAAGGGTCAAGGTAAATAATTAACAAGGGAAAAACACAAAACAATGCTGTTTAATGACATTTATTTACGTTTAAAATTCTGTCAACCATTCGCGACCGTGGCGTGCTGGGCACATTTTGGTTTGTCGTCTACACACGACTGTGGCGGTCAAAAGGTTAAATAAATATTTGACATCAATAATATCATACATAACCAAGTACAACTTATAATGACATTGCAACGCACAACATTGCCACCACTAAGATTGTAGCTATAGTTAATGAAATTTCTCTTCCTAGTAAAGGTTATAGTCTGACATTTGCTTACGTGCACATTGATTCTATTAGTAATATAGTAATTAGATAATCTATTTAAGTCGTTTTGTAGCTTCTCACAGTCATACGTATTTCTTATAGTCATAAAAATCTTGGTGTGTCGTCGGCGTACATCAGGAACCTTGCGTCAAGAACATGTGCTCCTATATCGTAAAGGTAGGCAGAGTATAAAAGAGGTGCCAAAATTGAGCCCTGTGGCACACCAGATGGTAGGGTTACGCAGTTAGACCTTACGCCGCCCAATCTAACAATTTGAGACCGATTCCTAAGGTATGACTCGAGCCATCGGAGCAGGTTACCGCAAATTCCAAGCTCTTGCAGCTTACGCAGAAGGATGTCGTGATCCATGCGGTCGAAGGCTTTTTCGAAATCCGTGTAGATCACGTCAACCTGCCCACCACCATCCATATCACGAACCACACTCTCAAGAAATACTGCTAAATTGGTATTAATAGACTATTAGTAGACCTTCCCTTAATAAATCCATGCTGTTGTTGCGGAATTAATTTCGATATGGTAGGATAGATAAAGTTGTGTACTACTTTCTCCATTACTTTCCCCATAGTATTCAGAATTGATATTGGACGATAATTTTCTATGGCGTTTCTGCAGCCTTTTTTATGAATAGGCACAATGTGCGCAGTTTTCCAAATAGTTGGACAGTATCCTTCACGAAAACATCTATTGAAAATATAAGCAATGGGTAAGGAGAGCGATTTGGCACATTTAACGAAGAGGAGAGGGGTATATTGTCACTTCCTGGTCCCTTAGACGTATCCAAGTTCTCCAGGAGTTTCAGGATACTCATACTGTCAATGGTCAGGCTGTGCAGTGTGTCGCCGTATGTTTCACAGTCAGTCGAGAAAGGAGTGTAAGTCCCGAGCCTATTGCCAAAGTTTTTATAGAAAAAATCATTAAAAGCGTTACAAATTTCAGTCTCACCGGTAAGTTGATTATCACCATACGTCATGTGTTTAGGATAGCTACTTTTATTCTTCTTTCTAGTTTTAACGTACGCCCAAAAAGATTTAGGTGAAGTTTTTATGTTCTCTTGTGATCTGTCTAAATAATTCTTATGACACTACACTAGCATCCTTTTTTTCCGATCCCTTAATAAAGAGAAAACAGCGTAATCATGGGGATTTTGATATTTTTTACATTGCTTGTGCACTTTTGACTTTTCCTTAATAACATTAATTAACGCTCGACTGTACCAGACAGGGTAGGTATAGGTACCCCCAATGGTGACTTTTGGGACATGTTTATCAATAATTGTATTTATCACCGAATAGAACATTTCTATTATTCGCTCAAGTTCCCTATCATTACTACAGACTAATACTAGACTAATTGTACATGTTTTTTCAAATAAATAAATACCACAAAACATTGTGAAAAGGTTTACGGTGTGCGTGAACTTGGCAGATCAATTCCCAGCAGAGCATACAAAATGTGAGTACGATTAGCATGCCCCCGATTCCTAGAGTATTTTAAGAAATAATTCGACTGTTTTATCTGAAATAATGTGAAATGACAATACAGAATTGATTTTAATTTCAAACTAACTAGATAAATTCTAACTTCCGTCAGCAAAAGTATCATTTTTTACAAAACCATAAACGCACCATGATGAGTGGTACAGTTCCTCTTTTCCGAAAGAGTTCTGTCGACCTAAGTCAATAAAAAAGTAAGTCGTCCATTGTCAAGATCACTTGTATAGGCCATTCTTATGAGTTTGGAATAAAGTTATATAAGTAAATGCGTGCTAGGGCGCGGGCGGGGTAACTCGAGGACTTTATTTGTGTAGGGGAGGCAATGTACTGCACTACTTTCAGTTTTTTCTATTCGAATGAATAAACCCATTTTTTATTTTGTTTGTTATATCCAACAGGATCCCAGTACTTAGGGAGCGTTCAAGTATTACGTAACGCAATTTTTGGAGATTTTTGGTCCCCCCTCCCCTCCAAGTAACGCGCTGTAGCGTCGCGCATGTAACCCCCCTCGCCCCAGTAACGCGCCGCGAGAAAAAAGTCTCTACGCGACCCTTCTGAAGGGTTAAACAATGTTACGTAACGCGTAGTTCAAATCTCCCCTCCCGCCTCTCAAACGCATCGTAACGTTTCAGAAGACCCACCCCTCCCCCCAAATTGGTTACATAATACTTGAACGCTCCCTTTCTGGGCTGTGAAGTCAGCCAGTCGGTCCATGTAAAATTCTGGTATTCAGCTTCATCTGGTTAGACTTTATAAGGACTGCCGGCAAAAGTGAAAACTCAAAACAATGGAATAACTTCCTTCTTGTATTTTTAAATCAATATTTATGAATTGAAATTATTAATATTAGTCTGGTTTTCACATTTATTGTCACTCCGAGGAATAATTATATATATTTTATACAGTTTAATCTACACTAATATTATAAAGAGGAAAGATTTGTATTTTTGTATGTAACGAATAAACTTAAAAACTACTGCACCGATTTCAAAAATTCTTTTACCGTTAGAAAGCTACATTATCACTGAGTAACATAGGCTATATTTATTACTAGAAAAAAATAGAGATCCTTAGAAATCACTACTAAAACCAACCCAAGGTGTAAAAAAATGAGCCATAAAATGTCTTTCATCGCATGCGCTGCGGAAAGTATTGATGATAGAACAAAAAAATGTTGTACAATATTATAGAACATGTTGGGGTATTCTCGTCGTTGACTGATATCCCGGTAGTTGTTGTAGGAAGTTAGTTAATTCACACCAAACCACTGTTAAGTTGAATAGTTTAATTACGTTAATACGTTTGTTTAGTAATCTGAGCCGCACTTGATGCAATGCTATTATTGATCGACCCGCTCGTGGCTGAGTTTTAGTGACGACTGAATATAAGTTAAAATAAAATAAGTAAAGTACGTTTAGCGTTATTAATTACGTGAGCAGAAACGTACTTTTGCTGTATGAGCATTATTGGCTCGTACAGAACATATCAATATCAACAAAAAACTTCGCGAGACCATATGTCCAACTATTCTAGTTATGTCACTATAACTACTTTTTTACATTTTAAAAGTTGATAGAAATGCTGTTTGAAATCAGACCATGTTATCCATACCTCAGTATTAATTCTTATCCAAATAAACTATCTCCTATTCAAGACAGTTTCAATACCTGTTAATTACTTTTGAATTATTGAAATTGGACATTCCATTCAAAAGATATTACGAAATTAAAAATATCTATATAAACAAAAATTACACGCTGACGCGTCGTTGTTGCTTCACGCAGCGCAGCGAGCAGCGAGAGATGGCACCGAAGTGTGGGAGAGGGGTGTTCGCATAGTAGGTACTCCATTATGCTATTGATAAATTTAAGCCCTCCCAGTATGTGTAATGGTACAAGACTTTTGAAAAAGGAATTAAGAGACAATGTGATTGTAACAAATATCATCACGGGCCCCGCGGCCGGTCAGCTCGCTCACATTACGCGGATCCCAATGATACCGACGGATTTGCCTATAACTTTTAAAAGGTTACAATTTCCCGTAGAGATATCGTTTGCCCTTACAATAAATAAATCCCAGGGACAAACTTTCTCGATGGTTGGCATCAACCTAAGGAAAGAGTGCTTTTCTCATGGTGCTCTTGCTCGAGTAGGATCTCCTGAAAATCAATGTTTTATAAAAAATATCACTAAAAATCAAATACCACTGCAAACATAGTGTGCAGTGAAGCTTTACGGTAAACTATTACAAAATAAAACTTAAAGACTTAAAATTCAAAATAAATAAAGAAATAAAAATTACATGAGCAAAAAAATTACACCCCCTAAAAATAAAATATGTAAAACTACAAAAAAAAAACGTTTTATTTATTTTGAACATTTGGAAAAGTTTTAATTAACATATATAAAAGTTAAATTGTCATTAATTATCCCATAATGTTTAAAAAAAATTACCACCCGTGCGAAGCCGGGACGGGCCGCTAGTTATTAACTAAACATAATGATCTCCTAAAAAAAACTACGACGAAGTCGTGAGTACTGTTCGTTATATACAATTTAATAGTATGCTAATTTTATTTACCACTTGGCATCTAAGTAAACATTTAAACTAGAGAATTAAATAACTAAAATAACAACACATACAAAATTGTATGAAAGACCATCACTTAGAAACTAACTTCTCTAAAACCAAAGTTATGCAATTTAGGCGTTTCCAAAAATACCCATACTTGTATATTATAAACTTAACGTTTAACGGTGCAAAATTGGAATGTGTAGATTGTTAACTTGTTAGCTCTGGAACTAGGTCTTGTTAGCTCTAGACCTAGGTATACGCATACCTACTACAGACTTTCTTTCAAACATGATGACAATAGTTTTGCGAATGAATTGGTATAAAAAATATTTTATACAATAAGGATGCTGTGCGATCAATTCTCGTTGTTATGAGAGTTAGAAGCTGGACGGTGACATTGAGACTTCCCATTTGGAAGCTGCGATATGTTCTGCGTAGTGAGAGACAATGACAGCGTTGTCGGCGGGAGGCGGGCTGTGTGTGACGGTAGGATAATGTGTGCAGCCTGTGCCCAGTGCGTGCGCTACCTCCACACCGCTGCCTACCACACGTCTACGACGATGAGTAGAAAATAAACATCGCTTCTGAGCTTCGAATGGTTTCTTTTAAACCCACAGATTTTACTGGAGTTAACAAATGTTTCATAAATAATTTTAAATCTACTAACTGTTGGGTCTAAAATCTTGTAGGTAATATGCACAACAGTTAACTGTAAGTGTGCCCTAAATAAGCTTTCTAAGTTTCTCAGCAATAGGGGAAGTTTCTACTTTCGCTTTTTTAGATTAAACATTTCGTCGGGCCCGCGGCTAATCAGAATAAGCTAATAAAACTTAGCAATGCTGTCCCAATCATTGATAGAAAATGAGAATCGAAATCATTTGAATTAAACCGCCTGTTCTATGCTATATTCACAGCAGAAGTAACACTAGTGAGCAGGGAAGTGCCACTCGCGCTGCCCGGCGCTCTGCAATTGAGCGGTTTTTAGTGCGGAAGTCAAAGGACAGCAGCGCAGAGCGGGCGGCAGTGCGTGTTCACATTCTGCTCAGTTCTCGCCGAGTTAAACAAGTCTCTGCCACTTTCAGGCTTCTTACGAAGAATAAAATAATTCGATGGATAGATATTATTATCCACCTTCTTTTACGACGAATTTTCTTTTTGTAAGGACAGATTTGAAATCTTTTTAAGAATTCATAATTATGTATCGCAATAATCCACGGCGCGGTTTTCAAACCTCGAAAGCGAAGTATCGACAGTGCGAGGGGCAGCGACGAGGGCTGAATGTAAATGTAGTACAAGACATCATCGCTAATCATTTCGCTGCACCATGCCCAAAAATCTTCTTACAGTAGAGAGAAAACCAAATGGTACTTTACAACTCACACTTACATCATACTAAATACATTTCAAAAGCCCATGGTAACAAATTAGTAAACTATATCGACATGGGACCCTGCGTGAGGGGTACTGACAGGCGGGGTGACTGCGGGGGTAGCGGGAGGGGTGCTGTCACAAACAGACGCAACAGGTATTTGTTTTCTTTGGCAGCAATTTGTGTATCATTTTATACTTACTAACCGGAGCGTGATCCATGCTTATTTACGTTACAAATTGGCTATGAAAAGGATAACTTGCTGCGATAGTTTAAGTTATCAAAGTCGAAGGCAAAAACCTTTTTTAAAAACAAGCATTTATTATGATGCACTGAAAATAAGAAAATAAATCTTGGAGCAAATGAAAACGATAAAGGATAGTTCTCACAAAAGCTTGTCGCGTGAATGGTAAATGCTATAAAAACTATAAGCGACAAGCTTTTGTGAAAACTATCCTTTATCGTTTTCATTTGCTCCAAGATTTATTTTCTTCTTTTCAGTGCATCATTATAAAAGCTTGTTTTCAAAAAAGGTTTTTTAACTTATAATTTTATTTCAGAACCATGCAGAAATTTCTGTACGTAAGATCATTGTTCCCCCCAGCTGAAACACTTGGATGTCGTGAAAGGCTTTTGGGGAGACTACCTTACTTAAGTAATTAACGTTTAAAAAGGTGTGCTTCTTATCCTGGTCAAGTTAAAGTAATTACTTATGCAATTTTATTTATGCGATAGACAAGAATTTATACGAAGTAAGAACCGACAAAGAAAACAATGCAGTTTCTACTTCAAGCAATAACTAAGCTACATATTTAAAATCGTATCTTAAATAATGACATTTACTCAAGTAAACGCTTTGACTTGTTATATATACGGTGTTAGTATTTCTCAGCCTAATTTGTATAGACGAGTTTTATTGATCGTCAAACCATTTATGCTAAAGTTAGAATCCTTTTATGCTCTATCTTTAGAAAAGTGTTTCTATGCTATTTATTTATTTAGGGACTACAAATAAATATTTGCTCGCTGGCTACGTAATCTAGCATTCTCATCCCATACGCTTAAATTCCAGCCGACTTTTACGGCTGTTCTAATAAGAAGATATATTAATAACTATCAAATAAAAATGCGCTGGTTCTTGGTAGAGAAAACAAAAGTGTTTTTATTTGGTAGTTAATATTTGAAAGTGTTTATCAGTCAATCAAAAATCATAAACAATAGGTATCAAAAACATAGACTAAAGGTATCAAAAAGGAAAAAATATATAAAAGCCTAGTGCAGACTTGCATATTCCCCCCCTTTTTTTATTAAATGGGCTGCTTAATAATCTTTTGGAGGGGCCTCGTGAATGTGCCGGCTTCAGTGGCAACATCGGCCACCCGTACTATTTCATCTCTGCCGGGGAACAACTTCGCGACTCGGTCTTTGGGCCATGAGCCCCGCGGTAAATTTGAGTCGCATAACACGACCACATCTCACACCACTATTGACGGCGCACTGCCTCCAGACCAAATATTAACTACCAAATAAAAATGCGCTGCATGGTTCTTGGTAGAGAAAACAAAAGTGTTCATCAGTCAATCAAAAATCATGAACAATAGGTATCAAAAACATAGACAAAAGGTATCAAAAGGGAAAAAAATATAAAAGCCTAGTGCAGACTTGAACATAAATGATATTCAAGCTTACAAAGTCACAGTAAATACTACCGTGACCGTAGTTTACCCATCTATTGTATGAACTATTGACTAGAATCAACATTTAATTCTATCATATAATAATAATTGTTAGACTTACTAGAGAAATATACTACTACACTTGGAACTAATAAATCGAGCCACTTCTTTTTTTCACGTATATATTTTAAATTATAAATCATAAAAATCAAAATTACCAGTTATAAATAATAGTTATTTTACAATAATTTTCTTTTTTATTGTTCTTCTGGACTGTTTTAACCCCACAAAATGTTCTATCAAAATTACCAATTTTCCTTCAGAGCCAATAATTTATCATTAAGTAAGGTTATTATCCAATAATTTACCCTGATTGTAAAGGTTATTTAATAAAATTTTAGGTGATATATGGTTCGTATCGACACGTTCCATATTACCAAGAATATCACCCATTATACGTAAAAAAATTGTGGCTCGGTTTATTTGCTCCCAAGAGAACATGCAACTCACATTGCTGAGTGCAAGCAACGAAACGCCACCCACGAGTTTAGTGTAAACGACGAATTTCATGTGTACAACCCACTAACGATACTAGTTGTTGTTAGTTGAGAAAACTAACCACAATTTTTTTATCATGGCAAAATTAGCTAAATGATCAGATGTTTGCATCGGGTTTGCCGAGTTACGTGCCGACTGCTGATCAAACACCGCCGGCACCGGATGTTGAACTAGGATCAACTTCTGCAACTATGTTAGGCCGGTATTATTGGTAAACAACAAACACTTTCACGTAGACCTCGGGCCGTCCACGAACGTACGAGTAATATTCAGTAGCGGGAAATCGACATAGCGGGACTAATTCATATGTACATCATGAGCAGCCCATCGTCGAATTTGAAACTTTCCACTTAAAACGTATTAAATTCAATTCTCGGGCAATTCTGCCCGATTATGCGTTTTTTAGGGTTCCGTATCTCAAAAGAAAAAAACGGAACCCTTATAGGATCACTTCATTGTCCGTCAGTCTGTCAAGACCGCGACACGTGTCTCGGGACGCGTGGAGGTATCGAGTTGTAATTAAAGCCAAACTTCTAAGTTAACGTAAAAATAAGATACGGCCGTTTATGCCACAGAAACGTATGCTTCCACACTCTCAAGAGAATCAAAATGTACGGGGGACTTTCCGTTGACGAAGAACTATGAAGGCAAGTAATATCGTCTTATACTACAAGTTCATGCAAAAGTCCGAAAACTGAACGTTTGTAGTCTGGTTATTGAAATTATTATTATATCCTTTTTTTATGTTTGTGCTGATTTAAGAGAGCATTAGAAACCTTACATTACGCTAGTCAGAACCAAGGATGCAAGGTGAGATTTAGATATATAGGAAATGTAGATGATAATGTAGAAGAAGTCAGAAAATTGTGGGTGATTCGACTGATTTTAAGAATGGTGGCTCTTTGCAGCATGTAAAGTGTGTGAGTGGACATCTGTAGAGTGTTGAGAGTTTGTGTGAGAGATTTAGGTGTAATACCAGTATTATCATTTAATTTTAATTAAATCATAAAGAAAATACTTTTTACCTAATACGTATTTGAACGGACACCTCGGTGGGTGAGTCCCAAAGTGCGAATGAGAAAAAAACCGGCCAAGAGCGAGTCTCCTGACCGGTTTTCGCAGTGTCGTCACATTTACAATTGAGTGCCTGAATAAAATTATATTATTTAAACTGCCTTTTTGAGAATGTTCTCCTACCCTTATCCCAATTTATTTTGGGTTGGCGCAGCATGTCTTCTTCGAAAGTGCTCTATTATTTAGTAGATATAATATTTAAACTTTCAGTTAAGTAATTACTGACTTAAAATGATGAAAATTTATTTTTAAAAAGCTAACGACTTGTACCATGGATTCGCTGGGCGGTAGACTGCGTAGCAGTAGCGTAGGCTGGCGTAGCTGCTGCGCAGGTTTGCACTCATGCGGCGTAGACGTTTCGTAGCAGTTGCGTAGGCCAGCGTAGAAACGGCGTAGGCCTTCCTAGAGGCCGCGTATGTGTCGCACATCATACAATAAACGAAAAAAAGGGGTTGGAATATTGTTGTATGAAGCCCAGTGTGCCTTACTTCCGCTATTTTATTACCAAAATAACATTATTATTATTATAAGCCTATATTGTCCCACTGCAGGGCAAAGGCCTCCCTTCCCTCCTTCCACTTTTCGCGGTCTAGTTCTATTGTAGACCAATGCTTAGAGAACGAGGCCAACTCATCCCGCCATCTCCTTCTGGGCCTGCCGCGTTGTCGTTTCTCGCTAGAGATTCCAGATGGCAATCTGGCATCCAGTATGTGGTTATTTTTGCCCATTGCACCTCCGACATGCGGCAGATGTGATCAGTTCAGTTTCACTTTAACCTAGCAGCAGTAAAGATAGCATCCGCTATTTGGGTTTTGGAGCGTAGTATGAAGTTTTTGATGAAGTCCATAAGTTTGACACCCAGCAAACTTTGCTCCATAGCTTGTTTGCAGACTCCAAGTATGGACTTCTGACGTTTTGTAAGCGACCATATTTGCGCTCCATAGGTGAGGGTGAGGAGAATGCACATGTCCATAAGCATTCGTTTCAGTGAAAGAAGGAGAGATCCCTTCATTCAATGTTTCATCGACCAGTAGCTCATTTCTTTCGGTGCGTCGAGAAACTTCTTTATCTTGTCTTGCCTGGAAAAAGACTATCTGGCCGAGGTATATGTATTCATGGACATGTTCCATCACCACACCCTAAACGCTCGGTCCCGTTCGACATCAGTTTTGTCTTGGTAATGTTCATTGAAAGGCCGACTTGGAGACTGGCGTCGCTCAGTTCATCGAGCATTGGGCTAAGCTAAGCTGCTGAGGAAGAAAAAAGGACAATGTCGTCGGCGAAACGCAGATTAGTTAACCTTTTTCCGCCGACGACAATACCGTTATCTTGCCAATGTTGGTTTACTTGTTGGTAAGTCTCTTCTAACGCAGCTGTAGCTGAGTTTGGGAGATAGCGGGTCGCCTTGCTTGACTCCTCTCTGAATGGGAAAAGCTGGACCGGTGGTTGCCAGGTCAGAAAATATTGCGCTAACCAAAATAACAGCCATGCATAAAACGTGTGCGTTTCGACCGCGTGGTCATAGCGTTTCACATCATAATTGTGTAGTGGTTCATAGAACGCACCTACTCTCCAAACAACTGTGTGTGTGGTGCCAATAGTCTTGGAGTAGACATTCTGTAAATATGGATGGACGGAGAGATAGCCCTAATCCATAAATGGGTAACTTTGTGTGACGCCTAACTGTAACTACGATACTGTAAACAATGAAGTCTTTAGTCTTAGACATAAGTTATGGGTTTGAATTATTCATCAAATACAGGAAAACAGGTTACAGGTTATTATCTTACTGGAATTACGAATGTTGTGCAAAGTTATTTGTTATGGTACAATGGTGAACCACAGTATTTTTAGCTATCAAGCAATGGAGGGGTAACTTAATAATTTGTCAATTTATAATTTAATTAATCGTTTTTTTTTTTTAAATTTACACTATTTACTACTATTACTATTTTTTTTTATTTTCACTTAAGACTTTTCTGTAAACACTTAGCCATGGTCTATCGAAACTTTCAAAACGTTTTGTAGGCTTTATATTATGAAAGTCTATTATCGGTAGTTGGCAGTCAGTATGGCTTACTTTTTTTTAATTAAAGCGCTTACCATAAAACCGGTATTTAACAATAGGTAGCCAGCCAGCTATTGATTAATACAGTCTTGCGGCTAATAAATTTAATTTTGCTGTAACTTTGATCTAAGTTTTGATAACGTATGTCTCGAAAACGTGAAGCTTTACAAAGTATTGATTTATTATGTATACCAGTGACCAAGAATGGTTATTATACAGACATAATATTTAACGATGCATTTATCTCGTAAACAAATATGAATTTTTACATAAGCCTGTCAGTTTGTTTAACAAACGAATGGATTAAAACGAAACACTTTAAATGTATCAGTATCGACTACGCTTGCACGCTCACCCGAAATAATTACAGCAGGTTGTGGTTTCACAGTTTCTCGTGCCCTCGGCTTCATACAATTGATATTAAAATATCAAATCGAGCATTGTAACCTCCGATGATAGGTAAAGTCGGATAATGAATAGAATAGAGTCGGGAACAGTGGTCAAGAGGCATCAGGCAGCGCTCCGGGAGCCGGTGTCGGGTGTCGGTCGAGATTGCGCCGGGCGGCGGGTGACGCGGGGTGCGGTGATTAGCACCGGTGTCAGGTCACATTGGCCGGACTGATCATGTTATATTTTCCAAGATTAGGCTCGCCCACCTAATTCACTGTTTTCCTGTTTTGATCCGTTACTTTTAGCTCACCGGTATTTGTAAAAAAAAACAATGTGCAAAGATTGCTTCTATGTCAGGTGCTATCAGGGCGAGTATATTTCTCCATCCATTCATTCATTTCTCCAATTGGAGAGAAATAGTCGTAAGGGACGACTATTTCTCTCCAATTTTCACTCCAGTTCTTAAATCTTAGTGCACAGACAGCATTAGTACATAATAATGCTAAATTAATTATAATAAAGAGGGGTTGGGACATCCTAACCCCTCAAGTTTTAAAACGTTACACTGCTAAAACATTGAATTCGTTTCGAATAAATAGGATGTCACTTGTCTAGGGACTCGTTTGTGTCAGTAGGCAAAATATGTGTATCATGATAACTATAAATTATCAAAATAAATTGTAAAATATAATATATTAATCTTTGTAGTAAAATAAGATCAAAGTTAATGTTAAATAATAGCAATAATAAATGTTATGAAAGATTTTTTTCCTAAATATTACTAAAACAAAATAGAAATATACTTAAAAATTTTAAAAAATTTAATTCATGACAAAAAGCAAATGTCACGCTTAGCATTCCTTCCTCATGCACGTCTAGCGGTCTTGAAACCTCCCGACTATTTATACACTGTGTAAATGTTATGTGTATTAATAAAAAAATTGCTAGTCGTTATACCCAAAAACAGAAGTATTAACGTTTTATTGAAAAAAACACAAGATTAAAATCAGAGTTTATAAGAAAAATACAAACTTAAACTTATTTATTCACTAAAACAATAAATTAATTATAATAAAATGATTTGCAAAATACAAAAGCCAACTAAGTCCAATACGGATTTGAACGCACATGTCTTTTTACCAAGAATCGCATGGATGCCATTCAATTAAATAAATGCTGTTATAGTACATTATGATATAAGTGCGGTAAGTTGAAAATTACAGCCGAGGCGATATTACTAGCCCGAGCCGTAGGCGAGGGCTACAAGAAAGCAGAGGCTGTAATTATCAAAGCGCACGTATGTCATACGACGTTTTATAACACATTTGCGAGGAAATAAAATAAAAATTCGGATGACATTTTCAAACAAAAGCAATACAGCGTAAAGAGAAAGCGCGCGGAATAATTTTTACGCTTTTTTTTAAGGCAATGGCACAAAAACAGCCAGTATTACTAATAAAGTAAATTAATATTTTTGTGTTTTGTTACAGATAAATGGTTGTAATTTATGTTCAAAATTGATTAAATTAAAGAATTAAATGTTTATTTATTATGTTTTATCTCCCAAGTTAATTTTATTCATAAAATGTTGACCACTTTTCTGACATAATAGTACATTTTGATACAAGTGCGGAAAGTTTGTTATTGCGTACGAGGCCGAATAAACACCCGAGCCGTAAGGCGAGGGTGTTATGTGGCCGAGAAACGCAATAACAAATTCCCACGTGTATCAAACGACGTTTTTCAATACACTTTCGAAGAAATAAAATAATAAAACGATACTTATTTTTACCTTTTTAGTAACTTTCCACTGAATAAAACTTTGCAAAGCTGCCATATATTTCACCTTAGATTTAGATGGCAACAGGCTATCGCAAGCATTTTATGCCTCAATCACAATATCCGACGGAGAACCATCTAAAGAATTCTCTTCAAAACTATTAAGACTAACTTTGCTTTTTTTCACGCGCTTTATGTTCGCAGGCTAAAGGAGAAGCAAAGGTATGAAGCCGTTAAACAGCCTCACAGAAAAATTATAAAATTCAAATATACCTATTTTAATTAAGAACACAAATAAAATGTTAACTAGTTCATAAAATTAATATTTATTTAAAATAATCATGTTTATTAGTAGGTAGTATTCTTTTTATAAACACAATTTAAATATTCATAAAATATTTACGCTGTAAAGACGCAAATCAAAATGACGAGATTAAAAAAAAAACACGCCTGCTCTATAATAGCCAGTGATGTTTTTTTTTAATTTCTTATGTTTTAATCGAATTACCGCACGCGTGCTGTAATCTTATTACCGCACGCGTGTGAAATATGTTGCATGTCGAACCTAATCGTAGTGCAATAAGAGCTAGTTTTCGAGGAAGTGTATTGAAAAAACTCTTTGCTAAGATTTTAAAAAGTACCGTTCGTTTTAGACGGAGCATGTTGATAAGACGTGCGTTTTACATTACATTACAGTGTGTAATGAGATACATTACGATACTGAACTTGGTGCAATAAGAGACCCTTTACGAGCAAATGTGTTATAAAACTTTTTTCATAACATTAGACTCGAATATCCTAGAGCAGAATTGTGTTTACGCTGTACAAAGTAGCATTGAAAGTAAAATTGTGGTGTCGCTGTCGTATGCATAATGGGGCGCGCGAGTGGAGCAGTGAGCTGTGCGCGGGCGCAGGCACGTGCTGCCACTCGTGACCGCGGCGTGCTTGTTTAACAACTCAACACTATTTCAGGTATAAACAAAAATATTGCAAACGTTCATACAAACGCCTAACGACTAACAATGATACAGTACGTATAGTTTAGATGTAAAAGCAGTTATTGAAGTCGAGGATTGATTAGCTAAGATCAAAGTATATTTTAGGATGTTAGGTTTTGTGATGGTATAGCCATTAGTCGAGAGTCCCTAAAGTTTGAAAGCCATATTCTAAAGTTATCGATAAATAAAAATTAGTACCTAGTAACCCAAAGCGAAGCAAGCGCCATCGATACACATTGCAATTATATATTCAGTTGTGTCTGGATACACAGAAACCTGCCGGATACATATTTGGGAAGGGGCTTAAATAATGTGGCGCGAGAACGTATCATTTGGAGGTCGACGACTGACGTACAGTCGTGAGTACTAATATGTAAACAGTTAGCATTATTTAAATTCAAATTTTGCTACCACATTGATCACAATACAAATTTTCTATCTTACATTATGATTAGCTCTTATCTCAAACTTGCTAGCTATTCCTCGTGAAAATGTGTCGTACATATAAGTGCTCAAGACGTATCGTGGAGTGGATCTTTTGGTTTTACATACAAGTTTACATTTTGTGTATTTCACCGTTGTTTCGCTTAATAAACAAGAATACTGCTCTGTATTATTTTATCGGCATAATATTAATTCGTTTAGTCAACTTGAATACCGTGGATATGTATGGTAGAGACGTATACGTAAACCTCATTTAGAAACAAGGGCACAATGTTCGACAAATGATAGTAGTCAAGACGACGACGCTATGTAGGTGGAGTGGAGAGAACCCGAACACATTTAAATATACTTACGTAGACTGTACAACGCGAACAAAAACGAAAATCATTTGCTTTAAATTTTTCAATGGCATTTCTTCTGATATATTTTTAGTATTTTAAATGTATTTGTGTTAAAAGAGTGTCAGCAGATCACGCGACATACATAGGTACTTAAGCTTCTTCGCTGCATACATAGCTAAGGCTGTCATAACCCGAGCGCAATAGGCATTCATCGCGTACCCCAGCTCCCGCAACGCGAGGCGACACGAAAGAAATCACGATATGTGACTTCAGGGACAGAATAACCCCAAATTGTAAAAGTTGAATAGGTCTGGTTTTCATATTACTACAACATTCACTTTGTGATCAATATATAGCAAAGCTGAGGACTACTTCTAAGCGGTAAAGTGCAAGTAACCGTGTATCGGACGGCCGAAATATGTAGAGCGAAGTGTAATGTGTTTTTTTTTCAGAAATTACATCTACGTATAAAACACAAAACAAAACGTATATCTGGGTTGGCCCGCCGCCATGTTATTGATGCAGTGATCAGATGTAATGTCGCCTGCGTGTGCGCCACGAGGAGAGGGACACGTGAAGGGTCCACGATCACGGCACTAAGCTCTCATATGAAATAAGAAATATATGTTTTATTTATTGTAAGATAGCCTGAATTAATTAAATGTTCCATTTTTGACCGTGTAGTTAATACAATTTTGTATGTATCATTTTTAAGTTCCAAACACCTCTTTTGTATTTTATCTTTTCCTATTGGATTGACAACAATATGAAAAGAAGATGCATTTTACAACCAACTACAAAACATACTAAGTATGCAGTCTTACATCATTCTAAACCGGCCACATAGAAAGTTTTCGATGGTTGTTAAATAAAACAGCCGTTTCCTACAAAATTGCAATACTTTTACGGTTAAAATGTATGGAACAGCTGATTTTTCAGGACATTCAGAATTATACTGAATACGTCTGTTTTACCGTCGGTGTCCCTTCCACCTTGTATAAAAAAAACTATTTCTACTTTTTTTTTGGAAGTCGGTTATATTTTTTTTAAAAGCATTTATTTTAACCTTTTCATTTGTGGTAACTGGATATGAGCACATCGTCCATACATACCACAACGGAAAAAATGCATAATAAAGAGGATAACTCAAAAAGTACCTAAGCAAAGATAATAAAATTCAAATGGGTCCACATAAACTCTCTGAGCTACCAACTTAATTAAGAAGAAAGAAGAAGAGAAATTATACATACAAGGTGTACATACGTGAAAATTGTACATAAGTAAATAAATAAATGTTTATAAAATATAAACTATGTTAAACTTTATGGGATCAAAAAGCAACTATTCCGCATTAAACTAAAGAAGAATCACGTAAATCGGATCATAAATCTCAGCGTGCTCGGTATACATGCAGAAAAAAAATACCAATCGAATAAGAACCTCTTCCTTTTTGAAGTCGGTTAAAAACTGATAAAATAATGAACCATCTTAAGATAACATAAATTTTTGAGGGTTGTCGCTCAGTACACGCGTCGGATAATTATCAGTTTGTTGCCGCGTTATATCACTTCCACCTTTGATTGGAGTTGATTAATGACCACTTACGTCTGCCGATAACGAACCTGTTGTTAGCTAGTGATCGACTGATCAGGCGCATACTGCATGCTGCTTGTGCCACTCATGTGGCTGGGTTCTTTTATCTTGTGTCCAACTGCTGGTCAAAGGCTCTTCTTTAAAACCTGCATGGATCAGGCGTCCAGTAATATGATGATGTAGAAAGTGATTGATTTGTTTTTGCGGAGTATGGGGTCTTCGGTTCCCTCTTTCCTATTGGATTTATCCGCTGTATATATATATATATAATGTCATATGCAAGGTATTGTTTTGCATCCTCGTCAAATTCGAAGAGTTAATTATGCTAATGATTCTCATCCTAAAATGGGTAGATAATTTTTATTTTTATTGTTATTTACGGAAGTCGGTAAGTGTGAACCACCCGTGTTTTAACCGCTGCCCGTCTGAATCTCGCCCTATAACCGCGATTCCACACATACAAACAACCTCGAACGTTTATTCGATAATTTCTTATTCCCTAAACCACGTTAAGGGGGTTATTCTGAAATAATGACAAACTTAAACAACCAAAAAAGTCTGCGTTTTTTAATAATTTACTACGTTCTGTAATTTTAATTGATTATTTATGTCTTTTGTGACAACCTCCTGAATTTTGACGAGGATGCAAAACAACACCTTGTATATAAGCACATATACGTAGTCCTCCTGGCCGTTTTTGGTCACGGCGGCCACTCTTGGTGGAGATTAGCATCGGCGCGGGAGATATACAGTGCACAAGTGTGTGCGCAGACACAGGTGCACTCCCTGTTCCCTCACTCTCACAGCGGACTATGAGAGTGAGGGAACATCGGGTCCCATCGGAATGGGACGGCAATCCGACACGACCGGAGAGAGATCAGGCGCAGGACCAACGGCTTCACGTGGTTTCCGAGGCACGGGGGTACCATACCACCAATTTCCAAACCCCGGGATACTACTGAGAAATTCCTAATGTAAAAACCCAATAGGTCTTTTTGCCCGAGCTGGTAATCGAACCCAAGAGCCCACGCTTAGCAGTCGATCCCGCGAGCACGAGACCAACGGGCCAGTCATGTGTTGGCAATAAAAACCGGCTAAGTGTGAGTCGGACTCACGCACAAAGAGTTCCGTACCATTATTTATAAAAACGAGCAAACAAATTTATTTTATTCTGTTTTTAGTATTTGTTGTTATAGCATCAACAGTAATACATAATCTGTAGATATTTCAACTGGCTAACTTACACGGTTCATGAGATACAGCCTGGTGACAGACGGACAGCGAAGTCTCAGTAATAGGGTCCCGTTTGACGCTTTGGGTACGGAACCGTAAGAAACGCGTTATGTCGTTTTGTCGCTGATCCGCTTCCAGCAGTAAGTATAACGGGATTGAGTGGATCCATGTTCTGCTGCACGAGCATATCTAAAGTCAAGCAATTGGCGAAATATGAGACTATACATACACCGTGTAAATCAGCTCATCACGAAGCCGTCAACCAAGCATTCTGTAATGAAACTAACCAACTTTACGCAAAAATTATTGCTGGGAAACGACTTTATTTTGGGGGGTGTAAAATCATGTTTTGTGGTAGAACTCAATGTAACGCACTCAAAACATTGTGCTGATGGACAGATTGAGAAGTACGAGGGTCGTGGAAAGTAAAAATCTTACATTAAAAACTTGTATTTAAAAAAATACTTGTCACAAAGTTGGAACTTTGACCCCTAATATCTCCGTAACTAGAAGGCTCCCAGGTATGGTGTAGAACAAAAAAATGATCGCAATGACAGGCAGAACCAGTGCCTTTCGGCTTCGTTAAGAGGTGTTTTACAACCTTTATGTGCACCTTCACTTTTGCGATGATATGCCCTGATTGCTTAATCATTGGATTGTCATCAAATCGGTGCTCGGTAGCTCTACTCTTAATAAACTTTAATTAATATCTTAACTAATATTATAAAGAGATGATTTTTTGTTTGTTACGATTTAGCTCAAAAACTTCGCGGACGATGTCGCGTGCGAAGTGCTAGTTAGTAATATTTTTGAGCGGCCTCCCCCGCGTTGCACGCTCGGTTGAGCCGGTCGCCAATTAGCGCGAACACACACACTGTGGCAGCGGAGGGCGAAGCATCGCGAAGGGAAGCCGCTGTCACTTGTTACCTGTACAGACTAATAATGGACAGTAGTAATTGCTGTGATTAGGGAGAGGGAAGCCGACTCCACGCCGCACTTTATAGGACTTACTGTGCTTTTACATATACTTATATTTTTATCGGCAGATCTTTTAACGATGGACTGAAACTTGTCGGGTTGTCTAAAATTTATTATAATGATCTCTCTTCTTCACTCTTTATGTGGATCACCGGTAGCAGATTGTCCAATGCTTGACAGCCCTATCTATATAATCCAATACTAATAATAATAAAGCTGAAGAGTTTGTTTGTTTGTTTACTTAAACGCGCTAATCTCGGGAACTACTGGTTTAATTTTAGATAGCCCATTTATCAAGGAAGTCTATAGGCAACATCAAGCTACGACCAATAGGAGCGGAGCAGCAATGAAAAATGTTGCGAAAACGGGTAAAATGTGACGCAGACGAAGTTGCGCGAGACAGCTAGTCTTCAAATATGAGGCTTTTTTATTACGTTTTAGTGAACAAAATATTTATAAACCTAGTTTATATTTCTAGATATGCCAAACCAATTCACACTTACATAAGCCTACATAATATATTAAATATAAAAACGCGCACTTAGTTAATACTCGTAAAGTTTCTATCACATGTACAATTTGTGCATGTACATATTTCCGAGCATTGTTGTAAGCGTCAATGTGTACAACCTAGCCTAATTGCAGAAAATTAAAAATCGATAACATATACCTACACTAGTAAACTCGCGATATTGTGTGTGTATTAAATGTATTCAAAGTAAGTTTAATTAAACGCATCCCCTGGCGACCCTTCACTTCTGAGAGTGACGTGAAAATAATCTGTGCATCCTGGAGCACGCCTATAACTTGTTGCTGAAGTGAACATGCATCACAATAGTCCCCGCGATCTACTCACCGTCGTTAAGAATGTCATCACGCGATCCGAGTAATCCTCCGGACTACGTAGCTCCGAACATACAAGCTGGTGCAATTTGTTCACTTGCATAATATTACGTTATGTTTACTAGCTGCAGGCGGCACGTGTAAGCGAGTTGTTGCCGTCTTGAGATTGCGACGACTCCGAATTAGCTATCCATTACTGGTTGGGTGTACCCTAGCGGTTGTTGGCGCGTTGTGGGCGCGCGGTGGATTATCTACAATTGCGAGAGGTCGCGGCGGAACTCGCGCCGGTAGCGCTGGTGACGGCCAGGTTCAGGGGCACGCTGCGTCATCTTGATGCACTTTTAGCCGTTCGTGATTGTGCTCGAGTGCTGCATATTGCCTGCCAGTTTGTAGGAAGTGAAATCGCGCGCGCCTCTCATTCTAACGGCCAGTCAATTGAATGTCATTTTGAGAAACAATTGAGTTGATCAATGTGTTTTGTGCGTTAAGTTTGTGATCGTGGAGGCAGCATGTTGATACATGTTCGACTGGAACGCTCACGTATGCATATTACCCAAATTACACTTGAAACCGCCATAAGACTTAGTACTAATTAGTCGAAAGGAATCGGAATTCGAAATATTATGAAAATTTCTTTAAACATGCTATTCCGAAGCAAATAGTGAAAATTCACGATCAAACTGTGCGGTAGGAATCCCGGCTTACAGTAGGAAGCGCGTAGCATAGCTGGACGCATGTACTAATCGAATCAGAGCAAACCTGTCAGTAAGGCATACCGCGCGAGCCTGCCTCGCACCTTGTCCACTGCACTACAGCTACGATAGCCGATTGTTCAATTTGTTTCCCGTCGACTACATCCATAGACGCAAACCGATCGCTCCCGATCAGTTAGGAGCTCAGTACGGACCGCGCGGCCGTACCGAACAATATCGTTATTAGTTGCTAGGAAATATTCTCTGAATTAGTTGTCGGTACCACAGATAGATGATTAGCGACAAAAATAATAAATACCTTGTCATTCTTGTGGTTTTTAATTATAATTTGGGAACATTATTAGGGCGGTCAGGGGCGTATGAAGTGGGCGGCGCGAGTTTCTACGGAATCTTTATGACAGTTTTGTATGGTTTCAAGTGCGGTTTTTATTCTAGTGTTGTTTTGTTCGCAGTCCTTACTTTGAATGGTAATAATTTATCAACGGTAATTATTTGGTAATTATTTCCTTAATAACGTCTGGGAGGGATTTAACTTAGTAGAGGTTGGTGCCTAGGTGTTAGTAGTGGTGTGCGCCGGAGCTGTGTTCGCGTGTGGGCTAGGGGTGGCTGAGCGCCTCGTGTTCGCACTGCCGCCGGCTCTGGTGCTGAGATGTGCGAGGAGCGCGTGTAGTGCGGTGAGCCGTGAGTGTCGCAGTCGGGTGAAGCGACGCCGCGGGTCGGTCGCGTGACGCGCGAGTCGGCGCGGCATGGCGCGCGAGTTCGCGCGAGGACACGACTTCTACCTGCCGATGCACGAGCTGCAGCCGCCTGCGCACCACTACCACCACTATGAACTGCACCAGTGAGTACTCACCTTACACGCCCTAACAGCGGGCCCCCTCACGATGTTCTGCAAATTCTCTCGGAACGCTCTCACTTCTTAAAAGCAGAATAAAGTTACATTTGCACAGTGTTAGTGGAAGCAGATACATAGTTCTATTTATTATGGAACAATAAAAAAAAAAAAACAAATGATCCCAAGTTTTCAAACTTAAATTCGAGTTTTCATAAAATAGGAACAAGTTACAATGTTGTTTGTTTTTGAGCAGACATTTAAAGAAAACATTATAAAACCTGCGCTTATGCGTGGGTATCGTAATTGATATTACATCACGGTAGGTACCTAATCACCGGTATGAACGTTAACAAATTAATCATAGTGGTACAATAGTGCAAATGATTCAAATAGGAAGAATAGGATGGGTGTCGTTATGTGTATGTGAAATTGGATTATTTTCATCACCTCAGTATTTTCTGTTTTTAACCGACTTTTAAAAAAGGAGGAGGTTCTCAATTCGTATGATTTTATTTAGAAGTTTTTTACAATATCATTGTGGATTGATTCAATTTCAGTTGCATTTACCTTCTTAATCGTCAATATTCGCTTTTGTTAACGTTTAAAATACAGTTTTTTTTTTAAGGTATGATATTTTAGGTTACTTATTTTGCTCTTATCGCATCATTTTATATCTGAGATACCGCGAGCATGAACTAGCAGTATCTACCCGGGCTCCTAGACTTCTTTCAGAGGCATAAAATCTCAAAACAAAACGTTGGATAAGATTTGAGCGGCCATTTCTTAGGGATATTATCGTAGTGGCAACGGCGCCATATGTTACTAGTTGTAGAGCGCGGGTTCGAACTCAGTTCAGCGGTTTGCTTTGTGACATTTATTTCAAGACAACCTCAAAGCGGTGAAAGAAAACATCGTGATAAAACCGGCCTTTTCCTAGAACAGTATGAAAACAAAGATGAAACATCTAACAACCCGTCCTGCCGGAACATTTATTTCATGACACCTTTTTCTCTCCATCGGAGGTTATCTGGTAGAAAACCCCTCTTCTGAACACAAACGTGCTCAAAAACAATAATCAGAACAAAAATGGAACAACTTACAATCCTTAGCAAGTGCCAACTCACATCTAGTAAAAACTTCACCTCTCATGAATTCAAAGCGGCTCATCCACTGAAAGCTAGGTTAACTTAGTTGTCATTTTTGGAATCCGGAGTTCAACAAAAAATTGCTAATCTAATCTTAGTTATACTTCTGGTAAACTTTTTTTTTAAATATAATATTGAGCTTACCTAGACAATCTTTTTTTCTGCTCAGCAATGGCTGGGCCTTATCAGGCCTAAAATAATTATTTTTGTCCAGTTTATGCCCACTTTACCTTTTGTGTTATATAATGGTGGTTTTCCATAACCTATCTCTGGTTACAGATAGATCCCCGGTTAATAGCAACATCCTGTCTATCCATAGTTTGCGATTCACAATCAAGGATAAGTGCTATCTATCTGTTATCAACGAAGGATAGAAACGTTTAATTATCTGTTGCAGAAATTAATGTTCAAAAAACGAATATTAATTATTTATTGTTCGTTTAATTAAAGTACTTCTTACTTATAATTTTTCTGACATTTTAAGGTGAATCAACATTAAATAGTTTTTTCATTCTGGTTTACCAAACTCAATCAAGAAGTAAAAAGTTTTGACAGTATTGACATATCGATCGATACAGCGACGCCACCCACGCTTTGCTTAGCCACATTGATTGTTTGTGTTTATGTTTATTTTCTAAAATATCGATACGATAATATATTTATGATGTAATTTTTTTTATACGTTATTTTTTACATTGAATAATGCGTTCAAGATTTGAAAGATTTCCAATTTTTTCATAATTCACGCGTGGTTTATATTCCTTCTGTACTTTCATCACAATCAATTATAATTTGAAATAATTCCTTATCGCTATCATCACTGATAAAATATTCCATTATTACATATTTAGTAAAAGCTACTAATTTCAAAAGGCCGCGTAGCAAGCCAATGTTGACGGATAAACAAAAACCGTTACCAGGTAAGACGTATTAGTATGTGAGTTAGTGATCTCTAGTAGACTATCCGTTCTCCCATCGATAGAGAGACAACTTCGATAGGAAATGTTATCTGCCGGTTAGTTATTGAAAAGTAAGTAAGTGTAAAAGGATAGACTTGTCTATCTGTACTAACTAGAAATAAGGATAGATAGATTATTGAAAGCGGCTGTAAATCCTCGTCTCATCACTACCCATGCTACGATGTTGACACGGCTTTTCAAGGGAACAATATTGAAACCGAGCTTAACGTACGGGAGAAAGAAAATAGGTATAAAAACTAATTTTATGATATTTGCCCTGTTTATAAGTTTGAGTTATTGTTACGTCTCTTGCTTTACCAGAACATTCTAGGATTACGTCCGAGTCTAGAATGATCCAGTATTTCTAGAAGATTCGAAAATAATCCTAAAATTTTCCACGATGGAAGTGTCTAGAATGTTCGACAAAGTTCTGGAACTTTCTAGAAGGATTGGTTCCACTATAGCATATCTGGAAGGTTCGGGAAGGTGTAGAACTTTCTCGAAGGCTGCATTTCCCCTAAGGAACAACCTAGACGTACACGAAGTTAAGGAACTTTCTCGAAGATGGCTCGGCCATATAAATAGACGACGGGTTAGCAGAAGGAGTCAGTCTGATTTTGGCTACGGAACAAAGCGATCGAAGTGAACTACTAGCGCGATATCTAAGTGTCTAAGTTTTTGTGAAGTGTTGAATAAAGATTTTTAGTATTCAATTGGTAGCGTGTTAATTTATCCTATACCCAGCTCGTAACAGTATCATACCTCCAATCTATCACGGTGAACTTAGTGACACGCTGACATGGAGCAGAAAACCCAAACTAGGGACAAGCTCTTCCAAACCATTTCGTATGTACCACATTACTGGTTACTTTATAATGCTAGTTGAATAAAATTATTGTACCGTTTATTTTGCATAACAGTCACAACCGAACGTTTTTAAAAACTTAATAAATTCAGACTCGATAGGGATGCGTTCACAAGGTGAAAGGTGTAGGTCGCTACATAATGCAAGTTTTGATCCGGTGACAATCCGGAGCTCAGATCCATCTGTCCTATACGACTTTTTACGTTTTCACATGTTTTAGAATACCTCTGTTCATTCCCATTTTAGATTCGTTCACCTTTCAAACGTACGTATGTCTTTTGTTTTGTCCAATACGAAAATACCCTGAACCGTCAAAGGATTTTTTTTAGTAAAATAGCAGCTGTCGAAAACAACAATAGTTGGAATCACCTACAATAGAATGCCAGAGTTAGCACACCTTCAATATTGGAGATGAAAACAAATGCTGTTCACAGCTGAAAACGTGGTATTCCTTTGTGCGTCGATGTTCCTTCTTCCACCTCATTCATGAAATTAAATTGATGTAATTCTACACAACAGGTAGACTGCTCTAATATATGTATAAATGTATTTTTGTTCAAGTGACTTTAACTTACCTAGCATTATTTAACTAATTCAGTAATATAACTCGAAGGTACGAGAAAATTACATGAATTATACAATATTTCGCGCCGTCAATCGTATTTTTTAACTACCAAGAAAAATAAACCTTATGTAACTGCATTTGCATTATATTTTCGAAATTAGAAAACATCCATCCACCGGAAAAGTATTTCCTGTCTGCCCACTCCAGGAGTGGGTGATCTTAGAAGAATCGTCACTTATTTTCACACTTCCATTCATATCTTAACACAGAAAGAAAGAAAGAAAGAAAACATATTTATTTGGCACATGCCACAAGCGCACACAACAAAAAAAATTGTTAAAACTTAAAACTAAACAGAAAGAAATAAATAATATTGTGTGTCTCACGGCTGCGCCAAAAAGGCCCAGTTCAGCAAACTGCCGAACAGCTAGTGCCCGACGCTGATTTTCAACTGGACCCAAGATAATGACGTGACGGACGAAAAACAGTTTAGTAGGTATGTAGGTGCTTTGTGTTGTGAATTATGTGTATGAATAGGTATGTACTTGTATACAATAAATATCAGTGCAATAATAATAAAATAAAACTGCATATTATGTAATCACGAAACACACAGCGTCGGCTTTTTCGCGTCTAATTGGTGTTAAAAAAAAATACGTCTTTTATACATTTATTTTTAGATAACTTCTTACCTTAGAGCTATATTTGGACAAGGACATTCTTCGACTTTTCGCGCGTACTTTTTTCACCATTCGATTGAGCGTTATTTTATTAAACAAATTACTTTAGACTATTAATTTGAGAGTGTGTTCGTTTCAACTAAGAACATGAAAATGGTAGATTAAATACTCTCTTTATACTTGATAAGCTACACCATATAAATCTTGGGTATAAAAGTAGAAAACACGGTGTTTTTCGTGATTTATCAAGATCCGGCAAAATGATAAATACATAAGCAAAATTATCCACTGTTATCTTAGCGGAATCCCCCGGCTTAGTAAAACTATCCAAGGACTTGACAATCTATGACGTATGGTATAGGTACCTGAAGACTTGGATTCAAACGACACCCGTTAGCTGACGGGCGAGCGTTTCGGCGGTCAGTCTGCTATCTGCCTGGAGACAGATATGATGGTTAGTAATTACGTATAGCGCCGCATCACACATCCTCGCCGTCAGCAGTTGACTTAGCTGCCTAACTTATCGCTTACAATGCGTATGTTGGATTTTTATTACAAACTAGCTTCTACCCACGGCTTCGCCCGTGTCGAGTTCGGTAATTGCGCACGTGTGGGTTACCCCCGCAAAATAATTTCGAAAATAGGTAGTAATTTAAATGTTATAGATGATAGTTATTGTTCGCGGCTTCGCTCGCGCGTAAGTGTAAATAAAGGATGAATAGTTGTGTAAAAATTGGTGATTTTCAAAGTGAGCCTTCGAGTTCTTTATTAAAGTGAAACTTTTATTACATCGTCTCAAACTTTTTTTTAGATTGTTATGTTCTAAAAGGGTTGAACTAGAATTTATTTTTCTTTCAACTATGTAGTAATGTTATCATTAATGACTAGTTCACTACCAAACCGATCACAACGGATGTACTTTTTGCAAAAATTGTTAAATGAAATCTTATTATTGCACAGTTTTTCATTACTGCACTGTTTTTTTTATTTTTTATTTAGATAATGAAGAACATCGGTCACGGCCCATACATGCTGTGACCTGGATATAAAATATCGCGAACATGACTAGTGTATGGATTAATCTATTCCCCTAGGCATAATCGTCAATCCTAAATTGAAAATATTTTATTTAAAAGCCGAGGATCATGGAACGTTACTCTTATGTATTTCGTCACTTTTGAGGTTATGTTGTAGTAAGTATATAAGTTTGCAGCCATGATGACAACCTCAGCTAAAACCCGAAACATTTTGACAGCTCTCATGTCATAATACGTTCCGTTCTACGTATTAGTACAAATGACAACATATCATTTGCAACTAATTTCGGAATAATCTCTTAATCTTAATCCATATTTCCATCTAAAAATGATGTTACCGATAATACACTACAAACATACACTAAACAAAAATAAATAAAAAAAAACTACGTTAAAATGTAGTACTTATAAAGGTAAACGCATAATGGTGGTAAGGAAACGAGGTTTTTATTACAAAGCTAAATTATTTAACCGGCTCCAATAAAATATGCTGGACCCCGTAATTTAATATATACCTTAGTCACTATTTTTTGACGTATCAATCATTAATGGTCGTTTCATGGTCTTAAATGATATGACCGATGTTCTTTACTACAGAGGTTTCATGTCTCCCATTAAGTATAATATAAAATGTATGCATAAGATCAAAAAGGTACTGGCTGAAAATAAAAATCGGCTGGATATAACCGGCTTTGTTGAAAAAAAAAACAAATGGCGCGCATTTTATACCATTGCATATTATACTTTCTGGAGTTGAATTCATTTCGCTATCTCTGTATATTTCCATTATTTTTTAATTTTTTTTGCTAAATAAGTAGTATCTAAGTTTAAGGGCCTTTTCATTGTCTTGCGTGTTTGCGCCCGCGTGCAGGCCAGGCACGCATGCGTGCTGCCCGCAACCTATCGTATCATACATGTTTTTATTGTCATGCGCGCCACACGCGCGCCGGCGGGCGTTTGGAAAATAATCTACTCTGCGGGCGGCCCGCAACTAGCATGGCCGCCTGGCCTGCACGCGGGCGCAAACACGCATGACAATTAATGAAAAGGCCCTTAAAGTATAAAAACCGCTGCAAATAAAGTTGTTAATAACCTTTTGCCGCAAATGTTGCGGGATAAATATTTTCATTAACTTGAGTTTTTATTTTGATTAGGCATATTTTGTCACGGTAGTTGAAAGAACAGTAGATTAAGCACTTTGCACTTGTGTTAATTTAGCACTAATAACTAGTTAACGTAACACTCGTGCATTGATAACACACTTTACGCTCGATGCAACAATCTACTATTATTCCGAGCTAAGGTTCCGTAGCTCAAATGCCCCGGTCATGCATCTACGCCTTTCGATATAGTTAATGGTGTAAATAAGCTAGCTTACAATTTTACTTAACTAAAAAAAACTTTTGACCTCATTTTCGTTACCAGTGACCCCGAAATCCACGAAAATGACACCTATAAACGAGAAACTAAAAAGTTTCCTCATCGCCATTTTGGATTTTCATTTTTGTCGCGCAAGTGTCCATGCGCGCAAACGTCTTTTCGCGCAAATGGGCGGGAACCCATTCCAACCGTCAAGTGTCCTTCGCGGAAATGCCCCAGATCCCCTAGAAGTATGTATCTATGTATATGAAGTTTTTTTAGCGTATTTGTCCATACAAACGTGCTAAAACTATAAAGCAAAAATAAAGAGTTGCCATCCCTTTTGTCGTCTGAGGGGTGCAATTTCTAAAAACGTTGAAATATGTGTATATTGTTCACTCAAGAAACACAAATAGTAAATTTCTAGCTGATCAGATTTTTGTAATACTAATGTTTCCATACCTTTTCTCCCGATTCAACCCCAAAGGTTGAATTTTCAAAAACTACGAAATACGCTTTCTTCCTTGCTCAGAAACTTCCGCATATAAACATTCAACCCCTTTACATCCCACTTAGGGGGTAGATTCTCAAAAATGCTAAAATACATATTTATTTATTTCTAACCAGAAACTTGTATAAATGTAATTTCAGGCTTCATACTTTAAAAATGACCGATTTCCATACAATCGTGTATCCCTTATTTTACCATTTTAGGGGCGAAATTTCGAAAAACTCTTTCTTAGTGGATCCTTTCTCTACACAAAGAACACATTCTCCAAATTTCAGGTCTTTAGGACCAGCTGTTTATGCTTTGCGTTGATATAACAGTCAGTCAGTCAGGACTTTGAACTTTATACAGGGTGTAACGGAAAGGGTATATACATCTTTAAGGGTGTGCTACAGACCATCAAACTTAACATGTTTCTCACTATAAAACATGTTTTTCAGCAAAAAAAATATCTGCTGCCCCATAGAAAATACCTATTCGACCCAAATGTATAGGCAGCTGATATTTGTAAATGTATAGGCAGCTGGTCCTGCTCCACAACCATAGGGGCAATCGGAATCATCAGAATTAGAAAGTGAAGTTATTGTGAAAGCTGCAGAAGATTGTAAAAATATATTTGCATTGTATAGATTCAATCTCTTAGTATTATATAATTTCATAGCACATGTGTGAGTACCATGTACTGTAAAGCCACTATTTAATGAGTAACTAAATCTTTCATTGACGCGAAATTACCCTGGTGGTTGAGTGAATGTCATGCTCACTTAAATGTCACGCTGATGGTGGCGGGTGTGTCGGGTCGTTTAGTTCCCTTCAAAATGGTTGAGTTGAATGATGGCTGATACATGCGTCATGTTCGTGAACGGGCGCTGTCAGTTGTGACTGGTCATCTCTTAGCTGCCACGGTTTATTTTAATTACTTTATTTTTTTATTACTGATTTAATCTTTTACTCTGGACGCTCTTAACTTGCCCGTATTTCTACATTGTTCTCACATATTTGTAATTCTTGACATGAATGATGTAACCAAGATTTTGTAACATATTTTGATTTAAAAGAGTGTCCATGGAGTTTCTTGCCCGTTCTTCTCCATAGAGATCTACGCTACGGAATGGGCAACTACAGTACTTTCACAAGTTATTATGCCTTGTGACTGGGACTGTAGCTTCGCGTTTTATTTTGTTTTTGTTGACTTTCAAAAGTGCCTGTAATGGTCTAATTGAAATAAATGCTTTGACTTTGACTTTGACTTTGATTTTGTTGTGCTGCAATTTTTTTTTTTTTTGATAAACATGTTCAGTTTGATGGTCTGTAGCACACCATTAAGGATGTAAATACCCTTTCCGTTACACCCTGTATATATGGATTTCAACTCTTATAGTCTATTCCACTATACCACATTTGCCCAGTGTTAGATTTAAGAGAATCTGTAAATACGACGAGGACGACTAGAAAAAAAATGGTATTAAAATTCCGTTTCAGTCAATATTTTATTTTATTTGTGTCTCGTTGATTGTGTAATTCGCGGCAAAGTGACGTCATAATTTTAAATCAGTTTATTAATAAAATGGAATAATACCTAATTACGTCAAAAAAAACAATCCATGTCGTACTCGTAGGTAATGTGTAACTTTATACTCGTACATTAATAGTCACACACAATCAGGCCCAGTATTCATACAAAAGCTAACTTGCAAAATGTTTTTGACATCTGACGTTTACTTTGCTCGGGATCACCGTACGCTGGATTTAAAATTCAGTTTAATGCTTCCATACTCAACTCATACGTGTAGTTTAATTGAATCGATGCAACATACAAAACAACGAACTAAGGCAGGGTGAGTAGACAGAGTTATTAATGAATACAGTAATTAACTAACAAACTTTTCAGACCATTCAATACTTACTCGGTGCGTATCTTATAAAGTATTTATGTAATGAGACCGTGATTACCGTCTCGTTTAGTTGAATCGTCTCGTATGGCGCGGTGACGCACAGTCGGCACTGGACGGGCTCTAGGTAGCTAGGTACCCACCACCTACCGAATAAGTAGCTACTGTACTAGGTAGGTGCTCGACGGCTCACACTGCTCGTCACTCACTAATGGGATATAAACTGCTTATTCTTACTAATATATTGGATTTACGATTTCTGGAAGTTATGCTATTATGTATCTAATTATTTCGTAGTAAAAATTTAACTCGTAGAATCTTGAATCAAGCAGGACGACAAAACAGCTTTCCCGGGAACTTTGCAACATGAAACCATTCGATCTAAAATAATAAGAGAAAAATAATTTAGTAAAGAAAGGTTGTATCGTGTCTTGTATCATTGTAAGTGACAGAGAAACCTTGCTTAGCAAGCGCTTCTACACACTACAATGAGGCAAAAAATTATATAGCCTATGTCGACGTACAGAAGGAAATTATAGGTAAAATAAAAAAATATTGAAAAGACATGCCTACGTACATAAATAAATCAGTCGGCGACCCCTCCCCCCTCCCTCCGCCTAAAGGCTCAGGTTTTTTTCTTTAGTTATAACTTTCCGTCTTTTCGTTAATTGGGGAGAAGAGTCAAGTAAAGAAAAGTGGAAGAAATGGGGGGAGGCCAATGCCCAGGAGTTGGACTGTCAAGGCTAAGAGAAAATAATATATGTTTAAAAAGCATGCTCTAAGACCGCTTAGCACAAGCACAAAACAAAGCGGACCCCCCGACGCAAAGACGCTTGAAATAATTTATTTTTGTGTTTTTTGAATTTTTGCTGTTAGTAACCGGTTTATATGGCAAAAATAATTCCGGAGCATAAATTGATTTGAGATTAAAAATGGAGGTTGACAGGAGATTGGGGTGGCGGCACCCTCGTCGGCGGGTTGTAGGTATCTCACAACATCGGTGCGTATGCACGCTGCATTTATATACACTTTGTTGGAACCGCGCAAGGACCAACATTGCTTTAGGCTAAATGTTGGTAAATTCATACTAATATTATAAATGCAAATGTCACTCTGTTTGTTTGTTTGTTTGTTTGTATGTTTGTTTGTTTGTTACCTTACTAAACGGCTGATAGGATTTTAATTTAATTTGGCAAGAATATAGATTTCAACCTCCCCCCCTTCCCCGAAGGATAGGGCCTATGTCCTTCCCCGTGATGATATATAGCTTATGTCATAGGCTATATATCATCACGCTAGGACCAATAGGAGCGGAGCAGCAATGTAAAATGTTGCGAAAACGGGGAAAATGTGCGCAGACGAAGTTGCGCGGGACAGCCAGTCTACTTATAAAACCGTTTACAGTGTAGAAACATCATAACTTCTTATTTTAGTTGAACAACGAACTATTTTCCACTAAGATCTTTCTTTAGTTGAAATTAGATGTTTTTAGAATACGGCTACTAAGGGATTGTCATCTACAAAACCTAAGTATCTTATAGTCAAGGACGTATGTGCTAATCACTACAATAAGTCAGGAGTAATTTATTATTTTATTAAATCTTTCGCTAAATTGTTAAATTAAGACGTAAAGCTATCAAATCCTCTTCGATTTAACGGCTTTTGTCATAAAACGTGTGTAGATAGATGCCTCGATAGAGTTTGTTGAATGCTTAATAAAAGATTCGCTCATCAAACAGTCAACTTTCATTTTCCTGTAGTCGGAACTATTTGCTTCGAACTCGAGAATACTTCCGCAAAAGACTCGATTTCTTTTCTTTCTTTAACTTTTGTACTTACGCCTACGCTTCGCTAAGGTACATTACATCTGTACAGTGAATTGTTCATTTTATCCAGTTTCTTTGCACAATAAATAGCCACTTTTTGAAAGAATCTGAAATTTTTGAAAATGTTTTTCATTTTTAGAAATTCCACCCGTCAAACCACAAAAGCGATGGCAATTTTTTTAATTTTTGTTTTGAAGTGTTAGCACGTTTGCACAAATACGCAAAAAAAACTCAGATTACATACTTCTAGGGGATCTGTGACATTTACGCGAAGGACATTTGCGGGACCCTATTTGGTTTACCGAGTCGCTGGCAATGAAAATGAAAATCCAGGATGGCGCTGAGGAAACTTTTCAGTTTTTCCTTCATGGGTGTCATTTTCGTGGATTTCAGGGTCACTGATAGCGAAAATGGGGTCAAAAAGAAAATCTGCGATAGCGCCGAGGAAAATTTTCTTTGGCGCCATATTGGATTATCATTTTGACCTCTTTTTCTAGGTGCAAATAATGAAGCTTAAAATGCACAATGTCTTAATTCCCTCCCCTAGGCTATGGCTGGCATTGATTTAAGTGAGAACTGTTCTCACAATGGCAGTTTTATGTTGCGTGCTCCGGAGTGAGCTCTGCGAGTAACTTAGTAATTTTAGCCCCAAAAGGAAACAGCGCAAACGTTATTTACGAAGAGGTGCTAGGATAATTCATTACATAGTTTTCACGGGAGTTAAATAGTTGTATTTAATCTGCTTATTTTTAAATTAAATAAAATTGTGAGCTAGCTCATTTACACCATTAAATATAACGAGAGGCGTGAATCGTAGCTTGGAAGACATGACGTGTAAAATAAATTCTGTTTCAACTCATTTAGATCACTAAAAATTTAAAATAAACACCACCGTAATATATTTTTTTCTGACCAGAATGAATTCTCGGGCTTCTTACTTTGAAAGAAGCCCGAGAATTCATTCAGTCACAGACTTTTACACAACTATTAACCCTAAATT
This sequence comes from Cerastis leucographa, assembly GCA_963082945.1. Classification (NCBI taxonomy): domain Eukaryota; kingdom Metazoa; phylum Arthropoda; class Insecta; order Lepidoptera; family Noctuidae; genus Cerastis; species Cerastis leucographa. The sequence goes on from OY720378.1 coordinate 30,925,576, forward strand.
TACACTTACGCGCGAGTGAAGCTGCGGCCTACAAACTATTATCTATACCTAACATTTAAATGGCTTTTGTCGACTTTATTTATCGAGGGTAACACACACGTGGACAATACCGAACTTCACGCGGGCGAATACGCGAGCAGAAGCTAGTCAAACAAAAACATAAGATAGATTACGTGGTCAAGTAGGTAACCCTAGCGCGACAGCTCGAGGGTCACACCGCGCCCGACAGCAAGTACAGCAACAGAGTTACGCGTTAGAAGACAGCGGCAACGTTTGGGTGAATATCGCGTTAGGCACTGAACGCTTATACGAGCTGTATTGCACTTTGATGCTTTGTTGCTAGAGTCACTATTTCTATTAATTGTTCCGCGAAGTGCCTCTTCTTTATATTTTTATTCTGTGTTACCGGCCTCGCACCGACCGCGTGTGCGACAACTCATTCGGGCTGAATGGAATTGATTGTAATAATCCTCATACACACTGAATTGTTATCTTTGCGTCTGTTTAGGCTTTTTTTTTTAATAATAGAATAAACATTATTGAGGGACAATGACAGACACCAGTGTGCTCTAGTTTATTCTATAGAATATTTGGTTAAAATCAGTAGTCGGTATAATTTATCTCTTGTTAATATGAATTTGTTATTGATTTTTGGCGTATAGTCTTAAGAATAAAGAAGGGTAAGAGCAGTATATTTTACATATATAGGTAAGTTTTACATAATATTTTTGGAATTTCACACCTGCCATATAATTTTCGTAGGCTGACTTAAATAACATGTTGTGTTAAATACAAATGCCAATGCAAATGCAAACTCTCACGGAGTAAAAATTCTTTGAGATACCGAATCCAGTAAAAAGGGTTCCGTTTTTTTGCAAACTCTCACGGAGTAAAAATTCTTTGAGATACCGAATCCAGTAAAAAGGGTTCCGTTTTTGCCATTTGCCAATAAAAGGTACAAAACGTACAATAGTTATTTTAAAACTATAACTATATATTTTGTCGTCGCCGAATTGTTATATACAGGCAACTGGCAAGGAACAGTGAAATGACCTTCGGAATATTAAACAATAAAGTTAGTTACGCATTCAGAAACTCAGTTTACCTACTTTATATGAATTCTAGTAACGTATTTAAAATAAAATGAATCCAATATGGATGTGTTACCAGAGATTACCGGAATCACGGAAATCAAAAACGGAAGGTAAAAAAAAATACAGTATTAACTCTATCGATCATTTAATCTGTACAAACGACAAGAACTTCCTGGTGTGCATGCTGTGGACTGTTGAGGATCTCTGACGTATCAACGGGGACGTGTATTGGTAGAAGGTAGAAGTATAAATAGGAAGTCAAAAGCAACATTTACTTCCACCACAAGAGAGAAAAATATAACTTATTTTGAGTGGGAAGAAGGCGTACCATCCAACAAAAAAAAAACGAGCCTCGTGTAACATCAAAGCAGAAAACTAATTAATAGACGCTTATTTGCGCCCCATAACAAAAACGTAATTCCATATCTTTCACGACTTATCAGGTTTTTCATGCATATTATTAATTTTATTGAATATAAGGTTGTAAGCCAGCAATGAATCGAAAAGTTTCAAGCATCGATGCACGCTTTAAAAAAACCTATTACTACACCGGTAATTCTTTCCATGTTTTTGATAGTCAGTTGAAAACAACACGCCGGAGCCCGTGCCGCCACACCAGGGTGCCTAGGGTGCTTTACACGATCACTCTTCGTTTTAATCGCAAATCAATTTAAACTGAATACCTGCAGGAAGTCGAACAAATAACTACCGAAATCTTTCTAAGCACTTTTTTACTGAAATTAATTAATACCAATGAAAAGGCCAATTAAAACTTTGAATTTTTTCTTGATTAACTGATCAAGAAAGAATTCAAACTTTTGATTGGCCTTTTCATTGGAATTAATTCATTTCAGTAAGAAGGTGCTTTGTCAGTTTGAAAAAATACAATGTGTCGGGCCAAAAGAGGGACACATTGTAAGTGAGAGCGATTGAAAATTATTTTTACTATGTGACCACCCTTGATAATGTAGCAGAAGTAGAAATTAGTAGTTAGGTCGAGGTACATTCTAACGTTTAGGATTATTAACCACCATATTCGCGTACCCTTTCTTAAAGTTATGCGATTACTTAATCAACAGCATATAATTATTATTTATTGATGGAAAATTATCATTTCACTTTTTCTATTCGCTTTTTATGAGAGGCGTCGGTCGCAGTCTTCTTAGTATTTACATTTTCATTGTGAAAACTAAGAGTTCATCCGGCGCCTCCTGGGAAAGTGGGCATTCCGAAGTGCTCGGTGCCACCATCCTACTGACTGGCTTAGCTCCCTAATGCATGTGCTGCGATAGAAGCGGAGAAAACGTAATTCGCTTCATTCGTGACGTCAATCGACACCGCTGCACCGTGCTGAACTAAACGTGAACAATACGGCTTAAACTGATACGGTCGCGTCGATAGGTATGGTCACACCGTAATGTCATGTTTTGTATGAAACATTCTAAACTGATGATAAGTGCAGTTTGATCCTGACGTTATAATAATTATGACAGTGAGCCTCAAGTACGTAGAGGCCGTACTTTGCGCATTGTATCATATGCACACTATTATTAAAACGATCTCACAATGTGCTTCCGCATGCGTCATTAGCTATTTGTTTACCATATAACTATGTATTGCGTTATATTATGTTACTAGTTCTAGTCGATATTGTCAAGTGGACGTCCTATACTCAGGTATTTTCCCAGAAGGTAGGAATTTGTAACAGTCACTACAGCTACTGAGCTGTGGAACTGCATCCTAAGTTCTATCTAGAACTTCCTAGTTCATTTCACGCATCACGTTGACTTGACACCGTCACGTCAATAGGCTAGTTGACTAGGGTTTGGGTAAAAGTGGCATGATTATCTAAGTCTGCGGCCACTAATGAAAAATATTTTATTTATTTCCAAAATGCATCGGAGGAGAGAATCGAACCAGTTAAAAAAAACATGCCACTGGTCCATACAAACTTACCCTATGCCCTTTGAAAAACTGGTACATATTATGCTTCCTTCGAAAGGATTTTAACAAAAAAAATATTATTTTTCAAAAAATTTGAACATTTACTTAATGTATTTTACGTTTAAAACCCAATTTTAAACCGTGATAAACGCTTGAAAATGTTATGGTGTCTTCAATGGCGTCCCGCCGTAACAAATAAACATCCAATATCGTCTGTCTGACATGTGTTTATTACTAAGTATTTATTGCTGCTAAAGGAGACATTTTTTGAAGCGAAAACTTCTTTAGCCGCGTTGAGCGATTTTTTAATAAAGCTATGAATTCGCGTGACCGACGCGAATGATTTAAAAAATTCTAATGGTATCACAGTAATTCCATTGTTTTGAGTTTTGACTGATCAAGGTAAAGCTACGGTTGCCAAGGTTAGTACGTGGATGGGTGATCAAGGTAAAGCAACGGTTGCCAATGCCTAACAAACAACTACAACAAGTCCTAAGGTTGTAGATGGCTGATAAAGGTGCTACTCTTGTCAAATCTGTGTTTTTGCCCGAAAACAGATTTAACCTACAACAAAGCAAAGGACAACCACTTGGAATAAAGAGGCATCGTGTTGCCCAGAACCAACTGGGTTGTGGAGTTCAGATAGGCAGTCGCTCCGTGTATAGTACTGGTATCAGCTGCATCCGGTTAAACTGGAAGCCGACCCCAACATCAATCGAAAAGGTTAGGCAGAAATGACTAAGTAACAAAATTGAAATTGGCAAAAGGTATGAAAGGGTGTGTGTTAATTTGGCTAAATAATGTGTTAAATTTAAATTTAATTTTTTAATTTAATTTGACGACACGACCTTCCGCCTCGCTGCTTCTTTACGTCTTGGTGCCGCCTGCTGCTCTCCTCACCGCTGTTACTGTGGTGAAGCTGTCAACAGCCTCGGACACCACGGCCTGTCATGCAACCGAAGTGCGGGACGTTTTGCGCGGCACGCGAACATAAATGACATCATCCGTCGAGCTCTTGTTACCGTCGGCGTTCCAGCTATCTTAGAACCCAATGGCTTGGCACGCGACGATGGCAAAAGACCGGACGGCATGTCTTTGTTTCCTTGGAAGATGGGTAGGCCTTTAGTGTGGGACGCAACTTGCGTCGATACTCTTGCGCCATCACATCTTCCAAGCTCATCGTGCTGTACAGGCGCTGCCGCTGCGGCTGCGGAGAACCTCAAGCGGCGTAAATATAGTAACCTTTGTGGTAACTATATTTTCGAGCCGTTTGGGGTTGAAACTCTGGGGCCGTGGGGTCCGAGTGCTCACAGCCTTTTCAAGGAAATTTCTAAACGCCTAGTTGACACTTCCCGTGACCCAAGGGCTGGGTTTTACTTTGGCCAGAGGCTAAGTATTGCCGTACAACGTGGCAACGCTGCCAGTCTCTTGGGCACGTTACCAGTTGACAGCGTTGAGGAGGAGTTTTTTGACGCCCTTTTATAATTTGTTGTTATTTTAGTTATCTAGTTTTAAAAATAATATTAATTTGTAAAATGTAATAAAATAAAAGATGTAGATAGAATATTCATTTATTAGGATTTAGTTTAGCTACAACCTACAACCTATTCTTGACATTGCAACCTAAACAGAAACCTTTCCTAAACAAAAAGGTGTTAAATAATGTTAGCTACTCCTTAAGCCCATACAGGGTGACGGACTGCAAAGTTTCTGCAATTACACGCCGCCATGCGACCTCAAAATGTCATGTTGAGCCTGTATAAGTAAGAAGTGCATAGGTATCTACATATTGCTCGCTTTACAATTTCTATACTTATCGACACAAAAGTATCAGGAAATAGTTTCCATTGGTCATTATCTAAGTATTATTTTTGTCAGTTACATACCATATTTTCGATAATTTACACCGTCCTTTTGAATTTCCGAAGTGAAAACTTCTTTAGCCGCGTTGAGCAATTTTTGCTTGGGAATAAACGTATGGGGTTGCGTCACCGTTGTACGACCTCGACGCGCACGAAGGGCTCCGTACCATTATATATAAAAAAATAAAAATAAACTTTTTTGTATGGGAGCCCCCTTAAATATTTATTCTGTTTTTAGTATTTGTTGTTATAATATCAACAAAAATACTTAATCTGTTGAAATTTCAACTGGCTACCTATCACGGTTCATGAGATACAGCCTGGTGACAGACGGGCGGACGAACGGACGGACAGCGAAGTCTCAGTAATAGGGTCCCGTAAACCCGGAACCCTAAAAATCAGCGTTTATAAATAACTGTGCCCGCGACTTCATCCTTAGAATTTTTCTAAAATAGTAGTATGCCTAAGTTACTGCTTATTACATCAGCTATCTTCCAGTGAAAGCCCCGTCAAAATCGGTCCAGCCCTTCTAGAGAGTAGCAGGAACAAACAGTCAGACCGACAGGCAGATAGACAAAAATTGTAAAAAATGTTTTTTTGGTATATATACCGTATATCCATTCACATGCATGTAGTATAGATTAAGACTAGACTAGACTAGGCACCGTAATTTAAATTGATTATTTATGTCTTTTGTGACAACCTCCTGAATTTTGACGAGGATGCAAAACAACACCTTGTATTTTACCTCTGACATGAATGTTTTTTTTGGAAAAAAAGTATTTTATGTGGTTTTTTCTGTAGTCTCACCCTACGCGATAATTTCGGTTAAACAATAACTAGATTGAAACCTTCGAAAGCCTGCCGAGTTATTAATATAAAGTGGTCAGGAGATCACAAGTGCTTTAAATCGGGCCATGCCGGCTGCCAATCTTAGTTAGTTTCTGAGGTCGTCGTCGTGTGCAGTGTCCAGTTATTACCTACTGTACACCAATCACTGCTGACCCACATCGCAGGATCAAATGCAACGTCTGCGTCTTTTATAACTTAAAACAGATCTATACCTATTCCACTTACGTATTTCATTGTGCCTCATCGAAAGAGTGAGCAGGTGTGCTTACTATTATCAATTTATCGAGGAAAAATGTTGTCAATCAAAAGAGTTTTGCGAATGGTATGGACATCGGACTACAATAAGCAAGTAGGTACCGACCAAAACTTGACATGCTTACGTAATTAGTGATTCATTCCGCTATAAGCAATACGTACTGGCATAGTTATGACAACATCATTATTTTATCAAGACTAGAGTTCAGAGTTAAATAATATAGTAAGGGACAGCGCTTTCTTCATAGTCAGTACATCATTCTGAAACCCCCACACAAAAATAAAATAAAAAATAAATATAACACACACAACACAGCCCGTTAGTTACAATCGCGGAAGCTGTACCGTAAACCGTAATCCATGGCGTTTACGTTTGGAGAGAAGCCTTAGACATAGGTCCCGCCGCCCACGGCGCGCCTTGACAGGTAGCGAGTAGACAGAGCCAACAGCTAAAACCGAGCTGTTTGTATGAGAGATTTCTTGCAGAGTGAATAGTCAGCGATCACCTATATTAAGTATCTCTTTAGTAACCACAGGTCCTACATCTCTTGGCGACGACGTAGTCGGTAGGTAATCGCGTCTTCGTCGGCGGTGGCGGTGGGACCGGAGCCCAAGGCCAGCTGGCAGTACTGATAAGCAGCACGCAATCTGTGTCGGCGAGTCAACACGGCCAGGTGTGGCCATGTTATGTGTTTACTGCTCGGATTTAGCAATACTCCGTCATCACTTACTCGTTTTGTTGCTTGACTTGTGTAATAAGTATTATTTTTAACTGTAGTGGCACTCATCTATAGCCAATGAGTATCATACTGCCCGAATCCCGAAACCCGAGACGGGTACACGGTTTTTTTACAAAACACGAAACCGAAAAATGCCCTTTCTGAATAATGTCCGGTTTTCAAGGATCAAATAGAAATGATTCATACCTTTCCGTGAAATGCCAACGACAACTTGATTGTAGTGCTAATAAATAAGTACAGTTGTTTAACACATATTACCGTGGTATCGACATGTTGGTTCGTTTCCACTTAATTTCTGCACGATATTGTAGAGCTTCCCAAAAGGTACCGGTTGTACGAGTCGTGTTTGTGTCGAGGGAGGTGGTAGGGAGGTAGTTTTAAGCAGGTTGGCGATTGTTGTTTGTTAAATTAATTAGTGTTATTGTGTACAAGTATTCGCCATCGATCGAAGCGAAGCCGCAGCGGTGCGCGCCTCTACTACACAGAACTAGCATTTCTTGAGATGTTTTTACTTCAAGTTCTTGTTGCAGAATAATTAATAAACATTTCCATTTATAGAAACACTTCTTGCAAACAAACATTTTTTAATGGAATAATGAACGTTATCGAATGGTGCGATGAATGTTTATTATTTGTCTCGCAGAAAGATTAGCACGTAAGCTGGCGCTTGCGGTTTCGAAAACTAATTATCTCGATATTCCCGTTCCTCAAGCTCATCTTGGAAACGTTACAAATCCGCTAGCGAGGCTGTTTTATGAAGATAGATTTACTAGTATGCTTTATTTTACACCAGTAGAAACCAAAATGGATGTATGTTTGCTTGATTCATTACTGTGTCAGTAGTGTCACTGTGGCGACTTGTGTTGGTTCGTGTTGCGACTGCGAGCCAGGTCTCGGGTCACACGAGCATACACAAGTTAATACTCCTACATGTGAAATGCTTAACATATTATTGTACTCGGACATATCAGTTTCCTCACAATGTTTTCCAGTACCTACCGTTTTGTAAACATAACATCATCATCACGCCGACGTTCCCCGACAGCACAGGCAGAGGTGAATCTAACCGTGCAGTCTTCGCCAGTTATGTTTATGACCTATGTAATAGGGAGTGAGTCTATAGCCATCAGCCGGCACAAATCTGGACTCCGTGGCTGGTACTGCAAAATTCCTGATGGAAAAACCCTGAGATCCTACCTGAGATTTGAAGCCAGGACCTCATGGTCGCCAGTCGAGGCTTTGGTGAAAATATAAATTACGCAAATAATTACTGTACTTCCAATGGGCCACTGCTCTTTCTCTTAAACGTTACGTACGCAAACTCGTCAAGAAGTTCAACAAAACAAAACAATTATGGTTTCCAACACTTTTTTATACACACAAACAAGTTATTTTCTACTTCACACAAACGTTACGTGGTTCTCTTCATCTCTTATTTAATTTTAAGTATCGGTTTGTTGCACGTCATACTTACGTAGTATTTACCTCCAAAATAATGAACGTTATGCAAAAACGAATAATATATATATATTGTTTTTTATGTAAGAGTTTTGTATGTAATATCTCGTTGGTGTAAGGATATTAAGTTATTTTCGGAACAGTATTGTCGTCGGTATTTAGCTGGATTTATTTTAGTAGGAGTCTGTGAGTCCTCAGACCAAAATCTTTTGGATAAAAGAAGCATCCTAAACGTGTAGTTCGCAAAATAAAAGTAATTTTTATTTAGGTTTCGTGTTATCGCCCGATGGTCATTCACACTTGGGCCTACTTATACAAATTTATAATTTCAGGTGAGAGTTCATAAAATAATTTTAAAAGAATAACGCAACAATAGGGTTATTTATGAATTTTGAGTGTGATACTTTTGAAGTTACTTATGAACTTTTAGAATAGATACTCCCTTGAAACGAACTTTAACAAAGCACTAAGCAGTTTATTGAGCAGCTCGTAGCTCGTAGCCCCACGCGGCGAGTCTCGTAGCCTCGCGCCCCGGAGCGATGCTACGAGAAACGCCGAAAAAAGAGAATATCTCGTAGCGGACGGTATTGATGCTACGGAGATACGACAAGCAGCTCACTCACACAATGAGCTTTGGTTAAGTTTTTTTCGGAAAATACTGAGTTCTCTCAATTGCTGTGATCTCACTAATCTCACATGAAAGTTATTTATTCATTTTATTTATTTCGTTTATTTCATTTCCATTTCGATATGAGAAATAGCAGTTTTAATAACTTCCAATCAATTTATTGCCTCGGTTCCGGAATTTTCGAAATTGCTTAAAAGCATCTCGTACTCTAATATGCTGTTCGCAGAATTGATGCATGCAATTATATGAATAGGAAAGGTCATGTAATTTTATTCGATTTATTTACCTAATTAATTATCTAATCCTAATGCAATTAGCAATTTGTTAATTTCATAGGTACTGCGTACTTGATATATACCATTAATTTATTATATTATTACATGAGATTAACTGCTAAAAGTAGGTCCATGTGACTATCGAGCGATAACACGAGCACTAATTAACGCACACGTCAAAATCGCTTTAATATTGCGAACAAATCGTTTAGGATGCTGCTTATATCTAAAAGATTATTGTCTCAGGAGCCACAGGATCGTACCATCAACATCTTAACTTAAGAATACTAACCTTGAACCATAAGTGTGTAGTGTAATAAGGAGTGAAACTATTCTAATGCACGGGGCTCAGATCTAGACTCCGAATGTACTCTGATAGGATACTCCTGTGCCTTACCATTCGAAGATTAATTATAGGCGTTATGTCGCTTTATGAGTTGATGCATTATGTGCTATACACTCGTGAACAATGTCTGTTGTATCTACGTCATTAGGAAATTACGTAAATTACGGCCCGCGATTACGTATTGTTACGCCGACTGCTTTACGAGAACATTCTAGGACTACGGTCGAGTCTAGAATGTTCGACGGCGATGCGCACCTGGAGCACGTATTCCGAGCTAAGTTGAAGGATCGCGTTCAACGCAGTGCCGAGAATCTGCAGCAGTGGGCCCTGGAAGTTGAAAAGCTGGTCCGCAAAGCATACCAGTCTGTCCCTGCACTTATCAATTGGAATCTGGTACAGGCTTTCGTCGACGGAATACGCGACTTGGAAGTTAGAGCTGCTGTGAGACTTGGGCATCATGAGACGTTGAAAGATGCCTTGGCCCATGCCTTAGAAGTAGAGGCAGTGAGGCAGGACCACCGAACACACCGCATCAGGGAGGTTGTGGCGTCACCTGTACGCGACCGTCCAGGTGACGCCACAACCTCCCTGATACCGCCCTAGGGTTTTATATGGGGCATTACAGCCAAGTTAACCTGTATGTAATGACACTGTTTACGTGCAAGTGTGATGAAAAGAATTTTGCCGACATTGCGAAACCTTTACACAAGCTCACTGAGGAAAAGCGACAATTCTGTTGGGACGAGAGCTGCGACGTCGCATTTCAGGAATTGAAGAAACGTCTGTGCAAAACACCTATTTTGGGATATCCTGACACTGAAAATGACTTCATAGTTGACACAGATGCAAGTAATACTGGAATTGGGGGCGTACTGTCTCAACGGAAAGGAGACCAGGAGGTTGTGATTGCTTACTTCAGCAAATCTTTATCCAAACCGGAAAGAAATTACTGCGTTACTCGACGGGAGCTGCTTGCCGTAGTAAAACATTGCAGCATTTCAGTAAATATTTGCTGGGGCGGAAATTCCAGCTGCGAACTGACCATGCTGCCTTGAAGTGGCTATTACAGTTCAAAAATCCGGAGGGACAAGTGGCGAGATGGATTGAGCTACTGCAAGAGTTTGACTTCGTAACTGAACATCGCAGTGGGAGAACTCACGGTAACGCAGACGCCTTGTCAAGAAGACCTTGTCCTGAAGATTGTAAGCACTGTGCCAGGCAAGAGACTAAGGAGGTAGCAACCGTGAGGATGCTTAGAACAGATCTCAGCGATGAATGGAAGGAAACCCTACAGCAAGCTCAGCAAAATGACTTGGAAATCAAACCGATTTTCGAGTGGATCACAGCTGGTGCTCCTAAACCCAAGTGGAGTGATGTGGCAGCGATGAGTTCCATCACAAAGAGTTATTGGGCACAATGGGACAGCTTGGTTATCCAGGATGAAGTCTTGTGCCGTAAATGGGAAAACGCTCGAGGGGACAAGTGTCATCTACAAATGGTTGTCCCTAAAGCTAAAGTACCGGATGATCTACGGCTATATCATGATGGATGTTCAGGCGGACATATGGGAGTAAAACGGACTCTACTGAAGATCCGAGAGCGGTTTTACTGGATCCACTGTCGAGAAGATGTGGAGGACTGGTGTCGCAAATGTACCACTTGTGCGGCTGTGAAAGGACCCCAAACACGCAGCAGAGGTGCATTAAAACTGTACAACGTTGGAGCCCCCTGGGAACGGATAGCACTCGACGTTGCGGGACCATTTCCGGAAAGTGAAAGCGGGAACAAGTACTTCATGGTTGTCATGGATTACTTCACCAAGTGGCCAGAAGTGTTTGCCATTCCTAACCAAGAAGCTACAACAGTCGCAGATAAATTGGTTCAGGAAGTTTTCTGTCGTTTTGGAGTACCCTTGGAAATTCATAGTGATCAAGGAAGGAATTTTGAATCACAAGTATTTCAGGAGACTTGCCGATTGATGGGTACCCACAAAACCAGAACCACCTCTTACCACCCACAATCTGATGGAATAGTGGAACGTTTCAACCAAACGTTGGAAAGATATTTGGCAAAAGTCGTGGAAAGCAGGCAAAGGGATTGGGACAAGCACATACAGCCGTTTCTTTTGTCCTACCGTAGTGCAGTCCACGAAAGTACGACTGTGACACCAGCCTTCGCGAACTTTGGAAGGGAACTACGGTTGCCAGCAGATTTAATCACTGGAACTGCTGATGCTCCACGCAGTGTAACCGATTATGCAAGTGACTTGCGTAACAAGTTGAATGACGTGTATGAGCATATCAGACAATCCGGCCAACAAATGTCTGAGAGGATGAAGACCCGTTATGACCGGAAGGCAAACAGTAGAGGGTTCGACGTGAATTCACTGGTGTGGCTGCATAACCCAGTGCGTAGCAAGGGGAAGTCTCCGAAATTGCAAGCAAAATGGGATGGACCATACCGAGTCGTGACCAGGATCAACGATGTCACCTATCGGATACAGAAGGGTCCACGAGGTGCGCCTAAGATCGTACATGTAGACCGATAAGCGCGATACTACGGGACTAACGATGCTCGGGACGAGCATGTCTAAGGAGGGGGCAGTGTTACGCCGACTGCTTTACGAGAACATTCTAGGACTACGGTCGAGTCTAGAATGTTCCACGATGGAAGTGTCTAGAAAGTTCGAGAAAGTTCTGGACCTTTCTGGAACCTTCTAGAAGGATTGGTTCCACTATAGAGCCATCTAGAAGGTTCGGGAAGGTTGTAGAACTTTCTCGAAGGATGGGTTTCCCCTAAGGAACTACCTAGACATTCACGGAAGTTGTGGAAGTTTCTCGAACATGGGTCGGCCGTATAAATAGGCGACGGGTTAGCGGAAGTGAGTTAGTCTGATTTTGGCTACGAAACGAAGCGATCGAAGTGAACGACTAGTGCGATATCTAAGTGATTAGTGATAAATTCTGTAATTGTGATTAAGTTTAAGTGTTTGTAAAGTGTTTTAAACTGTTTTAAGTTAATTAAAGATTTTTAGTGTTTATTTGGTAGTGTGTTAATTTGTCCTATACCCAGCTCGTAACAGTATCAATCTATGATTTGTCATCAAACGAATATTCATAACGCAATCACTCTTGTCATCAAGGGTATGGGGTAACCTCAGCTTCCGAAAGGTTAATGTCATTCCTGTTGACAGCCTGTTGGTCGCACCCTGAGAACATAAGTGACCTTACACGAACAAGATTGTGTTTCGTGTCGTGGTTTCGAATAAAATATGTGATGAAATGTTCTCTTTTGTCCTTTTGTAATAAGATATCGTCACTTTTTGATTAACTAGACGATGTCTAACGTTATTAGGAGTCGTTTTAGGTATTAAATGCAATTGGCCGTAATTTCGTATTAGGTCACTTTTGTTCCTTCTCAGGGTGCGTTGTGTTCAAGCTCCGAAATATATTTTGTCAGACAGTCGCCTTAGTTGTGCACGTTACCGTAGCGACCACCACGGTTATACATTGAGCCATTTCAACCTAGCAAGTTCCTATATCTACCTTTAGAATAATCGACCCGTCAGTTCGTATCAATATTTATTTCGATTACGGGAAAAATATAGAAATTATACAGTATGTTAGTTTAAACGAGGGACATATTCAAACCCATAATAGTACATGCTAACATGATACTAATAAAAATATAAACAAAAAAAAAACACCGATAAATAACAGACAGAACCATACCAAAATTTTCGCAAATGTCACGCAACCTGTATACACCCTTGCGCTAGCGACTTAATACTATCGCAGAACATGTGAGCGGGTCAATGACTCTTAGGTATAATCCATTTTCCCTTCATACTTTAAACTTTCCTGGCTTAGGACAGTCCAAAATATCTAGGCACTAAACAAAACATTAAAAATTCTTCTATATATGTTATAGGTTTTTTACATATTTGGGACGAGAATCGAATACTGAATACCCTCCCTCAATATGTCCCTCGTTTAACCTAATATACTGTATAAAAACTTTCAAGGTCAAAGTGGCAAAATTATACACCGTTTGTTAGTTTGCACATGTGACTTTGATATACGTGTTGGTTCTTTAGTCCCAAACTGACCAATATCAAATCAAATAATTTATTGTATCCATAATGTACACACACACACTTAACAGGTGGTCAAATAAAAAATAATAGACACAATTATGGACCCTGTCGGGAACAGCAAGTTTTAAATAAGTTGATCAGATACGTAACGCACGTTCGTCAACAATATAGCTATCTAAATAGCGGTTTTGATATTATTTGACAGTTATTTATCGAGTTTTGCTTACTCGATTTAAGTAATACGTTAACAAGGTGGTTGTGGACAATATCACAAAGTGTTACAAACTATCTGTTAACTTATTTGACGAACCAAAAGCTGTGACACTCAAGGCCAAGAGCCTTTAGGTGTGAGGTTTCTATTTCAGTTTGGTATCCTAAAAGCAGAGTGCATTTCCTAAGGTGCATACAAGAGAATTTAAATTCTATTTCGTGTAAGGTCGCATATTAAAGATTGTTTTTTTTGAATGTAAATTACATTGGTGGTTTGAGCAGTGTTCCACAAACTGGGCTGCGCTTGTATCTTGGGGGGCAAGTGAAAAGCGCGACTGCTAAACACTAGGTTCTGGGTTCGATTACCAGGTCGGGCAAAATGTTATTGGGTAGTAGCAACAACTTTTTTTGCATTTGTGTCCGGTTCGCCCCCTACTACATGGAACTTAAACATAAAGGGGTGTCCATTAATTACGTGACGCTTTTTTGGTGATTTAACGGAACCCTGTCCCCCTTGGTGAAATATTGTGAGATTTGGCATTACTCTCTGACTCCCCCCCCGTAATCTTACGTGCGGTTTATTAAAATACATAGTTAAGTGTAATTACGTTAATCTGTGATGATTGGTTTAAAAAAATATATTAATATAATTTGCTTAATTATTTCATTGAATATTTTTTTAATTAAATAGTACGACCAGTGGCGTTGGCGTAGGATCGAAGGATTCGAAAGTTACGGGGAGAGGCTTTTGCCCAGCAGTGTGATGACAGGCTAACAATAACAGTATTACCTGACCTAGATATCACGCAATTTTACACTGCTTCTAGCAGACAAAATCGTCGTGTTATTTACCGAGACTCCGCCTTTATCTTTCGCTAGATTCGGCCGAAGCCCCCCTCACCCTAAACGCCTCACGTAATTTATGGACGCCTCCGAACAGGGGAAATGTGTGTGCACTAACTAATATTATGTATATGTTTGCCTAAACCTTCGAAAATTACAAGTGTCAAGACTCCACACTCCAATATTTTCTTATATTATGACATGTAAAGGATGGTATATTACTGGGGTAAAACTGGACCGGAGCCAGCCAGTTCGTGAGGTGCTTCGTTAGTGAGGCTGCGTGCCTCGAGACGAGACGGAACCACGTCAATGTTACAACTACGACGGTTGTGTTTATTGGACACTAGTTTCAAACAAAACATTAGTGAGTGATATCATTGCACCCACACCTATAAAGAAGTTGAGTATGTAATAGGTACGCTTGTCGCAAGCATCTAAGGATGGACCTTATGGTTCATACAATCCGACTTGGGACTTAAATATGACTGGTGAACTATGCGTGTATTATAAATACACCTCTGCGGAACCTTTGTGGGATTACAAGCGTGATGGCATTTCATAAAGGCTGATCTGCTTGCGCATCTAGTC
The DNA here is from genome assembly GCA_963082945.1 of Cerastis leucographa. Classification (NCBI taxonomy): domain Eukaryota; kingdom Metazoa; phylum Arthropoda; class Insecta; order Lepidoptera; family Noctuidae; genus Cerastis; species Cerastis leucographa. The sequence goes on from OY720378.1 coordinate 30,940,767, forward strand.
AGCGCCGGCGTGACCTACTGCCCACGCACGCCACCTACCAATCTATCCTGTATAAGTATGAAACAAATGATGCCGATTACGCAACCTACTTCCAAATATTAAAAATCAATTTGATTACTTATTTAACTTTGTTAACTAGTAACTTAAATCACTTTTGACTGCAACTTAAGAACTGTAGGCCTGTGAGCGGGGCGAGTGGGCGTGCCGCACGTCGCCGCCCACCGCGCCCCGCCTTCCTGTCGCGTCTCGGACAAAGAAAACATTAAGAACCACAAGTCCTCAAGCTGTGAGAAAGCTCTCGAGACCTTCCACTCAACTACTCGTAGCTCCCGTCCAACCATTCTCATGTCGCAGCAAACAACTTCACTTGAAACCATAGGGGACAACAGTACTAAGAAGTTTATTTTATGTAGTAAAGTTTATGTTTATGTAAATGCTCTAGTTTAAGGGCAAAGGACATGATCTTGAACGCGTTAACTTAAATAGGATTAACACCGTAAACGTTCATTAGGTTGTAGTCCTGTATGTGTTATAATAAGATCATACGTTTAAGACACGCATAATGTCGCGTCGGCCCGGCGCCATCCAGCCTTACCTACTCACATATGTTTCTTCATTATTATATGTACATACTAGCTTCTACCCGCGTGGAGTTCGGCAATTGCCCACGTGTAGTTTGGCAATTGCCCACGTGTAGTTTGGCAATTGCCCACGTGTGTGTTACCCCCGCAAAATAATGTCGAAAATAGTCATATAAATGTTAAAGATAATAGTTGTTGCCCACGGCTTCCCTCGCGCGAAAGTGTAACTATAGGATAAATAGTTATGTAAAAGTCTGTGTTTTTCAAAGAAGCCAGAGAATTTATTCTTGTTTGAAAAAAGTTTATTCCGCGTTTTTTTTTGTATTTTATATTGTTAGTGTCCTAAATGTGTTGAACCAGAATTTATTTTATATATGTTTTCCGAGTATATACAAGGTGTAGTTTTGCAGATCCTCGTCAAAAATCAGGAGGTTGTCATAAAATACATAAATAATCAATTTAAATACGGTTAATTATTAATAAAGCTTTTTTATTGTTTAAGTTTGTCAGTATTTCAGAATAACCCCTTTATTATGGTTTAGCTTCGATCAATGGTTTAGGAAGGCGAGATTCAGACGGGCCGCGTTGAAAACACGGGTGGTTAACACTTACCGATTTCCGTAAAAAAAAGAATTGTCTACCCATTTTATTATTGATTCGGGTCGTGAATCATTAGCAAAACGCTCCTCATTGAATTGGACGAGGATGCAAAACCACATCTTGTATATAGATTAGCATTCGTCTCAGAATTCACTCGCTGCTAGCCTACCCATAATGTGGCTGGCTGGACGAGGAGAAGGCCGATGTAGAAAGCTTTGGCCGAATGGTGGGCAAGGGCGTTTGTTTGTTCGTTGGGTGACGCCGGTCTGACATGATGTTGATGAAACGGCACGGCACGGTTGGCGCCGTGGTTGAGCAATAGCAGCGTGTCGCGGTTTCGACCCCGCTCGGAATATATAATATAATATTGCCTACAGATATTCGTTCCGGGTCTGGCTGTTTGTGTATGTGAGTTTAAATGTTTGTAAACGCACCCACGATGTACAGGAGAAATTCCTAGTGTGGGACAATGTTTTTTTAAAAGAGAACATGAAAGCCTACCAAACTCGTAAATCAGAATAAGTAAATAATAATTAGAGTTGAATTATTATTTGTCTATTGCAATCTACCTATTATATTATATCTATCTATAATATTGTAAGTAGTTACCTAAAGTAGCTGTTATTCACAGACGTACAATAAAGTGCAATTCCGTTAACCTAGTCAAAATTCTAAAATGAAACAAGTACCACCACGTTCATAAAGTCAAAATATTTTCCTCGAAACAGCCAAAACAGAAATAAAGATAAGGCTTCAGTCTACTTGTGCAAAACTCAGAAAGTAGCAGCAAACAGAAATCGTGTGTGCGGGGATCTCCCCCTTTGACACCTTGTCGTACTTAAATTCTTTGAGATGATGCTAAAGCTGCTCTACCTGCCTATAATTAACCGAATTGAAAAAAAGAGATTATCAGTTCGACCCTTATATTTATTCTTATTTCCAGGAACCACTATACAATGACGTAATTAACAAATCTTTTTCGAATAGGTATAAGTACTGAAATTCATGATCACTAGTTGCCCAAAGTGAGCCAATTTGGACAAGGATGTATAGGTATTTATAGGCTCGATAGACTTTGCTATTTACATGACGTCTTAAATCAGTTTGTTTTACTCTTATTCCAGTGTGGTAAATACACGGAGCTATACAGGATGTCTAGCGCCATCTCTTTCCCACACTGGACAAGGAGTATAACATTAATGTTTTTAGAGATCATGGTTGGCCACCTGATTTACCCAACAAGACCGAGTTTTATGAAAAATACGTAGTTGTAAGGCACATAACCAATATTATGTTGCACTAAAAATAATTGCAATTCATTAATTTCTTTAGCTGAAAAAAGCCTTGTGAACCTGGGCGAATATTTCGACGGGCTGTCGCCGCTGTGTGAAGTTTACTTACTGTTACTGGGCCCTTAATACAATAATTACTGTTACGTAACGGTCCACGTTCCACAGCCACTAGGGCTTACAACATTCATTCGATAGAAATACTCTCTCGAATACACTTTTTCTTTTATTTGAGTGTATAATATATTTTTTTCAATAATTTCGAAATGCCTGTGAAGTGTTTAGAATATTAATGAAGATTACGTTAGATATAATAACTTTTGGATCGTGAACCAAATTTTCCGGATCAGGTAAGATCTTGAGGATGCACCCGTAGCTCATGCTACGACTCAACCCTAGTGTAGTCGGGTGGAGCTTAGGACTAGGAGCGTAGCCCTAGAAACTACGTTTGCTACGACTCTTAAACGAAAGCAGTATCGCCTCATAAACTACTGAGGAAACTAAGCCACCTAATTGCACAACACACTCGAACTGTCAATCAATACTATTTCGACGATAGAACATAATTTTAATTTGGAGTTCAGTGCGATGCGCGCTCGAATACGGACGTGTTTCCACTGTGCACGGAACGAATTTTATTCGCCTGTTGCGCGGCCATAGCCGCTGCCCGTACTCTCACTATGAGCTCCAAACCACTCATAGTCAATGAATTGCAGGCATCCATAGTCCATGCCATCGACTACATGGACGAGGTGAGCATCCTGCAGATATGCCGGTCCCATTTCAAGGACGAGATCAGTAGTAGTAAACTTGGAAAGCTGGATCAGATGCCGTCTCGCCGCAGAGATGGGACGAAGAAGAGTCTTCAAGATATGGTCGACATGTTGAAGAAGACCGACCCAGACGACGTGCCAGATTTCGTGGCGAAGAAGCTGAGTAATTTGCCTTTCGCCCGTCACGTTCTATCACGTCGACGTTACACGGCTGCTGAAGGATATCACTACCTTGAGATTGGAGGTGACTAATTTGCAGTCCCGAATGGAGGTTTCGGAAAAAAACAATAATGAACTACGAGCAGAAATAGCATTATTGCGCAAATTGAGTTCAGGAATTGGTTCCCCGGAGGCCTCTTAGGTGAACACGCAATAATGCTAATGCATCAAACGGCAGTTTTGAATCGGCGAACACAAGTGCGTCGCCAGCTGCTGATAATGCTGACCAAGCGCCGACGCCGTCGCCCGCACCACAACACGGGCTGCGGAAACGTCACATGTAGGTACGTTGACCCCTAAACGTGCCTACGCTACTATTGTTACCGGTAAATCAGATGCGTCGCAGCCTAAGCGACAAAATAAAACAGGGGAAAAACAGAAGAAGGGTGCTCAACCTGCCCTGACTGCGGTCCGTACTTCGGTGCCGAGAACGAGCCAAGTTGATGAAGAGGGTTTCACTATAGTGGAGAAGAAGAAGAAGAAGCCCAATTCCCGCAACCAATGCGGCACCGCACCGTGTGGACCTAACATGCTCCTGCGTCCTGCTGTGCCTACGACGCAGCTGCATATTTCGAGTCTGCATTACTCCAGGAAGATTGAGGATGTGGTGGTGTATTTGAGAGTTAAGAAGACTGACTGGAATCTGAGGGTTGAAATTTTGGAGTCGCGCCACAACATCAACTTTAAGTCGTTTGTGGTGCGAGTTCCAACCCAACATTTGCAGACCTTTTTAAAAGAAGACTTTTTGTCGAAAGGTGTCGTACATCGACGTTTCCGAGTACGGTTATGCGACACCACGCAGCAAAACACGACGCCGACAACGGTACGTGTATAGTTATAGTTTATAAGGTTTTAATATGTATTCGTTTATTTTAGTGTAACATTATTTTGTGTATTTTATCTATGGGCCTCAGTTGCCTGATAATAAAATGTTTATTATTATAATTCTTTGTCAATCCAAAATGCAATCCTTTTGGGCGCCTCCGACCACTCGGCAAGCTACCTTTTTGACGCAATGAATTTCTTAATTGATATTATTAGGGTTGGACCTCATCTGGCAGCACGGAATCGCCTTTTTCCGTCGCCCTTTCTCTTTCTGTCGCTTAGAACTGCCATTTGCTAGACCGAGACAGAAAGCATAATCCGATAGCACGCGGCGGAATCCTCGAGGCGATCGGCATCACGGACAAAATGCAATGGTCGGCAGGGAGACTCCGGAACGCTGAAGCGCGCGATAGCATGCTAACGCATCCTTTCACCGCTGATCACTTGCTATCGCATGCTGTCTCACTCTATCGTACAATGGCGCACGCGGCCGCTCGTCAGCTCAGTGCAGCCTGTTCATTCATGCCATACGGATGGAAATAACAATGACTGACGAAAATTTGATAGTTTTGGTGCAGAAATATCCTTGTCTCTATGACATGGAGTCGGCGGAATACAGTGACCAACACCGTAAAGAGAATGCTTGGGAGGAAATAGGGAAGAAAGGGATGGGCGGCAGTATGCCACCCATGCTGCAGCATGCTGCGATCGCCTTTTTTGTCTGCGGAATGCGACAGCGCGCGTTCGCATGCGGCAGCATACTGCAGCACGTGGTAGCACAGGCGGAACAAATGCGATTCCGTGCTGCCAGATGAGGTCCAACCCTTAATGTGTTCTGCTTGTGGAACTTCTTTATTTAGTTTTACCGTTCATGGCGAAAGTGTTGCACTTAATTTCCCTTTTTCAGCTATTAATATAAGCATGTATAACAAATAATCGTTTGATTGAATGCGCATATCAGAAATACGAGTGCAAAGGGTGTTGATAACTTTTTGAGTTATGCGATTACCCGTGAATATTCGAATAAACGGTTTATTCAATTATTAACCACATCCTTAGTGCCGGCGCGTGGCGCGTGATGATGTAACCTTGAGGGTTTGGGGTGTTGGGTAAGAAGTCGAAACTTTTCACAAAGTCCGAGCAAATCTTTGTACGAAAATCACGTTTGTCTAGTAGCGAGATTATGATATTGTTGATATTGTTTTTTGTATTTCGACTATTACTTACCCTCGTTATAATAAGGGCGAATTTCTTCACTGACGAACTATGATGAACGGGGACAGTTAACCGTGTTCAAGAGTTGTCCTTGTCATCATTGAAATGAAATCGGTTATTTATCGAAATTTGCACCCGAGCACATCAATAGGGTTCACCCCGTCCCCCATGCCGGGCACACTACATCCCTGAAACCCGCTGGGACAGCGGTGTCAAATGGCTTACTCAATATCGAAATTGATTTGTCGTAACTACAAACATGACTCTAATCTCCCCTTGTGCGTAGAACAATGTCTCCAGACATTTGGGGGCGGCCTAGGTTAAAGATTTGATTAGGCTTAGATCGAAAAAAACGCTTGCTAGGAAAAAATAAATTCATGGCTCCAAGTTACTTGCGTCCAGTGTGTAATCCTTAAAACGATTGTATTGTTTGCATCACGAACTATTCAGATGCAGTCGAAGATGATTTAAAAGTATGTGTTCGGAGTAAGATTGAGGAACCAGTCGAATTCATATTATGATGTGGAAATATCGCTTCATTTCCATAATAAAGAGTACTCTACCTATCTTCTTTTGTAATCCAGAATTAAAATGTTGAAACATTTACGTAAGACAGCATTAAGTCTAGCGCCCTTCATAGTCGGCTTTTACAGAATCATTATATTTAAATAATGTGAATTACGTTAATATATAAAAATCAATGACAGTTTTCGTTGTAATTTTAGCTGGGCCGATTTAGCTGATTTGGTTTTAAAATGTTTGTTGTAGTCCAGAGAAGGTTTAGGGTAGGGTAAGGTAGGGTAGGGTATGTAAGGTAGGTAGGTAGGTAGGTAGGGTAGGTAGAGTATGTAGGGTAGGGTAGGGTAGGTAGGTAGGTAGGGTAGGATATGGTAAGTAGGTAGATAGGGTAGGTAAAAAGTGCATTGCATCGCATGCTGCGGACAGCCAGTTACGTTATAATTCGTAAACTGTTAAAAGTGACAATACATCTCTCATCTCATCTCTCGTGTGCTCGACGTACGTATGTCACTACAGGGATCTAGCAGAATATCAGCGTCAGGTGCATGCCTGACACATGCTGAGCTGGACTCCCATTTGGTGCAACCTTGAGACGCACACCGCACCTTGTATACTCGTTATGTTATTTGAAGTATGTCATGGTACTCATGGTGTTATAACTGTTTCGTAAATATGGTTTTTTTTCTATTTGTATAGGCTGTTGTTTTGCATCCTTGTCAAATTCATGGAGGTAACTATGCTAATGAATCTCGAACCGAATCAATAATAAAATGAGTAAGATTTATTTTCTTTTTTCCGGAAAGTGTTTAATACAAGCGTGGTCACCCTTGTATTAAACGCGGCCCGTCGGATACTTGCCCTATAACCGTGCTTTCACACATAAATACAATCTCAAACGTTTATTCGTTAATTCTTTTTCCCTAAACTACTTTAACGGGGTTATTCTGTAATACTGACAAATTTAAACAACAAAAAAAAACCGGCGTTTATTAATAATTAACTAGGTGCCGTAAATTTAATTGATTATAGTTTGACGAGGATGCAAAACAACACCTTGTATTTATGTAATCTGTAACATCTAATCTTGCTTCTATGTCTTTTGTGTACACTGAACAAAATTATTTATCTATTTACATAATATAAACTACGTCTGTGACCATTTTAAGAATACTTACGTAATTTATATTATTTTCTTAATATGACTCCGCCAAAGCGGCCATTTCAGACCCCCTGGTCTCAGTTAGAATTTAAAGTATCGTGTCATTGAGCTTAAATCTATTTATAGTGGAAAATCTAACATGTCCATATGTCATACACAAATATTATACAGCCGTCTGTTCTCGCATTGACTTGCACATATTTTTTTGTATTTGTCAGCGGATTTAGACCTCGTTTCATAATGAATAAGTATACTCGTAATGTGTGTACCGTTGGATTCACTCACGAGATTGCTAGTATTTTGCCTACAGGTGTAACTTATACTGTAATAATATTGAAAGCGTAAACAATCGTATCAATTACATCAGGCCTGTAATCTCCGAATCCAATATTCGGAAATAATTTAATATCGTCAGAGCAATACCTGTGCTACACTTACTTTTTGCCAGGTATGTTATGTAACGCCCATGGAATGCGGGACCAGCACATAGCCACTAACCTAACATAACTACAGACTGCTACTGAACATTCTTGATGTCGTCACGAGAACGCTGCCCTACCATTCAAAGAACGTTGCAAGCTACAATGCATCCTTCAATGCTTTCTGGCATTCATAATGAAATAGTTGACTGACGGCACGAATAAACACAACTCGTATGCATAAAAACCAACAGGGGCTGTTCCCAGGCGCTCCAAAATTCTAGTCTCGGCGACTACTTTGAAAAAACTTTTATCACAAGACTCCTTTTTTCGGTCGTTTTGGATTGGCACTCCTATTGGAGTTTAGCATGATCGACCGGTATAGACAGAGGCTGAAATAAATAAATTAGCCCCTTGCCCGAGGCAATTATGACATACAATGTTTTTCTTTTTTCAATGCTTTTTTCTCTTATTTTTTTTTTGTCAAAATTATTTACTTAATACTATATGCATCCGATTTATGTTATTATGTTATCAATTTTAATGTCAATGACCTCTATAAATATTTGTACGCCTTCGGGTATAACATAGCGCGCTTGTAATTTTTATAATAACTATTTATTGTACCTGTGTTAACAAATGATTAATTGAGTTATGACTTAATGTTGCAACAATGAAGCATGTGGTCATTTAGATTTCAAATTACATATATTATTTGAAAAGGTATATTCCAGGGAAGGTACTCACATATTTGTTATTCTTAACAGGAATTATGTAACCAAGATTTTTTAACATATTTTGATTTAAAAGAGTGTCCATGGAGTTTCTTGCCCATTCTTCTCCATAGAGATCTACGCTACGGAATGGGCAACTACAGTACTTTCACAAGTTATTATGCCTTGTGGCTGGGACGCGTTTTATTTAGTTTTTTGACTTTCAAAAGTGCCTGTAATGATCTAATTCAAATAAATGCTTTGAGTCTTGAGTTTTTTTGAGTTTTAGATGTAAGAACCAATTTCAAGCTCGCTTCGCTCTCTCTTGCAGTCCGCTTTCTTTTGAATATTACTTTGTCCGTCACCCAAGTACCTCCAAAATTTTCGAGCTCGTTTCTCTATAACTACGATCGAAACAATTTGCACCAGGCCAAGGCTAGGTATGAAAACAAATTCGAGCTTGCTACCCTCGCCCTTGCAGCCTACATCTTTTTGAATCTTGTATTTGTCTGTAAATCGACCTAGTAACTGCTGTATGAAAGGTCGTAACTATAGAATTGTCCAAGATGGGTTAATATGTTCAAGCTCGCTGCTGAATTCTGAAGTCAATTAGAGTTATTCTTGAAAATCTAACATATTTGAGGCGGGGTCAAGAAAAATAGAGCTCGTTCGGTACTCGCTCTTGCATATTATTAGATTCTTCTTGTAAAACTCATCATTAAAGTACTACCACTTCATGAACTCAAAAGGGTTGTATTGATGATTTTGACTCTGTAAAGCTATATTTTAATCAACATACAACGTGATACTGATCTAACTGACGAAAATTTCAATGTCGCTGGCGTAGTGTGCGTTACTGATCACGAACACTTATCCTTCGAGCGTGCCGGTAATAAGATGCCTCTGACACATTGACACGCGACACACGCCTGCTATTAGTTGTTTTCTGCACAACGCAACAAGGTTGTTATGCGATTGTGTTGTGAGTTAATGAACGGATAACCTACTCACATTACAAGGATAACCAGTAAACCAACTAATCTCTTTTTGTGAAATCAAAGGCGTACCTGAAGTATGTTTAGAATTCGTGTGAACTCTTAACATGTCTCGGATCATTTGTTCCTATTTAAAATACTGTAAGTTAATACTAACATGTCTTCTGTGCTACTTATTACCTAGTGTTGAGTGTTTCCCTGATGGCGTGGCAAATTGCGATCTTAGTCGTCTCCAGTGCGTCTTTGAGTCATGTAATATCGATCACGCCCAGGTATCCACGAAGGCTCAGGTTATGTAACACGTTAACTAAGTGATTTTAACATATATCAGACTCTAAGAAAGTGCTACAAAACTGTGTATAAGTGCAAATTGACACTATTCTTAGTCATAACATTATACAATGCGAGTTTAATATATCCACATTACGCTAGTTACGTGTAAGTCCCATGGGATTAATTTGTTATTAATGTACATATTATATAAGTAATTATAAATACTAAACCAAAATACATATTTTGTGAAAGCAGTGAGCGCGTGACAGATTAGTGATTCGCCGGACCTACGCTAAGGGTATCGATGACCGCGGCCTAGATCCGTCTGTATATGGCATGCCACATAATATACGGGGCATTATTCCAAAACATTGGCTTGTGCAGCTGACGATGGCTATCAGGCCACTAAGCCGTACTACGTTAACGTTACTGAGTACTGCTTTCCTTCAATTCCTTCCTCGGTTTTCATCAATTTAAAGTCATGACATGACCCATTTTTGTAGTTTTAACAAGAACAAATAAAGTTTGTTAGCGAAACATTGACCAGGTATAGGAACTTCATCATCATTCTCTTGCCCTTATCCCAAATTATTTGAAGTCGGCGTAACATATATTTACTTCACTAATTATTAGTCATCAGCAGTCACCTTTTTCAACCCATATCATCCTTCACACAGTCCCTCCATCGTTTCTGTGGTCTTCTTATTGCCATCTACATTCACACTCAACATTTTCCTCGTGGTCGGTATCGGAAACTAAATTAAATAAAACAAAAAAGAGTTTTTATTTTCGAGCTAGTGTTGTGAATGTATTGGTATGTTGTGTTGGTGAAGATATACGAGTCGAATGATGTCCTTTACGCTTTTGTTGCATTAACATAATTAAAGTTTTTGCCGATCAGTGCAAGCCGTCGGCGCGTCGATAACTGTGCCCACTCCTCTTCTCCATACGTGCAGTAACGTACAGTATTTAAGAAAACCTTTTCAGTAAGGATAAGTATCCATAAGTATATGTCGGCGTGTGTCGTGAGGAATGATTCACTGAACCTATTCGTAATAGTTGTGAGTCATGTCGGTGATCGATGCACTTACTGCATGCAACACCTGGACTTTTGAGAACAGACATCGTATGGCATGCATTCACGTATGGATGGTCACATCCACACAACAGTGGTGACTCTTAAAAACTTATTTTGATGACAACAAAGTATGCGAGGACATCGTATGCCCGATAATAAGTCTTTGTTTACTACAAAACGTAGAACAAGATAAAAAGTTAACCAGGGTCTAGGAAGCTATAAGACCCACAATGTCCACACATTCACAAACAATCTGTAAAAGAAAAAAAAAGGATTGTGTGGTTTATGAAACCACGTTAAAAGTGAAACATTTTTCACACTATAGTCATTTAACTAAAAATTTTTGGGAGCGCCTTTCGCTTTATCCCTATTCCGCGGCCGACCGTCACGCGACATGCAACACACACACGAAAAAGTTTGAGAAGTTGTAATAAAAGTTTCACTTTAAAAAGAGTCATCATCATCATATGCCTAGCCTTTTCTCAAACTAACTTGGGGTTGGCTTCCAGTCTAACCGGATGCAGCTGAGTACCAGTATTTTACATGAAGCGACTGCCTATCTGACCTCCACAACCCAGTAACTAGGTAATACGATACCCCTTGGTAAGACTGGATGTCAGACTTTTGGCTTCTGACTACTCGTAACGACTGTCAAAGATCTACAAATGACAGCCGGGACCAACGGCTTAACGTGCTTTCCGAGGCATGGAGGAAACTCGGTATGTTATTATGGTCACCCATCCACGGACCAACCTCGGCAAGCACGGCTTAACCTTAAAGATCTACCCATGCGGCTGTTATTATTTAGCCACGAGCTCCTCCTTTAAAAAAGAGTATACAACAAAAAAAAAAGACTATATTAAACAAGTGACACAAATGAAATAATCCACTAACATTAACAAATTTTAATAATAATATAATCCTCTTGAATTGACAGTAAAAGTTGCTAATAAAAGTTGGTTAAGTAATATTAACCAACTTTTATTAGAAACTTTTACTGTCTCGGATCAAACAAAGTATTAATGTAACCGACGAATAGTTACGTAACGAAAATGTTGTGACTTTTAAAAAAGTTAGTTGAAACTTAATCAATGGAACAGCTAACAATCACACCAGCCGGCCTAGCATGACCGCCGTAGAAACGGGCTATGTCTACGGATGAATCGACAATTTGACAGATATTTCTATCGTCCCAAGCATGGCGATATTAAGAATGTAGAAAAGAAATGTTTCTTTTCTTCAGTCGACACAAGTCTACAACGTCGAGCATGACGACCATATTTTCTCTTCTTTTGACATTTGGTGGTAGAAACATTACTTCTGACAAATGTCAAACTAGTCTTATTAAAAACTAAATACGAGAAATACGTTTCGTGTTTGCGTTGAGTTACGTTCAAAAGGTTGAAATGTTATGTAAAATATTTAGGTTTAATTTCGCGAAAAAGATCCAGGCCTGGATCCAGGATGCAGCAACACCATCCCGCCCACGAAAAATGAAAAACTCGAGCAATTGGCAACTTTTTTTTGATAAGTAAACGTAATAATATTCAGGGAATATAAACATCACGTGATACGTCCCCGTTGCTATGGAAAGAATTTCTGTCTATGTCTTTGTAGAAATGCGAGTCGACGGGGCGCGCCATGCTCGGCCAGAAGAAATGTCAAGTTGTATAGAAAAGATTTCTTGTCGTTTCTTGGTAGAATAGAGATAGAACGGTCATGCTAGGGGGGCAGGAGAGAAAAGAAAAAAATCCGACTATTTACAATGCGTTTATTCAAGTTATGAAAGAAATTATAAAATAAATAAATTAGTTTTCACGCCGGACCTCCATTTGTTTCCACAGAAAGAAAATAAACTTAAAGCGCCATATTGTTAAACCATGTGTCGGCGCCTCACATACGCGATGACGACAGCGGGGAGTGCGCGGGGTGCGGGTACCGAATCCGAGCTGCCCTAGCGCCGCCCGCGGGATCTTCAAGAACTTATCCAAATCCAATTAAAGTAATAACAAAGTATAATTTATCAGTGACATCGCCGTACAGCATAGCGTACATTTCGGAACATCGGCCAGCTTCGATCTCCGGCCAGGGGCGGGATTTACCAGAGAACTCTGTAGTTTCCAGGTAAATCCCTCGCTCTAATTCCAGGGGTGGGATTTCAACGGGAACTCTATAGCTTCCAGGTCCCAATATATCCGTGCAGGAGTGACGACGGACGTCTACAACCCGTGACCTAAATAAACATGTAGCCTCCGGGTAAACTAGTTTGATTTGTGATTTTTTCGATTTTTAGGGTACTCGCTCGAGTGACAGTTCAAATAATTAGGTGGGATTAAAACGGGTGAAGGCTACACTGGCGTCCAACGTGGTTTACCTAAATTGTCAGTGCCAATAGCTACTGTTTTGAGTGAACCTTGAATCTGATGGGCTCTCCAAGCCAGGTTTTAAACATTTTATGGATACAACCATTTTATAGATAGATCAATGATAGATGCTATTAACTTTTAGTTTCTATGTAAAATTTATACTTGAATTGATTCGTGTGAGATACCACTAACTAAAAAGGGTAAAATAAAAACTTCACTGCACAACAAATTACTAATAACAAAAAAAAGAAAATACTAAAAATAGGCGCAAGAAAGTTCCGAAAGTAAAATTATTTTTCGACTTTTTAGTGTTTGTTCTTTATGCCTGCCCTATTAACTAACATAAGAACAATAAGTAATAATAAATAAATAGGTTAAGTAGTAGCGTTTGTAAAATGTTGTAATATTAGCAAGGACGACTTTTGCTAGGTCCGCGTAATATAAGCAGATTCGCTGGCCGCACGCGCTTGTGGTCCGCTTGTGCAAGCGCCGCGCCGCCGGCGCCCCTCTCATAGCACACACGACTGTCGGAAGAAGATCTACATAAAGACAATTTGGCTACGTAATACTTGGATGAAACAAAACTGTCACAACCTTCTTCTTCTTCGTCGCGTTAATGAATGTTTTATTTGTATTAGATTTGCCTCAACGAGTAGATCGATGACGTTGTCAGTGGCTTCAGACGCATCTCTCAAAGTGCTCGCTCGTTCTGTGCGGCTGATTGTTCTCGATTGACTTGCAATCTGATTTTTCAGTTCGTATCAATAGTACGTGCTATCAAGCCACTGCGACTCAGCATGTGGCCAAGTTAAATAGGCCGTCATCGTCACTAACGATTTTAAAGTGCTCTAAAGTGCAGGTGTATGTGTCTGTTGGAAGCACGGCATTCACAGTGAGTGTCGGAAGAATGTTTAATCCCTAAGTTTGCCAAATATTGGTTACTAAAACTCTGCAGGGGTGGCGACGAAATCGGTGTTTCTCCGCAACCTCCCCGGAAAATCCCGCGCATTGCACTCCTTATCTCGTCTGCTCTTAGCAACAGACGTCGAGATGCGAAATCACGTCGAACAGATACTACTATAGCTTGCTGATTACACGCATCTTCATATTTCTGAGTTGTGTGTTTTTACGTCTGCTTAACCATTTATGTCTAATCAAGATAATTGGTTACAAAGCAAACTCATTCATAAAGTTAGTAATGACAGCTCTGTTTCGAAGCTGAGGTTAAAATCCCCTACTAGTTTACATGAAGAGTCGCGGCATATCGCAGTAACTGTAACATATATGTTTTGCTTATTATTTATGATGTGCTGTGTGTGCGCGCAATGTCAAGGTTGCGCCGGCGCACTCGCGCGGTGTAGTGCGCGCAGACCGCTTCCCCTGCGGTGCACACGCACTGTGCTGCAACTATGCGGAATCAGCTGCCGGCGCTATTCGCAGTCTGCGGCCATCTCTCGAGCTCTTTGTAATGAGGTTAATCCGTTATTTCTTTGCTTCTGTTTCGTGTCATTCAATCGCAATTGACCGTGGTGTGCTCTGTTTTTATGCATTGCTTCTGTACGTTTCATAAAACTCCGTATTTATTTCTTAAAACATCAGTAATTTGAGTTTAACAAATGTAATATATTTATAACTTGATGTGCACGTTTGTGGTGCATGATCTTTGGCTCCCAGTGAGGGTTAGTTGAGTCGATTCGAGGCATAACTTGTTTATGCTTCTGCCTACCCTTTCCCCAAGTTTGTTAGAGTCGGCTTCTAGTCTTATTGGAGGCAGATGAATAGCGTTATTTCCATTAGCATACCTAGTTAAAGATAAAATAAACAACAGTACATTATGATCAAATAATACAATAGGTGTCTACTCAACTTGATCATTTGATTGATCTGAACTTCAAGTAGAAATGGTTTATTATTAACATAAATTACCAAACTTGTGTCTATCCACGTTTATAAACACATGCTCTTACTCAGCAAATGCCCACGTGTATCAAACGACGTTTTTAATGTTAAAGGCACATACATTGATTTTCGTATACTTTTTAACGCAATTCAGATATAATTGTGCCTGGTAATCATAATCTTATGTGACTGAGCTGATGATGGAAGGTATAAGTCAGGATCTGATGATGGGAATCAGGAAAATTAAGAGCAAACCTCAATTTCTTACCTACCAACCTTAACGTTATCGGTGAATACGAATTCATGCAAGCCTATAACCTAGGCATACTTTCTGAAGGGTATTCACTAAAGAGACGATTTTGGCGCACCAACATCGTCTTCATGATTCTGCTCTCCTAGTACTTACTTTCTGTTCAAATTCTTACTTGATTTTTCTTGTAACAAACCTTAGTGTACAACGTCAATAAAAAGTTACCAGCTGGGAAGGGCCCATAAATTGTTTTCCACCCGTTACTTTTTTGTTTTAGAGCCAAATTTTGGAGAGTTTGGGAAAAAAACAAAAAAAGTATTTTGGAACCATAAACAAAACACTACAAGGTTGCGGGGATCCGCTGGATACGAGGCGCATAGGACCGGTCAATGTTGCGTCACTTAGGGGAGGCTATGTCCAGCAGTGGACGTCTTTCGGCTGAAATGCTGATGATGAAACAAAACACTTATTCCCTATACTTTTTAGACTGAATGAACTTAAATTTGAATTAATAGTTGAGGGTTGAACCTCGAACGGTCCTGTGACCTTCTCGAGGTTTCATCCAATTGATAAACCTTGTTCAATTTTAAAAGATAGTGCTATTAAATTTCCGTAGGCCACAAATTACTATATATCCCCCAAAAATTCCAAAACCCGAGGTAGGCTGCTGGAGACAAGAATTAGGAGGTATAGGATATTCTAAAGCGACAGATGTAGGTACACTGGTACATTTCAAACGATGCTTCATCTCTTATGGTACTATTTGTGCAATGAAACTTACAGTCTGCAAGACGTTTGCTAGGTTTACACGAATGCTGTCGACGGCGGGTCGGCCAGCCGGCCTAGCATGACCGCCGTAGAAACGGGCTATGTCTACGGAAGAATCGACAATATGACAGATATTTCTATCGTCCCAAGCATGACGATATTAAGAGCGTTTACACGTTACGACAATTCATACAAACTTTCAAGTCCTTATTTTCCGAAATGACTGAACCGATTTTAATGAAACTTAATACGCATAAGTAGGAAACAGAGGGCTAGAGGGAGTTACTAAAAACATTTTCGAAATGTCTTTAAAAAAAAAGATAATTTGAAATGTCTGATTCTATAGATAATTTATAATCGGTTTAATTTAGTTGTAATACTATTTTTCGAGAATGTTTTTAGTAACTTTTTAGACCTATTTATCCTGTTTATGCGTATGAAGTTTCATTGAAATCGGTTCAGTCATTTCGGAAAAAAACGACTTGAAAGTTTGTATGAAAAGCGGTAAGGTATAAACGCTCTTAAGTGTAGGAAAAGAAATGTTTCTTTTCTTCAGTCGACACAAGTCTACAACGTCGAGCATGCCGACCATTTTTTCTCTTTTTTTGACATTTGGTTATAGAAACATTACTTCTGACAAATGTCAAACTAGTCTTATTAAAACCTAATTACGAGAAATACATTTCGTGGTTGCGTTGAGTTACGTTTAAAAGGTTGACATGTTATGTAAAATATTTAGGTTTAATTTCGCGAAAAAGATCCAGGCCTGGATCCAGGATGCAGCAACACCATCCCGCCCACGAAAAATGAAAAACACGTGCAATTGGAAACTTTTTTTTGTTAACTAAATGTAATAATATTCAGGGAATATAAACATCACGTGATACGTCCCCGTTGCTATGGAAAGAATTTCAATCTGTGTCTTCGTAGAAACGCGAGTCGACGGGGCTCGGGCAGAAGAAACGTCAAGTTGTATAGAAAAGATTTCTTGTCGTTTCTTGGTAGAATAGAGATAGAACGGTCATGCTAGGGGGGCAGGGCAGAATATGCGGTATTGTGTCGCCGCTCCACGCACGCTATGTGTGAGTGTGGAGTCCCGTGGTGGGTTTTTGATGGGTGGATAATACCCTACTTGGCTAGATTGGATCTTCAGCGCCTACCTTGAACTCGTCAGATAGTAGTTTAAATACAATAATTTGACCGTCATGTGTTGTGTTCAGGGCGAGCGCGAGCGCGGCGCCGGCGTACGAGCTGAGGGCGGGCGGCGGCGCGTGCGTCGAGTCCCCCGGCGCGCACGCGCATGCGCCGCACCAGCCTCCCATGCAGCCGACCCCGCTCCAGCACCACCATGACCCGCGCAAGAGGAAGACCTCACATTAGTAAGTACATAATATGGATTATAAACCAAACGAATCGACTTTAGATCACAAATACCATCAAATTTTGATCAAATTCTCATTTCTCCGTATTACAAACCCATACCATGACAACCCAAAACACAAATCTTATTTGATACTGATCAGCAGAGCATTATCCACAGCCGGACTTCACCTTCTGCTGTCTAACTCTATTTGAGTTTTTCATGGTTTAGCATTAGCTGAGCTTTAGCTCTGGCCAAACTGAACCAAATCCCGCTCGCGAAGCGATGTGCAAGGTGGCGTCAGTGGCGTGTTAACACTGGCGCGAAGTCCCGTAACATAGTTATTAATACATTCGATGCCTCACATGGGGGACCCTTACTGACTACTGAATACTGGAGTATTTGCGCTGTTCGTCAAGCCTTCCCGGGCAGGTATTGGCCCGCATAAATATGCAGGCGCCGTCACGGCGTGACTATACGAAGCGAGTAGTATACGTACTTCGCAGTTCCTGTCAGAGCTAAAAGGCTCGCCACCTCGAAGGAGACATACGCTACCCTCTTTAATCCTGAAAGTCATCGTTCTCTGCGGTCTTCCCTGAACTGCCGATCATCAGGTTCGCCCATACTGGAACTCCATAGAGCGCCATAGACCTTACGATTATCACATTGAGCTTTTTGCAGTATGTTTTTTCCTCCTTTGCAAGAAAAGCTTTATAATAAACGCATGCGTTCGAGGGCCACGCATTCACTCTCGCATATTTTGTTGTTTTCTTGTAGTATTATTTTTATTACATAATTATTTCACAAGTTTATCGAGGTTATTCTACTCATGGAAATTGAGTGAAGGCTGGTCACACCGAAGAGTCGAATGCATGACTGTTTGCACGCCATCTTGCGTACCTAGTAGAACTACGTAGTCACAAATCTTGTAATATTGCCATCTCGTAGTGAGTTTTAGAAAATATTCCGCCTCCATGGTAGCGTTAAACTTGTTGGAAGTCGCTTAAGAAGTTTCAATTAAAAAAAAATCTTTGGCAAAGTTGTTTGTTATCATGAGTATATCATGAGTATAATCATGTGTTTAAGTATCGATCACTTATTCAGAGTTTTGTCGCTCAGGCGTTAATCGCGCTTCCGTGTGTCGACCTCACGTTATACAGTCATGTCAGCCTATATGTAAGTAAGTTCCAATACGAAACCCGGGCACGACGTAGTAGGTTGGACAAAACAGTGAGTTGAGTAGCATTGAGGTAGGAGTACCTGATTATGATAGTGACATTGGAGGTGGCACTTTCCGAGGCCCATGGAAACAGAAGGTATCAAAGTTGTGCAATGCCACCTGGTGACATAGGTACGACTTGCGCAACCCTAGCTATCACTAAGCAAGTCGCTTGCCGGTACGTCTACCACGTGCCGTGACCAGCGTGTCGCTGGCAAAACAGGTAACACTGACATCATGGAGAAACACACCGCTCAGTCCAAGTCTTACCAAATTTTCCACAGGATTACATCTGTTGAAGCTGCCATGGCGCTCTTAGCTCGTCGCTTACGCCGCGAGATTAAACAAATGTTCGAATATTTTATCTGAGGAGGCTTGTAATTAGCATCTTAACAAAATTGTTAACAGTTGTAGTCGAAAATCCTTACTAAAATATAAGAATATATAATCTGATAGATTTAAGAATATATGATCAGAAATATAAAATCTGTTTCGTAATAATGTTTTTAGAACGACGTCGTTTTTTAACTTCGGTGATCGGACGAGAACCGGTGTATTCAACGTAGTATGGACGTTGGCTTTTTAGAACGACGTCAGTCTTGTTTTCATGACTCGCTGGCATAGAAGCTTCTCGTAAAAGCAACGCTCATGCGGCCCGACCACCCGATTATTTTGTTACTATTATCCAAATCATACAGTTCTCTATCATATCTAAGAACTTTCTGAAACAAACAAATAGTTCGTTCTAAACACTGCGAATATTTTCAAAGTCAAATCACGTGAATTGCAACATGTCTTCCATGAGACCTGTTCGATCCTTGCGGCATGGCGGCTGCGGGGCTTGGACTGACTTTGTGCCGCTTCATTGAGGAAAAACTGCCGTTCGCTAATCACTGAACTCAGGGACTATGTAAACATTCTACTGTAGGGTTTCCAAACTTCCGAAATGTTGTAACTTTCTTACTTCATCACTTTTTCCTCACGTGGCTAAGAACACTTTGCTTTCTAAAAAATGTCTACAGTAGCTAGGCACTTCTGTTTAGAGGACAATATTAATTTGCATTTAAACTAACGTAAGGTTATTAAATGATTATAAGTTCGCGCGCTCAACGCGTTTATCGTGTTGATCATCAGTTTTTATCGAGTTTCTAAAGTAAGGCCCGAACACCACCAGCCGGAGATAATATCATTGCAGTAGCCGATGCTACCATTTTGCACATTTTCAAAAGAAAGGGCTCGTATCTCCTTCGGGGCTCTCTAGAGTGTTTTCTGTGACCACTTAATAGCTATATTATTTCGAATGAATGATGAAAATGATTAGTTATTGTATTTGTGTTGTATAAGAAGATTCACAATTTTACCGGAACCGGCACCGGCACCGGTTGTGGACTTGGCTCATGTCCGACACGACACCATTATTTACATGCACCATCCATATTAATATTATAAATGCGAAAGTCACTCTGTTTGTTTGTATGTTTGTTTGTTTGTTTGTTACCTTTTCACGACTAAACGGCTGATCGGATCTTAATGAAATTTGGCAAGAAGATAGATTTCAACCTGGGGAAGGACATAGACTATATATCATCACGCTACGACCAATAGGAGCGGAGCAGTAATGAAAAATGTTGCGAAAACGGGGAAAATGTGACGCAGACGAAGTTGCGCGGGACAGCTAGTTACTTATATGATTCATATTCTTGTCATTCAGTGCATCAGTAGTTCTAAAGCCGTCTTGTGCTATAATAAACTAATAAAGAGAAGAAAAAATCAGGAATGGTATATATTTCCATCAAAAAAACCCTGTATTAGCCACTGTTGCTCGATGTTGTAACAGCTAAGAAGCGAGTGTTAGCGCGGGGCGGAGGCTGCCGCGCGCCGTCGAGCTTCTCCCGTGTAGCAATACGTAGGTACCTCTCAGCTTAGCGTACCTCTTAGTGGAACCCGGGTGGGAAGACGCACAGTCTGCGATCAGCTACTGCGGTGCTCACTCGTGTTCCTGCACAAATATATTTACTACCAATTTTGCACCATGGAAGGATTCGTGTGGGACGATGATGACTTTTTCAAGCTTTGTGATTTCTACGAACAAAAGCAATCTTTATTTGAATATCTGAGCCAAACGTCTGAGGAGCCTAAAGAAGACGAAAAAGAAGCAGATGTGCACTCGACATTACACTTAGATGATATTGATAGCTTTCTTGGGTTTGGGCATGAGCCGAAGCGGCCTCGCGGACAGCCTGGGACGCTGGCTCCGGGCGGGTGAGCGGAAGTTCTGTGCTGCGTGCAGGACTGCGCATGTTCCTGCTGACGTACTAACCTGTGTGTTGACTTGCAGCAGCTCCGAGAGCTTCGACATGTCCGGCTGCGAGACGCAGCTGGGCGCGCCGCCCGGGGGCCCACTGCATGCTCCAGCCAGTGCCACGCGCAAGAGGAAACCATCTTCTTAGTGAGTACCTTGTCTTTTTATCTCCTTTGCAAGTAACTCTTTAGAGATTTGATTGAGTCAACACTGGCTTTATCAAAATTGGTACCTCATATTATATTTAAACGCAAATATAATTCAGTTTATGTCTGCCTGGTTTGCGTGAATTTCACATGTCCGCTAATTTGTTTTCATAAATATCAGGCCCTCACGCGTCAAAAGCTAAAGCGCCACAGTGGAGCGCCAGGGGGTGTTGACTTCGAGTGGAATTTTGTTTTTAAACTATAATTTTCAAAGTATACCATGTTATTTATGTAATATCGATGTATTAATTACTTAAACAAAAAATGAATAGGTTTGCGTATATCTATACTGCCTACTACACATAAATAAAATTGAAGTGTCTGTTTGTAATATTAAAATAACCGCTTACTACATGCATATGAATGTGTATACGGGACATATACCAAAATAACATACAAAATATATAAATTATGACGTTAATTTGGTCTTGCAAGTATTAATTGATAGCCCTGCTTTTTTGCTTCCTAATGCTAGTTGTTGGAGCATGGTTTCAAGTGCAGGAAAGTCTTCTGCAAAAAGAACGAGATCGTCTGCACATCTAAGATGGTGTAATATATCCTCGTTTGTATTAATGCCAAATTTATACCAGTTCAATTGTCTAAAGACGTTTTCCAGGGTGGCTTTAAATATTGAAAATATTTTTATGCCTACCTATTTAATAATACAGTCTTATAACAAAATCATTCATTAGATAATTTTTGCTTAAGTGCCACGTTGCCAAGCAGACGAATCTTAAAACTTTTGCTCGTGAGTGAACTTCTGGTTTACTAGTCACAAGCACTGTTGCTGATGGTGAGCTCGTTCCAGGGTCTGGTAGCTTATTCTGATTACGAAACTCATACACAATGGATCCCATGTTGAATTCACAAAATCAATATTAATAAGTCACAAGGACAACACGTGGGTATAATCAATCGTGGGTACACTAAGCTTATATCTTCAACATTTGATTATTACTTATTCTTATATCTTCAACATCATGTTCAGAATAGATACCGTTTCTTATTTATGCAACAGGTTACTTCATAATTATTTACCCTTAGCTTCATGAGTCATTGCACTTATCACTATGATACTCGTAACTCCTGAAATCGCAAAATCAAGCCAGTTGCCCATAAAGCTTGACCATTTGTATGAGAGTTCTTCCAGATTTCAGGGTTGGTCCCATAGTAAATGTTTATGCTATGATTCTGAAACATTTCTCCGACACTCGTTTCGGCGTTGAACGGTTCTATACCCCTAAACAAGTTTAAGGTAAATAAAAATCGACGTTTTAAAAGTTTAGCTCAAGTTCATGTCTTCGTTCACAAGAATCTTCCTAGAAGAAGTTCTATTCTGGTCCCTAAGGGCCATCACCACGGGAAAGAGTCGCACCAGATAACTTACTGCGCCCCGTTGTAATACTGCAGCCGAGCCCGTACGGCTACGTTTTAAATTAACTTAACTAATTTTTCAAAGTTTATTTTTATATTTATTCATCACCATCTGCCTAGTCTTTTCCCAAGTTTATTGCGGTCGGCTTCCAGTCTTACCGGATGCAGTTGAATAATACGAAAAGACTAGCAGCATTGCCACGTTGAATGGCAATGCTAATTCTTTGCCCAAAGAAAGAGCCCTCTGGTATTGCGAAGTGTCCACCAGTCGACGACATTTCCTTAACAGGATGAGGAGGAGATGCGCACTTGGGTCCCATGACCCGAGCGTTTCGACCCCAAACGGCTCAAAACTGTAACTGGCATTTAGGTTACAGGTTTTACGCCGTTTGAGTCTCTCAGCAGCCGCAGCAGCAGCACCAGCACAGCCCGCCGTGTTTGCAACATGAAATGCGTAAGGGTATCGACGCAGGTTGCGTCCTACACCAAAGGCCTACCCACCTTCCAAGGCATCAGCGTCATGCCGTCTGGTCTCTCCCCATCGTCACGTACCAAGCCGTTAGGTTCTAAAACCACTGGTACGCCGGCGGTGGCAAGAGCTCGTTGAATAATGTCGTTGATGCTGGCGTGCCGTGCTATGTTACCTGCGCTCGTATAGCAGAACAGGCCATAGTGCCCGAGATTGACGACAACTTCACCGCAGTTACAATGACGTGGAGCAATACAAGGTGCGCTGAAGCGAAGGCTTGTAGCGAGTCGAAATGACACTTCATCAATCGTGGTGCCAATGGTGGATGACGGGAGTGTCTGAAGCCATACCCCGACACCCATTCCCCCAACGGCCAGTAGACGGGCACGCTCCGCAGTATTAATTGACAGGTTGTCGGGCAAATCCGTATTGGGACAAGCCATTTTCAAGCGCTCAACGCATCGGGACAAAAATGCTACCTCTAAATGAACTAGTGAGGAATAAAAGTTGTTCGTGGTTAATTTTTCGGCACTGTGGACCGCGGAGAGGAAGGCCGGTAAACTTATACTTGACATTTTGCGGACGCAAAGACCACCCAGGCGGATGGGAAGCGTGGCTTGCTGCCACGTTCTGTCGTCCATGGCCACATTAAGGATTGAATTATGTAATTATATTGTTATTTATCATCATTTCATTATTTTATTTTTTTACAATTTTACGGAGGGCTTGGGAATCTTTCATTTTCAATCTTTTTAAGAATGATCACGTGACACTGACAGACTAAAAATTAAACTGCGCTCTATTTATATTTCAACTGAAAACCTTATACTTGTTCGAAAAAACATAAAACTTGACTGCTAACAATTTACGTTGTTAAAGATATCATTCATCAGTATGAAAACTCCGCGATTCACTTTTAACTTGACCAGCAGTTACGCAACAAGTTGTAGCAATGTAACGTCTACTTTCTGACTTCTCAAACTTTGCTTACTTTTGCTACCAAGGGGGAAGAGGGGGTATAAAAATTATAAAAATTCTGTTTACGTTATATTTGAATGGCCCAAAATTTTGATCCTCTGTCAACCGACGGTCCATCTATAATACTACGAGTTAACCTTATGAAACCTCAATCACGCTGTTGAGGACAGAGGACTCATCCGGTAACAATGAAAAACAACTTAACACTACTACAACATTTATTGTAGGTATCCACAGGTTTTAAAACTATTATATTCAGGTGACTTTGCATTAAAGTTCCGGATAAACTAAGCAACAGGCTTAAACCGTTATTGTATCAAATAAATACGGGGTGGTTCATGGTCAGGTTAGGAAATAAAAGAGGTGGCGTCTGCCCCCCTGTCTGTCGCCCGAGGATTTGGCCCTTCTGGCCATTGATTGTGAAGATATTTTCGGCAAAAATGGTAGTCATAGTAATAGTAGATTTCTAACTGGATATTGTCCTGTTAAGAATGGTTCAAAACGAGCGAAATATTGCTAAAATTGGGTTTGGAATTGTGAAATCTGTTCTCAAAAAAACTGTCGTCAGGTGTGCGCACTTGGATGCGCCTTGGTTTAAAATAAGAATCCTCCGCTTCCTTAATTCCAAGCTTATTAATGACGCCATTGAGCGGAATAAAGGCTCCGAGGTTTTTGCAAGAGATCTAGCTATTGGGCAGAGCCAGCTCACGAAAGTGAAGATCGACGATAGCAGGATCGATCCGGCAAACCGGAGATACTTAGGAGGATCAAGAGATTCCATGGACAGTTGTACACGTCAACCAGTAAACCCGTTGTAAATCTAGCGAATGACTCAAGAGCTAGACTGACCTGACACTATACCGAAGACATCCCAGACATCAGCTTGTACGAGATTATGATGTCTCTGAAACAGCTTAAAACAACAAGGTACCGGGTGATGATGGAATTAAGGCCGAACTTCTGAAGGTGGGTGGAAAACCGGTATTTCAGGCCCTCCAGACGCTGTTTGATTCCGTCATACAGGAGGGAAAAACGCCACAGGCATGGTGCAGGGCTACAATGCCCGGTTTAAGAACTATAGACCCATCTCACTTCAAAACCATGTCTACAAGTTGTTTTCTAAAGTCATCACAAATCGTCTCGCGTGCAGGTTTGTCGATTTTAGCCTCCCGAACAAGCCGGATTCCGAAAAGGCTTTAGCACCGTACGTAGACCACATACATACGCTGCGACAGGTTATACAGAAGACCGAAGAGTACAACCTGCCTCTCTGTTAAGCGTTTGTGGACTACAAGAAAGCCTTCGATTCGATCGAGACTTGGGCTGTTCTGTAGTCTCTCCAACGGTGCCAAATTGACTATCGGTGGGTCCATCGAGGTGTTGAAGTGTTTATACAAAAACGCCACCATGTCAGTCCGACTTCAGGACCAGACCTCGGAACTTATCATTCTGCAGCGAGGTGTGAGACAGGGAGACGGCATATCTCCGAAACTGTTCACCGCTGCACTGGAAGAAGTCCTTAAGGTTCTGACCTGGAGAGGGCTAGGCATCAACGTCAATGGCGAGACATCTCTCACCTTCGCGATTTGCCGACGATATAGTGGTCTTGGCTGACACCATGGAGGACCTTTTCGCGATATTCGATGACCTCAGTAGAACTTTCGAAAGTGTGGGTCTTAAAATGAACATGGACAAAACCAAAGTCGTGTAACACCCACTCCTATCAAGATCGGAGACTCTACACTCGAAGTAGTAGACGATTATGTCTACTACTTCGAGTGTAGATACTACTTATTATACCTAGGACAAACAGTCCAGTTGGGTAGGTCTAACTTCAAGAACGAGGTCAATCGTCGAATCCGGCTCGGCGAGGCAGCATTCGGGAAGTTGCGTAGTATCTTCTTGTCCAACTTTAGCGCAGTGTCTCAAGACGAAAGTCTATGTTGCCAGTGACCACACACGGGACCGAAATGTGGTCGCTCACAACGGGCAGCATCAGAAGGCTTTTAGTCACCCAAGGGGCAATAGGCCTATGGAGTTTCCTTGTGTGACCAAATCAGAAATGAGGACATCCGCAAGAGAATCAAGGTTACCGACGACGTAACCAGAAGAATTGCCAAACTTTAGTTGCAGTGGGCAGGGAAAATTGCTCGCAGAACGGATGGCCGATGGGGCCGAAAAGTTTTGGAATGGCGACCGCGGACCAGAAGATGATGCGTTGTAAGGCCTCCCACTAGGTGGACCGATGACCTGGTGAAGTTTGCAGGGATCCGCTAGATGCGAGTCGCACGGCACCGGTCAATGTGATGACCGGAGACACTTGGGCAAGGCCTATGTACAGCATAGGACGTCTTTCGGCTGAAATGATGATGATGATGTGTGAGTTTCGCAAGGTAATTTAATTTGAATTTCTATAATTGCGTCGTTGGTCCTCGTTGGTCGCAAGCGGTATTGCTGAGCATGGGTCTTAGTTTCGATTTTCAGCTCGGACAGAGGGAGGGGTGCAATTAGGTAAGCTCCCACTCGCATTGTGTTCAAGATCTAGGCGGATTGTATCTACAGCGGCCAACTTCATTGGCTTCACATTCAAAGATTTCCCATATGGGTGTCTTTCTGTTCTGTCACCTTTTGAGTATTTAAGTTTTTGTCTGATTAAACTCGGCTACGACGGCTACACAGGCGTTTTAGTAAATGTCCTTCACTATATTATGCGAATTCGCTATGGCGGGCGGGTCGAGATCCAGTCACCCTGTATATTTTCTGTCCACTCCTTGTATTTCTAAAGCTTCCCACATCTTTGTGTGCCTAAGTGAGTCGAACCTACGAATGCCAGATAGTAAGCAATTCTATATATAGTAAGTAATTCTATAGCTCTGTGGACCGCGGAGAGGAAGGCCTGCATATACAATTGAAGTTGGTAGTTTGTGACCAGGGAACCTAATATTTAAAACTGCGACTCTGTCGGGTACTTCTTGGAATTCTATTATATTGTAAGACAGGGATATTCACCTAGTAATTTTTACATCAGGTGTAGTATTTTATTTTGTACTAGACAACATTTTTAATGAAATAAGACCAAAATTACAAAAAAAATAATGGGATTAGTGATTTTTGCCAGAGTTGTAGGCGTTTTAGAACTTTTAATTATTAACAAAGGTCTGATACGGCATTAACCCGGCGGGAGTGTGGTGACAAAATATTTCATCGAGCATGTGGCGGGGTATGACATGCCCGTAAACTAAACTGCCTGTATATGATTATAATAATCAAAATTAGTTGAAATTTTAATTTTATTTATTAAAACACAATCCCTATACTTATATTTATATGAAAAACTTAGTCATATTATTATATTTTAATAGTTTTTATGACTAAAGTTCAGGGACAAATTTTTAAGTTTCAAATCAAAACAGTCTTCGATAAGAAGCATCAATCCTATTAAAATAAACTAATATCACTAAATTAAACAAAATAAAACTCTAAAAGACATAAAGAACAAGAGATCTTGAATAAAAAAACATTAAAATAACTAAAGTTATCATTAAAAGAACTAGATTCAGAATTAACCGTTTTTGCAGGAAAAAATAGCGTGTTCAAGACAAATGGCCTTGCTCGACTCATCTGAAGAATTTTCTAATAGATCGTATAACATAGACCTAAGTCTATTTTCCCTATTGTTTTCACCCATATTTGTCAAAAGCCTAAAAAAGACAAGAAATAATAAAATTAAATGTAAGAATGTTATGATTAAAAGCACACGTAAACTATGTGGCGGGGTGTCACATGCCCCACGTACATATAATCGTGTGTATCTCGAACGCCGGCTGACGCCACACTTCGATCACGCCACTGTGCCTTCCTGCACAACCTCAGCTCCAGCTACGCGAAGGCGCTAACACGTAACTTACAATAATAAAAATGTACGCCAGCAAAAAGAATTGGTAGGGTATGCTACACCCCACCACACTCCCGCCGGGTTAACTATTATAATAGTTTCAATTGCAGTGGCGCCGTTTAAATTGGCTTCAAATGATTTAATCTGGGATTTATCAGAAAAACCTAATAAACGAATTAAATAAAAAACAACTGAATTTCGGTGCAATTAGTGGCTTAATTTGTTACATTTTAACCCTACTATGACCTCCTGCAAGGAATACGTTGAGTTACCAGTACCTAACACTGTATAGGTACTAGTTTTTTTGTTGTTGTTAACATTTCGTTTTAGTTATTTTAAAAGTAGTTATAGATTATGAGAACACTCTTATTTGTTTTACAAATGTTAACGTTAATAATCTTAATATCGAATAAGTTAATTGAATATCAGGGATCTAGGGGTGGTATACGACAGCAAGCTGCTTTTTGATGATAATGTGGAAACAGTTGTTAGCACGGCGTTTAAAGCCATGGGTTTCATTATTAGGGCTTGGTCTAGCTTTCGTTCCATAAAACCATTAAAGGTTCTCTCTTGTTCTCTAATGCGAAGCCACCTTGAATACGTTTCTCAAGTATGAAACCATCAATATGCTATCTACAAATCTCGTATGGAGTCTGTTCAGAGGAAACTTTTGCGATAATTGAACTACAAGCCTGGGCAATCCTCTGTCGACTATGAATATCGTTGCAAGCGATATCATAATCTTACTGTTGGAAGTAACAATAATATCTAGTTTTAGTGAATATCGTAAACGGCCCGGTTGATTGTCCCGAACTACTCAGCAATATATTTCTTCGCACTAATCTAAACAACCTAAGTACCATTCGCATCGACAAAGTACAGGCGCAATGCCTGCTGCATACGTATTGTTATAGCCTTCGATAGTGTACCATCACACCTGGAAATCGATTTATTTTGCACCAGCGCACATAACATAAGAAAGACAAACTTGTCATTGTTAAAGAATTATCTACCCATTTTATTATTGATTCGGGACCAGAATCATTAGCATAGTTACTTACTTCAATTTGACGAGTATGCAAAACAACACGTTGTGTGGAAGCTTGTAATTAGCAAAGATTGTTATTAGTCTGTAAGCTTTCTAATTATATTTACGTTTACGAATGAGTATTTGTATAAAATGTGGAACTATTATAGTTTTTACTTATTTTTTTTGTTTTTATAATAACAGTGATATTGCAATGATGGTTATTTCTATTCCGAATTAGTCGAAATGATAATAAAATCGTAAAGTTCAGAAATGCCTAGAATTACATAGACTGGGTTTCCTGCGGATGTGTTTAAAGTGAGCTAGACAACCTAACGTCATTAAAGGCCCCTTTAATCAATTGTTTCTTTTTACGTCACTTTAAAAGCCCTCCGTACCCTTGGTGATAAGTTGGTTGTAGGCTACCCCTCTTCCTGCCGCCCAGCATTACGTGTATTTTTGTATTTAAAAAGATCAGTTTTCAGATTGTTTTAGACTCCGATTTATTAAATAAAAAGGTAGGTTTGCGACCCAACAACTTATAAATGACACTTTTTTATTACAAAAGCAACGACCCTTAATTTATTTGGTTTGAAAAAAGCAGCCGAGCAGACATCAATTGATGAGCTGTAAAACTTTTCAGCTTGTCAATTGAAATCTGCTCGGGAGCCCATACAAACTGGGCAAACCTACCCTTTGGCTTTGGCTACAAAGCGGCCAATTAGGCAGAAACGCGGGGTTTCCTAGCAACACGGCCGGCAATGCCAAAAAAACCACCTGTGACCAAAGAGTTAAATTGAAGTTTCCCCCTCCAGTCCTAAGGCTTCTGACTTGTACAGGAGCGCGCGCGGCGCGTGCCAGTACTGCTAACTGGCTGTGTTGTATGACATAATCACTACATAGTATAAAACAAAGTCGCTTTGTCGCTCTGTCCCTATGTCCCTATGTATGCTTAAATCTTTAAAACTACGCAACGGATTTTGATGCGGTTTTTTTTTGATAGATAGAGTGCTTGAGAGGAAGGTTAATATGTATAATAACATCCATTGCATAGTGGAGAAATACTGTTATTTTGAGGTTTCTAATGTGATGTCGTAAATAATTACATTTTTTTCCGCTTACATTGCAAACGCAGGCTGAACCCTATGAGATTTATCAAAATAAGGTACTTAGTATTGTACACATTGAAAAGGTCTACAGAAAACTCCGCGATATCTATCTCTTATGGATATTCCACAATAACATTTTTTTGTCATTTACTTTTTACGACAAATAATGGCTAATTTTCGAAGCGGTTTTAACCAATACAGCATTAATCCTTAGCCAATTAAATACATTGTTGATTTAATATAGATCTATATGGTTCGTTACAGCATATGATTTAAATGAATATTTTTGAAGATATTACAGATTTAAAAATTGCGGGACGTAGCGTTTGCGACGGTACCGGCCGGCCGGGGCGGGATGTTTGTATTGTCTAATGACAAGAAAGCTCTGAACGTTGTATATAAAGACATTCTGTAATATATTAATTGTTGTAAAAATAAAATAAATAGGAAAAAATGTAAAAAGTATATAAGTAAAAATGTAGTGCATGAATTTAGATATTCCAAAGATAGCAGGAAATCTTTATGGTATAGGGAAAGGGGAATTGTTTTACTCTAAATTTAACGCGCGCGGGCCACGGGCAGTAATGAATAAATCAAAACTACTGGATCGATTTTAATCATTTTTTCAGTGAGTGACATAGGCTATATATTTTATACCCGTGCGAAGCCAGAGCGGGCCGTTATGTTTTTATATACAACGTTCACAGTTTTTCTATATCAGCATTGCACCCGTGCGAAGCCGGGGCGGGTCGCTAGTAACAGATAAGGTAGCTCTGTCGTATTACGCCTACTTGAGGATGAACGTAAATATCTCAAAAATAATGATGAAAAACAGAATGTATACATGGGATGTATGATTATAAAAGTATGATTGCCAGAACCTCTATAGAGCTTTGACCTATGAAATAAAGTTGGTCTACAGGCATGCCAAATGTAGCATTCTATTGCTGTTTTATTAGTGATAAGTAATAACATGTATAAATGCCTTTAGAACTTGCGGTTTCTGTTTAAAACTAAGAACAATTATTACATTTAGGTTATGTACCTTAAGTTTCGGTTAATTGCAGTTATTATTGTAGAAATGATTAAATAAGTGCTGTATATTGTTAAAATGCTATCCTAGGATGTTTGGCTATGAAAAGAAGGAATGATATAATAACACCGACATCAACCTTAGTAATTGATACTTTTGACTTAGGTCATAGCGTCCTAACTGTTGATCGGTAATAAAACGAAACAAGTTTTAAAAGTGATTGATTTATTCATCTTCAAACGTTATAAAAACGTGGTCAAGAAAAGCTGCCGGCTGATCAATATTGTCTTGATGACGTGCCCAACCAAGGTACCATCAATGGTCATAACATGGCAACAGCAACCAACTGTTCGATTACCCACAATACAGTTGCAGCAATATCCTAATATAGAGTCGATTCGACAGCTTGTGCTAGGCTCTCTATCAACTAGGATATAAGTAAAATAGTGTCTTTGGCCAATCTGCCTAGACTTTATTTTGCCTCTTATTAAAAATGGGTAGTTTCCTCCAATGTGTGACACCATTTCATGTGAGTGCTCCACTTCTGGACACACCTCTGAGCACAAAGTCGCGAGTAGGCGAGATCGAGTCCTTGTATAAAAGCAAAAATCGTCGTGATAATGTTCACAGAGAGATTACGGAGCGTTATAACAAACAGCAATGCAAACAGAACAGAAAGAATGTCAATGAATGACTTTTTGACATGACAATTAGCGCGTCAATGACGATACGTTACCCTTAATCACCGATCGCACAATTGCGAAATTATTATAAGAACATACATTTATAATAATATATGTTAAAAACATTATTTTCATTAAGTAATGTGTATTTATTCCGAATACATATTAAAATCCGTACGTAATACGTACGTAGATGTAATTTTTTTTACTAAATAACTCGTTTTGTTCCGCGTGTATGAGTACTAAGTTATAACGCAGATGGTCACGATAAAAACAGGACTTCGGTTTTTTAAATTCCTTTTATTACTAACTTTTTATCCGCAAGTGTAACAGAATAACAGTTTAATAACCAAGGGTCCTACTTTCATTGCATAATTTTCATTAATTTACATTTCTTGTAGGCTAATGAAAGTTAGGGCAGGATCTGGCATTGTCTTGATCGTTTTGGTGGAATTAAACTGCTACAGCAGAATTTCACCTAATTTTCACTTAGGTTTTCTTTAATTTAAGTAATATATATAATAGTACTTTATTTTTATTATTATCACAGTTTTCTGAAAACATGCACATAACTAGTCTAAGCAGGAGTATCTTATTCATCAGTCCTTTGAGATTTACAATTTCTTTTTTAATTAGACAATCAGGTTAAAAATATCTAACATTACTAAGGCTAAATAAATACATAGGTAAGCTTTTTTCCATAGTTTAAATATAACTAAATAAGTCTGTATACAGATTATCAAATAAAAAAAAAACAAATGTAGGCGTTGTTATACCCAGTTGAGGTAGAACCTAACGCCGTCACGAAACCGAGTCAGATGTAACGAATGCTGTACACGTGATCTTGTTATGCAACTTGCTATAATTTTACTATTAGAACTATCTTCACCAATCCTAATAATCCTTTTCACAAAATCTTGCTCCTGTTCGCTAGTAAATATTAATCTTCTAGCAAAATTTTGTTTGAACATTCCTCTCTTCAAATAATGTCGTAATGTTCTTCTAGGGATGTTATTAGTACTAGCAGCTAGCTCTAGATAACCTGTTTGTCTGAACCGCAGTGACAGAAGCTTCTAAATCACTTTGTGTCCATGTGGCATGCCTTTTCTGTGCAGTAGACATATTTTTTGACCTGAAACAATGACCTTTATTTATTTTACTTTTGCACAAACGGTGTGGTAACTTATAGTTTAATATATTCGAATAATTACATTTCGTGTATTAATAAATTCGTTTCCATAATGTGCAAATAAGTTGTTTCAGACAAGCTCCCGAAAAACGCCCATGGTAGCTTTTAGCATGGGTAATAACGCCATAGGCTAGGCGGAATTACCGTCGAGGATAAGTTTGAAATATAATGGAAAATCGACTGCTTAATACTGTAAAAATACTGGCTATGAAGGGCAGAATAATGATACTAATAAATAACACTTATGGTTTACTACTTAACTAACAATTATCATTAAAAACGAAAAATACCCGTTTTCTCGTGGTCCTACTATTTTTTTAAAACTTACCTCGAAATTCCCGTCTTTGGCGCAAAAAACGTCACAGCGACTACCTGGCCAGTCTGGCCACGGACGTCCGTCGAATACCAGCTCGGAGGGTGGGTAGTGCCACAGGCTCAACTCAGGACTGATTGATTGACGGATGTATAAACCTTGTTGCGTAGGTATTAAGTTTGACTTTATCTATTACGTAACCTGAGTTATTTCGCATGGACGAAATTAGCCTCTAGGCGTAATTCTACTGACCCACCTTACTATAACATCACTGGAAATAACATTCTCACCATATAATTTACGTACGTTATAAAAGCTAATATTCAACCTAATGTCATGTGATCTAATGTTATATTTCCTATAACCTTCATTTGCTAATAACATTTAGTAAAAAGGAACAAATTCTGGGAAGTAATGAAGTAACGAGAATGATATACGAAAACGGTTACCACGTATCCAGTACATCATCCTCAACCCCCCCCCCCACAGATTTTTTTAATCGGTTATTAAAAAAAACGACAGCTGTTTCCAACACAAGTGCAATACTCACCTACCACGGTCAAGTGTATGGAACTGCAGATTTTATTTTAGGTTCCGTACCCAAAGGGTCAAACAGGACACTATAACTGAGAATTCGCTGTCCGTCTGTCACCAGGCTTTATCTCGTTAAACCGTGATAGTTAGTCAGTTGAAATTTCTACAAATTATGTACGTCTGTTGATGCTATAATAACAAATACTAAAAACAGAATAAAATAAATATTTAAGGGGACTTTATAAATAACTAGCTTCTGCCCGCGGCTTCGCCCGCGTTTTTCGGTAATTGTCCCGCGGGATCACACTACCGGGATAAAAAGTATCCTATGTGCTATTCCAGAGTATTATCTATCCCTGTGCTAAATTTCATCCAGATCCATTCAGTAGTTTTTACGTAAAAGAGTAACAAACATCCATCCATCCATATCTTACAAACTTTCGCGTTTATAATATTAAGTAGGATGGTGCGGAAACCTTCGTGCGCGATTCCGACTCGCACTAGGCCGGTATTTTTTTTTCTCTGTTTGTTTGTTTGTGAATTCTTTATAGAATCGTGACTAGAAGCACAAGTTAGAGGAAAATTCTCTATTCGTCAGTTTGTTCTATTTATTGGTAGCGTTGTTAAGTTTCCGGTACTCGTTTAGGTTACAGGGACATAGGGTAGCAACAGTAATTAAGATATAATCAAAGTTGTGGCCCCGAAGGAGTCGGCGCACAAGGTAGGTCGACTGTGTAAGATTTCGGACACGTGTGGCGAGTGACGACACACAACTTGTCACAATTTGTCAGATCACTCTCGTTCTGTTTATTAGTAGCTATGGTGCGACCAAATTTTGTATTGCCATTTAATAAACTTACCGAGACAAAAGGGAAGTAAAACATAAGGCAGTCTTTAAGTCCGTCATTAAATTTCTTTAGAATATAATATTAAGTAAGTAATATCATCATCTGCCTAGCCTTTTCCCAAACTATCTTGGGGTCGGCTTCCAGTCTAACCGGATGCAGCTGAGTACCAGTATATATGAAGCGACTGTCTATCTGACGTCCAAATTCCAGTAACGGGGTACTACGATACCCCTTGGTAAGACTGGATGTCAGACTTTTGGCTTCTGACTAGTAACGACTGTCAAAGATCCACAAATGACAGCCGGGACCAACGGCTTAACATGCTTTCTGAGGCACCGAGGACACTCGGTATGAATGATCACCCATCCACGTATCAACCACGGCAAGCACGGCTTAACCTTAAATATCGACCCGTGCGCCTGTTATTATTTAGCCACGAGCGTCTCTTCCTCATGTTAGGTAAAAATGATAATTTAGAGTAGAATTTCTTTAAAATGTAAATTCGTACGGTAGTCGCTTCGGCTCTAAAACCATATACGATACTGGAGCTGGCGTCTTCTCAAATGACTTAAATATCAAAATATCAACCACTCTAAACAAACTAAACACAATCTTACGATTACGCTCTTAATAAATAAACAATGAAGACAGTTTAATTTTAAAATGTCTGATGATATCACTACATAGTATATAAAAAAACCCCCGACTAAAAAAAAACTCTAAAAAACCAAAAATAAAATAATCCATGCGTCTTAGCGTCGGGGGTCCGCTTTGTTTGTGCTTGTACTAAGCGGTCTACTTAGCGGTCCCCCGACGCTAACAGCTGTCGGGGGTTTTTTAAATGTTTAATTTAATTTTTTTTCATGCTTTTTAAACTTATATTGTTTTATCTTAGCCTTGACTGTCCCAATACTGGGCATAGGCCTCCCCCATTATTTCCACTTTTCTCGGTGTTGCATGTCTTCTCGCCAATTAACGAAAATAGCAAATTAAAAAAACTTGGAGGGGAGGGGGGGTGCAGCCACCCCCCCTGGCGATGCCCATGGTGACAAGTGACAAGATTTCAAATTTCGAATCAACCAGACCTGTGGAAATTGTTAATTTCCCTTCAACTAGAAAAGAGGTGATGACCTTCAAACGGCTGCGCAGATTTTCTCGAAACATAGCTAAGAACACTCTCGATGAAAATACCTTTCAAATGACACCAATTTAATCAAAATCGGTTCATCCGTTAGGGAGCTACGATGCCACAGACAGACACACAGATATACACGTCAAACTTATAACACCCCTCTTTTTTGGTCGGGGGTTAAAAACAAAGTCTCTTTCTCTGTCCCTATATCCCTATGTATGCCTTAATCTTTAAAACTTCGCAACGGATTTTGATGCGGTTTTTTTTAATAGATAGAGTGATTGGAGAGGAAGGTTTATGTATAATAACATCCATTGAATAGTGGAGAAATACTGTTATTATTGAGGTTTCTAATGTGATGTCGTAAATAATTTCATTTTTCCCGCTTACATAGCAAACGCAGGCTGAACCATCATCATTCTCTTGCCCTTGTCCCAATTTATTTGGGGTCGGCGCAGCATGTCTTCTTCTTCCATACTTCTCTATTGCTTGTCATCTCATGAGATACCTCCTTTCTTGCCATATCATCCTTCACACAGTCCATCCATCGTTTCTTTGGTTTTCCTCTACTCCTATAACCATCCACATTCATACTCAAAAATTTTCCTCACGACGTTTTCCTCATTCCTCCGCATCACATGCCCATACCACAACAACCGATTACCACACATCTTTTCAGTCACCGGCGCCACTTTCAAACTGCCCCTTATGTACTCATTTCTTATTTTATCCATTCGCGTAACACCACACATCCCCCTTAGCATTCTCACATGCAAATGCCTTTCATTCATCCCTTTTGTGGCCCAACATTCTGATCCATACAAGACAGCAGGTCTAACCATTGTTTTATAAATCTTCCCCTTAAGTTGAAGAGGAATGCGGGAGTCGCAGATAGTTTCCGTGACCTGCCGCCATTTCATCCATCCAATGTTTATTCTGTGCTTTACACTACGATCTATTTCGCCATCGCTTTGGACAAGTGAACCGAGATACCAAAAGTCGGAGCAGACAGGAAGAAGCACACCATCTAGCGATATGACACCAGGGCTGGAGAGACCGCCGAAATCGCAGAACATTTGCTCTGGATCTCCGGTCCATCTTCACCAACAAGAACGATGTCGTCGGCAAAGAGCATGCACCAGGGTGCCTCTTCTTGTATATCCGACGTCAATGCGTCCATAATCAACAGAAAGAGGTAAGGACTCAAAGCCGACCCTTGGTGCAAGCCTACAGCCACACTGGCTGAACCCTACGAGATTTATCAAAATAAAAATGTAAAAAGTAAATAAGAATGTAGTGTATGAATTTAGATATTCCAAAGATAGCAGGAAATCTTCATGGTATAGGGAAAGGAGAATTGTTTTACTCCAAATTTAACGCGTGCGGGCCACGGGCAGTAATGAATAAATCAAAACTACTGGATCGATTTTAATCATTTTTTCAGTGAGTGACATAGGCTATATATTTTATACCCGTGAAAAGCCAGTGTTGTTGTATACAACGTTCACAGTTTTTCTGTAGTGTATTTAGTATCAGCATTGCACCCGTGCGAAGCCGGGGCGGGTCGCTAGTATAAAATATAATGATAAAACATTTACTGTCAACTGACATGGACTCATAAAGTTGGTAACAATTTACTTACAAATCTATGTTACTAGAACTTAATTGATAGATTTAAATAAATACGTTTTTATGTGTTAGCACGTGGAGTTGACTTAAATTAAACAAGATACGACAATCCAGTGTGTTCTGCGCAACATCTGCAAGCTTACGCTTGATTGAAGCAAAGCCATCAGTATGCGCGTGTGCAAACATACCTGAGGCACTTCAGAAGCGTGGCAAACCCATCAGCATCCTAAATGCATTGTAATACTGGACACGAAGAGCACTAACAGCTTATTGAGTGATACTATACCACAGGCTACACGAGTAAAACACTTGACAATATGCCTTAAAAAGTTTTATTTTAACTGCACCCGCGCAACGCGAGAACCTTCAGATCAGCATATTACATCTCACCGCGAATGCTCTTCGCTCCCGGTCTATATCTAGATTGTCGTCATATCCTCAATTGCAATATGCCCCACGGTTCAAGACACCACCGTTTAAAGTGACGGGTGGATAGCTCCACCAGCCACCAACAGCGTTTGGATGCCTTAAAGATTAATAACTCACTTTTGTCCGTGTTGTATCTGAAGCCGTGATCTACCGCGTAACACTCATCATCATTTATAAGTTTTCTAAGACCAGCCATTGGCGGGCTCAGCAACGCCATGTCATCGGCATAACTAACATTATTAAACGATACCCCATGGATGTAGCAGCCAGCATGCGAACAGCTGAGCTCAACAATCAGGTCATTTATGTACAAATTAAACATAGTAGAGTAGGTTAACCCTACCTAACTCCACACTCCATCACATATTCATCCTACAGTACATTTGCCCAGCTTACACAATAAACTTGATGCGTGTACCAATATTTAAAAACACTCCACTAACAACTCACTGGGCACATTTGCATCACAGAGTTTAGTTTACACTATAACTTGTCATAAGGCACCGACTTGTCAAATGCTTTGGCATATCTAAGAAACAGGAAAAACAAAAGTCTGGCTGCGAGTGTAATAATTTAAAGTCTTTTTTTTAAACACAAAGGGGTTTAGGTAAATGTGGCATGATTTTTTAAGTCTGCGGCCACTAATGAAAAATATTTCATTAGTAAGAACACAATAAGACATTAATTTTCTTCTATGAACACCTATTTCCAAAATGCATCGGAGTCGAGATATACAGGGTGAACTTTTCAAGTGGATGGAAGGCCAAATCCGAAACTATGAGGAATAGCGAAAAACACTCAAAGGAGACACGAACCCGATTTTGATAAACACTAAAACTGCATCATTGGTTTTTTGAAAAATCATTTTTCCTAGCCCAGGAATCGAAGCCGTTAATTTTGAAAAAAAAACACCCTGTATTATTACACCATTCGATAGTGTCGCTGCTAAGGATCAAATTCTGGGAAGTAATGACATAGGCCAAACGATAGGAAAGAGTTATTTTTTGATAAAATACGAAACAGTATGCAAACTGTTAGTAGGAACAACACAACTTTGACATCAGATATTTCATCTCCGATATTATTTTCGACAAAATTCTTTTATGAGTGATTAATATGATATATTCCACTATATCTTATCTTTGCGGCCGCTGTGAAAAAAAATCATGCCACTAGTCCATACAAAGACAAACTTACCCAATGCCCTTTGCCGTTTCAGTAGATAGATTTTTTTTAAACCATGTCGGGCATCATGCAGATTGACGTTCTTAGTTCAAAATCAAAATCAAAATATTTTATTTTACATAGGCCTACATGGGCACTTATAAAACGTCAACAAAAGGTGCACGGTTCGGGTTAGTCGTTTCCTATGGAGAAGAACCGGCAAGAAACTCCATGGTTACTCTTTTAAAATCATTTGGTTTTACAATATTTGAAGTTACAGCGTTAGTACTTAAGTATGGGAGGACAGCGTAGGCCCGACAATAAGTCGATTGCTTACTACAGACGGTAGTAATAGAGAAAAAAAATACAAAGCCTACAATGTCCACACATTCACAAAAAATTGGTAAATAAAAAGAATCTATACAAAAGTAAAAAAAAGTAAAACAATAAAAGAACACTAACTTAAACAATAGACACATGTTATCATCAGTCATGTAACTATTCTGAACAATGAACGAAAGGTGCAATTATTGAAAAACTATTGTAAAAAAAAAAATGAATAAAAAGAATGGAAAAAATAGTATTGGGAATAGTTAGAGACATCCACACATTTGTGTCGTTTATGAGCTACCAGGGAAGCCGCATGAGTAGAAGGAACTACAGCCAAACTTCTTTATCTTCAACGTAGTCCTTAATTTTGTAATATGCTTTTTTAATAAGGACACGTTTGATGCAATTTTTAAACTTTCCATCGGTCAGTTCTGTAACTGACTTTGGCAGCTTATTATAAAAGCGTATACTGTTTATAAGAAATAACTTGCTAGTTTTTGTTAATCTAAATTTGGGTATTACAATTTCGTGTTTACTGCGCAGTGCGCGTGTTTATATTATGGAAGTCGCTTCTAATTTTGAAAAGCCCTCGGTTTTTGCGGACATATTATAGTATCTGCCTACTACAGACACTCTATACTCACACTTATCATCCATATTCATACTTTTATTGGTTTTACATTAGCATATTACCAATCATTTCGTTTTTATAAATATTTTCTTTATATCCTTTGTTGTGACATGTTTACTTCAAATTTGTCAGATGTCATTTACTTTTATTTTTGATTCTTACCAGCCAAACTCTCTATGAAGGTTTCATTTAGATTATATATTACTAAAAATTATTATCATCAATTCGTTAGTTCAATTGTTGTATTTTATAATTAATTGCGAATATTTGCTGTGTAAAGATATTCTGAGTTATATTTATAAAAATATTATGCGCAAGGTTTTTGACCAATTGCTACTGGCTGCTTTGAATACTGGCAGGTTGCGTCTTACTAGAGCGCAGCAGTTTTGAATCTGAAAAAGAAAATTGGAAGAAAAGAAACGGAAGATCAGGGTATAAAAGGGATTTCTGACAGATGCCCTGGTTCTAGTCTGGAGTTAAGAGTCGGTTCAGTCTGGACACGAGAAATCATTATAGTCTAAAATCAAGAAAACAGCTAAGTCTAGTTTGGAGTCAAGATCTGTCATATCTTGAGTTTTGAGCACAGCCTGGTGGAGTCAAAGAGCGGCCTTCGTTTAGTGCTGCCGTGGCTGTTGCTAACTGTCTGCTGGAAGCTGCTTTGCGAACTGACGAGCCTGGCACTGGGGCTCATTACCTGTCTGCTGGAAGCTGCTCTTCGAGCTGACGAGCCTGGCATTGGGCGGTACGTGTCTGCTGGTGGGTCCTACCAAATCGCCCTGCATCAAGTTCGTCGTGGTCAAGCTCATCTTAATCAAGCCAGCTTTCTACGACTGCAAGTTTGTCTTCAGTTACTATCACGCTCAGAGATTTGCGGAGATATTTAAAACGTTCTCGGTTAACCTGCCCTTCACTTTTGTACTAATTTATTGTATTTTTCATTTCATCATTTATTAAATTCATTTTCCCCTAATTACTTTTTTAATGTATAAATCTGTTTACTCCTTTCATCAAGGAATAAGCAAGTTTGTTACATTTTGGCGCCTAACGCAAAATCAAGTCTTGATCTTAAACATATTCTCTAAATTCTAAAACAACTTCCACAAGAGATTATATTTGGAAACTATTTTCATAATATTTTCATCATATTACATCACTTAATCTACTTATACTCTTAAACACTTAAATCATATATTTATCTATATCATCTATAAATCTCATCAAAATAGGTTTAGTGTCGTGGGCTCGAACTATTATCTGCGCTGATTCAGCGCAAAAGTATAGACTACTACACATGACAGTCCTTCAACGCTCTTGAATATTTCAAGTAGGCTGTTTTAGAATCCTTCTTAATAATAACTCGGACTCTTGACTCTCTCTCCCTTTTAATTTTATCTACTTTATTTTTAACTTTTTTATCTTATACTTACTCATGACTCATCATCCTCTTCCCTTCTTCTAACTGTAGTTTTATTCGGTCTATTTAAACTCTATAGTTTTTATTTTCTAACTATGTTCTTTCATTGGTTCTTAAACCTATTTTTTTAATCTTCTTCTTTATCTGTTCTTATCAGATAACTTTATGAAGTGCTTTTAGGTATAAGTTATCTAACCTTCTATTATACTAACTATACTATAAGTTGGTATAACTATTTTTTTTTTAATCTTCAACTCTAAAGGTTGATTGAAGCGGGTTGCGACTTCCTTAAAATAAGCCTTCGCTAATCTTCAACTCTAAAAGTTGATTGAAGCGGGTTGCGACTTCCTTAAAATAAGCCTTCGCTAAACTTCAACTCTAAAAGTTGATTGAAGCGGGTTGCGACTTCCTCAAAATAAGCCTTCGCTAATCTTCAACTCTAAAAGTTGATTGGGGTGGATCCCTTACGAAAATCTTTATATTTCTTTTTATTATGGGTTTTAGACGCGAGCGGATTACAACTCCAAAAATAAGCCTACTGTTATTGATTTATCAGGTGGAGTAGTGATCATTGAATGTGAATCCTACCTGGCCTAACTTCGTAAGATGTCGGTGTGTTTGAATGAGTTATGAAAGTTTTGTGAATGCTGTAATACTTTAACCTTACCAAAATTTTTGTTCTAGGCCAAAAATTTTCTCGGGGTCGTTGGGGAAATATAGTATCTGCCTACTACAGACACTCTATACTCACACTTATCATCCATATTCATACTTTTATTGGTTTTACATTAGCATATTACCAATCATTTCGTTTTTATAAATATTTTCTTTATATCCTTTGTTGTGACATGTTTACTTCAAATTTGTCAGATGTCATTTACTTTTATTTTTGATTCTTACCAGCCAAACTCTCTATGAAGGTTTCATTTAGATTATATATTACTAAAAATTATTATCATCAATTCGTTAGTTCAATTGTTGTATTTTATAATTAATTGCGAATATTTGCTGTGTAAAGATATTCTGAGTTATATTTATAAAAATATTATGCGCAAGGTTTTTGACCAATTGCTACTGGCTGCTTTGAATACTGGCAGGTTGCGTCTTACTAGAGCGCAGCAGTTTTGAATCTGAAAAAGAAAATTGGAAGAAAAGAAACGGAAGATCAGGGTATAAAAGGGATTTCTGACAGATGCCCTGGTTCTAGTCTGGAGTTAAGAGTCGGTTCAGTCTGGACACGAGAAATCATTATAGTCTAAAATCAAGAAAACAGCTAAGTCTAGTTTGGAGTCAAGATCTGTCATATCTTGAGTTTTGAGCACAGCCTGGTGGAGTCAAAGAGCGGCCTTCGTTTAGTGCTGCCGTGGCTGTTGCTAACTGTCTGCTGGAAGCTGCTTTGCGAACTGACGAGCCTGGCACTGGGGCTCATTACCTGTCTGCTGGAAGCTGCTCTTCGAGCTGACGAGCCTGGCATTGGGCGGTACGTGTCTGCTGGTGGGTCCTACCAAATCGCCCTGCATCAAGTTCGTCGTGGTCAAGCTCATCTTAATCAAGCCAGCTTTCTACGACTGCAAGTTTGTCTTCAGTTACTATCACGCTCAGAGATTTGCGGAGATATTTAAAACGTTCTCGGTTAACCTGCCCTTCACTTTTGTACTAATTTATTGTATTTTTCATTTCATCATTTATTAAATTCATTTTCCCCTAATTACTTTTTTAATGTATAAATCTGTTTACTCCTTTCATCAAGGAATAAGCAAGTTTGTTACAATATAAAATACATTCTAGGATATAAAGTTAAAAAGAGATATCATTTAAGTATTAGGAATCCTTCATGCTCTCTATGTTGTTCTATGTTGCTCTCTGTTTCATCGTTGGTGCGTTTCGAGGAATAAAATTATAATAATAAGGGTTAAAGTATGAAATTGCCGTTTTATTGTGATAGGTACTTCGAATTGACATAGAACCATCATGGTTTGAGATTTTCGAGTGAATTTTTTTTCACATCGTACCTATGAAGTTCTTCTTTTAAAAACTGTGCAACAATTGATTATCGACTTTCAGTTGTTTTTTTTTATTCCTCTTCGGCTTTATGGATCACTAGCTTCTGCCCGCGGCTTCGCCCGCCTTTTTTCGGTAATTGTCCCGCGGGATCACAGTACCGGGATAAAAGTATCCTATATGCTATTCCAGACTATTTTCTATTTTTACTAACTACCTCCTATTCTACCAACTTACCCTACCTACCTACCTACTCTACCCAACCCTACCTACCCTATCCAACCCTACCTACCTACACTACCCAACCCTACCTACCTACCCTACCCTACCCAACCCTACCTAACTATCTATCCTGCCCTAGCTTACCTACCCCACCCTATCCAACCTACCTACTACCTCCTACCCTACCAACTTACCCTACCTACCTACCTACTCTACCCAACCCTACCTACCTACTCTACCCAACCCTACCTACCTACCCTACCTTACCCAACCCTACCTACCTACCCTACCCAACCTACCTAACTACCCTACCCAACCCTACCTACCCCTACCCTACCCTATTCCTTCATTTTTCTGATATTATAATGTAGGTAGGTAAGGTTACCACGCTCAACTATCTCCCGGTAAACTATGTTCTCCTAGTACCTCAATCCCGACCACGCCACCCCAGACACGCTCGCCAAGAACATAACGCGCCAGGGCATCAATCATCAACTCCACGCTCAACTATCTCCTTGTAAGCTATGTTCTCCTAGTACCTCAATCCCGAACACGCCGCCCCAGACGCGCTTGCCAAGAGACCTTATATCAAACTGCGCCCCGCAGTTTTTTTTTTAATTCTTAATAAAAAGTAGCCTATGTGTTAATCCAGGGTATAACCTATCTACATACCAAATTTCAACCAAATCGGTCCAGCCGTTTATGCGTGAAAGAGTAACAAACATCCACACATCCATTCTCACAAACTTTCACATTTATAATATTAGTAGGATTGTGTCTGATAAATAAATGAATTATTATTTCCTTTATTCACGTTTATAAACAAATTTGATACATTTTTAAATATTTCGCATAAATAAAAAAAAAATTAAAAAAAAAAACATTTAAAAATATAAAAAATTGTAGCCCACCGGTATCGGGAACAGGGTCCAAGCTACCGGCGGTCAGGGCTCCAGAGAAAGGAACCTCCTAAATATACGAACCGTGTCCAGGAGTACCGCTTTCTGAATCAAGCCATTGATCCAGCTGCCTAACGAGAGCCTCATCAGATGTTGTTGGTCGAGGCTCTTGAATTATTATTATTATTAGACAAGAAAGATGGATACTTCGAA
Organism: Cerastis leucographa; assembly: GCA_963082945.1. Classification (NCBI taxonomy): domain Eukaryota; kingdom Metazoa; phylum Arthropoda; class Insecta; order Lepidoptera; family Noctuidae; genus Cerastis; species Cerastis leucographa. The sequence continues at coordinate 30,985,311 of OY720378.1, forward strand.
AATTCGAGTGATTTTTGAACACGAGTTCCGACGCGAAACTAACGCGGCAGAAACAGATCGCAATATTAATTTGGAGAGGGGACTGCTAATGAACGCACCGTGTGATTATAGTTTAAACGCTTTCGTGATGCAAACTTTGATTTGAAGAACGAACCACGTGGAAGACCGCCCACACAGGTGAATAACAATAAATTGAAAGAGATGGTGGAAGCCGCTCCGAGCCAAACTACCCAGGAATTAGCGGCATGGTTTAACGTTACCTTACCAACAATATTGACACATGTGCGTCTAATAAAAAAAAAAAAAAAAAAAATTACCTCATGATTTGAATGATCTGCAGAAAGAAACGCGTGTTGAAACTTGTGTTGCCTTGTTGAATCGATACAGAAATGAAGGAATATTGGATCTAATTGTGACATGTGATGAACGGTGGATTCTTTACGATAACCGTAAGCGAAAAATGCAATGGCTGACCCCAGGTCAAACGCCGCAACAGTGTCCTAAAGCAAAGCTTACCAATAAAAATGTAATCGTAACTGTTTGGTGGTCTCAGCATGGTGTTAGTCACTATAGCTTTCTCCGATCTGGTCAAGCAATAACCGGTGCCGAACTCCGAACAATGATAGCAAAACTAGCAGTGAAACAGCCCCGACTCATGAATCGATCTTCACCATTATTGCTCCATAATAACGCGAGACCTCATACAGCACAGCACATTAACTCTACAGGAACTTCAATTAGAAACCATTCGTCACCCTCCATATTCGCCAGATCTTGCTCCAACGGACTACCATTTTTTTCGTGATTTGGACAATTTTCTACGTGATAAAAACTTTGTCGAATCTAGATCACCAGAGTTCTATCGCAAAGGCATAAATGACCTTCCTATTAGATGGCAGCAATGTATAGATAATAATGGTAATTATTTAGATTAAATAAATGTGCTAAATTAAAAAAAAAAAAAACAATTTCAATTTTTTAGTACAAATCGCCAATTTCATACTTTAACCCCCAATATTTAAAATTTATTTATTTCCTTAGCGCACCTCAATGGTGTGCGTTTCGAGGAATGCTTTTGGAGCGCTTCATTTGTTCTGTTCAAAGTTGGTTCGCTTCGAGGAATCCACCATAACTATGATCTATAATTTTTATTTAATTATCTATAAACAAAAAAGTGTAACAAAATGGAATTGTTATCACATTGAAAATATTATTTAAAGATTATTATTATGTACGTACGTGGTTGAAATCCAAATTACACTTTTTTAACTCCATGTGCAGTTTTATTTCAATCTTCACAATTAAATCCCAAGAAGAGATTATTGAAGTGTTAAGAAATAAAAATATTTACAAAGTTAGGGTACAGGGCAGTACTTTTAACTTATCAATAATTGGGGGCGATTTGGAGTATCTAATACTCCAGGGGCTAGTTTGGCAATCGTGAGCAAGATTCCAGGGGCGATTTGACCATAAACCTTAAAAAGTCCATATTATTTAGCCAGGGTTACCTTTAGTGCTGGATGTTATTTAAATATCGAGGTAGATCGAGAATGGTTTCCTGAAATGCGCATATTTCAGTAAACCATTCTCGATCTACCTCGATATACCCAAGACATTGCTACCGTATAGATACCGTCACCTTACGGCGTGGTTCCTAACAGCCGGTTGTGTTACAGCGGCACGTGCAGCGCGTACGACGACGACGGCACCGGCGGCGACGACGCGCGCTCCACGCGCACGGTGCCCGACAAGAAGTAACTATCCCTACACATACTGTTATTCCTATATTGTACAAGAAGGGCACAACTTATTCAAAAAAAAAAAGCGCGTATGTCGAGAGATCCGACGCTCACCTAAGCCGAAGCAAACATTTGACACTTTAAAACGAGTGTCTTTCGTGTAATCGAGTGTCATACAGAACGCTTTGTATGGTTTCCTTGTAAATTGGCAACAAGAAGCACAACTTTGCAAGAGTTCGAAGGAATGTGTGAGGTCTTTGCCCAGCAGTAGGCCAGTTCAGGCTAAAAAAAAACTTGCTAACTAATGATAACGTTCCAATTGCTGATAGTTTGTCTGAGATTGATCTGCTTTAGATTGTAGCGTACCAAGGTGCAGTATGCAGTAATAGTGATCGTTGGTTGCGTGTTGGTTACAGGCAGAACCACAGCGAGATCGAGAAGCGGCGGCGAGACAAGATGAACACGTACATCTCGGAGCTGTCGGCCATGATCCCCATGTGCGGCGCTATGGCGCGCAAGTTGGACAAGCTGACGGTGCTGCGCATGGCGGTGCAGCACCTGCGCTCGGTGCGCGGCGCGCTGTCGGCGTGCCCGCTGAGCGCGCGCCCGCGGCCCACTTTCCTGCCGGAGCGCGACCTCAACCAGCTCATTCTGCGCGCCGCGCACGACTGCTTCCTACTGGTCGTGGGCTGCGACCGCGGCCGCCTGCTCTACGTCTCGGCCTCCGTCAAGCAGATGCTGCACTACGACCAGGTCGGTTGGCGAGCGATACGTGTCGGGCAGTCCCATCAGCTGACCTAGTGTCCGGGTCGAACTCAATGCGAAAGACTATTTAATTAATGCTATACATTGCATTGCTTCAGTATAGTCTGTTTCACGCATCTGTAATTATATTCTATTTCGAACTCGTGCCAATTTTCCTGCTGTTTCATATTCGATATGTTCACTTAACCCTTTCGCTGCTAAGTTGAAATAATTCATCGTTAACCGACTTTTTAAAAAGCAGATGGAAAGGTATTCCAGCAACTTTTGTTTTTTACTTGTATGCTCAAAATTCACAAGTCATCTTTAGGTACGCATAACGCCAACTCGGTAGACGAGTTGCGCGCGACTAAGCAACGAGCTCACGATTTCATGAAAGCTGCAATGTTTACAAAGTCGTACTTGTAACTTGTTGCATACTTGCTGAGTCGCACCTACATATTATCATGTCCGTTTGCATGTGATCATAGCTGCGCTTCCTCTATCGCGTGACGTAATGTCCATCACACTATACGATTGGGTAAGTATGACTATTTGCTATAGTTATCATATTTGCTTGCGCTCCGTCACAGCTGACGCGACTAACGACTAATGTTGTTGTTACGATGCGATGTACATATGCAATATGTATATTATACACATTTATATCATATCTATCATTACTACATCGTTTGTAACAATGACAGTGGACATTACTTAGCTGGAGTATGAAGAGAACGAGCGCTACGCCACTGTATCTCATGTTGTCACAGCATTAGGCTGAGCGATCACCGTGTTGCGTTAATATGACGCTTATTTTCCATGTCCATGATCGTTTTTGTGTGCATGTGCATTATGAAAATAGATGTTTTTCCTTTCTTTTTCACGTTCTGTTCTGTCGTCTGCTGAACAGAACCGCTTCCTGGCTCGTACTGTAACCAGGTCCTGTTGTCCGCAGAGCGAGCTGCTGGGTCAGAGCCTGTTCGACATCCTGCACCCTAAGGACGTGGCCAAAGTGAAGGAGCAGCTGTCCTCGTCAGACCTCAGCCCGCGCGAGAGGCTCATCGACGCTAAGAGTAACTATTGTCTCTGTTTCATAGATTCATCTTCATCATTTCATAGATTGTCGAGATTACACTCTTCTCTAATAAGATGGGCGGACTACTGTTTGCTCAAATAGCCATAGACCTTTATTCATAACGTCCCGAAATAGGAACGACATAAAAACATTGATGTCTCATGCCCAGGCGTATCCGAAAATACCACATAGGTATATATGTTTTGCAATTCTTGATAGTTTTCGAGTTACTTTTTGAGTTTAAAGAATGTTAAAATGCCGTGTAAGTTTTTTTTTCAAGCGGTTCCCTTTTACTTTTCAAGAAAACATAAATCATCAACTTACATACTTGGGGTATTTTCTGATAAATTTTTTTTTGATTACCTTATTATTAATGCTAATCGGAACGAGTAAATAGGTATATGTATGTATAATGCAAAAAAAAAACGCCGACTTTGCCTGTTCAGTGTATACAAATCTGATCGAGAAGTACCTACCTACAACTCTCTGCTTACTCCTCGAGGATTGTAGTCGTGATGTAAATTCGGATATTTTTGTGTACGTTCGCAGACGTTTTGGGAATCAAAGCTTAAACCTGGTGAAACAAAAGCGAATTCATTTCAAACAAATATTTCAAATAACAACGCGTTGCCGGTCATGCCTCAAATATATTTGTTTTAGCGTATTTAAATAATCATCTCCAGCCATCGCAACTGCAGGGTTTTGCTAGCTGATTTGATTTTACTGGACACTAACTACAGCTCTTGTGTCGCAGCCATGTTACCGGTGAAGGCCGACGTGCAAGCAGGAGCCTCGCGCCTGTGCCCTGGCGCGCGCCGCTCCTTCTTCTGCCGCATCAAGTGCAGGGTTCTGCCCGAGGCGCCGCCGGAGCCCGCGCCCGTTAAGGAGGACCCCGAGCCCTCCGCCAAGCTGCGCAAAAAGTCCAACGAGAGGAAGTACTGCGTCGTGCAGTGCACCGGTGAGGCTCCTGCTAATACTACTTCTCATGACTGTGTTCTTGTTGTGGGCATTTTCGACTTTGCAACGTTGGAAGTGCAATGCATACTTGTGTCACAACTTGAGCTACAATTTTCAACTCAAGAATGTCGAGAGCAGCGGCATGGGTTTCAAAACGTATCATAATATTGACGTTAAGGTGCTCCCTCTGCGGAACTGTTGCATGTAATGAAACACTATAATGCTAGGTCTTTCTCACTCATTGGAGTAATGTTCGTATTTGATTTATTACACTACACGCGAATGCTACTGGTGAGGGAGCCTCTAACGTCTTTAAGACTTTCGGTGACTTGTAGCGATATCTATCTCACAACATACGAACTTAAATCTTACATCGGGAAACCAGGTGTCTGTGAGATTAGCACATAAACAAGAACCCGATAACAATGACCGTGCAGGAGCCCGCTAGCATCAGACAACATCCGCCTGGTTGAAAGCGTTTCCCTCGGAGCATGAGGACGCCCTGCTCCTCAAATGGCTAATAACCGTTGAAGAAATTCAACAAGTAAGAACATCATCTCTTATCCATCAATGCATGACAAAGTAACATCGGTTGGTGCTAACGGGCAATCAAACATCTGACACTCAGTGTGAGTGCGGTGCTCCAGAATATACCATGACCTACATGCGAGACTCCAAAGGGTCTTAACACTTGCACATGAGAGGATTTACAAATGCCACAGACGCCACATAGTTCAGTTCGAAACGAAAGAAGAAGTTGTAAGTGAATAATGATGATTTGTATTACAGGCTACCTGAAGTCGTGGGCGCCGGCAGAGATGTCGGAGGCGGGCTCGTCGGAGGCGGCGGACGACGGCGAGGCGGGCAGCATGTCGTGCCTGGTGGCGGTGGGGCGCGCGCTGCCCGAGCTGGCGCCGCTCGCGCCCGCGCCCCCCGTGCGGCTGCTGCAGTACGTGTCCCGACATGCGCCCGACGGGAAATTCCTCTTCGTAGACCAAAGGTTCGTTGAAGCCGCTAAGACACCGTTTAGTTTTACGATAACATGACGCATAACTAATAAATATTAAGTAAGACTTAGATCACGAAGAAGTAAGACGAAAATATGCGTCACCTTAACTGAAAACGCCCATTACTCAGTAAATTGCTTAACAGCGTTAATTAGTTAATTAACGGCAACAGTCTTTAAGCAATATCCATCTCAAAACATATGAAGAGACTTATAAATAACTAGTTGACGCGTTGTTAACGCGTGGAGATCAGCAATAGGGGATCGGACTTGGTAAAGAAAAGGACATTCTATTTTGTCCGTTAGACAGGTAATACAAAAATATTAGACACGCATTTTTTGTTTTATCTAGTAAATATCAAAAAATTACTTAGTTAGAACTCAAGTTGGAGAGTGGGAGCTTACTACGTCACAAGTACGTATAAGACTTACCTACATGTGACGTCATGCGCCATTTCAACTCAATATATCTCCGTAATTTTATGACCACGTGAAAAAAGAAAAAATACGTGTCCAATACTTTTCAATAAACTACCCGAAGGACAAAGAAAAAAAAATAGGATTATCCCCCATTGCCCACGTGTGTGTTACCCCCGCAAAATTATGTCGGAAATAGTCATATAAATGTTATAGATAATAGTTTTTATAACACATTTGCTCGTAATACGCACTAGTGCGGTAATGTAATCTAAAACGCACGGCTTATCAAAATGCTCCGTCTAAAACGAACGGTACTTTTTTAATCTTAGCAAAGAGTTTTTATATCAGAAAAGTGGTCAACATTTTATGAATAAAAATAACTTGGGAGATAAAATATTATAAATAAACATTTAATTCTTTAATTTAATTAATTTTGACCATAAATTACAACCATTTATCTGTAACAAAACACAAAAATACTAATTTACTTTATTAGTAATACTGGCTGTTTTTGTGCCTTTGCCTTAAAAACAAGCGCTGACGCGCGCGCATCGCTAATTTCATAATTTGTGAACAAGTAAAAATTATGGTTTTTCTTTTCGCTGTATTGTTTCTATTCGAAAATGTCGTCCGAGTTTTATTTATTTCCTCTCAAATATGTTATAAAACGTCGTATGACATACGTGCGCTTTGACAATTACAGCCTCTGCTTTCTTGTAGCCCTCGCACAGTGGAACGAATGTATGGGAGCGGTTGGACGTAGACATGTCCGAAAAAAAAGAGTAAAATTATGCCAAACTAATGATGCCATCTTATTCGATTACTTAATGCCTTCATAACTTGTGGTGATGAATTTCTTCATAACTCCCATATTTCGGGAGTAATTTGAGAAAATGTGAAATTTTACTATGAAAATGAGTGTATCGAGCTCTCTCCCTCCTGATTCCGGGCTTGTTTCAAGTAGCGGTCTCTAATATCATAATGCTAATACTAAGAGCTATATTTAATACTAAGACACATAGTGCGCCAAATGTGCACTTTCTGGGATAAAGAGTGATGTTTATTTTATAACACAATTTTTTTATTTTTTGTTTATTTTGTTGATTAAAACCGTTTTTCTAAAGGTTTACCTTATTACAATAACATTTCTGAGCAGCCAATTAGAGAAGATATAAGCTAATTAGGATATATAATTAGGGACTTAAGGTTTACATATAAAACTGATGCACTAATGATTACTGATAAGAACATTGCTATTATTTAATTACTAAATGGCTCTTAATACACTAATTTAGCATGCATCATTTACTAATTATCACAATAACTAATTACCTTGCAATATTTAACAAAGGATACCTGGGATACCTGGATTTTATATAAATAGGTCACTATTAGTAACTTTAAAATCAGTGTTGATTTACACCTCGTTGTATCCAAGCTAATCTCGCAATGTATTTTCCAAATTTTAATACAAATCTTGATATTCACGTTGCTTTATGCGCACGCGCACATAAAGATTTACGCGACTTTAACTATTTGTTCAGTGTTTTAAAAGATAACAGTTGTGTTCAGTTATGTGAAAGTGCTGAAACAAGTTTAAAAGACTGGTGTCGTCGATTTTGCTACCGCATTTATGCAAAATGGACACAGTCTGGAAGAAGCACAGATAAGTTTCGGAAGAAACATGAGATTTGGCTACAGGCTGCAATTCAATGGCCGGAATTACAGAATGAAAATATGGAACCTTCTACAGAAAATATAAGTGACGTCATCGAGCCCATAATTTCTCCTGCTAAATCTAATGCTTCAACTTGTACACATCCTAGTCCTCGTAAATCTTTTGAGGACCTTAGTAACCGGCAAAAAAGAAGACGCACTGAAGATAGTCTTTCATGCAGCAGTAGCAGCGCTGAAATTATGTTTTCGGCCGAAAGGGCGCTTCAAAAGGCAGGACAAAGCGATACAGCTTATGTTATGAAATACTTGACGGAGAATCCAGAAGAGGCCTCAAAAATCAAAGCCTTCATTGAAGGTAAATCAATTCAGGTACGGGAAATATCCCCTTTGAAGGCATTGGCTCTTTATGTATCGATGAACTTATCGAAATGGCGCTATAACACTCTTCGGGATTTCAACACTCAAGAAGGAGCTCTTCAATACCCGAGTTACTACATGTTGGTTAAAGAAAAAATTAAGTGCTATCCGGCCAAAGAAGATCTCACAGTTACAGAGAGCTCTGCAAAAATCAAATTACAAGCCTTGATGGATTTAACCTCAAGAAGACTTATTAGGTCGTTAGAAACCCCTGTTGATCCCAATCAACAGCTCGTATTGACCAGCAAATGGGGTTTTGACGGATCATCTAGCCAAAGCATTTATCATCAAAGGACGAGTGAAGATGAGCAAATCGATCTTGCTAGTAATTTTATGATTAGTCTTGTACCACTGCGGCTCGTCTCAAAAGGTGTAACAATTTGGGAAAACGAGCGACCATCTTCCACTTCATTTTGCCGGCCAATATTGTTTAAGTTTATAAAGGAAACCAAAGAAAATGTGCAGAGAGAGATGGCTGAAATCGAAGCAGAGATTGAAGCCTTAACTCCATCCACCATCACTGATGGAATTAGTGTCAAACACCAACTGCTGTTGACAATGATTGATGGTAAAATTCATTCCATTATATCCAATACAGCAGCTTCAGTGTGTGACATATGCAAGGCTTGTCCTAAAGAAATGAATAATTTAGAGTTAATCAAAGATAAACACGCAAACGAGGACATGTATAAATATAGCTTAAGCACCCTTCACGCTTGGATTCGCTCAATGGAATGCTTATTACACATTTCCTACAAATTAGACATAAAATCATGGCAAGTAAGGGGTGATATAGCAAAAAGGCAAGTTGATGACAGGAAGAAAAGAGTTCAAGAGGCTGTAAGAAGAGAAACGGGCTTACTTCTCGATGTTGTGAAACAAGGCAGTGGATCCACCAACAATGGCAACTCGGCAAGGAGATTTTTTGAAAACTACACTAAATCTGCTGAACTGACCGGAATAGATGCTATGCTTTTAAGAAAAATCTGTGTGATCTTGCAGTGTATTTCATCAGGAGAGAAGATCAACGTAACTAAATTCCGAGAGTTCTGCTTTGATACTGCTAAGCTTTACGTGGAGTTATACCCATGGTATTATATGCCTTCTTCACTTCATAAAATTTTAATGCATGGGCCAGACATAGTTCAGAACATGTCAATTGTGCCCATTGGTTTTCTATCCGAAGAGGCATCTGAGGCTAGAAATAAAGATTTTAGAAAATATAGAGAGGGGCATTCTCGAAAGCATAGCAGTATCTCATGCAATGAAGATATTATGCACAATCTTTTACTGTCTTCTGATCCACTTGTTACAAGTATCCGTCCAAAAGGAAATAAGTTTGTAAAAAAATCTTCTTTTAAGGAATTTTATGAGCTTACGGATTCTGAGAAAAGTGATATCGAATTTGTTAACATAAATGATTTAGCGGACATCGATTCTGAATTTGAATTAATTGATGATGATGATGATGACGAAGATAATTAAATGATGTTATTGTTTTAAAATGTGTAACTTAGTAAATTAGAGCTTACATCTTAATTATTTATTGTACTTTTAATGAAACTAGGTAATTTATTATCAACTTACTTAAAAGTCATACTCTCATCAGTTCTTGTGAATATTTTTGTTAATATATATTTCTGTATATATATAATATATTTATAGACCTCTTAATAAGTCTGTCTGCGGTTTAAAGTAAATACAAATGGGGAAAAAACGTTTTTTTTTTTTAAATTTTCATTTCCTTTTATCCCAGAAAGTGCACATTTGGCGCACTATGTGTCTTAGTATTAAATATAGCTCTTAGTAATAGCATTATGATATTAGAGACCGCTACTTGAAACAAGCCCGGAATCAGGAGGGAGAGAGCTCGATACACTCATTTTCATAGTAAAATTTCACATTTTCTCAAATTACTCCCGAAATATGGGAGTTATGAAGAAATTCATCACCACAATTTATGAAGGCATTAAGTAATCGAATAAGATGGCATCATTAGTTTGTCATAATTTTACTCTTATTTTTCGGACATGTCTACGTCCAACCGCTCCCATACATTCGTTCCACTGTGCCTCGCCCGTATTAGCCGCAATATTGCCTCGGCTGTAATTTTCAACTTACCGCACTTATATCATAATGTACACTTACCCGCGACTTCCCTCGCGCGTAAGTGTATGTATAGGATAAATAGTTATGTAAAAGTCTGTAATTTCCAAGTAAGAAGCCAGAGAATTTATTGTTAATTGTTTGAAAAAAGTAAACAACGGATTTATTTTTTATTTTAGGTTGTTGTGAATTTCCTAGCGCCTCTTTGTCAATGACGTTTGCGGTGATTCCTTTTGGGGCTAAAATGACTAAATCAGTAGAAGAGCTCACTCCAGAGCATGCAACATAAAAGTGGTTGGCCACGTGAAAAACAGTTCTCACTTAAATGAATACCAGCCATAGCCTAGAAAAGAATATTAAGACATTGTGTATTTTAAATTTCATTATTTGCACCTATAAAAGGAAGTCAAAATTAAAATCCAATATGGCGCCGAAGAAAATTCACCCCTTTTGTCGGTCTTCATTGTGAGTATGCGGTTACAGGGTGACGCTGGCGCTGGGCTTCCTGCCGCAGGAGCTGCTGGGCACGAGCCTGTACGAGTACGTAGGCGGGCCGGAGCTGGGCGCCGTGGCCCGCGCGCACAAGGCCGCCCTGCTGCGCCGTGAGCCGCTGCGCACGCCGCCCTACACCTTCCGCCGCAAGGACGGCTCGCTGGCGCGCATGCACACGCACTTCAAGCCCTTCAAGTAAGCCTCTATTCATTAACATCGTCCGTTCTCTGCACACTGTACTGGACATCTACACAATACTTTATATTACTTACTTGGGCCGGAATAACACGGCTTTTTTTTCATTGTCCTCTGTTAACATTATTAAATTCTGGGAAGTAATAACTCGATCCAGTGCACAGTTGAGGCATCAGTTCCGCCACATGATAAGAGCTTAGTTCTAGTAGCAGATGTGTGTATATGAGATAGTAATATGGTCGGTCGATGTTTAGGAATCCGTGGACGAAGGACGTGGAGTGCCTGGTGGCTAACAACACCGTGGTGTCGGAGGAGCTCGACGCCGCGCTCGGCGACCCAGCACTCTCCTACGACCTGTACAAGCAGAGTGGTGAGTGCGCACTACTACCAGGACATCATTGTCATGGGTACACAGACACACGCATATCATGGTTGTTTTGGTGCTTGGGAGAATAATTATGGAGTTGCCTGTAGAAATTGTATTAAGAAAACAAGGTGGCAGCGTTAGTGCCGACTGTCCACGCGCTAGATGAATCATGAGGCGCTGTAGTGTTGTGTGTGAGGGAAGCGGCGCGTGTTGATAGAGCGCGTGCGGTTTCAGAGGCGGACGTGGAGATGCAGCGGCTGATCGAGTCGCAGGTGGAGTCGCACAAGATCGGCAGCGCCATCGCCGAGGAGGCGCTGCGCCGCTCCTCCGCCGAGCTCTCGCCGGACCTGCCCGCCGACCTGCTGCAGGACGCCGTCTTCACCCAGAACGTACGTCACACACAACCTGGCCTTCCTTAATATATGTACAATGTGAAGGCTTTCAGTAATGCTGAAATCACTGAAAATACATAAAATGTACATAAAAATATTATGATGTGTATTACCTAGTATACATGAACCCAAAAAACGTTATGTACGCTTAAACTGGAAATAATATCAAGTAAAAAGGGATTCAATATATTTTTTTGCCACTGCAACACTAAAATGACCACAGTGACATTTAGATGTATAATGGACACTGGACAGGGTGTAAAGTTCTTAATCTTCCAGACAAAAGGGAGGCAGTAGGGTGTCGTGTTGTTGGCGGGTTTTTCTAAATAGTCGTTAAGTCGCGGATAATTTTAACTGTTCGATAAAGATTAGGATTTTGATGTTAGTTCTTTATTTGAGTCATAGATGGTAGTACTTATTGGAGTATTCCTACAGTTTTGTTAGTGAACATGTAATTAATTAACGTTTTAGAATAGACAACTATTCTTACTATATATAATATACTTTTATCATAATTGTTTGTAGTACTTCCTCAGACAATTTTGCACTTGAGCTGTTTACCACACTAACCCCTCTACCATCGGTTTTGTTTGACATTAGCAACTTGTGATATTTGTGTGTGATTCAAGGATTAATATTTATTGATTTCAAAGCAACTTCTTTTCGAAATAAAGCTGGTTTTCAGGTCTAAAGTAAAGTGTATTGTGGAGAACTTGTATCTCGTAATTATTGGTTAGTGGTATTGAGTGTCCAACTTCCCAATTCAAATGTCTACAGAGATTTTGGTGGTTTATTAGAAATAAACGCTTTGAGTCTGTGTCACACAGTGGCCACTAAAAGCCAACGTGGTCTACGAGCAGGCGTCGCTGGCGGACAGCATGCTGGGCGTGGAGCTGGCGGGCTTCAGCCAGGTGCGCAACAACGTGCCGCTGTCGGCCGCCGCGCCCGGCTCGCCGCCGCCGGCCTCGCCGCCCGCCTCGCCCCCGCTGCCGCCCCTCGGGCTCGACGGCAACGGCGAGGCCGCCATGGCAGTCATCATGAGCCTGCTGGAGGCCGACGCCGGCCTCGGCGGGCCCGTCAACTTCTCCGGCTTGCCCTGGCCCCTCCCCTAAACCGCATCTTTTCTCATCAAAGCCGCAGCACGACAGCTGAATGATTATTTTGAGGAAATGATAACCTCGAGCGTATATATTTGCGCTGCAAATGGCGCTAACAAATCTTAAGTAATTTTACTAAAGTCATATTTGTATTTTGATTAATATGTTTACGTCCTATTTATCGCGCATCAACTGCGCCAAATTCATCGTAATATTATTAGATAAACACAAGATGCAGTCATTAGTATTGAACTCTGCAGGAGAACAGCGCAGCAGAGGCAAACTCGTGCTTAATGCCTTAATTATATTTATTTGTCCTTGTATTCACTAGACAATGTGATCATTGATATATTGTTACTGGCCCTACCATGAGTGCTGATAACTTGAAATAAATAATTTATATGTATAGTTGGTTACATCTACAGTTATATTTTTTGTTACTCTTTATGAATTTTATTTCGTTACTTGTAATACATGCTTTTTATACGCATAAGTTTCTTGTATGACAAAATTCTAAGGATCAATCCAATTTGAATACTTGCAACAAAACCCAATCATTTAAACTTCGATATATCAATATTGAAATGCTCAATAACATTTGCAAAACAACAAAAGAAATTGAATTATTTAGAAAAAAAAAAAAAAAATCGAGATGTTGACTGGAATATTTCCATCGAGTGACCTTATTGTGCTAACTAGTAGTCTCGGTATTGAGAAAGTAAGATTAGCTTTTAACATTTATTTTAATGTATTGCTTTTCTAAGCCAACCAAACAGAATAAAATTGGTTGATCGCAAATGAAATCTGAGAGAGCAGTAAGGAAATCCATATCAAATAACCGTCATACCTTTGTTGTTGATACCATTATATATATATAATTCAATAAGGTTATAATTTTACATAAGTCATTTATAACTTCTAGGTGTGCAATTTTTATTAGGAATAAGTAGAAAAAATTACACTTTAATTTTAGAAGGTATGTTGGTGACGACGATTTTGCGATTTCCCGTTGTCCCCACTGGTGGGGATAGCGGGAATATACCTGTTATATTAGTGCGTAACGATGCGTCATTATGGTTTAAATCAGTTTATGATAGATATGTTAAGTGTTATCCATCTCCCTTGTACACGGTTCGATGTGTATACTTTGATCTGTACTATACAGATGTATAGTTTATGCAGATACATATTTTAAGGTTAATGTAAACGCGCTGGAATCACATTTTGTGATTTAGCCATTTATGTGATTTTGTTGGAACAGAGAACATTAATAAAGTACAATATTTAGTGAATGTGTAGGCTGATTTAATTTCATCGTGTAGTTAATTGTAAATTATGCTTAATAAATCGAGCTGAAGAGGGCGCACTTATTGTTCACTTCAGTGTATAAAATTTACAAAGTTGTCATACATCAGCTGGTGTGTGTACCGTGCTAGCCTCTTTACTCTTTATGTACAACTTGTAGAGCACACGAATGCAATCATCAATAGTGCGCCATAATGTTAGTCGTGTTGTAAAGTTTCTTGTTGTTTACTTATGTTCAGTTTATTAAATTAAGTATTTGGATATTTTGTTTCATTCATATTATGGATTCATTATTTCCCTACTCTCTCATACATCAGACGTACTTGATCGTGCTGAGCTATCCTATCAGAGACTTTTTTCACGCTTAAGTAACGTACAGAAGATAGTGGGTCTCGCGTAAGTAAAAGATATACTAATAGTTAACCTCTGCGGTGGCTGAGTGGTGAGCGGTGCTTTAGTGCGGGTTGGTAGATGTCACATGTCTTCGAATTTTTAGTTCTAGAACACTGCGGTTTCTTCACGATGTTTTCTTTCACCGCTTTGAGAGCAGTGGTGATGAAATAAATACATAAAGTAATGCTTGGGTTTGAACCCACAGCTTACTGCTCGTAAGTCGGGGCTGTGACCATTGGCCCACCGCTCCGCGCTCCACTCGCTTGGTGCTATTCCTTGATGGGACAGGTGCCGAAATTTCCCTGCCACGAATCCGTAGCTCAATAAAACACCATACTTAATTATTATAAAACTCAACTATTATTTTCCAACATTTTCGCACGTTTTAATAAAGCGGTAAGTTTGTATAGCACAAGTGACACAAGTGCTCGTACTACTGGCTAAAGCCTACTCTACGAGACTTCCTTGTGAGGCTCAGTAAACGAGTGCGCGATATCACGGTGTACTTGTGAACGTATGACGAGTGACGTGTGGACTCTACTAAGTACGCGAGACGACGGCGACTACTCCATGGCGTCACCATACTTGTTGGTGTGCGCGGTGGGCGGGGCGGACGGGCGCATGCGCTGCACGGGCGGCGGGGGGCCCAGGTCCGACCTGCAACAAGCGCACCACTCACGAGTCACGGCATCATTGTGCACAGACAAAGTAAAATGTTCAATGCACATAAGAGTGAGGCCACACCGCATCGCTGGCGCTCAGCCGCGTGCGTGGCTTCGCTCCTACATGTTACAGACAACCATAGACACACTGCTAATAAACACCACTAGCCGGAGATTCGACTAGCCACGCATTCACCCTGTAATAATCAATTACTGGCATCAATACGTTTTTCTTTGTATGAGACCAAACCTAACGCGAGATATAAATATGTACAGTGTAAGTGTATTAGGTAGGTATGTAGGGTAGGGAAGTAAGTAGGGTAGGTAGAAAAAACTGCATTTCATGCCAACTACAGCTAGTCCAATTACCCTCTGCACAAAATACGCTACTATTCTCAGGATGCTGTTGCGACTGTTTCTCACTCTCTTGGGTAGCGAAGCAGTTTTCTTTTGCACTACCACGTGAAAACCGTCATACGAGCTTGCGGCAGTCTCAACGACATCCTGAAGGCATTAATATACTGAACACGCAGGACATCTAGCAATCTTTTGGTGTAATTCACCCATAGATTGCCCGTGTACAGACTCGGGCAGTAAGCCTTGGTCGGTACTCCGAGCAAATCTACGAGCCTACATGTTGCACCGGACCGCTAGTGCCCTGCGCTGCCTCTCTATATCTATATGGTCTTTAAGGTCGTCGGACAGAAATAATAACGGACCCGTTCATCATTAACGCGTTTACTACTCGTATGTTGTTAATGTATTTACCATGATAACTGTTTATTGTGAGGAGTGCTGTGATCGTCGGACTGCCAAGTCATAGCTCTTAAGTTCTAACACAAGACGCACATCTGATTATCAGTAGCTTCGGTGAAGGAAAACATCGTGAGGAAACCAGCATGCCTGAGATATATTTCTCGCCGGCATGTTAAGCCAAGTCAGAGCCTCATAGGCGTCACATAACTCTGACACTGGATTAGGCACTCATGAAAAAGAAAGAAGACTTTTAATTTTGAGTTGCCGAGATTTTGACGCTCTTGCAAGCACCGTGATCACGAATACTGTGTGATTGATTGCAGACGAGGCAGTCCAATGATACTCGTCAGACGTCACTTTTGCTGACAACTGTCATTTTGATTAAGCTTGTTTTATGAACTATACCGTACAGTTTCATTTAAATCCGTTCAGTAGTTTTTGTGTGAAAGTTTCAACAAAAATCCATCCATCCACAATTTTTTTGGATTGAACATGTCGAATTTCCATCGTGGAATTATCGGCAGGTGTGTCGGCAGGTGTGTCGGCAGGTGTGTCGCTACATTACAATACATAACAGTTTCTTTAGTTTCATTGTTGAAGCAACCAGCTCTAAGTCTTACTTTCAATGTAATGAAAAAAAAACCAGGGAATGAATGATATGAAGCAACCAAAACGATATGTCCTTACAGATTTGTACGAACAGAATCATAAACAGATTCTAAGTCTATTATTATGAACTTTGCTGTAACTGTATGGAATAATCAACAAATTATATCGATAATTATCAAATCTGTAAGGACGGTGAAGCAAAAAGTGGACAGTTTACATTGTGTTAGCGTAGCGCATGCCAGTCTCTCTCAGTGGCACTACATATGCTTCGTGTTCGACGCAAGCAAGTAGTAAGGCCGGGAACATTTACCTGCATGCAGAATAACTGCTTTGAAACTATAATTTGTATAAAATTCTTGCCAAAGAATTATTAAATTACTATTTCTATCTAGAACAAAGTAAAAAAATTAGAGTGCTATAAACTCCAAATATTCGCTAGTTCAAATTAACAATATATATAAGACAGACACGTTACGCTAGCGAGGAAACAAAATTTGGAGTTGACAAACAGCACAGAACATACAGCCAAGGGCAGAAATTATAATTATTGCAAAAATGTTTCAAATACTATTCTCGCCAAAATATTAAGAGTTGTGGAGATGAAATTAGCTTAATGTTCCTGTACATTAAGCTAAACTACAGGTACTATTATTGCCCTCGACTGTACGTTACGTTCACTAGACAGTGTTACGCAATGTGTGTCTACCTTCGACTGCACAGACGGTCACATGCCAGGCGGGAGATTACCTTACGCAATGTGTATTTACCTGTAAGGGTCCTGTTTCGAACCTTTATGTTCATCTCTGTTTCTGCGACGCAAGTCTTCGTAGGAAAGCTCTGGGTTCGCGTCCTTGGGCTGGCCGTCGGGTGATACCGTCGTGACTGCGGAGTGTATCACATATCATGTTATTAAAATGACCGCGGAGAGGTTAAGCGCAGGAGCAACGGTTTACAATGCGTTTCAAATAAGTATACAACTGACCTAGCTCCATATTGTGACTCCATAGCAGTCAAATGGAATAAGTTGGGTAGGGCTAGACCAAACCCATGAAGTTTCTCATCAAGATTTCTCGAAGCGAGCCTTTCGAGTTTACGAAATAGTGATCGGGAACGGAACTGGAGAAGTCTAGAAATCGCACCTCGATTGGCAAATATAAATAATACACACTAAACAATAATCGTGATATTAGTCTACTACTACTAGTAGTCAAAAATAGGATAGCCAGGATATTGAACAAGTGCCATTTATTCATACGTATGTAATGCATTTCACCAATTGTTATCCAATTACTCAATCAATAGCAAAAAAATATTAGCTACTTGAAAAAATTCTAATCTATTTAAAATCATATTTTACGAAAAACCAAAAATAATCTCGAGTCATAAGTCATTTATTCATGAACAATAAATTGTATCTGAAATTACACGATATAAAAAAGAAAATTAAATACATTGGGAAAAAACAAGTTAAATATTACAACAATGCATAAATTCAACAAATTTTAGAGCAATTTCGTCACAGATCTTCAACAGAGTAAAGACACTTATTCAATAAGAAACTCTTAAGCAGATTTTTAAAAGAACTTGAGTAGATAGCACTTTTTATATCTAGAGGTAACTTGTTAAATAATATTACCGATTGATATCTGGGGCTGTGCTTCACAATATTCAAATAAGGCTGCACCTTGTAACGTTTAATGTCCTGTCTACGTGTGCATTCTCTAATCTGTCGTTCTACTGTTGTCTCATATTCATGCATATATTTGGCCATGTTACACAGAAGTACAAATACATAAATGCTTGGCACTGTAAGTATGTTCATTTTTTTTAAATGTTCACGGCAACTCTCTCTTTGCGGGATACGGACCATTGTGCGGATTGCGCGTTTTTGTAACACAAAAGCTCTATTTATATTATAGTCATAACTTTTTCCCCAAAACATTATGCTATATCTAATTTTCGATTCTACCAACGCGAAATATACCATTTTCAATTGGTCAATGCTAATTTGTGCTCTAAGTGCTCTTAAAGCATAACATGCGGAACATACCGATGCATTTATAACATTTAATTCTGCTTTCCAATTTAGCTGTTCATCTATACGTACTCCTAAGAATTTAACTTCCTTGACGAGGCCAATTTTGTCGTCATTCAAAAAAACCTCGAAATCGTCTTTATTTCGGGCTGTCGTTCTAAATAATACAACGTTGGTCTTTGCAGTGTTGATTAACAATTTGTTCATAGTGAACCACACGTGAAAAGCTTGTAATGCTGCATTTACAGCCTCTGTTAATTTATCTATGTCATTTGCTCCTACTATGGCATTTGTGTCATCTGCAAAAATTACTACATCAATGTCAGGTAAAATTGTATTCATGTAATTAATTAAATCGTTAATAAAAAAAAGAAATAAAATAGGACCTAATATTGATCCTTGCGGGACGCCCGTGGTAATCATTACGGTACTCCCTTTCTTCTCCTAAAATTGTTTGTCCGAAAATCATTATCCATAACACGTTTGCTATAAACTTCAGTAACCATAATGTTCAAAATCCCGAAATTTTGTTTAACATAATTATCATTAGTTCTAAAAGTTTTCTGTCATAATATTGAGTAATATAATTATTGAATCTCCTAATTTTACAAGACCTAAAGTCACATGTCCTAAGTATTGTGTTAAATAATGTGTATTATTCCGAATGTTCATTTATAATTTTTTTTTTAGTCCTAAAACATATGCTAAAAATTAGGTTTTAGTGACAGTCACGAATCGCTGTAAATCCGACTCCACGCAGTCTTGTCTGCCCTACCCCTAGAGCGTAATTTAAAATCGCGTAGGCGCGTAGGGGCGAGGCGGCCCGCGAGTTGAGGAGCAGGTGGTTGTAACACTCGCCGCCGCGGCTGAGGCTGGCCGGCAGAACCGGCCAGCAAGCCGAAGCTGCGGTGGTGAGCGTTAAACCCATCTGCGACGATAAATTCGCGAGGGACCGCCGGAGCGCCGCAGCGCCGGAGCCGTGACAGAAACCATGCCTGCTGCATGTTGCATGCTTGCATGATTGCTTGCATGCTTGCTTGCATGCTGCGTGTTGCGTGCTTGCTTGCATGCTGCATGTTGCGTGCCTGCTTGCATGCTGCATGCTTGCTTGCATGCTGCATGCTTGCTTGCTTTACAAAAACCACATGTTCACAATCAACTGCTTTATTGAGTACATGTATATTATATTTATTCATGTATAATAAAAAAAAAAATGTTCTAAGAATATTATTATTATAAATAAACATTATTTAATTTGAATTTAGGACTTATAACTTTTATAGAAAACATTTTTATGTCTTTTGTATATTATTGATTGTAATATTTATGACAAACGGATTTAGGACATATTATATTTAGGGATTTCAATTTTATGGCATGTGATATTATGTGATGTTAAGTTCGGTTGAATTATCATTCGGACAAATGATGATTAGGACAAAAAAAGTTATGGCACTTCAAATTATGGATAAAAAAGTTAGGTGACACAATAGAGAACCAATCATTACTGCTGCTGATTTGTAAACCTTTTTGTAGCCATTTTGTATTTTGTCAATTTCTACGAACATTTTTCTATTTTTGAGATATGAAGAGAATAATTTCAAGGCCTTACCTCTTATACCATAATGCATCATTTTTTTAAGAAGTAATTCGTGGTCTATAGTATCAAATGCGGAACTTAAGTCAAGGAAAATTCCAGCTACTCTCATTTTATTATTTATTTTTCCTATTACGTCATCAAGTAAAGTATGTATGGCGTCGGAAGCGCCAACACCTTTTTGATAACCGAACTGTCTTTGGTTTAACACTCTATTTATACGCAAGTGAGCTAAAAGTCGTTTTTTTTATAATTTTTTCAAATATTTTTGACAGGACCGGCAGCAAGGAGATAGGCCTGTAGTTTTTAGGATCCGTTCGACTACCTTTTTTGTAGACAGGTATTACTTTGGCTACTTTAAGCTGGTCCGGAAAGATTGCTTCCTCAATGCATTTATTATAAAAATCATACATAGGTTCAGCTAGTATGGAGATATGTTCTTTAATTATGAATATTGGGATCTCATCATAACCACAAGAATACTTGTTCTCCATACTTTTGACTATCGTTAAGACCTCATTTGGAGTGACAGGAGCAATAGTCATTTCGCTATTTACTTCGAGTGCATTCATATGTAAAAATACTGTATCTTGGTCGCTTTCTACTGCCCTAGAGATATATTTGTAGTCGAACTGATTCGCTAAAATGTCAGATATTGCCTCTGGATCCACTACAATTTGGTCATTGACTTTGAAACGAATTTCTGGTTTCACCGTTTTTTCCATATTCGTACATTTTCTAACTACTTTCCACACTTCTTTAATTAGATTTTTGGAACTATTTATTTGCACCATTATTGCATGTTTTTTAGCCTTCACCACAACTTGTCTATACAGTCTAACATACTTATTCTTATACATTAAGATACTTGAGTCAAGATTGTTACCATTTCTTGAACATAAGAAACGTTTCATTTTACTTGATGATCGAATTCCTTTAGTGATCCAGTTTAATTGTCTATGATTCTTGTGTGTTATTTTATATTCTTTTTTCCTATAGCTGTTTTGGAATACTATATGAAACGTTTTGAGAAATGTGTTTATTCCCATGCTACTCCAATCTTTTTCAAGAATACCCTGTACAAATTGGGCACTATTTTTTCTATTATATAGTCTTTTATTTGTGACAACAGTTGGATACTTGTTTTGCGTTGAATTAGTTACACTATCTAGGCGAATATCCGCAAAAATACCTGCATGGCCATCAGCCAAACCATTGTGATCTACTGCACATCCCAGAATACACGAATCGGGCAAGTTGGTAATTATATTATCAATACACGAGTTACAGCTGTTACGAATGAAAGTAGCAGAATCGATTGCCTGAAATTATAACACCTTAGCAAACTTAGAAATTCCGTGCGCTGTTTACTGTCCACTAATAGATCAACATTAAAATCTCCACATATTATAGATTTCCTATTGAATAAGTAATCGAGTAACTTCTCCAATTTTTCTAAAAACATATCAAAATTTTTGTTTACAGGATTTCGATAACAACAGCAAATGTACAATCCAGTGGAAACATCTTTAACGCCACATATTTCAAAACATTCTACTTTATATAACTTGTTTATTGCGTCAATATTTTCTGTTTGCCTATCCACATGTCCTAAAATCAAACTACCTCCTCTCGTTTTAATTTTCCTGGTATTGTATGAGACTAGTTTGTAGTTATCTATATGGAAAAAGATAGCAGTGTTTTCATTCAAAAAATGCTCGCTTAAACACATATAGTGTAGCTTTTTATCTTGGGTTTGTACATAAACTTCTAGTTCAGTCTTTTTGTTACTAATTCCACAAACATTCTGATGAAATATGTTTAAAGTTTGGACATTTGATACATCATTATTCACGAAAAAAAATTGATGTTGGTACAGATTCCACAGCCTGTGTTACTATGGAAGGCGATGAATTTGGTTGAATCTCATCGCTGCATTTTTTTGTCATAGCTTTACTAAACATTTTTTCAAAATAATAAGGTATAGTACCAGCTTTTAAGTGACTTATTTCACTACAATCATGATTGTTCATCATATTTAGATCATTACAGTTGTTATCTGCATATCGAAACAGCTTTATATATTTTTTTAAGTCAAGGAAAAAAGAACGCATAGCTTTATTTTTCACTTTGCCTGTGTATCTAGAAAACATATCGTGTGTATATTCTAGATGCTTATTTGTATCAAACGTATAAGTATATTTAAAAGCTTGGTTGCTAAGATATAGAAGTCGATTGAAAGCTTCTATTCTGGTATTAAATAAATTAACATTCCATTTTAGTTTAAAGTTAGGAGAACATAAGATTACATTGGTATGCCTTATATTCTCAAGTTTACATTTTATGTGATCAACTAATTCATCATAATTATTTGAGACTAAGAAATCTTTTTCACCTAAGAGAATTATACAATAGTCATAAAAAGTGTCTAACGAATCTAAAAGTTCCACAATACCTGCGTTCGGCATACAATAGTGACAAATTTTGGCTTTAGGAAAAGTAGTTTCGGCAATATTTAGTATGTTATTCACATTATTATCACTAATTATACATAATTTATACGAGTTATGTTCTTTATAGCTTGAATCGTTTGTAGACTTTGTGTCTAATGTGTCTCTTTGTTCAGTGGTGCAGTCGTGCTCTATGGTTACTTGCAATGTTGGTTCATAGTAGACGACATTAGGATCTTCTTCAATAGTGTTTGGTACTAAAGGAATTTTGTTTTCGGGTTCTACATCAGGACTTTGTTGGACATTTTGAAAGTTTAGTTTTGTTTTGTTCTACTAAGATTTTTACGCTTTATTTTGGCTGAGGACGTCTTTTGTTTTGTGCTTGTACATATGTGTGTCAATTTGTCAATTTTTAATTTGTAGTCAGTAATTTGTTTAAGTTGAGAACTATTTTCTAACAGCAAATTCTCTATTTCTGTTTCTGCGATTATCAACTTTTCTTCGAGTTGACATACCCGATTTTTTAGTTCTATCACATCGTCGTTATATCTAAAGTACAAATCAGGGTAACTTTGGTTAAGATCGTTTATTGAGGGTGTCGAAGTGAGTGATACGTACTCATCTATTTCTGATAATTTTGCTGCTACCTCCAGTGAATTATTACTATTTGAAGTGTGTTGCTTAGATTTATTTCTCAACGTTATATTATTTGTGTGTGTTTCATTTGTCGTTCTAGGACTATTAGCCATACGCTTAGATTTACTTAGTTAGTTAGTTAGTTAGAGTTACTTAGTTATCCTATAATAATCGAGATCTTAACAGAAACTTTTGTTTCGATATATGTATGTCTTAACTAAAAGACCGATTAATTTAAACTTAACAATGATAGTCAATTCTTTATGTGGTTATTATTCAAATGTTTATTTTTGATGTGAAACATCTACATAATATGCGCGACTATTTTTATATTTATAGATAATACGTAACCATTTTTAGCCGATTGTAGAAAAAAGTAAGCTTGACTAAAAATATGGGACGTACAAGGAATACAACATCCAGAAATAAAATAATTAAAATTATATTTTGGGACGAAGGAAGCAGAATGTTTGGCTCAATCAAACTAAGAATTTTTGGGAATGTGGGACAATACTTCAGGACGAACGAAAAATAAATCCAATAAAGTTTGTTTTCGATTGATTGTTGATCTTGTTTTGTTTTTTAAAGTTCCACGTTCAAATTTCTACTCAATTAGTGATGTATTTAGGTCGGATGCCGATTTGATCGATAGATATCGATAAAAGAAAATGTAACAAATTAATCGTATTAATGATTACTCTAACATAAACATAGATGTTTCACATCTTCCGCGCGTCCCGTGACGGCGGGAACTGTTTTTTTGTTTTGTTATAAGATCAAAGTTCTACTTAGTTAATGGAAAGAAAACAAGATGCTTATTCTTTGTTCCTTTACCTTTCTTTCTTTCTTCAAGTTATAAAATTGTCAGTTATACAAGCTGTTGTTTTGCATCCTCGTCAAATTCAAGGAGGTAATATGCTAATGATTCTCGACCCGAATCAATTATAAAATAGGTATATACGTCCTGTCATATGCATTACGGTGATTCATGTTTAGGGTTCAATCGAGGGTCAATCGAGACCCTATTACTGAGACTTCGCTGTCAGTCCGTCCGTCTGTCACCAGGCTGTATCTCATGAACCGATAGTTAGCCAGTTGAAATTTCTACAGATAATGTATTTCTGTTGCTGCTATAACAACAAATACTAAAAACAGAATAAAATAAATTTATTTGAGGGGCTCCCATACAAAAAAGTAATGTTTTTGCTCTTTTTTATAAATAATGTAACGGAACCCTTCGTGCGCGAGTCCGACTCGCACTTGGCCGGTTTTTATATATGACTCATGATAACAAACAGCTTTACCAAAGAAGCATTTTTTTACTCATTCACTTTTATCCCAATTATACATTTATAGCCCTATGACTTTTGCGCGCGCGGTTTTGTCCTATCAGCTTATTATGATAAAAGGGTATGAGTATAAAAAAATGTTTCTTTGGGAAAGTTGTTTGTTATCAAGAGTATAATGACGTGTTTAAGTATCGGTCACTAATTACCAGTCACCCTATATATAGATTTTCTAAACCAGTTACAGAGCGATCTTGAGGGTACGTATTACATCTAAAATTGAAATTTAGAAATACCTGACAGCTGACAGAGGTTCATAATGGTTCAAAATATCTATAGTCATAATGTGAAAGTGTAAAGTGCCTTCGATGACATGGTGTTGGCGGTTGATTACATGGCGGGGAAGCACTGTATAATATACTATACACATTTTGTGACGGCGCGCGGCGTGTTTATGTAGTACCAATTTTTTCGATCCTTTTGAGTGTACCTACAATTGCACCTAAAGTACAAGCCAATTAATATCGATATTTTTTATTATGGCCGAAGTCGACGTAGCGCCGTTAAACGTTTTTTTTATTACAAAGGATGTTTTACGAGATGACATGAATATAAAATAAATACGTTATCAAATAAGAGTTTATCGAGTAAATATTTTATTAAGTAAATTATTTGCCAAACTTGTTTTTGTAAAATGATGATCATGTTTTTGCCAATCGTTGGTTGTCAAATGAAAATTTGTAAATTAATTTTTGGTGATAAGTCTTCTTTAAAAGCTGGAGCTAACCTAGTCTAGTATAGTCAATCTAGTCGAGTGCTAGGTTAGTTGTACGCTCGCACATGTGTGTGGAGCGAGTTACCTGACGCGTCCGGCCGGTACGCCTCCTCGTTGAAGAGCGGCCGGTCCGTGTCGAGATCCAGCGAGCTGCCTGGCCCTGCGTCCGAGTAGATGTCGCCGGGCTTGGCGCCCAGCATCGTAGTGCCCGACTTCGATATCGGACTGCGACTGAAATCACCAGCATTCAAATTAGTACGCGGACCCGACATTAAGTAAAGAAAAAAGTTAACAATCTTAATGATACAAGTATGTAGTGTCTGACTGAAGCCGAAGCCGATTTATCGGTTATTGCCTCAACTTTTTGCCGTAGCCAAAGGTTCAAAAACCGTGAAAAATGTAACTTTTTTTTATAGTTGCATCATATGGTCGTAATAAAACCTCGGCACGAGATCTACTAAGACTGAACTTCACTAACAAAATTAAAAGCGTTCATCATTTCTAAACTGCGATCAAGAACTGTCCGGCAATATTTAATATCAATAATGACACTGACACTTGGCCGCTGTTTACAGTCTTGTGATAGTTATATTTAAGGTGGTGTTAGATTGCTGCTATTTAAGGTAAAATGATTGTGACAGGATTGTAAGTGTGCAGATGGGGATGAGTGGCTCATGGGCGTATGCGTGAGACGGAGTGTAACAAATGAAGAGCCGTACCCTCCCCCACCAGCCTTCCCCTCCTTGCGCTCACGCAGCAGCTGCCCTATGTAGCTGCCGGGCAGCGCCATTAGCTTCTCGGCGCAGGCTTGCTGGTACGACAGCTTGCCGATGAAGTAGCCAACCATTACGGCTAGCGTCACCTTCGGGAAAGGCCCGAAACGAGGGTTCGGCTTCAGCTTGCCTGGAATATACAAGAAATTCACTTTATCAATTACTTAAAACAAATGTAATCCAAATTTAAATTATTTGGGCTGCTTCACATCCGACATATTATTTCATTTCAAAATCGTGGTAACGCATTTAACTTTTTTTAATCAAAAGCTGGCATCAATACAAACAAAGTATTGTATGAGAGAAAGTCACGCTTCCGAGATATAAGCACAAACTTGAAAGCCGATATTTCGGAAATGTGACCCTTTACAAGATTATGTCCAAAATAAAACATGTTTATATTAATACCTACACACTTACAAATTCGATTTAATGAAATCAAAATTGGATGAAATTACAAAGCATAAAAGCCATAATCTACTCGACATTGTAATAAAAATATATTATAATTACATTAATGAGGATGTATCTTTATTCAGCGTTTTTGATGTCAACCTTACTATTATAATTATTGTTGTGGCCTACAACTTGGCCACTTTGGCTTTTTATGCAAATTTTAATATTGCTACACAATTACTAGACGGGCTTTATTTACAATTGTAGAAAGATCCCAGAGAAGAGGAATTATATCCGTAAGCGCAACTGATTCACTTGCAGCACGTTTTTAACGTTTACGTCTAAGACGAAGGTGTACACTTTGGACACTCCAGCCAGTCGGTACGTCTGTTTTCACATTGATCTGCTACAACTATGGAAATACCTACAAGCCAATTATCTATCAGCATGCTTAGAATAATACAGGTTTACAACTAAAATCTTTAAAACTTTTGAGGAACAGAAAAAACACGAAGTATGGCTAAAGTGAAGAGACTTCATATGTCTGTTTATTAGTACATTATTTGTGGAGGATGTTAGGAAGATAGTGCGGACGTCACGTTCCCTTGTAGTGTTCACTGACAATACCAAAAGAATACGCGGTGAGGGTGAGCGAAGCCGCGGGCACAGCTAGTTGATTAACAAAAGTTTCATGCGTGGCCAGCGGCCACACATAAACTAAAATAAATTGGTGGAAGTTACGCAGACCACTCTTCATCCAAAAATCTGCCAACCCCTTAATTGACACACGCAAGTCAGGAAACATACAACCATACGAGACAACTCGTAGATCACAGGGAGACCAAACTATTATAGGTGTACATATCTCAGCGGGTCAATATTATCAGAATAGACAGAATTAATTTTGAGTGGCACACAGCACAGCGATACGTTAGATTTGTGGGTTTATCGTAATAGGCAATATGCAGGGTGATATTTTGTTATAAATAGTTTTGGCCTGCGGTTTCGCCAACTTAAGGCCCGGACCCCACCGAAGCGGAGGACATGAAATGTATTGTAAACCACCATTAGAACTCCGTTATTTATACTACTAGTCTCCACTTAGCTTTAGAGGAAACGACTGACCAGACGAAGAGGAGGTGGCTCGTAATTGTTTAGACTAGCGGAGACGAGAAAAGACGTGCGCAGCGTGCGGTGAACGGCGTGTCGGTCAGCCATGGTAGCTCACTCGTTTAGTTCGGTTCGTAGAGTGCGCTTTATTATTCAACAGATACATAATAAATTAATTTAGTTTTGATACCTTCCTTTAAATTTTGAATTGAGTAGTAATAATATCATTACCAACATTATCAATATTTAATTGAATCCGGAAATACCGGAATTACTTTCCGGAAAAATAACTTATCTATGTTATTGTTTCTGTGTGCATTTATGATAGAAGTACCAAAAATTAATCTACCTTCTCCGATCACTGCTGATTACAGAGCAGTTGAGGAGACATGTCGTTATGGAGGAAATATAATAGTAAAAAAACCTCGCAATAAGAAAATGGCAGCAATAATGAGGATTTTGAACGTAATGAGTAATGCAACAAATAAATAGTAGCAACAGCCAAGAACAAAAAAAACAGAAAATACTGCTGCTAGTAGGCAAATGATAACTTAGCAGCAACAACAGTCTTTCTCACTTGGTGTAAGGCTGACTGTAAAGGAGGAAGCCTGCAATAAGGGCCCGAGATACAAAGAAACTCCATTAACATATAAATGAATTGGCTAAGAACCTATTCCCCTCACAGGAAGAGTTATCTTACCTTAAAAGATGGCAAATACTAGACCTAGATCAGAGAGACTAGTCATTTAGTGTCTACCAACTCATACAGTGTCGTTTAATGGAATAACACCTAATTTAAATTAATCCCTGAAAAATCTAATTATGGCTAAACGCCGATTTTAGATAGGAAAAATAACAACTTGTTATAAGTATAATGTTGGTTGGTTGGTTTGGCTACTACACAGTAGTCACTACACTATAGTTTAGTTTAGTTTATTTATTAATAATTATCAAAATTACATGTCAAGTTGTTTAGCAATAAAAATACAATAACAGCACAAATCATTAAAGGATCATACAATACATATTAGAATGAAAATACAAATTATAATACCTAAATTAAATTAAGAATTACTCGAGAAATATAATAACAATATAGACGAATCGTTTGTCAACAAATAAATAAACATACTCAATTCAAATACCTAAAACCATTCTTTTAGGTCATAAAATGCGTGTTCGGTTAGCCAGCCTTTTAGTTTACGTTTGAAACCATTGTCAGACGTCGAACTCAAAATATCATCTGGTAGACGGTTGTATACCGCTGGACCCATTATATGGATCAACTTTCCAGACTTAGATAGGGTGTGTGGGAAACCAGCTAATTTATTTCTACCACGAGTACAGTAGTCATGCCTATCGCCACGTTTCCTATATTCGTTTAAATGTTCCCTAACATATACCGCCGCCTGCAATATCACCATAGCGGGAACTGTCAGTATTTGCAATTTTTTAAAAAGTGGTCTCGCGGTTGCATCCCAGTGCGACCGTGTAATGGCTCTTACGGCACGCTTCTGCATCCTGAAGGCTCGCTCCCAATCCGCAGCACGGCCCCAGAACTCAACGCCGTACTGAAGGACTGAGTGTACCAACGCGAAATAACACCCTCTCAACATTTTACGCGGAAGCGTTTGCGCTAATCGCTCCAGAGCGAAGCATGCTCGTCCAAGTTTGCCGCACATTTTGTCAATATGCGGCCCCCACGTGAGAGAACTGTCCAGTTCGAAGCCGACAAATGTGGTAACTTGCGCCTGTTCGACTACACTGCTTCCTACTCGAAGTGACAGTGGCGTACACGTTCGACCGGAAAGATTAACGTGCATGCAGTGGGTCTTGGTTGTGTTCAGTATCAAGCCGTTTATTTTGAACCAGTTATTAATTTTACCCACCACCAAGTTGAGTCTTTCCTGTAGCCTTTCCATCGACTGAGCGCACACGACCGCAGCCACATCGTCCGCGTACATAAAAACTTCCGCCTCACTTATTGCTTCAGGTAAGTCGTTTAACAATAGACTGAAAATGATGTTAGAAAGGGAGGAGCCTTGTGGCACACCCTTAGTGATGTTGAGAGGGTCTGACCTAACTTTTCCGCTGTCGCCTATTACGACCTGCGATCTGCCCTTTAAGAAGTCAAGCAGCAACTCCAACGCTTTTCCTTCCAAACCAAGATGCTTCATCTTCAGTGCTAGCACACCGTGGTCCGCGACGTCGAAGGCTTTTGAGAGGTCGCAGAATAGCACTGCTACCTGCTGTTTTTCCTCTCGAGCCTTCATAACATGGCGGATGACCGCACGTGTCAAGGATGTTGTTGATCGCCCCTTCCTATAGGCGAATTGCCGGTCGGTGAGGCAGTTAGTCTTTTGAAGAAAGCTAAGTAATCGGTCACATAGTCCGTTTTCAAAGACCTTAGCGACTGCTGGTATGATAGACACCGGCCGATAATTATTAACATCGCTCTTCTTGCCTTTGCCCTTATACAGCGGGGCCACCTTGATTTTTTTAAATGCACTCGGAAAGCATCCACTCCGCAGACACCTGTTAAACAACACCGCTAGCACATTCGCAAGCGATGCAGCCGCTGTATTCAGCAGCTCCACAGATGTATCATATAAATCTTTTGTTGGTTTGCATGCGATCCGCTTAGTAATTATACGGTATACCTCATTCGGTGAGAAGGGATGTAGCCAAACACACTGATTGGCGGTGGGTCGGGCTTCCAGAAGCATAGCCAGGGCTGTGTCCGGGTCTGCTTGAGGAGCGCCACATGATATAGCCGCATCGATGAATTTGGCATTGACCATATTTACCAATTCTTTTTTGGAGGGAAACGAATTACCATCTGCTTGCTTCATACTCTCTGTGTAGTCTGACCTTGAATTATTTTTTCTACCCGATTCTGCGTTCACTACGTGCCACATACTTTTATTAGGGTTATTTGCTGTTTTTATATGGTGTATATAATACTTAGACCTCTTATTTCTAAGCATTTTGGAGTACTTTTCATGGAGTTGATACGCAATCTCGTTTAAATATGGAAAGTATGGGTATTTACTTATTATGCCTATCACTTCAAAAAACAAACACTTAGTGTTTAATATATCTTCGTCGACCCACGAGTTCTCAGTCTTTTTTTGTCCTACGCGTCTTATCGGAAAACAAACATCGACCTTGTTCTGTATAGTAATAATGATCGAGCGAGCTAAGTCGTCTGCACCCGGCCAGCGCGCCGCCACCTCTTCCCAGTCAACGCTGGCCAGCGATGCGACGAAGTTGTCCTTATTCATTTTGCCATAGTTCCGCGCCATATGTGTTACAGGTATTTGTGACTCAACAGTACATAGGATTTCACCGCGGATAGCAAAGTGATCGCTAATGAGTGTATTCAAACAGGAGGTCGTTATCGACCCTGGTGACATATTAGTGTACAAGTGGTCTAAACAAGTAGAAGAATTCCCTTGTACTCTCGTGGGAAAGTTAATTTCAATAGAATAGGCATGGGCCGATAGCATGTCTTTCAGTCTATTTTGGTTAGAATGGATTGAGCACATAAGGTCAATATTTATATCGCCTAAAATAATGGTTTGTTCGTCATATTTGTTAAGTTCGTCAAGCAGTGTTTCAAAACAATTTAAAAAGTCATTTACATTCGTCAAGTTTGATCTATATAAACAAATTATAAGTAAATTAAAGTCTATCAATTTAATCCCTGAGATTTCACACACCTGCTGTACTGATAGATCGGTAAGATTAGGACAGTCCTCGAATCTAACATCATTCCTGACATAAATACAAGAACCTCCGTGAGCAATGCTCTGTCGACAAAAACATGCCCCTAGCACATAGTCACTAATGTTCACTACTTTTAGTTCATGCTCCTTCAGCCAATGCTCTGTCAGGGCCAGCACATCACATTTGAGTTCACTCCTGAGCAGTACTTCAAGTTGCCTCGTCTTGTTATTAAGCGATTGCACATTCTGGTGGCATACAATAAGTGAGCGCTCGATGTGTTTACTCGTCGTTACGTCGTGATGCCGTGTTGTTGTACTGTCGCCGCTGTTTTGACCATAGTGCGTGTGCGCCCCACTACACGCGGGGCCGCGTGAGAAACCACTCGGCGAACCGGACTCCTGGTGGCCACACAGTCGGAGTGCATATACACTCATACAGCGATTCTGGGACACCAATCACGAAGGATGCATGCCTGATTGTTTTAATGTCCCGTTTCTCAACATAGTAAGA
Organism: Cerastis leucographa; assembly: GCA_963082945.1. Classification (NCBI taxonomy): domain Eukaryota; kingdom Metazoa; phylum Arthropoda; class Insecta; order Lepidoptera; family Noctuidae; genus Cerastis; species Cerastis leucographa. Next base: position 31,017,017 of record OY720378.1, read on the forward strand.
ATCAGATTTGGCAATTTTATTAAGAAATTTGCTAATATTTTCGACTGTAGTATCGGGTTTGAAAGACCACGCTTGAATATATTTAATTTTCTCGACAGTCTGTAATTCGTCATCCTCTTTCCCTGATCCGATAATAATTTTACGTCTGTTACGTTGTTTCTTCGAATTTACTGTTTGCCAGTCATTTTCACAATTCTCATTAATGTCATCATCGTATGTCTTCTTTCCAGTGTTAGTTTCATCCAGTGTCCCTTTCGAGATTTTACCATCTTCCATCGTTATAATGGAGTTGTCTTGCTTCCCATCACAAATCGCAGTTTTAGCGGCCGCAGCGTCAGAAACAGCTGTGACTTGCATCGGGATAGTTCGGCTAATTTCGGGTGTTTTCGTCAAATTAGTCGACTTCGACGGCGGTGTGCTCAATGTGCCTGCAGCGGATCCAGCGCTTCGTTTTTTTGGGACAGATGTTATTGCGGCCGCGGCGTTTACGTGGGCCAAGCGCTTTAATCGCTGTTGAGGAGCAATGACACTAGACGTGTTTTCCACAGAGTTTCGGGTAGATTGAGTCTTCGCGCTGTCATGTTTTTGGATCCCGAGATCGGCTAAGATTTTGCTTTGAGTCACAATAACCTCGTTTTGGTTACAAACTTGGTACTCCAAGGCACTGATTTTACTCACTAACAACTGTACTGTCTTTTGCAATTCGCGTATCACTACTTCGAGCGATTTACTTGCCATATTAATATTAAATCGAATTAATAGTTCCACGAACACAGCAAAACGTACCCGTGCACATATAGGGCCAACTACCCACTACAATGTTAGGGATGCGAATGCGACTATAGTTTGTGTTAGCCTTGGCACCCTGTGCAAGCTCATCACTATAAAGACTGGTAAGTGAAAAATTTACATTTATCATGGCCAATAGGATCACACTAGTTTATTAAGAGGTAATACTGACATTTTCTGAGATTGGGATATTGCAACTCATAATGTTAATATACTACAAAAACAATCAATACCAACAAATGATAGACCTGTTTATAGTGTTTATTCACAAGTTATTGTATCTGAAATATCAGAATGAAAAGTAGTAAAGTCCTTTCATAACATTCACTTTGTAAGTGCTAAGGTGTTTAAGGCACAGGCCTTTCACACCTTAGCTGACAGCAGACTTACTTTTACATTAAAATAAACAAGCACTAATAAGTATGCACAAAGCCATTTTTATTAAAAGTAATGTTCTCGTATTTATTGATTGCAATTTTATTTTACTTGGCGGTATATGTTGGCACTACAACCATAGTATTTTGGACCCCATACTATTAAGAAATAGATCTTATCTAAAAGTTACAATTAGTATTCTATGAGGAATCACTTTCACAGTTAACCGAGTTAATACAGTGCTTGTGACTCTATAGTTATTTTAAAATGAAATAGCAAATTCATAGGGCTATTTAAATGTGTTTTTTTTTAAGGCTATCGCTGCGAGGGGTTGAATCCTGCAGAGTTACGGATCTAAAACAGGTACAGGTACTGGGGCCGGAGTCTTCTCAGAGGATCTCAACATCCATATAGCCCTACCACTGGGGGTCTACAACACGGTATTTCAGGCGGAATGCATGGGCATTTCCCTGGCCGCATCAGCCATCTTAGCCAGGAGGGCTAAGGACCACTCTATCCGAATACTTTCAGACAGCAAGGCTGTACTGTTAGCACTAGACAACCACACGGTCAACTCCGGGTTAATATACGAGTGTCACCAGCGCCTAAACCAGGTCGGTAATCACAACAACATAACCATACAATGGATTAAGGGCCACAGCGATTCTCGGGGCAACGATGCAGCGGACGAACTCGCTAGAAGGGGTTCCAGTATGGCAGCAGTGGGACCTGAACCCATCGTGCCACTCCCCTTCAGGTATCTACGGACTCTGGTAAGGAAACGCACCAGAGATCAACACCACAAACTGTGGCTAAACCATGGTGAGTGTAGGCAGGCCAAGGAGGCACTTCCCACGATAGATAGCCGCCTCACCAAACGGGTGCTTCGGTTGACCAAATTACAGCTCCGCATAGTCACAGGTCACGGCTCTCTTAATAAACACCTCTTTGTCCTAGGAGTCACGGATAGCCCACTGTGTAGAGCCTGCATGGAGGAGGACGAGACAGCAGCCCACGTGCTTCTACACTGCCCAGAGGTTGCAACATACAGGGCAAAGTACTTAGGTAACCCAGGTACTCTCCGCGAGATTGTCAGCAACACCAAGGGGCTGCTGGCCTTTCTCGGGGAGCTGGGGTGGTTGGAGTAATGTTCCCACCCGTACGCAAAATACGCGCTTTAGACGTGGAGTTGCGGAAATCAGCCCGCTATACAAATGTGTTTTTTTTACAACTTAGAGTTGTTTATTTTTTTTAGAATTAGCAGGTCACAATGAGGTAAAAAAAAAGCACAATGTTTGTTAACAACAGAGTCACTTCTATCATTCAACATAAGTTTTGTAGAGGCTAACGCTATTACATTGCCTTAGTATTATGAGTACTATCTACAGGTTATTTTAATAACAGTAGGTTCACAAAACAATTTTACGACATTGATTAAGTTTTTCGATTACACACAGAGACCGTAATGACCATTATGACTTGTACTGACCGCTCTGTACGGCGTAGAATGCGCCGAGCCCGAGCGTGGTGCCGAGCGGCAGCGACCGCTGGAAGAAGCTCTCCTTGTTGCACTCGCCCAGCACGCGCAGCTCGTCCGGCGCAAACTTGTACTCCGACTGAACCAACAAGCCCACGGTTACGCACAGCTCCCACTCGGCGACATCGCCCGCCTCCACATTAATAACCTTACCGGCAGCACCCCGGGTTGCCCCGGCGTCATCTGCTCCGGCGGCATCTGCTCCGACGCTGGCAGCTGCGTCGCACTCTCCCGATACCCATACGATTTAGAGTCTGTCATACTCAGCAGACAAACAACATTAGTCAAAAAATCAGATAAAATGTGTGCATTACTTCATTGCTTTCGGTCGTGTCGTGTGACATGACTTGTCTGTCGATTGACATCTATTTTTATCTTTGACTTTTGTTTGACATTAATTTGATGGTGATGTTGCCAAATAATTACAGGATAATACAGAAGCGTAAAAGCTGCTTTCGGTCGGTGACACGCCGACTAAGACTATTAAAAGCTTATAAGGACTGGGCATCCTTAGAAAATTTTTGGCTCATCTAGCTTGTCACGCTTGTCAGCAGATCTTCCATTGAGACTTTCATTAAACTTGGCGGAAAGCATGGCGTCGCGGTCACGCATAATAGGCAATGATATCACTCGTTACCCGTGGTCCCGGTCGGTTGACCCATTACCGGGTCCATGGGTAATTTTAATTACCCGTGGTTCCATGGTATTAGGGATTGTTTCCTGTAACTAATTTAATACGTCATTGATAATAAAGCTCATTACGTCACACTAAAGTATTCCCATAATAAGCACAAGACTTGACAAACAGTTGTTCTCTCTTTTATTATGCAGCTATTGCTTTAAAAAAAGCAGACCTGTTTTTCATTCAAACGTGTGAGTCGATATTAAAGTTAAGTATATCCAATCTTTCTATAGTACAATATATGCCGTTTCCATGTATATCTCAATGGTGTGACATGACATCTTGGCGATTGATTATCTGAACATATAGGGTGCGTTCCGAATCCGTCATAATCGCTGTTAGCATGTCAAAACTCGTTCCGAATGACCGTGAGCGCGACCATCATCGCTTCCTTGATGCAACAGTAAACTTGTATTGGATTCTCCCACTTTTGGAGCAGCTGATGCTCAGATCTCTGCTGGGCTATGCTATACTATTATTTGATTTGCTAGATTTGATTTTTTATAGATTTCGTCAGATTAACGGTACCTCGAGTACTAAATGTGGTCACATTAAAATGAAATTTTCAAGCTTCTGTAAATATTAGGCAACATACTATTAATTAAAATGTCAAACAAAAGTCAGAGACAAAGGTAAAATAATATCTAAGCGTTCCGGGTCCGTCAAAATCACTTAGCGCCAAAAGTTGTTCCGAATCAGTTATGGCGTTCATGTCACTAAAGCTAGCAATACATACAGCTAGGGTTTACCTGATGGGTTTACCTGCTCAGGTAAACTGTACGTAGTACGTAGTTCCTACTGTCGTCATAATTATGGTTAGTTTCATTCCTTCATTTTTCTGATCTCCTCGTAGTTCATTGCCACCTCACCGCTAGGAATCTCACACAACCAAATCTATGTCTTGATTATGATGCGCCATGCAATGGTAACACTTCTTTATGATTCTGGCGTCTTGCCCCCGTATTCACAAACGCCCGGATTCGATTTCGATTCGTAAAGTCGTATGTCTATCTCGCTCGTTTTCGTAATGCCAAAACAAGATAGACGTACGACTTATCGAATCGAAATCGAATCCGAGCGTTTGTGAATAGAGGGCCTGGTAGTCTGTGAGACTATTATCCCCTTATTATCACTGTTTCACATCTCCCACTTGTCATTGACACTTTCCTAATCATTTTTCTTGTTCCTACAGTTGGGGACAACGAAACGACGATTTTGCGATTTCCTGCTGTCCCCACTGGTGATATCCCTGTGAGGAGAGCGGGAATACCTACACCCTTTCTACTAATGTTACTATTGTAATAACTGCTTCGGAACAATTTTAGGCGCTAAGTGATTTTGATATAACCCAGAAAGCTTAGATATTATTTTACCTTTGTCTCTGACTTTTTTGACATTTTAAAAATTTTTAAAGTGATGGTGGCTAATAATTACAGAAGCGTAAAAACAAAAGATAATGAGCTACATACCATTATACTGTGACCCCATTTAGTACTCGAGGTACCGTTAAACTGACGAAATCTATAAAAAATCAAATATAGCAAATCAATAGTTTAACCATAGCACAGCAGAGACCTTAGCATCAGCTGCTCCAAAAGAATCCAAAGTTACTGTAGGTAAAAGTTGGAATAAAAACGATAAAAAAATCTTTCCATTACTTTTGTTATGTTGCGTTGGTTCAGATTTTTTGTTACCGATTTCTGAATCTAAAGTTCTTTTTCACTTTACTGTGATTTTGAAGTAGATTTTATTTTTTTGCAATAAACGTTTTTATTTATACATTTTTAGTTGTAATATCCCTAACAAATATTAAAAATGCGTTTATTTTACATTGATAACAATACTTGCCATGGCATTGGGCCTATCTATATGAAATTAGATCACAATTGGCAAAGATATCGGTGAACAAACATACAAAACATCCAGACGAATTGATAAACTGATTGTTTTGGAAGTCGGTCAAAAAGAAAAACGATGAAAAGCGTTGGACTTGATTTTCCTGGGATCTCATCATCAGACCCCAACTGATTATCGACTCGTCATTAGCTCAGCAACATGAGATGATGATTACCAGGCACAAATATCTCAATTGCGTTAGAAAGAATATGAAAAATATTGCATGTTTGTATTAAATAGGGTTGCCCTCGTCTTCCCTGGGATCCCAAGTTCAGACTCTGACTTGGTGACAGTGGGACCACCTCAGGAGGACCAGTTTACGAATAAAAAAAATCGGCACATAATTTATTGGCGGAGAAATCGGTGAACATACATAAAAAATAAATATCGGTATATCCTGATATACTGAGTACATCTGCGTTACCCTTTCGAGTGTACCGGCGTGATGTTATGTATGTGTAAATAATCCATATTTATGCATAAAGCAACATTCGCGGTTGCTTTGCTGTTATTTTTTTTTGAGGTGTTCCGTTGTCTGTCTCCGAAACTCATCATCAGATCTACATATATGAAATTAAAATGGGACCATTTCGAAATAAACCCCTTTTCAATCCCTTTCAAGACTTTTGCGATTCCGTCTATACAATGTTTAAAGACCCCTGTCCGATCCGAAAGGAGCATAAAGGTATACCGATGATATTACCAAATAAAATAAGAAACATAAAATATTCCAGAAAAAGAACCAATTAATGAATTTAAAAAACCCGATTTTTGTGCCCAAATTACCACCATTTCCCTAAAACCTAACAAACTTTTAGGACAACATAAATTGAATATAATATCGATGTCTATTAACACCCTCGCGTCGCGGATCGGACAAGGTTTTTTACATATCTTATAATATATATGACGCAGTTATGCCCAAACATACATAAAAAAAAATATATAAACATCGGAATTGATAACCTCCTCCTTACAGAAATCGGTTTAAAATTAGCTGTCATGGGAGACGTCCCATGTCGGCCAATTTTTTAACCGATTGCTGTGCGCAGCAATATGAAAAATAAATCTATGCAAAAAGGTTAATTCTATCAAATAAGTATTTTACCACTTCCCCATTGATTTTGTTGACATAAAATAAATATGTAAGGTTCAAGACAATACGAGTTAATTTTACTTTATTTGTCAAGGAATCTCGCAAATGTAACATTTTTTTGGACGCAGATTAAGGTCCTCCTAAAAAAGTTTTTAATTTTTAAAGGTAATGGTTAAATATAAAATCAAAATGCAGCCCCAGAATTATTGAAGGGGGGGGGGGGGGTAAGCCCGTGCCCCAGGAGGCAAACGCAGAGGGCCGCAAATTCAAGCTTGGTAGACGAATACACTAGGTACTCAGCATTATCGCGATACTTTGCGATGACGGTAATAATATCATGCTCCGATAGGCGCTCTGTACTCGACCATGTTTTGTTTCAAACATCTAATCAAATGTGTGTTTGTAACCGAACCCCAACAGGAACAGGACGTAGTCGAATAATAACATTAATAACACTATGAGTATATGCCTTTTAATGCTCTTGTACGACATATAAAAAAATCAATATTTGACATCGGTATCCAATACCCCAAGAATTCCCCGCGCAACCCGCCAAGCGTTTTCTGTTTTACCGTGCATTGCCGTGCAAACCTTTCTTTTGGCGCGGGTAGAAGCGAGTGCTCTGATTGGTTCCCGCCATTTCTCATCATAAAAGAGTAAAGTTGCCAGCGTAAAATATTAAATTATTTATTAAAAATTGACAGCTCGTAACAATATGTTTAGTTGCCAACTTATGTACCCAAATTGTATTAAAAAATGATCAAGCTGTCAACAAACTTCCGTAAAAGTAACAAGGGGTTGCAAGTTGGTACACCTATCATCTTTGCCCCAAGTCAACCTCACCTGCTCGTGGTGAATCCTGCTGACCAACAAACGAGTCTCTGACGACCGATTAATGGCGGTATAACCATTTCCTTAGGAATGTTTGCAGCTCAATAGCGTAGACTAGCGACGGGCACTGGGCAGCAACGTCACTAGTGCGAGATGCTGCATGCGCATGCCCAGCGCGGCGATTATGGGCAAATCCTTTAATGGCAAGCCACAACCAACAAAGGCCTCCAGTTCCCGGCTTTGCTATTCCTGATCTTCACGGTAACGGCAAAGTAGGGGGTGCTAAGAATCCGAGGGTTACGAATGGCCGCCAAAACTAACTTTGTCGACGTATAATAGACGCACGTTACGGCTCAACGAACACTTAGTGCAGCTTGAGAAAGAACTCGGTGGCACATTCTTAGGCTGAGTGAAGTCCGAAGAGCGAGAGAGGCCACAGTAACCCTTGAATCGGGCCACCTTATGCATTTTAGAGAGGGAGACCAGCTATCCTAAGGTGAAATCGGGTTCCTGGTACACAAATCTCTCTGTGACGACGTGGTAGAAGTCTCCAGTGTCTCGCACAGGGTAGCGCACCTAATAGTAGTCAAGCTAGCCGAGAGGTATAGCTTCAAGGTTGTTCAGGTCTACGCAACGACCTCGGTGCACTCGGATGACGTAGTGGCGGAAATGTTCGAAGACGGAAACGACGAATGTTCGTCTCCAAGGCCTTGCACTCTACTACTAAGGCCCACTCAAACGTTCTCATGGAAGTTTTCAACGCTAAAGTGGGAGTATAGAATTGCGGTGAATCGGAAGTAGGATCCTACGGGTTTGGCAGCAGAAATCATAGGGGGCTTGTCAACTTCTTTGAGAAGGAGGGGCTTTTCGTGATGAATTCCTTTTTAAGAAACAGCCCCAAAGGAAGTGGACGTGGCGAAGCCCAGATACTATGACGAAAAATGAGATAGACTTCATCATAACGCATAAAAAGCATACATATAGAGATGTCTCAATGATCAACAGGTTCAATAACGGTAGCGATCAAAAACTTGTTCGTGGCGCCATAAATATTATTAACTTCAAGCTGGAGCGAACCCGTTTGATGAAGTCTAAGCTCCGTCCAAATATGCTCCAAACTATGCTAGGATCTGAAGTTCCAGTCAGACCTGGAGAAACAATTCACGGCCGTAGAAACCACTAGTGATGTTGACTAGGCGCTCGACCAAATGGTGGAAATCCTCCGGGAAGAATGGACGCGTTTTCGCAAAATGCGGCGTACGGGCAAGAAGTCTAAATTCATGGAGGAGACTCTGGAGCTCATGACGGAACGACGTGAAAACCCGACCATCACTTCTGCAGAACTACAGGCATTCAAACTCAATAAAACAATAAGGAAATTAGTCCGACTCGACCTTCGATGCACACGCTCAATAGAAAAAGTGATAGAGCAAAACCGGGGATCGAAGGCTTTCGTCCCATCACTTGGGAGGAGCCACCTGACGAAGTTGACCAAACCTAGTGGAGAAATCTTCATTTTGAAGCCAGAGATTCTTTCGGAAGTCGAAGACTTCTACGGCAAGCTGTACCTATCGCATGCATCTCGACCTGATCCTGAAAACGCTTCTTGTATTTGGCTCCTTAGCCACATGTATAACTGCAATGGGCCGGCCATTTTAGCCAATACCGTCTTTACCATAAGGGCACACGGGGCCCGTGCCCAGGGCCCCCATTCTCAGGGGGCCCCGAAGGACCGACAGTTTCTCTCACAAATTCATTCTCAAAACTTTTTTGTCGAGCACATTACAGTTTTTTCACAGATCAATCTTATCAGAAGGTATTTACAAGGCATATACTACGCCATTATATCGATGACTGCGCCTATTTCTACTGTACTAATTAATAATATTTCCGAACGCATCCTACCTAATTTACTAAGTACACGATCTAGCGATCACTCACGCAATCCCTCCGACTCCAAAGTCAAGCTGCACCGTCGAAACAAGGCCTAACATAAATGTCGACATTGTCTATAGTTGGGCGAATCTCCGAATGATGTATTAAACTTTCAGTTTGATAGGAGTGAGTCTGTGAGTGGCGTTATTTTGTTTCGTTTGATATTTAAAATTGAGTAAGATAATAAACAGAAGTTTTGATTTGTGGTTTAAACATTATTTGATTACGTCGAAAAGAATATAAAAAAAAATATAGCTCAATAAGAAATAACGGAAAAACTTCCAAAAGCTCACTTCGTTTTTTACGGTTGAAGAAACAAATAAGCCGAGGGATTAATCATTCTCATCACCGCAAGACAAAACTACCTCTGAATGTCAAAATGAAAAGAGGTTACGTGTGACGAAAATGACAAACACACATTAGGTGCTGAACCATCGACTTCAAGCTACTGTGAACAAATGATAACAGAATGTTTTCATTTAAGCCAATATTTAAAAATCATACTGTATTTGATAACCTATAATAAATGGTCATACTTAGTAAAAAAATACTATAATTCGCTTTTCTTACTTTCCAAAAGGGCCCCAAATTCTTGTGTGCCCAAGGGCCCCAGCCTAGTTTAAGACGGCCTTGATTTTAGCCGTAGAACCGATGACCGTTGGGGTAGAGTAGGTTGGTGGTATTGAGCGGAGACCGCGAATCGGCAAACGTAATGTGGGACGCCTTCAGGCTCAGTGGAGCGACGATCTTTGCAGGGAGCCCCCCTGCTAGCTGTAGCTACTGGATGAGAGTTGCCAAGAATCGAGTTAAGTGGCGAGCGATTGAAGAGGCCTATGTCCAGCAGTTGCTGATGATGATCTGCTTGCTATCCAATAATAATAATATGCTTGTCATTAAAATAACATTGTTTACCTACTAGGTAATGCTCCCCACTCAGAAGGTGAATAAGTTGATAACTGTTGGTGAACAAGTTGACAACTCGATGAATAAGTTGATAATTCGTTGGTGAACGACTTGACAAGTCTATTATTATGCAATCTATGAGGAGTTTCGTTTATTTATAATTATAATTTATAAGATGGCATAAACTAACCTTTAAAACAACAAAAACACGTAATATGTTATACTAATTTAACGAATTACCTTAATTACCTTATTAGAAGACGTCAAAACTTTAAAATGGCCGCCCTGACAAATTGCCATTTTACACATGTGAACATATTCACGCCAGCCGCGGAATTATTATAATACGTTATATTTAACGTTATTTACTTATTGAAATGACGAACAAGACTTTTTTAATGTTCAATTACAAAATGTTAAGATTTGATGGTTTTCCTTTAATTTTATGTATCATGTTTGTTAAGAGATTTGATCCTTATGATTGACCCTATCGATCGACAGCATAAAAGCGCAGGATAATATTTTTTTTGGATTTAGCTGGTTCGATTCCCGAGTGTGGTAAGTGAATTTTCGGAAATCTTTGAATGCAGATTTCTTACTTTTTAAAAATAATGTTTCCTTTGAATAAAATTTGCTATCTCTAGTATTTAGAGTACTTTCCTTCCAGGTAGTATTGAAAAATTCTACCCTGAATATTGTGTTGTTTTGATAGTTATTGACCCAAATATATTGGTCCTGCAGTATGTCGTACTATTTGCTGGACACCCTGTGTATTAGAAGTATTTAGTATATGTTTTACAATACACATGTTTACAGGCGTACGCATACTTAGTTGAATAGCCAGTAAGTGGCCGATTATCTCGACGTCATCGTCACTGGGTTCGGCATCATTTTATTTGCAAGATTTACTTAAAATAAGAGTAACAAAGACTACAAATTCTTCAAAAAATATAACATGTCATAAAACAACAAATAAATGTTGAAAATAAAATTGGCTTATTGAAGATGTTTTAGTCAATAGTTTAGGGTGTTTGCAGTGGCTGCAGCTAGAGCTGTGCTAGCCCGACTTAGCTGGCTTGGTGGCGGCGGCGGCGGCGTCGTCGTGATACTTGCGCAGCACCTTGCCGAGGTAGGAGTCGGGCGGCAGCTCGTCGCGCAGGTGCTGGTCGTAGTGCCCCTGGTAGGACACGCGCCCCACCACGTAGCCCACGCACATCGCCGCGACCACTTTCGGCACCACGCCAAAGTGCTGGTGCGGCCGGATCACGTCTGAAAACATTCATAGAAGTAAGACTCACTCGAAGGAACCACCACCAAAATTTATTTACACACCTCAAAAAAATAATTTCACAAAAGTGATTTTGTGTAAAACTCTTACTTCTATGAAAATTTTCGTGGCGTCCTCTACCGAAATTCCTTACGTTGTCTTTTTTGCTTTACATTCTAAATATGGCAATGAGGAGAGTATTTTACCGTTCTTGATGGCCGCATACGTCAGACTCGCTAGCACCGCGCTAAAGGGTAGACAGCGTCTATAGAAGCTTTCTCTGTCGCATTCCTCCAGTGCTTTCATCTCCTCTTGGGTGAACTCGTAGTACCGCTGGAACAGACCAGATGTGTGAGTGTGCGTCACGCGGTGTATGTGTGTGTGTGCGTGTTTGTGTGTGTGAGTGTGTGTGTGTGTGTGTGTAGTACCAGCGGGTGCGACACATTGCGTATTGGGGGGCAGGTCGGCTTTATGTGCGATTCCACGAAGCAGTCACAGTCCAGTTTATTGTCAATTTCCTTGCGTTTGGTTCCACTCATAGTGTCAATAGATGTTTCTTCACTTATTATACTTCATCGTCGTTTTAGAATAATAAACCAAATCACATTATTGCATTTTTTTGTTGTTTATTTTGTTTTACAATTTTTTAGTTGTTTATTTTGTTTTACAATTACTTTGATTTGTTACAATTTTGATGGCATCTATCAGATTGAATAAACTGTAAAGCGACAATTTGACAAGGACATTTTCTGAGCGGCCCGTGCTAAACAATTGTTCATTACTTTGGAAACTCTTTACTTAACTATTTATTTATAAAATAATATTGTTCCTAAATAGTTAACACATTTTTTTTGAAGTACTGTAAATAGTTACCTACTGCGCATACAAGTCCATAAAAGAAGAGAATATTACTTTTTGTCGTCAAATAAAATTACAGGCCGGTAGAATGTTTTGAACGTCAACATGGCAAATTATAGAAACATACGTTATTCCTTCAGTGTCAAATTTATAGTTACATTTGCAAAAATATGCCGCAATTTAGGTGTGCGAAAGACAATCACAGTGCCGAGGCATCAACATAGTGGCAGTAGGATCGTGTGCGCGGCGGGTGAGCAGCGTGACGAGGTGCGATGGCGCGGGCGCTGCTGCTGGCGCTGACGTGCGCGGCGGCCGCGTCGGCGGCGCGCTATGCGGACTACTCGGGCGTGAAGATGCCGGCGTACGGCGCGGGCGAGTACGAGGCGCCTCGCGAGCCCGCCGCCGCGCCACCCGACGACTACCGCGGCCACTCGCCCGACGCGCCCGCCTCGCCCGACTACAAGTACGAGGAGGAGCCGCGCGGTCAGATACTCATTCTCACTACCATCACTCAGCTACATAACAACAGATGATGGCCCATAGGAACTGGCTTGGAGAGGTCAGATAGGCAGTGGCTCAATGTATAATATTGGTATTGAGCTGCATCCGGTTAGATTAGATACATCAATGGTAAGTGGAACAGCGTCGACATAGCCGGGCATTAACTCGTTAATCTATTTCGACATTTCGACTAACGGATTAACTTTTAAGTGAAATTAAAAAAAGTGTTAACTGACTCGTTAACTTCCGTTAATTTCCTCACGTCTTAATCGTTAATCCAGCACCTACTATTTACCAAGCACCGCGCCGCGCCATGCCGCCGCTGTCTGTGAAAAACACGTTCTGACAAATTAGTGCGGGCCGGTCGACAAGTGCGGCGCGGCGTGTGCCGCGGTTGAAACGAAACGGTACCAAGGTAAGTATTGCCGCGGTGTGTACGATTGAGCAAAAATGCGAAGAATTGCTACTATCCTTTTATCTTCCAAAACCCAAACCAACGGTTTTTATCTACTTTTAATCACTACAAAAAAAAAAATCGTAATCACGTGTGAAGTAAATTTCGATTGCCCCTTACCTTGCTTAGGCGTTGCAGGTGGTTGGTCCGTCTTACTAGTAGATGCAGACGGCAATTCCGATTTACGTTTCAACATGTCTTGCAGCACTTCTTCATACATCTTCTTTGTACTGTTGAAAATGTCGTCGTTAAAGTATTGAAGGTCTGTTGCTCCAGACTCTTCCAGTAGTTGATGGTTGTGAACAAACTTCTCCCAGTTATTGTTCAGCCGAGAAAGACGCTCCTCCAGGTACGCCAAGTTCTTCCTGGTGGCACTGTCCTTCTTGTAGTTGGTGCAAATAAGCTTCAAGTCTCTGAAGATAGTTTCTTGATGGCTTATAAGTTCTGCACCACTCTGAACCATTGTTGCTAGTTATAGTTTCGACCGTTGGTAGAGTAGAGTTGTGTCACCAATGGTACTAGTTCGCAGATAGTTGTGGATAAGTGTGTTCGCACTCTACTAACGCTATGTGCGCCTTCTCAATCCAGCTGGGGCGACCCGCTTGTGGGAGACCAACTAGACCGATTCGCTAACGTTATAGTAATAGAGACACTCTGCACACTCTATATCCGGCTCGAAGGACCACTTTTATGTATGGCTCAGAGGTAGCAAGTTGCTTACAGTTGAGTTGTTGGATGTGAGTTGACGAAAACCACAGACTTCACGATAATTTAGTTTAATAGTAAGAGTTACATGAAAGTTCGGTTGGATGCTAATCCGCGGTTATAGCGCTACGGCAGCTATTGGACAACTAAATAATTATAAGAATAAGAGTAATTAAAACGAGTAGCGAAAAGTAGGTTGCGGCGTTAGCAATTTGCCTGTACGTGAACCGTACAGACGGATTAACGATTAAAGTGAACTTGTTTTAAATGTTCCGAAATGTAACGCTTTCACGTTTCACGAAATTAACTTTTTTAGTAACATAGGATTAGCGATTAACGAAGTTAATTATTTGGTTAACGGTGCCCAGCTATGAGCTTCGCGTTAGCAAAAAGAGACACGGACACCAGGCCTAGAGTATCACGCACTAGGTGCCCTCATCATCGCGTTTATAATTATAATCATTAAATGTATCTGTATGCTGCTATTTTCCTAGCCGGATATTCAGAGTTGTTTTGTGGTCACTGGGCTTTTTAAAGCATGTGCAAATTCGAATTTTCATGGGGCTTTTTTTGTGTCTAATTCGTATTTGTGTGTGTTTCTGTCAGTTTTCTTCGCGCATCTAGACATCATATGACCTAACTTCAACACAGTGACCACATTTAGAACGTATCTCTCTGCTGCATGGCCATACTGTACATCAAGGTCAACTCCCTGCCAAGAATTAATATTTTTCGTGTAATTGCTGAAACTTCGACAACATGCGACCTACTAGATACTACTATGTATATTATTGTTGTCGCTGTGACTGAAATGTCACACAATATTGGAAGCACCGAAGTCATTTTGGTTACATTTCTTTTTTTTTTTTTCGTTTTTAGAAACTTTGCCCCACACTAGTAATTTCTCCTGTATCGTGGGTGCGTTTACAAACATTTAAACTCACGTACACAAACAGCCAGACCCGAAACAACTATCTGTAGGCCTTACAAATATATTTGTTTCGTGCGGGGATCGAACCCGCGACACGCAGCGCAGAAGTCGATCGCTCAACCACTGCGCCAACCGTGCCATTGTATGAAATATCCGTATTATGATTAAAAGAAAAAGAAGAAAAAAGGTTTATTTGGCACAGGCCACAAGTGCACACAACAATACAAAAAAAAAGTACCTAAACCAGAAAACTAAGCCTAAACATAAAATTAAGTTAAAAAACCTTTTTAAAAAAAGGTTTTATTTAAATGCTCTAAAAAGAAGAAAATAAAATTTTCTTTTAAATTTTAACTATCAACTTATAACCTCATTATACACAATTTATATGATCATAAAAGCTTGTCGCGAGGTTTACTTGTGTTCAAAAACTAGTACTATTTAACTGAGTATCTTAATCTACTAAGTTAATTTTATTTTAAAATTTCAGTTTAATTAAATACTTATAGGTACTTATGCAAACCTCGGAGGGGTCTCTAGGAGTTTCCTAGACCGTAAAAACACATGTGAACTCTGAGTTTTGATGCGTTTTTACGGTTTAGGTATGGCCAACAAATAAATATGCCCAAGAAAGTTTGATTATTCCTCTAAGGAACCTTCTAAATAAATATTTCAATTTGTGTACATACATTAGTAAAAACCTTAACAACACTCAAATTCAGGAAAAATTGTAATAGCTTAATACTTCGTGTGTGTGGACCAAGGAGTTTTGTGTGTGGACCAAGGAGTCTTCCCAGACCTTATGAAATACAGCAAGGTAATACCACTTTTCAAATCTGGGGACAGTAAAGATACGAATAATTATAGACCCGTATCCGTGCTGCCGGTTTTCAGCAAGGTGTTTGAAAAGGTAATGCTTAATCAAATGCTCACCCACTTTAACACCAACAAAATCTTACACGAGAAACAGTATGGTTTCACCAAGGGACGTTGTACAACTGACGCCGGTGTCACTTTATTAAAACACATATATACTGCGTGGGAAGAGGCACAAGATGCCATAGGAATCTTCTGTGACCTCTCGAAGGCATTTGATTGTGTAAATCACCAAACCTTGCTCTTGAAACTTGAGCATTACGGCTTAGGTAAACTTGCGCTCAGTTTAGTAAAATCGTATTTGAATGATAGACAGCAGCAAGTACAGGTAAACGGTGTAAATTCAATGGCTTTGAAAGTAAAAATGGGTGTACCACAAGGTTCGATATTGGGTCCTTTCCTCTTTTTAGTATATATTAATGACCTTCCCCATTTATTTAAAAACCAACCACAAATGGTGTTGTTTGCGGACGATACTTCGTTAATATTTAAGATAAACAGACGTGCCACAAACCTGGACGATGTAAATAACGCTCTAATGCAGGTCCATAAATGGTTTACCGCAAATAATTTAGTATTAAATGGGAAAAAAACTAAGTGCATAAGATTTTCTCTACCAAATGTCAAAAGTAGTGACTGTGACATAGTATTGAATCAAGAGAAACTTGAATTTGTCGATGAAACTGTTTTCTTAGGGATCACGCTCGACTCAAGGCTACAATGGGGTCCTCATTTAACATCTCTTGCAGGACGGCTGAGTTCAGCAGCATATGCTGTCAGAAAAATCCGTCAATTTACTGATGTAGATACCGCGAGGATAGTGTATTTTAGTTATTTTCATAGTATTATGTCATATGGTATTTTACTATGGGGACGGGCTGCAGACATCGAGTCTATATTTATTCTGCAGAAAAGAGCTATCAGAGCCATATATAATCTACGTAGGCGCGATTCTCTAAGAGTACTGTTCAAGGAAATTAACATCATGACGGTACCTTGTCAATACATCTATGAAAACATCATGTACGTTAGAAAAAATCTGCATTTATTTAGTAAAAGAGGTGACCGGCACCACTATAATACTAGAAACAGAGACCAACTAGTTCAGCCAGGTTTCAGGTTAGCTAAAGTAGACTCATCTTTCATGGGGTACTGTTTAAAATGTTATAATAAAATACCTCCCCACATTCTACAACTGAATGAAACGAAATTTAAATCTTGCATAAAACGCACACTATGTAGGCAAGCATATTATAAGTTGGGGGATTATATTGATGATAAGAATGCTTGGCTCAATGCTGGTCCTGCTCCACAACCATAGGGGCAATCGGAATCATCAGAATTAGAAAGTGAAGTTATTGTGAAAGCTGCAGAAGATTGTAAAAATATATTTGCATTGTATAGATTCAATCTCTTAATATTATATAATTGCATAGCACATGTGTGAGTACCATGTACTGTAAAGCCACCATTTAATGAGTACCTAAATCTTTCATTGACGCGAAATTACCCTGGTGGTTGAGTGAATGTCAGGCTCACTTAAATGTCACGCTGATGGTGGCGGGTGTGTCGGGTCGTTTAGTTCCCTTCAAAATGGTTGAGTTGAATGATGGCTGATACATGCGTCATGTTCGTGAACGGGCGCTGTCAGTTGTGACTGGTCATCTCTTAGCTGCCACGGTTTATTTTAATTACTTTATTTTTTTATTACTGATTTAATCTTTTACTCTGGACGCTCTTAACTTGCCCGTATTTCTACATTGTTCTCACATATTTGTAATTCTTAACATGAATGATGTAACCAAGATTTTGTAACATATTTTGATTTAAAAGAGTGTCCATGGAGTTTCTTGCCCGTTCTTCTCCATAGAGATCTACGCTACGGAATGGGCAACTACAGTACTTTCACAAGTTATTATGCCTTGTGACTGGGACTGTAGCTTCGCGTTTTATTTTGTTTTTTTTGACTTTCAAAAGTGCCTGTAATGGTCTAATTGAAATAAATGCTTTGACTTTGACTTTGACTTTGACTTCAATGAAAATAACTGATAACTCAGTTATTTTAGTTAACGATAGGACAATTTTAGTTACGTAGAAATTATTAGTCGTAATGAGCTGAGCTGTTTACTGGACAACCAGCGCTCTCAGCGCAATATGCTTCATAAGCCAGTGTAAAGATTATACTTTTCGTTACAGTTAAAACCGAAAAACCTGGGAAGGATTCCGACGAGCCAGAGGTGTGGCGCAAGCCAGGAAGAAAGCAAAGAGGACTGATGAGGCCACCCATAGACGCCGCACGCAAGTACGACCGAGATGAAGACATCGTGCCCAAGTACCGCAGCAGCCACCGCTACCCCAAGCACCGCTCGCGACTCAAACCCGAGCCCAGCGGCGACGAGCCACCCAGGAGGGCAAAATATAGTCGAGATAGGAAAGACGACGTTAGTGATATAGATAGCAAAGACTATTTCCATGTAGATAAAGATGACTTTCCAGATGATAAGAGTAAAGATTTCGATGAAGAAAATAAATTTGTAAACGAAGTTACCACGAGACGGGCGCGGAGGAAGCCGAGGGACAGGTTCATAACGAGGAAGAGCAGTGACTTGGACTTCGCGTACGACGACGACGACCTGCTGGACTTGCGGGGGAAGAGTGTCGAGGAGCTGGGGGGGGAGCGGCGCATGCGCCCGGAGGAGGCGGGTGAGCCGCACGCGCGCGCGCACTTGCCGGCCGCGACGCACGAGTCTCCGGCGCGGGAGCACTACCGGCAGCCCGCGCCGCCCGACGACGATGAGGAGCCGGCGCGCGTTCAGCCGCTCGCCAAGCCCAAGCACAGGCCCTACGAGGACTACGACGACTACTACGACATGAAGAGGGTCAACAGCATCAAGAACAAACTGCCGCAGCTCCTGCGACGCCCCACCACAGGTACGTGCCGCCGCCTCCTCTACTTGTTACTAGCAGCTAGTCTGCTGCCACTGTCACCGTCATTTGGCCGTTCTCTCATTATGTATTATTACCAGCTCGTTTTTAGACTACCGATGTATCTCTTGCAGTATTCCACTGCCCGTTGTGGTAATACGGCGCTGAACCAAACGTTCGAGAATCCATGTGTGCGGTTTTGATATCACTGAAAGCCTAAAAAAACAATAGGTGCCACATGTGCAATAGGAAACAAAGTTGAGAAGACGGAGGGGATGCCCTCTAACTGGTTTCCATCGACATGTTTAAACAAGCTAAGTGTTTCGGTCGGAAGAAGAATATCTAAATTACACTCTTATTAAGTCTCTTAAAAAAGTGCAAAATAAGTCTTCATAGCGATTCTTGCCCGCGGTCACAAATACACTATTTAGTTGGGGTTGAACAAGGCAAACAGTATCCATAGCTTATACTTCACACCGTTGAGTATCGCACAGCACATCTCTGCTGGCAGCTTTGCTCTTTTGTGTGAGCTCAGCAATGTATCCGTTGCATTACTATTTACTTAGCTGGCGTTAAAAGGAAATCAATAATGCTTTGGGTTTGTATGAAGTGCGTGTGTCATTTCATTGTCTACCACCATTATTCCATTGCATATAATGTAAAGCTACAAAACATAATAAACAATTCATTTCACCAAAACCTCGTACATAGACCGGCTGAACCAATTTGTATGAAATTTGTGTGCATATCGGGTAGGTCTGACCCAAACTTTTCATACCCAAAAAAAAAAAAAAACAAACCCCGTGAACAAAGCCGCGTGCAGCAGCTAGTTGATATAAAAAGTCAATTGCCGTTCGTTTCTGTCGCCCAAACTCGTAAAAGTGCATTGCAACGCAGGCCGGGTACAGCTAGTTGAAAATACATATAATCTATGTTTTGATTCCCCTAGCCCTTTAGAGGTGGTTACTCACCGAGAGCATTCGCGTCTTGTAAACAATGAAATAAATTATCTTTTGACCATTGCGTTACAACACCGTGCCAGCTCGATTAACCGATTGAAGAGCAATTGCTCGAACTGTAAACGTTCGTAAGCGTAATATCGATTCAGTTGTATCATCATTGCAAGTTGTAATGACTGGTTTTCGCGCACACTGATGTACCGTTGGAAATAATGTTAGCAATACAAGTTCATTGATGTACCTAACGAAAGCTGGCTCGTCGAATCTAAAATTGTAACACGTTAATGCTCCTATGCAGTGAGTGACTACCTTAAGATGCGTTGTGATGAGTTTATGTTTCCGCATTTTCAACTAAATACTTATTTCTGACAGCCTTTTAGATTTCTTTACCTCGTTTTTGAACGAGGATGTTTACATATTTGTAAGATTTATATAGATTACCCTGTTTTTATTATGTATCCGGTCTGTGTACGAAATTTGGTGAAATTAATTGTTAATTTTTTTGTATCCACAGTAATTATGGAATAATGTTTGTAGACAATAAATGGCAAAAAATACTTAGTGCGTATTTATATATTATTAGAGTGACTGTATTAATTTACTGAAAAATTAACATTTTTAATATATATTTTTTTCCCGCGGCTACGACAGTATGGATGTTTGAAAATATTCCACTGGAAAGTATTACGCAGATAAAAACACTCTGTACACCAGTGTGACCTGTGTGCAGGAATTCATTGAAATCTAAATCAAGCAGACAGACAGACACACAGATAAAGTTAAAATATTAGAATGCATGGATTTACTTTTCACTAGGGCAAGCAAAGGCGGTTTCATGTTAAAATATTCCACTTGTCGCTTTCTTTGTTTGTAAATGATTCGGCTCGAGGATCAGAAAGCTAACGAACCGCCCGTTATGTGTGCTCAGAGAGGGCCCTCCCGAAGCCGACGAGCTACCTCGACATGCTGTGGAGCAACCGGCGCCTGCTGCCGGCGCACGCCGACACCGAGCCGACGGCGCCGCCCCCCACGCGCTTCTTCAGCCCGCGCCCCAAGACGCCCACACCCACCACGACGAGCCGCAAGACGCGACGCACGCGTACCACCACCCCACCCACCACCACCACCACCGTGCCCACCACAACAGCTAACGCCACGGCCTTGTCACTCGCTGAGAAGTCCAGACTGTCCATCTTGAAGAAGGATGCGCGCAAGAAGGGACAGCACGTGGACGCGTCAACTGCGAAGCCGCCGGTGCTGCTGCAGGTGACGCAGTACGTGCCCACCGTGGTGATGGTGGAGCCGCCCTCATCCATGCACCCGTACATGCGCGTACGCGAGCTGTCCGACGAGTCGCCCGGCCGCCTCGAGAAGGTGAAGAAGCTGATGCGGCACAAGCTGGTGGCCGAGGCCAAGAGCATCCACGACCTCACCAGCAACTGGGATGAGATGGTGTGCGACTACATCGACACCTCCCTGCTGGACAACGAGCCGCACTCGGCAGCCCACCCCGCCATCCGCGCCTGCCTTGTCTTACATGTTTGTGTGTTTTTAAAGTGTTTACTAGTTTAAAGTGTTTGTAGCTTGTATTGGTGTGTACGTATTGTGTCTTAGTCTTAGCAAATGTGGCAAAAAGGAAATCAATAGAAATTAAATTCTCCTTTTGTTTTATGGTTTTTTTACTGGCGTAAATGCGCCATTTGAGGCAAGCTCTGTGACCAAGAGTCATCTAAAAAATATGAAAGAAGTTCTCTTTTGTCTATAAGATCACTTCCGGTACCAAAGTTAGGTTAAGTGCGCATGGTAGATACTATTAGGCCCATACTCAACCAAAGCAGAGACGGGTGGAGCGGAGCGGAGACGTGCGGTAATAGAGCTATCACATTGGTTGATCTACATGGCGTCTCTCGTCTCTCCTGTGATTGCACATCTCCTCTTCACTCCGGGCCTGACGGACAGCAGCATGCGATTTATGCCACGCCTAAACGCGAAACTATAGATACCTAAATATGGACATAGATATTATATTATTAAAACTTAGATTTTTATAAATCAATGTTAGACCAGAGGGCTGGCTATTTCTTTGGGCAAAGAATTAGCATTGCCATTCAACGTGGCAATGCCGCCAGTCTTCTGGGCACGTTTCCGGATGACAGCGATGTGGAGGAGTAGTAGCCTTAACGTCCTGTTGTTTTTAATTTAGTTTATATTTAGTTAGATAGTTTATGTACATACTGTTATTTTTATTAATAACATTTACTACGGGATATTTACCATGTGTATTATTTCTTGATTTTTCATGGCGTTTGCAACAGCGCCGAAATATCGGGAACTCGAAACAAATAATACACATGGTAAATATCCCGTAGTAAATGTTATTAATAGTGTTAGTGACCATGTCAGTTTAAAAACGTATACTGTTATTTTTATTTTAAATAAATTCATTTTTTTAATATTGGGATAGTTTTTGCCTGAAACAGGAACCGAACCACATGTTTTATTTCACTATGATAGCTGTAGCCACGTGTTGTTAAAGACAAAAGCCGTATAAAATGTTTCATGAAGTCCCGTTTGATCCAAATCCATTGTGGTGGTGACTCAGATCAGTGACTGCAAATAATTATAGTTACTTTGTAAAGGTTTACTCTACACACCAAAACCACCACCTCGCCATCCAGTGTTCGCGACTTTGTTGCCGGCTTCAAATCATTGCAAATCTATAAGCTTTGTCAGCGGCGTTTTAGCGGTACGGGATGTGCAACTTTTTTACAGCTTGAGTGCTGCAGGGCAACTGAGCTAGTACGCAAGTCTTTGGCTTTGGTCCATACACACCCCAGACAATTACACATCTTTGAATTTATAACTCAGAATTTATAACTGTCACGTTTTTTACTTAATTTAAATTCTAGGGAATACCAACAGCAAAACAAATACACCGTGTAAATCACCTCATCACGAAGCCGTCAACCAAGCATTCTGTACATGAAACTAAGTAACTATACGCAAAAATTATTGCTGGGAAACGACGTTTTTTTGGGGGTTGTAAAATCGGGTTGCACGACATTGGTCAAATCAGATATTCGTCAAATCGGCAATTCGTCAAATTTGATATTGGTCAAAGCTGTAATTCGTCAAATCGTCTTTTTGTCCAATTACGAAATTCGCCAAATACGCTACTGGTCAAGTCCATGTACTGTCGATGAAAACATGCGTTTTGAATTCTCATAACTGACTTGTCGGATCTTACAAAAGGAAAAGTCGCCTGCTGTAGGTTTCTATTTACATAAATTAAAATGTAATAAATAGTAGTTGAGTATTCTGAGGTTTAATTTGTTTCGATTGTTACTGAGCAATGACAAAAAAAGGATTTCTCAGGACATGTGGTTTTGTGCAAATGAACGCCATCGTACCACCTACGCAGTCGAGGCTACATCTAACATCATAAAAGACGCCAAAATAGAAAAAACAATAGAAAAATTTGAATGAAAAATGAATGGAAAATTACATGCATTAATGTTTTTAAAACAGTTGTGTTGGGTATGAATTATATGTAAATAAATATCAATTGAATAAATAAGTAAATAAAAAAAAATTATGAGGTACTTTTATTTTTACAGTTGATTGTACCTAAATGACTTGACCAATGGCGTATTTGGCAAATTTTGTAATTGGACAAAAAGACGATTTGACGAATTACAGCTTTGACCAATATCAAATTTGACGAATTGCCGATTTGACGAATATCTGATTTGACCAATGTCGTGCAACCCGTAAAATCATACAGTTTTGTGGTAGAACTCAATGTAACGCACTCAAAACATTGTGCTGATGGACGGATTGAATAGTACGGGGGTCATGGAGGTGTTTACAGTAAAAATCTTACAATAAAAAAAAGTTAAAAAAAAATACTTGTCAAAAAGTTTGAACTTTGACCCCTAATATCTCCGTAACTAGAAGGTTCCCAGGTATGGTGTAGAACAAAAAAATGATCGCAATGACAGGGAGAACCAGTGTCTTTCGGCTTCGTTAAGAGGTGTTTTACACCATTTACATTATTTTTAATAGTTTTTATAATATTTTAGACCTTTCCTGTTCCTTCACTAAATACACAACTTCTAATAGATATAATTTTACTCTCACACAGATACTTAAATGCAGAAATGCTCGCATTAATGATTGTGTAACCCATTAGGTACTTTCAGAAATTTACTAACTGAAGAATCCCAACGCGAAGAAAAAGATTTTAGTGCAAAAACTAGCTAGTAACGTAAGCTGCTCACGTGCATCTCCCGCTTCCCATTACTGCTGGCTGGTAGTCCAGTGGGTCACAGTGTCTGTGTGCTACCTGACCTGCTACCTTTGTCTAGGAGGTTTCCAAACATGTCACACTCAGTGTAACAGTTGGACACGTTGCGAAAGAATCCCCAACACACGAGTCACATATTATTCCGGTTCAGTCACCTAAAAGTAAAACTATACGAAGCTGCTAGTTAAAATTTTGTTTACGGGCTGGTAAACTTAGGCCAGTCTCTCTCTCCTCGCGGCGGCCAGGGAGCAGCGCACAGCTGAGACAAGAAGTGTTAACAACGGTATTCTATTGGTAGTTTATAAAATATACAACCGTATGATATATGTAACCAAGATTTTGATTTAAAAGAGTGTCCATGGAGTTTCTTGCCCATTTTTCTCCATATCATAGAGATCTACGCTTTGGAATGGCTACTTTCACAAGGTATTATGCCTTGTGATTGGGACTGTAGCTACATGTTTTTTCTTCATGTCACTTTTGAAAGTCATAAAGACTTTCAAAAGTGACTCTAATGGTATAATTGAAATAAATGCTTTGAGTTTATCTCCTCTCGTCTGGTCTCCGCTATATTCATGCTCCATAACCCAGTCTAATTAACTGCAAGCGTAGTTTTTTCAATATTTTAATTACTTACGTTGTAAATTAATAAAAAGATCACGTGAATAATTTTTTATGTTTTTCTAAAACTGGTAGTGATCCTTTAATTAGCTTTGCTGTATCCTTCACCCCCGAGCGCTGGCGGAGCAGTGCCTCCAACTGACCGGAGTCGTTGTTACAGAGATCGTGCCGGTGCCGCGCAGTGCGGGGGCGAGCGTGGCCGAGCGCGAGCTGAAGGTGGCACTGGGCGCGATGGGCGCGCGGCGCCCGCGCACCGGGGCGGGGGCGGGGGCGGATGATCCGCAGCCCGTGCCGCTGCTGGCCGCACCGCCGCCGCCCTCGGCCGCGCCCTCGCCGCCCACCTTCCCCCCTGCCGCCGTTCCACCCGACACCGATAAACAGTGGAACGACTTCATCGTCGCCAACGCTGAGTCGCCGAGGCTGCAGTCTTCTATATTGTATGTTACATTGTTAGCTTTAATAAACTATTCGCTGAGATACGAGTATAGCAATATTTTAGTGACCACCCTCCTTACCATACTCTCGACATGCTGTAGCGGGCTGCAGCCGAGCACTCAGTTGCTGTGATCCCTGCATACCCCCGAAGCGGTTCCCATCTGGTATATCTGTCGCAGGCAATTTGCATGATTCAGCGTTTTACAAACGGCGTCGTCCGTTTATAAACGCTCGCTGTTTTAAAATATACCGAAGGCAAAATGTAAATTGCCTTGTCACTTTGTAAGATGACACACACAACACAACATTTGATAGACAATTTAATCGCCGTTTACAAAATGCCGCGGCAAATTGAACTATTTATGTTTTTGAGGTTATCCGGCACGTAAAAAACGCTAAGGTGTTCATGGAATCTGGTGCTCGGAAGACTCCTGCGGAATATTATTGGTTCTATATTCGCCTAAAAAGCGTAGTCGACGTCTGAAGGGTTTACAGTAACCTAACACGAAGGGGATGTCGGGGTCTTAGTTCGCTCGCTCACTAGACCCCGCCATCACCTTCGAACCTAACCTGTCCGAGTCGGGGTGCACCAAGCCCAGAGCTCGCTTCGCTCGCTCTTGCATCCAAATTCACCTGGTAGCAAATGTAACACGACCTGTGTTTTTTTATGATGGTCATCCTGGGAACAACCAAATACTCCGAAATATTTTATTCCAAATTTCAATAATCCGAGTGCCAAAAGTCCGAATTTCATAATACCTAAGAATTATAAAATGTCATGCGCTCATACTATGGGGCTACAGAGGGAGGAAACAACCTGACCGCGTACCGTGTTCGGATGCTCTCTCTGTTTCAGGTGCTTGAGCCAGCTGTCAACGTGTCGGCGCAACGACTGTCGGATCAGGTGCGGGTCATCCAACGTAATCATATGTTGGATGACACCGTACTTGATCGCTTGCGAATTGAAATGCAGAGTAGTCACGTCATTATCCCTCCGTATTTCTTATCAAAATAAATTCTAATAATTAATTTTGCGCGATATAGAAGCAGATCTTTATCGGCGTCTTCTGCCGATTCCTACAGTTTTACATCATATACTGTGGTCCCAAGCGCCACTGCAATATTTGAAGCTCAGAGCTCTATCGGAGATCCAGCCCATTTGGGGCTTTTCCGTTGGATACGAAAAATTAATTAGAAATTCGTTTGAAACAACCCGGATTGAAGATAAGTGCTGGAGCTTAACAGGCTGAGCTGAGCACGTGACACCTGGCGCACCTGGAGCTGCTGCCGAGGCTGCGCCTCAATGTATGCATTGGCGGCGAAGCGCCCAGAGCCCCCTCAAGACAACGCCACTGCCGCCTTCGTTTTATTTAATATAAGTGTTACTTCAGTGTTTTTATATTAATTTAGTTTATTATATTTATTTTGTTAAGTCTTTTTTTATGAATAATAGCAGCAGCGATGTGGTGGGTAATAGTGCATGTCTATCTTCAACATCGCTGACCACCCTGGAGAGATGCCCGCTTTGTACCCAAGCACGGTTTTTTAAAGGTAAGCGGGGTCTGAATGTACATATTGGAAAAGTACATAAACTTCACAATGCACCTACTTCAGACCCTGTTTTAACACCCTCACCCACAACACAGGACATATCTTCTTTCGACCCACTTTGGAAAACCCTGTCAAAATTCAAAAACTCTGTTCCTATACTAAAGCGAGTTCCCCGAGGCGCTAGACCACTTGTAGCACAAAACCTAGCAGGTTGCGTGCGCCTTGCCGTCCGGGAGAACTCGCTAAGTGCTTGGGAACAACTGCTCACCTTCCCTTATCGAATTCTTCACGTGCAAAAAAATTTGGCAAACAAAAAATCTTTGACATCACAAATTAAAGAAAATTGTAATATTTCGGCTCAAGATTTAGACACCAAATTACCGACGCAGAGATATACCTCTTCAAGAGGTATATCCCATTTGGTGGAAACCAAGTTAGGGGAAGGTGACATTAGTGGAGCAGCCAGGATTCTTTTCAGTAGCGATGTGCTGGCACCGTGCTCCCCAGAAACACTCGCAGCTCTGGAGACCAAACACCCTGCCCCAGCGGATGGCCTTTCTTTTCCAGACCCCCCTGATTCTGACATACACTCCCTCACTATT
The DNA here is from genome assembly GCA_963082945.1 of Cerastis leucographa. Lineage (NCBI taxonomy): Eukaryota > Metazoa > Arthropoda > Insecta > Lepidoptera > Noctuidae > Cerastis > Cerastis leucographa. The sequence continues at coordinate 31,044,049 of OY720378.1, forward strand.
ACAGGTCGAGAGGTGGTCACAGCTGTTTGCTCCTTCCGGAGCGGCTCCGCCGGTGGCCTCGACGGCCTAAGTCCTCAACACCTAAAGGACCTTATCTGTTCAGGCGCCGGGGAAGCTGGTGAGCTACTCTTGAAGGAACTCACAGCTTTGATTAACCTCATGCTCTCCGGCAAGGTGAACGAGGCCGTCATCGACGTCCTATACGGGGCAAATTTATGTGCCCTGCGTAAGCGGGATGGCGGCATTCGTCCTATTGCCGTGGGAACTGTCTACCGTCGTATGGCAGCCAAGATTTGCTGTAAATTTTATGGTGAGGCTGTTTCGAAAAAATTTCAGCCCCTACAGCTAGGTTACGGCTCTAAAGGGGGCTGTGAGGCTGCCGTACACGCTTTGTCGACCTACCTAAATTCTGGCAAAGGTGAGGTCATTCTGAAGGTTGACATAAAGAATGCCTTCAACTCAGTAAATAGAGACACCTTGTTAACAGAAACTAAAAATGAACTACCCCAAATTTATAGTTTTCTTTGGCAATGTTACAGACACCCTTCAAAATTACTTTATCACGACAACCTTTTAGAATCTGCTGTTGGCTGTCAACAAGGTGACCCCCTCGGGCCAGTGATTTTTAGTTTAGCTATTCACCCAATTGTCCGTCAACTAAATTCTAAATTTAACGTTTGGTATCTTGATGATGGAACCTTGGGAGGCGATGTAGATACCGTGTTAAATGATCTAAATTTCTTAAAAAATGAATTTCATTCCATTGGCCTTGACCTAAATCTTTCGAAATGCGAATTATTTGTAGAGACAGTATCGACAGACAACCGACTATTTCCAAATTTAACGCAATAGCCCCTGACATTAAAATTATTGAGAAAAGTTCTCTTCGTCTCCTCGGGTCTCCAATCCTTGAAAATTCTTTTCCCGATTTTATAGAGGAAAAGATTCAAAATTTTAATGATGTTTCGGAAAGATTGCTCCAAATTAACATGCATTCGGCTATCACCCTAATTCGTTACTGTTGTTTCGGCCCTAAATTAACATACTTCCTTCGTGCTTCCCCTTTATGGAAGCACACACATCTCTTGGACAACATGGATCAAATTATCAGACATACTTTATCATCCATTTTAAATGTGGCTTTGGACGACCGAGCTTGGGCACAAGCAAGTCTTCCTATTCGCATGGGAGGACTCGGCGTCCGCAAAATTTCTAGTATTAGTTTACCTGCATTCATATCCTCGGTCTACGGCACTGAAAAATTAATCAGGAATATCCTGGCTTCCACACTGATTGATTTTGATGTGCCGTGTTTCTCCGAGGCTATCGATGCTTGGAAACTCGCTTGCCGTAATACTGAAAAACCCGACAATCCATTATCCCAGAGACGGTGGGACGAGCCGCTCTGCAGAATAGTTCAGGACAATTTACTCAACACGTCTGCTACTACTGCTGAGCGTGCGCGACTGCTGGCTGTGGGTGAGTGGGAGTCGGGTCTTTGGCTTCTCGCACTGCCATCGTCGAGCATAGGCACTTTGTTCGACGACACGACCTTCCGCCTCGCTGCTTCTTTACGTCTTGGTGCCGCCTGCTGCTCTCCTCATCGCTGTCACTGTGGTGAAGCTGTCAACAGTCTCGGACACCACGGCCTGTCATGCAACCGAAGTGCGGGACGTTTTGCGCGGCACGCGAACATAAATGACATCATCCGTCGAGCTCTTGTTACCGTCGGCGTTCCAGCTATCTTAGAACCCAATGGCTTGGCACGCGACGATGGCAAAAGACCGGACGGCATGTCTTTGTTTCCTTGGAAGATGGGTAGGCCTTTAGTGTGGGACGCAACTTGCGTCGATACTCTTGCGCCATCACATCTTCCAAGCTCATCGTGCTGTACAGGCGCTGCCGCTGCGGCTGCGGAGAACCTCAAGCGGCGTAAATATAGTAACCTTTGTGGTAACTATATTTTCGAGCCGTTTGGGGTTGAAACTCTGGGGCCGTGGGGTCCGAGTGCTCACAGCCTTTTCAAGGAAATTTCTAAACGCCTAGTTGACACTTCCCGTGACCCAAGGGCTGGGTTTTACTTTGGCCAGAGGCTAAGTATTGCCATACAACGTGGCAACGCCGCCAGTCTCTTGGGCACGTTACCAGTTGACAGCGTTGAGGAGGAGTTTTTTGACGCCCTTTTATAATTTGTTGTTATTTTAGTTATCTAGTTTTAAAAATAATATTAATTTGTAAAATGAAATTTAATTTTAATAATTGCGTTGAAATAAACAAGAATTATAATGTCTATTATTAAAAATCACGAAATTTATTTTACCGAAAGTCGTAAATGCGATTTGTTAGTTTTCCGATTTTCATACGTTCGAAGAATGAAATGCTCGAAGGATTCTCGGTCCGAAAAACGAAATTCCGATTTTCAATTGTTCGAATAAACTAAAAGTCAACATGTTGTGCTACAAAATTTAGAGACAGAAACGAATCGCTGCAAAACCGACTTCACGCAGTCTTGTCTGCCCTACCCCTAGAGTGTAATTTAAGCCCGCGTAGGCGCGGAGGGGTAAAGCGGCCCGCGAGCTGAGGAGCAGGTGGTTTGAAAGCCCGCCGCCGCGGCTAAGGCTGGCCGGCTTTACCGGCCAGCGAGCCGAAGCTGCGGTGGTGAGCGTTAAAACCATCTGCGACGATAAGCTCGCGTGGGGCCGCCCAAACCCCGCAGTGCCGGAGCCGTGACAGAAATAATGCTTGCTGCATGTTGCATGCCTGCTAGCATGTTGCATGCCTGCTTGCATGTTGCATGCCTGCTTACATGTTGCATGCTTGCTTGCAGGCTGCATGCTTGCTTGCATGCTGCAAATCCCCTGTATTATTGATGAATCACTTCGGTTAGGTTAGGTTAGAATTGTGACCAGGGAAAAAATTTTTTTTTATTCGAAACAAAATATTTGTATTCAAAACTAAACAATCATAGTTTAAAAGAGAACAAGGCGTTTTTATTTCGGATTTGTAATAATTAATCGGTATTTTAATAATCGGAATTCGTATTTTTGATGTTTCGAATTATCATTAAGTCGGACTTTTTGTTATTCGATCTATTAAAACTCGGTATTTTGAGAATAGTAATTATAAACGTAACGTAATAGTAATTATAATATTGAAATTTAGGAATTATAAAAATAGGAGTAATGAAAAGTCGGAGTTGTTATATTAGGAATTTTGAACCATTCGGAATTATGACAATCCGCATTTTGAAATTCGAACTTGTGACTATCGGAATAAAGTTTTTCGTATTTATGTAGTGTACCCGGTCATCCAACTATAACAATCAATGTCGAAATTTTAACAATTGAACGAGTGGCCAATTTTCCTTAGGCATATTTTAAAACAGCGAGCGTTTTTAAACGGACGACGCCGTTTGTAAAACGCCGAATCATACAAATTGCCTGCCACATGTCGATCCGCCGCCATTATGTTTTTTTTTTCCGAAATCGTGGCTCACGATGAAAGTGGTATGTATGGGTAGAGGACACATAGACGAACAAAAATTGTCAAGTAACATGGTACCCAAAAGTGTCACGTTACCGAGATATTTGAAGGTGAACATCGCCGTATGACTAAAACGATAATCATTAAAAATAGACTTATTACGTGTCCATAGGAGTCAGATTGTATCCAAATAATCGTTCCCAGGTTGATTATTATAATTACTGTTTATTAGAAGAAAGTAGGTACATAACATACTACTAGAAGCACGATAAAACTGCAACTATAATTATTTATTTGCCTACTAAATAGCATCGCAATGAAACGATATGTAATCTCGTGTCAGCCATTGGCTTAATAGCCAAAAGTCTCGACCAACATTTGAGTAGGCTTTCGCTTGGCAGCTGAATCAAGGGCTTGATTCAGAAAGCAGTACTTCTGGACACGGCGCGTATTGTTAGGAGGTTCCTCTCTCAAGAGCCCTGACCGACTGTAGCTCGGACACTGTTCCCACGACATATTTTTTAATTTGTAAATGTTTTTTTTAATTCATTTTATAAATCTTTTAAAAATGTAATTAGTATGTAAGTAAATAAATAAACGAAAAAGCATATAACGATGATACAAAAGATGGGTTGGGTGGTCGGATTGTACGCATAATAATACAACGAATAGTCAACAGCTGCATCCCGCTCCCGCCGTACTTTGTGTGAAGCACGGCTTGTGTTCTATTGTCTCGCCGCTAGACAAGGACAGGAAATATATGTGCAATTCTAGCTGCAATAGTTACCTTCTTCAAAAAATGTTTTCAGACTGAGGAACATGTCACATGATTTGCGACCAAAGTGACGCGACAGCGATATGTCTGATATGAGTGGATAAATAATTATAGTAGCAGTTTTCTCGTGCTCCTAGTAGTATGTAATGTACCCAGTCTCTTTCAATAAACAGTAATAATAACCTGTTTGGATACAATCCGACGCCTATAGACACGTGATAAGTCTATATTTAATTATCGTTGTACTCATAATTATGTCAATGTTTACCTTCAAATAATAAATAAATTCTTTATTGAAAAAAGAGAAAATACATTTAACACTTATCACAATATTGTCACAAATACAGTAAGTAAGTAAACAGATCAAAATGAACCCTATCGTCTAAACTAGGCCGAGCCTATATCTTAGACGTTAGTCGCTTCCAATGTTGTTACAATCCGAGTTATGCTTATTGTGATTAAATATTACAATGCAAATATTTTATATTACTAAATAATATATTTTTCTTCCAACTACACAGTAATGGTATCATTAATCACTACAAAACTGATCACAAAGGATGTCTTTTTTGCTTAGAACTAAAACAGTGCAGAAATGTTGTCATTACTGCACTGTTTTTTATGTTTTATCTATACAAGGTGTTGTTTTGCATCCTCGTCAAATTCAAGGAAGTAACTATGCTAATGATTCTCGTCCCGAATGAATAATAAAATGGGTAGGTAATTTTTCTTTTTTTTCTTTTTTACGGGAATCGGTAAGTGTGAACCACCCTTGTTTTAAACGCAGCCCGTCTGGTTCATGCCTTATAACCTCGCTTACACACATACAAACAATCTCAAACGTTTATTAGATAATTTCTTAGTCCATAAACCACGTTAAGGGGGTTATTCTGAAATACTGACAAACTTAAAAAAACCAAAAAAATCAGCGTTAATTATAAATTAACTACGTACCGTAATTTTAATTGATTATTTATGACTTTCGTGACCACCTCCTGAAATTTGACAAGGTTTCAAAACAACACCTTGTATAATATGTAAAAATGAACGGCTGGACGGTTTTCGCAATTTTTTTTTATGTTGTGTTTGTTTTGTTTGTCAGGAGAAGGTTCTTAGGTAGGTAGTGGGTGGGTAGTAGGCAGGTCGTAGGCAGGTCGTAGGCAGATCGTAAGCAGGTCGTAGGCAGGTCTTAGGCAGGACTTAGGCAGGTTGTAGGCAGGTGGTGGTAGGTCGTAGGCAGGCGGTAGGCAGGTGGCAGGCAGCTTTTAGGCAGGTGGTAGGCAGGTGGATGTAGGTCGTAGGCAGGTGGTAGGCAGGTTGTAGGAAGGTCATAGGCAGGTCATTGGCAGGACGTACGCAGGTCGAAGGCCTGTGGTGGTAGGTCGTAGGCAGGTGGTAGGCAGGTGGTAGGCAGGTTGTAGGAAGGTCATAGGCAGGTCATTGGCAGGACGTACGCAGGTCGAAGGCCTGTGGTGGTAGGTCGTAGGCAGGTGGTAGGCAGGTGGTAGGCAGGTGGACGGCAGGTCGTAGGCAGGTGGTAGGCAGTTGGTAGGCAGGTGGAAGGAAGGTCGTAGGCAGGTCGTGGACAGGTCGTAGGCAGGTCGTAGGCAGGTGGTGGTAGGTAGTAGGTAGGTAGTATATTTTGTCACGGTATGACGGTAGTTGAATGAAAAGTAGATTACGCAACTCGCTAAAGCGTGTTAATTTAGTGCCCTCGCATGCGCTCGGGCACCAACATAACACTCGTGCATTAATAACTCACTTTGCGCTCGATGCAAGAATCTACTAATGGGCTCAACTAGTATACAATGTGGGTAGACAAGGATTTACTATCATGTATTATTAAATTCAAATTCAAAATATTTATTTCAGATAATAAAATCAACGTATGTGTTTTTACTTCTTTTGTTCTCAAAGTACCCTACATCTGACTTTAATCGTAACAAAAACAACAAAGAGTACGAACGTAGGCAATATTAGAAAAAATTAAATTGTTTAATTTATTTAATTACTTTTCTGCTTTCTTGTTTTATAACCAGTTTGATTAATTTGGCTTTATACATTCTCACGTTTACGTACGTTTTACGTGTAATTAATTTTATTAAATTAGATAAGTTAATAATTTTTAGTTAAATTATTTATATTTTTACCTTTTGTAATAGTTATAGCCTGCCGGGTTTAAAGCATTATTTCAAAACTGCAAATATCTCGGTAATGTGACACTTTACGTGGTAACGTAACGTTCCGTGGTAACATAACGTGACATTTTTGTTCTTCTATGTGTCCTCTACCCATACATACCACTTCCATCGTGCGCCGCGATTTAGAAAAAAACAAAATGGCGGTGGGTCTATATGCCAGCTTCCATACAAAAAAGTTCCAAACCTATTTTCAAAAATAGTTTTCAAGCAAGGAATTCAAGTTTGCATTCTCTTTGTACAATAACTCAACTCTCAAATATACCCATAATCTTCTATATTTTGACTTTTAATTTAAAACATACATCAAGGACATGCTACGGCGTAGAGTGCCGTTTCGTAGACCTTGCTACGAAAGCGTTCGCGTAGCTTTGTCCGCGTAGCTGCGCTACACGTAAGTCTTTAGACAGTAACGCCTATGGTTACGCCTAAAGGGCAATTATGTACAAATAATCTCAAAACTTAATATAATATTTTTTTACATCTTAAGACAATTCATACGAACTTTCAAGTCCTTATATTCCGAAATGACTGAACCGATTTCAATGAAACTTCATACGCATAAACAGGATAAATAGGTCTAAAAAGTTACTAAAAACATTCTCGAAAAATAGTATTACAACTAAATTAAACCGATTATAAATTATCTATAGAATCAGACATTTCAAATTATCTTTTTTTTTTAAAGACATTTCGAAAATGTTTTTAGTAACTCCCTCTAGCCCTCTGTTTCCTACTTATGCGTATTAAGTTTCATTAAAATCGGTTCAGTCATTTCGGAAAATAAGGACTTAAAGTTTGTATGAATTGTCGTAAGGTGTAAACGCTCTTAGGGAAGCTGAGCTAGGGAAGGAAATATTATTGTACAAGGAGAAGTAGAGATGCTGCGCCGCCCCATATAAATTGTTATAAGGGTAAGATAATGATGATACGGAAGTAAAACAGTTGAAGTGCCAGTCACTTCAAGTGACACCGAAACTGATTATTAAACATTATTTAAAAATGATTTCGATTAATTAATTAAAAGTCATAGTAGTCGTGGTAGTGGTCAGCCTCTTTCGGTGTGTGTGGTCTACGGCGTAGCAAGTACGACGTAGCAAGATGCGTAGCAGCACAGGGATATATCTTAACCGTCTTGATATATAATAGTTATTTGTGCAACAAGAGAGCAAAGTCGTTTTTTGCTGCGAGTGCTGATTTTGAATCATGAGCAAGCGAAGGATTCAACGATTGAATCACGAGCGTAGCGAGTGATTCTAAAGTTGAATCCTGAGTGTGGCGAGGGATTCAAAGGCACGAGATGCAAAAAACTTTGCTCTCGTGTAACACACATAACTTTTCACTTCAGCAGCGAGAACACTTTAGGAGATAAAATAATAAACAGGAATGGACTTAAAGTAGCTTTCAACATTGAGTAAATACTCCACATTACAGATGATCGCCTCGTCTGTGATAAATCTAAAAAATAAGATAGCAACACCGTCTCCGAAAAACTGCTTGCGCCCTTTGTAAGTCTCCAATCGTTGAAAATATGGTATGCTTTCAGATATTTCTTGCAAGACTTCTCAGGTAGGAAACTTAATTCTGCATTAATAACTTGTGTTTTTAACTCTTCCGGTGTTAAAATACTGTTCTCGTCGCTAGTTTCACTCATATTTTACGATTATTTTGATATTTTTTAACTTATTCAACTCTTTAAGCCAGCCACGAAAATCCCGCTGTATTTTTTAAATTAAGGCGTGTTCGGAAATAGCACCCATGATATTTTATTATTCAAAATATATTACGTAACATTATTGAAACTAAAATAAATATTTATATGTTAAATATCAGTTTTATTTGCAGTAAATACTTATTTTAGTTTAAATACAACAATAAGTTAAAAATTCAATAAATTACATTAAAAGACATACTTAATTCTTTTTGCTAAATTTCTTTAGTTAGTACGAAATTCCGAACGTGTTTGTTTTTGAGGTCGAATTCAAAATCGGAACTTCGAAAGGGCTGGTCTTTGTCTCTCTTTCTTTCTAATGGCGGGAAAGACATAGAGTGTGAATGTTTCGAATTGTATGATTAACCCAAGGCTGAATAAGATAATCGCGGCTTTCTTAAAAAAATAATTAAAAAGTTACTTTGTCTCACTCAGTGAGCAAAATCGCATTTTGTTCACTGATTTCAGGCAGCAAAACCTACATGTTTGAGCTACTGAAGTGAAAACAATATTTATGTATAAACTAGTAAGTTGCGTGGACGTAGACTTGAACTAATAGTCGGCCAAAGGTCGAGATTTGTCCGAAATTCATTCACCAATGAGTTGCATCTGACTTAGTGTCGTCAATAGCTAAGCAACAGAATCGATTCACAAACAGAGGAGGAAATGATACTCAACTCTTATTTCTCTGCCTGGTTATCGACTATTATTTTTGAATATTCATAACTTATAAATATGAAGTTATAAACTCCTTTCCTTAAACTACTGCAGAAATATATTTTCACTCACATTTTGCAGTTATACCTATCTAAATATTTGAAGTCCGTAGGTATATTCTCACGGCTGCTGTTGTTATGATAGTAGCAGTTGTGGGAATCGTTATATTTTTAAGCGCAAACCAAAACACTAATATAATGTAATGGAACTCTTTCTCGACCAAATTTTCTACCCATGTGCATCTGTTAGTCATAATAGAGAACAAGTCGTGATTTTTTGTTACGTGTGTAAATATCTCTTTCTTAAAAAAAAAGGTTTCCACACAAAATATATTAAACAATAAATATGCTGCTTTAAAGTGGAGTGGGCTCTGCATAAATTAATCACATGGGTGAATTTCAACAAATGCCATTTTTTTTATCATATCGGTGAACTTTTTCATTTATATTTTTTTTGTATATTTTTCAGGTTTAATGTAAGCTTTAAGATATTAAATATCCCCAAATTTAATATCATCAACGTATCATTTAAGACTAAGGAGAAAATTCAGTTTGAATTCTGGTTTCCACCGATATGACAAACCGGCACCGATTATTTTTTCTGTACACCGGTATGATAAGTTTATCCACCGAAATGATGTACTATATCCAGCGATATGATAATCTATCACCCTTTGAACATCAAAAAGGAAATAGTTAGTAGGTACCTATATATTTTTACAAGGGTGACATAGAACTGAAGACCTGAACTGAGGGTCTTATGTAAGTAGATCACATCCAAAGAGAACTGAGTTCTTAGAAATTAAGTTGTTTTTTTTTTTAAATTATGTACCTGTTTTATTATATTTATGTACTTTCTTTTTTATTATATTTACTATAGGTACTATGAATTAAAAAAAAAATGTTTATTTTTATTATCATTGTCTTTGTAATAGTATTATACTTTACTTAACGAAATGACATGGGATCTACCGATATGATAAAACGAATCACCGAGATGATAAAATGATCTACCGATATGATAAAGTAATCCACCGATGTGACAAAACTGTGCGTTGATCATGAATCAAAACACCGATATTAGATATAAGACACCGATTGATTTTTTCGGTGTAAATTATCACATCGGTGGTAATAAAGACCACCGATTACAGCGATATGAGAACAGCGACGTGAGAAATAACACACTTTTTCGAAAATTAGAAAAAATGCATAATATCTAGGATAAATTCAATAACAGTCAATGAAGCTAATTAACTTACTACCTCTGTTAGAACCAAAAACAAAAATAAAACTACACATTACACTAGAAAAATGCAACCACCGATAATATAAAATAATTGTCCAGGAGCAACTGAAATGGCGTACTTATGTTATTGGCGAGAATATGCAGTGATTTGACACAAATCCGTCCTGACTGCGCACTAGCACACACTAACGAGGAAAATAAAATTGGGGTGGGGACGCTGTCGGACTCGTCGATGTAAAGTTAGGTTTAAATTACTTTTGTCCAGCGATATGAGAACATTTTGCAGGACAGGTACGTTTGTGCCTCTCATTAATAATAATAATTAATTATAAAATAAAATATACTATATATTAATAACAAAACTAATATTCTATAAAATAGAATAAGTTATATACTTAACTTACTTATTTCTATTAGTGTATAAGCTTTTTTGTTTGTAAAAAAAGTAGAGGGACAGCACCGATTTGAAAAAAATTGAGGTTTATGAATTTATTTCAACCTTTGTAAATAGTCCTAGGCAAATTATATTTTTGCCACAACCCAATAACTACCTATTAAATACTAAAAAATATAATTCAGAACGATATTCCTTTTTTCAAATACTAATTTCACCGAAGACAAAAAAATAAGTCATTTGGGAAATTCACCCACATGCTCAGTGCATTTCTCTTTTTACCTAATTAAAGGTACAAAAACAAACATGTGTTTACGTATGTGAGGTTTATTTTCGTAATCGAAAACAAGTAATAGCGAGTATGCCTCAATTTGGGTGTATAACCTATGACTGTAATCGAGGACAGACGAATCCATTAAGAGTAATTGTTATAATGGTTTTAGTTCGTTATCACACAGCTCTTATCTAGCGGTGTCGTGTGATCGCGACAATTCCTTCCGCGGTGGAACTTGATGGACTTTCGCTGTTATATAAATGTACTAGCGACCCGACCCTATTTCCATCGGATCCAAAACTATCCTATCTTCTAAGCTGGTACCGATCACACAGGCATACACATTCACAAAATTTTATTGAAATCGGTTGCGAGGTTTTAATAAATTAATATTACCTTGCTCAAACATTAAGTGATACCCAGCCGGGTAAGCTGGGCCTTGTTAAATATAAGTTCTGGTAAAAGCTCTTAAGGTGAAAGCGCCAACATTTTTTGCAATTTGTAGATCTAGAGACTATTTCTTGAAAAAGTCATAGTTCTCCCTTAACCTGGCCGGCCGTGTAGCGTGTAGCATGTCTTATAGCGTGTAGCACGCCGTGTAGCGTGTAGCATGCCGAATAGCATGTAGCATGCCGAATAGCGTGTAGTATGCTGTATAACGTGTAGCCATGCCGGACGGAAAGAGTCGCTGCCGACTTATGCCGATCGGTCAACACTGCTTCAATCAGCACTGAACGCAATTTCAGCACGAGCTGGATGAAGGTAAGTCGATTAGGTACGAGTATGTCCCTTTATTAACTGTTTCGGGTCGGCCTTCATCAAGAACTGCCGAACATGTGTGTAGCACGCCATACAAATGAATCGACTAGATCTCTTCATAATATGGTAACACGACATACGACTCGCGACACGTGGTGTTTTGGTATAGTTGCTTGATGGTGGTGGCGCTGTGGTTTAATAGTTTTCAGAAATATAAAATTTATTACGGACTAGCCGCAAGGTGGATTAATGGCCTACTTCCTCCTACGGGAAGGAAGCTTTTTTTTTTTTTTTTCAGACTGATAATGTATAAATGTAAGTATGTATGTTCACGTAAGGACAGATAACGCACACTAACATTTACGTTTAATTTAGAATGTCTTGTTTTATGTAAGTTAGGTATAACATTTTCTGATCGCCTTGTTATATAGCCGCTAGCGTAAGAATATACATACATGCAAAGTATACACGAGTAAAGGGAACCTCTTGTAGAAGTCTCTCTGTTAATTAAGTCGGGAGGTTAGATGGCACCGCGGCGTGAAATTATAATATCTACCATTATCTTGTAAGACTAGAACACGGCCGGCAGACTACACTAGTGACCAGAGCGGCTTCGCTTGACTATTAAAATAGTTAATATTATATATATAGTTACAGTTTTTTGTTGTAATTTATGTTTATTATACGTTTTTTTACGCTCTAAAGAAAGACTCAATCTGTGGCTAGAAAGTGTTTCAGTTCCCAAGCCAGTTATGCCACTTGTAAAAAACCTTTCACCTGGACACGAGTTGCCATGATGACCTGGAAGTCTTTGATTAGACTCCGGACACAGGTTGGCCGAAGCAAGTAAAACAGGTGTGTGCAGGTGGAGATTTATAGATGAATTCTACGCGGAATTGTAAATGTGGTGCTGCCCCACAAACGATGGGACACTTGATATCGTGTCCTGCCTGCCCTGTCGCTTGCACATCACAGGAGCTGCACTGTCTGAGATAACTCTCATGTTAAGATCTCTGACGTCTCTCGCTGCGACTGTTTGAGCCGTTTTGGTGATATCAATGCATTCTGCCTTAAGATTGTGTTTAGTTTGTCTAAAGTGGTTGATATTTTGATATTTAAGTTATTTGAGAAGACACCAACTCCAGTACCTATATGGTTGTAGAGCCGTCTGTATATATCCTAACTTCATCGATGCCAGAGAAATGTTCAGCTTCCGCTTTGAGTCGGATATCGTATCTTCGATCAAAGCCGTGGTGACCTGCAGTTCTGTACATTCTAGAGTGGTATTTCCTTTACAATCCCTTGCAGAACTTTGGAGCGTGTTGTCTTTGCGTCTGGTTTCCATAGTGCGTTCGATCTTTATCTTTGGGCGGCTATCTTAGCCTCTTCCGGTATGCTAAAAGTATACTCATACTTTGACATCCTTCTTCCTACTAATATTATAAACCCGAAAGTTTGGAGGTATGGATGGATGGATGGATGTTTGTTACTCTTTCACACGAAAACTACTGAACGGATTTGGACGAAAGTTGGCACACGGGTAGTTTATATCCTGGATTAACACATACGATAATTTTTATCCCGATAGTACAATCCCGTGGGACAGTGATCGAACTCCACGCATGCGAAGCCGCGGGCATAGGCTAGTGTTTTATACGAGTATTACATTAATTTTAATAAATCGCGCGGAACCCTATTTCTCACATCATCATATGTCTAGCCTTTTCCCAAACTAACTTGGGGTCGGCTTCCAGTCTAACCGGATGCAGTTGAGTACCTGTATTTAACATGCAGCGACTGCCTAATGATAATGAAACAAAGGTAACGTGGTTCCTGTATTAAAAAAAAATAGATTGTGCACTGTAGATGCTAAAAATTATCGACCGATTTCTATCTTGTCGACCTCTTAAAACTTTTAGCAATCATATTTTGAAAAAATAAAGCAATGTTTTCTTTAACTAAAATTGGCTCTCTCCAGTATTTAGACTAATTTCTCTCCAAGTGAGGTTGAAACAATCCAGCCTGTTCCTTAGTCTAGTTTTTTTGGCATAACGAAAGCTACATACGACTTTCCGAATTTAAATCCAATCGTAGCGTTTGTGAATACGGGGGCACGAAAGTTATGAGCGAGCTAAGCGTTCCTACCCCCTATGCCTAGGCTACGAAAATAGGAACAGCTTAGGTCGTGATGGTGGCCAGTGTAGGTTCGCTGCGAACCGTAACTGCAGTGTACCTACTGATTCATTCTAACATAGAGCCAATGTTCCAGATCAATTTGAAAAGCTACAAAAATTTAACAAAAAACCTTTGCTTTGGGGCCATTCTTAATCACGAGAGGTTCTTAGGCCATGTTCGGTGCAATATTTACAACCGAACAGCTCAGCACTTTTGCCTCCGCGCATTTCCATAAATGCATGTATCGCAAGCATGGCCGAGTTGAGCAGTAGGGAAACCAGTACTCTAAAACGTAAAAACAGACACAGACCGCCGTCATTCCGGCGTCGAGGCCCGTCGCGACGTCCCTGTTCACTACCCCCCCGACCCTTGCTCGAGCCAGCCCGCGATGCTGAGCCTTTAGTTTTAAATCGGCCCCTAAATAATGAAATCTCTCAGATCCAGCCAGTCCCTTTGCTGCCCTCCCCTAGCGACGCCCTAAGCCGAGGCCCATTCCCCGCAGGGGTTGCCCTTAGCGTGTTGTCGCTTAGTTTAGAAGACTTTGCCCTGGCTGGAGGCCTTAAATTCTAGGCATCCACAGAATTAGACCGGTTAAGCAGAAGCCAGCCTCAGAGGCTGAACTGCGAGATGCCATACATAAAAAAAAAAACCGAGTTAGTGCGTATTTCAATACCAATCGCGTAACTCAACCAAACCATATCAAACCATCTTAGTGCTCATTTAGCTTACATTTACCATTTTATAACCAGTCTCAATATAAACTATAAACCCTTTATTTTCATATAACTTAACCAGTGGTCACAAATCAACAACCATATCATAATCAATCAACCAAATATCAATCACCAAAGAATTAAGAGCTAAATCAAGCAAGCGCTAAATTGTACAGGCAACTTCTACCCCAGCATCACCTGTATTTTTATTATTGAAAACATCAGATAGTTTTGGAATATGTTTGAACAAAAAAAAACGTTTTTTTTTTTATAAAAAAATCGCTAGCTTGAGAAATATTTCATTCAATTTTATAGTCACACGAGTAAATACGCTTTCACATTAAATCCTCACCACACCCGGGGGGGTGTATCGTGATGACCCCCTTCCCCCTGTTCAAACTTCACGTGATTAAAGGACAACCCCTTTAGATACAGACACACTAATACACATAAACTATACTCGTCATTATTCTACATTCGTTTGCCTTCAAATCATAAAACATCTAGATTGTCGTTATATTATTTAGAATTTTTTGAATTTTAAGAAAATAAAGTACACATTGGGCAAATATAAATATACCCAAGAACCAACTTATAAAGTACCGAATGCATAGTTCAGAATGCCTGAAAAAAGGAAAGAGAGGGTAAAAACAACATTTAAAACACGTTCATTATGTTTTTATTTAATTAATTTGTGACAGCTGTTTGTTTATGTTAAAACTAAACTTCGTGGTGAAAACTGCTCAAATAATATTTGAACTTTCAGCCTGAAAGCGGGAATTCCGATTTTATGAGCTCTTCGGTGTGTAGTTTTGTTTCAGTCCACTAGATGGAATCACGTACGCTACATGAATGTTGTTCTTTCTTCAAGTAATAGCTAGGTTTTGTTCTTTGAAATCTTTTTCAAGTGGCTTTATTGTTAAACTTTTGTAAAATGTTTATTAACCGCAATTAGTAGGTAGTTTGAGCGTCTAGCGATGTTAATAGTATTGTGGTGTTGACATGCGCGCCACCTGTACTAAACTCGGCGGCGAGCGTGTCTGCCGGCAGAGGGCGCTAGCACGGCAGGCGACGCCGCGGGGCATTGATTGCTTGTGTGTCGCGCGAGCTGGCCGGAGAGTGCCGCGGCAGTATTCAATTATTTATTCGCCGCGCGAGCCGCGGGCCGGAGGTCGGTCGTGACTGGAGACGAGCGTGCGGGGCCGGTCTCCCCGTCAGTGTTGTTGTATCGAGTCTAAACCCGGTGTTATAAGTGACTATTATGAGCGACAGGGATAGATCGTCGCCTTCCCTCACGGACACCCCGCTGAAGACGTACATCGGCCGGCACGACGACGACTACCCTCTCATAAACGGAAACGGTGAGTGCTTCCTGACTTGTTCTTGTGAGGGTTTGAATGTATAGAGCACGGTGCCGTGGCCATAGTGCAGCGGGCTGGGCGCGCATCACGCGCTCGTGCGCGCGCTCGTGTCGTGCCGCTGGGGTAGCAGCGCGGTTGGCTCGCGGTCCACTGCTCGCTGCTTGGCTGGCTGCGGATCTCCGCACACGATAAGGTTTGCCGCATTGAAGCTTCCGCCGTTCGATCGACCCGCACCCTTGTGGCCCCTTCCCGAAAAGCGTAAACTTACGTATAGCTCTCGGTAGCTACGCGTCACCGAGCCATCACAACGGATGTGTTCCGTAGTCTTGGGGCGCCTCGAACGGGGCCGGAGGAGCGAGGTGGGCTGGTCGGGGGCTTCTGTGCTGAGGGTGCTGAGTGGAGGCGTCGCGGAGCGGTCGCCAGCTGGCGCGGATCGATAACGTGACCTTAGCTCCGACTGCCGAACTGTTGGAAGGGTGTCGCGAGATAACCGCCACTTGAAAATTCGCGATTACCACACTGCGCCACTTCCGCTTCCTCAGCCACTCCGCGTCTACGCGGATGTGCCGGGATACGAGTCACTGACACTAGCACAGCAGCGAGTGGGACCCGACGAGATATATCGCCGCGAGAAATTCGCTGTCAGCTGATCTTACAATTTTAAAGATTAAAGCCGCAAAGATTAAAGAACGTTGGCTGCATGACTTTCAAGTTGGTTGAAAATATTCACTTGCTATAAGTATTGTTAACAGAACTCAAATTATTGAGCCCGATTTTATTCAATGAGCCTTCTAGGAACTCGTACCTACCTCGTCGTTGTTATATTGGTAGGCAGAAGTTTTATTATTTATGTTTGAGGACAACGACATTGTTTTTGACTCAGACTTGCTTTTTGAAATTATTTTCCTGCTAGTACAGGTAAATGTGTTCATAGGTAGATATGCAGCTTTATATTCGAAAGAAGTTTCAACGCCTGCGGACAACATTGCCAGTTATTTCTAATACACGAAATATCAAATTACTTTGCTGGTTTGCAAAATAAACAAACGCTTTTAGAATATTACATTGGAATTCCCGATGTTGTCCTTTGTGGATAATGTTTGGTAGTAAAACAGCGGACTGTTGTGCCGAGTGTAGCGGCAGTGCTGCTGAGCTCGCGTGCTGCTCGGCAGCACGGCTGGTGACTGCTGTTCCTATTGCCTATTCGCCTCTTCGCCTAAGGCTCGCGATATGAATAGCGCTGCGTGCGGAGCGCGGCGAGGGCGCCGAGCGCCGAACACTGACCTTGACCGATATACATTATGATTATATATGACGACAACATTCAAGATTGTTCATTTTCTCGATTTGTTAAACGTTTGCATGGAAATAAGTAAGTCGGAAATTGAACACTTGTGACGATAATCACCCCACTGATAAACTTAAGGAGTCAACATCACACACTACTCAATCGGAGCACCTGATTGTACGCGCTGTATCTAGCGAGCGGGGTGACGGCCGAGTGTACAGGACACTTGCAACTGCGATAATCTGACGATTTATAATTGATGAATACGCGGTGACAGAGTCACTGTTACCTTACCCAAATAAACGGTTCATCGATGGTGCACAATTTTTTAAAAATGCAAGATGAACCGGTGGGTAGAGCAGTATGCGGCGTGACTTTGTCGCAACAGTGGTGCGAGGGGCCCACGTGGCGTGTCGGTGTGCCTGTAGCCGATGCGTGCGCAGTAATTATCGCGGTTATCTCGCGGCTTGCTGATAACCGCGCGGTGCGCCACTACGCCCCGTACGACTGTAAGTGCGACACTCTTCTGATGTGATCACAAACACAGATAACGTCATACCAGTCAAAAAACATACTTTGTTATTCTTGTGATTTCGTGAGATACTAGTTAGGTAGGTACTATGTGTGCTGTACGTACGGTGTAGCTGATTATAGAGATGTGCTTGTGCGTGCTACTGCCGGGCGAAGAGATTTATGATTCTATACAGAGGCTATCGATCGGTGGAAAAGACATAGCAAAAATGCAGGTAGACCCAAGTCCCATTAAGACCATACCTCTATAGCAATATGACATAATGACCAAAGACACTTTTCCCACTTGCATCCACAAAAACCAGTTCGCATCTGCCAGAACGAGTAGATTACGGTTTTGTTCGCGTTGTCCGTCTATCGTCAGTATACAAGTATTTAAATAACTTCTGTACTGTTCAGTGTTAGGCATTGAGGCGTAGTCACAGGGACCATGATCCACCCATGTGGTCTATGGCACACCCAGCACCTCCTGGCACCGCGTCGCTAGCCTCGCGAAGAGCTCGATGCTCTGTTACCATCCAACGTCAGAGATCTCCTTCCACACAACACGCTCGCTCCGTGGTTCTGCTACAGTTGCTATCATAACTAAAGTATTCCACTGATAAAGTTTAACTATCATGCGAAGCTTATAGTTCGATGCTCTTCAAAGTTAATAAGTGCCTAGTATCTGATACAACGGAACAACAAACATAAGAGAATCGAGGCGAATCTAAAGTTGTTGTCAGAAACAAGCGAGCTACAAACTTGTAGTTCTTTATTTCTTGTGAAATTCCTGAAAGTAGCTGCTGCGTCTTACCTGCGCAGGCATAAAGTAGCTGCTGCGTCTTACCTGCGCAGGCATAAAGTAGCTGCTGCGTCTTACCTGCGCAGGCATAAAAAACTTTGAACAAAACGTATATTCAGCTTTTCTTCAGTGATATGAGCAGATGAAACATTTTCCTTTCCTCCGCGCATTCTTCGATCAATCTCAGGTGTCGGTGGAAGATTATGTTACCTATTTAGATTAGATTAGATTAACCGAACGAACCTCGTCAGCGTGTCATGTTACACGGTTACGCACACGACTCGTTAGCGTAGCTAAACTCTAAGGTAATTTGAAATAGATAAATTGTGTGATATTCTAATAATTATGGCCTTGATCGGTACGGGCTGCGAGGTGCCCGGCGTTTGGCCGGACAGTGCGGGCAGTGTGGCTGGCGGCCGGCGACTCGACGAGGCCCCTGCCGGCCGTCCGGCCCGGCACGGCCCGGCCACCCGGCCGTGCGGCTGCCGTCCGGTGCGCCGCCGGCCGCCGCCGGTCGCAATTCATATAAACTAGATTAGCCTCCAGCTCTAACCGGGTAAACGCCGGGATCGGCTGAATGGATGATAGCTTTGTTTGTCCCTCCGACTAACGAGTTATGTCTCTTTCACAACTCGTAAGATAAATAAAGGCTTCCTCATATATACTATGAGGCAAAGTATGCCCTTATTTATCCTATTCATTAATCTGTAATTCCTGAATTGATCACTTTTGGACTATCCTCAAGAGTTGCTTGTACTCGGATTTGGCTGTTGCTGTTTAGATAAATTATACAATCTTCTCTTAATTTGTGGAAATCCATGACAATAAATGTTGTTCAACATTTATGTACCATTTTTGATGGTGTGGTCCGCTCTCTCTACGCTGTCGCCTCGGCACTGCTACGACTAAGTAAGATGCTTGTAACTTGCTTACTTGTGGGGTGGAATTATAGATTTGGCGCTGAAATGATTCACCTCTTATTTATGTATTTATTTAAAAACACAAACACCATCATCGCAGGCTTACCTATTACAATAGTGCAGTTATAGTTAAAGTTATAGTAGCTTAATTATTAGACTCATAATTATTTTATTTGCAGAAAACAAGAGTAATTTTACAAAATGCGGCCCGTGTGAATTCACTCGAGAGTACAATAGGGTATAATCCGATTTTCTTTGTCTGTCGTGTAGTTTATTGAAAAGTATTGGACACGTATTTTTTCTTTTTTCATGTGGTCATAAAATTACGGAGATATATTGAGTTGAAATGGCGCATGACGTCACATGTAGGTAAGTTTTATACCTCCTTGTGACGTAGTAAGCCCCCACTCTCCAACTTTAATGAGTTTTATCTAAGTAATTTATTGATATTTTGATAAAACAAAAAATACGTGTCTAATATTTTTGTATTACCTGTCTGACGGACAAAATAGAATGTCGTTTTCTTTACCCAGTCCGCACCCCTATTGAAGCAGTCAATCGCGTAATTATCAGGCCTTATGTGCCCCAAATCATGCAGTCGAAATATTCTGCGCTGTCAGCGCTGCCACCTATGATGTCGTACCTACGTGTGAGGATAGCTAATAAATTCAACGAATCTTTCTAAGTTCTGTCTGTCTGTGTGAGTGTGTGCTTAACGATCCCAAGAGGCTTGACACTGATAGCTGCGATTACATGTAAAAACATAGTCCCATCGTGTCAAAATAACGTGCTCGGTAATATTCCAACAAATAAACAATGTTAATTGCTCATAAGTTAGTTCCTTGTAAACCGCGAGATAATGCGACAACGGATAAAACATTGAGATTTGACTTCAATGCCGAACAACATAATAATAGATAGAAGCACGTCGCGTGGTAATGAGCGGCGCGATATTTGTGGCTGCGGGTAGTGTCACTGATAACTAGATAAGCGAGCAGCGAGTGCGCGCCGCTCAACACTGCGCAAGAGTCGGTTGAGCCGCCACTAACTGCTTGGAACTAACGCCGGCCGCTTTTCATTCGGCTACTCATTTACATAGTATTTTGCGTTTGTCATTTAGTTCTATTGTCGGATTTGCATATTGTATGGAGTGACATGTTCGAGAACGATTACTTAACCAAGAAGATGTCACGTGGTGCACGAATTGCGGTAAATTCTCGCCTATCTATAATATCTGTGACATTTACCTATTTGATTAGTTTTACAAGATGAATACTTAGTCATTTGAAAATGATATTTCCCCTAAGTTGTAGGTACCGTATCGCGCGTTCTACCTTGGTCGCGGGCGATGACTAGCGTGCTGCGTCCAGTTGACACAATTGTGCCCGACTGCCCGAGTATGCAGCGATTAACATTAATTTGAAGTGCAGGCGGTGACTATTCCCGTGCTGATAATACGGGCTTGCACACAAAACTGAGAATCGGCGCGAGGCTAATTCGCAACGCAGAAGAAACTGTAACTGTTTGAGCTCGTAGATTTTTACGATACGACGTCGCATCGCAATGTTTGTACAAGTCCTACCACTGGTTTGTTGCGAGTTACGCACAATGCGACACTGCCATTACTTCACGCACTGGCAAACTGGCAATGATAGCGAGTGACCGCGGGCCACGCTGTGATGGACTACAACAAAAACTGTAGCTCACCAATTAAGTTTGTGAGCACGTTTTTATGTGCCAGTGACGCCATGTTACAAACAGGCGTTTTTGTAACATTTCATTATGAACCATGTCGAGTTATTGCCATTTTCCTTGCTGACTGTACTTTACCTTTACTGACTGCACCTTTTTTCAAAACGTGTGACTTAAAAATATGCGGCAGTAATAAGCAGCAATTATTTCCCTGTATGGTACACATCTACCCTGTATGGTACACAGTATAAAATATGTTAAAAAACCCTGTCCAATCCGAAAGGAGCATATAGGTATCCCATAACCAAACAAAATAAAGAAAATAAAATATTCTTTAAACTTTACTTGATAATAAATTTTAAAATCACGATATCCTTGCCCAAATTAGCACCAATTGCCCGAATTATAGCAAACTTTTAAAACGCAACAACACCTTCAATGAAGTAATAAAGGAGTTCGTAATAAAAATCAATCAAACCTTATCGTAAAAACGGGCCAAGTGCGAGTCTTACTCGCACACAGGGTTCCATAGCCCCAAACAATATAATGACAATGTTTTGAACGGTCATTCATTAGTAAACCTTCACTCAACCGCAAAACTAAATTTGTTTTTCATAGTAAGTTAATGAAAAACAAAGTTACTGCTGCAGTTTGGTGAAAAAGTCCCATATCTCAAAAACTACATATCAAATCTTATTCAAACCAATTTTCGTTGAAAGTTTTTTTTACGGTCTACATCCCCATATTTTTTTCTCCTGTTACTTTAGAAATTAGAGGGGGGGGGGACACTCGTTTTACCACTGTGGAAGTGTCTATCTTTCAAACAATTGACTTTGAAAAAAAATGGTTTCAGGAACCTCAATGTCATTTTTAAAGACCTATCTATAGACACCCCACACGTATAGGTTTGATAGTTTTTTTTTTTTTAGTTTCAATTTCATGTATGGGGGGATATCCTTATCTATATTTTTTTTTTAATTTTGTACAAATATCATAATGCGGTTCACAGAATACATCTACCTACCAAGTTTCAGCTGTGTAGTCCTAATAGTTTCGGAATAAAGTGGCTGTGATACGGACGGATAGACAGACAGACATGACGAATCTATAAGGGTTCCGTTTTTTGCCATTCGGCTACGGAACCCTAAAAAAGACTTCGGCAGATGACGGCAATTATGAAGAGACTCGTAGAGATTACAAGATACGTTTTGCGGTTCCGTTTGTGCAATTGTACGATACGAGTAGTGTTCACGGCCTCGAAACGCATCAACTACAAAGGGTCCGTGCCAACCTTGAGCGATGCTGCCGGACCTGAATCTCTGTTGGAGGCAAAAATATGGAACAGAATCTCCGTCACAGCCATTCGCATCGGCGTCCCCTCATCGTATAATCTTGTATACACACTATCTAAACTCGAACGACATAATTATCACAAAAAAAGGTATTTTCGGAGCCAATGACAGACGTCATTAGTTCATTACTATATGACGTCACTACCACGCCGCCGCTCACCCCCCCACCTGTATTGCCATAATATAAGTTACTTAGATTTATTAAATTGTATTAAATGTTTCGGGGTGTTTTTTACTTGTTATCCAAAAACAATTACATAAATTATTGACACCAAATAATACCCTCACGGATCGGACAACCCTATTTTGCCATAATTATTATGTTCAAGTTATTAACTTAATACTTAAAACAAGTTCTGTAGGACACATAAACCGATGTGTGTATAACGAGGTAATAGGCTAGCAGCTGCTCTGTTATAAGAAAATAACAACATTTTCTAAAGTCTAGTTTTAATTTTTTGTGACTTTTCATCTAAGTAGCTAAGAAGACTAAATTGATTTATTCACGATCTATCGCTTCTTAGACAGTTGGCGGTATGGTTCGAGCCTCACTTTTGACTCTTCACGACATTAACATTAACTACAAACTTTTTAATGAGGTAATACAGTCTAATATACTATATAATAATACATTACAAACACCGCAAAATATTTGTAGATTTATGAAAATACCAGCCTAATCTTTTGAAAAATTGTAAGCGTTCATTGAGGGTACTATGGGTGTGTTCATAATGATTACTGGCCGAGCAAAGTCGCGGGACCGAATCAATACAGATTGCCACTTGCCATCGACACGCAATGAAGACTGTTTGCAAATATTTTCATCTAAGCTTGCTACGGTCTATATTTTAATATCTATCTTAATAAGGATCAATCTCCAAAACGGGCGTATTCGTGTGATCGCTCTGGTGCTTTTCAGATATTGATATTTAATGGTAATTATGTATCTCATTAAAAATAATGATATTCAAATGGTATATGTTTACTATTGACCTTCAATTTACACAGTTATGGAAATATTTAAGTTCAAAAAATTTCACGACCAGAGCAATCATAATTGGTGCCAGAGCGATCATAAATGGTAAAATCAGTGAAACAAAAAAAATATAAAATATTATTTATTTAGCCGTTTCAGTCATATTCAGTGTACCTACTAAGTGTAACAAGATTATATGTAAGAAAAATTTATTATTTTAGAAAAACTTCTATATTATCAGTCAAACATATTAAAAATACGGAATCTTTTATATAAAATAATCGCTAAAATAACAAATTAACATTATTGTAAAATCAACTTTTGGCTTAGCTTCATTTCTTTGGACTTAATTAAAGATAAAAGAGACAAAATTAAAAACCTTTTGAAATCAACTATTAAAAACAGTCTTTTACATTTATAAAATGACTTAGACTCATTTTTTTTTAAAGTAATTAAAGAATTTTATCATGTTCTTTATAAACGTTTGTCATTTATAAAGAACATGATAAAATTCTTAGAAATAAACAATTTATAAACGTAACGTAATGCTTATATTAGGATTCGGAATCATGACTAAAATAACAGTATTTTCATGGTTATTAAGAGATTTGTAATAATCAAATTTTCCTTAACTATATCTTTAGTAGAAAGTAAAGAATTAAAAAGAACAACACAAAGTAAATGCAATTCAGATAATTAGATCAAATTAAAATATTGTTTTTAAATTATTATGATAACAAATTTTCATAAAAAGTATAAAAAATACAATTTCTATAAGGCTTAGTTGATCAAAAAATTAAGAAAATAAAGTTTATTGGAAGCTCAGAAAATGGAATAGTCTTCGGAGTCGGAGTCGGGTAAATCTTCTTTTTGCAAGGAAGATAAAACTACCTCGGAAATACTGGGAGTAATTAAATTTTCATACAGGGACTTCATTCTAAAAACTGTCCGGCAGGTCCGAGTCATGTAATGATTGATTATTTGGTATTTGTGGGAGCTGAATTTGCTTCTCCTGAGTGCATTTTTGGAACGCTTAATCAGCGAAGGCCGACTTGCCTTCCTTGATGCCCGTGACATGTTTGAATCTGCAACAATAGTTGCCATTAAATTTTAGAGAAAAAGGGGTTTTGGGTTTAGGTTACCCGAAGAAACCCAGAAAAGATTATAAATTAAAGGTTATATGCATAGTTCATTGTTTTTATATATACAGTCCGGAACTAATACTTAAAATAGATTTATTACGCATAATTAATGCAAAATATCATCGCTCTGGTCTTTTTGGACAGAGCAATCAGAGCCATAGCGATCAGAAAAAGTCACAAAATCATAAATATTGCCGAATTAAAAAGCAATAGAAAGTTGTGATTACTTCTCATAAAAAACATCATAACGATCATTTAATTCACATAACAAAGACAGTCACAAGGTTACTATTGAATTTAAATAACGTGCCATAGCAATCATAAAATTCGAGAACCAAATCCAGAGCAATCATAAACTTACCGTCGTAATTTTGGAACGCGGGAACGTGGCACATAGATCAGCTCCTCGGCGGTTAGACCACTTCTGGCGTTGCAACGCAGGAGGGGAATAGAGTGTCTATGTCGCGTAACTGGGGATGAGCGCGATGTTTTACCTCAGCGCAGAGCGATGAGATAAAATGTCCGGTCACGAATTTAAATTAAAATTGTGGTAAAAGTATTGTTAATATAACTAAAAATATTTTATTACTATGAAGATTAACTATTTGTTATGTCATTTAAATAAGTGGTTTGGTATGATACTTCTCATTAAAAAGTTAAAGAATATTTTTTTCATTCAATCGGGAGTTGGGTCAACCCAGAGCGATCAGGATTTTAGGGTTTAAGATTTTTTTTTTAATATTTATAATAAACTTATTCATAATATTAGCCTTGTATCACGTAGATTAGACACCGAACTGTCTATAAAAAAATATTTTTAAAACGTTTCACGATTTTAAAATGGGTTTATCCTGCCCGACACGAAAAAAAATGCCTCTGGAGATCGACCCATAACAACAAATTTACTGAAATATTGATTTGGAAACTAGAAATTTAATAAATGCATAAGCAGGACTGCTATCGTAAAATCTGCTTCGTAATAGAATTTACCATTACAAAACCCCTGCTTCGAAGTCGGCCGATATCTTCAAGTAGTTCAAAACTAGTTCGAGAATGTTCCGGGAGCGTCGATACCGTGCCCGTGCCGTGCCGGGCCAGAGCCGGTGAACTGTCGTAAAAACGTTTAAAGTATTCGCTTCGCGATTGGATTTTTTGCGAGGAAGTATTCCGGAACTGCGGAGCGCGGTGTTGTGGGGCTCGCCCAGTGCGATCCGGGCCGTACAAACACTTGCTTTTTGCTCAGATAGATATAATAGACAGCATTATCATGTCCGCCTATTCTTGTAGAGCCGATAGTGAGAAGCCAACACTTTAACACAATAACGCTAAAGATGACGAACGGGATTATAGAGTTTAAGAAAAGACGATATCGCTTTTGCCACGAACAGTTTCTATTAAATAGATGCCTCGAGTAAATGTTAACCGAAGTAGCAGATGTTAAGAGCTCAACTTTCTAGCCGCTTAGATGCTCAGAACTTAAAGCGGTTATAAATAATTAATTGAGAACGCAGATATCATCTATAGTTCACTAGCGCCCGAACTGTTAAACGAGACTATTGTCGCTTCGATTTGGAAGTGAAGCAACAAATTGAACTATTTGAAGTAATTTGAACATACCAGTGGCTGAAATTAAGTTAACGAATGCGTTGTGAGGCTGAACTTGTAACTGTAGTATGGGAGTGTATGGCCAGAGGGAGGTGTGGAGTGTGCATGGACGTGACCGGTGCGGGGCCTGCAGGCACGTACCTACGCGTCGGTCCTCGCACCTCACACACTCGAGCCTGTCGCAAGCCGGCGCTGTCTGATTAGCTCTGATTCCCGACTTTAGAAAATCTATTTGTTTCCAAATCGTTTCAATTTCGACTCGGTAAAGTGCTGGTTTCATTCAGTACTCAAACTTCTACAACGCTTGAAAGGATGCTTTCAGCGCAATGTGAGGTGGGAAGTTCACAGAAGATGAGAGAGATAAACAAATTATCTATAAAACTTTGCCACCCTTTCCAAATATGGCTTTGAAAATTAGACTTCGGAAGAAGCCTGAAAATACAAAGTTAGCTGGTATACTAGTATAATAGCGCCACCGCTACCGCCGCGTCGCTCGGCATGTGGTGAGCCCTCCGCTACAGCCGCGACTACCGCTAGGCTGAGCGAAGGTTAACTTGTGAAGGCCAGACAAAGACCACGGACGATGTTTTTGTACCATTCTTCGACGGCTAAAGTAAGACCGATAGCTTATATTATAACACAAATAGCTCGGTTATATATAAAGGAAAAAAATGCATTAAGATACTGCAAATTCGAAAACAGATCACACATCACAATAATAGGATTCAAAAATAAACATTCGCTGTTCTAAATACTCGCAGTGTTTTCACAAATTGTGAAAGTTTCGAATTCTGTCTCAATATTAGTTTGGTTGCCAATACAAATATTTGATGTGGACCAAAAACAAACTGTATATATTTGCGGTGTATATTATGGCGCGGTAGATCTGTAGCCGTTAGGGATCACAGTGTGAGCGGCGGCGGGTGTGACCGAGCGGTGCCTTCCCGAGTATTACACGCCTCGGGATTACTGCGGAGTCTCCGCTCCACCTTCTGCCTCCCTTCTTTATGACTGACAATATAAATTGAATTTTTCATGATACTATTTTAACCATCTAAATAGAAAGTGCTGAAGGCCTGCAGATTGTATAATTTGGGCAGAACTTCTGATAAATTAAATGACATACACGAACTCACGGCGTTTCCTCACGGGGGCACACAGAAAGTACAGAACGATCCTTACATACCTACTCCTTATTTAATTTAGTTCAAGTCAAACTTGCAGTCACACCTTGTGTTTGAGCATCAGTCAGATATGTCCGCTGACCGCTGAACTGAATGATATTGTTACTCTTCCCTAGTGATCGCAACAAAAATGTAACACTGTGAAGGTCAGCAGCAATATTATTAGTATCGAACTACATGGTAATGAAACAATTTCTTCAGAATACATACAATAAGAAATGTTTTCCGCGAGTATATCGAGTATCAGAGCGTGTCAGACTCACAACTCGAGTCGATCTGTCAACTTTATTTATTGAACGATATAAAAAAAAATCTGATCCAGTATTTGTTTGTAAGTAGTAGAGTTGACGAAGTTAGGCGATGAGATGTTCGGCCCCCTTTTTACCGATCGGAAATTATCAATGAGCCTTCTCGCTCTGGGCGGAGCGGAAGGGAGTGTCAAACTTGTACTGATTAAAACCCACCATGTTGCTTCTGAGCCCTTTGCGTTCCAGGGCCACGGTATCTCTTTCGAACATTCCCGCAGCCCCGACAGGCATCGGCGGCGATTGAAGCGCGTGTGGAATACGAACGCGACGTCTGTCCGTGGCCGGGGGCGACTAGGTGGCCCCAGACGCACCGGGCCTCTACCGCGGCGGCTAGGTCGTGAGGATCTTTCCCTCTCTCACGTTACGCCACCTCCTTCGCTAGCATGGCTGCTTTGTAGAAGGTGGTGACGGTTTCCCATCTCGCTCCGGACCATGGATTGAACCAGGGCTACACGCGAGAGAAAAATTGACCTTAAGTACATAATTATGTTTGTACCAAGATTTACCTGTCTAGCTGTCTACGTCATGGGTTCGAACCAAAAAAGTATATGAATCAAATTTAACAAAGTTTATTGATACTTTGTTTCATTTTAAGTATTTACTGCAATCAAAACGACGAAGAAAGATCGTGAAACCCAAAACTTCCAAGACATCTGTCTGTCGTCCAGCAACCCGCATTAGCCCCATGGCTCGTGGTCCATGTCTCGTGGTTCGTGGCTCGTTGTCCATGGCACATTGTGCCATTCCCTCTCACAGAGAGAACCAGCAGTGCGAATATGCCGCAGTTTACTCGTAGTCCTAATCAATTGCCAAATGGAACTTACACGAGGAGAAATAAGTACCTACTGTGTACTTGTAATGTACTTATAAGTTTATTTTTACAAAAATTACGATACTTTCGAAGTTCTGTCTTATTCCTTTATGGTTTTTTTTCTAATGGTCTAGCATTTGTTTTCTTCACAGGATGTGCTGAAATCAGAGTATATGACCACGAGAACATGTTTATCCTCGTAATCATACTGGTATGACAAACTAGTATGACCACGTGGAAACTGCAGAATATGCAACCATCTCTCCCAAATTAGTTTTCTTAATGATAATAGAAAAAATGTTTGTATACGTGTGTGCGTGAAGTAATCAGCGGTCGAGGTTCAAGGTGCGCGAGCAGTGGGAGTAGCTGCGCGCCGGTCTCGGCAGAAATAACTACACACGTCTGACACACTGTACTTTGGAAAACAATAATATTCAGCATTTATTGTAGTATTTATTAACAGAATCGTTTATGAGCCCATCTAAAGGGTATTAGTCGGCCTTCTTAGCCACATATCAGACAGACAATGTAGTGTATCTTCTTAGCATATACAAGTGTGGTGTCCGGCCTCGGTACAAGTCGGCACGTTGTGGTGGTGTGTGACGTCACGCGCCTCGGTAAACACCCGGCGTGCGCCTGCGCCACGTCGTTACGTTCTGCAAGATATTATATTGGCGCACGGTTTACACAGAGTGTGATGTACACAGGTATACAACTGGTAATTTATTGATTTACACATGTACAATAGTGGTACATAGGCGGACTTAATGCATTGACAAGGCATCCTCTACTAGTCAACCTTTGCGTAAAATACGACAACATTGTCATAGGGTACAAATAAAATACTGCTAGTTTACGATAATTTATATACTTATATGAGTAGACAACAATAACGTAAAGGTTGAGTTTTGACCAACACACGTCGTGAGTTGCGTCTGGATATACCTACCTACTACTGGGAGCTGTTCTGCTGTTCCACCACCTTTCCTCCCACACACCTAAAGCACGAGGTCTAAATGACATAAGACAGTGCTCCAAGACACAAGCACGTCCTTCGTCACCAGTGCTACTGTTCCTAGTGTTAGTTCTAAGCCTAACATCAATCAATGTCTACTATAAAAGACTATTGCTATAGCTGATTTACAACAAGTACCGCCCTACAAATGAAATACAATAAATTTTTGTCGTTATAATATACACTATTATTACCTTCTTTTTAAATGGAGCCCGGAGATTGGGCCCAGTTTATGGGGATAGTCTACTCATTACAGGGGACTAAAAATTGTTTGTGAAGCACACCCACGTCCTACTGTTAAAGGTACACCTCTGCCTAACCTCACAGAAATTAAAGGCGCGATGTTACATTATGCTGTTGATGGCTACTAAGTCGAGTGGGCTTGAACTGGGCTACAAGTGGATCACCTTCAATATGTTAAAAAATGTTTAAAGTTACCTGAAAAGGCCTGAAATTCGTGGAATCTATGAGGCAATGCTGTTGAAAAGTAGCTCAAGTTCAGGGCACCTATCTGCTGACAGATAAACAAGCGAAGTCCCGGTTTTGCGAACACGCTGACGTTTAACTCGTAAAATTCTGTTTCCTAGAATCAGACTTCCTAGAATCAAATGGATGTAGACAAGGGTCTTAAATAGGTTCCCCTCTGAACCGGGTTGCCATTTCGGGGAGAGAATATAGTACTAGGGTGCGACAGAAGAATGAAAACAAGAAGTCATAGGATTTATTAAAAAAAAAAAGCGTTTATTTTTTTATTAAAATGAAATGAAGAAAATTAAGTCTATCAACTTTGAACGCGTATCCTCCAAAATTTGCGTCCGTGATAATAACCGTTGCGGATTTCTCTCATGAGGAGGCGTTCCTGGCTGGTGTCCGTTTCAACCGCGCGGCCACCTCATAAAATTTGATGAAACTTTGCCAGGAGTAAGTGCTGATTTGTTACTTTACACACCTCTTTTCGTCAATTTGTTCCAAAAAAAACTAAGACGCTATGACAAAGAATAGTTGGCCGCCAGAACCGCCACTTGCCGTAGTCATCGCCCGTGATTACACGGAAACTATATAAAGTTTCATCAAATTTTATGAGGTGGCCGCATGGTTGAAACGGACTCCCTGGCTGCAGGATGAAGTCATGTCTGTCATAAAATGTATTGTCACCAAAACCAAAGATGTAATGTATGTGCAAAATTTCAGCTCAATGGGGGGGAACTGGTTTGAAATTCAGTTTAGAATCAGAACTTTAATTGCCTTGGATGTAGGGATAGGTATAATATGTTGTAAATAAATTAATGAGATTTGACCAATATATACTAACTAATTAATAAAAAGGCAGGTTAAATAAAAGCTTATAAATGTTTTTGTTGATTTTGTTCAGAAAAAAGGAAATAAATACAGAATGCGTCCGTTAATCCGTATATATTAACTTTTATTACAAATCATATGTAAATAACCAATCACTTTTCTGATAAATTAATTAATAAACGTTCTGATGTTGGTGGGGAAAACAATCGTCCATCAACTTCTCTGTTATTTTGCTTGCTGCTGATTTTCGAAATCGATATCTTCATCGGTCGCAAATGAAAATATCCACAAAAGGATTGTTCGGTCGAAGGCGGAAACCAATTCGACAAATTTGGCTTAGGTTGTACCTAGTAGGCCTATTACAACAAATCAAGTCAAGTGCGAGTTGACTTGATTGCTTGATTGACTTGATGCGAGTCGTACACACACACAGGGTTCCGTGGCACATAGAAATATTTTTATATTTACAAAGCAAAGCTAATTTTTTTTTTCATAGTAGTTATTTTAATGACTCAAAAACAAAATATCAAACCTTATTCAGACTAATTTTCGTTGTGAGTTTTACTTACGTTTTACAAACGTAATTTTTACAGAATTTTCTTCCTCTAACTTTAGAAATTAGAGGGGGGAGGACATAAGTTTTACGACTTTGGAAACGAATATCTCATCAACCTTTGGCTTAAGAAAAAAAATATTCAAGGAACCTCAATAAAATTTTTCAAGACCTATCGGTATACACCCACACAGTTATATACGTGGATATTTTTTTTCAACCGTTGTTACAGGTATGGCGAGCCAATCCTATTTCATAATCATAATTTCACATCATATTTGTGTAGGTGTTCATAGACAGCACCTACTCCTGAGTACTACTCAACTGAGTAGTGCCAATAGTCTCGAAATAAAATAAATTGTGACACACGTCGTGTACGGACAGACTGACTGACAGATTCACAGACCGAATCCATAAGGCTTCCGTTTTTGCCATTTGGTAACGGAACTAAATAGGTGTTATTTGTTTTGAGTTTGGTGGTCGAGTAGTGGCGGGACATGCACACGCCAGTGCTCGGTGACAAGGTTCAGTGAGTCGGCCGTGCTCGGTGACAAGGTTCAGTGAGTCGGCCGTGCTCGGTGACAAGGTTCAGTGAGTCGGCCGTGCTCGGTGACAAGGTTCAGTGAGTCGGCCGTGCTCGGTGACAAGGTTCAGTGAGTCGGCCGTGCTCGGTGACAAGGTTCAGTGAGTCGGCCGTGCTCGGTGACAAGGTTCAGTGAGTCGGCCGTGCTCGGTGACAAGGTTCAGTGAGTCGGCCGTGCTCGGTGACAAGGTTCAGTGAGTCGGCCGTGCTCGGTGACAAGGTTCAGTGAGTCGGCCGTGCTCGGTGACAAGGTTCAGTGAGTCGGCCGTGCTCGGTGACAAGGTTCAGTGAGTCGGCCGTGCTCGGTGACAAGGTTCAGTGAGTCGGCCGTGCTCGGTGACAAGGTTCAGTGAGTCGGCCGTGCTCGGTGACAAGGTTCAGTGAGTCGGCCGTGCTCGGTGACAAGGTTCAGTGAGTCGGCCGTGCTCGGTGACAATGTTCAGTGAGTCGGCCGTGCTCGGTGACAAGATTCAGTGAGTCGGCCGCTATCCAAACTATTAAATGCGTACCAGCCGGCGCACAAACATGCGCAGTCTGAGGTCTGTGGGAAAGCTGTGCAGCCCCTAGTCGAATCTGTGCAGTGCACGCTTTCTTACCGTCGAATCATGGCAAAAATTACTGTCGCCTAAAATGCCCGTCCTTCGCCAGATCCAAGTTAACATCAACAACAGTGGCACAATAAGCTTCCAAGCCACACATCTGTCTATTAGGTTAGGTTAGGTAGAAACAGATTTGATTATGTTATTTTACCTACGTAGTGCCTAACTAAGGCCTAAACCCTATTAACAACAAACACTAGTAATTATTCTTTTTAGCGTGTCGATGGCAGTCTAAATTGAGTCGGCACAGGACCGAGATGGTGCAGGTGGCTGGATCAGTTCCAGGAATATCCAAACAACAGACAGGACACGATGTGAAGTGCCCTATCGTTTGTGGAATAGCACCACATTTACACTCCAAGGCAGAGTCGTCAATTAACCTCTCTAGTATTATACTGTATGTACTGTCTCGAGCACAGTAGCTTTTAAAAGGTTTTTCTTTTACTGTATTGATTTGGTTTAAGTTTTCACGAATATACTGTTTTGAAAGCCGTACTATTACGAAATAGGTCTTATCTTAAAGTAGTAACAGTTATTTCACGAGAAAATCGCTTTTGCGTTTTACATATAAGTGGTCGTGACTGTATGCGTAGATTGGTGTCACGGAGGCGGCGGTCGGTGTCGCCGTTGTCTACGCACAGAACTAGTGATACAACGTTCAATGCTAAATATAGAAAACTTGATCTATGTATTACGGTGATAACGATTTGATACTAGTTTACTATACTAACTACGAGTACGTGTACTTCAGTAAAAAAACTGCGGATAACTTTGAATGATTTAACATAAATCAACCGAGCAGTTAATCAAACAAATATACGAATCTATTTCTGTATTACATAACATTGTATTGTATCAGCTGTGGTTATGTTCAACGAATGTATATGTAGAACATATAGGTGACGTCACAGCCTCAGAGTACATGTCTCTAAGAAACACAACATACGTATTATGCGCATACATTGCGGGGCGCGTGCTATTCGGAGGAGGAGACTGTTCCTCGAGCCAGCAATCGATGTTAAATGCCAGCTGCTGCACATCGTGTTCGAAGAGTTGCTGCGAACGATATCGAGTGCTACCGGATACGAGGTGTACATGGACACGGACCCGGACCCTTCACGAGGCCGTCTAAGCAACTCTAAGCCACTCTACGTAAAAAATATTGCTGGGAACAACTATTTTTTGGGGTTGAAATATCACGTTTCACGGTAGAACTCAATGTAACGCACTCAAAACACTGTACTGATGGATGCATTGAATAGTACATTAGTCATAAATATATTTAAGGTAAAGTAAGGTCCAACATTAAAAAAAAACCAGCCAAGTGCGAGTCGGACTCGCGCACCGAGGGTTCCATACTTTTAAAAACGTTATTATTAAAAATATTTTTATTATATGATGTAGCTAAAAATGTACGGTTTTTCCATATTTTTTCTTTATCTGTGCTATCAGACGTTGCTTTGTACCAAATTTCAAGATTCTGAGTTCACGGGAAGTACCCTGTAGGTTTTTATTCCCTTGCGAGTGTCGAAAATTTGCGGCATAAACATCTTTTGATTGATTGATTCCAAGGCACAATATACCTGAGTATTTGATATAAATTCCAGCTTGATACCTTCAGGCGTTCCTGTAAAAAGGGTCTTGACAGACAGACAGACGGACGGAAAGACGGACAACAAAGTGATCCTATAAGGGTTCCGTTTTTTCCATTCGAGGTACGGAATCCTGAAAATGTAAAAAAAAAAACGAAATAGTCGGAATATCTTCGTATCTAGAAGTGTCCTAGGTTAGGTCTATTTGATGGTTAATGAAGGCTTATGTCAATAGCGCTTATTGATAGAATGTTAGATACTGTATTTTTAATTAACAGCGTAAATAAATGTACCAGTAACCAGTTACAGGTTATCTCTAGTTTCCCGTCAGCTAGGCTATATCGCGTGTAGATCGGATTGCCGGTCGTTCCGCTGTCGCTTTCTATTGGATGCTACAAAAACACAATCATATCTTTACCCTTAGGAAGGGTTTACATTGTTTCATTTATTTCATCTCCACTGCTCCCAAGAAAAACATCGAAATTAATCGACGACGGCATGTATAAAGTTATAAATTGGAGTACCTGCCCGGGCCCCTGGGCCCTCGTGGTGGACTATGCACACTTGCTCTCACTGAATGGAGGCTGTGTCCTAGCATTTAGAACATCATTGAATGCTTATGTTATCGTGTCTTCTCGGCGTATCAAGCCGCATTTCCACAAAGCAAGAACGTGGCACCTGACGGAATCTTTAAATACACACATTAAATACATAAACTCACTTCGTCTTCCCATGAGGGTAGGCAGTACCTACAGAACGCCACCTTCTATGATCCTCGTCTCGATCAGCGCCTCGTCCACATTCATACGTCTGGTCATACACGCACGCTGGTCACGAGTACAACGAACCTGACCTTTCCACCCTATGTTGCAACTCACATCTGCCTTGTAAACAGCCTTTGTTAGCCTTTCATTAATTCGCTCAAAATTACCAAATCTTTTCACAATTTTAATTAGTCTGTATCAAATATTTCTTTAAATACTGAACTTGCTACCTATTCATTATAGGTTGTACAGCATTGGGAGGTCCATAGATTTAACATTTTGGCCTCACTTATAGTAGAGTCAACAAAGTGAAACAATTCCTATAAATATGATATTAAATTATCTAGAGAGAAATAAAAGAACAGCCTCGGCCACAATTTCCCGGTGGACCTTCTTTCGAGGTTGACGAATGTTTGCTATTCATATAGCTGAACTGCTGAAATGGCCCACATACTGGATCTTTCTGTTCGTCTATCTTCGTCAAACGTGCCTAATTGTAATTATCTGGCCACAGTTTTCAACTTTTCGCATAAAGTGCTGCTGAACTAGCAATGCCATTTTGTGTCGCGTGGCGGTGCCTCAGGAATAATAAGCACACCCCTTAAGGGCCGCTCGTAACCCTCCTCCCCTCAGTCCCCCCCTCACCGCCCCCTCACTCCTCGGGCTCCTGCGCCGCACACACTAGCGTGTGTCTGTGTGCGTGTGCTCATCCCTGTCCATACGACAGGAACACTTTTTAGGCAGTTCTCCAAACGATCAGTCCAATAGTAATCAGTGCTACAATCATTGCCCTGAACAAAGAAAATGGAAAACTGTACAATTATTCATTTAATCGCGAAAATATAAAAGGAATTGCTGAGCTAGATACATCGTTCCATCGAGACTGGACGAAGATCCGGCGTTATTTAATTGACATAGAGTCGAGACGAAAAGCGCCGCGTTTACTATCATTAATATACAACTTAAGAGTTTTATAGGATTCTTACAATCCCAAAAAATGGATCTGTGCAGTGTTTTACTTTATGATGTTAAGTTGTTATTTGTTTCAGTAGAACGTAATGTTAGCGCGCTCGGTTCACATGAATAGCTGTAGAATTGGTAATAATCATAATCATAAATCTTTATTTATCTCCACATCAAAACTTTAAGGTGCTGGTTCACATTTGTACATCTTATATAGAGAAAGGTGTCTGAGATAGGAAGATCCTGAGGTACAGATCACTTCTCGGGCTTAGAATTAAACATTTTAATTTTTGCGAAAATATAAGTAAACATAAAAAAGAATTGAAATAGTAAAATTAAAATTAACAAGTTTTTTGAAATTTAAACTAAAGTAAATCTAAATATAAATGGAAACCCACTCGTACGCCGCTCTCGCAGAAGGAGCAATCTTCAAGCCCCGGTTGTTCAGAATTAGTGTACCGATAATTCCTGACATGTTTACTCAATATCATATAGTTATGTGTAAATATTTCGAGTCAACAAATGATGTTGAAAACATGTAGTTGGTTCATCTTGCACGTCAGTTAGCCTCCCGCTCTACTAGACACGGAGGAGTAGTCCTTCTGGCGTGGCAGACGGCGCGGTGCCGGAGCCGGTCGGCGTCCCGAGACGTGCCGTCGCCGGCGCGCAGGGGATCGCCCGCGACGACTTCGAGCCGTGTTTATTGACTTAATCACTTACGTACACTGACTTCCCTTATTTAGTTAACTTTATTGAGGGTTTTACAACGAATACGCACTTCTAACTAATGAGGAGAGTACTCGCGGTGCTTGTTAAAATCTAGGCTAGCTTCACATTGTACATTCAGGGCTCGGTGGTTATCCGGTGAAGAGTAACTAGAGGCATAACAGACAACTCGATGCCGTCTCTAACTAGAAAATTCCTAAAAATCTCACAAACAGCCATGTCAAGGAATACCTTAATTCCGCGGTTTGATCAAGAGGCACTTTTTGCTCACTTAGTGCCTGTATACGCGGGACTGGATGATACCTAGCGATGAGTTCAGTTACGAGTAGCGCAGACTCGATGATGTTAATAAGGATGGGAAGTTCCCAATCCCTTGCCGCGCGCACAGTCACTTCACACAAAGCTTCATATCTGTGGTTTGATTGAGAGGCGCGATTGCTTGCTTTGTAATTATTCTAGTGGATAACACTGTTATTCTTGGCCATGAACTGAACCTAAGTCGGACTAACCACGCCTACATTCTGCCCTGTTTGTTCATAAATTGCCATTTATCTAAACACCTAATTTCATATGTCAAATTTGAAGTACCGGATAAGTATTAATTATACAAGGTGTAAGGTACACGGACGCGAAAACGCTTACCACGTACTCAGTGGGCAATGTGGGCATGCATGCCGGATAATCCAATAACATATAATAGCAAAACCGGGATTTCCCTTATGTTATTGATTTAATAATGCTTTAATTTTCTCAAACAAAATATTAAATGTATAACTGACAAACGTGGACAGGACGGCGAGGCAGCGTTAGGTCCTATTTCGGCTTCATTAATTTAGATCCTTGTCGCAATGTATACTAAGTTACTATGTCACGCTGCCGCCATTTTGTTTTTACTTCTCTAAATAATGACTCGCCCTGGATGCACTTAAAGTCTTTCTATCAAAGTAAAAATTCTTAATCTGATTGGGCTGTGTAACTTTAATTTTGAGATTTTAATCTATACGGGGTGGAAGAGAAACCAACGCAAAAACATTATTAAAAAGGAAACAGCTGTTTCCTACAAAAGTACAATACCTACACGAACAAAATATATGGAACAGCAGATTTATTTATAAATGACCGATTACAAATTTGTATGTGGGGAGAATGTTGTACTAAGTCGCTGTCCCTTACACCCCGCATACATCTTTAACATTGATTAAAGTGACATATGACATCTTTAGCATTGATTGAAGCAGAAAACAACTATGGGTTTGACAAAGGTAGCTAGCCAGCTAGAGGAAGTACCTTATTCGAAAATTCTCCAATTGCGGCCAAGAAACTCTAGGAATACGATTTGGTGGGTGTTTTCAACTGTTGTCATGGCAACAAAAGAATATGAATTTGGGAAGCCTCTTAGAGTATGGGTTTTAAGAGACACAGAATTCTTTATGAACTCCATGACAATACACGATGATCCATTGACTTATGGTCATTGGATCATCGTGTATTGTCATGGTCAATGACGTTAGCGTTAGTTCTGCGCCGGACCTCTTTCCGGTCGGACGTTATGACCAACAATGGTCAAGAGGACTGTTACTGTAGATACCATGTGTGACTGTATACCATTGACCAAGTGTGGGGCCGCCGGGGTCCGGAGCTCTGGACCCCTGCCACCCGCCGGGGCCTGGGGTCTGGGCCCCTGCCGCGCACAGCTTGCAAGCTTGCATGTCCCGCGTGATTAGCTCCCGCCCCGCCCGGACGGCGCGGCGACGGCTCAACGAACAGAAGCACGCCAACCTTTCTTAATAGCCAGTTTATAAAAAAAATATCGCAGGTAATCTTGACATGATAGCATAAGCTATCTTTCATTTTGAAATCCGAGAAAGTACTAAATGGGTGTCGAGCTGCAGATATGTTTTAAACTATGCAATGGTGTGGGGGGGTGGTAATGTATCGGTGACGTCAGAAAGAACCCTGTTCATGTAATGCCGAACGCCGGACACGGCTTTATTTGTCATACTTCGCAAGTGATGTCGCGCTAAGGCTTCATATTAACAGCCCGCGCGGGAAAGTTGTGGAGGTCAGATATATGTAGACGCTCCATGTAAAGTACAGCTGCAACCAGTTACACAGGAGCCCCCCCCCCCCAACATACTTTGGACAATAGCCCCGGGAACAGCTTAGCAGTCGACTTTATAATTGTTCAGTCAAATATTCTATGACGATAATTAACTCTGTCACAAGAGCAGCGAGCCAAATAGTCTTGACATTAAAATACTCGGTGTTTTTTAAACAGTTGCATTCGCATCTGCAACTCTTAATATAAATTGTATCATACTATTGTATTTATAGCGACACTCGCCGCCGACCGGCGACCGGCGGCTCATTATCCACTGTTTTAATTTATCGTCGATCCACGATGGCCCACGTCGACGACGCTTATCAACTTTAAACTGCATCCAATATCTAGTTACAAAATACAATTCGATATAAGCAAACTTTAATTTAGCTTATATATATAAAATTGAAAATATGAGTGTTTACAATGAACCCATACCGATCATAATTTCCGGTTGCAGAAACCAATTCATTTTTTCATATCCGAGGAATGTCTCGATCAATCCTTGCATGAAACCGTTACACTCGGGAGCTCCCATCTCGCTTGTACTTGCTTACTCAGTAACGAACTAGTTTACTTTACAAACTTTTGAAAGACAACAAACATTTCAAGAGGCTGCCCGCTCCTCTCAGATGAGGATCGGTGAAGGGTCGTGCGGGGTTGATGCGGGGTCGGTGAAGCAGTAGCCACTACTGTAAGCGATTTATAGCAAACGTCATTTACGTCATGAAGGCCACGCCAGCGTCGCCACTTCATTTGCTTGCTTTCTTTCGCAATGTGTTTGTATTCTTTTCCAGTACAGTTGCAGTGTTAATGAACATATCCTCACGGGCTTTCTCTCGGGCCCCTTCTCTCACCACTTCGCGGTCCACTCAGTACAGGAATGTTTCTCTTCTTGAATGGGTCTGTGACTCAGCGCTCTGTTTAATTAAAAATATTGTTGGTGTTAAAGAACGGTGGATCACAACAAAATAAAGATAAGTGTTTTACATTATGACCTTTGTAAAGCACCTCACTTCCCAACCTCCTACCCAACACCACACCACCCAACCCAACCTCCTACCCAACACCAGCAGCCCTGTCTTGTTCAACGAGTTAGCTAGTATGTAGCTCCGCAGAGTACGACGTAATTTTATGGTAATCCAAGGTCGAAGGAGTCCGACGCTGAAACAGTTACCACGTATTCAGTACATCATTCTGAACAGTTTATTTTTAAAAATGTCCGCGTTAAAGAATTCTATGTGGGGGTTTTAGAACGATTTACTGACACCCTGTATATTTCGCCTTCAACTCGTTTATTTCATTAGTTTTCCGCTAGAATGGCAACCTAATTTTTCCGAACTTTTCCGAGCTAACACCGAGTTTGTTTTTGCGAAATTTGTAATTGGATTTACGGATTCGATTTGTCGGTACTAGGAAGTAGTGTCTGTTCGATTATTTGTTTCCAATTGATGTAACTTCTACGTACACAACTATTAACTTTATGTTCATGAGTTTAAAGTTGATTTTAAAAAACTGAACTGAATGTCGAGATGTCATAGTTAATTAATAAAGACGTGTTGGTTGACATGTATGGAAACAAAAATTGTAGAATCTGTCACTCCATCAGTCATGGAAGGAATGATAGTAACATGACGTGATTTAGAAAACCGGGCAGATCCGTCGTGTAACGTGTTACCGGTCCGGTTTGCCCCGGCCCGGCACGGCCCGCGGGACCACTTGGCTCTCGGCCATGCTGTCCGATTAACAGCCGATCCCGCGCACGTTTTATTTACGTTTAAATCATGTTATTTGTAGTCCGGATTGATTTAGCAGCATCCTCAATTATCAATAAGTGTGATCTTCTATGAGTAAGTATACCATATATATTTTGAGCAGTTCAGTAATTGGTTTTAGGACTCTTAGATCAAGCACTGCCTTCACAGTGTAGGATAAAAAAAAACTTGATTAAGATCAGCATCTACTTGTCTTTACTGAACGCGTAAAAGAATAGAAAGAGATCACCGTCTATTCTACGTAGAGATGAGTAAGATGGAAATGGTCAAGCATGACGCGCGCAGAAAGAATTTGATAACGTGAGGGTGAGAGTTGCGAAGCTGCAGCAACGTGCGCTAACACAACGATGCATCTCGTTGTTAATACTGATTCTGAATAACAGAAGCAGCCAGTACTTACATCCTTCGCGAAAAGTTTTGTGCCAATTATTACAGTACGGTTAAGCATTAGTGTCCAACTAATGGCCTACTACGAAAGGTCAAGATCACCCAAAGGGCCATGTAGAGGGCTCAGAGTCTATTTGCTAGATCGAATCAGAATTCATGATATCCGCAAAGGAACCAGAGTTTATATCCTAAAGAATAGCTAAACTGAAGTGGCAGTGCGCGGGGCACATTGCTCGTAGATCAGAAGGTACGTGGGGCCTAAGAGTCCTTGAGTGGTGACCGCGTACCTGGAGACGCGCGGCAGACCACGCACCAGGGGGGCGGCAACCGCTGGGTGAGAGCAGTCAGGACCAGTCGCTGTGCTCATATTTAAGGGCAATCGACGTCTTTTGGCTGAAATGATGATGACGAGGTCGTGATCAGACTTATCGACGTTTAATCGGCATGCACCGATCAGAAACGGTTTTATATTCATGCAATAAAGAGAAGACGGCGTCATTCGAATCGTTTCGGTTCGGACGACACGATGTAACACCGCTTCCGACAAATCGCTTTAATTGCAGACCGACTCAAGCTGTGCCTGCGTCGATAAGTAAAGTTGGTCTCTCAGTGAGGAGCTGCGCGAGGTAAGGTGGTGGAGCAACCATCGCGACCTCGCGGGGCTGTGCATTTGTGTGCAATGTGACCGTGGGCCTATTAGCACGCACACGTTACATTTAGCGACACCAACGTCATCGCCGACACGGGCGCTTCAATTCTTTCAGAACAAATTATAATATTCAAAATTATACTACGATACCACAATACTTAGTTATGCGTTAGATAATATTTAGAACTTTAGAAGAGAGAGGAGCTTTGGGGAGCTTATGGCCAGCAGTGAGGTCGCGTCGGCTACCAGAAGTACCGTTTGACTTGAAGTCGGAACCACAAAGTTATGTCGGAAAGTACACGTGACTGGTCATTACTCATTAGTCATTAGTTGACTTAATGACATTATGCAAGTAAATCGAATTTTTAACTGTAAACTGTTTTTTAACTGTAAACTGTTTGGTTCCTATTGTTACGAGCTGGGTATAGGACAAATTAACACACTACCAAATAAACACTAAAAATCTTTAATTAACTTAAAACAGTTTAAAACACTTCACAAACACTTAAACTTAATCACAATTACAGAATTTAACACTAATCACTTAGATATCGCACTAGTCGTTCACTTCGATCGCTTCGTTTCGTAGCCAAAATCAGACTAACTCCTTCCGCTAACCCGTCGCCTATTTATACGGCCGGCCCACCTTCGAGAAACTTCCACAACTTCCGTCAATGTCTAGGTAGTTCCTTAGGGGGAACCCATCCTTCGAGAAAGTTCTACAACCTTCCCGAACCTTCTAGATGGCTCTATAGTGGAACCAATCCTTCTAGAAGGTTCCAGAAAGGTCCAGAACTTTCTCGAACTTTCTAGACACTTCCATCGTGGAACATTCTAGACTCGACCGTAGTCCTAGAATGTTCTCGTAAAGCAGTCGGCGTAACACTGCCCCCTCCTTAGACATGCTCGTCCCGAGCATCGTTAGTCCCGTAGTATTGCGCTAATCGGTCTACATGTACGATCTTAGGCGCACCTCGTGGACCCTTCTGTATCCGATAGGTGACATCGTTGATCCTGGTCACGACTCGGTATGGTCCATCCCATTTTGCTTGCAATTTCGGAGACTTCCCCTTGCTACGCACTGGGTTATGCAGCCACACCAGTGAATTCACGTCGAACCCTCTACTGTTTGCCTTCCGGTCATAACGGGTCTTCATCCTCTCAGACATTTGTTGGCCGGATTGTCTGATATGCTCATACACGTCATTCAACTTGTTACGCAAGTCACTTGCATAATCGGTTACACTGCGTGGAGCATCAGGAGCAGTTCCAGTGATTAAATCTGCTGGCAACCGTAATTCCCTTCCAAAGTTCGCGAAGGCTGGTGTCACTGTCGTACTTTCGTGGACTGCACTACGGTAGGACAAAAGAAACGGCTGTATGTGTTTGTCCCAATCCCTTTGCCTGCTTTCCACGACTTTTGCCAAATATCTTTCCAACGTTTGGTTGAAACGTTCCACCATTCCATCAGATTGTGGGTGGTAAGAGGTGGTTCTGGTTTTGTGGGTACCCATCAATCGGCAAGTCTCCTGAAATACTTGTGATTCAAAATTCCTTCCTTGATCACTATGAATTTCCAAGGGTACTCCAAAACGACAGAAAACTTCCTGAACCAATTTATCTGCGACTGTTGTAGCTTCTTGGTTAGGAATGGCAAACACTTCTGGCCACTTGGTGAAGTAATCCATGACAACCATGAAGTACTTGTTCCCGCTTTCACTTTCCGGAAATGGTCCAGCAACGTCGAGTGCTATCCGTTCCCAGGGGGCTCCAACGTTGTACAGTTTTAATTCACCTCTGCTGCGTGTTTGGGGTCCTTTCACAGCCGCACAAGTGGTACATTTGCGACACCAGTCCTCCACATCTTCTCGACAGTGGATCCAGTAAAACCGCTCTCGGATCTTCAGTAGAGTCCGTTTTACCCCCATATGTCCGCCTGAACATCCATCATGATATAGCCGTAGAACATCCGGTACTTTAGCTTTAGGGACAACCATTTGTAGATGACACCTGTCCCCTCGAGCGTTTTCCCATTTACGGCACAAGACTTCATCCTGGATAACCAAGCTGTCCCATTGTGCCCAATAACTCTTTGTGATGGAACTCATCGCTGCCACATCACTCCACTTGGGTTTAGGAGCACCAGCTGTGATCCACTCGAAAATCGGTTTGATATCCAAGTCATTTTGCTGAGCTTGCTGTAGGGTTTCCTTCCATTCATCGCTGAGATCTGTTCTAAGCATCCTCACGGTTGCTACCTCCTTAGTCTCTTGCCTGGCACAGTGCTTACAATCTTCAGGACAAGGT
Organism: Cerastis leucographa; assembly: GCA_963082945.1. Classification (NCBI taxonomy): domain Eukaryota; kingdom Metazoa; phylum Arthropoda; class Insecta; order Lepidoptera; family Noctuidae; genus Cerastis; species Cerastis leucographa. The sequence continues at coordinate 31,087,763 of OY720378.1, forward strand.
CTTCTTGACAAGGCGTCTGCGTTACCGTGAGTTCTCCCACTGCGATGTTCAGTTACGAAGTCAAACTCTTGCAGTAGCTCAATCCATCTCGCCACTTGTCCCTCCGGATTTTTGAACTGTAATAGCCACTTCAAGGCAGCATGGTCAGTTCGCAGCTGGAATTTCCGCCCCAGCAAATATTTACTGAAATGCTGCAATGTTTTTACTACGGCAAGCAGCTCCCGTCGAGTAACGCAGTAATTTCTTTCCGGTTTGGATAAAGATTTGCTGAAGTAAGCAATCACAACCTCCTGGTCTCCTTTCCGTTGAGACAGTACGCCCCCAATTCCAGTATTACTTGCATCTGTGTCAACTATGAAGTCATTTTCAGTGTCAGGATATCCCAAAATAGGTGTTTTGCACAGACGTTTCTTCAATTCCTGAAATGCGACGTCGCAGCTCTCGTCCCAACAGAATTGTCGCTTTTCCTCAGTGAGCTTGTGTAAAGGTTTCGCAATGTCGGCAAAATTCTTTACGAACCGTCGATAGTAGGAGCACAAACCCAAAAATGCTCTGACCTGTGTCTTGTCTTTCGGAACTGGCCAGTCCTTGACGGCGACTACTTTTTCCGGGTCTGTTTGAACACCTTCCCCCGAAACTATGTGTCCTAAGAAGTTCACTTGTTTCCGGAAAAACGAGCACTTCTTCGGACTTAACTTGAGATTTGCTGTTTGGATTTTCGACAGCACTCGGTTGAGGTTTTTAAGGTGGTCTTCAAATGTACGGCCCACGATGATTATGTCGTCTAGATAGACAAGACATGCGTCTCCAATCAATCCGGCGAGTACTTGCTCCATCAGCCTTTCAAATGTTGCAGGAGCATTGCACAATCCGAATGGCATAACTTTAAACTGCCATAACCCCTTTCCTGTTGAGAATGCAGTTTTCTCTTTGTCTTTGGGGTCTATTTCTACTTGCCAATAGCCACTTTTCAGATCCAGCGTGGTAAACCACTTCATTCCAGTCAGCGTATCCAGTGTGTCATCGATCCTAGGCAGTGGATAGCTGTCCTTTTTCGTGACGTCGTTCAGTCGTCGATAATCCACACAAAAACGCATGCTGCCGTCCTTTTTCTTCACCAGGACTACAGGTGAACACCATGGACTGGATGAAGGCTCTATAACACCGTCCTTCACCATTCCATCAATCATGGTTTCCACTTCTTTTTCCCGTGCAACAGGCAGCCTTCTTGGTCGCTGACGGATAGGTAACTCGTTGCCTGTACTAATCGTGTGCTGAACCAGTCCAGTTCTCCCTATGTCAGCATCATTTGTAGAGAAAATGCCGGCGTACTGAAGTAACATTTTCATAGCCTTGTCCTTTTCTCCTTCAGATAAATCGCAGTTTTCCAAAAGCGTTGACACGTCAAATTTTGCACAAGGAATTTTATTTCCGGTAGGCCGATCTTGTAATTGACGCATCCAAGCTACTTCTTCGCAAGTGCCGATCAAGGTGCCCTTCTTAATCACTTGCTCCTTGTCACTTGGATTTAGTATGCGTACTGCTGCGACGTTGGTGGCTTTTATCAGGGTTCGTGCCGTCTTCCATGGAAAGTCATTGTTCGCCCTTTCTATCAGAACACTTCGAACTATGTGTCCAGAATACTGAGGTAGACGAATTGGCACGATCGTTTCTGATCTGCTAGGAAGAACAATCTTCTTCAAGCAGTACACCTTCCCTGATGGTGCACCTTCCATGAAGACTTCCTCTAAGCCACATTTCAGTACTCCCTGATCAACGTCGATCTCACAACGATGTTTCCGTATGAAGTCCAAACCCAGGATACAATCGTCCACTATGTCGGCCACGATGACATTGTGACAGTAAATTCTGTCACCCAATTTTAACTTCACTTGCTTCTTGCCTCGGACGGTTATGTGCTGACCGGTAGCTGTAAACAATTGCATACGGTCGTGGTTATTGAAGTAGTCCCCAAGAAACCGACTTGCTAGGTGAGAATTGACGACCGTGTGAGAAGCTCCAGTATCTAACGTCACTTTGCATGGTATTCCGTTGACTTCGCCTTTGATGGTCAGGCTGTTCCCGTCATGAGCTTGTGAGATCAAGATCCTCGGGGCTCTTTCAATACCAGCCAGCACCCGCCCCCCAGTCCTGGCATTTACTCGTTTCCCTGCTGTGGCTGGGCAGTCACTTCAGCTACTCTACCCTGCTGAGATTGATCTACTCTCGGTGTGCTTCGCTTAGGACAGCTTGACCGAAGATGACCCCTTTCTCCACAGGTGTAACACCTAGGGCTGTACCCTTGCGGACGGTCACGTACAGGTGACGCCACAACCTCCCTGATGCGGTGTGTTCGGTGGTCCTGCCTCACTGCCTCTACTTCTAAGGCATGGGCCAAGGCGTCTTTCAACGTCTCATGATGCCCAAGTCTCACAGCAGCTCTAACTTCCAAGTCGCGTATTCCGTCGACGAAAGCCTGTACCAGATTCCCATTGATAAGTGCAGGGACAGACTGGTATGCTTTGCGGACCAGCTTTTCAACTTCCAGGGCCCACTGCTGCAGATTCTCGGCACTGCGTTGAACGCGATCCTTCAACTTAGCTCGGAATACGTGCTCCAGGTGCGCATCGCCGTATCTGGACTCTAAAGCCTCCAGCAGCTGCTCGTAGGTCACATCCTTGCCGAGCGCCTCAAGGATGTTTAGGGCCTGGTCTCGGAGGCCCAAGGTGAGCGCGGTCATGGCTTGCGCTTTGGTCCAGCCATTCGCCTTCATAACGGCCTCAAATTGGATTTTATAGGCCGACCACGAAGATGTTCCGTCGAATGGAGGCACTTTAAACCCACGTGCTGAAGGTGCAGCAACCACGGAAACCACAGTCCCATCTCCAGCCTTAAGTTCGTCTAAGGCCTTCTTCACACCAGCAATCTGAACCTCGGCCTCCGAGATACGATTCTCATGCTGGTGGACATGTTCCTTCATCACCTTAAGATCTTTGCCAAAGGTTGCGTGAAGATCTTTTATCAGGAGCATCTGTTCTTCCTGGCGGCGGACCTGCTCCTCTTTATCTCGCTGTAACTGCTCCTCCAACCGGTGAGCTTGCTCCTCTTGACGGCGAGCCTGCTCCTCTTGACGGCGAGCCTGCTCCTCTTGACGGCGAGCCTGCTCCTCTTGACGGCGAGCCTGCTCCTCCTTATCTCGTTGCAACTGATCTTGCAACTGGCGAGCCTGCTCCTCTTGACGGCGAGCCTGCTCCTCTTGACGGCGAGCCTGCTCCTCTTGACGGCGAGCCTGGTCCTGCAGTAGTGCCATTAAAACAGTCAAGTCTGGCGCCGCAGGTGCTGGAGAAACTCCGGATGAGCCAGCGACTGGCTCCGACGTAGGCTGGGCACCAGCCGGTGTCTGTGTCGGAGAATCTCCAAACCTCCTTTGGTCCATATCTTGCTGTCGATGGCTTCTGGTGCGGACACCGTCTGTATCGTCCTTTGGTAGAATTGGCATAATTTATCCCACTTCTGACACCAATTGTTACGAGCTGGGTATAGGACAAATTAACACACTACCAAATAAACACTAAAAATCTTTAATTAACTTAAAACAGTTTAAAACACTTCACAAACACTTAAACTTAATCACAATTACAGAATTTAACACTAATCACTTAGATATCGCACTAGTCGTTCACTTCGATCGCTTCGTTTCGTAGCCAAAATCAGACTAACTCCTTCCGCTAACCCGTCGCCTATTTATACGGCCGGCCCACCTTCGAGAAACTTCCACAACTTCCGTCAATGTCTAGGTAGTTCCTTAGGGGGAACCCATCCTTCGAGAAAGTTCTACAACCTTCCCGAACCTTCTAGATGGCTCTATAGTGGAACCAATCCTTCTAGAAGGTTCCAGAAAGGTCCAGAACTTTCTCGAACTTTCTAGACACTTCCATCGTGGAACATTCTAGACTCGACCGTAGTCCTAGAATGTTCTCGTAAAGCAGTCGGCGTAACACTATAATGACCAGGACTTACCACACGTTAATGATTGGCGCCCACGAAGGCGATAATTATTAAGTTAAGCTGCAACATCCTCGATACTTCGCAATAATTTTAATGAATTATTATTAGAAGTGAAAACTTCTTTAACGGCGTTGTGCACTTTTGTGATGGGTAAAAAATGTTAAACTCGAAAATTCGTAAGACGGATAGACATTACATTACTTAGGAATTTGAACTTTATGACATCTGGCATTGAGTTTGGGTTTCCAAAACTGGAAAATTCGTAAGACGGATTGACATTAGGTTACGAAGGAATTTTAACTTTATGACATCTGTTATTGAATTTGGGTTTCCAAAACTGGATAATTATCTTATGCACAAACAAAACCTTCGGTTTCTCCAAAGAGGTAAAATTCGTAAGACGGATTATAATAGTGTTAAACTTTTAATGCAATATAAATTGTCATGTTTGTGTACGATAGCGCAATAAATGAATATTGTATTTTACCACATTAATGATAGTACTTTTATACTGATAATTAAAGAAATTCGTGCAAAATTATTCCCTAACCTTTCCAAAATATCAAAAATGCACAACGTTAATATTCAAGTTTTCACTTCAGCCGGCACTCCCGGAGTGCAACCCGTTTTTTTCGCTTTTTTTGTAGAAAGCATCGAATTATTGTCGGGCCTACGCTGTCCTCTCATACTTAAGTACTAACGCTGTAGCGCTGTAACGCTGTAGTATATTATGTTGTTTGGTTGTACAAATATTGTAAAACCAAATATTTTTAAAAGAGTAACTATGAAGTTTTGTGCCGGTTTTTCTCCATATATAGGAAACGATCAACAGGAACCGTGCACCTTTGTCGATGTTTTATAAGTGCCCACGTAAGCCTACGTAAAACAAAATATTTTGAGTTTGAAATAGTGAGCTAAAATTTTATATTACTGTGGTTTCAGGAAGGCAGAAACAAAGATATGTAGTTATATGTAGTGTTGATAAGAAAATGTATGAACAGAGCAAAATACACAAGAAATACAATAAAACAGTGTTATACAAGATCTAGTTGTCACCACTAGCCAATTAAAACTGTCAAATTACTGAACGGGTGGTATTTATCTTCTTTCATCAACTGAATAATGCTGCTATTCCAATTTCCAGGTGCCTCGTGCTTCGTAAACTTTTAATTTATCTTGGCTAACGGCTGAATAGTTGAGAAAGAAGCACAATTTAATCACAAAAGTGGGATTTCTACACTTCCTAGAGCTGCATGAATAGTAGACATAATGTGTTATTATGTAAATTCACGAGCACTAATAATGTATGCAGTTGACAAGATTCAAAACTATATTTCATGAAGGACTTCCAAAATACTACGTCCGTAAAAGCAAACAATTTGGTACAAACATTTAATATATCTGGAGAAAATCCCTTTTGAAAGTTGCTATATTGTGTGTATGTAATATGAATCTGGTTCCAACGTTTTCAATGAATTTGTAATAACATAGTTTCAGGAAATAACCGCCAATATTACCGAGTTTGATAGCAAATACAACGAAATTTGAGTTTAAACTGACGAATTTCTATCATGGCACTCTGACCAATAAACTATGCTACATTGTAACTGAAGCTTGTTTCTTCATACGCTCATCTATTTTCATTAAGTACCTACAAGTCATCAAGGAAGTGTTATCAGTTCAAACAGTCACTGGTACTGCTTTTCCGGATAGCGATTTAATGTGATAAGAATGATATTTTTGTGTGGTTATCAATCTCGGTTGATGTGATAGGTTTAGTGTACATACTCGTAGTGAGACCGTAAAGCCGCAGCGCCACGCGGGAGTAGGTACGTATAGAATGTAGCGCAACAGTCGCGCCACGCGGTCTCGCGCCACTCGGCGCGTTGACGCCAACGTGACGCTCGCCTGCAGATTAGTTAAGTGCCTCAATCAGCCGCCACCCGTATGCACTTCCATGATGCTCGATTGATTAGAATCCTCTTTTTATCTCCAGTCGGAAATTTTGAATCACATCAAATAGGACACCATCCTGAATTTCAGAAAAAAGTTAAAGGAAGTTCGAGACACACGTGGGGAAAGACGAACTCAACGCTCAGCTTACATAAGTCGTCAGATGTCGTTGGGGCGCAAATATTGGAAGCGAGGCGATCCTCGCTCTGGAGCTAAACGGCGGAAGATTTTGCTCGAACACTCGTATAAATATACAAGGTGTTGTTTTGCATCCTCGTCAAAATTCAAGAGGATGTCACAAAAGACCTAAATAATCTATTAATATTACGGTACCCAGTTAATTATTAATAAACGGTGATATTTTTGGGTTTTTAAGATTGTCAGTATTTCAGCATAACCCCCTTAACATGGTTTAGGGAATAAGAAATGATCGAATAAACGTTTGAGATTGTTTGTATGTACGAAAGCACGGTTATAGGGCGAGAATCAGACGGGCCGCGTTTAAAACACGAGTAGTTCATACTTACCGATTTCCGTAAATATAAAAAAAAAAAAACTATCCATTTTATTATTGATTCGGGACGAGAATCAGTAGCATAGTCACCTCCTTGAATTTGATGAGAATGCAAAACAACACCTTATATAATATGTCACGTGAGTCGCAACTAGCACAATGATGCTATAAACGTTACTCCTCTGCACGAACAGAACATGTAATATATTTTATTGTTAAAAATGCGTTCCACACAGCGGGTGCCTCGGTCGGCAAGTTGGATGGCTCAGTAGTCGGGGGCGGTCGATAAATGTTTATTGCATTCATAAGGTACACTTACAGGTGTTAAAATAAATAATAGACACAATTATGGACCCTGTCGGACACACCTAAAATAAGTATGGAGAAGAAGAGCGCTTTAGTATTCCTTGTAGCAACAAGAAAAAATCCAATTACTGTAAGTACGAATTATTACGTACTTTATATTTCCGTTTTCTTATTCTCTATATTCATAATATATATTTAAGTGTATCTATTTAAATTCATTATTTAGTTAAATATATTTAATATTGCTTATTTATTTACTCACTTAAAAATTGTTCGTTATTATTATTGTAGTTTAATGAGTATTAATATATAATTTATGTTTGTTTTCACGTATTAAATATCTGATAATCATGATTATTAAATGTATTATTTCTAAATTTAGCCGTATGATATTCGTGTAATTTGTAATAGCTTTTTTAAATTATGTAGGTATTGCTTTAATTTATTTAAAAATATACAGGTTTTATTTTGTTGTTTTAATTCTTATGGTATTTTACTATATATTTTTATTGACATTGAATATGGACTAGATGAGTGTAATTTAAGGCGGGAGGGGGCAAATTTATTCTGTTTTTATGGCGCAAGGAATAATTTGTTTGGATGTCTGTCTCCCTGTGTGTTATAAGAATCTGGATGTTTGCGGACTAGCTTACATAATTTTGAAATATAAACACTAACTAAGGTGTGAATCTTGTGTTTCCGGAAGTAAGGCTTGCAACTATGTTGGTTCTATATTGGTAATTATTGTAGCTCATCGTACCACAGCGCTGTTCGTTGTTGCATCGCTTATTGGTGTAAATACTGGTCTTCAGCTGCTTCCGATATGTGATCTCTGAATCCTGAAATGTTTTGTTTTTTTTTTTTTTGATTTTGACCTAACTTCTAGTCAAGTATCAATTTTTTCATTGTAACTGGAGACCAGCACATCGTCTATACATACGAAAAAGGAAAAATGCGTAATTAAAATTTTAACCCAAAAACTACCTAAGCAAAGTAAATAAAATTCATATGGGACCACCCCGCGAGCTTCCTCTACCAAATAAAAAAGAATCACATAAATCGGATCAGTAATCACGGAGAAAAAGGTGTACTGTACATACATGAAAATATGGATTTTTATCTGAAATAAATATTATTGAATAAGCACCCTCCTTTATAAAAAGTCGGTTTAAAGTAACTGATGAAGGGCTTCTTGAATTCATTATAAACAGAACATGATGTGAGTACCGGTTCACCTCATCGTGTACCGCTGGTCGGGGAGCTGCTGCAGTCCTACATAACCACTACTGAATATTACGAAAACCTGTTGTCAACTAAACGAAGTATGGTGACCTTAACTGCCATGCTTATCCACAATAACATCACCAGCTGTAGATTTGATATGGTTAAATCTGAAATAGAAAACTATGAATATTTCAGCACTGAAATGCCACGTTTCCCTATAAACTCTTTGGACACTTTATTTCATTTAAAACTTTTATTTATTTTATGTTTTCAGTGTAAACATGAAATTCCGTTTGAGGATAATCACTTTATCCGCTGCTTCAGCAGAGCGGAGGCGCTTACAAACTTTTTGAATTCATTCATTTGATTTTGTGTAGAATTTATAAAATATCGCGCTTAAGTAGAAATAACAGCGCTGTTTATCTAACTATAACTGCAGATTGTTTACAAAGGTGATGAATGGACATTATTTTACGATTTGGACGAATCACTTATCTCTGATTATGTAGATAAATGTCTGAGTTTTTCGTTGTTGAAACATATGTGCTGCATCTGATTGCGAAAGTTTACAAGTTTATTTATGTCCGTTTTGTATCGCATAGTACGTCGAATGTGGATCATGACCGATTTAGCATCAACTAGTCAAAAGGCGTCAAGACAAAATGTTGCGATGGAGCCGCGACACCGCGACGGCGCGGTGCATGCGTCGCACGCGGCGCAGTGCGGCGCGCGGCGCGGCGCTTGCCGCGTGCGATATATGCCCGATACAAATAGATGTCTTGCCGCGAGTGGAAAGGGCCAAACAGCGCGCAGCGGCATATTCAACTAGCATCGCACAAACGTTGACTTCTGTACGATTTCCAGCGCTACTGACAGATGGGTAGGAGTAGGATCAGTTAATACTTTAACAGATGATGTGCAGGATTCATCCAAAGAGATAATGCCTCGATGTTTTATGATAGACCTGTTAAGCTATTCGTATAAGTAACAGGTCTTTTGATAGTCTGGTTCACAAGTGTCCACGGTAGATGTTCACAGTTCATAACAGAGGGCCGAGGGGAGCATGCGAGTGAAGGCCGATGGACTCTGCTAAGCGGCGGAAAGTTCTGTCGCTGTCATTAGCCCCGCTGCTGTTGACAGAACAGAGTATATTTAGCGTCGTTTGTCATGCGCTGGGCCGCTATATTATGTTTCAATACACTTAGTATAAATAGAAATGCCTTGCTTGGTATGTTTCTCCGACTTCCGCGACTCCTGTTCTGTTCGGCGCGGCGGTCGCATGGAACTGTTGTGGAAAACTGTAATCCATTTGGAAGTTTGTTCGTCGTAATTAATATAATCTATATTTAATCGCCCTGATGTTATTAGGGATCTTAAGATCCCTGTAAGCCGATTTGAAATATTGCGAAAATAAAAACTTATTAAACTATATTTTTGTATCCAGAAACCATTGGGAACCAATGGATGGAATGGATTTTTGTAGTAGTTCTTCGTGTGTCTTACTCGAGCATAGGGCTGGATTATTGGCGTAGTTGTCATTTGTGCATCATTCAGAGGGTCTTATACAAGCACTATTGTCATTCTTCACCTTTGCAGGCAGCTCGGGCGGCAGTATCAGCAAAGTAGATTTAATTTCGTAGATGTCACATTGAGCTCGTAGACGTTATTTTGCTCGTTTTGTTGCGAACGATACTTGTCTCTAGCCAGTCGCGAGGTATGTGCAGAAGTCTCAGGAAATAGTGCGATAAGAAATCAGGCAGGCAACATGAGACACTAGTGTCTTGCAGAATGAAAACTGTTCGCTTCTACATGGGAAAGTTCATGTAAAGATAGTCTGCTTCCTGTTTTTTTAAACCTCTCAACTGGAGAAAGTCTTGTCGAACTATTTCTGGAACAAGACTTCTGTCTTTGTATACAATGCTCGTAAGTGAAGATAAACTAAATAACGTTAAGTAGTAAGGTGGCCAGCTGCCGGCCGGCGGGACACCTCATTCATAATGCAGGATGCAGGGCTCCGCCCCAGCACGACACTACAATCATTTGCAACCGGCGCACTAAGTACCTCTCTGCACTTAGTCTTTCGAACTAATTTATTAAAGAAAAGTATATTCGTTCTTCTTTATGTATATCACATTTTACGATGGCTATTATTGTATAAAAAGCTTCCTTCTCCAAGTTTTTGACAGGTTCTCACACAAAGTGCAATTTGAAATTGTTCTGTAAACATATCCATCACTTTGATACGTAAAGCGGTTTCTTGTAGTGATTCGAATTATTTAATCTAATCTCGTTCCACACTTATCTGTTGCTGCGAAAATATGTAAATTGTCAACTTGGAAGTAGGTCGCTCTTAGTACTGAACAGTTTTATAGAATCTAAACAATATACTCGTATATACAAAATAAACCTTTCAAGTTTATGTTTAAAAGGAGGGAGTTGGGGCTATGGCACACGTGTGCCATGTGCTTGTCCAACTTCCTTACAAACTAAATATATTGGGGACGAACCATTATGTATTTTTTTGTTTTCCCCCTTTTGTACAAGTAACTATCGCCCTTGGGCTTTTGTAAATATTTCTACAGTTAAACAACTGAACTAGAGTTCAATAAGATGCTTCCTAGATACGGTTCAAGAAACTTAATACTTCTTTCTTTGTTCAGAATAACTTGGAAAACTTCGTAGTTGGAATATTAATTATATTAACAATCTTCATTTTAATACAACGCTTGCTTATCTTGATATTGAAACTTGAATTACACAGAACTTCCTACTACTGTTATAGTATATCATTACTGTCATCTACCTACTTAGTTTATTCCATCGAAGGTTTTTCATTATATTTACTTTATTCGTCTTTTCTATTATCAATGACATTTTTAGAACAGGAATATAAAAAAAAAAATAGATGGCCCATCGACATCAGGAACATGGTCCAGGCTCATGGTCGGTTTCGAGAAAGTGTACCATGAGACTGCATACCTCGCGGTCGTGCAAGCTCTTAGCATTTAAGAAGCCCCGACCTCCGCACTTCCGCGGGATATACAGTCTTATCATCGATGGTGTGTTTGCAGTCAGTAGTGTGCGGACTCTCCTATCAAGGGCGTCAAGTTCCGTCTGAGTCCATTTGATAACCTTTAAAGGCGCCATAAAAGATTGTTTAACACTTTATTTAGATTCCATAATCTCCGCTCGTTTTACTTAGGTAGGTACATGACCGCACGTTTGTCCACACCAAATTCCATGCTGACAGAGCTACTAAAAGTTCAGTCACTTTTAGTAGCTACATCAATCGCAAATTGCTGGGAGCAAATATTTTCAAGTCATCCATGTAGAGGAGGTGAAATATAACCACATTATATTTATTATTATCTAGCCGACTATAGGTCATGTCAGAAGTAATTTGACAAACATTCATTTACTTTTTGGAAACTTTGGCCCATATATAAATGCCTTACATAGCAAATGAGTGATTTTTTCAATGATTAATCATACAGTTTAATAAAAATCAGTTTCTTAGGCGTAAAAGTGTGTCTGATAAGTAGAGGTGCTGAGAGTGCATTTCAGTTGTAACAAATACAGATCTTCTTCTGTTTTATCCAAACGTTGCAATAACAAGTATGAGATTATAATTGGATAGTAGTGACATTTGTACGATAAAGTCGAACGCCTTGTCAATATTCCGTAGAAAATGAGGACACTGACAGCTTTGAACGCAGTTTAGTTAGTGTGCGAGTATCTATCTCCGGATGATGGCAGGTCCAGTGATTGCACGACATCCGCAGCTCCACGCGTCTCTTGCCGTCCGGCTCGAGGCGCGCGGTTAGATCCCGCCGCCACAGCTGACGCGAGATAGCATAGATGCTATCTCCCCTCCGACCAGCCGTCACGCCTCGCCTAGTGAAAGAAGCTTTCTCGAACAAAAGCTTTAACCCTTGTCGGTCTCGCAAAAGTTTTCTCTCTCTCTCATGAATACTGATTTTATAAATCGCAGTCGCAGACAATCTTCCCATTAGCGTTGGGAGACAATTCAGTTCAGTTTTATTGCTTGACGCCATTAACCAATCAAACAATAACAAATAAATCTGTGTGTCGTTGAGTCGAGTTATTGTTGTCGAGTAGGCGCACGTGAGGTCGCTTGCCGAATCTGGCCGAAGGTGGCCGAAAGTAGCCGATAGAGTGAAACTGCGAGTGACAAACAAAATGTCCGGGTGTGCGTGGCGGGTCTGTGGCGCGCGTGTGTGTGTGCGTGTGTAGGTGCGATGCGGCTTTTGCCTCGACCGGCGCGAGGGGGCACTCCCGACTCTCACGGATCCCCTACTAAGATTTTATAAGGCACAGTAGCCCACTTCTTTGTAGCCCTGCTTTATATACGTTATTAATTCAAGCTCGACATTAATTTCAAACGTGACTAGCACGATCAATATTTTCAATCAGTGTATCTAAGCTACGACCATGAAACAGTTAGTCCATTGTTTCATTATATTGTTTCATTGACTCCTGTCCGGTTTAATGGTCTACTTTTTATCAATATATTCTAAAAAAATCGCTTTGGAACGTTACGTTTGGGACGCATATTTCAAGCTTCCTCCAATTTCTTTGTATCAGATCTATACTCAGAGGACAATTGTAGGAAGCTTGTAAATGATTTATGAATTCGTGAGGAATTTTTCACAGCTTCAAACTTTAGCGAGCTGTCCGAGCGTTTCCAGCACAATTAGATCTTTCAGTTAACTTAACATACTGCTGATACAAGTTTCTTTTAAGTATACCTTGTAACAAAATTATGGATAAAGTGTCTGATTTCAATAAATGAACTGAATTGAGAACTTTCAATTACTGTTCCTGGAACAATCTTTAACAGTTGGGAAAACTTAAAAAATAACGTTCTTACACCGATGGTAAGGCGCGGATAACATTCAACCTTGGTTTCTTAGGAGTCGGCTCAAACGTATAATATGAGCATGTAGAATGGTCCAGTAGTAGCAGGCACGGGCGCACGTGTCAGTAATAAGTCGGGACGATATTGGCCGCGCCGCGCCGCCACTGACCCACTGCTCCTATTGAGACATAGATGATGAGCTGCTCCGCACCGCTCCGCACCGTTCCGCACCGCAATCGCCGCACGATACTTCCATCACTATAACATCTAATCGTTCCGCTCTTTTAATACTACTATTCTCTTAGCTTCCTTTCGTATGTTCCGCCACAAAATTTATTGAAGTTTTTGTGTTCTGAAACTCTTGTCGTGAAGAAAGTTCATGTAATCAGTTTTAGTTTCGGATATTAAATTAACGAAAGTATTTAATTCAAACGAAATGGTGTAAGTTTCCCTGACTCGATGATTTGTTTCCTCTTTTTTGTGTTATGAGCTTAGATTTATAGCTGCTTTCCTACGAAGCATAGTTATGCTTTTTATTTGTGCGGCAACGTCTCAGCGTATAATGTCTTTTTATTTGTGCGGCAACGTCTCAGCGTATAATGTCTTTTTATTTGTGCGGCAACGTCTCAGCGTATAATGTCTTTTTATTTGTGCGGCAACGTCTCAGCGTATAATGTCTTTTTATTTGTGCGACAACGTCTCAGCGTATAATGTCTTTTTATTTGTGCGGCAACGTCTCAGCGTATAATGTCTTTTTATTTGTGCGGCAACGTCTCAGCGTATAATGTCTTTTTCTCCAAACGTCCTTTCTTAGAAGGTCCTTTTCTTCAACTGTCCTTTCTTAGATTGTCCTTTCTCAATATGTTCTTTTCTCGTAATGAGTAGTAATGACCCTTTCTCAAATGAAAAATATATAAAAATGAAAATGCATTGGATGACATTATTTTGTTTTATTTGTTTACAAAATATTCAATCAAAAAGAACAGCAATATTTTTTTAAACGGTACCTTTTTTGTAAACAAATATAACAAACTCCTTTTTCTATATTCTACAAGGGTAAATAAGTAAGGGTCAATACGAGAAAAGATCATATCGAGAAAGAGACATTTTGAGATAGGGACATTTAGAGAAAAAACATTATTAGATAAAAAAACATTTTGAGAAAAGACATTCTAAGTAAGGACATTTGGAGAAAAGGACATTATACTCTGAGATGCATTTAAATGACAGCAATGTAATGTAACAATGGCATCCCACTGACTTTCACTTTGAAATCAATGTCCCACTCGTCAATAGGCTACCAAGTTGCGTGCGTGAGGGGAACTCCTTTGTCTCTCTCCTGTTGAGGAAACAACAGCGTCGTGAGGAGGCCGGCCGGCGTGGCGCCATCTCGCGGGCCTCGCCGAACTGCGCACTCCCGAGTACTGACCCGGTTTCTCAAACGATCCTCTTTTATCAATAGTAGATTGCTTACCTACTGATTAGCACTGAAACTTGCGTAGATACTTAATCACATTCATTTGTTATCATGATAGATACCTACACTGTATCAGTATTACTATAACAACAACACCAAACACATAATAATTTGAAATGAACCAATTCGACACAAACACAAAGTAAGTACCCACAAATTGTGCGGCAGAATGAAAGTCCATTGTTGAGACCAACAAATGAAAACTAAAACAAGCAATGACTACCGACATCGTTCATTTCATACAGAGTACGCACAAAGGAAGGTTTACAGCCCGCATAAAAGTTTCATATGATTTCTTGGGAAATTTTTGGTGGACATGAAAAACAAAAAAGATTGGACCGCCAGTTTATCTTGGTCTCTATTATTATTGTCCCTGGCAGAAAAAAAAACAATAAATGTAGATTTTACTTTTAAAGAACATAAAATAGAAACAGTTAACAATTTCACTCTCCTAGGTTTAACAATAGACACAAATATAAACTGGAAAACACATATACAGACAGTAAAATCTAAGATTTCAAAGTTTTCATATGCTCTTCGCGAACTCAAAAAGACTACAAACCTACAAACCGCACTAGTCACATACTAAGCATATGCCCACGCTTGGTTTAACTATGGCATCATCTTATGGGGAAATAGCACAGACGCTCCCTCCTTGTTTACCCTCCAAAAAAAGCTAATTAGAATAATTACCAATACTGAACCAAGAGATAGTTGTAAGCCTTACTTTCAGAAACATAAGATTCTCACCTTAGTTGGTATTTATATTTTGAAATTATGTAAACTAGTCCGCAAATATCCAGATTCTTATAACACACGGGGAGACATACAAACAAATTATTCTTTGCGCCATAAAACAGACTAAATTTGCCCCCCTCTCGCCTTAAGTTACACTCATCTAGTCCTTATGCAATGTCAATTAAAATATATAATAAGTTACCTGAAGAAATAAAACAGCAAAATAAAACCAGTATATTTTTAAATAAATTAAAGCAATACTTAATTAAAAAAAGCTATTACTCATTACACAAATATTTTACGGATAAATTCAGTAAAAATACATAATTATGAATGACAGACATTTAATATGTAAAATAACAAAAATAAAGTATATTATAATACTTAATTATTAATATATTTAAATAAATAATGAATAAATAGATAGACTTGAATATATAATATGAATAGAATAAGTGAACATACATATTAAATAATAACAAGGATATAAAATAATTTGAAATTCAAATAATTATAATATTTGTAACATTAGTAGTAATTGTAAAAATTGTAATAATTGTGATAATTGTATAATTACTCTTCTTTGACAAGGAAAATTAGAGAAGCACTCTTCCTCTTTCTACTTATTTAAAACTTGCTGTGCCCGACAGGGTCCATAATTGTGTCTAATATTTCTTATTTGACCACCTGTTAAATGTACATTATGGATGCAATAAATGATTTGATTTGATTTTATTATAAAAAATTGAATAACATGTTTATTTGCAACTTCAAGTAAAAAATATATGTTTTACAATAAAAATGGGCCTGAAGGGAAGTAATGTTAAATGTTAGAGTTACAGCCAATACCTACGAACAAGAATCATTTATTTGCATAAAGATTTGATATACATATCAAATCTTTATGCAATCTCATCTGCCTAGCCTTTTCCCAAACTATCTTGGGGTCGGCTTCCAGTCTAACCGGATGCAGCTGAGTGATAGTATTTTACATGAAGCGACTGCCTATCTGACCTCCACAACCCAGTAACTGGGGAATACGATACCCCTTGGTAAGACTGGATGTCAGACTTTTATACTTTATTTTTTTATTTTTTTTTTGTTTGATATACATATACTTCATTTAAATAAACTTTAATGTTTTGTAAATATAGGTATCAGAGCCCACCGTCATTATTACAGCCGATTTAATAGCGCTTAATTTGTAGAAAGATTTAGAACAAAATGAGAACAAACATGTTGCACCAACATAAATGGTCAGTAAGGTTTACAAAATTATTTTGAAATATCTTGTTGAGTTCAAGTTGTAATCAGTTAAAAATATTGATAATTTATACTAAGCACAGGAATTAAGTATTGTTTAAGTGCAAAACTAGTAAATACTGTAACTCTAGTTGTGCTAACTTTGGCCTCTAGCTCCGGGCTTTATGAAACGGACCCGGTGGTCTGGTACCGACGGGGCTTTCATACAGCGTCACTGTTTCAGCCATTGTGCCGATCTCAAATGTCACAGGGATCAAAACACCGGTCGCCGGTGGCCCCAGTGGCCCCCAGTGGTCGGTACTGGTCGACAGTGGCCGCCTCATGCCGCCGCTGGCGACAAGTATTTGACCTACATGGATAATGTGGATTAAGGGGCACCGTACGATTTATTTTATTTGGCCGCCGGAATGTTCCTTGCGATAAGGGATTTTATGAGCTCAAAGTATTGCCGTATTATTCATTAAAATTGTCCGTATCGGTGTTTGTTGACTTCTGTGCCTATTTTAGCGTTTCATTTTTTTCATTGTTGGTCGAATAAAATAATTATTAGGAAACAATATAATCAAAACGTAGTAATCATAAAAGATGTAGACAGAACGGGTCCACTCAGTCTGTTCGCAAGGTGCGCGTCCTCGCCGAGCTGAGATACCAAGTCGAGGCGGACTCGCGGCTCGCGGCTCGCGGGTATTATGTCAAATAACTCCGCGATTTATAGCACACAGTTATGACAACTATTACCAATGTTATTTAGGCTGCACACAGTAATGTATTAAACCGCATCATCGTAAAACCTAGAGTTGTTCAAAATTTGCGTTTGTTCGAGTAATCCGACGGCTTCACGTAGCTTGTAATACTCCATGAATTTTATTTTTATGTAGACTGAAATACCTAATGGTAAATTGTATTAGCGGTGGACCGTGACATCTGGCAGAGGCCGCATGCCTACAATAGTTCTGGAATGTAAGGCGGTTTCTCAAAGGTAATGAATGACTCAATGCTCCTTAAATTAGACAAAGCTGTGAGTTTAAAGTAATATTCCCGTTGTTGTGAAATTGGGGCAAGCGAAACCCCTCAGGGCCAGCTCGGTCTGCCCGGAACAAGTACGCGGCGGTTGTCGTTAAGTCAGCAGTTTACAGACACGGTTCACTTGCAATCGTGACTAGCTCCGTCCGCTGGCGTCACGTGCGGGTTGCGAATCATTTCTTTGCACGCTACTTCAGCACCGTGCGTGTGTCGTCTGTGAGTGAAACTTACTAAGCCGCTTAATTTCCCTGTTAAAGTAAAAAGTAGAATTCCTCAATAATCTACTTAATGTAATAGTACAATTTTCGTAAATTCATCATGCATGGTCACTTGATTGGTTTCCGTCGTCACCGCCGCCGGTCTGTTCGGCAGGTGGTGCTCGCTCGGACCCTCCGACCCCGTAGCTCGGGAGGGTCTCGCTGAGTCGCTGTCGCGTCGATGCGCAAGCCGTCGCCGTCTGCTGCAGTGTTTACTGCTTGTTGAACGATACAGAACGAACATGCAACTGAAACAGAATCACATTTGTTCAACAAAATTACAATCGTAATTCTAGGAATAAGTGTAAGAGTGGATCTTGTTGATTCATTCGATTCCGAAACATGAAACAATTTCTCGCCGGTTGGGTGCCACTATGCGGAGGGAGTAGTTTTGTTGGTTACTAAATTAAAGTCGAAATGTAAATGACCGCGCGTGCCGCGGGCCCAGCATCCGAAAGCTGATCATTAGCATCTGGTTGGTCCCGGAGGGCGGCACTGCGCTGTTATCCTCCCAATTTTGTGAGGTTTATTGATCCGGTGGCAGTGGAGTATTGGCTGCGGAGTCGTTGAGCTATGGCGTGATCTGCTAATCTCTTATATCACATATTACGTTCATGGAGAACGTCCATTTTTTATTTGTTTCTTTTTTATCATTTAAATAAAAAAAATAAAAATGTGAAAAACCATATTAGAATATCTTTAGAAATAAAAAGTTAAGTGACTTTAAATTTGCAATGACGTAAAGTGTCACTTTAGATAATTAATTTATTACCGGCTGGCGCGGTGGAGCATACCAGGATTTTCCGCGAGTTTGTCGCGAGCCAGGCTTACAGGTTACCCGGGGTGGACCGCTAGGAGGTAGATCCGAAACCAAAAAATGTAAATTAGTATAATAAAATTCAGAAATAAAAAAAAAATATTTTAAACAATCGTGCCGCTCTCACCTAACATATCGTTGTAAGTAAGTTCGTAGTTATAGCAAGTTGCTATTTATGATGTATTATTTGATAAGCATTGCTTTTAATTATATTAATGCTGTATTTGAGTAGATGTCTGAACTATACATTTTTAAAGGAATATAATTATATAGTGAAGCGGTAAAAAGTAAAATGTTAGTGAGTTGCAACATCCGCGGCTGACTTAGTAGATTAGATGGTAATGTATAAATCAGTAAGTCAAGTCAAAATAAATGTTGTTCTTTACTTGACTGAAATTTTGTTTGTGTTTGCGTTGTAAAAAAGACAAAATTAATGATTAGAAGCTTTCTTAACTTCCCGTTGCTAACTTATAGAAACAGAGGTTGGTTCAGTGGACAAAAAAAAATGGTGGCTAGACTTATAATTTCCTTAAAGATGTTAAGGCAGCACTTGCCATGAAACTTGAAAACATAACATGTCGGGAGTTTATAAGAACATTCCGCCAACACTCGCTCGTCGCTACTATCATCTTTTCTTTTCTCTAAGACACGACGTTAACGGAACCTCTTCATAAATCGTAGACGTCGCATCGCCTGGCTAATGAGTGCACTCCTTAACCAAAATACTCGATGGTAAAACAGATTAAAATACTGTAAGTACTGTCTAGCTGAACTAGAAGCACGGGGCTTTGAAAGCGTCAGGGAGAGGATAAACAATTTAAAAGTTTAATTTAGATTGTCTCTATCAAAAATGGACGTTCAAAAAACAGAAAACCGCATCTTTATTTATATGTAAAAAAAAAACTACTTGAAATCCTTAAACCACGCTATTAACTTACTTCAAATTTTGTATATCTAATACAATGACCATTATCTTATACATTAACATTAATAATAAAATCGCTAAACCTTGTGAAAGCCGAGAGAGAACCTCGTGAAAGCTGAAAACGATAAGCAAATCAATAATCTTGACTTGGCCCGCGAGGTTGTCGACATGTGGGATGTGGACTCGGCGATCATTATGCCGATATTCGTATCAGCCAATGGCTTATCTGTAATGGCCTCATCAGGTATTGGCCTCGACCAAGACCTGATGAGGCTCTCATTGGGCAGCTGGATCATGGGCTGGAATCAGAAAGCGGTACTCTTGAACACGGCTGGTATTGTTAGGAGGTCCTTTCTCTGGAGCCCTGACCACCGGTAGCTTGGATCCGGTTCCCGATACCGATGGGCTACTATGTTTTTTTTATATTGTTTAGAAATATTTAAAAATATAATGTAAATGAATAAAGGAAAATCAAACTTTTGATGAAAGATGTTGTTATCGTTGCTACGAGGCCGAAGTGTGTGGAAATATTGCAACAACTCGTTTGTTGCAATATTTCCACACACTTCACACATGGACGACGAAACCCCAACGAATTGCACCTTTAAAGGAAATAACCTGAAAAGAAAGTTAAAAACATTTCCTGCATACTTCGTAGAGGGTGCTACGCGGGGGTCTACGTCGTAGAGCCAGTGTTGCAAATTCGGGGACGCAGACTGGCAGAATAACTGCTCATTTACGCAGACGCGGCGTATCGCGTGGTCGCGTGGCGCGTCGGGCGTATTTGCCGTTTATGGAGACGCGGCGACCGCCCGCGGTGGATCTTGTAGCCCGAAATGGGACCGTATTCTTCAAGTGTTTTCAACTGACACATCATGCAATAGAATAGAACGTTTATTTTAGACTTAGTTTCACTGAAGTAAGTAGCGTGGAGGTACTGTGACCTGACTGCGAATCAAAACTCACAGTCAGTAAGAATTTTCTTTTTGGGTTATTTTGTTTTTTTTTTATGCTCTAAAATTTAAGTTTTTGTAACTAAGTATAATCTTTTAATTTAATATTTTAATTTATTGATTTAGGTCGAGAATCATTAGCATACTTACCTCCTCGATTTTGACGAGGTTGCAAGACAACTTGTATACTTGACTTGCTTGTATACTTATATTTTAAACTTTTTTTATAACACATTTGCTCGTAAAGGGTCTCTTATTGCACCAAGTTCAGTATCGTAATGTATCACATTACGCACTAGTGCTGTAATGTAAAGTAAAACGCACGGCTTATCATAATGCTCCGTCTAAAACGAACGGTACTTTTTTAAATCTTAGCAAAGAGTTTTTATGTCAGAAAAGTAGTCAACATTTTATGAATAAAATTAAGTTGGGAGATAAAATATAATAAATAAACATTTAATTCTTTAATTTAATCAATTTTGACCTCAAATTACAACCATTTATCTGCAACAAAACACAAAAATATTAATTTACTTTATTAGTAATACTGGCTGTTTTTGTGCCTTTGCCTTAAAAAAAGCGTAAAACTTATTCCGCGCGCTTTCTCTTTACGCTGTATTGTTTTTGTTTGAAAATGTCATCCGAATTTGATTTATTTCCTCGCAAATGTGTTATAAAACGTCGTATGACATACGTGCGCTTTGATAATTACAGCCTGTGCTTTCCTGTAGCAATATCGCCTCGGCTGTAATTTTCAACTTACCGCACTTATATCATAATGTACTATAACTATCCAATAGACAGTTTGGTAATCACATCGTATAGGTAAACAAATACAAATTGACCAATTTACGAAGAAAAAATCACTAAAAATTGAAAATCAAAACAAAATAATTATTTTTAGATACAACTACGACATTGTAAATTTGTTCCGTGTGGGAATCGAACCCGGGCAGTGCCGTATGCTTGTATTGTCCGTGTGACATAACGCCGCGTCGCGTCGGACACCTACATCTCAAGCAAACGCGCGTCAAAGTAGACAGGTGATTGCTTATTTTGAAGTAAAACATCTTGTTACATAATATTATCTTATATTTTCCATAAAAAAATTGATGACTCAAACGTTATTGAATTCGATGCCTTAATTGCGGAGGTGAAAGAAAAGAGATAATTAAGTGAACTGGGCGATATACTACATCAGAGGTTCGTTCATACACATACCTGGACCAATATACAAGGTGTTGTTTTGCATCCTCGTCAAGATTCAGCAGGTTGTCACAAACGTCGTAAATAATCAATTTAAACTACGGTACCTAATTAATTATTAATAAATGCTTATGTTTTTGGTTGTATAAGTTTGTCAGTATTCCAGAATAACCCCCTTAACGTGGTTTAGGGAATAAGAAATTAAAAAAGCACTTTATATTAGAAGCGTTTACTAAGGAGAAGACACACACCGTATGGGGCCCGCACGTAGCCCGCACGCACGACCGACCGACCGCATTGAGAAATCAACTTCATTTACGATCAACATCATCAACAGTTTATAGAGCCGACAAACACTCGAACGAAGAGTTTCCTCCCGACTACGCATGGCGCGGCGACACCTGTGTTGGTGCTGCGAGCCGAGTATGTGGCCGCGTCACAATATTGTGCTAAGCTTAGCTGATGCTTGTGTACACAGTGGTCGATGCTGGCCCACGCTGATGGATCAATTACTGACCGTTGACTCTTTTTGTAAATATTGTTGAATAGAAAACAGAATTTAGTTAAAAATCTGGCTTGTGGCTTGTACTTCAGTGCATAGCTGGGGGTGCGTCAGAGCTTGCTTAGTAATAAGCATGTCTCAATGGAAGCAAAATGAACCAGCCGGCACACCAAGTGTGGAGCAAGCAGCCTGGAGCGTCGGATCGGTTGGCAAGGAAACAGGCTCGCTAGTGTGAACACTTTTCATCAACATCTACAAGGAATAACATGCATACGCCACTTGTTTTGATCTGAAACGTTATCCATTCATTCGTCTTGTTACAGTTTGACAACTCAGAAAGTTAGCTAGGCATTTGTACGAATAAAGCCTTTTTTTTAAATCTGTTCTTAAAACCTGTCTGAAAAATGCATAAAAAGTAAAAGCATATTACATAGCTTAACGAGTAAGTTCTTGTGCCTTGGCTCTTATTCTTAATAATGTTTTTCTTGTAAAGATACAAAGACAACGTCTACAAGCTTTTTACTTTGAGTATACTCTTAAAGAATAAATGGGAGAACAAAATAGTATGTTCTTAGGGATAATTAAGTTTGTTTGCTAATAATTAAACTGTTCCCTTATCTAATAAAATGATAAAACATATTCTGAATCGAGCGCTGTGTCTGCATAGCACACGGCGACCTCGTCCCGTAGGCACGCACTGCGCACAAACGCTACAAACTTAACGTAATATTCTGGCGCTCGCAGTTTCCAGACAATGTTCCGCTAAGTATACGTAGGCACTAAGCAGCCCTACAGCGGCTGCGATTCACCATATCAATGCATTTCCCTTTTTCTTCCTGGATTCCTCTAGAGCAATCATTATTTTTTCATAAAATCAAGGTCTGATGTAGACACGTCCCTATCATTTCCTTTTCTTCAGCAACTAATAGATAAAGAAAATTTGACCCACTAAAAATTACATGAAATGCCCCTTTGAGGTGAAAATAGGGGAATACGAACGACGATTTCGTCAAAATTGTTGTGATTTAATCGGATCCCCTAATACAATATAATCGGATCCCCTAATACAATATAATCGGTGTCCCTATCGCACTCTCTGGGGGCTGCGCGACGCGCGTGAGATGTGCTGCACGCGTTATCTGGCGGAGGCAAGCGTTTCGCAACCTGACCGCCAACATGCGAAGTTCTACTGGCTCAGTACTTACTGCTCTAATAAAAGTGCGTGAATCACCAATGTATCATAAATTGGGGATTCACGTACTTTTCGCTCCATCGATAATAAGAGCAAAAATTATACTGTGCACCGTCCGCGACGAAGGGAACGGCTTGGTTTTGGCAACGCGCCTTGTCTAGACAAAACACAATACTGGTTCGCGGGACAATTCTATTACTTTACTTTAACTGTTTTTATGAGGAGACGAGGGCGGATGATGTAGTGGAGTCTAGGCGATGTCTGCGTGGCGTGACGCAGACGTGGTGTGGCGGCGTGCGGCAGGCGTGGTGATGGCAATGACACGCGCCGCAAAATGTTGCGCGACCTACATGCGCGCGCGCCGTGCCAACTCAGCTCAGCGCCGCACTAACTCAATTAGTAACTGTCGGAACACGGCGCACGCGCACCGCTATCGAAGGTCCACACTTGAACACAGCACCTGTAGGACAAGAGTTACATCGAGAGATACAAGAAGCTGTCCATCTCGCTCCTGCCAATATCTGGCACAGTTGTCCTATGCTCGTTGATCACGTCGGGGGTGACGGCCGCGTCATTTCAGTCTCCACTCGTAGGAATGTGCGCAATGTGCGCTGATCAGTATTCTGCGGCTGGCTCATCCGCGCGTTCTCACGATTGTCTCCGCGCTCGTACATGTGCGCGTGCCGAACATGTCGCGCGCACGTGGTGCGCCGCGCGCCGCTGAGCGGAGCCGTACCTTTGATCATTAGTGACTCTCGAACACAATATAACTTGCTAGATTCGATGATGGAATGCCATGCCATTGGGGTTGTAAAACTTTCTTTG
This sequence comes from Cerastis leucographa, assembly GCA_963082945.1. Lineage (NCBI taxonomy): Eukaryota > Metazoa > Arthropoda > Insecta > Lepidoptera > Noctuidae > Cerastis > Cerastis leucographa. The sequence continues at coordinate 31,111,825 of OY720378.1, forward strand.
GCCCAAATCAAACTTATTGAATATTGCCTAAGAACTTGATCACAAAGTACTACCTAGCTAGAATCTTGCTTAAAAACGAGCAACTCATCTCTCAAAAATATAACGGGAACTCGTAACAATTAGTAAACATTTTAAATATTCCGTTTTTAGTGTAAATGATAGGAATGCTTATTATAACTTTGAAGGAAATGCGATTCCGCTGAAGGCGATGCGTCAAGCGAGCAGAGCGAGTTGAGCTAGTGAAGCGACAGTTGTTCCGTACTCGGAACTGTCGCGATATTCGTGTTAGCAGTCCTTTATTTTTGGCGATGCAATCTGATATATATTCGTTCAATCACTTGAACAAACTAGATCGCTGGATGAACCGATGCGATAACTATATCAGTATTTCCCTTTTGTCCGAAACGTTTGAGAGATTATAGGATTCTGTACAGAAACTGGGAAGGTGAATTGATTCATTTATTGGATTTGCTTTGTGACTTGAAGTGCGGCCGGTCTTCTTCGAAAAACATTAGAGCTGGATGGCTGGCTGGAGATTCTGGGTTAGTCCATCTAGTTATACTATTAGTTATACAATATAACAGAATGGACCAGGTGACCTGGCAAAAGCTGAGTCATGGCGGAATTTCAACTGTGTAGCGGTTTTAGGTATACCAAATAATCCATCGCTAGTTTTGAGTGCATTGAGTGTTTACTTGAAGTTGGCTGGGGCAGCTTGTGCACAGATTACAAAACACTGTGCGTCAGGAAGCAAATACCAACTAACATTCGTGTTCAAATATTGGTGCGGATGTCACACATTGCATCAGGCAATGTGTGACATGACAGCACTGAGTCTGAACTGAATACTCACTATGTTCGTATCTACATACGTAGTTGGGATTGCGATAACTCTTGCATTATTGATAGTAAAATCTTTGCGGGTTAAAAGAAGAAAAAACGAGTGTTCCTATACACTCTCACGTGTACAGTCAGCCATATGCCTATTGTCAACTACTAAGTTAGTTATTGCTTGTCGTGTCAAGTCGAAAAGTCAAAACGACCGAAAGATTTTTATTAGTGATTTGAATTCAGTTGGTAGTCAATTTGCTACACATACACGTATGTTTTGTGTAGCCAGTGCTTGCTCGCGGTGTGTCTGCGGCTGCGCACGCGCCGCGCTTGGCATCGCGTTGCTACGTGGAAGCTGCTCTTTGTCATCCGGCTATTTATAAACCGCCGACATATATTTTAAGGCTGTCAATGATGAAGTTTCCGCCGTCGAGTTGTCGCCGGGAGTGACTGTCCACATGACATATTGTGATAATTCTCACACTGAGGGTCGAGCTATTTCAGAACGACATTTTTCTGTTTTAAAAATAAAGTTCTTCAAAATATAAAACTAGGCTTTGAAGTGATTTTTTATTCAAATTACGTTTCTATACGTTGAACTGCCTGTCGATGCAGTACACTCTCTGATGCGATGTGTCCCAGTTCAACTGTCCGGGTTAGTGAGTGTGACGTAGCGAGCAGTTCATCACAGTGACGTCTGAACTGTACACTGCGGAAGTGATCGGACACGATGCGTGCGCGCAGGGCACATGGCGCGGCGGGCTGCAACCACTTGCACTGTTAATTCATGACTTGTACTTACGTGATCGCTCGTTGGCGGCATCCTGTTTATATATTACACGCTCGTAAACTGGCCGCGCTAACAGAGCCGCAGGTGACGTCACCCGCGCAATCTGTACCTGTGCAGTTTGCGACTGTGCGAATGTGCGAGTGTACTGCACACCTCAGTAGAAGCGATGTTCGTCGATAGACCAGCGACACTGTGTGCGCAGCAATAAAGTAGCGATCATCGAAACGCGACGCGACAGCGACGCACCATGATGGATGAGTGCCATGCGGGGCAGGCGGCGTGGCGCACGCGTGGCCTGGCGGGCGATTACACCAGTCGCAGTAATCCCTCACACGGAACCCTATCCCTCGCTACCGAAGGATGCCGACCTATTTGCACTGGATTTGATTCAATACTACATAACACTCACTGCTTCTCTCATACTCACAAGTTTCCTTCCTTAATCGAACTGTCAGATAGATTTATTCGGAAAATAAGAAGCGATCAGCGACGTGAGCCCGCTGGGAGGGCCGGGAGGGCCGCGACTCCCTGTGTAGTACACTATAAGTAACGAGCGAAGATTAGGGCGGCAGCTAATGACGGTGACATTCTACTGACACCAAGTGGACGCGAAGTATCAGAGGAGTCAGCTGACATTCAGACACCGTGCTGTACCGAGCAGCGGGAGGCGTGGGGACTCAAATATCACGAATAATGTCATAACTAGTATAACATATTTAGTACATTTTCGTCAATAGTGCATAATTCAGTTTGGTACTCCAGTTAGAATGGAAGCCGAACCCAACGTCCGTCGTTAGAAAAAGGCTAGGCAGATGATGTTTTTTTTGCCCTTTTGATAGTGCCTAAATAATCCGACGTATAGTCATATTGTGGATGGATGTTGGAATGCGTGTTTATAAAAGTAAAGGAATTAAGAAAACCAACCTACAAACTTTCACATACATAATACATTCATACATTACGCTAACATTAAACCGAACAGACTTTTTCTTACTAAAAGAAACCACGAAGTTGCCGATGTAGCTCGTCCTAGTTGTTCAGAAAAATTAAAAGAAAGCGAGCTGAGCAAAATGTGTTACGATAACGGCAGTTGACTCCCGGACAGGTCGATAGCTAGAGAGAGACGGTGGAGCACTGAGCTGCTGCGGTTTGAGTGGAGCGAGCACAGAGAACACTCGAGTGCAGTGAGCGGCCGGCCCGGGCCCGCAGGAGCACAGCGGGCCAGGGCACGACCCGAGCGTGACAGGGCCTGGAGCACTGTCGCGCTCGGGGCGCGCCCTGGTTTAGCAGGGCGCGCCGCAGACCATTAGTCACGTAATTACTCGCGCCTGCCTTGCTGCCTGACCGGCTCTCTGCGCTCGTTACTCATGCTTTCAATACCAATATCTTTCAATAGCTCGCCAATATCTTCTGCTCCTTAAACATCCACGATTCAGGTGAACGACCTTCAGTGATGAGCATCGTTTTACGAGTTGTATGTAGGTCGCGTGTGTCTCGCCGCGGACCCACGCCGCCCCAGGGTAAAGGGGGGGGGGGGGGGTCGCACCTAAATCGTGCCAGATTCAAGCCATTACCAATCGAATTGTACAGCAATTGGTTAGCCAACTTCAAAAAGTAAGCATATGAGTTCAGTCAAATGTCGTATTTCATAACAATTGTGAATGTAAATGCTAACTGGCTAACAAATTAAATGCATTTTAAATGTTCTGCGTACTTGAAATCCTCGTAGTGACCAGACACGCTTTGTGGTGCAGGTTATTTCACACTCCGTTTGTCGAGGCCCAGTCTGGCGTGCGCGCCGCAGTGAGAGCGCGCACACGACGCGCGCGTAACGCGCGGGCACGTGGCCGGTGCTGCACGCCAGATCGGCACTGGGTACTTAACTTTCATGTAAACAATCTTTTATATTTCATTACAATAAATGTTAATAATAATTGTTTATAAATAAGTTTGGCACGAAATAATTAGGCTAAAGCGATGTGGAAACAGAAAATTCGTGGAGTCAGCACAACCTTGTGTGTGAGCGCTCTACAGTGTGGGTCATATGTTTCGGTTAACAGGACAGTAACTGCCGGGTCGGGCACCATTACATCGGCCGCCAAACGAATCGCCGACTTAATTGTATTAGGAGAAGGCTTAGCTCCCCTCCGATGTATCGTGAGGCTCTCGGCATCCCCTCTGCCTCATATTATGCTAATGCCGGGCCTGATTTAAATATTCGTGTGTAGGTGAATGGCTGGTTTTATTGTCTCTTCTATTCTATATTTGGCAATATGTCTGAGCTGTTGGTAGGAACCCCGGCGCCGCGCCCGCTCGCTCGGATACAACACGAGCGGTTACCGTATCCACGAGCAGGTATGAGGCCGCAGGGTCTCTCACTAATATTCCGGGGAAAGTTCGTGCGGTACGGAAGCATGCTCGTCGGTCACGTTGGTGTGGGTTACGAAGACTGCGTCCTTAATGTTGTAATTACGAAGCGATTAAGGAAAAACCGCGTTCATCCGCGTCACATTCCCTGCGAGGCGGTGGCGCACGCCCTTGCGATGGTAATTACGAGTGTGTTGGATAGCACGCCCCGTGAGAACCGATGGAACACGCGCTGCGGGATGCGGGATACGGGACGAGGGGGGCAGGGGGCGGGGGACGGGGCTCCGTGTCGCCACATACCGAGGTGTATGCGAAACGAGAGACCTGATAATGAAACTTGAACGGAATTCCTTTACATAAGTAGCTTTGTTGATCTAGATACATATTGAAACTGGTACCTGCTAGGTACTTCTTTAGGACTATGATAAAATATGGAAATAATAGTAAAAGCTCAAAACTAATAACGACGTTTCTTAACGGCGAGTAGAATGTCAGAGTTAAACAATGGCCATGCAATAGTTTTCATTTTCATCTCTGAAAATGAACACTTTTGAAGTTTATTCCTGAAACTGAATACTGAATGCCCCTCGGTTATTGTTATCTTCCTTCAGGTAGTTTCTGTCTAGTTGTTTATTTGCAGACGCTTTCTTGTAATGTAATTGTTACAAGAAAGACTTAATCTTGTATCTTGGTTGTATTAACTTAAGGCAATCTGTTACCCAGATCTCATTTGTTCAGCTTCTATCTATCGCAATCTGGAGGCGAGTCCGTGGAAGATCACCTCACAAATAAAAAATGAAGACAAACAAAGTTGAGCAAACATCAGTTAAATATTACTAAACTCTTAGCAGTGCTAAAAATCAAAAACCCGACCAAGTGCGAGTCTTACTCGCCCACACAGGGTTCCGTAGCACCAAACAATATAATAACAAAATTTTTAACGCTCATTCATCTAAATTATGTTAATTTACACTCATCAACAAAAATAAATTTGTTGTTCATAGAATGTTAATTAAAAACAAAGTCAACTGCTGCAGTTTGATAAAAGTTCGTTGATATTTTTTTTTACTTTGTACAAAATTTCACTTTAAATTCAGTCAGACCGAAGCCATGAAGGTTCCGTTTTTGCCATTTGGCAACGGAATCCTTTCCTTTTTTTACGTATAGGTAATCATCAAATTACCCCTCCCGCTCTGGGCGGAGTGGAAGGGAGTGTCAGATTTGTACTGACTAAAACCCATCCATGTTCCTTCTTAGCCGTTTGTGTTCCAGGGCCACGGTATATCTTTCGAACAGTCCCGCAGCCCTGAAAGGCATCGGTCCTCTCGGACCCCTTTCAATAGGGGTGCGGACTGGGTAAAGAAAACGACATTCTATTTTGTCCGTCAGACAGGTAATACAAAAATATTAGACACGTATTTTTTGTTTTATCAAAAAATACTACGTCACAAGTAGGTATAAAACTTACCTACATGGGACGTCATGCGCCATTTCAACTCAATATATCTCCGTAATTTTAGACCACGTGAAAAAAGAAAAAATACGTGTCCAATACTTTTAATAAACTACCCGACGGACAAAGAAAAAAAAATTGGATTATCCCCTATTCGCTGAAATCTCCTTGAGGCCCGCGGGGAACACGAACGCACCGTCGACAAAGCCTGTCGTCATAAGACGGACGGACGGTGAGCTAGCCCATTACTCACCCTCCACAACCTTGCGCCTACGTTGGCCGGGGGCCACTGGGTGGATTCCGACGCCCGGGGCGTCTCCCGCGGCGGCTGGGACGTGAGGCTCTCTCCCTCTCACGTTCCGCCACTTCTTTCGTTAGAATGACTGCTTCACAGAGGAGGCAACGGCTTCCCATTCCCTCTTGCTCCAAACCATGGATTAAACCAGGGCCGGACGCGAGAGGGAATGGCGCTGCCAATCGCCGCTACGAGTACGCAGCGGTGCTCAGACCAAGCGGAGCAGACCTCCACGGTGTGCTCCACCGTGTCCTCCAGGCAATGCTCTGATTGGTGATACCCGGGCGTTGCCTGCCGCCCGATCCGATGCAGGCACCTCACGAAACGGCAACGGAACCCTAAACATAAATTTTTACCGCTTTCAATCAATTGTTGTAGTTTCACTCATATTTACATAATATTTGCTTTCAGTTAAAACTGAATGTATTGCGAAAAGTCCCGATGATTAATTTATTAACGATGTATTTTGTTTGTTTCCAGGTGAGCATCATCCATTAGCTCAATAGAAGGTCACTTTCAGGTAAGTGTCCGCTAGCCCACCAGCCTACCGCTAACTGTAGTGGGGGAGACAGAACAGAGAAGACGCCATTTGGTGTCTTTTCAGCCCCAATAACCCAATGATTCATCCTTGGCCCCACGCATTTTTATACTTAATTTGGAAAATCGCAAAGTTCTGGAAAGGGCTTAACAGAAATAACGTGATAGACTTGTAAATAAATATGGTTTTTGTTTGACTGATTTGCTGACGGTGATACGTTCGTTGTTTCGTTATTTCAAGGTTCTTTTTCGTTGTAACGTGCTTTTGTTGTGTCGTAATTCGTAGTCATTCGTTGTTATGGTATGCGTTGCTGCGAACTTTTGTCGACACATGATTCGTTGTTGCAAGCTTTCGGCGCTGTGTAATTCGACATAGCGTATCCTGTTGTTATGGAAGGACTCTCTCTTCCATCCATAGCAAAAAGCCTAGGACCCTTGATACATCATCGGAGTAAGCCTCCAACAAAAGAATATTTGTGAGTATTAAGATGAAGTTCACTTAATGTTAAAGTTAATTGGTGAGATAGCGATCACATTTTCTAGTGTAACCCACAGTATTACTCCGAAAACACTCGTATTTTACCTTAGTCCTAATAAGTACTTAACTTAAATATGTTCGGCTTTGCCTTTCCGTTCGTGAGCAAATTATTTGTCCGCGTCTGGTATCGCACCGCCATTTGTCCGTATCAGTTTAACTGAACCATTATTGAAACGCAAGCTATTGCCTGCGGTTTCGCTCCCGTTATGCTCAGAAATTATTCCACAGGAACGTTTTATATACAAGCTGTAAACAGACTCTTCACGAAGCCGGCAACCAAGCATTCTGTACATCACACTAAGTAACCCTACGCAAATATTATTGCTGCGAAACGACTTTTTTTTTTGGGGATAAATGTTTTACGTAAATATAACGCACTCATTGTGCTGATGGGTGCAATAACTAGAGACGACGAGGTCTACGTCCAATGGCACAATAAACAGGCTAAGTGCGGAAACAGCCTAGCTAACGTAACCACCTTACCTAAGAAGGTCATGAAGGCATTTAAAGTAAAGTTCTAACTTTAAAACGTAGCATTTTTTTAAAAACTTGTTTAGAATTCGAAACGGACATATTGGATTCCGTAACTAAAACGTTATTCAGGTATGGTCCAAAACAAAAAAAAAATTGCAATGACGGGGAGAACATGTGCCTTTCGGCTTCGTTATGGGTTGATTTACACCCTTGGTTGTCACAACGCTCGGGATGATGCTAGATAGCTGCAAATTAGTAACAGAATCTTCGGAATCGAATCAGTAGTTCCAAAGATTACAACGGCAACGAGTATTGTGTCTAGTATTGAATGATGAGTTTCAGTGTCAGTACAAGCCTGTCAGGCACTCAGACGAGTCTGCTCATTACATCGACGTGAGAGCGCCATCCATCTCACGAGCGCATCACTCATACACGGACGGAACCACCCACCCGGATTATCGCAAACATACAATAAATACATTAAAATTAGCTCTCACTTCACTTGGCTGCTTTTGTTTTTATTAGCAATCTAATTCGTCTAGGTCTAGGAGGTCGGGCAAAGTTTTCGGGTTTTTTATGAGACATTTTTTAGGTGCAGCCGGAGTGTTGGCTGGTTGATAGCTATAGGCTCGTTCTTATACATGGGTGAAATGTGGCTGTATACTTCTTTACTATATAGTATAGATTAGTTTGCAGTATTTCCATTTGACGAGATTTTTCCGTCGCACTGACACATCCACCACATTACGCGGCTAAATGCTGCATTCACAGAATTACATCAGACAACTGCAATGCATTTAGTTTTTTTTTTTTTTTAATCTTTATTTTATTGGAGGCTTTTATCCTCAAAGGCAAGTCAGCCATGCATTTAGTTAATCACGTCAGTGTCAGTGAAGGATTTATAGAAGTAAAACTTCATAAATGAAAAGGTACTGTCGGGCTCTTCAATAAATCATATATTAAATGAATATCGGCTAGCTAGCCAGCAAGTAGTGAAGGCACAGCGTTACTGCTGCACGGGGGTAGGTAGACACTGTATAATGAATTAAAGAGTGCTCTTTCCTGCAAATGCCAATCATGTGCCGACGTTAAACACGCTAGCTTTAGGAACGTTCGGATCGTTATAGCTTTCTTCTAATTGGCTGACAGTTGGAACCTCGATGAAACATGAAAATAATGGCATAATTCAGTTAACAGTTCGATGGACATTTCTGCTTTTCGTAACGAAATAATTCTAATAGCTACTTGCTATTTTGATATTTTATACATGATTGATATTAGGGAATTATGACAGATTCAAAAACACTTTAGTCAAAATGTTTTTATAAAACCTAAGATCATACTCGTACATGTAAGATAGAGTAATACGTGATCGTCTGTTATGACGCGCGTATGCACATTGCACATAGTGCCCCAAATAAGCACTAATTAAAGCAGAGTAGTGGAAAGTCAGGTGTTGTGTAGGCACTTCATTCATTACCGCCGATCATTGACAGTGTCAGGCGCTACGTCGCGTCGCGGTGACATTTTTGAGGGCTGACGTCTGTTGACGTTCAAGAAAAGCTGAATAACAGCCTATTTTAGAATTTCAAACATGTTTTTATTCGAAAACGGAATACAGTCCAGTCAAATTAGCCATCAACCTCGGAATGAGAGATTAAGCTGAACTCTCGTATATGTATATCTTCATTTTGGAGTTCTGAAAGTTGACTCAAAATCTCATAAAATCTGATGTGTTCGTCGTAAGTTATTCAAGATTCTCCCGGTTTCTATTGCTCCAATGATGTTAACATCTATATAAAATGGTAGGGCAAAAAATTTGCGAAATGATAATGATTTAGAACTAGTTTGTCCTCACAGGGTGATCTCATTGCTATTCTCCGCTTTAGGCAGCACAAGTGCTTGCAAATGATTCTGTATCGTTTCTGACCCGCTAAGCCGTTAGGTATATTTTAAATAAACACCGTGACGTATAGATCTGTCTAGTGTAAGGTCCCTTTTTGCTCTTTATTGCAAAAACGGTTGAGCTCAAGAAAAAATGTTTCAAATAAAATTCGGCTTATAGGCTAGGCTTCAAAAATATTACCCTTCTAACCATTACTAGTCGCATCATCATTTTCTTGCCCTTTTCCCAATATATTCGGAGTCGGCGCAGCATGTCCTCTTCTCCCATACTTCTCTGTAACTTGTTATCTCATGAGATACCTCCTTTTTTGCCGTATCATCCTGCACACAGTCCAATCATCGATTTTTTCGTTTTCCTCTACTCTTATAACCATCCACATTCATACTCAAAACTTTCTTCACCACATTTTCCTAATTCCTCCGCATCACAGGCCCATACTATGACAACCGATTACCACACATCTTTTCAGTCACCGGCGCAATTTTCGGACTTCCTCTTACGTACTCATTTTATCCATTCGAGTAACACCACATAATAATATCTCCCTTAGCATTCTCTTCTCAGCCACATGCAAACGCCTTTCATTCATCCCTTTTGTGGCCCAACATTCAGATTTATACAAGACAGCGGGTCTAACCATTGTTTTATAAATCTTCCCTTAAATTTAAGGGGAATGCCGTCGCGGATAGTAGATAGATGACATGCCGCCATTTCATCCATGCAATGTTTATTCTGTGCTTAACACTACGATCTATTTCGTCATCGCTTTGCACGAGAGAACCAAGATCCCGAAAGTTGGACCAAACAGGAACGTCCGCGCCATCTAGCGCTATGACACCAGCACTGGAGAGACCGCCGATCGCAGAACTTGTATTCGGTTTTAGTTCGAGAGCAATTAGTCAAAAGTTCATTTTTTATTGAAATCCTGGATATGTGGGGAAGAAAGATAGAAAAATATTATCCGGATATTAGCAGGATGTTTGGTGCATCGTTTGCCAAATAAAATTGGCCGAAAGCTATATCTTCACACCCAATAACTCACTCCTTGCCGCACCGGTTTTTTTTATAACAATTTTTAATTTGAATTTTGAAAAATTCCTAAACTTAGCACTTAAAGTTGAATTAACTAAAAAAAAATTGTGGACTTGAATTCCGATTTAATTTTGAGGTGTACTGTTGTTCTATCAAATTCAAAATTCCTTGCTTGTTAGATTTTTACTTCTAAATACGAGTCAAAAAACCTTTGTTACCTTTTGATACCTTTTCCCGACTAAACGGCTGATCGGATCTTATTGAAATTCGACAAGAATATAGATTTCAACTTTAGGAAGGACATAGGCTTTATCTCATCACGCTACGACCAATAGGAGCGGAGCAGCAATGAAAAATGTTGCAAAAACGGGGAAAATCTGACGCAGACGAAGTTGCGCGGGACAGCTAGTAAATAATACGCATTGATGCAGCTTTTGTGACTATCAAAGCAGAAATACGTTTGCGCACAACTACAGTCGAGATGCGTCAATTCGAACAAGATTTGTGATTTCTTGATAAATGTTTTTTAGTTTTTTTTTAAACTTCCACCCCTTAAGAAAGAGATAGAACAATACGCTATAGTAAGATAACAGAAATTATCTACTTACTTGAGGCATGTGATTTATGCAAAAACTCGTCGTGTCTCGATTACACATTTAGCTAAAAATTAAAAGGTATTAAACGTTTTTTTTTGGTATACCGTTGGAAATCCCGATCGCTTTTAGTTTTTTTTTTATAGCAATTTAAAGTTGAGTTTAAAGTTTATTTTTACAAAAGCTTTACGAGTTATTAAAAAAAAAGTAAATGTTACTAGTCAGTAATTTAGATTTTTAAAGAACCATACAACAGTACACATCAAAATTAAAACGCAATATGCAGACTACACAAATAACTTTTGTTTTGTAAATTTAACCTTAAATGCTGTGTTTTGGAATTTTACAAAAGTAAAAAGTTGTAATAAAAAAAACGATGTGGCAAGGAATGAGTTATTGGGCGTTAAGAGATAGCAAATGACCTCTTGTCAAACTATGCATCAAACACCCTGTTTAACGAATGCTATTTTGGTCTGTTTATTTGATCATTGTTGTCGATGAAATGCATGTTTCAATTTGTTTCCGACAGTTTCCTATTTTGTTAAATTATTTCTAAAACAACGAATTTTAAGACTAAGATTTCTTTTGTCATGTTACTGATATTTTTACGTTTAGCGCAAGTTAGTTGAGCAGTGGTGAAGTAGCGATTTTTACAGAGGACGTAAAATGTTCAAGAAAACTACATTCTGGAGTGTAGTGACAAAAAATTCATTCGCAAATCAGGAAAAAAAATCGCCCATGTAATGGTTAAAGATGATGTAGGGGGGGGGGGGGGTTCACAGCTAATGTTTGTAAGAAGTGGCGCATCGTCAGCTCAGTAACTCTGTGTAAGTTTTGCTTAAGAAAGTAGAAAAGTCAAATATCCAGTGTGCAGAGTGCGGCTTTCTTTCCTGTAACTATTCTAGAAAATACTCCGGTATTCAAGGAACTCACGCCCACTTTTATCAACTTGAGTTTCCACAGCCGGTTGTATCGACATACCTACAAATACTTTTCATGATTCTATATGAAACATAATTATCTATATTATAACTCATGCGTAGTACTTCATTATACGCTAATTCAGCTGCCGTACTTATACGAGTATAGTGCAGATAAGTCATATACAACTCAGATAGCTGAATCGGACGCACAATCGCTGATAAACTATCAAAATAAATATATAATGTTATACAGTTTATAGTGACACAGTAGAACGGAGCTGTTATATCAACGATATGGTAATCAAACAGTACTTATCTCTATAGAGTCATTTAACTTGAGCTTGATCTGCTTTTAATAAAGTAGAGCTCTGTGATGTATGATGGCCTTAGGAGTTGTTTTTGTACTTTTACTTAGGAATCAATTTCTGAAACTGATTTTTGACGATTCCGGAAAATTCTTTACTTATAAAAGTACCAAACTTTAACGTAACGTAAGACCTCCAGTACGGTTCAGTGAGACCGACTCGAGCACATTGCTCATCGGCTTTGAGAGGCCATGACGCGCTCACCGACAGATACTACAGTAGTTCTTCTGTAAGGATACCGCGGGTTTAGTTTGAAGGGACCTTTAAATTATGCAAATATTATGAAATAGTGTGTACGTTGTGTGCCATGTGGCGCCGATAAACATCTCGGGAACTAGCAGCTCATCGGATGATACTATTACTACATGTTGTTTAAAGTTAAAGTTTTGTATTAAGAACCTCAAAACCGTTCGACAACCCTAAGACTAAAATTATTCCATATGAGACGTTGGTTCGCAGTGGTCTGGAATACTGTTCACAGGTGTGTTCACCTCATTATAACGTCCATAAGCAGCGTATTGAGCGAGTCCAAAGGAAGTTCTTGTATGATTTATCATCACAAAATAAAACCGCGCAACAAATCAAATCTTACAAGGACCGCATTCATCATTTTAAACTCACCAATCGCAGAAAAGTACTAGATCTATGTTTCCTTCACAAATTAATGACTTCTGCAATAAATGTTCCCAGCAGGTTACCCCGGTCACATACCTACAATTTATTCAGACAATCTATGCAAAAAACCAACTTAGGTGACAACTCCCCCCTTACAAGGGCTACTGAATTGTATAACGCTGTATGGCGCAAAGCTGAACTCGACATCAATCACGACAGCCTTAAAATATTTAAAAGGAAATTATATAATTACTTCCGGTTAGAGGACGCTTGAATTATCATACCATCATCATCTTATCTTATTTAATTTATATTCTATTTCTATTTTAATCTCACTATCTAATTTAATTTGTCTGTATATTTTAAAATATTTTATTCTAATCATTAACTGCACGATTGTATGTATCCCTAATTTTAATTTAATTTAAAAGCTTGTGTACTCGATAATGTGTAAGTTGTGGTTACCTATAATTGAGTGTGCGTTACATGACCTTATATTGTACTAGATTCAATGTTATATAAGAAATTGTAACAAAAACTCGTTGGTAATCCAAAATCCAAAATAAATAAATAAACAAGCCATTGTAATGTTATCCGCCCCATTTATCATGCATATTGGTCGGATCTTGCTTAGGGTTAATAAAACACAGCACAGAAGGTACCATCGTCTTGATCCTTATCTATGTACGAGTATGTATACTGTTTTCAGAAAAAAATATTTAAAATTTTCTTGTCAAGAAGAAATTACTCGCAAGCTTGCAAGACGTGCAGTTGTTATGTCATGCACAGGAAGTCGCAGACGATAGCTAGTGTACCTTGCAACAAGCGACGCCGGTGGTCGGAAGTAATGACAACGCCTGTAAGCTGAGCTGTGAACTGAGACGCCCATTGGAAGTAGTGGCACGCCGCGCGCCGCACGGTGACTCACGTCCAATACCGATCGTCTGTAAGGGTGAATGTTCAATAGGCGTCTGCGAAGATGTCACTTTATCTTCCAAGCCTCGCACAGTTTTTTTTTTTTTTTTTTTATGAATGGCATCTCGCAGTTCAACCTATGAGGTTGTCGTCTGCTTAACCGGACTATCCTGTGGGTGCCTTTAGAGTAAGGCCTCCAGCCAGGGCATAAAAACTTACAAACTAAGCGACTGCACGCTAAGGGCACCCCCTGTGGGGTACGAACCTCGGCTTAGGGCGTCGCTGGGGGAGGACTGCATGGGGACAGGCTGGATCTGAATGGTATCATTATTTAGGGGCTGATTTAAAACTACTGGCACAGCATCGCGGGCTGGCTCGAGCGAGGGTCGGGGAGGGCATGGACCGGGACGTCGCGACGGACCTCGACGGCGAGGTCGGAAAGACGGCGGTTTGAGTCGGAACTTTTTAAGAGTGCTAGTCTCTTTGCTACTCTCCTGGAGGAGGGTGATAGCATCATCTGGAGTGACAAGGGTATGCCTAGGACGGCGTACTGTACTAATGCGCGAGGGTTCGTAACGGGCGGCCGCTGCGATCAGGGGATTACGGTGTTTAATGGCGTTATTCGAAAGACGTTTCATAAACTGAAGGACGGTGGGCATTCTAAGGTCTACGTGTAGACGGTCATTACGGACATAAAAAGGGGCTCCCGTGACTCTACGTAAGAACCGGTTCTGTAAAATTTGCATCCTATGGATGTACTTAGGCTTGGTGTGAGCGTACACGACGCAAGCGTACGTCATAATGGGGCGGATCACCGCGGTATAAAGGCGCAACTTACACTTGAGTGACAACTTGCTTTTTGCCGAAATCATGAAATGAAGCCTACCCATAGCAAACGCAGCTCGGTCGCGAGCTGCTTTGATGTGCGCCGCGAAAGACAAGTGGTTGTCAAGTATGACTCCTAAGTACTTGGCTTGCTTCTCCCAAGGGATAGGCTTACCGTACATAGTGATCGGGCTGAGCGCGGGTGGCTTAATTTTACGCTGTTTAGAGAAAAGAACTGCCTGGCTCTTGTCGGGGTTCACCTCGATTCTCCATTTCCGGAACCAAGCGCTTAAGACGTTGGCTGAGGTTTGGAGGGTGCTATAGATAGCGTCGTGACTGCGGCCAGTGTAATAAATGGCCGTGTCGTCCGCGAACAAGGCTAACTGAGCCTTCTTGCTCTTGGGGATGTCACTGGTGAACAGAGTAAAGATAAGGGGAGAGACGACGGAGCCCTGAGGGACTCCGGCTCTAATGGGGTGGGGGGAAGACAGTGCCTTCCCGATGCGATAGCGGAAGGTGCGATCCGACAGAAAGTCTCGTAAGATGAGCACGAGACGGTCCGGCACTCCCAGTTTGTACAGCTTATATAATAAGCCGTTGTGCCAGACTTTGTCGAAAGCCTTAGCTATGTCGAAGAACAACACACCGGTCATCGCTCCACGCTGGAAGCCAGCGCTCAAGTGCTCTACGATGCGATGGACCTGTTGAATGCAAGAGTGTCCGGTTCTGAAGCCGAACTGCTCGTTGGGGATGAGACTCTTAGCCTCGGCGAAGTCTTTGAGTCGCTTATAAATAAGTCTCTCGTAGATTTTGCCGAGTGCGTTCAGGAGACTGATAGGTCTGTAGCTCGAGGGCTCAGACTTGGGTTTGCCTGGCTTGGCGAAACCGATGACAGTGGCCTCTTTCCATATTTGGGGAAAAGCGTTGTTGCTCAGGGCGCCATTGAAGATGGCCGCCATTAACACGACGAGCTGAGCGGGGAGGAGTTTAAACACCCTATTGGTGATTCCGTCGGAGCCGGGTGCTTTACGCGGTTGAAGCTTATTAATGATGTCTTGCACTTCGTCAGCTGTGACCGGAGGCAGAGGATCATCTGGGTCTTCTACAGGGGAGAGGGCGGCTCTACGTTCGACGAATGCGTTCACCTCATCGAGATGTCGCTTGTCTACTGGTTGAGAGCTGGGGGAGCACTGGGACTCTAGGCTGTCGGCTAGGCATTCGGCCTTCTCAGAGTCGTCGAATGCAACGCTCTTATCGGGTCGGGTGAGGGGAGGCATCGAAGCCTCTTCGGTGGAGCGCAACTTGCGTTGCAGCTGCCAGAAGGCTAGGTGGGTAGGCTCAAGCTCGCTAAGCGTCTTGTCCCATTGATCTGAACGATGCTCACTAGTGCGCTTCTTTACAGCACGCTGTAAATAACGCATGTGAGCTTTGTTCGCGTCGCAGGGAAAGTTGCTGTAGGCACGGATGGCCGCGTTCTTCTCGGTTATCAGTTCACGTACGTCAGCGGGTAGTATCCAGCGTTGATCGCTCAATGCTGGAACTTCTCGTGAGCAATCCTTCAGTACGGATTGCACGTGTTCTGTAAACGAGTTGATGGCGGCCGTCGTGTCTGCGACTGAGACTATGTGGCCGGGGATGGACTCCAGGTGAGACGACGTGGTGGATTTCAGCTTTTCGCTGACTTTCCTCCAGTCGGTTATCACTTGGGTCGGCGGGGGCTGGCCTCGCACAGCGTATCTCTGGTGTATAAGGGCTTAGTGGAACCGGAATGCGTGCGAATGATTTGTGCGGATTTGTAAAAGACCTCTTCCTCGCACAGGACAGTCAGCTTTCACATACAACTTTGCTCGAAAGAGTCGCACCGGTCTACAGCTGCGCTACGCTTGTTAGCTTCACTCACCTTTCCCACATCTCTGGCAGAAAAAGGCGAGTCGATGTGCCGTGGATTGAACTAGTGAACTGCAGGTAGAGCCATCATTATGCTACATTCAATCTGATAGCGGGTATCCAGGCAGCTGAGCCACTACATTAGGTATCGATTCGTTTCGTTTGGCGAACAAAGCGACAATCGATAAGCGATAGCGTAAAGTGAGGCAACATTACAACGGCTTTTACTATATTTTGGTCGTCTGCCTATATTTCTGTTCCGTGTTTCAAACAAATACACAAATGTAAAGGTGTCTCTGAACGCGGTATTTATATCAAACTTTTGGAATTCCGGTTTTTGTTTGTAGGATTGTGATATTCCTCGGAACGAGTTCTTTATCAAATATTGAAAGACAGGCAATCCACCGACATGGTATATTTTTTAGGTTTTAAATGTTACGATGCTATGGTACCATTTTTAGTCAGCTTTCGTTTTTGTGAATGGTTGTGAAGTATTATTTTGTGAGTTTTTGGCAGATGTAGGTAAATGGAATGCTACCCCTTGTAAGCTGCAATCTTGAGCCCTCGCCTCGGACCATTCAGACTAATCCCTTGTGCACAGTAACACTAAGAACTAGCCAAGTTTAATAACCAATATTATCTTTACGAGGCAAAATCTAAAAATAAAATGTTGACTCGTGTATTATTAGAGTTTGGTATTAAGGTGGAGGTTTGCTAGCACGCACGTGGTGGGACCCCCCCTCCCCCCGCCGAGCACGCTGCCACCCGCCTCCCGCCCCACGGGCCCGCGTGCCCACGTGCCCGCGTCCCGCATCTAGCAAACAGTGCTCAGTTATGTGGGAGGTGTTTCCCCCGACGTAGATGCAAGCGCGAGGTGCGCGCGCGCCGGTCACGGGACTCGGCGTATTTATAGTCGAGTTCGGCGAGCCACTGATCGGCGGCCGACGAAGACACTTTTCGCCCAGCCGGCCTAGCATGACCGCCGTAGAAACGAGCTATGTCTACGGAAGAATCGACAATTTGACAGATATTTCTATCTTCCCAAGCATGGCGATATTAAGAATGTAGAAAAGAAATGTTTCTTTTCTTCAGTCGACACAAGTCTACAACGTCGAGCATGACGACCATATTTTCTCTTCTTTTGACATTTGGGGGTAGAAATATTACTTCTGACAAATGTCAAACTAGTCTTAATAAAAACTAAATACGAGAAATACGTTTCTTGGTTGCGTTGAGTTACGTTCAAAAGGTTGAAATGTTATGTAAAATATTTAGGTTTAATTTCGCGAAAAAGATCCAAGATGCAGCAACACCATCCCGCCAACGAAAAATGAAAAACTCGTGCAATTGGCAACTTTTTTTTGTTAACTAAACGTAACCTTTTAACTTTCCATAGCAACGTCCCCGTTGCTATGGAAAGAATTTCTGTCTATGTCTTCGTAGAAACGCGAGTCGACGGTGCGCGCCATGCTCGGCCAGAAGAAATGACAAGTTGTAAAGAAAAGATTTCTTGTCGTTTCTTGGTAGAATAGAGATAGAACGGTCATGCTAGGGGGGCAGCTCTGGACAACGCCATCACATCCATCTCGACGCTGCAACGCGACGCCGCGTGTGACAGCGTCTTTCTGCAGGCACATGACACGCTGTGCTCAGCTCTCTTTGACGTGCGGTCCATCAATGAACACAGAGAGCCGGCTTATTCCAATGCGCTCCAAAAGTATTGATGTCTCGTCACTCATGGTGGTGCGTGTCGTTGTACATACGTACGCAGTGTACGCACACACGGCTGGAGGTCGCACGGGACGCGGATGGCTCAGTTTAAATCATCATTAGCCACAGCCATGTTCTCACCGCGTCGTTAGTGTGATCAATATACTTAATGATAAGTTTTCCAACCGCTAACGTTGGGAAGAATACATTTATGTGGGTTCGTCTACCGCTCTATTTGTGACTGACACTCTAGATAGGATTCCGCTGAGCGCCGAATACCGAGGGCCGAGCGCTGAAGAAAAATAGGCCGATCCAAGCCGACAATCATCCAGACGCGCCGTTCTCCACGTAGTGTTTATGTGGTATGTTGGCGGCGCGCCAATCATGTCTCAACTGATTGATTTTACTAAGACGTATCACCAATAGCATTATTGCTCGGTTCACTTTATGATTCCTGAGTATCAGTCGCACTACGCACACTACGCAGCCTGTTCCCTGATCCGTCGACACAGTCCTGCACGACCTGCTCCTCACTGATTGCATCTGATTGCTTATCAGTTGCAAGGGCTTGCGAGTTGGACACACCACACAGTATCAATGTCTGCGTGTCAGCCTGTCAGGGGCAATGTTTGACAATAGGTACGAGTATGACGTTCAGTGCATGTGAACTAGAGTTCAGTATGTGCCTGGTTGCCCGTGATGACTCAGAGATAAGGTTCGCTTATATTATGATGACGCGCTAATACACGATGATCCACTTCACATCAATTTTTTTCTATCTATGTCTGCTAGCGGTCGTCATAAAAACATTGGGCACTTACCTATGTGCTGTAAATGGGAATAAGTCGGTTACAAGCATAAATTATAGAATATATTCAATTCTCGGATGACATCATGGCGCAGACTACATTAAGCCAAGAGCACGTGCTCTGCAACGTAAGACATACGATGACACGACAAGCGTTGCATGCTATATTTTTTAAGCGTTGCATGTATAATTTTATTTAAAAAAAACCACAGCAATCGACAAGGTTTCTCAATAAAAATAAGAACAATTACTATGGTCATGCAAAATTAAATAGTAGCAATTAGATACAATAATTAATACCTACCTCAGTTTTAGTAGATCAGCTAAGTAGGTCGCAATAATCAACATGTTTTAGAGGAAATACATAGTAAGAATGGTCAATGCGGTCAGCATACAAGATTTATCTAAAAATATGTATGAAAAAGGATTGGTTGGTACTGGCTGTGATTTCTAGATATTTGACAGTCCCTACAGGTAGTCTGTGGTCCACAAGCTTGGTTTTACCAAGGGGTATGGTATTACCCAGTACTAACCGGGTTGTGGAGGTCACTCTACCTAAAATTATTCCCCGAAGGTATTCTGCTGCGTCCAGTTAGACTGGAAGCTGAGCCCGAGCATAGTTTGGAAAAGGTTGGCAGATGCTAATACAGGTTTAGAAAAAAAAAACCGGCCTTGTGCGAGTCGGACTCGCGCACGAACGGTTCCGTACCATTATTTATAAAAACTAACAAAAAAAAACACTTTTTTGTTTGGGAGGTATTTAAGGGGAAATATTTATTTTATTCTGTTTTTAGTATTTGTTTTTATAGCATCAACAGAAATACATTATCTGTAGAAAATTCAACTGGCCGAAGAGATACAGCCTGAAGACAGACGGACGGACGGACAGACGGACAGCGAACTCTCAGTAATAGGGTCCCGTTTGACCCTTTGGGTACGGAACCCTAAAAAGTATCACTCTGAACCAAATTCCGGAAAAACTGATGTCACATTGCGATGCAAACACTATGAAGATTATGTTACTGAACTAAATGGATTACTAACAATCTACTAAGAATGTATGTTAGTATATGTATGTGCCTAGTATACGTATGTAGTAGCAGGAAACGTCCATTAGTTGTTATGATGTTTGTTCTCGCGCCGCTATTTAGTGACACCGTTCTAATTCCATGACAGCGGACCGTCGCCGTCGACCAGTCAATCTGCCCGGCCTCTTTATGCGAACAGGAATCTACTGAATTAAACGTTTTACTGAGACTGGATTTCGCTAGTTAAAACGAACGCGATCGGCACTCCAAACTCGCGTTTAAGAACTATCAGCGTCAATATTTCACAACAATGTGAAGTGATGACACTTAGAGATGTTAATCGCCCTCAGTTAGTTGTTTCATAAACGTGAAAACGCAGAAAATAACAACCAAGGAACTATACATAATGATATTGCTTTGAAGGTTTAGTTTAGCAGGAAGTTGAGTTATAGCTAACAAGATCAAAGTGTCAAGCGATAGCACCGTGCCGCCTCGCCGCCACCCTTCGATCAATAATAGTACTAGATTAAGGATCAGGAACAAAAATGAATCGCAAAAGTGTCCACAGTTTGCACACACGTAAACATCTATATTTCTTAGAAAAAAGTTTAATAATATTAACAGCTTCAGTTTATTATAAACCTTAACACCCTAACATAAGGTTTAATTACAATTACAAAATAAACTTATTTAAGTCCTTTCATCGGAGAAAGGTAAAAGGCAATAAATTTAAAATGTCACTTGAAAATAAAAAGTCATGAGTTCAAAAATATTTATTCTAAAATGAATCTTAAATTCTAAATGACAAAGTTCAAAACATTATACTGTCAATTTCGTGCTTACTCTAATTTAGAACTAGACGTAATTCTTGGTATTACATTTCAATGCTCAGAACACAGTAAGTATTGAAAGACGTAGAGTTGCAGAATATATTTTTTTATGCCAAGGTTCGTTTTGTAAGGTTGCAAATAGTTTTGATCGATTTAAAAAAGTAGTAGGTACTGTATTTAACCGACTTAAAAAAAAAAGGGGGAGCTTCTCAATTTGACTATATTTTGTTTTTTTTGTTGTTGACCGATTTCTGCACTAATTGTAAACTGATGTTCAAAATTATTTTTTTATTCGAAAGCTTGAATTGATGTTAATTTTAATTTTGTTTTAATTATCTTTAACCGATTTATCTAGTACTAGGAAATTTTCGAATACCAAAGAGAATTTTTAATTCAATGGAGCAAATAATAGTTTTAGAAAACTAATAAAACACGCTTTTAAATAGACATTTTACTATTAATACAGCTGTACACATGAATAATTTGGAAAATAATTACAGTTTCTCTCTAGTGGTGGTCCCGTTGTCACCAAGTCAGAATCTGATGGTAGGATCCCAGAGAAATCGAGGGCAACCCTCAAATTTTATAGGTGCTTAAACAATGTTTTTCATGTACTTTCTAACGAGGCACGTCACGTATACGTACACGTAGTATCTTAAAAAAATAAACTTGTTGAAGGTGTGGCTTGTAAAGAAACATACTTACGCGGTTTATTGAAAATAGTTTTAAAGTATTTCATGAAAATACCTACAGGTATAGTTTTCATATGATAAAGATTTTTGTAATTTACGCCTTTGCGTGTTTCCAGTTATTTTCAAACTATCAAAATGAATCGAACATATTCTCGAATTTTTATAAGGTTTATATATTATTCTGCACATCGAAATGGGTCGCTAGAAATCTACAAAAAAAAAAAAAAATTAAAATAACAAGACTACTCCATGCATTGCCTTTTCCAGATTAGTCAATGTTTGTAACAATAGTTGGCGCGTTGTTGCCAATATTGGTCAAACAATCATAATATTAGCTAATTTCACTTTTATTGACTATTTAATTCTGTTTTTATTTCATGAAAAATCAGTTATATATATCCTTATCGAAAAAAAACATATTCCTTTCAAAATCTTAGTGTTACGGTCGTTATTTTCACATTTATTGAACGCGCACTGCGGGCATTTCGACGTCTTAATGTTGGCTATGATTGGACAATACTAATTTGAAATAAGACCACAAAATCATTTGTGGTCTTATTTTTCGAGCCGTTTTTGAAGCGCTCATCGGGAATCTAGTACTATTATTGATCGAAGCCGCCACCGCTCTGTACAAAACGAACAATTTGCGTAAATTGATCGGATGGCTGTCTTTCATAAGTCTGTGCAGGTGTTCACAGGGCTAAGTACACACTTGCAGTCGAACCATCAAGGTATGTGACTGGACAGCTTTATACCTAGTAATATGAACCATTCAGCTAGTCACTTTGTTTAGTACGAGCCACTAATGCTCATACAGCAAAATGACGTTTCTGCGCACGTTATTAATTACGTTAAGCGAACTTTACTCATTTTATTTTAACTTATATTCAGTCGTCACTAAAACTCAGCCAAGAGCGCGTCGATCATTAATAGCATTGCATCAAGTGCGGCTCAGATTACTAAACAAACATAACGTAGTTGAACTACTGAACCGAACAGTGGTTTGGTGTGAACTAACTACCTTCCTACGACAACTACCGGGATATCAGTCAACGACGAGAATACCCCAACAGTCCACGTTGCTGTAGAATGTTATCACACCAATCGTTCGATCGTCGTTAGATATTCGATCCATAGTTTTACCTAGTAGAAACTATTGATAGACGTCGACTAATCCATTCTACCATCGATCGAAGGCATGGATCGACGATCGATCGATTGGTGTGGTATCACCGTTATGTGACTGATACGTGACAATGTTCTATATAGTAATGATGACTCTTAAACGCAGCTTAAATGTTCGAGTTTCATTGGTGAAATTGGCTTATCTACAACAATTTTTTTTTCGTACTGTCGGACGACCTTCAAAACCAATAAATCTATGAATCTTTAGGTATTAAAACATGCTAATTAATAATAGTTGTAATAAATCGTTTATTGGCGTCGTATGCGTGAACGAACTCATAAAATTAGGGCTGTGCGCGTAACCGATGTGTTGTCGATATTACCTAGTAGCGTATGTGTGCCGTGTGGCGGGGGCGGCGCGGGCGCTGGTCAGTGTGCGCTCGCCACGCGCGCTACGAGCGGGGGGCGACGGCTGGAGTTTTAAAGTAATACCCATTATTCCCATTAAAGGTTTCTTTCATAAATCAATAGTATACCTTCAATCAATATTAAAGAGTAACTCCAGCGAGCGTGCTACCTACTGACCAAGCGTTACTGACCCAGCTGCTGGCACTGGCACCTTGCACTCTACTACAATCAATATTAAAGAGTAACTCCAGCGAGCGTGCTACCTACTGACCAAGCGTTACTGACCCAGCTGCTGGCACTGGCACCTCGCACTCTACTACAATCCACATCTATAAAACAAGCTACAATAATTCTGGGAGTAAAACTTTCCGCATGATTTTATTATGAGTATTTTTATTTAATGCCGCACATTGTGTAGGAGACGCACACACTTAATTGCGTTATTGAAATAGTGTGTTTACGTGAATAGTCTCGCGAACAAGCAGGATCCATTATTGTAGCGATCTAGTTTCTATTTCCGTTACGTCGGTCTGCATGTATGATGTAGGTGCTAACGTGATGGTACAGGTACGCGCTGCGCTTAATGAGCGCCGGAAATTATACAGCTCTGCAACTGATTGATGCTCAGGTGACGGTACTTTACTAAAAGTGTAGTTAGCTCAAACTTGTAAAACATATCAGTAGTCAGGGTCCGGCGCGCGCCGCACCGAGTCACTCGTTGCCTAAGTGCCCACAGTTACCAAGCACTGCATTCTTCTACGCATTATTAAATAAACTTCCAGCTCGTGACTTTTGAAAATAAAAAATAAAATAAAATCAGGGCCCAGCGTACATCAAGGATTTTCTTTCGGTCATAATACACTCAAACCATTGATGTTCTAACAAATATTAGTTTAAATTTAAAAAAAAAAACAACGTTTTTATTCGAATATACGAGAGTCCCTACTATGGCTTCAAGTTACCATTTAGTAATAATGACAATAGATTAGATTAGTTCTTTAATAAACAAAAATTAAAAGGAAAATCATGAATGCAATCAAGTACTGGAAGAAAAATACAAATGTGTATTCGAAGACGAAAGCAAGGTGTTCACGATCATTTCTTGCTTTTCTAGTATTCCCTGGTCAAATTGTTTCGTCAAGAGTATTTTCGCAAATGAGTCTCAAATGGACTCATAATATCTGTAACAAATCGGCATGACGGCTACTGCGTGTCGCGGGTTCGAACCGTTGGGAGTTGGTCCGGGTCTGATATTTGTGCTTGTGACTTGGGTGAGGCTACTTAGTTTAAAGAAAAATACACGCCGAATTTAGTTAAAATTGTTTTCCTTTTTATTAACATATCAAATCACAAAAAAATAATAAGTTGCTTGCAGTAAAGTCTGTTACAAAATATAGTTTTAAGTTTAAATAAAACAAAATTCAAATAAACAACTAATGTTTTTTTTTTTGTCTCGAATAAAATATAGAAATCCCGTACATTTGAAGTTTCATGATAAATGCAAACTATCATGAAACTTCAAAAGTACAGGATTTGCGGACGAAACAACAGCGCTGAGAGGTGCCGTAACCGCTGAGAAGCGCCGCAAGCGCTGTGTGGCGCAGTTAAACAGTTCGCTGCGAAAGCATTCCTCTGAACTGAACTCCTACACTCTACACAAATATATTTTATCATTTATTTTTACTACTATGTGCGGGCAACGTTAGCTGTGCTGTCTGGGACTATAAGTTCATTAAAGTTTGTTGCCGATGCTGCATCATAGAACTACTAATATTAGTAGCTTTAAGTCATCTTGAAGTTACTACTAACACTCTATGGACCGAAAAATATGAAACAAATGTTTTGAATTTAATTGAATAGTTAGTTATAGTACTGTTGTCGCGGCTAAAGTCACTGCTATGCAATACTTATGTAATGTAGTCAACAAATTGTAACGCTGTCCTGCTCGCACATTCGAAATGTCCGGCTTAGCGGCCGACGACGCCGGACACTGAAAGATACTTCATTTCATTATTTGTCAGAATCTTACTGTCCGGACCGGTTTAATCTTACTGTCCGGACCGGTTTAATCCAACTCTCAGACAAAAGAAAGCGAATATGAAAAGTTGAAAAGAGAACGTTCGCTTTATCTTTACGAAATGTCTTCCTAAAGCTGGAACAAAATCAGTTGAAACGTTCAGGTCTGTTTGGATGAGCAGTGATGTCAAGGTTCTCGGGTTTCTAATTCGAGGGCTTGTATAAATAAACGCCTATTGTTTGTCGAAAGCGTATATAAATATCGACATTAATCGGGACTGAAACAGTTTAGTTCCATCTTCGGAAACTTTTCTTAACATCATCTCCTTTGGAAATAGAAAACTGATCTTAACATTTTGAAATTACACATTTGGAAATTATTAATATACATACTTGTACATAATAGAAAATTGTTTTTATTATATTATCCTTTGAACGATGCGAACTAAAAATCAAGTTCAGGTGACCGACTGAACTAATATGTTGTGTTAAACTTAAACGTCTCGACGATGACTGCATTTCGAGAAGATTTAACCTTTGTTATATGTCGTAAGAAACTGTCATGTGACAACGGTTAGCGAGCGGCGAGCGGCGCGCGGCGTGTAATGCTGGATAGAGTTAGGCGAAAATATGGAAAGCGAGAATAAGCCGCGCACGCTTTTCTGCACCCAAGCTAGTGCCCGCGCAACAATGCGCAGGCCGTGCGTTCGTGCGTCGGGCGTCGTTCGCGCTATTTCGAAAATATAACGTGTTGTTTGCGAACTAATTCGTCAAGGTCGATACTCCGCAATGCATCAGACCAAACCGCGCTACATTGCTTGACTCCGCATCTCATCGCTATACTCCGCGTCACATCGCTATAATCGCTATAATTACTGAGTGAGCGTATGCAGGAGGCATGTGAGCTGGTGGACCTGGTGAAGTATAACGCAGAAAGGTATGAGTCACTGACTAATAATCTCACCTGCAGTTGTGCTGCCCCTCCGCCACCTCTCATGTCACAGCATGTTGCTCCTATCGCTGTACCCATATTAAATCATACTCCAGCAACTGTGAACACCATCCAAAGTAATATCTTAGTGTATTCTGATAGAATAGGAACAGGCTTTGGATCTTTATTAAATAACCGGTCTAAACACACAGTAGTGAACCATTGTCACCATAATCTACATTTTAATGAGCTCATTAATAAAATTCTACACACTCAATTGAATGAGCAGACCATAGTTGTACTTTTAATTGGAAATAGTCTGAGTATCTCAAAAAGGGACATAGTTAATGGTATCGACACTTTACTTAAGTTAAGATTAGGCAAATTAATTTTATGTGCATTGCCATACTCGCACAATTTACTTGATCAGGAAAATGATTATATTTCTTCTCTAAATAACTTGATGCATATTTTATCCTGTCGTCATAGTGACCGTCTATTGTTTTTTGATACTAACAATTTTGTTAGAGATTTTGTTTTGATTCGGGAACATATGTTTCTTGCCAAAAAAAGTCGACATTTTTTGGCTTCACTTTTAGCATTTTTTATACACGCAGTTATTGATGATTTAACTGAGACTAGGTTAAGTGATGAAACAGTATTATCTTGTGTCTCCAATAATACTGTTATACATAAACCACTAGAGCCGACAAAAGAGAAGCCTGGTAACAATATTTTACTCTATCACCAGAATATAAATCGCTTCTCCGGCAAAATTTTAGACGTGGAAATGTTAGTAGATAAACACCACATGGATATTTTATGTTTTAGTGAAACTTGGTTAAAACCAGATAGGATGCTGTTTAATGTAAATAATTTTTCAGTTGCCAGTGCGTACAACAGATCATCAGTGGGTGGTGGTACCCTGATACTTTGTAATAGCTGTCTCAGATATAAGGAGAGGAAGGATATCACTGCTTACTCTGTTGATCGCTTATGTGAGGTAGCATGTGCGGAGGTTGAGGGTCATACTGCCTTATGTGTGTATAGACCACCAGCATCAAACTTGACATTATTTTTAATCACAATGGAAGAAATATTAAGTAAACTTTTCACAGATAATAAATTAGTTTTTGTTTGTGGTGACTTAAATATTGATCTGTTAGTCAATTCACCAGAAAAATGTAAGCTGGTCTCATTGTTTAAATCCTTCAACTTAAAATATTTATTTAGCGAAGCAACTAGAATAACAACAACCTCAGCTACATGCATAGATAATATATTTACTAATTGCACAGTAAAAGAGTCTTCATTAATTAGTGGCGTTAGGTCAGACCATACTGGTCAACTTGTATCTTTTGAGTTAAAAAAAAAGTTACACTTAGTTAAATCAATTCAGATAAGACCTCTCTCTAAAAATAAATTAAAATCTTTTAATAATAATGTCCTTAGACATCTTGCTAACGCTAGTTTTGATTTAGAAGATCCCAATATAAACTACGATATTTTATTTTCTACAGTTTGCCAGGAATTTAATAAAACGTGTCCTATAAAAAAAGTTAAAGTCAACTCAAAGTCTAAATTTAGTGAATGGGCCACTGCGGGAATAAGAAAAAGCAGAGATATTTTATACAATTTATATCACGAAAAATCTCTAACCTCAGATCAAGTCTTTCACACTTATGTTAGAAACTATTCAAAAATATTCAAAAGTGTCTGCGCTCAGGCAAAATCTAAATTAATAAGCAATAAAATCGGTATTTCTAAGAATAAAATAAAAACCGTGTGGCAGGTAATTAACAGAGAAACAGGAAAGACGCAACAACGAGATAAGAATACATTATACAATTTATACAATTTTTTTGCCAACATTCCGTTAGAGGTTACGAAATCTCTCCCCTCTTCAGCTAAATTAGCTGAAGCCCTTCTTAAAGAGAACTTTACTAAGGACTTACCTAACTTTAAATTTAAACCAGTATGTATTGATACAATTAAAAACGCATTCAAAAGTCTCAATATAAAAAATACTGAAGACTTATGGGGGATATCAGTCAAGGTTCTTGAAAACATTATTGATTCAATTGCTCCTGTCTTAGCAGGCATATTCAATCAATGTTTGGACAGTGGCAAGTTTCCTGACTTGATGAAACATAGTAAAGTAGTACCAATTTTCAAATCAGGTTGTAAGAGTGATCCCTCTAATTATAGACCTATATCTGTGCTTCCAGCATTGAGTAAAATCTATGAAAAAATCATGCTGGACCAGATGTTGTCACACTTCAATTCTAATAAGCTACTGCATGGTCAGCAGTTTGGTTTCACGAAGGGTAGGTCGACAACGGACGCGGGAGTAAAACTCATCAGTTATATTTTGGAATCCTGGGAGAAGTCCCAGGATGCTATTGGCATCTTCTGTGACCTCTCAAAAGCGTTCGACTGCGTCGACCATAACACACTGATCTGTAAATTACACCACTACGGAATTCGTGGACAAGCTGCTGATCTTGTTCTTTCTTATTTATCAAACAGGCAACAAAAAGTAAATGGGGCGACGTCCTGCGTGTCTATAGTCAAGATGGGCGTGCCCCAAGGTTCAATTCTCGGTCCTTTCCTGTTTCTTGTTTATATTAATGACCTCCCTTATATGATGGCCAAATTTTCGGATATAATTCTATTTGCTGATGACACCTCGCTAATTTTTAAAATTCATAGAAAAGATACGGACGTCTTACATGTCAACGAAAGCTTAACTATTCTCTCAAAATGGTTCGCAGCCAACAATCTTTTACTGAATACGAATAAAACAAAATGTCTTAAGTTTTCTTTACCAAATGTACCACAACGTGACCTAAATTTAAATCTTGACGGCAAATAACTTGATGTCATAGCGGAAACTGTATTCTTGGGGATTACTATCGATTCAAAATTGCAGTGGGGCGCGCACATTAGAACTCTTTCGGGAAGGTTAAGCTCAGCTGCCTATGCAGTTAGGAAAATAAGGCAGTTAACCGATGTAGCCACAGCTAGGTTAGTATACTACGCTTATTTCCATAGTATTATGTCCTATGGCATTCTGCTGTGGGGATCGGCAGCAGACGTTGAATCAATTTTCATACTGCAAAAGAGGGCAATCCGCGCCATCTATAAAATGAGTCCTCGCGTGTCCCTCAGAGAAAAATTTAAAGAAATCGATATACTGACTCTGCCTTCACTCTATATTTTAGAATGTATTTTATATGTCCGCAAAAACCGAGGACTTTTCAAAATTAGAAGCGACTTCCATAATATAAACACGCGCAGTAAACACGAAATTGTAATACCAAAATTTAGATTAACAAAAACTAGCAAGTCATTTCTTATAAACAGTATACGCTTTTATAATAAGTTGCCGAAGTCAGTTACAGAACTGACCGATGGAAAGTTTAAAAATTATATCAAACGTGTCCTAATTAAAAAAGCATATTACAAAATTAAGGACTACGTTGAAGATAGAGTTAGAAGTTTGGCCTGAGCCCCTACGCACATGCGGCTTCCCTGGTAGCTCATAAAACGGCACAAATGTGTGGATGTCTCTAACTATTCTCAATCTTATTTTTATTTTGTTTTTTTTTTTTTAATTTTTTTTTTTTTTTTATTTACTTTTTTCCATTATTTTTAATCAGATGTTCTACAATAGTTTCTTAATCATTACACCATTTTGTTTAGAATAGTTACAGCACGGATGACAACATTTGTGTCACTTGTTTAATCTAGTCTTTTTGCAATATCTTCTTTTTTTTTTTTGTATAGACTCTTTTTCTTATTTACCGATTGTTTGTAAATGTATGGACATTGTAGGCCTTATAGATTCCTAGATCCTTGGTAACTTTTTATCTTGTTCTACGTTTTGTAGTAAGCAACGACTTATTGTCGGGCCTACGATGTCCACTCATACTTAAGTGCCAATGCTGTAACATAGAAAAATTGTAAAGCCAAATGATTTTAAAAGAGTAACCATGGAGTTTCTTGCCGGTTCTTCTCCATAGGAAACGACCAACCCGAACCGAGCACCTTTTTGTCGACGTTTTACAAGTGCCCATGTAGGCCTATGTGAAATAAAAATATTTTGATTTTGATTTTTTGATTTTGATTTTATACTCCGCGTCATGTTGCTATGCTCCGCGACACTTCGCTATTCTCCGCGGCACATCGGTATACTCCGCTTCACACTACCACTTACCGCGCCCTTAATAGTTCTACAATGAACGTCTATTTAAATTAAAAGTAATGGCTGGCTTTTCATCAATTATTTTTTTCATAATTATTGTAAAGAGTGAGTGCATCGCAATTAATGAAGCCAATTATTTTCACGACTTTATTAATGTTTTATAATCATAGCTACTATTAAACATAAAACATAATTTATGATAGAGAATCTGCGCCTATGCATTAGGGGTCACTTGTCTGTGAAATGTTGATAGCATATCGAACGTGGCTCGTCGAGTTATCGCTTATTTAATCAATTCAATAGCAAAAGGTCGTGGCACGGTTTTAATGAGTTTCCACTGATGCAATAGCGCGCTCTGACGCGCTGACTGATCGGATGAGCAGCACTCTGGAGCCGAGCTCCCCTTGCGCCAGCTCGCAGCTCCCGAGCGGCCGCGCTAGGCATCGGAGACTGTTGTTGTTCGTGTGTAACGTGACCTAATTAATCATTGAGAGTAGCTGAGACAAATTGATGTTAATTATTATGTATTACATTATCACTCTCAGACATCACAATGTTAATGCACGACGACGATTTTCTCGCGTGTCCAACTATTTGTGTAGTATTTAGTCTGATGTATCTCATTGTTTGTCTGAGTGCTGTAGCAGAACCACTGCTATGTTACTAGATAAATGATCTCATTCGTACAAAACACTGCTTTCTGGTTTCTGATAATAGCGCGGGTCAGTCGCCGCGCCGGCACCGCGCCTCATCGCGCCA
The DNA here is from genome assembly GCA_963082945.1 of Cerastis leucographa. NCBI lineage: Eukaryota > Metazoa > Arthropoda > Insecta > Lepidoptera > Noctuidae > Cerastis > Cerastis leucographa. The sequence goes on from OY720378.1 coordinate 31,142,685, forward strand.
ACATCGTCAAAGCACTACGCTCATCGGCGATGACGTCACTTTATGTTTGATTACTACTCACTGTAATTCACAGAGCAATAGCTCGAACAATTTCCCATTCACATAACGGAGTGAATGGTGTCACGAGTATTTACTTAATTGTTTAATGAACGATATTAGTGAACGGAGTCGACCGTGTCGTCCGCGGCGGCACAGCGGCGCGGCGGTGGAGGTGCGCGGCGCTGAGCGTTACCATCCGAAATTAAATTATTTCATTGAAACTTAGTTGTGTGTAGAATTGATGTGTTTTATAGTGATTAGTGTACACATTTGTGAGTCGTGTCGTTATCTTCGCGGAAGATTAATAGTCTCCTCCGTGTGACTTTAGCTATTAAACTTGTGTCACATTGATAGTGAGAGCCCGCGCGCCGCCGTTCAAACCGCACCGCGCCGCTCCGCTGCTCCGCCGCGCCGTCACGCCGCTGCGACGCATCGCCCGCAGCGCAGGTTGCGCCACAAAAAGAACCACCAACACAAACAAATATAAACCACAAATAGCTCACAAAAATAGAAAATGCGAATAACTGACACACATCGAAGTGTTTTCGCCGAGCATTAGTTTGATAATGGCGGCGGCGTGATCGGCGCGCGCGGTCTGCGCCTGCGCTGCGCCACGCCGCTGGCAGCGCGCACACTTCCGTGCACATTAACTGCCAGTTAATGAGATGTTGCGCCAATCAAACCGCGGGTGTCCGCCGCGCGTGCCGCCGCCATCTATATTGCAACCGTGTGCGGCGTTTACAAAAACATCACCATTTTTAATGCAAAACTGATTTCCTTCCGGCCTTTTATCTTTACTTAATGAGCTAGTAAAACCGAAGACTATAAAACTCTTGGCTCAGCACAGACATCGTTTTCATTGAATTTATTTATTTACAATCCTGGTGAATAGTTGTGGTTTCCACTGTAACACGTATTTACAGAACTGTGTAGGTATGAGTGCGTGTCGCTCGTGACCTGACTAAAATGTGAATCATGTGATTTGGCACCAACGTTGGCTCCAACAGTACGTCACCGTTGTCCGGTTATTTCTGACACGCATTGTAGCTTGGCAACAATAAACAGAGCTTGTTTTTTTTGCGGTAGGCCTATGGTTGGCATCGCGACAGTTTCGTGAGTCGACAGTGGGCTCAGTGCGTGCTCCGCGCTCGCGAGCTGCACTAGTCTCCTCTCCTGCCGTCTCTCTGCTGGCCTCCGGGTTCCTGATGTCTCAATCACAGTGAAGAGACTGGATCGGTACTTGGGAACCCGGCACGACAGCAGGTGCACGTCCCTCTGGTATCTTACTGTACAGTATCCGCTGTCGATGCTTCGCGGAGCTTGTATCCAACTTCTACACGATGTTGACTTGATAGTGAAACAGACAAGGAATCTATTTGTGTGAGTGCGTCGCACATGTTGCGCGTATCGTTCGCAATCGATGTTTCGTTGTGCCAGGGCGTGTGTGTTTGATGTACAGAAGCATAATATTATGTTAATTGCACCACTAATTATTTAATGACATTGAATGACACAGACCTTACTTTGACATTGACACAGCAGGAGTTATTTAATCATTTGAATGCTTCATATGTACTCCTATCGGCTAATACATCATGTTAGGATTTACCTAGGTAGGTGAACATTTGGTGTCTACCTAGCACCAGTTGGATGTCATGGCCTAGCTCCTTCAACCTTCCCTTCCTTCACGTTGTTAGATATACCGTATTGGTAGTTAACACTTTGCCCGAGCTAGGAATCCAACCCTATGCTTAGCAGTCGAGCTGGCGGCTACGAGACTAACGAAGCAAATAAAAAACATTGATTTAACAGTTTCGTGTTAAATAACTTAGGTAATTTCATAACAACTTTTTTCGTTCTTGCGTAAAAATAAAACAATACATATCGTTAATAATTTTCTGTACAAATGTATTTGATAAAGAAAACGCAATTATTATGTTCTGGATCAACGACTCGCAGTAGGTATTTCCATATAAATTACTTTTTTCAACGATTCTTCGAAGATCCTCTGAGCGCAATCACTTTGTTAATTCATTTTTATTCTCGTCGAAGGAAATTGTGATTGTGATGTTACAAATTTAATCATATGTGAGTTAAATCATCATTATTATTGTTAATATAGCCAATAATATTGACTTATGCTTGAAATAAATATTGTACAACCCATGGGTATGTTACAGTGGTACAGACAGCGTCACTATGTGCTAACCCCTCAAGTTTTAAAATGTTACGATGCTACAACATTATATTCGGTTCGAATAATGTAAAGAATACTTTCTTATTTTTCTTACGAATACCGGCCGGTTAAACAAATAACCAGCAAGCCCTTGAAATTTCAATTGAATTGCGATGAAATTGCTAGGTATCTACTATCGTCCGAGTCACTTTATCTTTAGGTCTCAGTCTAATCGATACATGTTAAAATTTAAAGGTATCTATTAATTTACTTACTTACGTTTCCTTTCTAAAATTAATCCTATACCCTCGAGTTATAACGTGTTAGCTTATGTTAATCTAAAAGATTTATTTTATGGTTTCTTTAAATAGGATGTCACTTGTCTAGGGACCCGTTTGTGTCAGTAGGTAAAATAATTATATATATTATAACTGTTAATTATTAAAACAAATTGTAAAATCTATACATCTATACAAATAAATAAAATTGAAGAGTCTGTTTGTAATATTAAAATAACCGGTTTTTACTACATGCATATGAATGTATATACTTACGGTACATAATATAACAAAATATTTTTTTTTTCAATTTTTGTCTGTCTGTCTGTCTGTTTGCTCCGGCTAATCTCTGGAACGGCTGGACCGATTTTGACGGGACTTACACTGGCAGATAGCTGATGTAATAAGGAGTTACTTAAGCTACTTCTATTTAAGATATAAAAATTCTAATTCCTCGCGGACGAAGTCGGGGGCACATCTAGTATAATATAAATCTTCAAAGTTTTGTTAAAAAACTTTATTAATTATTATCTTCTTTAATTATCGGTTCTGTAGTGCATCGGGGATGTTTGCGCAGTATCGAACTGATGGCTTTCATGCCGTCATTCGAAAGAAACGTATCCTTTCGGCAGAATGCGTGGCAGCTGCAACGGAATTCTGAAGACTGTTGCAGTTAGGATCTCTTCTCCAATATGAAGGTCCTTTATTAAGAGGGTAATTTGAATTGTTTGTATTATTTTATTTTATCTTATTTTAATTTTTATCCTATTTTATTTGTATTTTGATTTTAGTTCTGTTTTTATTTTTTGTCTTTTTAATGTTAACTTATTTTTAATTTCTGGTGTGAAATCAATGTTAATTTTATTGTACTATGGATCAAGTTATTTGAAATAAATGAATTTTATTTTATTATATTTTTTTAATTATTATAATATTATTAAATTATTTTATTTTTTCTTAAATATTACTAAAACAAAATAGAAACAGACATACTTTATATTATATATTTTTTTTAATGTATTTAGTAAAAACGGTCTTAAAGCCTCCGGACTATTTATACATTGAACAACTTCGTGTAATATTTATACTATGTATACATATTTCATGTATGTGTACTTGTGTGTTAAGCCTATTATTGCTAGTCATTATACCCAATTATAGAAGTATTAACGTTTTATTGAAACAAACAATGTTAAAAACAGAGTTAAAAAAATACAAACATAGACTCATTTATTTACTAAAACAAAAAAAAAATATTATAATAATATGTTTTTGCAAAAACCAACTAGGCCCAACATGGATTTGAACACACATGTCGTTTCACCTGTAAACAATAAATACTTATATATGAATCTAATTTAATACATTTAATGAGTTAAGTTATCATCTGCCTAGCTGTTTCTCAACTGACCCAACAGGGTCAAGGCGCAGCCGGGACCACGGCATAACCTGAACATTCGTCCCGACGAAGACCCGGCCTGATAACATTTAGCCATGATGAGTTTTATTGTTATTGTTGTTTCAAGTTTAGCAGCACTATATTTATGCTGGTACGGTGTTATTCTGCTTCTTAGACAAGAAGGTACTTACCGATAGATATATTTCAGTTTTGATTGTTATTATTTCCTGCGCAATTAAAGAGGTTTCTTTAGTGCTTCCGATTGAATGGTCACCTAACGTAGCATTTGCAAGGAGCGCACCAATTAGCTGTCCCTTGATTCACGACAACTTGATAAAGTAATTGCAACCGTTTTGTGGGTTGAGCTGTTGCTAGCGCTTGCTGAGCATAAAGATTCGATTCCCAGGACGGCCAAACTCTTTTAGGTTTTTCCATCGGTAATTATATCTTCATATCCGGTTTATGGCAGTTGGCCTACTTTGGTGGTAGATTTTGATCTAATTGCACGGTATGGCGTCAAAGTGAAATTAGCGCCAATTGATCGACAATGTAGCGGCGGAATACGCGAGGAGGCTGAAATGTTTCAGCCGCGAGATATACGAGCTACCTGCACTCGAATGCCACTAACAATTAACTACAGTCGATGAAATGCTTTCACACTCCCATAAAATAATTTCCTTGTGTCAAAACATGATTGGCGTAATATTAGCCAACTTTGCCTAACACTTCGGAGATTACAGCTGAGATGTTAGATATTAAACATGAAAAAACACACACAAGTTACAAGGAACGGTTCAAGACACCTGCATAACTTTTTCTTCATAAAACAAAACGAAACGAACGTTAAATGTTAATACATCGCTTTCGGTTTCCATGAAAAACATCAGCCTACTGGCCTCTGCATGTAAACATATAAGTGCTTAATTAAAGAAATTCGATTACGGGATTACTGCTGAAAACATTACCACATTATGTGTGAAGCGAGCCGCTTTAATCAGTGTGATGTGGAATACGTGTCGCTCGCGCTAATCAAAGCCGATGAATCATTCAGTCCCGTCAGGTTGCGGTGATGCTGATCGCTCAACGAGTTGATTGACGTGAACGGTACCTGGACAAATTGTGGACATCGATCACTGACATATATTTTAGCGTAGTGTTTTTCAGTGAACTATATTTGGAGCAGCGTCCGCAATGTCCGTCTGTCAGGTTTGATTGAACCTTATTTTCTCATTTTGAAACATGTTATATTCTAATATTATTTTAGTCCTATTTGTTGCTTCAATTAATATTAATATCTTAAGGATGAAAATAGGTACCTTTTAATTTTACGTTCAACTTTGTAGATTAATTTGTCAGGGGTGGTTACTTACACATACAATGTCAGCATGTCTTGCATCAATATTGATTATGTACTAAAGCAATATTGTGCCAAATGATCGGCTTTCATGTTCAGTGTGTAATAATGACAGACTTAATATGTATGTATACAGTGATTCAAAATTGATGTGATATTAATATCTAATTAAATCCTCGAATCTCAAAGGAGATTACCGAGTTTACAAGAGATATTATAGTGCACAAGTGTTTGTTTGTACAAGCACAGGTGCCCCCCCTCTCTCCACGCCGGATTACCATATGAACGACTGTTACATAAAAAAACCGTTTTGTTTGTGTCGATTTGTGCTGAGAGTGGGCCCTTCGGGATTGTGCACTAAACCCTGTAACTGTCGGCCGCGGATCCTCGTTTGGTTGCGGGTTGGAGGAAAGCTGTAAGTTGCCTAAATACGGTACGGTTTGTTCATTAAAAATAGCGGAATTGAAAACAAACCGTTTACGTTTGATTCATTTCATTGAAAAACATAAAAAATAACTAGCCCGCCATCTTTGGGAGTCCGCCATATTAGGTGTAAAATGACGTCACTTAGCTTACCATGCATTGTCATCCAAAGTAAATATGTAGGTAGGCAAAATTTCAGCGGAAACCGGGAAGTGGGTCAAAAACTTCTTTTAGACTTTTTTACATATTATGTTACAAGTGAAGCTAATTAAAAGCCTGTTTTAAAAGACTTTATGCTAAGTAGAAACACATTCATTCGAATTAAATTTAACTTAGAGAAATGTTGCCTCTAAACATTCAACTAACATGGTACTAAACTCCAACAAACAGAAGAAACGTTTGATCGCAATAATAATATTATCAAGTGCGGACCAGGTTGATCGAACCTTTATGGGAGCACCTTTCGGTGCTTATACTCATGTCTTTTAATATTTTACATCATGCTTGTAATCTACAAATGGTAAAGCAGAGATGTACCTAATATTTAAGTCCAATTTAGTAGGGGGCGAGCGTTTTGCTATCACCCGGGCATGCACATTTTTAGACTCTTTGGCAGCTACTGGGGAATGCCTCATGGAAAAACCCAATAACATGTTGTCCGACCTGGAGATCTATTGCTCTGCAGTCGATCTTGCGGCCACTAGACTAACGAGACAGTCCGAGTAGGTTCTACTCAATAGTATAGATGACATGCTCAAATATGTTAAAGGCAAGAAAGATAGAACACAACTTAAAAAAGAAATGGATCCTAACAAAAAAGATAACATTGTTTGTCTTGGAAGAAGAAATGAACGACGTCAGCTCTCTGCAGATAAGCTGCGCAGATCCCGGGGGAAGTTGGAGGGGGGGCAGGGTTAGCTGGAGCATCGCCGCTACTTCGTCATTAACATTTAGGTCAATTATAGAAATACATTTTAACAAAACTTTTTAAGCAAGCTCAACCAGTTATGCGGCGCCGAATCAAGTCGCGTCGAATAGAATCATCCAAACCAAAACGAGGCGAATGACATCTTCTTCGCTTTTATTGCGTGGACATAAAGCTCTTGCTGATCAGCTCGAGCCAACTTCGCACTCGCATCGATAAGTGTTGTCATGTGTCACAAACTCAACTGAACTAGTGCTGACGCGAGATAGTGCTCGCTGCTAGACCATATGCGTCGGTCAGCAGCAACGCCGTTATGGGCAAATATAAAACTAATATAATATAAAAATAATAATAATAATAAATCTTTATTACACAAGAAAGTAGTTACAATATTATGTGAAGTCCCTGACTCCTGTGCTAGGTGATAGACCTGTGTTACAGGAGTCAGTGCTCTCTCCCAGGAAATATTAATTACAGAATCTTATGCAATAAGATTAAGAAGAAAAAAATAAAAGCCTATGGTTACAACAAAAAATAAATTAAAAGCGGTTAAAGAAACTTGAAAGTGTTTGCATGCATGTTTGTGTCTATGTGTAGTCGTCCGAGTGTGAGTGTGCGTGTGTGTATGTATGTGTGTGCGTGTATGTGTGTGTGTGAATTGATTGATCAGGAGGGGTTTTAATGTTACGAAATAGATAGGATAACTTTCTCTGTTTCATATTATAATAAAATTCATATGGGTCCACCGGGCAAGCTTTCTCTACCAAATGAATGAAAAATCATCTAAATCGGTCCAGTAATCACGGAGAAATAGGTGTACATACGTGAAAATTTTACATATAAAAAAATTATAATAAAATTAGAACTACATGGCCAAACTATATTAAATTATTATCTGGCCAAATGGCTACTATTCCGCATCAAACTAAAGAAAATTCAGGCAAATCGGATCATAAATCTCAGCGTAATCGGTGTACATAGGTACATAAAAAAAATACTAATCGTTTTGACTAACTCCTCCTTATGGACGTCGGTTAAAAAAGAAAAAAGAAACATTTTTTACTTATTTGTGGTACACCTGGAAAGTGCATACCGTTACAATTCCAACAAGCCCAAACAAGGCTAAGATACATTGCCTTGTTATGGAGTTCCGAAGCCTGTCTCTTGGATTCATCATCAGATCTGATGGTAGAATGGTTCTTATTGAACGCAAATGCTTCACTTGTAGAAAAAAATACAAAAACGCCGTACGTTTTCCTATAAAATTTGAAGAGTTCCCTCGATTTCGCCAAGATTCCATCATCAGATCCCGACTTGGTGACTATGGGACCATTTGGGGAGTATACCCTTTCCAACAAAAGAAGAATTTTTCAAATCGGTTGGCAAGCGACGGAGTTATACCCGAACAAACATAAAAAAAAATACAAACATCCGAATTGAGAACCTCCTCCTTTTTTAGGAGTCGGTTAAAAAGAAGTGTAAAGTCTTCAAAACAAAGTCGGCACCGACAAAGCTCCATTACTGAAGAGTTCAATTAAGTTTATTTGTAATTGATTTATTAAGTGGCGTTTTCATGTGACACAAGTTTTTCCAAGGGAATAATCATAAATTTTGCTGTGATTTGCATAATAATTTCAATTTTCATATAATTTTATAGTATAATTAGTAATGGTTTACACTAATACTATATCTGTCGGACGCTATGCCAAGCGAAACAGCGTGCTTTCTGGCCACAATCACCGGTGCGTTCGAGCCCCCGGACTAATGTGAAAAAGCCATTTTACACCGATAAGCTATGTGCATTTTTTCATTGTCATACATCTAATATGAGATTGTTGAGGCAGAAAATAGTCGATACTAGCCGTTTCCTCGTCGGCGATGGGACAGGCTTCCTCGAGCCGAGCTCACGTCGGTTCGCATCGGGTAGGATCGTTATCTCGTAGCGTTTCGTAGTATGACGTCACATTGTATAATCTCTGTTTCGGAACGCTTTTTAAGTTCACGGTCATTGTCCGCCATGTTCTATTAAGCTTATCAAATCTATTTTTGTTTATCATTTATTAGGTGAAGAGACTATAACACTAGGAAGTGGCCAAGGTCGGGCGTTTTCTTATATCATTTAGAACGTACAAAAAAAGTAGATTTTCAGCGTAATTTGTCTGCAAGTACTCAGTCACGACTCGCTGGCTGAAGTATACATAAAAGTGATAATCATTACACCTCTGAACGAAGTTTCGTGATCCAGTAAGACCGAATGAATGACTGTGACTCCTGTGACATCCGCGCAATATTGATAGCCGAGTTTAAAAGTTGGCGCGCGATAGCTTCACTTGATACCGTCTTAATCCGCGACTAATCCACCACCCCTTGACCCCTTGACCCCTTCGCTACTTCCCCCACAGCAGTGGGACTATGCTCTTATAATTACAGCTTAATTGCCTGATAGCTCTCCTGGTGCTCGCAAACTAAACTGATAGTTTGTTCTGTGGGAATTGCATCTTAAACTTTCCGTTGTTACTTACATTAGTCGACAATTACTTAATATTAAGCATCCAGTCAGGTGTCACATAGTGTTGCTGAAAACTAGCGTTAGTTAAATACTGTGCCAGGTAGCTACTAAACATAATATTTCCTCTCCGGCAAGAATGTTCCTACCGGGAAACGATCAATAATATGTGTTATTCATATACAAAATATTAGTTATTCATCCAAAAACATTTTATCGCCCTCCAAGTATGCTTTTTCAGAAACGATACACTTACGCCGACGAATAATTAAATAATCCAAACACTTTTTAAACGCTTATTCCGGAATTGAGTTCAGTTCTCGCCGCGAATTCTCCTTTATGTCTTCCACCGCCACTGTTAAAAATTTTCAGGGAATTTTACATAATTTTAGGGCAACTTTCGTTGCCCTAACATTTCTGTATTTTTCCATAATTATGTAATTTTACAAGGCGTATGTAATTTTACATATCGACCTGATTTCATTATTATGTAATTTTACATATATGTAATTTTACATAATTAAACAAAATGACGATTATGTAAAATTAAATTTATGTAATTTTACATAATAATGAAATCAGGTCGATATGTAAAATTACATACGCCTTGTAAAATTACATAATCTGGAAAATCTCACTTATGTAATTTTACATAATCTGTAAATTACCACTTCTGTAATTTTACATAATCTGTAAATTTTCAATTATGTATTTTTACTTTTTTTTTCGGTAATATTACAGAGTAATTAGATGTTTTGTTACAAATTTCGAATGTAAAAATACATAAAGTTTGTTTATTATTCATGATATTTTATGTATATTTACATTTTATTCAATAATATTACCGAATTATTATGTATTTTGTTACAGATTTCGTCTGTAAAATTACACAAACTTTCTGTATTATTCATGTTTTTTTTAGTATTTTTACTTTTTATTCGGTAATATTACATAATTATTATGTATTTTGTTACAGATTTCGTATGTAAAAATACATAAAGTTTTTGCATTATTAATGATATTTTATGTATACTTACATTATATTCGGTAATATTACAGAATTAATATGTGCTTTATTACAGATTTCTTCTGTAAAATTACACAAACTTTATGTATAATTAATGATTTTTTAAGTATTTTTACTTTTTGTTGGGTAATATTACACAATTATTGTGTTTTGTTACAGATTTCTTATGTAAAAATACATAAAAGTTTGTGTATTATTCATTATATTTTATGTACATTTACATTGTATTCGGTAATATTACAGAATCATTGTGTTTAATTACAGATTTCGTATGTGAATTTACCACAAAATTTATGTATTTTTAATGTTTTTTTAAGTATTTTTCCTTTTTATTCGGTAATATTACTGATAAAATTTATGTGTTTTTACATAAGGAAACTGTGATTTTAAATATGGGCACGGTAAAATTACTTGTTGTTTGTGTATTATTACCTGTAAAATTAGGTAAGATTACATGTTATTATGGGATATATTTCTGTAAAATTCAATATAAATTCTGTACATTTACATGCTGTCGGTAATTCTTCGGATTTAGTTATTAGCCATAGTTTTTCTTATGTTTTTTAAATAATGCAGCCAGCAAAAGATCACTTGGAAATATTCAATAACCGATCTAACTTAAATACACTGGTTGCACCTGTATTAGTAACAATCCACCCAATATTACATTTATTAGGATTCTTCATTAAATGGTGTGACCTCAATGCAAATTAAAAACCAAAAACTTCATTGTTATTGAATAATTTGCTTAAACACACTGCACACATTTTACAAATACTATATTACTCCTGTAATATTAGGCGCACAGTTATATTATTCAGATGTGACGAGCGATTATACCCAGATCGGTTAGACTGATGTTTCCTAATGATTTTCACACAAGTATTTTGATTAATACGACTTCATTTATTAAAATACATAAGAAAAAACAAACAACTTGCCAATAGCAAAATCCTGAGAATTATCGATGGCATATAAATGTACAAGATTTGCATTGAATTCTTTAGATAATATTATCGCCTAATTACATGTAAAATGAACTAATTTTATAAGTCATAATATACAAACAACAAGCAGTTTACAGTTTGGAGGTTATCTAATAAAAAAACAAAATTCCAAAAAAACAACAATTTATTTATTTTCGTACAGGTATATGCTTAAATTAATAATTAAATGCTTAGCTTATAGCATGTAAATGTACAAGATTTGTATTGAATTCTTTAGATAATATTATCGCCTAATTACATGTTAAATGAACTAATTTTATAAGTCAATATATACAAACAACAAGCAGTTTACAGTTTGGAGGTAATCTAATAAAAAAACAAAATTCCTAAAAAACAACAATTTATTTATTTTCGTACAGGTAAAGGATATGCTTAAATAAATAATTATAGCTTAGCTTATACCTTCTTTTGAAGTGACTTTTTATACTAATAATGACAAGGATTTATTTATGTTTGATTTACTTTATGTTTGTGTATATTTTGATTTACTTTATGTTTGTGTATATTTTGATTTACTTTATGTTTGTTCCATGGTGGATGCTCCAGCCCCCCTAGCATGACCGTTCTATCTCTATTCTACCAAGAAACGACAAGAAATCTTTTCTATACAACTTGACATTTCTTCTGGCCGAGCATGGCGCGCCCCGTCGACTCGCGAACGACGAGGATGACTCTACGAAGACATAGACAGAAATTCTTTCCATAGCAACGGGGACGTATCACGTGATGTTTATATTCCCTGAATACATAACATTTCAACCTTTTGAACGTAACTCAACGCAACCACGAAACGTATTTCTCGCATTTGTCAGAAGTAATGTTTCTACCCCCAAATGTCAAAAGAAGAGAAAATATGGTCGTCATGCTCGACGTTGTATATAGACGTGTGTCGACTGAAAAAATGAAACATTTCTTTTCTACATTCTTAATATCGCCATGTTTGGGACAATAGAAATATCTGTCAAATTGTCGATTCTTCCGTAGACATAGCCCGTTTCTACGGCGGTCATGCTAGGTCGGCAGGGTAGCCCGCGAAATTCAATTTTTTTTTTTCAATTTTTTGCAATTTTCAGGCCAGTGCTAGATTGTATGTTGATAATAATATTAATCGCGTCTGTAAACGTATGTAGTAACAGAATTATAATCATCAAAATCACCAATACAACCTGCGAAGTTCATAAAGGTGTCAAGAATGAATTTTATCATGAAATAGTCATTCTTGACACTTTTATGAACTTAAGAGTGTTAAAACGATGATTTTGATGATTATAATCCTGTAACTACATACGTCTTACAGGCGCGAATTAAATTTTCATCAACATAAAACCTATCACTGGCCTGCAAATTGTAAGAAACTTAACTTCCTTAAAAGAATGAGCCTGTATTGTGTGGAATTGTACCATTAATTTCGTACGGCAATTAGACCTCTGCTTAAAATAATATAATTATATACACACGCAATGAAAAAACGAGGCCACGAGAACACGAGGCCTGCAGAATAATGTAACAACAATGTATCCGTCTTGGTTATTACAGTAACATATAAAACGATATAATTAAAAATTAACAGCAATCCCGTACATAAATTATATTATGTAGGTACTTCTTATAACTATACCATTTAAAGTAAAAATTTTTTGAAAATATTTGTTACAGAAATAAATTAGAGATGCAACGGATAGTTGGTTGGCCGGATACCGGATACTGGATGTTTGGTCTGACCATCGGTCGAATATTCGGTATCCAGCCGCCGAATATTCGGCCGGTGCAATTATACCTGCATTTCGGTTTTTCAGCCCCCCTAGCATGACCGTTCTATCTCTATTCTACCAAGAAACGACAAGAAATCTTTTCTACATACAACTTGACATTTCTTCTGGCCGAGCATGGCGCGCCCCATCGACTCGCGTTTCTACGAAGACATAGACAGAAATTCTTTCCATAGCAACGGGGACGTATCACGTAATGTTTATATTCCCTGAATATTATTACGTTTAGTTAACAAAAAAAAGTTGCCAATTGCACGAGTTTTTCATTTTTTGTGGGCGGAATGGTGTTGCTGCATCCTGGATCCAGGTCTGGATCTGTTTCGCGAAATTAAACCTAAATATTTTACATAACATTTCAACCTTTTGAACGTAACTCAACGCAACCACGAAACGTATTTTTCGTATTTAGTTTTTAATAAGACTAGTTTGACATTTGTCAGAAGTAATGTTTCTACCCCCAAATGTCAAAAGAAGAGAAAATATGGTCGTCATGCTCGACGTTGTAGACTTGTGTCGACTGAAGAAAAGAAACATTTCTTTTCTACATTCTTAATATCGCCATGCTTGGGACGATAGAAATATCTGTCAAATTGTCGATTCTTCCGTAGACATAGCCCGTTTCTACCGCGGTCATGCTAGGCCGGCAGGTGCGCATTGTGCAGGTTTTGACCTGTTTCGTAGTAACGTAGTATAAAGGAGAAATGAATCACAAGTTGAATTGTACATGAACGAGACCTATGCACAGTAATAATAGTACATTACGATACAAGTTTACTGTCACAAATCCATCCATACAATAAATGAGGACATCATTATTCTAAGGGTTTCTTTTAGGAATTAACAGGTCAGAACTGTTGTTTTGGCTTCATCAAGTACATACATGTGTGCCAAAGGGCGATTCTGCACATCATTTCTGTTTTTTTTTGACGTAGATATGCCTTACAGTATATTTGTATAATTATGAGTAATATGTTTATAATTATGAGTCTTTTAAGTAGCACGTAAATTATATAGTGCCTAATAATGTATTATTGATGGGTATCCGGGTGCCGTCTGTGCCTCTTTTTAATGATGGTATACTAGTAAAAGTAGACAAACCATATGAAGTTGTTTCAGATGAAAGATTATATGGACAAGTTACCGCTTTTCCAGATTGAATATTATGAGTTCTTGAATGGTATTCGACATTTTTTTAACAATATTCTATGATTACATTCTGTACACTTAGAATAGAGGTTGAATTAGTGTCAACTCGTGGACTAGCAGTACTAATCCCAGGCAGATGCAATCTAAAATTGAGATTTCTAAAAGACTCATAATTATTGAAAATACTCGTACACAAAGGATCTATACACGGAAATTTAACATTTTTACAGAACCTGTGACTTTTTTGATGGTTATTGTACGAAATCACTGAGGAGAAATTCTCGCCACAATAACTGCAAGTAAATGACATAATGTCTTTTATATAATGTGAAGTTTACTCATTAATGTCAATACTTTATTCAACGTGCGTCCTTTACGGACTTTACTTCCTTCTTTAGGATTTATCTTAAAAAACATACCTTTGTATAAATTCTAATGTGTTTTGACACTCCACTGAATATTCCATATTCAAGTTGAAGTAAGCCACCATCAATAGTTGTAACGACGTAGACAGACTCGCAGTTTCGCTAACAATCGTTTTTTCTACCAGCAAGTAATATATGTTTTCATTATCTGTGGGCAAAAAAACAGAATTAAAACAGGCAATATAGGCTCCCAAATTTTATAATAACGTACTTACATTAAAAACCGGGACCTCAAAAACTGATCACTAGACTAGATAATTAAAATAATAAAATATTACCGGTAATGGTTATACACGCATGTCAGTCTCAATTTAAATGTATCGTATTACGATAAGTGGCCCTATTAGCGATTAAGAGTACAAGTCTCAGGCAGCGCAGTTTGAAAAGGGTGTAAGTTCTAGACATGGGTAGCTCGCGAATGAGAGATAAAATTGAACTAGCTCTTTAATTACAATCTAGCTCCTTAGTCGCTCAGTCGTTCACGGAATAGCTCACTAGTTCATTTAGCTCAACGGCTCATTGACTCTATACTCTGAGGCTTTGCGAGTTACTAGTGATACCGACGAAACGCCGACAGCGGCCCGACAATGCCCGAACTTTCCCGTCAAATCATTTATGTATCCCCCAAAACAAAAAACAAAAAAGTTTAAAAATAACTAGCTTCAGAAATCGGTGGCAATTTTTAATTTTTTTTTGCACATGATTTTTTTCATTTAAAATGCCCCATATAACAAACTCACTAAATTTTGTGGCAGTTCACTAACTACAATAAAGTTGCGACATTGTTGTCTCCTGAGGCAGCTCATCCAATTTTGCAGTCTACTACTCCAGTTCCAAAGCAAGCTTACTACAGAAACTAAAAGCACATTATATTTCATGTCCTCTATTGGTAAATACATACAATTAAAAATGGCAACTCAAACATTTTTATCTGCACAACATTTAAAACAGTAATAAGTTTCTATCAATTTTTTTAATCTAGTAATAAACAATTAAAACCAGTGAGTTAACTCAGTAGTCAATTTGCTAGTCACCGGCATTAATATAGTGTTCGGTACAAAGTTTTAATTTCATTGCTGGAATGTAGAGTGAAAGTAAAGGAAAGTAACAATTTTGAAGGAGACGGTCCAGTTCATAGAAAGGTTATTAACCATTATCAATAATTTTACTTTACAGATTCCTTTACCTCTGTTGGTCTCATCTGATGATCTGATTTATGTTAATTTTTTGAAAGGTGTAGCAAGTGTCCTACCAGTAGGTAACGTTATATTTTTGTAATAAACATAAGCAATTAGTTACCTTTTTTTCTTTAATTTACCCTGAGTTTACCTGACAAAATGTACACTAACTATTTTCTGTTTTGCTGTACTACGACTAAACGAAAGTGAATCTATAAGGAACAGAAGTGAGATTTTTTCAAAAGTGTCTCTACGAGGTAAGTGTATCTATGAGGAATAATTTGATTGTAATGAAACTTTGCACAAACAATGACATGAAATATATATAGGTCTGTAATTAGTTTATATTGCTCCAGTTAATAGAATAAAAGAAATAGAGCAAAAACATATGATGTATGAAAAACTTAAACTTGCTTTTTTTTTTTCAATTATGGTATTTGCAGTTACTTAAACTACTTACAGACATATACCTTATCCTATTGTAAGTACAAAGTTTCAGAGCAAACTAGCAACTCGTTTTAAAATGAGAGTTTAACTAAGTTTGTATGAAGAACCGAGCTTACCGAGAACCCTGAAAGCAATCTGTGTATTAAAAATCAACTAAACTAAGGTAACCATTATCAATTGATAATGGTTAATAACCTTTAAATGAAACCATGGAATTCAAACATTGTTACCGATCACTAATAATATGTTTAACAAATTTCTGTACGTAGTTGTGACTTTTCAAGTTAGCGCTATGTGGTACAGTGTAATTAAATGTCTGCTTAATACTTCCATTCAGGTATATTAAGTTTGTATGTATTTAAATAGATGTTTATCTGCACAAATACATCTAATTATGTGACAGAAAATAGGGGCTTCTATATATATACAATCTACCTATCTAATTGGATACGGTTTAGCAAAAATTTTGCAATACTTATGTCAACTGTAACCATCTAATTTTTTAATTGACGTATATGTGGTTTGTCAGCACATCATTGCTTATCAGTATCCAATTATAGTCTACTCTACAATCTATATACACTAGAAAGGTTTCATTAGCAAAAGTGAAATAGATTTACCTGATTGTATTACATTTTCCACAGTTAATTCCAATATTGGTACAGCTTTCTTTACTTTTAGGTCTGCCTACCAAATTTTCACGACGGGCATGTTTTACTGTGAAAGAATAACAGAATTTATTAGCGTTATTGACCAATTATTTGCGTAGTAGTTTTAATAAAAAAAATGTATCATCGCTTTTTGCATAAGGCACGCCTGTCGTATCATGAAACAAATGTTTGCCCGCCACAGCCAAAAGTTTTTGAAAATGTAACACGCAACGAATCGGTTAAGTTATTAAACCGAACGAAAATCAAATTACGGCTTGGACTATTTTAAATTAAGATGTACTTTTCTAGTATGCTGGTAAGTACTTACGTTTATTTAATGGCAAACAACTTCAACAAGATCATTCGTCCACCCTGGACGTGAACTGAACGTGAATCAACTGCAAGCTGCTTCCACAATCCACAAGTTCTTTCTAAAACAATCATATTACGTAACGGTTTACGGTCTAAAGCAGATTTCACTAGATTTTTGATGCAAGAAACTTAAAGTATATCTGTTACTCACCCTAGTAGTACTACGGTGTGGTGTGAGCACAAACACTGCAGGTTAAAACTTGTTCATGTTCAAGGTTCTTGGCACTGGGGCGGCAAGTAGCCTCAACACGTGGCAGCGTGGGTTCTCGGTACCCAAGTACCACGTGACGTGATGTGAGGCACAGACGGCAGTAGCGGCCGCGTGGATAGTGCGCGTCTTAGACTCGCTCGCCGACTGACTGGAACCCTGGAATCAGCGCGTGGCGGGTGCATCCGTAAGCGTTGTGCCAGAACACAGCAAGCCTCCGTCGATGCGGGCGTCTCCCAGCCGTAAGCCCAAAGCAAGGTGGATGGAGGATGACTCCCCCATCGAGGCGGCTTAAAATTAGAGGTTATGCGCGCACATGCCCACAAGCTTCTCAAAGGTTCCTCGCCGCGTGGTCAAGCGATCTATGCGATGCGCGGCGAGGCAAGCATGGTGCAGGAAGGCGAAGCATGTGAGCGCATTCACAGTGAGGAGCAAGGTGGCAGGTCAAGTGGTAAGGGCCAACTATGTACATAGCCTTTCTCGACACTCGTCATAGCGAGGCTGCCGAGAAGTTTAAAATGGCTGCCGGACTGCGCTGACAGAAATACATAGGTAATGAATGTGATCCATTAGGAACCAAAAAGAATTACAATCACACAGAGCACTTACCCGTTTATAGTAGCCTCAGCCTGGGTTGGAGTTGAGAAAGAGGCTGCGCGCCCGCGCCGCGAAATGGTAATCGGTTAAAAGACGCGACGCATCATGAACTCATGACGCCACTATCTATTCTACTAAGCACTGACGTTCAGCAGTGTTGCCAACAAATAAACAAGCTCTCCACCAGATTCAACTTCTAAAACCACTAACAAAATTCGGATTTTCTCCAAAAATTTGTAAAAATCGCTAAATTTCCACTAAACAAATCTTTGGTTTTTATGAAAGAAAACAGTAAGTAGTTATATTACTAAAAAAAGTTCTTTATTATTACGTAATAAAATATTTAAAATCAGTAAATCAACAAACAATATTATTAGTCAATAATCAACAATTCAAGATGAGGAACATACAAATTATTCAATAACAACAATAACTATAAAAATAAAGTGATATTCTAAAATCCAAAAATGATTTTTTCCTGCCACATAGTCTGTTTCACGTTTATATGATTCTTTGGTCCCAATTTGTTTTATAACTTTTATTGTAATTTCATAATCTTTGCAGCATTTTCCTTCCAATCTTAAACCACAGCGTATTCTTAATATAGTAGTTAAAAGATTCAACTTCATTCTGTTCCTCTGCTTGTTTTTTATAACATTCATACAGCTAAATTGCCTCTCAAAATCGGCATTAGAATGAAGCAGTATTAATAGAGTAAGCGCAAAAGTCGCTAATTCCTCAAACCTAGATTCCCCTTGAGCATCTTTGAAATGCAATATTTCATTCCAAACAATTTTGGTATATATATATGGTATATTTCGTAACGTTTTAGAGGCTTAGTCGTTGAGTGATAGCATTTTCAGTAATTATTGAAAGTGAGTTCTACTAAACCACTAGAAAAAACCACCAGCCACTTAAAGCAATATTTCGCTACTAAAAGGGGGGTCGAAACCACCAGTTTTAGTGGAAAATCCACTGAGTTGGTAACACTGCTGATGTGTTCGTATTTGGAAGATTTAGTCGGTTTTTAGAAAATTGACTACAATCGAAAACTTATGCCATAATTAATATGCATCGGTTTGTGTTCTATTCTATTCTATTAAATGTACTCGTATGTTACCAGTGTTGTAGGGGTGGGTAACTCCGGAAGTCCGGACTCCGGTGGTAGGTACTGAATACTGATACAAACAAAGGTGCGTTCCGAACGCGGATACGTAACTAAAATTAACTAAATAATAAACCTTAATAATTAATCCTCCAAATCTCCAATCCTTACCACCGCGGCACAGATTATTAAATATTTACACAGATGACAGATTATTAAATAGATACTTCGTAACAGATATTTCACTCCAATAAAAAAGTGAAAATACCGACGATTATCCTACAAAATCTTAATAATAATACCAGCTGTTTGCAGTGAAAAGAAATGTACTGGATGAGTACACAGAGAGATATTTGAGATTGTTTTGCCGCCGCGCGATCCACGTGCGAGCACGTCATCGAGCAAGTGTGCTAGGGTGGTATTGGTATTATAACGAATGTAGAAAAACAAATATTTTTTATTTGTTGATCAATAATATGTTTCAGTTTAATAAAACGTTGTTCATTTTTTTCCTCCCCTGAATTCCCGATTATTAAATTTTATTAAACCTTGGGTAGGAGGGTACTTACCTGGGATGGCGATCTGAGATCGATTAATTGAAGAATCGATTTTTGGAGCCAAAAAGATCGATTTTTTAAATCGATATGTAGTACTGAATCGATTCTGTGAATCGATACTTCACCCTTGAAAATCGACATTCGATTTTATTTAATTTTTTGGTATAAACCAAAAAAATATTTACAATTAATTGAATGTACCCGTATTATAAGAGTGCTGCCGGTTAACGGGTAAATTATTCTAAAACTCGCAAGATGATTGTATATTTGGATTCCTTCGCCTCTCTAAAAAAAAAGTTACGTTTGTTTGTAATCTTTGACTTTTTGTATCTGTGTCTGTGTAATGTCTTGTTTTATACCTGCCCCCGTATTCACAAACGCTCGGATTCGATTTCGATTCGGAAAGTCGTATGTCTTTCTCGCTCGCTTTCGTAATGCCAAAACAAGATAGACATACGACTTATCGAATCCGAGTATTTGTGAATAGGGTGCCTGATCTGATGTTTTGTTATGGTAATAAAAATATTTTTTATCATCGAATTACCTGATTTTGTTGATAAGAGATCGTTAAAATTATAATATGTATCTTGTTTTTAATAAAATAGATTTATATTACATTATAAACAAAAATTTGAAAAAAATATCGATTTTTCAGAAATCGATCTTATTGGCTTCGATTTTTTTGTAGATCGATTCATTAGGTCACGATTCGACTCGATTCAAAAATCGATCTTTTTCGGAAAGAATCGCCATCCTAACCCCTAAATCTCCCTAGGTATTAGACTTCTATTCTATACCTAGGTTCATGCAGGTGATGCAGCCCCCGTTGAATACGGGACGCTCGCTTTCGTAATGCCAAAACAAGATAGACATACGACTAATCGAATCGAAATCGAATCCGAGCGTTTGTGAATAGGGGGCCAGGTCCTGTTATCAAAACACGACGACGCTAGTAGTACGTTTAGTTAACCAACAAAAGTTGTCAATTGCACGAGTTTTTCAAATTTCGCGGGCGGATGGTGTTGCTGCATCCTGGATCCAGGCCTAAATCGTTTTCGCGAAATTAAACCTAAATATTTTACATAACATTTCAACCTTTCGAACGGAACTCATCGCAACCACGAAACGTATTTCTCGTATTAAGTTTTTTATCTGTGGCGGACTCAGATGACATGTTGGATTGTTTACAAAGTAAACTTTATAATACGCTGTTTGTTTTGTTAATTTTCGCATATTCACAATGCAAAAATAAACAGCAAGACCAAGAAAAAGAGGTCAGCGTACACTCGGTTCCTTGTGTGAATTTTTCTAATAGTATGTGTCTTTAAATCATTTTAATCTTGTTACAATGTGAAATAAGTTTAAGCGATTTTCAAAGCAACAGAATAATACAGTTGATACAGGCATAGGCCTCTGCTTTGTCCTAAAAATATGTTGAAATAATAGTCTTATTCGTTTCAGGATATAAGCAATAGTAGCCTTCGGAATGGTCGGAAGGAATGGTCTGGCAGATAAATGAGACGACGCCGACGATTCAGATAGGTACTGAAATTATTTATTTACATAAAATAATTTCTTATAATGTTAGCTCTTGTATTAGTTACAGCTTGTAGATAGGCCTTCTCAGGCACATGAGCATTTCTAATTGGTGTCTTGAGCCAAGGCTCCAAAGCATAGGCTGAATTCCCCTGCAAATCAATGATAAATAAATTTTTTGTTCATGTTATGTTGGCAACTAACAATATTTAACTATATTTTGTGTTTGCGTTTCAGATTACAACGAATGAGGATTCAGAAGAATGAAAATATGGGCCCCAAATATTGAATTTATTTACATCAACTACTACTATTGAATGTCCCACTGTTGGGCAAAGGCCTTTTAATACATGTAAATTATAAACAAAAAACTGATATATTATAACTGTTATTATTTTAAATGATATTGTTCAATGTTGCAGTTAAAAGAATGATTTGGTTGCATCTTACACGCATAGGACACAGAGTATGTTTAAGTTTTTTTTAGAGTGTGTTGAGACAAAGTAGTATACAGTATGTTAGGTTAAACGAGGGACATATTGAGGGAGGGTATTCAGTATTCGATTCTCGTTCCAAATATGTAAAAAACCTGTAACGTATATAGAAGAATTTTTAATGTTTTGTTTAGTGCCTAGATATTTTGGACTGTCCTAAGCCAGGTAAGTTTAAAGTATGAAGGGAAAATGGATTATACCTAAGAGTCATTGCCCCGCTCACATGTTCTGCGATAGTATTAAGTCGCTAGCGCAAGGGTGTATACACGTTGCGTGACATTTGCGAAAATTTTTGTATGGATCGGTCTGTTATTTATCAGTGTTTTTTTTTTTGTTTATATTTTTATTAGTATCATGTTAGTATGTACTATTATGGGTTTCAATATGTCCCTCGTTTAAACTAACATACTGTATAAGCAGAACATTTTGTAAATAAATTAAATTTGAATTTTATATTATTGTCTCATTACCCCTCACTGTGGCCAAGACATTTTTAGCCATCTCTGATCAGTCTCGTGAGTCTGCGGGACTGGCAGTGAGTGTACCCTTCCCGAACCTGGTATTCCTGTCTACTATTCGTCTGTAACCTTAGGTCGCATGGTGCAAGCATCCTGGTGGCGTACCATGACGTCTTAAAACATTATTGTTCCATTCTTATTCCAGAGTGAAAAAGAGAGGGAGCTATACAAGTCGTCTAGCTTCATCTCTTTCCCACTCTGGAATAGGAATGGAACAATAATGTTTTAAGCGTCATAGTAACCCCCCTGAACTTATTTATATGATAGGTTAGGGCTTAGGGTCGTAGGGAATGCTATGCTTGTGGGTCTTTGTGGGTTCCATTAATTTTCATATATTTTCTGGTTCCGTCACATTCACGTCATCACGTATTGCGGCCTTACATGACGTTTGTTAAGGGTGGATGTACAGACATACTTCGTTTTTATGACTTGTTGTGTTTTTGTACCTAGTAGATAATACTGGTAAATTTTGGATTCATGTAGTCTTCGTAGGTCTGTTTTTATGATAAAACCACTAAACTAAATTGGTCATGAAACCCTGCCTGGAAAATTTGCATTCAGATTGAGTACCTATTCTGCACTCAGCATCTGCGATCTAGAAGTAATAGACTTGATCTTTGGCAATATCCTGTAAGCAGGATTTTCATAGAAGAAAGAACCTAGTTATGGTACCTAGATTGAATTAACTTTAACGAAAACAGGCAGACCCTGAGATGTGCTAGGAGACAGATGCTCGATCAGCTAGCCTGGCACAAATACTGCACCATCTCTTTGCGAATTTATAGGTAAGGAATTCTTTTTTAAGGGAAATCGAAAGCCCCAGTTAACGCTCGTAGGTACAGCAATCCTTTCGGCCTTCCTTTCATTCTTCTCGGCATACAAACTGAGGAGATCGCGACGGTAGGTCCCCAACATGTTTTTTTAAAATCACAGAAGCTCAAGAAACACAAATACCTAATAGCTAGATTCTTTACAAAAAGAATCTTGTCTAGGTCCGATGTGATGAAGACTATTTTGACATTTGTCAGAAGAAATGTTTCTACACCCAAGTGTCAAAAGTAGAGAAAATATGGTCGTCATGCTCGACGTCGTAGACTTATGTAGACTGAAGAATAGAAAAATTTCTTTTCTACATTCATAACATCGCCATGTTTAGGACGATAGAAATCTTTCTACTCTTTTTCTTTTCTTTTTTAATTTTGTCGATTCTTCCGTAGAAATAGCCCGTTTCTACGGCGGTCATGCAACGCGTGCTGGAAATCAAACGTTTTCTATACCTTAATCCCACTCGTGTTGCTTCAAATATCTTTAATTTGCATGCAATATCTTGAACTTGCAACTGCGACTGACTCGACTGAGAAGGAAATACACGGCTAAACGTTCCGATTTACGCTACACAGTGTTAAGTGTTTTGTAACGTGGTTGTATGATCTTTCGTCGCTAAAGGCGGTTTAGAGACCTTACTTTTGGTTGAGCCCCCTTGTCGATGTCAGATACTTACTTATGTACGGAATTTTTACTCGGTTTCCTTACGAAATGATCTGTGTAAACGGGACGTCGCTATACACATTCATAGAGCTGTCTCGTTTGCACATGTCATTTCGTTCGGAAAACTGATAAAAAGTCTAATACCTACTTATAAAAAGCATATTTAAAAATAGGAAGTACGGCGGAGAAGGGGAGGCAGGGTACATACGTGTCGCGGTTGCGGCGAATGATGATCCGTAATATCATCAGTTCCTTCAAAAGGGCCCTCCACACTCGTGCGCGAATCACGGCGCGAATTTTACGGTTTTACAACAAAACAAAATGCAAAAACAGCAGTTATTTTAGTTACAGATTTTTTATGTAGTAAATTAATTAGTTATTGGGAAATATCATAATATTGTTTGTAATATTGCTGACATGTTTCGGAATATTACATAAGACGTAAGTAAAACATAAAAATGTATAAAATATTGGTAAATTTGCGAGATATTTAGGTAAAATTCCCGTTCCAATTGTTGAACTATTACGTACCCAGCACGCCCACGCGTGCTTTAGAACCTAGAAGTGGGCGTCTTCCCAAGAGAGCCAATCGAGGTCAACCCCCAGCTAGCTTCCTAACAGACTAAGCCGCGGGACAATTTATAGTAGGCGACGGCGCGGCCACATTTTTGTATCGCGCGGAAGCTATAACAGCTCTGCGCGAGAGATCAGAGGGCCGATACGAGTACTACGACCGATCACGAGTTTCATAACTTTGAATTGTAATAGTTTTAGTCATTTTAAGTATAGTGGACTGCTGTGTATTGTAAACCGTGTGTTTGAGTTTAATAGACTGTTTTAACTACAGTGCCGGTTATTATTATACTTACACCCGCTAATATACACATTTGAACAGAATGTTTACAAAAAATTTGTAAAATTAAAAAAATACTGGGAAATTTCATAGTTTTTTTATAAGTTTTCTGATATTTTTCGGAATATTACATAGGAAGTAATTAAATTTACATAAAAATTAATTTTTCCAAAAAATTGGTACAATAACGAGAATTTTATGTAAAATTCCCGTTTTAAATGTTAAAAACACATTTAAAAAGTATTAGCCCCAAACATTACATGTAATTTTACAGATTTTATGTAAACTTCTATCACTTAGTGATTATTACATATTAATTATGAGAAAAGTCCATTTAATGAGTAAATTCTACAGAATACATTTAAAATTAAAGAAATGTTGGGAAATTTCATAATGTTTTTTGTAATTTTACTGACATTCTTTGAAATATTACATAAGAAGTGAGTAACTTTACATAAAAATGTAATTTTCAGAAAATTAGGTAAAATTATGAGATTTTTATGTAAAATACCCGTTTTCATTGATAAAAACACATAAAAAAAATTATTTGTCCCAAACGTTCCATGTAATTTTACATATTTTATGTAAACTTTTATCTCTTAGGGATTATTACATATTTATTATGTGAAAAGACACATTTAAATAGAAATAATACAGAAAATATGTAAAATTTAAGAAATGTTTGGAAATTTCATATTATTGTTTGTATTTTTACTGTATTTTTCGGAATATTACATTAGACTTAAGTAAATTTACATAAAAATGTATTTTTCAAAAACATTGGTAAAATTATGAGATGTTTATGTAAAATTCCCTTTTTTTTAGTGTTAAAAACACATTAAAAAAAGTATTTGTCCCAAACATTCCATGTAATTTTACAGATTTTATGTAAACTCCATCTCTTAGTGATTATTACATATTTATTATGTAAAAAGACCATTTAAACAGTAAATTCATAAGAATATATGTATAAATTAAAGAAATGTTGGGAAATTTCAATAAGTTTTTTGTAATTTTACTGCTATTTTTCGGAATATTACATAAGACGTAAGAAATTTTACATAAAAATGCATTTTTCGAAAACATTGGGAAAATTACGAGATTTTTCTGTAAAATTCCCGTTTTAATTGCTAAAAACACATTAAAAAAAGTATTTGTCCCAAACGTTCCATGTAATTTTACAGATTTTATGTAAAATTCCATCTCTTTGAGATTGTTACATATTAATTATGTAAAAAGACCCTTTAGACAGTTAATTCAACAGAATATATGTAAAATTAAAGAAATGTTCGGAAATTTCACTATGTTTTATGTAATTTTACTGTCATTTTTCGGAATATTTCATAAGACGTAAGTAAATTTACATAAAAATGTGTTTTTCACTAAAATAGGTAAAATTACGAGATTTCTATGTAAAATTCCCTTTTCCATCGTAAAAAATACATACGAAAATGTATTTATCCCAATAATCCATGTAATTTTACAGATTTTTTGTAAATATCCATGGCTTAGTGATAATTACATAAATTTTATGTAAAACTACTTAAAAACTGTTGATTTTAACGAAAAAATGTAAAATTGATGAAATTTATGTAAAATTTCATAATTTTCCCAGAGTTTTCGGGAATTTTACAGGATTATGTAATATTTTTCAATGTAAAATTACATAATTTTTAACAGTGCGAATGTAAACGGGTGCCACGACGTTGTAATTTGAGTTTAGGAAAAAGAAAGAAGTCGGCTGGAGCCATATCTGGTGAATGAGGTGGACATGGGATGTGGAGGCGATAGTACTCGCGCGCCTGCACGAATGGCGCGCGGAGGCACTCCGCCGGGGGGAAACACCGCTGCCGCGGCAAATTGTCGCTCAGCGGACAAACCTCCGGCGTGATTTCATGGCGACATGGAGACAGCGACTGTCGCAACCACGTGCAGGGCACGCCACAATAGTGGCGATAAGTCCCCTCTTTGAGGAGTGGCTTGAGAGGCGCCACGGCGCCCTCACCTTCCGCCTGACGCAGGTCCTCACCGGACGCGGTTATTTCGGGAGGTTCCTGCAACGCATCGGGTGGGAGGAAACGCTCGGGTGTCACCACTGCGAAGATCGGCCTGAGGACGTGGTGGAGCACACCGTGGAGGTCTGCTCCGCTTGGGCTGAGCACCGCCGTGTCCTTGTAGCGGCGATTGGCGGCGGCGACCTCTCACTTCCGGCCCTGGTTCAATCCATGGTCCGGAGCGAGAGGGAATGGGAAGCCGTTGCCTCCTTCTGCGAAGCAGTCATGCTAGCGAAGGAGGTGGCGTAACGTGAGAGGGAGAGAACCTCACGTCCCAGGCGCCGTGGGAGACGCCCCGGGCGTCGGGGGGCAACCAGTGGCCCCCGGCCACCCTAGGCGCGGGCCTGTGGACGGTGAGTAATGGGCTAGCTCACCGTCCGTCCGTCTTATGACGACAGGCCGTGCCGACGGCGCGTTCGTGTTCCACGCGCGCCTCAAGCAGATGTCAGCAAATCACCTGCCTGGGCTGCGGGCTGTTCGAAAGAGGACAAAAAACAAGAATTATATTAATGATCTCACTATGATTGCCAAATTATCGGATATAATTCTATTTGCTAATGACACTTCGCTAATTTTTAAAATTCATAGAAAAGATACGGATCTCATACATGTTAACGATAGTCTAACTGTTCTCTCGAAATGGTTCGCAAACTCGATGTTATCGCGGAAACAGTATTCTTAGGGATTACTATCGACTCAAAACTGCAGTGGGGCGCTTTCCAGGAGGTTAAGCTCAGCTGCCTATGCAGTTAGGAAAATAAGGCAGTTAACTGATGTAGCCACAGCTAGGTTAGTATACTACGCTTATTTCCACAGTATTACGTCTTATGGCATTCTGCTGTGGGGATCGGCAACAGGCGTTGATTCAATTTTCATTTTGCAAAAGAAGGCAGTCCGCGTGATCTATAAAATGGGTCCTCTAGAATGTATTTTATAACACATTTGCTCGTAAAGGGTCTCTTATTTCACCAATTTCAGTATCGTAATGTATCTCATTACGCACTAGTGCGGTAATGTAATGTAAAACGCACGGTCTATCAATATGCTCCGTCTAAAACGAACGGAACTTTTTTAAATCTTAGCATAGGTTTTTATGTCAGAAAAGTGGTCAACATTTTATGAATAAAATTAACTTTGGAGATAAAATATAATAAATAAACATTTAATTCTTTATTTTAATCAATTTTGACCATAAATTACAACCATTTATCTGTAACAAAACACAAAAATATTAATTTACTTTATTAGAAATACTGGCTGTTTTTGTGCCTTTGCCTTAAAAAAAGCGCTGACGTGCGCGCATATCAAATTTCATAATTACTGAACAAGAAAAAATATTCGGCGCGCTTTTTCTTTTCGCTGTATTGTTTTATTTGAAAATGTCGTCCGAGTTTTATTTATTTCCTCGCAAATATGTTATAAAATGTCGTATGACATACGTGCGCTTTGATAATTATTAAACTCTGCTTTCTTGTAGCCCTTGCCTACGGCTCGGGCTAGAAATATCGCCTCTGCTGTAGTTTTCAACATACCGCACTTATATCATAATTTACTATTATATGTCCGCAAAAATCGAGGGCTTTTCAAAATTAGAAGCGACTTCCATAATATAAACACGCGCAGTAAACACGAAATTGTAATACCCAAATTTAGATTAACAAAAACTAGCAAGTCATTTCTTATAAACAGTATATGCTTTTATAATAAGTTGCCAATAGTTATTTGTGCAACAAGAGAGCAAAGTCGTTTTTTGCTGCGAGTGCTGATTTTGAATCCTGAGCGTGGCGAGGGATTCAAAGGCACGAGATGCAAAAAACTTTGCTCTCGTGTAACTCACATAACTTTTCACTTCACCAGCGAGAACACTTTAGGCTTCGATCAATACTATTATTGATCGAAGACTTTTGGAAATAAAATAATAAACAGGAATAGATTAAAAGTAGCTTTCAACTTTTACATTGTAGATGATTGCCTCGTCTGTGATAAATCTAAAAAATAAGATGGCAACACCGTCTCCGAAAAACTGCTTGCGCCCTTTGTAAGTCTGCAATCGTTGAAGACATGGTATGCTTTCAGATATTTCTTGCGAGACTTCTCAGGTAGAAACTTAATTCTGCATTAGTAACTTGTTGCTTTAACTCTTCCGGTGTTAAAATACTATTCTCGTCGCTAGGTTAACTCATATTTTAATATTTTTAACTTATTCAACTCATTACGCCAGTCATTTCCAATTTTGTTCCCGATCTTTTATTTACATTAAGGCGTGTTCGGAAATAGCACCCATGATATTTTATTATTCAAAATATATCACGTAACATTATTGAAACTTACCTATATGTGCTACTGAAGTGAAAAGTCAGTTACAGAACTGACCGATGGAAAGTTTAAAAATTGCATCAAACGTGTCCTTATTAAAAAAGCATATTACAAAATTAAGGACTACGTTGAAGATAAAGAAGTTTGGCTGTAGTTCCTTCTGCTCATGCGGCTTCCCTGGTAGCTCATAAACGACACAAATATGTGGATGTCTCTAACTATTCCCAATATTATTTTTTCCATTCTTTTTATTTTTACAATACCTAGTTTTCCAATCATTGCACCATTCGTTCATTGTTCAGAATAGTTAGAGCACTGATGATAAAATCTGTGTCAATTGTTTAAGTTAGTGTTCTTTTATTGTTTTAATTTAACTTTTGTATAGATTCATTTTATTTACCAATTTTTGTGAATGTGTGGGTATTGTAGGCTTTGTGGTTTTTCTTTCTTTCACTACCTACTGTAGTAAGCAATCGACTTATTGTCGCGCCTACGCTGTCCTCCCATACTTAAGTACTAATGCTGTAACTTCAAATATTGTAAAACCAAATGATTTTAAAAGAGTAACCATGGAGTTTTTTGCCGGTTCTTCTCCATAGGAAACGACCATCCCGAACCGTGCACCTTTTGTTGACGTTTTTTAGATGCCCATGTAGGCCTATGTAAAATAAAATATTTTGATTTATTTTGATGGGTCGGAATTGACTCGTTCTAGCATGGTGCGACTCTTATGCGATTGAGTTTTTGGAGAAAATTCAGGTCTCTTGGGTCTAGCCGAGCGGCAACATGTTTCATACCCAATTGATTATTTAAAATGATACGGATCGACTCGTTAGACACAGAAAGTTCAGCGGCTATCTCTCTCAAACTTGAATGAGGATTTTCAGTCACTAGTTCCTTCACTTTTGCGATGTTAACTTCAGTTGAAGACGTTGATGGCCTACCAGAGCGAGGCAAATATTCCATCACATCTCGATCGGTTTTGAACGCTTTATAACACTCAAAAGCACGTGTTTTTGATAAAGTCGATTCACCGTAAACCTTCTGTAACATTTTCAGGGACTCCTAACACGAAATTCCATTTGCGATGCAAAATTTAAGACAGACTCTTTGTTTGATTCTTTGTCCATTATGAAATTCGCAATACACACCAGATAATATGATCTAACTAAAAACAGCACTGTATTTGATAATTAAAGTTTGAGTTGCATCTGTTATTTAGTAACAGATGCAAATCAAACTCTGCGCTAAAATGGAAAATAGCTGTGCCAATCTAACAACAAAAAATTGAATATGGAAACATAAACAAATCAAACATTCCCGATACCGATACTTATGACTGAATGTATATAATTTATAGATAATAGTTACGATTGTTGTGATCCTCAAAAAACTGTGACGTTGAGAAACATGTAAACTGTAAGGTCACGTACGGATCATTTGTTCTGTAACTTAGAAACCGCGGCTGCGACCCGGTAGTTAAATCGTTATTCAAACAGTCTCTCATTGACTAGCGTATTTGATGGGTGTCCGTAATATACTTGCATAACTATCAGAAAGTATGTTTAAGTTATAATATCCGACGTAGGACGCGGAGCAGTGTGCGAAGTCATACGTCCACTGCTGGACGAGCGGCGACACGACAACAGTGCCGTCCTCGGTCAGCCAAAAATCAGATCAGTGCCGCAAGGCAGACCCTCGCAGCTAACTGCATAATCTGCGTCGTGCCCCCGCACTACATAAGCGACTAGCATACTAGAAATAACTTGCTACACAATAATGTTAGCCAAATAACTCTCTGTTATACACGAGCTCGGTGCTGGAATAAAATAACTGAGGCGTACGAGGCAACGTGCAAGTACAAAATGAGGAGAATGCCTTGCCTCTCTGAACTATTTTCCTTCATATTAGCTTAGCGTCGCGCGGCGCATTTCCGAACAAATACTTGTTATAAGTGCACAAGCGATGCGCCATCATCTCGTCTCTTGTGCTACTCATTCTCACTTACCGGCGCGGGCGCCTCTATCAACAAAATACTATTGGGACGGAGATCTTTCTGTTAACAATTAGCAATACTACAATTGCATGAAACGTATTGAACTTCATCGTACAAAGATACTATTGTGTTCGTTGAACATGTCGCTGTGTCGCTGCGGAGGCCGTCACTCGTAGTTTATTGTGAATTCGTCATTGACACGGTTCAATACAGTTCAGTTTTGGATTGAAATATTCCCTACTAAAAGGTGTAATGTAAAAGTGCACTTCTCAAGCAAGCTTCCTGTACATCAAACTAAGTAACTCTACACAAAAGCTTTTGGGGTGAAAAATAACGTTTTACGGTAAGACTGAGAGAAGCGCACTCAACATTAAAAGTTGTGAAAAACAATGAACTCCGACCCCCAATATCTCCGTTACTAGAAGGTTCCTAGGCCATCCTGGGAACAATATACTTACGGAGATTTATATGTATACAATATCATACTGTTAAGGTGTGTGGCGTTGGATTTCGATGGAATCATCATACAAGTCCTTATGAAAAAACATGCTTAATAGTACCTATAACAAAACTTAGCTGCTACGAGTATTAACAACTTTTTTACCTTATATCTGCCGAAGCCACCACGACCGAGTTTTCATTAATATCCAATCGTTCTTACTTACAGTAAGGGCAAAAAAACGTTTTTACAAAAAAAAAAAAACCGACTTCCAAAAAAAAACACAAAAAATGGGAAAATAATTTTAGTTTCGGAAGTCGGTGGCAAAAAAGTAAATAAAACAAACAAGTCACAATTTTTTTGTAAAAATGTTTTTATTTTAGCTTTTTTATTTTAGTCAATTATCATTTTTACATTGTAACTGGACACCAGCACATCGTCCATACATACGACAAAGGACAAAATGCATAATAAAGAGGATGACTCAAAAAGTACCAATGCAAAGATAATAAAATTCATCTTGTGAAACTTTTTAGTTTACAACAATATTTCAAATTGATATTCGAACATGTGTTTTTGATAATGACTTGTGTCATTAACATGAAACAAAAATTTTCTCTGTGCAAACAACGTTTTTGCTTTCATATCCTGGTCATCTAGTTTATTTCATCAAAACATATGGGCCCACCGGGCAAGCTTTCTCTACTGAATGAGACAAATGAATCATCTAAATCGGTCCAGTAATCACGGAGAAATAGGTGTACATACGTGAAAAAAATTCATATAAAAAAAAAATATTAATAAAATTAAAACTACATGGCCAAACTATATTAAATTTTTATGGGACCAACTATTCCGCATCCAGCTAAAGAAGAATTTCGCAAATCGGATCATAAATCTCAGCGCAATCGGTGTACATACATAAAAAAAATACTAACCGAATTGATAACCTCCTCCTTATACAAGCTGTTGTTTTGCAACCTCGTCAAATTCAAGGAGGTAACTATGCTAATGATTCTCGACCCGAATCAGTAATAAAATGGGTAGTTTTTTTTTTTTTTAAATCGGTAAGTTTGAGCCAGCCGTATTTTAAACGTGGGCCGTCTGATTCTCACCCTGTAACCGCACCCAGACATACAAACATTCTCAAACGTTTATTCAATAATTTCTTATTCCTTAAACCACGTTATGGGGGTTATTCTGAAATACACATAAACAACCAAAAAAATCAGCGTTTATTAATTATTAACTAGGTAACATAATTGCCCTGAATTTTGACGAGTATGCAAAACAACACCTTGTAGAATTCTGTTAAATAAAAAACAATATTTTTAATTATTTGTGGTACACCTGGAAAGTGCATACCGTTACAATTCAAACAAGCCCAAACACAGCTAAGATACATTGTCTTATTATGGAGTTCCGAAGCCTGTCTCTTGGATTCATCATCAGATCTGATGGTAGAATGGTTCTTATTGAACGCAAATGCTTCACTTGTTGTAGAAAATACCAAGATCGCTGTACATTTTCCTATAAAATTTGAAGAGTTCCCTCGATTTCGCCAAGATTCCATCATCAGATCCTGACTTGGTGACTATGGGACCATTTGGGAAGTATACCCTTTCCAACAAAAAAAGAATTAGTTAATAATAAGTTTAAAAAAAAAAAAACTGTTCTAACCGACTTCTATAAGGAGGAGCTTATCAATTCGATTAGTTTTTTTTATGTATGTACACCGATTACGCTGAGATTTATGATCCGATTTGCGTGATTCTTCTTTAGTTTGATGTGGAATACCTGCCATTTGGTCCCATAAAAAAATAATATAGTTTGGCCATGTAGTTTTCATTTTATTAAAAATTTTGTTATATGTAAATTTTTCACGTATGTACACCGATTTCCCCGTGATTACTGGACCGATTTAGATGATTTTTCATTCATTTGGTAGAGAAGCTTGCCCGGTGGAGCCATATGAATTTTATTATCTTTGCTTAGGTACTTTTTGAGTCATCCTCTTTATTATGCATTTTGTCCTTTGTCGTATGTATGGACGATGTGCTGGTGTCTAGTTACAATGTAAAAATTATACTTGACTAGGATTAAAGTGAGATACCACAACTGAAAAGGCTAAAATAAAAACTTTTTTACAAAAAAGTGTTTTTAGTGTTTTATGGAAGTCGGTTATTTTTTTTTTGTAAAAAAGTTTTTTTAAAAGTCGGTTAAAAATAAAATAATATAATTTGAACACGACGTAATCATTGACGGATCAGTGAACTACAATAATAGTTTTATGGCAGCAGCTCTCTTCACTACATATTGCGGATAATAACAATGGATGATGATGATGAGCGCAGCAGGCGCTTGCCAATTAGGCTAATTGTCGAAATTGTTCTGTGACAAAGGGTCAAACATAGCTGTTTTAGATAGCACACATTATGAAGTGTGCAAAGCTCGCTCAGTTCCGATCTATGTGTGCTTATAACATAGCACCATATCGCCGTTGTACTTCGTGAATGCAGGGTAAGATAGCGTGCTCGTTTTTGGTACTATGTAATGAATGGCATGTACTCGTAGTATGTGCCAACGGACGGAGCGGAGGCAGTGTCAACAGAGGCACGTGTGCTGTCCTGGTTGAGCGTCCTTAGAAGCTAGCAGGACGCGGCTTACGGCGACTCGGGGACTTCTCTCTGCTCACACTCTGGGCGTGTGTCCCCCGTCACTTCCAGCGAGTGAACGACGCAACAACGACACACACTGACAACCCACACAGTTGCGTGCAAACTCAAATGTTATATAAATATTAAGCTCTCAGCTAATGAACGTTGCCATTAATTTGACACAAAGGTTGTAACGTGTGAACAACGCACGCGAGCGCGCTTCTGGTGTAAGGTGACGGAGAGCATAGCGTAATGTTACATGTTTGTATGAGTTCGTAGCAAAAAAATTAAAACAAATTGACGTTGAACAGACGATGGACTATTTGTCAAATTCCAATGGACAGTTGGAAACGCATCGGACTAACACAACATCCATGTATCTATGGAAATCGTTGAATGCGACAGCCACTTGCCCTTCTTGATCATTTACGCTCTACACACTAACAAAACGTGCCGTTTCACCTGTGGCCAGACTGCTGTGAAAACGAAGCATGTCACCGGGCCAAAGGAGTACTATAGAGAGATATATAATATAGAGAGTACTATATGTTTACATACTATAGAGAGTACTATATGTTCACAGCCGATGGTACCGACTGGGCTGAGTCCTGGCGACGCGGCGTCTCGCGTTTGCGGTGCCCCACGCCACCCTCAGGCTCCCCACGGTGCTACACTTAGCGTAGCCCTCACATAATCACTCCATCGCATTTATTATGGAGTGCTGTTGGAGCCACCGCGGGGCCTGCACCTTCAACACCTCTGTGCTAACACTTGCACACTAAACGTAACTTGGCCACGCGATGCTCGACCGTGCCCAGATTGT
Organism: Cerastis leucographa; assembly: GCA_963082945.1. Classification (NCBI taxonomy): domain Eukaryota; kingdom Metazoa; phylum Arthropoda; class Insecta; order Lepidoptera; family Noctuidae; genus Cerastis; species Cerastis leucographa. Next base: position 31,177,447 of record OY720378.1, read on the forward strand.
GCAGCTCTGTGTTGAACCTGTGTTGCCCTGTGGTTCTTCCTTGCTCCACCGGACCCGACCTTGATACCGGTTCATTTTCGGTTTGCAGTTGAGGGCATAGCTACCTTCTATATGTATATATCATAGAACAAAGTTCATTTTTGCATCTGTCTGAACTGTATCTAACCTCCGCCTCATATATTGATGCAGTTATCATCAGTGTATATAATTTAGAATAATTTTCAGAGATCTACACGCCTAGTTGACGCTTCCCGTGACGGACGGCGATACAACGTGGCACCGTCGTAAGTCTCTTGGGCACATAACCAGCCGTCGACGTTGACAAAGAGTTTTTTGGTGACGTTTTATAGTTTGTGGTTGGTTTAGTTTATTTCACCATTTTATTTGTTATTTGTTATTGTATAGTAAAACCCCTATTTTATTTATTTATTTAGTAAAACCCTGATTAAAATTAACCTACTTTCAGAGATGTAATTCCGTCGACTATGCATAAATATCAACTAATTAGTAGTACTCTTTTCTGTTTCTAATGACAAGAACAGGAGTCAAATGACAAAACTCAGAGCAAATAAAAACATACTCGGGAAAGTGTTATGCCACAATGAGCTGCAGCATGCACCCGAGTCGACGACACTAGCGCTGTGTTATGTAGTGTGACAAAGGTTTACGAGTTTTATCAAATGAGATGCATTGCACGCTATACAAGCTTAGTTTTAGTTTACCTTAAACTTCTTAAAGGATTGTTATTCTCACAGGGATCAACCCCGATCGCCAAAATGTCCGGAACGGCTTCCCAAAGTCGTCCCAATTGAAAGTTGTTTGTAACGTCGAGCAATGACCATTTTCAACGTTTAGGGTCACCAACAAGTAAGGTTATTCGACTACATATGCATAATAATCTCTTAGACCAAACCCTGAAACAACGCTGCATGTCGCTGCATGGCGCGCCAGTTGGTTTTTGAAGTTCCTTTTCAAATGGGACAGTTCTCACAACGCCTGGCTCGTGACAGACACGCGGTGGCGTCCGGCGACATCGACATAAATATTATACGAGAGATTGTACGAACAGCTCGGTTACGGTGAAGTCTTTACCGACTAGTTGGAAGCGGTTCGCGGCGGCGCCCGGACATAGCGCCGCCGTGCCAGTTTATGACCACCCTGCCCCCCCCGGAACAACACATACGATGACACGCCTTCGCATCGCTGTCAAATGTTGCATAGCTGCTCATTAGTCCGGCGCTGCGACTTATTGCAGTAACCATCACTGCAAAGTCACGAAGAATTTAGTAATTAGATTGACTCCAAATATTAACCATAATAATCTACGAGTGTTAAATACCTATTAGTAATCCATACAAATAAACAAAATTGAAGTGTCTGTTCGTAATTTAAAAATAACTATTCACCGTATTTGTTTTTATGATAGTAAAGTCTAGGTTTCCGCACGAGGTTTTGTTTCACCAACGCGACGTCAAAGATGTGTAAGATAAATAACCTCGTGGCTGGAGTTGCGCTAACTACTCGCTAATCGAGTCAGCGGTGCTGCAGCTGTACTGCTGGACTGTCCATAGTAACAACAAACTCGCAAAGTTGCCAAGGGACCATTATTTATGTAGTATGGCATGTACTTTACAATCATTCTATTTCATCAACATTGCGGCGGATGTGATGACGAATCGGGAACTCGACGTCACTCTGTAATATTTAAGTATTCTAGTCCTGCTGATCACAGCCGCTATTGTGACTTACTTATGACACCTAATAAAATTAAACCGAAATGGCGCCTCGATACACAACGGGGGCCATGTTTAGCGCCATTGCTTAATGTGCGATGCATTAGCAACAGCAGCCCACACGCTACCCACAGAAGCTGCCAAAATATGTCGATTTCTCTTCACAATCATTCAACATTCGTCAAGTATAATGGTGTGACAAAATATAATAGTACCTTCACAGCAAAACATTAACTTAACTTAAGACAGTGTTAGATTGGTTTAAGAGAAGGCTCGTTAGATACCCTGCGGACTGGCGCTCAGTGTGAAGTCGTCGTGGGGTTGTAGCGAGCGGTCAGTGGTTAGGGGAGATGACGCATCCTTCAACGCAGCATAGAACCGCGGTTATGATTCTTATGATGCAAGCCCCTTCCTTAGGTTGGCAAACATAATAAATAAGAATCTGGTTACTGAATACGAATAGAACGAGATTTCATTTGAATACTAATAATACTTATTTAATTATGCGATCATTCATTAATAACTACCTGGAATGTTAATCACTATCTGGAAGATAAAAGGGCTAAAGGATAAAGGGCGTTCGTCATGACGATGAGCTCCTTGAGTCACGGGTTGAGCTACATGATAACTAACAAATGCTTACACTGGCTGGACAGATCCACTCAATCTGTGTGGTTCTTTCTTCAAAAGACCATCTCAGACACCAACAATCCAGACATAATCGTGCGAGTTGGCCAAGATTATGTCTGGATTTTAAAAGAGACTATGACCTCTGAGTATGTTTCGGTTGTTTCTTCTCAGAGTAGTCAGGTATGAAACACCGGCTTCATCTAGTTTAAAAAAAAAACGTCGTGTAAGTGTTTGTAAAAACCTATTTGCAAAAATAAACATAATTTCATTTCAACGCGCTTGCGAACGGTAAACATATTCAGCGTATAATAGTGCACTCGTAGGGTTTATATAAATTCCTTTTTCTCTCACATTGAACAGAATGATGTGCCAAATATTTAATTGAAACCGAAATTTCCACTGAGCTGCATGCTTGGGAGTCATATTTGATTTCATCGAGCGCCCACGTAGACAGAGCAGCGTTGTGAGTATTATCTTTTTAGGGTTCCGTATCCGAATGGCAATAAACGGAACCCAATCTATATATATGGTTTCCGTCCGTATGTCAGAAAGTATTAAGACTACACAGTTGAAACTTGGTACATGTTCTCTGTGAATCACTTTATGATTATTATGTGCAAAATGCCCAGCACCCCCTTACTCTTTAGTAAGGGGGTGCTGCGCATACATACACAACATACTATGAAAAACAAATTTAGTTTTGCTGTTGAGTATAAATTTATCAATGAATGAGCGCTCAAAATATTGTAAATTTTATTAAATAGTGCTAAGGAACCCTGAGTGTAAGACTCGCACTTGGCCGGTATTTTATAGTATCAGCCCAATAATATATAGGTGTTCCAGGTAATTGCTGGTAATTGGTAAATGAAACACCCACTCGACCAGTGCTTGTCCATGGTATCATTATATAAATTAATATTGTATTTTTATTGTAAAGTGGGTTTTATAGCCATTGAGGCGTGTCGATACTATGCAATAGGAGTTTGGCCGGACGCAAGCGAATACGTTGTTAGGGAGGATATGAAAGTGACGTCGCATAGGAATATGATAACGTCACATCACATTCAAATTCTCAATTCTTTATTGTGTACCATAATGTATAGTTGTAGGGAAATAATTATTCACATAGTGGTCCCTGTCGGCACAACAACATAAAGTAGGAGAGAGGAGGAAGGAGGAACACTGGGTGCTAAAACATATAATAGGGATGGCGACTCATCTTTTTTCTTTGTCTATCGGATAGATTATTTAAAAGTATGTGACACGTACTTTTTCTTTTTTCACGTAATCGTAAAATTACGGAGATATTTTGAGTTGATATGGCGCATGACGTCACGGTTAAGTAAATTGTATACCTAGTTGTGACGTAGTGAGCCCCCACTCTCCAACTTTAATGCGTTTTAACTAAGTAATTTTTTGCTAACTTGATAAAACAAAAAATACGTAAAATTTTATAATAATTAATATTTTTGTATTACCTGATTGACGGACAAAATAGAATTTCGTTTTCTTTACCCAGTCATCATCCCTATTATTAATTAAGTAATTAGTATGTTTTACTGTTTTATTCATATTTAGAAATGAATTTGACAGTTATAATTATTGTTTTATAAATTATTTAATATTTATTTATTTAGTTACATTAATTTAAAAATGTTAATTATGGTTTTTATTTATTACGTAATTAATATTTATGATCCCTGTGGTAAGTCATCACGAGTTATATCCCGAAGAGGTGTATCCCCAGTTAACTACATGTTTCCAGTTATCTATATTTAACTCTTCTGTATCCGGTAGTAAGAATCACACATCAGAATGCGCATAATAAACGGATAACATTTTGACCGATATGAGAATCGAACCCAGGATGATGCCCAACGGTAGCCGTGGTGCCCACCACACCGACAAGGCGAACTACATCGCTGCTACACTCGTAGCCGTAGCGCGTCGACGCTCGTAGCGGTGCGTAGCGCGTCTACGCGAGCCTTCTACTTAGCTACGTTCATCATTCATGTGATTTCACTAATCTGATCCTAATCACTCTTATTATCAATTTTATATCAGGTTCAGTACAAATAAAATAAAAACTTTGGAAACCGGATTATTAAAAAAAAATGAATTAAAGATATGTTTGTAATCCATAACTGATTGCAAACATAATGATTATTATTATTATCTAATCGGTTTGATTACCAAGGCAGGTAGGGCTCGGCGTGATAACATCGCGGCGCCATCACATTGCTTGTACCTAACCATCGTATACAGACCCAGAGTAAAGTTACGCCTAACTATACATATAACCTCCTAATACTACTAACTGATACTAGTATTGACTGGTTTACCTTTTTAAATCTTATTTACTAGCTACTAGCCCATGACACCATCATTGAAGACCCCACCATAGCCTAGCCAAGGAGACATCCTTTTGAGTGTCCGTGAATGAGAGGAACAGTTTAACCCATTTACAGATAAAAGGTATTTCAACCGGTTTTGGAACGATAGTCAGCACCCCTGGCAGTTGATGAATAGGACACCCGTGCGGACTGTACCTATCTCATACAGCTGCTTTACTTCGGTCACCTCCGTCCACGCACGTGGCGAGGGAGTGACGCATCGCATCACTAACCTAACCGAATCACAGGCAGCTTTCAAATCATATGTGGTGCTCCAGTTTCATATTAGAAATCAGGTATTTTGCCATCGCATCCTGAAACAATCGAACGTTAACGACGTAGAAGAAGGAAACCCTTATCCCTTGTGTTATCTTCTGCTTGACTAGCAAGCAATAGAACCAGCGCAGCGTGATCTACTGACTAGCTGGAGATATGACCACTTAATGACAACGAGTACCTTGTTGTGGAGCACATGTCACAGATAAATATCATTTCATAATGAATGATTGCAATCGAAACACCTCCGCGCGGATGAAACTGCGGGATAAAGCTAATATTCAGTATTAATCTCAAAAAGTTTGATCAGAATAGCAAGTCACCGCCCGAAACGTCGCAGAATCCGCGACTAAAACCGAACTATATAGTTAACTAGCTTTCCCGCGCAACTTCGTCTGCGTCACAATTTCCCCATTTTCGCAAAATTTTTCATTGCTGCTCCGCTCCTATTGGTTGTAGCGTGATGATATATAGTCTATGTCCTTCCTCAGGTTGAAATCTATATTCTTGCCAAATTTCATTAAGATCCGATCAAAGCGTTTAGTCGTGAAAAGGTAACAAACAAACTTACTTTCGCATTTATAATATTAGTTAGGATGAAAAGGAATTCCTTTATTTCGATCACTAACTTTCTTCAGTATTCGGGCAAGCCAGTTTCCAAGCATCGGTAGCCTCAGAGAAGCACCAGCAATGGTTAACTTTAGTCACCATATCGGGAGATCATGGCGCAGCCCAGTTGTCTCCTCAAGACTCACGAGAAAGCAGACTATTCCTGAGGAAGATGCCGCATAAATGGCTAACGTGAGCGAATTACTTTAGAGCCGCTATCCGTAAATCCACTTACCGTGTTGGCCGGTTTCTATTCCGAATAATTTATGGCTTGAGAGTTTCGGGGAAGATTCGATCAGTGAAACGGTATTAAACGAAAACTAGTAGACCGTGCGGTTGGAAAACATACAGTTTCTGTGTCTGTGACCTTGGTTTTTGTCGGAACTTTAAAAGACGGTCAATTAGTTCAACATTAGCGATCAGCACAATGTATAACGCAAACCCTTGGCTGCCCTACAACAGTAGCTAAAGCCTTCAGAGCAGTGCTGTCAGGCCGTTCGCAGGGGTATTGAAACTCGAACGTTCCTCTAGTTCTCAACTCTGTGCAACTCGTACCTATGTTTACTTCCTCTACAACTAGCTGTAGTTTTTCCTGTAGCAACTGCGTTCTAATATAGTTTATCTTAAATAAATAAAATATACTAGAGCATGACCTCTGGTGATCCAGAGATGCCAATCTCCGCATGCCCTGGTGATAGTCGCGGCTGCGGACTTCCTGCATTAGTTAGCACCGCAACCCTCATTACTAACTGAATGTGGCGGCAATTAAGCGCGAGCTCGATCCTTTTGTTCCGTCGAGCTTTTCCGCAGCATCGCCAAACTGAAACGTAGCATAAACACCAAAATGTTCCTTATCTGCGTGTGACAGTAGGTACGTAGTACAAATAAAAAGCTTGCAGCTGTTAGTCATTTGATGTCGCTAGCCAGGAAATTGAATCGGTCTGATAAGACGTTATCGAGCCACAATCTTTGAAGAGAGGTTGACATCGCACCAGCACGCAGCCAGTGTCTCTCTCTCTTTCGTCACCTGTGCGTGTGGTGTGTGTATGGGGGGGGGGTACAGGCGTGCCAGATACAGCCGGTGTCGCTCTTTCTCTCTCGTCGCCTGTACGTGTGTGTGTGTATGTAATACATGTTTAAAACTACGCAAAAGCCTAAAGAAAATGTGATGAATTTGGATGACTGCCGCCTGCCGCACTCTCTGGTACACCGGACTATGTCTGTGATAACAATCGTGACGCGTCAGATAAGTGATACCGACGCTGAGGAGCGCCGCGCCCCTGCGGTAAACAACCCGCGTTCTTATAACAATGTTAACAATTTGGTTAACAGCTTATCAAAAGTAGATAGTGTAGTGATTACAAATACATAATATTAAAACTGCATTATGAATGAATTTCTATAGCAAGTAAAGTAGGTACATGGCACACTGGATTTATTTGTACACGTCACCAGGTACAAGCATGTACGGACTTACCCCACGTAACTAAGATCTTGCATGCTCAATTTGTGTGTAAACGAATGTTTTTAACTAATAAATTATCTTTTACTTTACTTTTACAGGAGACCCAAAAACGTTTTCGCACACTTTGTGTCGTGATAAAAAGGGGGCCTGTTACATGAATAAATTATAATACAAGTTTTTTTTTTAAAACATGAGTTCTTCGTTTCTCATCCATCGGTATAAACCGAGTTTCGGTAACTAGCCTAATAAAGATGTTTTTGGCCAGTTACGATAACGAAAATTACAAAATATCTGTGAAACAACGTTTTGTGTAAGTTTATATACGTTTCGGTTTCACTGAGATTTTTGGCACGCGCTTGATTTTTAAAGTGTTCGTACCCTTGTCTAAATACAGTTTTCTTTCGCTAACACCTAGTAAATTGGAGTATAATTCTAACAAGTTACAATGCTATAATATTGGTTAGTTATCTTATATAACGAATAAAAAAGTATACATTGATCGATGTAGTTACTTTGACAGGTAAGTATCAGTATTCAAGAATCCCCTAATTGTGAATCAAAACTTACAATTTACTTCTGAGTCGACTATGTACAATCATTTCTTATTGAAATAAGAGCTGATTGTTCACATAAACCTTGTAAGTAAATGTTTGCATATACATACATATGATTTACACACACAGTGACAGCAAGAGTGATAACTTCACAAAATTCCGACTTTGCGTCGAAAGGGCAATGTTTACTATTTATATTCTCTCTGAAACTAAGTTTGTGAAGTATGATCAGGTGTAGGAGCGCGTCACAGTGCCACCGGGCGGGCGCCGCGCGAACCATCTCGCGCCGGGGGCTGCCCTACTGCCGCACTTTGTGGAGGGGTGGCGTTGACTCTGTATTTCAGTTTCAGATGTAGGCGTTGGTTCTTCACCATTTTAGTACAGAAATTCACCGCTAGACTTCCTTTACTAGCTACGCTATGGGTGTTGTACGGGTGAGCTCGACAACAATAATTGTTATGATGTGAATAGGTCGTTTCAATATGTTTTTAGTAAGAAAACATTCAGTGTCCCCGTTGTCAGCGCTTTTTTAAATAACTACTCAAAAGAAATGAAATAAAAATTTGTGCATCGTTAAAATCGTATTAAGAATTACTCCATTTGGTAGAAGAAGTTTGCGACTTTGCTTCGTTACTTTATGAGTTATTCTTTATTATGCATTTTTTCTTCTTCTTCGTCTATGTGGATTAATATGTATTTTCTAGTTACAATGTTAAATTGATACTTACTGCGACTTTGGTTCGTTTCTTTGATTTTTTTGCCACAGACTTCCGAAAGTTAAGTTATTTTAAACTTTTGAGTGTTTTTTTTGTATCATGTCAAAATTAAGCATAGTTTCTCTCATTTCGATACGTGTATATTATGAAGAATTACACTGTATATATACATATTTATCGTTAAGCTTGCACTTTGCAGTCTTAAAGTGAACTGGCGAATCATCGACGACTTTGGCATAGCAATCAAATAGTATCATAACGATCCCGGTTCGCTTTTTGTGAGCAGAAGATTGATGTAGTCCAATTGACATTGTGGCAATGTTTCACGTATGAAACATTACACGCATACGGTATGCAGTGAGCGAAGTGTTGTATGTAGCGACAACAAGGCAGGAGTCGGGATGTGGATGATTAGTGCGAGCAGGGCCGCGGCACAAACCATTGCGGCATACTTGGCAGCGGTTCAATGGTTGATCGCTACGTCAACTAACTGAAAGTGTGCATTTTATTTACGAACCGTGAACGCTACCTCTATTAATTGTCGGCCACTATCGGCCACCGTCGACCACTGACAGCCACGGAGCGGTGGGAGGTGGTTTTCCGCCACTCCTCCCCTGCCGTAACTTCTTGATAAAAGCACTATTTATTTTATATCCTCATATTCAGCTACCTACCTACTAGTAGCTACTGTAATCTGTAAGAATGATTAAAATAAAACCTAACCTATCTGAAGCGGTCTGCTTAGTTTCGAGCTCGCTACTCTACTCTCGTATCCGACAGTCTTTTAACTGTTCAGTTACTTTTACACATACTCGTAAGTTGACAATAACACCCGTTTTAAATGTGAAAATAAAATCTAACAAATCCGAGGAGTGCTAAGTTTTTCGAGCTCGCTGCAGTCGCTCTTGCATATTATTGGTTTTTCTGCGGTAGCGAAGATTTTTCCGTATTTTTTTTGTTTATATGGCACTTGGCATATTTTCTGGTGGCAGCGGCGACAACCTTTTTTTTAAGGCTTAGTTCGCTCCTATTCAGCTGCGGATCAATAAGTTAACGTTACACTGCTATATTTTGGTACAGCAGGTCCTAAGGGAAATAACAGCTACATCCTCTTTATTACCGCTGGGGCTGGGATGTAACCTTAGTCACTGTTATGTTTGTAAATCTTGATAGTACACGAACTTCCAACATTTCCTATATCGTAGGTACCGCGCCGTGCTCGTTGTTATAGCCACGACCGTCCAATACCGAGCCAGCAAAACGCACGAGGCTAAAAATATTACCTCTCATATGATAAAAGACGAGTAAGAAGTCCCAACACGCACAGAGGAAACTCCGTGCCTTGGAAAATACGTGAGAATACGACGTGAATATACACGCTAAGAAACTGAAGTGTCTTGTTTATGCAATTCGGTTAAAAGCACGCTTCGTGTTATACGCCCTTCGTAACTAATAATAATTAAGCGAACGATCCAGCAGCCAACCGGAGCAGCGGTGGCCCAGTGAGCAGCGGTGGCCCAGTGGTGGTAGCCCCGACTTACGAGCAGTAATCCGTGGGTTCGAACCTAGGCAAGCGCATTACTTTGTGTTATTTATTTCATTACCACTGCTCTCAAAACGGTGAAGGAAAACATCGTGAGGAAACCGGCATGTCCTAGAACTAAAAATTCGAAGACATGTGACATCTACCAACCCGCACTGGGCCTGTGTGGTGGATTAAAGTCCACCCCGTCTCATTGAAAGGAGGCCTGTGTCCCAGCAGTGGGAACATTATAGGCTGATGATGATGAACGACCCAAGAGTTAGACTGTGATCAAATCAGAAATGAGGAAATTATCCGCTAGAGAATCAAGGTTGCCGAAGACGCTACGTTGTCGGCAACCATGCAACAATGAATTGCCAATCTTAAGTGGCAGTGGGCAGGGCACATTGCTCGCAGAACGGATGGCCGATGGGGCCGAAAAGTTCTAGAGTGCCGACCGCGAACCGGAAGACGCTGGTGGAAGGCCACCCACTAGGTGGAATTGGTGAAGGTTGCTGGGATCCGCTGGATGCGGCGACACTTGGGGAGGCCTTAATCCAGCAGATGAACATATTACATCACTAATCGGAAAAGGAGGAGCTGCCAAAAAAAATTGTAAACTATACCCCAGGGGTAGTGGTAGTGGTGTCGTTGACAAAACACGGCAGCGGCTGCACAAGAGCGCACGCGTTCGTATTTAATTCCCCAAATTGACCTTCCTCAACATAGCCGCTGTGCTATAACAATGATGTGTACGGTGGGTCGGTCGGGTTGGCCTTCACAACATCGCACATTCGCACGTGACCGGAGCCGTGCTATAAGCGTAACTTCACTTGGACGACACAACATCGAATAAAAATACGACTCGTATTATATTGAACACGTCATTATAGCGAAAGGTCAATAACATTATTATTAAAATCGATTGCACAGTACCTAGCAAAGTAGGTAAGTATGAGTATACCCTAATTAGCGTAACTCAATGGTTTTCTTATACGTTCAAGAATTGATTTTCATTTTTGTGAGTGTATTTCTAAATGACGTCTGATGACGTCGACACCTAACGTTGATAAAAACGGGTAGTACTCATTTTTGGCAGAGATCTTAAAATACTTTTTTAGTATGTAGTACTTCTTTAAGACTGCTGAAAAATAGTGATGTGAAATAATGAAAAAAATAAAAAGTGGTGTGGCATACATGTAACTGTGGTTAGAAAAAAATAAATGTACGTACCTATACAGGCTAGAATAAAAAAAAAATCCTTTATTTTTAAAAAGAAACATATCGTATTCACACCTCTTTTTTCTAAAGTAAGAGGAATACAATTCTGAAAAATTTAGTTTTGTAGAACTTAAAAGAAAACATTCAACGAAAATTAAAAAATAAGATTTGATACTTACTTGGTTTTTGAGGTATAGGTATTTTTCATCAAACTGCAGCAGTACCTCTATTTTTTAATAACATACTATGAAAAACAAATTTAGTTTTGCTGTTGAATAAAAGGGGAATGACCATCAACCAAAAAAAATGGCTGAAATGAACAACAATGGAATATACGCCAAATTTTACGACAAAGTGTAGGTGTAACCCATTACAATTTCAATAATTATCAAACAACTACGTAGAACTCAGTAACCATCATTTTTCTAAAATATAGGTAAGGTGCAATAATAAAAACCACAAAAAAGCATATAAATGTTTTATTCGTCATTTAAACTAAAATATTATCAAGAAACTAGAAACCAAGCTAAGTACCATATTAATGACATAGTATGGGCACAGATACTAACTGTTCGCCGTCCCACTAGGTACTTACAATATCGATGTTGTATAGCAAGAAAACTAGGGAATCTCAATACTTACAACATGTTGTCTATCCATGCTGTATTAAACAACGTACTTCATAATTTTTCACTGATAATAGCTGGTTACGTCTCATCCTTGAAATATCGAGATAACAATTAATACAGTGTAGGTTATCTATCACTTATTAAATGTCCCCGAGGCACATGTCCGAAACACACAACAGCGATGTATTTAAAGCAGGTTCAGGCCCGTCGTCAAAAAGCCGAATCGTCGTATAGGCGGGTTCAAGCTAAGTCCTTTTTTCAAACTGGGTATCGTGTGCAGAAGTGAAATCAAATTACTTAAAAAATGGCCCCAGTCGTCGTTATATCATACAAAAGCAATCCGTACGTAACTTTCCATAGGTATTGAATGAACTTTAAAGATTTTGTTATTATATTGCTTGGTGCTATGGAAGCCTGTGTGCTAGTACTCACACTTGGCCATGGCAGTGAATTATTAAATGAATGGTTACATTTTCGTGTAGGTATCGCTTCATTAGCCAGTGGCCCGTGTATGACAGCGCACTCGAGGCCGATTCCACATTTTGCTATTTGCCAGATAGGTAGCTTAGGTACATACCGGTACCAATGATCCATTTTATGCAATTCGGGAAGTTCCATTCTGTCTGGCGACCGGTTACTCATTTTGTTATTGTGGCTCGGCACCTCACGCCCGCGCAGTTGCGTCCGCGCAGACGCGGGCAGTCGGGCATAGTGGCAAACCGCGCACGGCGCGCACCGCTGGTGATGGCGATGTAACGATGTTACGCTACATTATGTCACACTACTTGTAACGCTGCCGCCACGAGTTGTAAACAAGCTGTTCGCTGGCGCCATCTACAGCAGAGCGCGCCAATTGCACATGTGGCCTTCAGCCGCCGCCGTCACGTGCTGGGCCAAACTCTGCTTTACCGACGTGTGCGCCGCCCGCCAATCACAACACGCTACGCTGTTACCGACTGCATGCTGTGAACCAATCACAGCAAAGTACACTTTGGTCACAGTAAACACATGTGACCGGTCGCAACTTTTATCCTAAAATTACTTATTTTTTTAAACTTAGGAAAGTTTTACATTTTTACCTATTGGTGTTAGAAATATTATCCGTGAACTGTGAATTATTTAAGTTTAAGTGATTATGAGTCGAAACGGTGAGTATGTGTGGTTGGTTGTATTTCCTTATTTAGCTACATTATCGCTAGCGCCAGCAGCGGCGACATTGATCACTACTGATGTACGTAGTAAGACCTTGATTTCCTGGAATGAAAGTAAAAGTATAGATGGCGCTTATTGAAGTCACGAATTTTTACGTTACTTCTTTACTAATTAAATGTTATTAAATTATGTAGGTATCATTAGACAATAAATAAACTAGTACACATTTTTTTTCAAGTGTCTAAAAATATTTATAAAAATAGGTTACAATGCGAGCACGATCGAAGCATAAATAAGAGCAGTTCGGAAGTGCTATTTACAGTCAGACTGATTTGCTCGGAACCTAATCTGTCAGTCTTAGTTATTATTGTTTAGTTTCTTGTATTAAAGGGTTTATTTGTATGTATTATAATATATATTAGTTTATTTGATCAGTATATATATGTATTTGTATGTACCTGTTTATGTATTATCAGTTTATGTTAGCTAAATGGTATTTATCTTATTTTATTTTTTTTTGTACTCTACTACAACGCTGTCCTATTTGACCCAAAAATTGACTGGTAGAAAATGCCTTGTGACATTAAGTCCGCCTATGCACCACCTCTGTACGTGAAGTTTAAATAAATAAATGACTATACTTTATTGAACGTTTTTGTGTTCGAAATCTTACAGCATTGCAATTTTTGCACATAAGTACTGATATGAATTTTCGCCGCTAGGTAGGGTTAGTAGGCGAGAACTATTAAAAAACAAATCTTAATTTGATAAATAGGTACACACTTAATATATAAAACACGGAGGGTAACTACTGTATATACGGTACTAGATGTATTGAGCAGCAGTTAAAGATAAATGTTTGGCAATGTTGTCATGTTGTCGTATTTTAGTTTACTGTTCATAATGTTAGTCAAGTGGCCGTTTATCAATTAACTTTATGTAAATAATACCGAACTATTTGCCTAATTGCGCACACCCATCTTACTTGAAGATAGATGCCAAGTGTCTACGCACATACTTACATTTCAACTGACACAGATTAGTTGCACCTATAGGTAAATCTTATGAAAATCTTATAAAAGTTTGGGTTAGTATTCTGAAATAGGAATAGGTATATCTAATCTAGTCACTACAACCACATAGAGTTTTGTATGTGGTTATAGTGACTTTAAACGTATTAATAAGAAATCATTGTTTAAACAAATATTTCGATTTATTTACCTACACAGTAGGTACCAAATGTTGTTTGTAGTTTAAAATGTAGCTGCATTTATTTTTAGTGTCGCTACACATGTATTTACATTTTAAAACATAAATATAGAACCAATATGTGCGGTGTAAGGCGTAACAAACAGAAACCAAATAAAGTTCATTTCTTCAGAATCACGTGCCCTACGCCTTACGTGCTGAACTTAGCTACGAGTATGTAGCAGGCAGGAAGGATGCGAACCCTGTCGAGGTGAAGTAGGTTATTATAAGATTACGGGGACGTTTTATTTATATAGCCTAGGCCACTCAGGCAATAATGCAGTCTCTCATTAGTGAAAGAATTGTCGGCATCGGATCAGTAGTTCTGAAGATTCCCCCATACATACAAACGTACTACTAAATACTTTAACTGTTTACAACATTATTAAGTATAGACATAATATTACCAGCAAGTACCCAACGCATATTCTTACAACTGAAAATAATATAAACTTATTAAGTAGTTACAATACTTGTTAGAATGCGCTGTAGAACTTAGTGAACGGCTGAACAATTAATTAACAACATTAATGAAATAAAATAGTACGTACTAACTGATGAGTACCTAGTCAATGTGATTCATAAAAAAGGCAATGAAAGTCTGTGAGTGAAGTTTGATGTTGTTGCTAGTTGCTAGCAAACCGAAAATTGCACCAAGCGCGAATAGGATTAATTTTAAACTTTTCGCCTAAAGGTTAAATTCGAATCCACAATGAATGCCGAGCCGGCCGTACGTTCGCCATCTCCTTGTACGAGGTGTCGCAGGAAAAGGGCGTCGTTTCAAACATCCGACAAGCGACATTTCTTCACATACATACATGGCGGACAAAAGTTGCTGCTCGACATTGTTTTCAGCAACCCTACACAACAAGCAACCCTGTGGTGTGCGCGGCAGCACACAGATGGCGCCGCATTTACACTTTGTCAAAACTTCATCATAAGTCAACGCTATGATTGAGAAAACAATATAGAGAAGCTATGCATGTAGTTGTGAAGCCGCGTGACTATATCGAGTCGCTACTCACATGTGAGCACCAACTTACAAGCAAGCAGCTGACGGTCACGAGTGGGCCGTTTTCGGGCGTCGTGTGTGACCCGCTCGGCTCAGCCATGCTCAGACTTGGCTGATAGTTCTCTTCTATCTCCTACGACACTAATCTTAATTATCTGCAGCTATTAAGTAACTGGTAGCATCTCAGTTTTCCTTGTTTTTGTTATTAAAACACATGTCTGTCGAAGCGTATGCTAAGCTGATGTTTATGAATGTATGACAATATGATTACTGAATGGAAGCGAATTGAATGAAATTAACGATGGCTTGGCCTTCACATAAGGTTTAAAAAAGAAATTAAAAATCGTTTAGTACAAACTCAGAACTGTTTGTACGAACGTACATCTTCGTTCACCACGATATGTATATCGTAGTTATTATAAGTGAAGCCGCGTGGCTGCTCACGTGTTGATCGGTCGCGACCTCTCACACTACCGCGCACACCGCCCGCACTGCCCACACCGCGCACACTGCGCACACCGCGCACACCGCGCACACCGCCCACACCGACGCACACGTCATTATATCAAAAACACAATTTCACCAAATAAACTGAACACAATTAGCACATCTAATCTCCGATCAAGGTTATGAGTATCATCATTGTTGTGAAATATGTACACTGACAGTAATTCTTGAACACGGTTTAGAAGTACTGAACGCGTTCAGTTTCATTGGTTAAGTACTTGTTTATGGAGAGGTGTCACGTACACAGCACATAGTAACTTCATGTCTATATCTGAAAGTACGAGGAAAGGGCAGGCTTCAAAAAGTTTTGATCAGACTTCATCGAGCGTCATGTCACAATACCTGTAGCAGTGCAAAGTGATTGGACACACGGTTAGGTACCTACAACTTTATAAGTGTAACCAACAAACAGCCTCTTTTGTTTGTTTTTTTTTTTAAGTATTCTGTCTAGCAATGAGCCTATACGGTTTGCACTGCTAGGACACAGGTCCTCTCGGTGAATAAGAATCCGTTGTATGTACGTCCCAAGAATTTTGACAAAAAAAAAACCATTTAACCAAAAACCAGTAAGAAAGTTTTTACCGTTAAAGAGTTAAGCATTTTTACCCAATGAAATGTTCTTTTGTTTGCTTCTACTTTGTATTTTTCTTAACTTTCATACGGTGTCCGTGCGTTCTCTATGTTATAATAATGTTTATACAATTATGTTATGAGTTTCCTATGTATTAACATTAAACTACTGGGAAATGATATTAGGGCATTCGAGTAAAGGTACTGTTCAGTGATCCATATTACTTTGTACCTAACTTTCAGCGTGTCTCACGTGTCTGGTCAGGCAGGCATTAGGTCACATCATTGTCAGTGTCACAGGATGTCAAGTACGCAGCCCCAAGATAGAGGATCTCTAAATGAAGACTTGGATATTATACCTCCCTATCCGTCTCAATTTCGCATGCATCGTAGTCTTTCAGGAGTAATCCATGGCTTAATTAATCGCTTACGTCTGGGAACAATAACATTTTTAGTGCAAGTAATCAACAAAATGGTTAGGGTTTTAAGGAAGAAAGATACAGCTTCATTAGCCCTATCTAAAGAGTAAACCTTGTCAAAGTCAATTGTTTTATTTTTTTTGCGGACTGGTACCGATCAATGAGGGGAATAAACGGTGTCCGAGATATCCGACGTTTCGTTATCATCATCACAACGCAGTCAACTTGTGATCGTTTGATGAGGGTTTAGCAATCCTGAAAAATTTTGGCTAACACTTCATGCAATAGAGTTCCAGGGGGAATTCACGGTATATATTAAACTGGTGCAGTTATCAATATCACGAGAGCTGGTGTTAGCGACAGTTAACTCATCCAATTCACTATTTATTAATAACTAGTTGTCCCGCGCAACTTCGTCTGCGTCACATTTTCCCCGTTTTCGCAACATTTTTCATTGCTGCTCCGCTTGTATTGGTCGTAGCGTATGATAAGAAGAGCCTTCCTCAATAAATGGTCTATCTAATTCATAATATTAAGTATAGATTGGGAATTATGCTCGAATTTTACGTAAATGCTTAAGTGTTTCTTTTATAAGTTTCTGGTAGAAATATAAAGCTTTATTGGGTAAATGGTAATGGGTAAAAATTATGATAGGTAAACCTTAGACGTTCATGAAAACAGGCGCTAGAGCTTAGGTATCAGACAACAATTCAATAAAAAAAAAGAATTGTCGTGAACTTGTGTCAACATTGACGTTTATTTGACAAATTGTGATGTCAGCTAAATCATTGAAAAAAATATGCCAGTTTGGTTTAAATATAATAAAATCATTATTTTACTGATGAATTATTTTGTATGCAGATGTAATGAGAATATCTATTTACTTACCGAACACCTCACATGCGTTCTAAAGGTAAGTTGTTGCTTTTGTGAAATAATAGAGTCAACTCATGTATATAATGTACTACACGTTATGATGATGCATCTAACTAGTTCTATGCAACTGATAATCACTTGCCTGTCCACTGCGTAATGACAAACACGCGTGTAGGAGATAAACCAAGGTATACCTACTTGTATCGTAGGCAGACATGCAGCATCCCGACCTATCTCAACATAGAGCAATGTTTTATACGTTGAACTGTTCCTATTCGATGAAAACCAGTCGCTCGCACTATATATATATAAAAGCTTATAACGATTCTATTTCCCTAATAATATTATTGCTGTTATCATTTATATTTATGTTCGTTTTCCAAATGAACGACGGCCCTCGGGAGCGTTTCTTATCATACTGCAAAGCTAATCAAGTCATTTTTTGTTTTCAGATTTCCTGAGCCACGGGGCTAGTTTCAACAAAAAATACGGTTAGTACAACAATACCAGGTAACTAGTTCACTTATGAAATCATAAAGTTTGAGCTAAATATGCACTCGTAATGATGAACATCCTTTTTTTTGTGTCAACTTCCTAACAGAAGAAAATAATGATGTAGGTACATTATGAGTGAATGTTTGAGCACTGCGTGGTTGCTGCGTGGTCGCTGCGTGGTCGCTGCGTGGCCAGTGCATAAAGCGCGCGAGTGGTCGTTGTTTTTACCGGGCACGCGCGGCGCCTACCTGTTAAGGTACTGCGTGACGTGACGCAACAAATCTCTTATTTTTGTCGTTACCTTTCAATTTACAATGATCAAGAAACTTTGAAAAACGTGCGTTTAGATTTTGTGAAGTTCGACATTACCTATTGTTGACATCCATGTGACCCAAGAAGAAATCGAATCGAGAAAAAAAAGACTCAATAAAAAAGCGATTTAGCCAAACTAAGGTATATGAACATATTTGACCTTGAAAACTTTCTGAACTTCACTGTCTCTTTTCTGTCTACCTTACCTTTCTGTCTTAAGCATAACGTAATCCTTTGCGAATTGTGTTTTCATAAAATTCATAGTCGAAATTGCAATCTTTATCTAATACTAGCTGTCCCGCGCAACTTCGTCTGCGTCTCAATTTCCCCGTTTTCGCAACATTTTTCATTGCTGCTCCGCTTCTATTGATCGTAGCGTGATGATATATAGCCTATGTCCTACCCCAGGTTGAAATCTATCTTCTTGCCAAATTTAATTAAGATCCGATCAGCCGTTTTGTCGTGAAAAGGTAACAAACAAACAAACAGAGTGACTTTCGCATTTATAATATTATTATAATACAAAGTCCTGACTGGCTGACTGATAGGGATATCAACGCACAGCCTAAACCACTGGTCCTAGAGACCTGGAATTTGTAGGGTGTGTTCTTTGTGAAGAGTAGGTATACACCAAAAAAGGGTTTTTTGAAATTCCACCCCTTTTTTTTTTTTTTTTTTTCGGATGGGAAATCATCAAATGACTTCTCCCGCTCTGGGCGGAGCGGGAGGGAGTGTCAGACTTGTACTGACTAAAACCCACCCATGTTCCTTCTTCGCCCTTTTTGTTCCAGGGCCGCGGTATCTCTTTCGAACAACCCGCAGCCCTGGCAGGCATCGGCCCTCTCGGGCCCCTTCCGGTTTGCTGACATCTCCTTGAGGCGCGCGTGGAACACGTACGCGCCGTCGACACGGCCTGTCGTCATAAGACGGACGGACGGTGAGCTAGCCCATTACTCACCGTCCACAGGGTCGCGCCTACGGTGGCCGGGGGCCACTGGTTGCCCCCCGACGCCCGGGGCGTCTCCCGCGGCGGCTGGGACGTGAGGTTCTCTCCCTCTCACGTTCCGCCACCTCCTTCGCTAGCATGACTGCTTCGCAGAAGGAGGCGACGGCTTCCCATTCCCTCTCGCTCCGGACCATGGATTGAACCAGGGCCGGTCGCGAGAGGTCACCGCCGCCAATCGCCGCTACGAGGACACGGCGGTGCTCAGCCCAAGCGGGGCAGAGCTCCACGGTGTGCTCCACCGTGTCCTCCGGCCGATCCTCACAATGGTAACACCCGGGCGTTTCCTCCCGCCCAATTCGGTGCAGGCACCTCCCGAAACAACCGTGTCCGGTGAGGACCTGCGTCAGGCGGAAGGTGAGGGCGCCGTGCCGCCTCTCTAGCCACTCCTCAAAGAGGGGACTTATCGCCACTATTGTGGCGTGCCCTGCACGTGGTTGCGATAGTCGCTGTCTCCATGCCACCATGAGATCGCGCCGGAGGTCTGTCCGCTGAGCGACAATTTGCCGCGGCAGCGGAGTTTCCCCCCGGCGTAGTGCCTCCGCGCGCCATTCATGCAGGCGCGAAATTCCACCCCTAAAGAGGTAAAACAAGGGATGAACGATTGTATAGAAATCGGTCATTTTTAAAGTTAGAAGTATGAAATTTCATATACCTACAGCAACTGGTTAGAAATAAATAAATACGTATTTCAGCTGCAGAATCACAATATACACCCTAAGAGGGTTAGATAGGGGCATATCGTCGTTATTGGAAGTTCAACCCCAAACGGGAGAAATTGGATGGACACATTAGTATAACAGAAATAGTCTGAACAGCTTGAAATTAACTATTTGTCTCTTGATGAACACGTATTTCATCGTTTTTGGAATTTCCACCCCTCGGACGACAATGGTGGTGGCAATGGTTTTTATTTTTGTTTTGAAGTGTTAGCACGTTTTTATGGGCAAGTACGCTAAAAAGCTTCAAAAACATACATACTTCCAGCGGATCTAGTACATTTGCGCGAAGTACACTTACGGGAACCCATTTGCGCGAAAAGACATTTGCGGGCATGGAGTTTTTCGAGCATGGACACTTGCGCGACTCAATGGTCGCTGGCACTGCAAATAAAAATCCAATATGGCGCACAGGAAACTTTCCATTTTTTTTTCATGTGTGTCATTTTCGTGGATTTCGGGGTCTTTGATAGCGAAAATGAGGTCAAAATGAAAATCTAAGAAGGTGCCGAGGAAAATTTGCTGTTTTTCCTTCACGGGTGTCGTTTCTGTGGTTTTCGGGGTCGCTGTCAATGAAAATGAGGTCAAAATGAAAATCTTAGATGGCACCGAGGAAAACTTTCGGTTTTTACTTCATGGGCGTTGTTTTCGTGGTTTTTCGGGTCGCTGATAACAAAATGAGAATTTTCTTCGGCGCCTTATTGGATTTTCATTTTTTCCTGATTTTCTAGGTACAAATAATGAAATTTGAAATACACAATGTCTCAATATGTTCCCCTAGGCTATGGCTGGCATTGATTTAAGTAAGAACAGAAGCTAGTAAATCTAAATACGTAAAAATGAAATGACGTTTGTTAGTCTCACTAAAAATCGAGAACGGCTGGACCGATTTGGCTAATTTTGGTTTTGAAATACTACTAGAAGTCCAATGAAGGTTTAAAAGATGAGAAAGGTTGGGTAGGTGGGTAGGGTAGGGTTATAGGTAGTAGGTAGGTAGGAAAAAGTGCAATGCAACGCATGCCAGATATAGCATAAAAAAAGCAGTAACTTCGTCCCCCTTGCTAACGTTGGCCACGGTTTATGTAAGAAGTAACTATTATTATATAAGTAACTATTATTTAGTAAATATTATTATTGGAATGCCCGAAAATATTTTTCCCGAACATTGGGTAACATTTTATGTAATAAAGGATTTCCAGAAACTTCATTTTCGCCCCGTTACATAGAAAAGGTACTGAACTCCGAAGATACAAATACCGATGTCCCGTATACATAAATTTTGAATACTTGTACTTTCATAGTTTAGTTTAGTTTATTTATTAATAATTATCAAAATAACATGTCAAGTTTAGCAATAAAAATACAATAACAGCACAAATCATTAAAGGAGCATACAATACATATTAGAATGAAAATACAAATTATAATAAATTAAATTAAGAATTACTCGTGAAATATAATAACAATATAGACGAATCGTTTGTCAATAAACAATAAACATAATCAATTCAAATAGGTACCTAAAACCATTCTTTTAGGTCATAAAATGCGTGTTCGGTTAGCCAGCCTTTTAGTTTACGTTTGAAACCATTATCAGACGTCGAACTCAAAATATCATCTGGTAGACGGTTGTATACCGCTGGACCCATTATATGGATCAACTTTCCAGACTTAGATAGGGTGTGTGGGAAACCAGCTATATTATTTATTTCTACCACGAGTACAGTAGTCATGCCTATCGCCACGTTTCCTATATTCGTTTAAATGTTACTTTATGTATGTTGTAAGGATAACTTGAAGGATTTTGTCCGTGGATGGGTGACCACACATTTCATACCCAGTTTGCTCCGTCATTCGGAAAGCACATTAAGCCGTTGCATTGGTACCGGCCAATGTCATTTGTAGATCTTTGACATTCATCATAGGTAGTCATTGGTACCGGCCAATGTCATTTGTAGATCTTTGACATTCGTCATAGGTAGTCATTGGTACCGGCCAATGTCATTTGTAGATCTTTGACATTCGTCATAGGTAGTCATTGGTACCGGCCAATGTCATTTGTAGATCTTTGACATTCGTCATAGGTAGTCATTGGTACAGGGCCAATGTCATTTGTAGATCTTTGACATTCGTCATAGGTAGTCATTGGTACCGGCCAATGTCATTTGTAGATCTTTGACATTCGTCATAGGTAGTCATTGGTACAGGGCCAATGTCATTTGTAGATCTTTGACATTCGTCTAAGGTAGTCATTGGTACCGGCCAATGTTATTTGTAGATCTTTGACATTCGTCATAGGTAGTCATTGGTACCGGCCAAAGTCATTTGTAGATCTTTGACATTCGTCATAGGTAGTCATTGGTACCGGCCAATGTCATTTGTAGATCTTTGACATTCGTCATAGGTAGTCATTGGTACCGGCCAATGTCATTTGTAGATCTTTGACATTCGTCATAGGTAGTCATTGGTACCGGCCAATGTTATTTGTAGATCTTTGACATTCGTCATAGGTAGTCATTGGTACCGGCCAAAGTCATTTGTAGATCTTTGACATTCGTCATAGGTAGTCATTGGTACCGGCCAATGTCATTTGTAGATCTTTGACATTCGTCATAGGTAGTCATTGGTACCGGCCAATGTCATTTGTAGATCTTTGACATTCGTCATAGGTAGTCATTGGTACCGGCCAATGTCATTTGTAGATCTTTGACATTCGTCATAGGTAGTCATTGGTACCGGCCAATGTCATTTGTAGATCTTTGACATTCGTCATAGGTAGTCATTGGCCCACAAAGTCTCACAACTAGTCTTACCAAGGCGTACCGCATTACCTAGTGCTAACTAAGTAGCTATAGACACTGTTATAATTCATATATCGTTACATCAATATACATAAAAGCGAAAAACTCTCTCAGAAAGTCCTCGTTGAACATTCTCGATTAAGTAATACGTCTTAGCAAACTTTCAAAGTAGCGTACATCAGAGTGATGTACATTCTCAATAAAGTATTATGTATGTATCTACTTAACTAGCTGACCCGCACAACTTGCGTCACATTTCCCCCGATTTTGCAACATTTCATTGATGCTCCGCTCTTTTTGGTCGTAGCGTGATGTTATCCTAGGTGTAAGGGACACCGACGCGTTCGCATTCTGGATTCTCATTCGAACATCATTCTGGACGAATCCAGGCAGGCAGTTTACTCAAAATAGACATGGAATTGTTTGACTTTTCTCAAAAGCAAATATTCAAAGCATCCGCCAACCCGAACCCAAATTTTATTTGGTTGAGTTTATTGTCTCGAATAGATCATAATATATTTAATCCTATAAAAAAACTTCATGTATGTGTGGTATGACTACAAATCCCATTCATTTGTTTTAGGAACATTTGCTTATAGGACGATTTGCTATTATGACATTCCGATACGGAAGCAAAATAACACTCGAAAAACACTAGAAAATAAACTCATTATTTATTTATAAGTTATTTTCGTGTAGCATAAAGTTATAAATTATAACTTTATGCTACACAAAAATCACTGAATATAATATAACGGGGCAAAATCGATAAAAACGATATGGAGTTGTGGTTATACTTAAACTAGCCTATGCCCACGGATTCGCACGCGTGGAGTTCGGTAAATGTCCTACTGGATTGTACTATCCGGATAAAAAATATCCTATGTGTTAATCCAGGTTATAAACTACCTGTGTGCCAAATTTCATCCAAATCCGTTCAATAGTTTTCGCATGAAAGAGTAACAAACATACTCACAAAGCATTTCTAATGTTAGTAGGATAAAATTCTTATTTCTTATGATACTGCGGAAGTGTACCGGCCAGCGGCGTCAGATCACTAAAGCCAGTGTTACAGCGTCCTCCAGGCTCGCCGTGACTCGCTGGCTCCGTGTTTTCCCGGGATTCTATGCGTGACGTAGCGCTGCCGTAGCGCCAGCGTAGCACCGTGCTACGCGTCGCTACGCCGATTCGTGTTCACAGACGTGGGTTTACCCCGCGTCACACCGTGTGTGAAAACGCACGAGCACTGAAAACGCGCTAACTCATCATCATCTGCCTAGTTTGGGTCGGCTTTCAGTCTTTTAGCTATTTGTACACTACACTCTCTGGGTAATACGATACCCTGAAAACGTGCTAACTATCAAAAAGTAAACACAATACTTGGAAATGATAACAATGATTTCGTAGACGAATGGAGATTATTGTCGGTTCAGCCGGTTGTTCTCCATAGGAAACCCAAACCGTGCATCTATCTTTTAACGTACTATTAGTACCCATGCATAACTTATGTTAGTGTTTTGTATTCTGAGATCGTGCCTAGGATCGATCTTCGCCCGTCCACTTACCGAATGAAAAAGGCTTTATATGGTAATATTAATAAAAGAATAAACATATTGCGAATGGCTTGCCTGGTAAAATTAAGGCAAGACTTGACAAAATACCAACGTGTTTAAAATAAAAAACCGGCCAAGTGCGAGTCGGACTCGCGCACCGAGGGTTCCGTACAAACCAAAATTACTGAAGAGAATAAATAAACATACGTGATGCAACAAAAAAATTAAGGATTTCGGAATTTTTGCTTTATATGTGCTATAAAACATTACTTCATGCCAAATTTTAAGATTCTAGGTCTACTGGAAATACCCTTTAGGTTTTGACACCCTTGCGAGTAAATGAGAGTTTGAAAATATGCGGCTTAAATTGCTGTTTCTTTTGATTGCGTTGACATAGAAGTTTGATTTTGTTACAGCTTAAAGGTATTATAGACTTAGAGACGAGTATTTGATATGAATTTCAATTTAATACCTCTACGCATTCATGAGGAAAGGGTAGTAAGTTTAAAATTATTAAAAATATTTTTATTATATAAGATGTAAGTAAAATTTACGGTTTTCACAATTCTTCCTTTATCTGTGCTATAAGACGTTGCTTCGTACCAAATTTCAAGATTCGGAGTTCACGGGAAGTACCCCGTAGTTTTTGATTCCCTTGCGAGTGACGAAGATTTGCGGGAATTTGTGGTATAAACGGCTGTATCTTTTGATTGCGTTGGCTTAGAAGTTTGATTTTTTCACAGCTCTAAGGGACAGTAGACTTGAGTATTTGATATAAATTCCAGCTAGCAGATAAAAAGGGTCTTGACAGACAGACGGACGGACAACAAAGTGATCCTAGAAGGGTTCCGTTTTTTCCTTTCGAGGTACGGAACCCTAAAATTAGCCGTATTTCATTTAATATGCTTGTATATGTATTCAGATTTCGAAAATATAAGCAGATGAGTGAAGGTCGAAGGTCGGCTGACCTTGGCGGGATGGATGCTAGTTACACAGAGAATATTCTTGGCGTTGTTATTTGTATCAGATAACCTTAGAATTTTCTGTTTACCCATGATTGTATTAAGTAATTTTACGTCTCTATTAAAAGACGATTATTGTAAACGTTGGTGTAATGGTCGCAGATACGTATGCTGAGCGTGACATCCTAGGTTCGGTTCTCAGATCGGTGTTATTGGGTTTGGCAGCCATAGAATCTGGATTTGCGCCGGGTTGATGGCAATAGGTTCGCCCCCTATTATATTGGACTACAACATAACTGGTAAGATGTGGGTGTACTATTAGGTACATTTCTGCCCAACCCTTCGGGGATTACAGGCGCTGTGTTATGAAACGTATTGTCAAAACACTGCAAAGTTAAGTATCGAGTACTGTGGAGGTGTCGCTGTGTTCGGGTTCTTCACAACACGGATTAGCGACGATGTGTAATTGTGTGTGTGTGTGTGTGTGTGTGTGTGTGGGTGGGTGCGGGTATTAGCAGCGCACATGACCGGCTGGCCTATTCTCGTCTAGCCTAACTTAATGACAGCTCTAGACATGCACGCGCACATTCGATCATTAATATTGCACCTGTACAGTGTACAGCATGGGACCGGCAGCCCCACCTTACACAGCTACGAATATCTGGTCAATAAACTGCCTGACATTCTGAAATGTTTGTTACTTTATGTTTATAAGGCACACAGGCTTAATCTAATAAAAAGATTTGGTGTTTTAGTGAGCACAGCCGGCACCGCGTCTAATCTGTCGCTAAGCTACTACTTCGCCGGCTTCACTCGCCACTGGCGCACACACACACACACGCTGGAGACTCACTTCACGCAATCTTTGTTCCTAAAATATCGTTCACGTTCACATATTGTCGTCGTTATCCTTTCTAGATTCCGACTAGTAAAGTGCTTATCGACTGTGTTTGGCTGCTCGAATGCTCAGCTGAGGTGAGAAGACTCAAACTTGACAGACGCGCAGGTTGTCTGTGACGCGGCGCTTGTCACAACGCGCGGCGCGGTGGCGGCGGTGTGGACGTACGAGTATGGTATGAGTACTCATTCTCTGGGACGACTCCGGTGGTTCTCACAGGCAGTGTACTCAGGGTTAGTGATAAGAAAGGATGACCACTTTATACATTGCGAAATGACGAGTACCGAAAAAAACGATTCGTAACAGTGTATTTTGGTCTCTGGTACACAAAGAAAGAATTAACTTGTGTAGCGGCGAGGGAAAAAAATATAACTCGCTTTTCCAGAAGCCTCCATCCCTCAGATTTCATCGCATTCGATTGTTTAGGCATTTTGGCATATTAAGTTTGCGGTGAAAAATAAGTTTTACAATACAATAAGCGGTTACACAAGTTTTTACAAAAGAGAGTAGTGGGGTTCCCTACCAGGAAGATTATATAATCACAATTGGTTATTAAAATTGTTTTGAGAAATCAACACAATCATAGAGGTTTGACATTTGAATCTTTCTAGAACGTCGAAAATTTCCTTTCTTCTGTATTTATGAAAAAACAAACCTGGCGTCACTTAAAACTTGTGATGTACAATAGCGGTGGCAGTAGACGTGTTAGGTTATACGAGTATGAAATTCGTTACATGCATGGGAATGAATCGCCAAGCCTGCAGGTCGCGTGCGTATTACGGGTTGTTTCTGTTTAGACTCTTTAGACAGATTTTCGTTTCGGCAGATTTTTGTTTCGACAGCGTGTCACTTTGTTATCTCCAACGTACAGCTACTTACAAAATAAACAAAAACCGGTATATCAATAAAGTATATTGATGGTATGACGCTAGTGAAAACTAAAACATCAAATTATAAGTCATGCGAACCCAATGGCAATCTACTGACGAAAAACATTATCTAGCATTTTTAATTTCTAAGTTTTTCTCCTTTATTGAGCAAAAAAATAAAATGCAAGAGAGATGTTTTTTTTGTAAATCTATTATTCAGTCGTCGGTGCCCGCCTTCCTCATTATTTGTTGTGTGAAAAGATTCTTTGTAACAACTCAATGTAGCACTTGTGACAACTTTGACCATCTCAAAGTGGGTCCCATTGATTAAATAATCTTGAAATTCTGTTCTTACAGCTGAGCCGGAGCATTGGCAAAAATAGTTAGTACAGCTTCTGGTATCAGCTCTGCCACTAATAACGCTACTCGTGAACACAATCTTGTTACTTTTTCTACCCTCATTATTACCTTTTAAAAAGTTGTGGTCCACCAGGGGTGGACAATCATGGGGTGGACAGCGGTTATTATTGTTAATTGTTTTAGACTTTGTCCAGATTGCCTTTACAAAATGAAAATAGCAACCACTAACTTCCTGTTCGAGACAATGCCCGCTCGTTTACAATAAGCAAATCTACGTTGTCTACAAATTTAGAGTGTTATTAGAAGTAAAGATTACTTTTACTGTATTGTCATTGTCACTTTTGTATTGTTCGTCATCCAGGCGATATATGTTTGACTAAATATCAGCATTTTTGGAGTTTCACTGAAGGGTCACCTAAAATTCAAGAACACTTCCTTTATCGCAATTATTAAATACAATAAAAATAAAAGGTTGTCATAAATATACCACTTTAACTAAATCTATTACTCCTTGTGATTGTAATTTTACAAAATCCGACGAAATCCCTGTATGTCGAAACGAAAAACTGTCTGAACGGAAATAACCCCGCATTATATTTACATAAAACTTGAAGGTGTAGGTACTATAAGGACCTTTGCGTAACCCTTTGGAGATTCCTGGAGCGATGGTATGTTCTCAGTATTCTTGCCAACAATACTAATATACAACGGTTACGCATCCTTCTGTGTTCTACTTTCATTTCGCGCTGAATCTTGATGTTCGCTTGCCTTTCACCTCGGGTGAGGTTATCCCCCCGATTCTCTTCTATAAAAGTTGCTTTTTATTTAATACTAATCATATATTAAGGTTTATAGGGTGTTTGAATTGGATGTAATCGCTAAAAGCAACGTTTGTTTAGTCATTTTATTGTTGTCTTTGTTTCGATACTTCTAAAGTGCCTGTAACTGGCCTACTTGATATAAATTCTTTGAATTTGTTTTTTTATAGACTGGGCTTTTAATAGCGTCGTACCATTGCATCGTTGTTCAACCTAACCGGCTCGATCTTAGAATACCAGAATCTGTATATACCAGATTTTGAACAGACGAAATCAAAATATTTGGCTCTTTAGTAAACTAATCCTGCACAGGCGGGACCGCGGGAACAGTCTACTTAATGCAGTATTGGATTGGTCAACTGGGCCCGCTGACTAATTTTTCGATTTATATAGTCAAGAAGAAAAGTTTTCTTGATGTGATAAAGACGACGATCTTAGTGACCGTTGGAGCCAATTGAAGGACTTCTTTAAAATAGAAATTATAATAACCCACCAAAGGTACTAGGCTTGCAAAAGTTTAAGATAATATGTATATTAAGAGTTCTGGGTAGGTAAGCAGAACTAAAACGACATCAGACGAGCTCTTGTCACCGTCGTCGTTCCAGCTGTTTTATAACTCAATGACTTGGCACAAAACCGGACGGCATGTCTTTGTTTCCCTGGAAGAGGGGTAGGCATGTGGTGTGGGACGAAACATTCGGTCGATACTCTTTTGCCATCACATCTTCCAAACTCATCGTGCTGTGCTGGTGCTGCCGCTGCGGCTGCAGAGAACCTCAAGTGCCGTAAATATTATACTAAACTGTACCTTTATGTCGACGTTTTACAAGTGCCCATGCAGGCCTATGTGTGTAAAAATATTTTGATTTTTTGATTTTGTGAAAATTTTCGAGCCGGTTTGGGGTTGAAACTCTGAGGCCGTAGGGTGCCAGTGCTCCCAACCTGTTTTAGGACATTTCGAAACGCCTCGATGACGCTTCCCGTGACCCAAGGTCTGGGTTTTACCTTGCGCAGAGGCTAAATAAGGCGATGTTGACGAAAACCTGTAGTTTTTTTTTTTTTTTTTGTGCATAAAGGTATCTGTAATTTAAGTTCACGATTTATTGTGCTAATAAGTACTTGTTGTCACCTGAAGAAACTTCTGGTATATTGCGAATCTGGTATTTAGATAATTTGGTATGTTCAGAATCTGGTATTCTGAGATCGGAATGACAAGATGCGCACGCGCCATAGCCGCGTCGTCTTGCGTGGACAATGTGCCCGTACATAACATACATATCAACGTGCCTCTCCTCCATTTACATACTATATATATTGAACTACATAGTTAATGAAGATCAATCAACTGTACCTAACGAGGCGAGCAGTCGCGGCCGCCCTGATCACTTACACTATAGTCTTCAATCTTTCATGAAATCTATTTACTTGAACATCGGTTGAAAAAAATGATCGTAATATATGTATGTTCATTTGTGTATTTTGGTTTTGGCTATAACATTGTTTAGCTATCGATTAATAAAAATCACCTTCAAGTGTGCAAGTCTTTAGAATCGGCAACAATGATACTGTCTACGTTGTTTTGATGTAAAATATTTTATTATGTTGGTTCACTAAGCACTTGTTGTTGAGTAGGTGTTCGAACTGGCGGATAACTGTTTCATTCTTTTACTCTTATGTACCTACACCAATGAAAAACATTTTCCGAAAGTTGTGACCATTTTTATCACGGTTCAATTTTATCGCTCCGTTACTAATAAATTGTATTATTGACACGGATGTTTCATATTCAGAGAATTCATTAGTTCTGCTGCGTGAAAAGAGAAGGGGTAGGGACCCACTGACGTGTAGTGTGTAGTGGAGAGCAGCTCAACCTGGGGAGCACGGCGTCTCCGGCAGGCGCGGCGAGGGGTGGCCCCGGGGGTGCGATGTCGCGCGACAGGCGCGGGGCGCGGGGGGCAGCGGTGCGGGGGCGGGCGCACGTGCCTCCGAGCGTGCGGCGCGCACGTGGCGATGAGCGTGCGCGGCGCGCGCGGCCCTGCTCCTTCATCAATCCTGCCGCGAACAGCATCGGGAACGGTCGCGTCCACAGTTCCTCCGAGAGTTGTGTGTTACGGTCCGCGACTGCAGCAACGATTGAGTGTGTACGGCCGGAACGGGGCAGCGCGCGATGCTGTCCCTCTACTCGTCTGGACAGGCACGGATACATCGACATGGGGACTGACTCGGCCAGCGCCGGCTGGTACTCGGCGCCGCCCAGCACTGAGCTGTGCTTCCTGGCGCCACCGCCGCCGGGCCCGCTCGGCCCCATGCGCTACTCGCAGCTCTACGCGCACCACACAGGTAGGCTCGCCAGCCAGGCTCCTGCCGCTGCTCACTGCGGGCTCACTCTCTCCAACCAGGATGTTACCGTGTCGCACGTGCACACGCACACAGCGCCGCCCGCGCGTGTGGGACACTCGCCGCACGCGGCTGATCGCACGTGGCGCGAGTGGCTCGGTGTTGTTGTTGTCATCAGCTGAGCGGAACACATTCGCGTGAACACTCACATATCTCGCGACAACAGCACTCGGTGGAGCGGCTGGCGCATGTCGTGCCGGTTGCCCGCGACAGTGCAACACCTCGGTTCAGAGACATTTCGAATCGTGTTTGACTCTTAATCATAATTGTTCAACATGCAAAATGTATAAAATTATAAATACGTAGCTAACATCACCTGTTCTGATGACATTGATGACAATGGTAGCCACCTTATATATTTTGTAGCAGTTATGATATTTTTTGGTATTTACGCAAGGAATATAATAGAGTAAGATCCCAGGGCCGCCAGACGTCACGTATTTTCTGACGAATGAAATGTGGACGATTGAGTAGTGTTAGTATGTACTAAGAACGCATGCGTACCTGCTAGCTTGCTTAGACGGCCAATTTTCAGGTATCAGGTAATCAAGGTACATAAAAAAAAGACTAACCTCACGTAAATTCTAAAAGCTGATTTTCACGTATATTTTAGGCAATATCCTTAATAATAAGTCGCCAATACTGCCAGACACTTTTCGTGGGCCGTTTTGCTTAACAGACGCTTTAAAGGTCCAAAAATTATTACTTAACTTCACGTAAATTCTGATGCTCCATTTTTATATATGTCCACCAGACAACTATTTTAAAACCTTTTACAAGAAGACAGACCGATCCAAGGGGCCAATCATCCCCAATTCAATTTTAATGTCTCTGTGGGTAGGAGCGCGAGTGCATTATCTACGCGCATTAGATCAGCCTCATGCGCGTGTGTCTCACTCAGGTGAGACAGATTGCAATGTCAAGGCCCCCTTTGGGCCAACAGCTAAATTCACTCGCAAGCCGTGTTGTCAGATACACCGCTTTTCCGCTTTTTACCCCGCCTTTTGGAAAATTTTGTACAATGGTTCCGCTTTCCGCTTTAGACATACGCGGTTCCGCTTTTTTAAAATCTGCTATTGCTTTTTCTTTCGGCCAAAAAAAAACATATTATGAAGTCAAAATAACTTTTTGGCAGATTTTTCGTGCTGACCTAATATTAAATAACCCCTATGTCCGTCGAGTGCAGCTGTCATTTCAGAATTCATGGTCGAGCTGCTGATCTTGTTCTTTCCTATTTATCAAGCAGGCAGCAAAAAGTAAATTAAATATAAATGGGGCGACGTCCGGTCTATAGTCAAGATGGGCGTGCCCCAAAATTGAATTCTCAGGCCTTTCCTATTTCTTGTTTATATTAATGATCTGGGATTATATAATGGCCAAATTATCGGATATAATTCTAATTGCTGATAACACTTCGCTATTTTTAAAATTCATATACAAGATACGGATCTCATACATGTCAACGAAAGTCTAACTGTTACTGAATGCGAACAAAACAAAATGTCTAAAGTTGTCTTTACCAAATGTAACACAACGTGAACTAAGTTTAAATCTTGACGGTAAAAAACTTGATGTTATTGCGGAAACTGTATTCTTAGGGATTACTATCGACTCAAAACTGCAGTGGGGCGCGCACATTGGAACTCTTTCGGGGAGGTTAAGCTCAGCTGCCTATGCAGTTAGGAAAACAAGGCAGTTAACTGATGTAGCTTCAGCTAGGTAAGTATACTACGCTTGTTTCCACAGTATTATGTCTTATGTCATTCTGCTGTGGGGATCGGCAGCAGACGTTGATTCAATTTTTATTTTGCAAAAGAGGGCAGTCCACGCGATCTATAAAATGGGTCCACGCGAGTTCCTCAGAGAAAAATTTAAAGAGATCGGTATACTGACTCTGCCTTCACTTTATATATATATAAACACGCGCAGTAAACACGAAATTGTAATACCCAAATTTAGATTAACAAAAACTAGTAAGTCATTTCTTATAAACAGTATACGCTTTTATAAGGGTATGATTTTATCAATAACCTAATAAATGCATTTTCATTGACCTAATAAATAATATTTGTTCCCAAAATAGTAGATCTGTCACCTAAATTGAATCACCAAATAATATCAAAACGCTTACCTAAATATTAATTAAGAATTACTTGGTAATAATATCAATCATCAAGTATTTTTATTAGGTTTCAAAATAATAGAAGTGTCACGAAAATTGAATCATCAAACAATGTAAAATGTTTACATAAAAACTCCAAACCACAGGTCCAAACTAAGGCGTTGTCGACGTAGCCCCGTTACGCGGGGCTCCTATTTATGTCTGCAGGGTTTACAGTAACCTAACACGAAGGGGATGTCGGTCTTACTTTCGAACCTAACCTGTCCGAGTCGGTGTGCCCAATGTCTCGTATTAGGCCTTTTTTCATAGAAATAAGGAACTGATCTATTTATTTGGTGACAGATCTACCATTCTGAGCACAAAGCTGTTATTTAAGTAATAAATCTAATGCACTACAACTTTATTGGTAATCCATCTCTTATTTTACACATTATATCAACATTGATTTGATAATTCATACCTGGGAACACTTTTTGTTTATCGAGAACGAAAATATTTCGTGGCGATAGTGATACAACTTTGATGACAAATATAAATTTTGGTGACAAGAAATATAGTTCCCCTTTTATAATGAGTTGCCAAAGTCAGTTACGGAACTGACCGATAGAAAGTTTAAAAATTGCATCAAACGTGTCCTTATCAAAAAAGCATATTACAAAATTAAGGATTACGTTGATGATAAAGAAGTTTGGCTGTAGTTCCTTCTGCTCATGCGGCTTCCCTGGAAGCTCATTAACGACACAAATGTGTATGTCTCTAACTATTCCCAATATTATTTTTCGAATTTATCAAAACAGCTTACAAGATAAAATTCTATAATTATTGTAGTCAAATGAGTATATTTTTACAATAAATTTTTAATTATTTATCAGATTTTTTTTTAATTGTTCGCTGATTTTTTATAATAATAATTAAGTGATATGAGTAAACTTTAAGAGAGTGAGAGAGAGAGAAGTCAATGTATCCTAATACATATCTCGCTCAATCTCATGCGCGTAGATAGTGCCCTCGCGCTCCTACCCACAGAGACATTACAATTGAATTGGGGATGATTGGCCCCTTGGATCGGTCTGTCTTCTTGTAAAAGGTTTTAAAATAGTTGTCTGGTGGACATATATAAAAATGGAGCATCAGAATTTACGTGAAGTTAAGTAATAATTTTTGGACCTTTAAAGCGTCTGTTAAGCAAAACGGCCCACGAAAAGTGTCAGGCAGTATTGGCGACTTATTATTAAGGATATTGCCTAAAATATACGTGAAAATCAGCTTTCAGAATTTACGTGAGGTTAGTCTTTTTTTTATGTACCTTGATTACCTGATACCTGAAAATTGGCCGTCTAAGCAAGCAAGCAGGTACGCATGCGTTCTTAGTACATACTAACACTACTCAATCGTCCACATTTCATTCGTCAGAAAATACGTGACGTCTGGCGGCCCTGGGATCTTGGACTATAAGATCTGTCGCAGTTTGCTGGGCTCGGTTGTTATCGACAGCTGCGTGTTGCTTAGCAACGGCGTCTTATCACACCATCATTCTCTGATAACGAACTGCTCTGGACCAACTCGTGGCTATTTCGCTTAATCTCAAAGAGTGCATTTTTGTAAAAGCAAAGAATTTATATTAAACTAGGTTTTGTCGCGTCTTCGCTCGCTAGGAGTTCGGATATTATCCTACCGGGAAAAAACTACAAAAAAAATATATATATATCCATGTTTTAACATTAGTTATGGTCTATCCGCAAAATTTTATCGAAATTTGTTCATCCGTTAAGGCATGTTAAAGGAACCCACTTTTATGTGTATAATATTAGTCAGGATTAGGATACTATTTGTAAAACTGCTTGTCAGGTATTCAGAAATGTTAATAGGATTTCCATAGGTATAAACACCAACATAAAAGAAAACAAATAAGAGATGTGGAAAATGATAAAAAAATAACGTTATGGCACTAAAAAGCCACTAGGAAACAATTATTTAGGAATATAATCAATACAAGAGAACGTGATCTGGGGGCGGGCGTCATCCAGCGTCATCCGGCGTGAGCCCGGCTCGCATAGCTAGTTAGCGTGGAACTGTACTGTGCTCTGTGGGGGTGGGGGGAGGGGTGACTGAAATTTAGTAGCCGATACTGACACGTGATTGTACTCATCAGCTGACCAGCTTTCAATTTTTTCAATTCAATTCCTTTATTTCAATCAACAATTTTAAATCATAAAATAATAGGTACAGTCAGCTCTAACTAAAACTCACCCCCTAGAAATGTTGACTTGTATGTGAGCGGGGTGAGTTTTAGTTGGAGCTGACAGTACATTAAATAAAAATTTTAGAAAAGTAAATAAAAACAAGACAAAACACACTTTCATCATTAATTAAAATTTAAATTGGCAAAGTCAACTAATTACAATTAGAAATAATCATAAGTCATATAAAAATTATTCAATAATTAGCATTAATTAACATTTTAATATCGCAAAAAAAATAGGGACAGATAATGAACAGTAATATTATGATTATTATTATTTTTTGCTATCGTCACCACATTATGCATACAACAATGACATGCATAGACAACTTTGCTCACAATTTTAGTAAAGTGTGTAAAACTGATGTACTTATTAGAATTGGCATTCTCAGATCATACGGCACAGCTGCTTCACTGTCCAGTTCAAACCGAATGCTTAATAAATTATTGGTACACGGCTAAAAGAGACTACAGCCTTGACAATATTTCTAAGTTTAAAAATCGTATAAAAAATCTATCTTTTGCAGAGATTTACGACACAGCCGATCCGAATGAAGCCTATAACAAATTTCTCGATTTATTTAAATTAATATACGAGTTGTGTTTTCCAATTACATGGATCAAAATAGATGTTTTAAAAAGACCTAAATGGTTGTCAAAAGGAACCAAGCTAGGTAGTAGAAAACTAGTAGAAAACTTTTGTGGCAATATAGATTAAACCCAAACAAAAATAATAAGTACACCTTCACAACATACTCTCGTTTACACAAAAAAATTAAACACCTTCGAAAAATAGGTCTAAAACCACGTGGCAAATTATTAATCGTGCAAAACATACCAAAATCTATCTCAATAATCAAGCCACTTTTCAAAAAAAGAAAATAGAGATCTAATGGAGTATTACCGACCAATTTTTTTTAATTCCAGTTATTTCCAAAAAAATTGAAAAGAATATTTATAGGGAACTTTATAAATTCATAGATAAACATGTTATTCTGTTGTTCTATTGAACGGCCTAAAACACTATTTGCGGACGATAGCACGATCACAATAGCTTGTAAAAATATAGATACGTATGAGAGTGAAATTAATAATAGTTTAAAACAGATGGTAAACTGGCTAGACGCATACAATTTAAAAATAAATTTGTGTAAAACTAACGTTATCCATTTTAGACAACAGACCTCTAGTATTAACTTAAATATACATTATAACAATGATACCATAGAAGAAGTTGAAACTACAAAATTCCTGGGTCTCGAAAAGACAAAAAACTAAACTGGAAATCACACGTTGTTACTTCATGCAAGAAAATGATTAAGTCTGCATACGCTCTATACTCATTATCCCCTATCTTCAATACGGATGCTCTTCTGACTGCCTATTATAGGATAGCAGAATCACATTTACGCTATGGGATCATGTTTTGGGGAAACTCTACGGAAAGAGAGACCGCCTTCAAGGCACAAAAAATACGTGTTAGAGCGATGTTTGAACCATCCTTTAGAAATTACAAAATACACTGCCGAGCATTGAAAAAGTTCCACCCACAAAATGCCGACAAACACCTTAATATCTCCTATCTCCTAAGGGTTCTATGTCTTAGGAGATATTAAGGTGTTTGTTGGCATTTTGTGGGTGGAACTTTTTCATTGCTCGGCAGTGTATTAACATTACCTTGTCGATACATATTTGAAGTAGCTGTGTTTTTAAAGACAAATCCGAGTCGTTTTAGACGACTAGCAGATGTAGCACCACGCAATAGGCTGCGATAATAGTGTGCTATGTCTGGAGCCAGCAAAGACAGCACTTATGCGCAAAAGTGTCTACTGCATGGCACCAGTCATTTATAACAAACTGCCGAAGACATGGAAAGAGCTTCCGCTTGCATTATTTAAAAAGAGACTCCGAAGCTTTTTAGTGGCGAAAGCATATTATAATATTAAGGAGTACCTAATTGCGAAAAAGTTTTTAAGCTAGTGCAGAATTATGTATATTAATAATCGTAACGGCCAATGGCCTTATGGCCAAGAGCCTCGATGAACATCTGTCGAAGCTTTCACTTGGCAGTTGGATCAGGAGCCAGATTCAGAAAGCAGTACTCCTCGATACGGCCCGCATTGTGAGGAGTTTCCTGTCTCTGCGACCCTAACCATCGGTAGTTTGGACCCTGCTCCCGATACCGGCGGAAACCTGTTTTTTATATTTTTTAAATGTTCTTTGTTATGTTTTTTATTTAAAAATTGTATTAAATAAGAGGATAAAATAAATAAAGGAGAAAATAATTTAAATATTGTGTTTAGTAAGTTGTTATTTTAAATCTTATGCATGCCTACGTGGTAAAATATGGCTATACTATTATATGTTTTTGTCATCGTTTGGGGTTACCTATATTTGCAAAATAAAGTTATCTTTATCTTTAACAATGGTTAATGTAGTGACAGTCGAACCTCACAGCCATAATCCTCAAGATGGTGTTGGAGCTGGCGCGGACCCTGCGCACCACGGATGTGCACCGTTTCCGCATCGTCGCATAGAAGCAGTCAATGCGCGACTCAGCGAACATCCCCGACGCACTGCAGTTCCGAGGCAGCCCCAACAACACCTTGTAGGCTTAGTTGAATTGGACCCGTAGGGCGCTGTACTGTTTGTGGGCGCTCGAATAAAAACGGAGAGTAGCTCTTTTAAAAACTTCTTATCTCAACTTCTTTTATAATGGGAACAACTCTGAAATCATGAAAAAACAAGTTTTGGCAAGACCCCACCGAAGCGGACACGAAACAAGAGGAGAGAAGATGTGTTATTTATTTATACGTGACGAGAAGACCAGACGAACTTTCCCGAACGCTGCCCAGCCCAGCAATCTTTCTGTTAGTTTCCGACCATTTTGGCTCTTACTTTGAGACGGAACTGCAGAGTTTGCCCGAGGTAAACAAATTCTCGAACAACCTCGAGAAGGCCGCCATTGATAACAATAGGCCCTGGGGTGAAGAGTACGTTGTACATAGCCTGGGTTTTGTCACAGTTTACCCTGAGACCAATAAGTTTTAAGGAATCAACTAGGCCATTAGCCTTTAATATTTTACTCGTCTCAAATACCCTACCTTTTTTCTGCGGTTTTGCTTGTGCTAATTTCGGCAATAGTAACCTATGCGAGAGTATCTGTATAAAAGAAGCTGTACCCCGGCATGCGTTGCAATGCATTTTTTCATTACTCATACTCTGAAAGTAGGTCTGATGTTGCTTGAGGAGCGGGTTGAAAGTAATATTTTTCATCCCTAGGGAGAATCGCTTTCAACTGACAGATACCAAATTATAAAAAAACAAGTTCTATTTTCACATTTTTATTGAACCATATCCAACTTTCTATGCAGCCACGATGTAAAAATGAAATAACTTAAAGTATTGATTACAGAATACTTTTTTTTTAATAACTTTATTATAATTTAGTTTAAACAATTTCTTTAAAATAACATAGATTTGGGCAAAATATTTAAATTTATTCAATGATGAAAATGAAAAAAAAATGGCTGAATAGCTGGCTGGCTACAGAAAAGAAAAACATAATAGTTGAGCTGAATATGGTAGATAGCTTGGATACACTAGTAGAAATAAAGTGCCAAATAATGTCCCCATCGATACCATTTGTACTACAAAAGTTATTCGAAGACAAAGGTCAAATTTTGGTTAATTGGATTTATCTCGAAAACAGTAAGTTTCATCAAAAATACAAAAATTGAAGATCATTAACCAAAATGGTCCTTTTTCTTTTTCAGAATCCCCATTCCTATGATAACAGATCGTGGAGTAGGCCGCGATGGCCTACTCCACGATCTGTTATGACGGAGTTTTCAGGAAAAATACTGTATTTACTGCATGATGTTTATTGATATTGATATAGGTGATTGATTTAAACTGTACTTCTGATTTCTCTTAATATTTTAATAATTATGATTTATATTCTTCAAATTCGTCTTGAACAGTCAGTCATGCTTTGTTCGATTTCTTCTTCTTCTTCCTCTTATTCTCGCGGGATGTTCATAAATGATTCAACTGAAGATGAATCAGCTGTCTCTTCATCGATATCACTTGCTTCCAATTGGATTCAATTGAACATTCGAGCAAAGCTGGCCTTGGCAACTAGTACACGCTGGTGAACACAACAACCCTACACTTTTACATTTAGCACTACAACCTTTCTTACAATTGCAAAAAAATAGTGTTTAGGAGTTTTTCCGGAGCAGGAGGGAGTATAGATTTTTTATAATTCTAAAGTATTATCTGTTAGTTTCCGACGCCAGTTCCGTTGATTCAGTTGATTGCCTAGCCATTGATATATATATATATACACATATATCTTAAGAATGGTGATTCTAGGAAAAACGTAAGCGTACCATTTTATTTGTACTGGTGTACTCGAGGTCCAAAATTCAACTGCCCTACCTGCCCTACCTGCCCTACCTGCCCTACCTGCCCTACCTGCCCTACCTGCCCTACCTGCCCTACCTGCTTTACCTGCCCTACCTGCCCTACCTGCCCTAGCTGCCCTACCTGCCCTACCTGCCCTACCTGCCCTACCTGCCCTACCTGCCCTACCTAGGGTAGGTAGGGTACCCTACATCTCTTCGTATGTCAGTTATCAAGTGAAGGCTAACACTGAACATGTGTCGAAACGTTCTGTAATTAGAATACCATAAATAGGCAACATTGAAAACTCATGAGAATCCTAAACGCTTGTCGCTTGCTTGTTCACGAGCGAGCGGCGCGCGGCGTGCTTCCGCGCCGTGAGAATGACGCGCGCGTTGCACTAGTGTGCGTGCACGTGCCGCCGCCGCCGCCGCGTGCCTCCTCAAGCGTGCTATTCATTTAACGTTATTACATTTAGGCAGCACACGCTTCATGAGGCTGCATCTTGTGCTCGCTCCGCAGAGAGTGGAAGCGCCGCGCGCACTGTGCCGCCCGCGTCCGCGTCGCACTCACCGATCCCCCAGTTAATTCCGCCATTTGACGACAGATGCCACTGATGATCGCTAGCTAATACTTGACAGTTTTATTTCATTCTTCAAAATGCAACACAATTTATGCAAATAAATTTTACTTTACTTTACTTTACTAGTCATAAAATATGTAATGTATGAAAACGGAGCAAGGAATGATAAGGCATCACAACATAGGTCCGCATCGCATATCTAATAAGGATTGTTGCCACCAATAGTTCGTTCTACCTTAAAGTGATAGAGGGCCGATGCCTGCCGGGGCTGCGGGACTGTTCGAAAGAGATACCGTGGCCCTGGAACACAAAGGTCTACGAAGGAACATGGATGGGTTTTAGTCGTACAAGTCTGACACTCCCTTTCGCTCCGCCCAGAGCAGGAGGAATCATTTGATGATTTATAGATGAGTACTGTTTCTTACTGAGAGAGAAATATCCAGCACAGTCGTCTGTGAATGTGTAAGCTTCAGCGCTGAATGATCACGAGGTTAAGGTTACTCGCCGTTTCTCTTAACTTTGATACTCGTCATTCATTTTATTACGGAC
Organism: Cerastis leucographa; assembly: GCA_963082945.1. Taxonomy (NCBI): domain Eukaryota; kingdom Metazoa; phylum Arthropoda; class Insecta; order Lepidoptera; family Noctuidae; genus Cerastis; species Cerastis leucographa. The sequence goes on from OY720378.1 coordinate 31,218,069, forward strand.
GGCGGAGGCTAATGCTAACCGTGTGTTATTTACAATTTATACAATCACTCATTCAATATTAATGTCGGGAGTGCAGGGTGACGGTGTAGTGCGAACGTTTAACTGCGGGGAAAACGGGCATCAGATTACGTCACTTTTATCAACGATTTTTAACACCACATTAGGGCCCGTATTCACAAACGCTCGGATTTGATTTCGATTCGAAAAGTCGTATGTCTATCTCGCTCGTAGCCAAAACAAGATAGACATACGACTTACCGAATCGAAAACGATTCCTAGTGTTTGTGAATAGGGGCCAGACCAGGAACCTATAAACATATCTAGGATACAACACACATTATACATGCTGGAATTTTTCAGCGCAACCTATAAGGAAAGTACTCTAAATACTGGAGAGAGCAAATTTTAATTCGCTTGGCACACTCGGGAATCGAACCAGCTAAAATGCGAAAACTAACATCCATTACTTCAATAATATATAGATCGATAGGGTCAATCGTATATAAGGATCAGATCTCTCTTACAACCATGATAAATTAAATGAAAAGAAAACCATGAAAACATTCACTCAGTGGGTTCTCCCATTGAATTTATAAGTTTAGTTTTCATGGTTTTAAAACACTTTTACTCAAAGGTCCGTCAGATTACTTCTGATGGTACCTAATTTATTTTATTAAAAATTACAAAGAACATATTTTTTTTTCAATTATAATGATTTAAAATTTAATTAAATATAGTCTCGTGTTGCCTTTTGTGGGTATGCTACAAAGATATGCATACGTTTACAGCATACTCGTACTTCGTACGTCAACATTAAATACTATTCCATGGGAACGTACTATCTATGAGAAACAAAAGGACATTGTCCTTATCCTGGCCATGGTGCTCCTCCTGGATGTACCAAGTTGTCCTGTAGAAGCTTGCTCGAACTATGCTGCCCAGAAAGAGCACAACAAACCCTTCATGTTTCGCCATGTCATTGATTTTGGGGTTTTGAAAAATATCATAGCAGAAGTAGGTGGGTGAACATAAAGCGTGTAAATATGATAGCAGTAGTAGGTAGGTGAACATAAAGCGTGTAAATATCATAGCAGTAGCAGATAGGTGAACATAAAGCTTGTAAATAGACCCTACACGAAGCTGGAAGGCGCTTTTTCTCTACGTCTATCAGATTTTTTTTTGTTCGGGACCGTACCTTGAGAGTCTTCTAGATACGGACATATTGGTGGTCAAAGTTCCAACTTTTCCACAAGTTTTTTTGTTTAATACTAGTTATAAATAAATAACTTTACTTTAAATACTTCCATACTCCGTTAACTATTCAATACATCCATTAGCACAATGTTTTGAGTGCGTTACATTGAGTTTTACCGTAATACATGATTTTTTTGCCCAAAATAACAAGACGTTTCCCAGCAATATTTTTTGTAGGGTTACTGATGTACAGAATGCTTGGTTGACGGCTTCGTGAAGGGCCCGTATATACCTTATATATGTATACCTTATACATGTATACCGTAGTTCAATGTAAAACTACCGAAGCACACCTCTTTGGTCAAAATCTAATAAGTCACAGTGTCAAGTATTTTTCGGTTACGTTCTAACGTCGAGTGTTTACTTCCATTACCGTTGTCGAGTTAACATACGTACTAAGCTCCACCTTTAATAAGTTTTATAGTTTTAGCGAATAAACCTCTCGTTAACTTTATAAGATACAATCAGCAAGTATAATGTATTGGAAAAATAACGGACACACGTTGTACAGGTAGTGCCAGTCAACGGTGACAATATGTCACGTTGATATGTTCATGAAAAACTTCATGAACTTGGCATTGAAATGTATACAAACAAGCGTTCTATTGTTTGGCTATTATTAATGTTTGGACATTATTTAGTATTGTGGTAGGCTATCCTATGTTTTCAGTGATTCCTTCAACTTTAGCGATAAGCTCGAAGCTAAGTGAAATGAGGCTATCCACTCGATCAAATAGTTTGGCAAAACGAAATGGACCGGCTCGAGGCTTGCGCCGCGCCGGTCCGCCGAGAGCGGAGAAAGTGCACAATGTGAACACATCTGCGTTCACAAAGATACCGGCAAGGTCGTCCGCGGCGCTTTCAAAAATCTGTCATTATATCTAAATGAGACGAAGCACCGCGCTCCCCGCGCCCCGCGCCCACTGCGTCGCCTGTGCCGCCCTGGCCCATGACTCTGACACTTCGGAACTAGGAAATCGCCAATGACTAATACAACGGAAGCGTATTCCCGTATAGGTCAGGCTGTAACATGCAACAGTATTCTGCGCGGTACATGTCGAAGATCCAACACTAATATAATAGTTTCAGTGGCTACTGAAGGATGCAAGTGGTCCCTTGGTGTTGTGATGGTGGGGCTGGGTCGCGGCCAGCTGCAGCGAATGTAAACACCGTTGTTATTGTGCGCGCACAATGGCGCGATAACAAGGCGATAAGCGCCAGGTGACAACCCTGACATTGCTCCTGCCTCGCTCGTCGCCTGCAGGATCAGCGCATTGTGCCGCGTCGCCTCCTCCTCGCATTGTCTTGTTCCACGTTGCCCGCAGATGGTTCACTTCCTTAGCGACGACCCACTTCCACGTCTCATAGAGTCCCACCACGTGATGACGCGATGACGTCACACAGACTCATTGCCTCGTTTTGGCACAGATATTACCTACTTATCGACCATTTAGAAAGTCAAGCTGCGAGACTCGGAAGCATTTTCTCAGTACATAGCACTTGAAGTAACACTCTACGTGGTCTTGTGATAAGCATATTTATAGTTAGAGATGCCATTGAAATTGTTACAAACCTCTCTGCGAACGAGCGATAAGAATGCAATCGAACGAATGGAAAATAAATTGGAAGGTTTATACAAGATGACGCCAGAAGTACAGGTGCCATGAATAAATAAGGAGTAGATCATAGCGTGTCGGTTGACATGAGAGAATTGAAGACTAAAACGTGTAGCGCTGACCCCAAGTGACATGGGACACGGGCAGGAAGGTGGTGATGAGTACAGCTGGCATGGGGGTGGACGGGGCAGGCACACGTGCGCTCGCTCGCGGTACTGAACACTGAGCAGCATCACATCATTGCTAATATGCGCATTAAGCTGCGGTATTTTTGCGCAGGTTTCGGCAAAGGTGAAAGTGTTCGTGTTTTTGAGAAAGGAAAAGTTGCTTATTTTTTGTGGTAAGAGGCTCACTGTGTGCCAGCCCCCCCCCTGCGCCTGAGCCCCGCGCCCCGATCCTCCTCCGCCCGCCCCGCTCTCTCCCATGAAAGTGAAACCTGTCGGTCGAGCGCCGAGTTTTGGCAGCGGCACCTCTCGCGGCTCTACTGACCATTGTTGCAATGTTCGCGTATCATCATATATATGGCATATTTTTAAAAGAGACTCTTTTTTGAAGTTTTCCATTAATTACAAACATAACCAATATTCATGATTAAGTCTGTAAATAAGCATAAAAAATTAGAACACGGAAACGACATGGGCTGTGTTCGATCTCATTCGAAGTTATTTCATAACTTTCTTTATAAACTTAGCCGGAGTTTAAAATTCACAAATCAATTAGAATACTGGTTTTGAGTCTTTCAACTGCTGTCGATTTATTCGCGGTTTTGAGCTCTCCTTTATGAACTCTCTCTTTCGGTGCTCAGCACCCAGTTTAAGGGTCGAACAATAATTCGTTCGTGTGCCAACAACCCGCCTCCCGAGTCATCATTATAAGCTTTAGATTTCGGTATACAAGTAAAAATGGATAATTCGAAATTGAAAGCGAAAGTGTTAAAAAAACAAATTGTCACTTCATGTCCACAGTATTTGGTTGAGGCTACCGTCTCCAAAGTAGCCGTGTTGTCTTGGTTTAGGTTAGCTGTTCTACAAGTACCTACTTGCCAGAATGAAAATGGAATGTTTATAAATATTTTTCCTTTCGACAGATTCATGCCACATTAATCAAAGACAGATGTAATATAACTTTAAAAAATATTTTAATACTGCCAACTTTAAACGTAGTAAATGATCACCAAAATTAAAAACCCTTTCATTTGAATGTGAAATTATAACCAAAAATAAAATTGCACATTATGCTATCCTATTCAAGCAAAACTCCAAACCACAGCTCCAAACTATGACTATACATATTTCTGTTTGCAGCGTTCAAAGTAAGCTAACACGAAGGGGATAGCGCCATCCCCTTGGGACCTAGCCTGTCCAAGTTGGGGTGCCCAATGTCCCGAGCTCGTTTGCTCGCTCTTGCATCCTAAGTTCTCCTTAATGTGTTTCACTACCCTGCCAAACCCTTTGCTCTGCACTCGTACGTAGTTTGCTTTGGAAATTACGAGCATAATATAAGCTAGTACAGAGAATGTCTGTGTTGAAATCCTTTTTGCACTTTAGTGTAACGAGCACCAAGCGGTCCAGCACAGACTATGGATGTTTGTGGTAATATACAGTTTGGCATTACGCGTCCATCACTCTGAGAATTCTTAGGAGATTTGAAGTCGTATGGGCCCATTGCGAGCATGGTGAACACATCACCTCGGCTGATCACTTTTGTAAACTGTTGCAAGAAGGAGGATGACGCAAATGTACACAAGAAAATACTAATAAATCACATCAGATAAAATAAAAATCTGGTCCCGTGAAGAAAGTGGTTCAGTTAGGTCGTCTGTAGCACACCCTTAAATATGAGCACACTTGTCTGGTACAGACTGTGCACACTGTAGAATCAAACGTAATACGATTTGAAATAATCGTGTGGTGATGCTTGCGTATGTGTATAAATGATTTTATATCATAATTATGATTTCATAGGTATTTACTTAATAAATAATGTCATGTGTTAACGCGAAGAGTACTCTAAGCAGGAAGTTAAAAAGACGCCCAGCTCGTATGTTAGATTGGTACAGATAGTCCCTGGCGAATGGCGATGGAATTAAGCAGCACTAAACAAAGCGGGTTCAAGAGCACGTCGATAGCCCCGGGTTATCGCACACACACGCACACACCTACAGAACACTTTCATTACGCAACGCCCGCGCCGTCGCGCCGCGCCGCGTCGCATGCTGCGCTCGGGCATGCTTCTCGCAAATGTTTGGACTTGTCCCTGTTCTGATACTTTTCTTCAATACTACCTTATTATTTATCTTTCTTCATACGAAGAATCTTTAATGGCGCTGTAGTGTCACGATTCCTACATTCATTTTCAATTGTTTGTATTTTTAAAGTGAAACTTTTATTACAAACTTTTTCGTCTGTGTGTTGCATGTCGCGTGACGCTCTGCCGCGGAGTAGGGATAAAGTGAAAGGCGCTCCCAAAAATTTTTAGTTAAATGTCTATAGTGTGAAGAAAAGTTTCACTTTTACCGTAGCTTCATAAAACCACACAATCCTTTAATCCTTTTTTGTTAAATACAGAAATCAAATGTCATGTTAAAGAAATCGTGTGTCTAAGTGTAAGTCTTAACGGAGTTACAACTTAACTTTGAATGTAGACACAATCAGTTTGATGAAGGGCGGCAAAGTTAATTTCGTTAGATATGAAAACAAATCGATGATGAAATAGTTGTTAATTACTGAAAGAGAAAACTTTTCTGGAACAGAAGGGACAGAAGTCCTTATCTACTTTTGTCATGGTCATGTGTCTGTTACCTAAAGCAGGTACTCCTCGAAGTTTGTGCCTATAACAGTTGACGTAATGCCATGCAGGTACCTACTGCTACTGCACGACTCGATAAATTCATCCATTGTACTTGTTATATGTGCAATGTAGTTTTGTCAGGTGTTGTGTTTCACTTCCGCGGTCCATTGTGACGAGATTTATATTGAATATTGTAAGTTTGAAGAAATTGCTTCAAGTTGTTTGATTGATAAACACGCTCGTCTTAGTGTTTGTATCAGATCAGAACTAGAATGTGCGCTAGATACCGCCGTCGTCACCTCTGTGTCCGCGGGTCTTTCGCGTAAACCGGCTGTGTCCGGATGCGCTTGCACGTGCTGGACACCGGACACACGGCACACAGGAGCAGCGCGCGACAAGCGGCCATGCATTCATTCAATAGCAAATTCAGCACTTGTACAATGACGGATTTTTTATGGCAAGGCATAGGTCACGAGTTCGAAGCCAAGGCTCTCTCACTCGGAATTTTAGGATTCATATCGGTATTGTATAATTATCACTAGTTTCAGTGAAGGAAAACATCGTGAGGAAACCAAGTCAGGGCCAATGCGCAGCATAAAAACTCTGACACCAGGTTTGCCTAACCTGGTCTAATCTAAGCACACGAAAAGAAGAAGACTGCACTGATTTATGTTGGAGTCAATATAAGAATCTTCTAGAAGTCACTCGACTACCTTGTGTACCTAGATGATGGGTGGCATCGCTGTGTGTGTGTAATGTTATGTTGCGTGAGTCGTCAAGTCACAGCCTCGTGTCGCGGTGTCGCTCGCAAACGAATCACTCAAGATAAGGGCTCCTTTGTCAAATGATTGTAGGATTGTTACACTTTGCCAATCGTTCCATGTCAGTAACTCAAACACTGTCGATTCAACAAACAAAAATACTGCTCATAGTTACGATACACAATGGCAAGTAATGGATGTTACTGTAGGTACACACCAACTAGTCGAGTATTCGTGGCGACGGCGACGCCTCGTCTTCATATCACTACGCCAGCCTATGCGCGGTATCCAAGTGTTCTCAATATGACTTCATCCTTTTTAGCACGTTCATTCTATAGTATCATCAAGTACGCTTTTTCCAAACTGAGCCACAACATTCTGCCTCTCACTTCCCGTATCCAGTATTGTTAGATATTTGGATGTAGTTTATCTTAATATCCAGATGTATTTAGTCACAACAACCTCTACCTCTAATAGTTTTACATGTGTCCCTAAAGAATTAAGCCTTTCGTTCGATATTATACGTAAGTACATGGGGGCCAAATATAATAAAGTATTAGTTTGGGACGGCCGATACCCTAAAATCAAAATCAAAATCAAAATATTTTATTTTACATAGGCCTACATGGGCACTTATAAAACGTCAACAAAAGGTGCACGGTTCGGGTTGGTCGTTTCCTATGGAGAAGAACAGGCAAGAAACTCCATGGTTATTCTTTTAAAATCATTTGGTTTTACAATAATTTGAAGATACAGCGTTAGTACTTAAGTATGGGAGAACAGCGTAGGCCCGACAACAAGTCGATTGCTTACTACAGAAGGGAGAAATAGAAAAAAAAAAAATCTGCAACGTGAATATGAACATTGATTCATTGGTCAGTCTCGCATGTGGAGGAAGCAGTAGGGGTGGAGAGGTTAGAGGAGATGAGCCAAGGGTGGATACTATGTCAGCTTCTATCAGCCAGTGTGCTATCGGGCGTGCGGAGCGGACAGTGAGGACCCGCTCTAGGTTGCTTGCGTGAACTGTTTTTGTTATCATAAATTGTATAACTAGGTACGTTTTTAGAACTTATCTGGTATATTATTTAAACTGGTTAACAATTCTCGGCACTGACTTGGATTTGTTGTGAAATTCCTGAAAAAGTGCTCTTGTGTGCGATGTGAGTCAACGCCAGCTGGACGGGCCGAGTAAACACCATTGTAGTCGCTATCGGCGCACGTGCTGCCCCCACAATGTCCCCCGCCGCGCGCGGTGGAAACAATCCGATGATGTAAAATGCAATGAAAATCAATTTTCTTCTTTCTTGTGAATACTTTCCTTGCTTGTGGAAACTAGACCCGAGGTATTTGAAAATGCACTTGATAGTGATATAATCAGACATCGGATTAATGCAATCGGATTAATGAAAAATATGGAAATGCATATAACATAAAAAAAAACCGTCAAGTAACGTCAGAATATTTTATTGTGTATTGTCATAAGAATAAAAACTGATCATGAATATAAAATGTAGTGAAAATGAACGTAAATTTTAATAATAAATCACATTAATTGCATTGTATTGTTAGAAGGTTCCTTTCTCAAGAGTCCTGACCACGGGTAGCTTGGAACCTGTTACCGATGCCGGAAGGGTACTTCTAATATATATATTTATAATAACTTATTGCATTTATTCCCTTTATTCATTGTTTCACATATAATTTACATTTTTAATATTTTTACTAAATGGTATGATATATCATTTAAAAAATTAATAAATGTAGCCCACCGGCATTGGCTACGGTTGATCAGGGCTCTTGAGAGAGGAACCTCCTAACAATATGCGCCTTGTCCAGTAGTACTGCTTTCTGAATCCAGCCCTTGATCCAGCTGCCAAGCGAAAGCCTACTTAGAATGATGTTGGTCAAGGCTTTCGGCAATTAAGCATTGGCCGACACGACCATCGGCACGATGACTGCTGTTCTCACATCTCACATGTCGACAACCTCGCGAGCCAGATCTTTGAATCAGATATTTGAATTGCTTATAGTTCTCTGCTGTCACGAGGTTCTCGTCATGCGGGACCGTTATATCAACAGTCATTGCGCGACGCTCCAATCGATCTATCAACACAATGCCAGGCTTATTGGCAACAATAGTCCTGTCAGTGACGATAGGTCAATCCCAATACAACGTGATATTACCATCATCGAAAACTGGGTCGGGCACATACATCCACACCACACACATGATGCAGCCGATGCGCGGACCTTTCCATCTGTGATGTATGGAATCCGAAAATTGAGTTCCTACGGATTCCATAATCCCCTCGCTTTACATGCATGACTTCACATTTGTCGACACGAAATTCCATCCTGATAGTGCTACTGAAAGTTTCTGTTATCTTCAGTGGCTTCATCAGTTGCAAATCGTTGGGGGCAAAGAGTTTCAGATCATCCATGTAAAGAAGGTAAGATATTACCTGACCACCTCTCCTCAACCGATAGCCTAGACCTGAATCCTCCAGCAGTGTGCTGAGAGCGTTCAAGTCTAGACAAAACCACAATGGACTTAGACTATCACCCTGGAATATACGACGCTCGACCCTTATCGGTTCGCTGTTCACCTGCATCGGTCGACATCCTGGATAGAGAAGGACCGTCCTCCATTGCCCGATACACGACTGTAGGAAGGCGCGAAGAGTTGCGTCTACCTTGTACAACTCCAGCACCCTCATGAACCATATTTGGTATGCGGCACCGAGTCGTAGGCCTTCTTATAATCTATCAAACATGTAGATAGATGCCATCGAGGGGCCGCCCTCAATGGCATCAAACCTGTTGGCTAATGGCCATATCAATGAGGAACAGCTCCTTAGTACCACGGGACCCATTCCTACATCCATTCTGAGAAGGAGACATAATGGAATTAATCTCAATATGTTGGTTTATTTTAGCTTTAAAAATTGTTGCAAGTCTATAATTGTTGGGTTTTGGTACTACCAGTTGTATGGAGCAGGTGGGTAATGCCTGTCGTCAGGAACTGGGGCAGCGACCCTAACTCTAAGGCTGATTAAAACTGGGACGCCAAGCGAACGTGTATTTATAATTATTATTATATTATAATGTTTTATATTTTTTACTAAGAATATTTAAATAAATAAATAATAAAAATAAATAAAATATAAGAAGATGAATAAATGCAATGATGATTTTAATTACCTATACAAATTTCGTCCATTTTATAGTGCATAAATATGCAAATAAATAATGCCAAAATTGGCATTGGCAGTTTGATAACACAATATAACCCGGTAGGTGACACTGCTGTTAGTATGTAACTAACCGTCGGCGACCTGTGGCGGGCCGATTTTAATGATATTAATTGTTGTGTCTGTTTGGGTCCCTGCAAGGTTGGTGGCACAGATGCAGTCGGAGTGTCAATTTTTTTTTTCAGGGCAGGATGTCGTCGGCTGGTTCCGCTAGTATATACAGAATGAATTTTTCAAGTGGGCGTGGATGGCCAAATCCGAAACTATAAGGAATAGCGAAAAACGCTCAAAAGAGTTTCGAGCCCGATTTTGATGTTAACTAAATCTGTATAATTGGATTTTTGAAAAATCAATATTGCTAGCGTGAATCGAACCTGTTGTTTTTTCAAAAACTCACATTGTATTATTTTACCATTCGATAGTGTTACTGATAAGGATCAAATTTTGGGTAGTAATGACATACGGAACGCCGCCCCCGTCCGACCCCCACCCGCCCCTCGTCCGCCCGGTTGTCCCCGGGCGAAAGTTCCTCCTTGCAAAAGACTTCAACGCGCGCCAGTCTCACCCAAATACAGTAAGCGCCCCGGCTGCATAGTAATGTTCATATGTGACGTTATGGAGGTTCACACCATACGATACCCGGCTCACAACTGCAGGTGTTAAAATCGCTAAGGCTGTGCTATAGAGCTGCGAGTCAGGTGATTGTTTCAGGAAAGAGATTTAAATCGATGGCTACGTTTAGCAGCATGTTAATCGCTTACTCGTTTTGGTTGTTACTTCAAGCACGCTTTGTGGTCACCTAACCAAGGATTCAAGGCAACGCTATCACTTTATCAAGCGATGTAGTTGTGTTCATTCTGGTTTGTTATTGTATATGAATGGGTACTAGCGAATGATTACGTAATGATGTTAGCGACACAACGTGCTCGTATAACCTAGTTGTCGGCTTTGTTTACAAGCGGCGTGCGACACGTGCGCTCTTGTATACACACGACATGCGCGGTGCGGTGTGTGCACTCATCAGTTATCGGCGGCGAGAGTGATCGCGTAGAGCATCGCGGCTATTATGTCACCGCAATTAAAAACTGTGTGTTGCGTGCTCGGAAGTGCGATTGGGGTGGGTGCTGGCGGCGGGGGGAGGGGAGGGGGGGGGGGGGGCGTGCAGAGGGGGGGGCGAGCGGCGGGGCGGACCCGCGTGCGCGGCGTCCGCTCGGCAGTCGCGCGCCGCACGCCGCCGCGCTCGCACGCCGCGTCTTCGCGCCCGCCGCGATGAGTGATCACTGAGCGAGCGCGTCCCGAACGCCTCGACTCGACCCCATGGAGTACCAGCACCAGCCCTGCCAGCCGTTGGGCCCCCCTGCGCCCCCGCCCGCGCTGCTGCCCCCCGCGCCCCCGCCGCCGCTACCCTCGCTGCCGCAGCTGCAGCACGGCCACGCTCAGGACGACGACCGCTGGAACCAGTACCACATCTGGAGACAACACGTCTTCGTCAACGGTCAGTGGCATTCCTCGCTGACACCTGACCACCAGGAAGCGCGCGCGCACTTTCTCCGCCGAGGCACTCGCGCGCTCAGATTCGTGATTGATGCTGCCCCCGAGCGCCCCCGAGCTCGGCGCCGCGTCAGAGCCGTGAAAAAAGAGAAAGTGCGCGAGCGCCGATATCAGCCGAACTTTTCGGTTGATTGAGAATTGTTAGTTTGGGCACCGGGGCCTTTCACCCGCCGCAGTCGTTTCCGTGAGTCCTCATCCCCGCAGGTTCCCGGGAGCCGCCCGAGTGCGCACCGCTCGATATGCGTCGGCGATACGCGTAGCTTTTGTTTTTGGTCGCGGGTCATGTCTGGCGATAATGGACGATAACGCGAGCTGGTCGCAGCCGCAAGGCCTCGCCTGCTCTTGTATCAGTACCTACACACTCTGATATGTTCTGTGTCCCGGACTGAGTGACCTGAGTGCTGTGGTCCAGGAAGCGCGCGCACGTGTCGCGGCTGGTGTCTGCTGTCTGTTATCGCGTTAGGCACGTGCATTTGTATCGCATTCCGAGAGCGGGACGCCAATCAATATCATAATATACGAGTTATACTGCGTTGTTTGCCGCTCGCATTACTTATTCGCTATAGAGCATAAACGCGTTAATGTTTGCGAGCAGGCAGAGGATTAGTAGGCAGCTTGGGAAGCCATAGCGGGCGGACTCTCACACGCTGACTGGAATACTGCGCTAATGATATTACAATATTACTTAATTAATTATTTTTTCTTACTAAAATTAAACAGAAAGCCATTATTTAAAGAACATCTCTATGCAGAAGTGACCCAAAACGAATAGGTTTGCATGCTGCTCTATCGGTTTTGTATTATTTTAATATTTTCAGTTTTCAGTGCTCGTAATTACTTTATTCTAATCGCGTTCTATTATTCAATAAAAGGTTCGAATTATGTGGACAAAACGAAGTTCATGCAAGATACTGCGGTGTCTTAGTACGTTGCGTACCCGAGCCTTCTCGGAAATTCGGAACAATGATTTTTTTAATGATAGGTATTTTATGTCAAGAAAAAACATATGAAGCAGTTTAAAAATCGATAAAGTTACAGAGTTGAACTCGACTAAAGTTTGTCAATAACGAAACATTCTTAAGTTAAGGTGTTAAGCAAATATCATTACAATTACCTGAGCAAAGAGGGTCTTTAAAGGGTTTATTTTGCCTTTACGATTTTAAATTACTTTATTAACGACTTATCGGAAGTGGTTACACCCCTACAAATCAAACAGCTATTGCAAAGTTACCCTTATTCGATGTGAAGGTTTGAAAACCATATGAATACCCGTTTAAATAACGGAAAAGGTTCCGAAATAATGTACTATCCTGTTTAATGCATCAAGGTTTTTAAGGGGTTTTTCGTTTGTCGGATACGATAAGCTTCGGAAGAGGTTTACCGGGAAAGTCATTCAGTCAGTTACCAGATAAGGCGAATTCAAACAACAAAATTATAATTGGGTAAGAAAGGCTTTTCCCAACAATCACTGCCCGGTACTTGTAGAATTCAGTAAGAACATTAAAACGAAACTAAAATTCAAATCGTCACGCGAGATATGATTCGTACTCACAGATAACCTCACACGATCACTTTGTTTATCTTGATGTTTGATCTGCCACATTCATTCAAAATAATGAAAAACAATAAGTTTTTTTTTAAAGTAATAATTCAGAATTCGTAAATAAATAATTAGTAGTAGCTATTTGTTCAAATTAGCTTCCTCCAAACATACTCAAAGTCATAGTACAGGGTTTTCACAGTTTTTCTAATAGTCCAGTACCATATAAGAACTTTATTGCAACGATTGTAAAGTTCACTCTGATTTGAACAGTGATGCGAACTCAACGGTGCAAGAACTACATAACGCATCATCACTTCGAGGTTTTCATAATACCATTGAATTTAGGAAATTTATATATGATTCAAACGTTATTTGTATAAAATTGCGTTTGAAAAATGCTTCTTTTTTGTAGCAACTGGGAGATAAATATCGACTTACTTGAGATTAAAGCTAATCAATTTCCTTAGCCGGAATTATTTTAAAACTTACTTATGTAAAAGATGCGAAATAATAAGATGATTTTTTTTCTGAAGGACCGTTTTGTCTTTCAAGTTTGTCATCGACTGTCTTTTGGGACAGAGAGGCAGAGCAGTCATAATGTACTGAGTAGGAGTTCGCATTGCACATGCGCAACTGCACATGTCACGGTGATCCCCTCATGTACCGTAGTAGCGGCAGGCACTAGCTACAGCGCGTGGTATCTTTTACGATTGCTGACGTTTGTTTATAAAGATCTCGACCCTTTTCGTTGTTTAAGAAGTTTAGTTTCCTCTTATTTTTTTATTGAATATTCAGCTGCCAATAGTTCGGTATAGAACTCGCGCGAGTGGCCACTTCTATGCAAATATGAAATTCACTTATCTTTAAAATAATCATCATCTGCCTAGCCTTTTCCCACTTAATTTGAAGCTACATTTCAATTTGTGACATCTTGCAATATGCCTTAAAGTTTTATCAATACATCTATAGGAGAGCACTAAAAGAAGTTTCGAAAACTCATCCCCTAAAATGGTTTAAGCAGACGATGAAATTGTGTATGGAGGACCGTCATGTTTACCGATGGAAAGTCCCACCGTGGCCAATTGTTTTGTGGATAACCATAACGTAACCGCGTCGGGACTTCACCCATCTGCCTAGACCATTCCCAAGTATGTTGGAGATGGCTTCTAGTTTAACCGGTCGCAGCTGCATACCAGTATGTTATTGCGTCGGTACCTACTCAAACATCAGAATCATAATCTGAAGCAATTGACAATGAGGGAAATAGGTCCAGGGCAGTGCAATCTGTGCACTAGTCAGTCCAGAACGCGACGAATGTTCTGCCCGTGCTCGCGCGCTCTGCAGCTTGAGGTTCAGCAGGGGGCCGAGAGGTGCCAGCGCGTCATCGGTCCTCGTATCTTTTTTGATCAATTCGAGCGTGGCCGCGTACACTTTCACTCAGAATATTTGGGAAAAAGTGGCGACCTTTTGGCGACTTTCTCCTCGCCCCGCCCCCCGTACCCCGCGCCCCCTCGCCCCCCTAGCCCCCCTCGCTCTCGCCCTGCACGTGCTCTCTTCCGCGTGCGCGTGGGCACAGACCACTTTTACTTTTAAAACTTAACAATGTTCTTGTAAATGATAGTGATCGTCTTAGAAATTTCGTACACCATCATGGTTTTTATTTAATACATTGTTTGAATGCTATATTTAAAGTAATTATGTGCTGACTCGTTCTTTTGTTTGGTTTCTGGTGATTTGCAAAAGTGTAATGAATTAGTTAGGCTTTCCAAATGAAGTTATTCGGGTTGCTTATGAATTTATGATATATCTATATTCGCCTGAAGTACATACCACGCTCATTGAAGACAAATAGTTCTGTGATTGAGGAGCCGGTCATGTGTCGTGCTGGAAACAAATACAACTAAGGGATTCATGGACCTCGTTGGGATTTCGTCGTTGAATAAGTCAATGTATGAGGTTCATTGAATGTGGCAAGATAGTTCGAGTTGCCGGCGATAAGACTGCTAAGGGCTACCCCGTACGTATTTGAATGTCAAAAATTAAAATACCTACGGTTAAAACATCAATGGTCCAAATATCGAAAATTAAAATATCTAATGACCATAAAAACGAAAGTTAAAATAATGTAATTCTATATTGTCGAATAGTTAGGTAACCTACGTCCAATATGTCTAAATTCAAATTATTTACAAAACTGTCATCGAAAGACCTAAGTATCGAAGTACAGAGCATTGATTTATTTCTTGAAATAAAAGCTTAATATTGTTTGGTATAACGTTTTCGCATAACTTTTAGTTGAATAAAAATACTTTTAGGGTACTAGGAGCTTAGGGCACCCCGACACGGATAGATTACGTTCGAATGGTGGACAGAAGCTAGAGTGAGCGAACTTAGCTCCCGTCATGCCATTCATGCTAGGTGCCTTTAAACCCTGCAGACAGACTCGTCGTCGACCGTTATAAACGCATAATCTCAATTCTATGAATCAGGGTTTGACCAGTCAGACCTAAATTATTTAATTATTAGGTATACAGGAACCTAGCGTATCCGTGTGGGAGTGCCCTAAGCTCTCTGTGCCCTATGTTCGATATTTTAACTAGTAGGTATTTTTAACGTAGATATAATGAACTTATATGTATTTAATGATGACATTTTGAACTTAGGTATAATTTACTATCGATAATTTTAATCGTTCGATATTTGAATCAGTCGGCGTTTCTATCTTAGATATTTTAAGCTTAGGTGTAACTTGCATCGATATTTTCTAACGAGTTTCGATGTTTTGAACACTGAGATTTTAAGTTTCGATATTCAAACACGTACCCCAGTTACGTTGTTATCATTAATAACTGAAGGCACGCCAACTTAATACGTGCACATAAGTCGCTAATTGGTCACCTGTTGCGTAACTGGTAAATATAAGAATATATCGTTGTAGCGCGAGGCGTGTGCGGGGCTCGGGGCGGTGCGGGGGGCGCAGGCTCCGCAACGAGAGTAAAAGTAATCTTCCGGAGTGTTTCCGCATCGCCCCCCCGCTACCCGCGGCTCGCGCGCACCCGCGCCTGCACCTTCCGACTTTTACTTTTCCGCGCGCACACATGCGCGCGCGCCGCACGTTCCACTGATCGATCGCCTCTACGTCTTCCCTCTGTAGTTCCGTCGCTGACCGTTTTGATAACTTTCTATGCTGATGGTGTACACATGATGTACTCACAGAACCAACGTGTTGCAATATTTATGTTCCTCCACATTGTAGCCATTGAAATCGGCGAATTCGCATCACTTGCTGTACATTAAACTTGTCTTGATAGTATGCCACGAAACTTGGTGGATAATAACTAGATATGTACAACACTAGAATGTCATATTCTTTAGTGACGAACATTATTATAAATTACTAACTAGTGCCCGCGACTTCGTTCGCGTAGAAATTTTGATGGGTTTTTATGTATGAAAAATAGATGATGACCGATTCTCAGACCTACCCGATATGCACAAAAAATTTCATACAAATAGGTTCAGCCGTTTCGTAGGAATTTGGTAACAAATACCGCGACACGAGAATTTTATATATTAGATAATAGAACTTGTAAAATGAGACAGGTTGCCTCTACTGCTCACCCACACGACAGTTTGCCGCCGAGCTCGCCACAACACTCACTCACTTCCGGCAGCTCTTCAGCGCTGGCTTGGACTCCGCCTCTCATACACACTGACTCAGTGTCAAAAGCGAGGCAGTTCTGAAAACATTACCAAAGTAAACCTAGGAAGCTTAAATAGTAAATACATCACAAAATCTCTAACCCCACGGAATACACAGCTGACACCAGGTCATCCAGAGAGGGAAAAATTCTATGACCTTGGGAGAATCTAAATTTATTTCACAATTTTGATTCTCCCGAGGTGTTCTAGTGAGTGTGCACTCTCGACACTCCGAGCCAGGAGGAGTTCGACAAGCCCTGGTGTTCCTCGCTTGGCTGTTCAATCTCGCACTTGCCCAAGCACATTTATACTGTAGAGGAGTCAGCTGCAAACTAGTCAAAAAAGTTTAAGCATGTTGCCTGTTCCTAAACGTAGATTCCTACGGAGAAGAACCGTATGTTAACTTACATTTAACTGTTTGCTATAAAGTTTTGATATGCGGACTAGAAACCCTCGAATCCTCACCCATTCATTATAGGCAGCCTTATACCACCCTCTGCTGAGTGTCAAGCAGGTGCTTCTTCTTCTTCGTCTACCGTCTCTTCGGTACCTCAGCATCTTATTGTATTCCTCTTCGATTGGTTCATGCACATATTTGTTGCACATATGTCTAGCGTCGATTATTGCTCGGTTCCAGTTAGGAGCGAGTACCACAAAATTGGCATTTTAGCATCTCTGGAATACCGAAGCACCTTGGTATTCAGTACAAAGAAATGTATTTCTTAGAAAGAACAAAATTTACTTAAATATGAGAAACTTGTCAAAAATCTCCTAAGAAATAAACATAATTTCCGTTAGATGTATCAAGTACATACATTTGGTAGTGATTTACTATTGTTGGTTGGATAAATACAACTTCAACCTATTTTTATATTCATTCATGAAAAAAATCTTGTTTATAAAGCAGCGCTTCCTCAAACAAATGTGAAATAGCAATAACTAACCATAACTAACATTAAGTAAACTTATCGCCGAATATGAAGCCATCGCATCGGGTTCTGTCTACTAGAAGCCTACAAGCTCTGGTAAAGAGAGTATCTATGAATTATGACCTAATAACCCAAAGCACGAACGCTCTCAGTAGGTCACCGAAACAGGCTCCAGTCAAAGTTCAAAATGGGTTTGTGGGTCACAGGCTGACCATCCAGCTGCTCGCTGCAAGCATAAACAAGAACAACAAGGGCATTAAACAACGTGCCTCTTGTTTCCATTTCTGAGCATTAGTTTGGAACCCAAGAAGTCATCACGATGTCGAGGGCGCCGCGGCGCCTCGCAATTTCGAAGATGATGCTACGAATTGTATTGTATTTTTAAGACAGCACAAAATGCGTCACCTTATATTTTGAAATTACAACTTTCTCATTCACTTTCGCTCAAGTCACACGTTTACGAAAATGATCGCGCGTCGCCGGAAAACGTTGGCTTTCTCCGTTGCGCAAGAGCAGCAGCCACTTCCCGCTCGACGGCACTCCCCTCCTCGTGCCCCCCGACCCGCACACACCCCGCGCTCCTCGCTCACGGCACTCCTCACCTATTTTCCGAGCAGGAAATGAGTTTGTTACGCAACAGCAGCTTTCCACCGGCGCCGGCGCAGCATTCCAATCGCGACGCGCCACCACTGCCTCGTGACGTCATGTGTGATATATCCTGGTTAGCATCAGACCGCCTCGCGAGTCAACAGATAGCACACTGGCCTGTCGCGAAGCTGCTATAGCATTCTGTCAAATTGTCTGCAGTTGTTTCCAGCAGATGCGGTAATGTAAGGGGCATGTTATACTTAGCATGAGCATGGAGAGTAGGTAATTCGGAGGCGCGTCACTTTCTACCGACCGTATCGGAAGAAAGTGAGAGTGCAAGCGTCACCGCGGAGCGCGAAACTAGCCGGTTCCGACACTTTCTCTGATAGGTTAGACGTGCCGAATTCTGTTAATCCTGACCACTTCCACTTTATTACAACACCATGATGGAGCAGCTGCAGTCTATAAACTGTACTACTGTCTGACCTAACATAACCTAACAAAGTGTCGGGAGTTAGTGTTGCATATAATGGTAATGTTGTCATAGTAACAGTTGGGTTTCACTTTCTCTGGGTACGTTGAAAGTAAGAGTGGATTCACCGCGTCGCCTCTCGCCACCTTTGCGCCTTCAATATAATTCGTTCAAACTCCCGTTATTTTATCAGCTCATAATGCAACAACGTCTAGGTCTTGTAGGCCGTCAAACTTGTGGTTCACCTCTCGTCTATCCAGAAAGTCCGAATTCCTTGGAGGGTGGAGGATATTGTAAATTCTTAAAAAAGTTGCTGCACCCCGTTAAACTTGTAAATTTGTTGTTGTTTGTTGTAGTTGTCTTAAAATAATCATTATGTAAACTCCTTACCCACGGTAATGAGTTTTTTTTTTATCCAAATGATATCTTTGGACTCATTTTAAGGGTTCCTCAAAAGGAAAAAACGGAACCCCTAAAGGATCACTTTTTGTCCGTCTGTCTGACTGTCTGTCAAAACCCTGTATCTCGGGAACGCGTGGAGTATCGAGTTGAAATTAAAACCATATCCTTAAATTTACAGTCTCTTGAAGCTGTGAAAAAATCAAACTTCTAAGTTAACGTAAAAAACAAGCTACGGCCATTTATGCCGCAAAAGTCGACACTCTCCAAGGAATCTAAATGTATAGGGTACCTACTTCCCGTTGGCGTAGAACTATGAAATTTAGCAATATCGTCTTATACTACAAGTACAGGGAAAATCTGAAAACTATAAATTTGTAATTAAATCATAAAAAATATAGACTTTATTTTTTATGATTTAATTCACGCGCATATCAAAAGTGAATTTATAAGGAACCCTCGCTGGGCGAGTCCGACTTGCTCTTGTCCGGTTTTTCTCACTGAGACAAGCTCATGTACTGTAGGAGAGGAACCGATTGTTGCAGTTAATATAACTGTGTAGCAGCTTCTTCTTTACCGAGTCGGAGATGGCGGACCGGATCTGTTCTCTATTTCAGAGCATTCATGTTTATTATAGAATTGTTCTGAGGTGCATGGTGCGTGTACGTACGTTTGGTGCCAAAAGCTGGCTTTTACGATGAGAATGTTGTTTTGACACAACGGGTGCTTCGGGCATTATTTATCAAATACTGTCCAGCCAGGGAGTTGAGTCAAGAACCTTAGTAAGTTTTAAGGGGACTGAATAAGCTTGTAATTTGTTTACGGTTTGGTTAACCTTTAAATAGTGTCATACTAGACCTAGTAGGCGTATTGGGCTCTAGAGAGCAATTAAGTTGTTGTTCAATGCTGCAAGCTGATGAAAAGACATCGAGCAGTTGTACTGGGTTTAACAAGTAGTTGTGCCAAGAATGAGTGTAATGGTCAGGTGCATCAGTAGTATTGGTTGTATAAGAGAGGAGTGCGGAAAGCGTGGCGCGCGCGCACGTAACGACGCCACTGGGTTACTTCCCGCTTCCTGCCGCCTGCGCTTGCGCTGCTTTTTGTAAAGGAAGCAGCAGCAGTGCGCGCCGTCGCGTGCCATTCCCACGACCACTATTGTGTCACTCTGTTAGACACGCGTGCCGCACAAGAACACCTCTTGTCGGCTTCGTTACAAACTTCTGCAGGTACTGCGCAACCTGTTCTTTGACTAGGCCTGACCTGTTCTTTTACTACATCAGTATGACTAATAGTTTAGAAGGCTTCAAAATAAGTTTTGGGTCATTTGGTCACACTAGAAGAACTAACTTCTAGTTAGAGAAAGAATTATGTGGTTTCCTTCTAACAACGATTTGTTTGGATGGGGCACACTGATTTGTCTATCATGGTTGTTTTTTTACTTCGAGATTCAGTTCGCATCTTTTCGTATTTACTTCCTCACGTTTTAAATAAACAAGGACTTACTGGCAAGACATTAAATTCATGCATGGGTTGGGAAAGTAATCGATTTGCTGTCGAATCGTGATTATTTTGTTAAGTGGCCCATTATTACCGAATCGCGCCACGAGTAAATGACGGATACTCAAAGAACCGGTGAATGAATAAATCACTGTAGGTCATACGGTATCAACTGACTGTGTGAGTAGACCGCTCAGTGCACATACACCTACACACTTCTAACTTAAACAAATATAGAAAAAGTATTCAAAAGATAATCTGAACGGGTTTGGTCGGTTTGTTATCGAGGCATTTGTACATCTAATGATAGCTGTAGGTACGGTAATTAAGTATGTATAATTGTATGTGTGTACTCGACGTGACGTCTCGACATGGACAGGTATTATTACCTCGCGCTGCGCTGGCGACGGACGCGACTCGTACCCGGCGGCTGCGCGTGCGCCGCGCTCGCCGCGCGCTATGTTAATGCGCCGGCTCGCCTTGAGAGGCCGCGCCTACCACATAGACATCTGCCTCTACACACACGTTTCCTCGATCACAAATTGGCCCACTCACCGTAAGGCTCGCGGTTCAGTTCCTAGTTCAGGCAATCTAGTAAAAAACGCTTCGACAAAACCAAGTCGTTTTCTGTAGTTCAATCTTCAAATGTTTATGATTAAGTTGATTAGATACGAATATAAGATTCGCGACACGTGTGATGGAAGACCTTTAGCAGTGAGTAGCACAGACAGCGGGTGGCTGGAGGCTGGCTGCGCCCGGCGAGGGTGACGGCAGCGCGCAGTCACGCGGCGGGACGCGTGCGCCCTCCCCCGCCCCGCGCCCGCCGCGCCACGCCTCGCGTGATCGGCCACGTGAGCACCCTCCGGCCTTCGAGGCTAGATCAGCTTCTACAAATATATCCCGTGTTCACGTGCAGCTCCCCGTCACATCACGGCTCTACCGGCCCGCCAGCCCGCCAGCCTGGGCGAACTAGCTCAAACATGATTTGTGTTAATCTGCGCAGAGCTAATTAATTAGTACAGTAAAGACATAATGACTCCACATTTGCCTAAAATTGTAGTGAAAAAGCATGAGATCGGTTGAGATTCATATAATATACATTCTACATACATTTCTTAATCTAAGTATTGTAGAAATACACGCGATTGTAACTACTCCTCGTCCAACCAAAGTACCGTGGGCTGCCACTGCCCAGCAGCGGGCATTACATTCGTCGTAAAAGCTGTCAGATCAGTGCATGAGCACCTATGTTACCATAGCAACCGGCCTACGGGGCCTACGAGATATTCGTTTCGCACCTTTAAGTCTAACTTGTTATACGTTCCTTTTCTGCTGAACTCCTGGAGAGGCGATCGAGTGATGCCTCCCGCTCTCGGTAATGCGCGTCCGCCCGCTCGGCTCGCGGGATCGTCCCCTCGTCACGCCCGCTCCACGCCAACCACTCGCGCCGTGCGCTCGCCAAGGGGTTCCCTTTCCGTTTATTTTGTGTCAAGTTTGTTTAATATGCCGTTATTTGTGATATTTGTATACCAGCGATTCCGTTTCTGTATTTTAATTGATGCCCTCGCGATTGTGTGATACTGTCGTTATATCTACAGTGCCAAGCGATTGTATGTACATCGTGATCACTATAGCTGTGCACGCAGTCGTATAGTCCGCGCCGCGTCCGGGCCTGGTCCGTGTGCGGTGCCGGACACCGCACATTGGCCGGCGCCGGTCCCGGGCTGACGCCCTGTCATCATTGTTGCAGGCAAGTCGGTGAACAGTAAGGACCCGCTCGAGGACAAGAAAGATGACAGCGACCTGTGGGAGGCGCAGGCCGCCTTCCTTGGGCCCACGCTGTGGGACAAGACGCTGCCCTACGACCCCGATCTCAAGGTACAAGAAGTCAGTACTGCTGCTGTATTACCTAGTGCGTATTGCGTGCCCTGTGCGTCTGCCCCGCACTAGGTAATAGAGTCGCTGCTTGCCGCCCCCCTCCCCCGCCACTCTTCTCGGCTTCGGCCACGTGGTGTCGTCTCTGATTGATCATAATTGTCTTGTATTATATTTTATATGCAAATTATGACTTATTTAAGCGATGCCAAGCTAAGCGAAATGCTCAGTGCGAATTTAGTACCCCCGTGCGTGAGTGGAGGGCGTGCTTGGTGCTCGAGCGCCGGGCGCGGCCTGACGTCCGCTTCTGTTTGCAGTACGCGGACCTAGATGAGTTCCTGTCGGAGAATGGCATGTCGGGCGAGGGTCTGGGCGGCGCGCACCTGGGCGGCGCAGCCTTCGGGCCAGCGCTGGGCCTGCCGCCGCCCGTCACCAAGCGCGAGCGCTCGCCCTCGCCCTCCGACTGTATGAGCCCCGACACCATCAACCCGCCGCTCTCGCCCGCCGACTCCAGTGAGTACCATCACCATCTTATTGTGTTTGCTTACTCTCCTCACTACAACTCCAACGCTAACTATTTATTATAAGGTTCATTGGTGAAATTGGGAGCTAAGTATGAATGCATGGACTTCTCGCGTCAAGGCGTACAAGCACACTGAAACGTATAGTTCGCCAAGCTCGTGCTCGTGCTCGTGCTGTAACAAGTGGTCAGACAAGAAGTTTCCTTAGAATCAATTCATAGTTTGTACAAAAATCGGAGAGGGCTTCGTTACCTCTCTAGTAAAACTACTATTAATATAGTAGTTAGAACAGACCAAACTAACTGCACTTTTGCAGATTGTTTATTTATTATTACACGATCATAAAATAAAAGTGCAAGCAATTTTCGCTGAAATACTTATCAAGTTTACGTTCATTGCCTGATGTCGACGTTAAAATAATCATTACTGGATGGTTCCACTAGCCTTTGCCAAACGAAAATAGAACTAGAACAAGTGTAAGACCATTATTGTCTTAATTTTCTCAAAGTTCTTATTAGTCTCTGAGTGGGGATAGAATGTGTTTCAATGCATTCTGTCTAACAGGAAACCAAAGTCACTTGTTCTTGCATTTGCATTTAGTAAAGCCTAAATCTAGATTCTGCCGTAGAGTGCACGCAATATTAGTTTCACATTTATTTATTCAGAAATACATCACTGAAAAGAAAGTATATCAAGAGTGTATTATTAAAAGCAGACATGTATGATTCCAGCATTCTCGATGGCATCATCGGGCCGTGACTTCGATCCTCGGACGCGAGCCTTCTCCGACGAGGAGTTGAAACCGCAGCCAATGATCAAGAAGTCCCGGAAACAGGTAAATGATGTTAGTGCGCTGATCATTCCTAGCGGCATGCTGCGGTCCGCCTGCGGGTGTGGCGCACACGGACACACCACACGCACACTCACGCACACACACACCCACACACACGCACACACACACAGACACGCACACACACACTTGCACTCGCTTGCGTGGTGTGAGCCACCACACTCGGTCCTTCATAAACTTTTCAGAGGTGAGGGTGACTGCGGCCCAGCTACACATACACACTTGACCTTGGCTTCCTTACCAGTACTGAAAGCAATCGCTAAGGACCACGTCATATTAAATACATCAATTTTTACATATTTCTTTAAAAACTACATAAAAACGTAAAAATACGTAAAAGACTTATTATTATTTTTGTAACTTTATTCATAACATATTTCCCGAGAAGTTAGACAGTGTAGCTGCAGGACACCCACATATCGACAGTTATGTTTAAGTCTAACGTGATAACAGGCAATTCGATTGTCAACCACCGGGCACAAATGATTCTGTCCAAGCTGGGAATGAAACTAAGAGCGCATGATCTGTAGTAGCGCTTGCGACCACCTAACCTGTTGGTCTGCGGAAGGGATGATCCCACGGCTCGGGGCTGGACCTTGGCGAGGAGGCTGGATCATTGACCGTAATACATTCGGAACTACACACTTCAAAAGTGTTTAGGGATCAAATACGTTTTAGAGTATTGCTGCAATAATTAAGTTTAATAAATTAACTTTTTTGGGTGACTATTGATTCTACTTGACAATTTTAAATTAGGCGATAATCAGAGAACTTATATTATACTAACTGGAATGAGTACGAGCGACACAAAAGCGTTCTGCGAGAAAACATTAATAGTGAATGCCATCTTTTTCTAATAGGGTATCCACGTCTTTGTACTTACATTTGAGACAGTTATTATTGTGTTATAACTTGCTGGCACCCAGTAGAAGTTTATTCATAATTACGGGATGTAAAAAAACTTGATGAAGCCGACACCTACTTATTAGGGTGATAAGGGGATACTGTAGGACCACCTATGTGGTAGCAAAGCGTATTATTTACAATATTTAGAGCATTGTCACACTAGTCGTAATTTGTAAACAAAACTAAAAGAACTAACCTGAAAACGAAATTCCACTTCCAGAAACCTGTGACCAGAAAATTGTGTTGTATGAAGGGGTGTTATAGTGAGGACTATAACACCCCTTCACACATCACAATTTTACCATATTTTAAGTGGAATTATGTACTTAAATACAATAAAAAACACTCGAAGAAGAATAATTACAAATTCCGCGCGAAAGTCTGTGTTTTTTTATTTTTTTATTTAGTGTCGTATATGTTGACATTTGAAATAATAAATAAATATTATAATTCATAAATATTTAATTGAATTTATTACTATTTCTCACGATCTGATTTCTTTAATATTTACAATTTGAATATTAAATTAATCCCTTTAAGTAAGAATTATGTGCTAGTTTAGCTATCAACGTGATTTCCGATTTCTATTTTCTTTTAATTTTCTTTTACTGGCAATTGCAAGACAAGGACACGATCCACCCTCGTAGCTATCTCGCTCTGATGTTTTTTCTTCCTTTGACATATAGTTCATTTTACTTTAAAATAATAGGAACTATAAGGGTTTGAGATAAAGTTCATTTTTAAACGGTTTTTGAAATTGTCATTTTGTTTACACACATTCCAGTTATTATATAAGTTCCTTGGCGATAACTAAATAACTGCCTAAGAGCATCATCATCATCTGCCTAGCCTTTTCCCAAACTATCTTGGGGTCGGCTTCCAGTCTAACCGGAAGCAGCTGAGTACCAGTATTTTACATGAAGCGACTGCTTATCTTACCTCCATAATCCAGTAACTGGGTTAACAACAACATGAATTGCCATGAATTACATATAGGTATCACATTTCGAAAATGACCCGCCATTGTCAAGCCACCACACACACACACACATACATACTTACAAAAGCACACGCTGGTTCCACGTCCCGTTAGTGACGCGGTGCGGCGGCGGGTGGCGGGCGGCACACTGCACGGCTTCCTAACGCCTCACGTCACTACTAACCGCGGTTGCGGTTCTATACTACTCTTGTAACTTTATTTTCTTTACTAACATAATTAATGTATCAGACAGTTCCGGACATTATCGCAATGTTGACACGCTCTTGACATCGACGACGTCGAGTAAAAATAATCAGGGTTTTAATGTTAAGGGTCTGTGCACGAAAAAATAGCAATTTTACTATTTCTTATTTAATTGAGAGAATAGGCTATAAAATGTTATAGTTTACGGTTAGCTAAAGATTAATGTTAGTCGAATGCAATTCGACAATACGGTGGAAAGAAATTTGTAGTGGTCGGGTTTTCATGGGAGTTTCTTTATTGAGTTCCTTGTGATATGGAGAAAAAATAAAAATAAATTACGATGCATGCAACTTTTTTATTTACTTTCGATTGTTTTTTTTCGTTTATGAAATACTTGAAATTCGATTGAGGCGTACTAGGTGTGACCTGTGCGCATCCAATAAACGCCAACTTGGTCTGTATATTGGATAAAACAATAGATATTGGTATTTACTCGAACATCATCATCATGATTCTCTTGCCCATATCCCAATTTATTTGAGGCCGGCGCAGCATGTCTTCTCCTTCCAGTCTTCTCTATTACTTGTCATCTCATGAGACACCTCCTTCTTGCCATATCATCCTTCACGCAGTCCATCCATTATTTCTTTAGTTTTCCTCTACTCTTATGATCATCCACATTCATACTCAAAACTTTCCTCACGATATTTTCCTCATTCCTCCGCATCACATGCCCATACCACGACAACCGACAAATCTCTTCAGTCCCCGGCGCCACTTTCAGACCCCAGGTTTGCCAAACTCTGAAGTTATGAAACCCTAGAAAGTTTCGGTCAAGATACACACAAGTAAATGTTATGCCGCTAAGCCTTCAGTTCCTCTTGAAGCACAATCGAGGCATGTTGGTTTGTCTCCATTGCTCTAAGTCTAAATTATTGAACCCATCCAATCCAATGGGTAGGCTCTCCTCACAGCCAATCTAAGACTATTGAATAATCAGACCAACCATAGAAGTTCTCCTATGGTATGTGCATTACTCATTAACAATCTAAATCTAATTTTAACATCTCGAATAGCAGTTTTGTACACAGTTACATCTTTGGAATATATACCTCTTTCTCTACCTATAGAGGAAGATAGATTTGCCCTAAGAAACTTTGCCTTTTGCCGATAACAAACTGACACAGATTTTATCATCTTGATTGATAACATTGGCAGCCCCTTAATGAAGCTAGTTTGGAAACACCAGCAAAGGCATGCGACTCAACCCTTAACCCTGAGCTGAAACAGTGCAGTTAATTGTACAACCAACTCGCTAATTTATGATGACTCTGATCCAATAATCCTCTCATTTGAGCCACTCTTTTGTGCGACTCATCTCTCTTTCGCAATGCAATAATGAATGGTGCCTCCTTCCACATCACTAACAACTCACCAAATTTAGACAATTTTCATAATTGAATGATATGGAGAGCAATAATTGAACGACGAGTTACTTCTTTGCTAATCTCTACACCTAGGTGACCAAATTCCTTGCAGTGGTATAAATAGTGTTCATTTATATCACTGTGAGGAATTTTATATTACCCTTAAAAGACACTTATAAGGCAGTTTCGAACTATTATTATTGTCAATGACCCATGAAAAGACTTGAAAGTGGAATACTTTAAGCGTGTTCGTATACCTAGTTTGTAATAGGTACATACAAACTAGGTACGTACGTACGCTCCAATAATTTAAATCACTATTTTAATAATTCCGATAGTTTAGTTATGACGGTAATGAGTCACTGCATTATACCTGTCGAGTTGATATTCCCACTGCTTCATGGACGCAGGATCTCATTTAGAACTCACCAAATATCTAATGCACACGTGACAGTCCATATAACGCTACGACGGTAAACAAGTTGTTATTGTATCTAATAAATATATAATAATGTCTCACAATCTCGCACATCATCGGTTTTTGCATTAACAATGATTTTACAATAGCACTACAATTACATTGCATAGTCTCGTAATGTTTAAATAATTGTTTCCGTGCTTCGTCGCATTAGCATGAAAAATGGGATAAAGAAACGTTTATGCAGGGTGGCGCCGCGCCGACAATACAACAACAAATGAAAACTCTTGTTAAACTAGTTCATAGGAATATTTTAAGCTATCAAATATTTTTAAACATGATTAAAAAAAGAACCTTTGAAACAACCTAAATAGCATAAAGCTAGGTTCATATTGCTATGTCGGGGTGTGTCGGGGCGCCGTCTGTTGTGTCGCGGAGTGTTCATACTAATGTGTTGTGTTGTGGCGCAATATGTCGCATTTTTAGTTCATTCTCATTTTAAGACTTGTGGAGTGAATACGTGTTTTAAAATGGAATCGTCTGACAGTGACTTCGATGTCTTACCTGATTTATTTAATCTTCGAACTACTTACCTGATTTATTGAATGTTTTTGCTATTTCCTCCCAAGCACCATTTCTGTGATCGTGATCCTTATATTTTTTACATTTCGTGTCATAGAGAACTTTGTACTGTCGTACTAATTCAATAAGTTCATCGGATATTTTAAAGAATTATACAATATTAATATTATTACATGAACTGTTCCCTCGCAATAACGCGTCGTAAATGATAGATTCACATTAGTGTGGCGCGACAGATCCCCCACCACCTCTCTGGCGCGACCGGGTGTCGAGCGATTTAAAAGCGACAGAACGCGCCACAACACAACACAACACAACCTACTAATGTGAATCTATTCATAGTAAATGAACGCAAGCGATTGCGTTCTGGCGCGCCCCGACACACCCCGACACAGCAATATGAACCTAGCTTTAAACTTATAATGCAACACTATTATAAATACCTATACCATCCTTAGATATAATTTGCACTAAATCGCGTCGGGAAATAAACCTGTAAAATTAATTTATTTAAAATTTATCTTGAATGTCACAGCCATTTTACTCCGAGACTCTTGGCACCATAGAAAGTCGAAATTTGAAAAGCAGGTGTCGTCTATAAACTGTTAAACAAAACTGATGATAAATTGTGAATAAAAAAGAAACATTAGAGGCTATAAGGGTTTTATCTGTTTGTTTAGGGAATAAAACAAATGATTTAGATATTTACAGGAACATTCCTTTTAATGTGTTGTGTATGTGTGGCAAGATGAGTAGGCTGCATGAACGAATGAATGTTTAAGTGCATTATGCGTGAGTGAGGCGAAGGGTGGGTACCTTCTAGCTTCTAGTGAGGATACTAAATGATTGAAGATGAATTGAAACATACTGATTGTCATTATTACAGAATACCAAGCATTCTGTAAATCAAACCTACACATATTAAGTATACAATATAAACATTTTTCCGGAAAAACAAGTTTTATTTTTGGTATAATAAATCACTGTGCAATGTAACGAGCGCAAAACATTGTGTTCATGTATGCATGCATTCATGTAGGGGTCATGGAGGATTTAAAGTTAATTAAAAACGTTTAAGACTCATAGTTGTAAAAATATATTTTTCCGTAACCAGAAGGTTCCTAGTTATGGTATAGTAAAAAACGCAAGTATAAAGACTCGATTTTTCAAATCACAAGCAACGATATTTTAAATTATTTTAGCTTTTCTCAAAAAACGGTGAACAACATTGTCCTAAGTGAGTCGATTTCGTGCACGATCCCTAAAACTAATTCTATGTATATTAATTGCACGATATATTTCGGACTGTCAGAGCCAGAAACCCAGTCCATTTCTGTGACAAAAATCAGAGCACAATCAGTAGGATCGTCAACTCTGTCGGTACCCAGTGAGTAAGCATTTTGCTTTTTGATGATTATTCTTAAGAAATTTTTGTATATATTGCTGTACTTAAAAAAAAAAATGATCATATTGCACGCGTTCTGAGTTGACGACTCTAACTTTAGGTTAATTAACTCTTGAAACAGTAGACAAGCCCAACTGTAAATAAGATTCACTCGGACTCCTTCATCTACTGCTACTTGGCAATATGTCAAGTTCATGGGAAAGGTATGCAGCCTTCTTGACAGCATATTACACGTAGCAGTGGGTGGCGCCTCTACGAGTGGAGGGGCGCAGGGGGGCCCGAGTGAGTGGGCGCGCTCTAACTGTCCCGACGTCGCAGTTCGTGCCCGATGACCTGAAAGACGACAAGTACTGGGCGCGCCGGCGGAAGAACAACATGGCGGCCAAGCGCTCCCGGGACGCGCGCCGCATGAAGGAGAACCAGATCGCCATGCGGGCGGGCTACCTGGAGAAAGAGGTTAGTCATCCGCGCAGGCGCATAGCCCGCCACTCCTACTCGCTACCAGCTACACCGGAGGCCCACTACGGGTAATAGT
Organism: Cerastis leucographa; assembly: GCA_963082945.1. NCBI lineage: Eukaryota > Metazoa > Arthropoda > Insecta > Lepidoptera > Noctuidae > Cerastis > Cerastis leucographa. The sequence goes on from OY720378.1 coordinate 31,248,124, forward strand.
TCCCCCTATATGAAAGTACCTACTACCAGAAATCGACAGTAACCTACAACGGTTACGTATCTACTGTCATAGACATAAGCGATGTGGAGTTGGCAACCGTAATGTATTACATTCAATGTATTAATTAACTTAGGTGTTTAATGTATTGGTTTAATGTTTTCAGAACATGGGCCTGAGGCAAGAAGTGGAGTTACTTAAGAAGGAAAACCACATCCTACGAGAGAAGCTCTCGAAGTATGCGGATGTATAGGCGGCCCGCGCCCCCCCTCCCCACCACCCGCATAGCACAAACACGCCACACGACATGTAAGCATGCAACAGTGTACACCCTGTACAGTGTACACTGTGCACCCCGAACAGTGTGCCCCATAAAATACTTATAGCCCATGAAGGCATTGAGTTTGTCTGGTATCTAATTTCGGATACTCACAATAAGTTTATACTGGCAGCTTTTACTCCTTGAATTTTGGTAATCAAAAACAAGTTCATGTTGTTGTCGTGAGAAGAATGACCTAGTGGTGGTTCAGACTCTTGAGTAGTGCTTGATGCGCGCTGTTGTTCCAGGTCGCGGGCGCTCGCCAGCACACGCCCCCGCGCTGCCGGGCCCTACGCCCCCGCCTGCTGCTCGTCCACGTGCCCAGGGCGCCGGCGCAAGCTCATCGAATGCTGCGGGATCGCCGCGACCTCCCTCTCACCAGCTGTCGTCCATGTTGACACGTTAAGAACGATCGTGTCGCTATTCGATGATCTCGTCGGTTAATTCTGTAACTTGTTCGACTAGTAGGTTTAATTGATACTGCAGTTACCGTAAGTTTATCTACTTAGTATAATAGGAAAATCTTAACCAAAGTTCCGTTCGAGCTCTGATCTATCGTCGTCTCTAATTCCTTCTCTCGGACTGAGTCCGACACTCAACAGGGTTAGTCAACGACGTGCGGACCAAATTTATGGAAAATTGTTATTTTTGAACGGTATTGTGAGCCGTCCGTGTCCCGAGCGTGTGACGGGCGTGTATCGGGCGTGCGTTGAGCGTGTGCTAGGCGTGTGTCAGGCGTGCGCATGGCGTGCGTCTGGCGTGTGTTGCGCGTACGTCGGACGTGTGCATGGCGTGCGTCTGGCGTGCGTCGAGCGCCCGGGCGCCCGCGGTGCGTGTCCCAGTGCGGACTATTGTATAAGTTAATGTTGTTGAATATTTATGTATCCCGGCCACGGCGGCGGTCGCGTGTTTGCTCAAGTGGCTCGCGTGCGCATACGCAAGTGTAGTGGCTGCGTCTGTATATAGATAGTTTTAATAGGGCCTCGAGCCGGCCCCGGGCACTCGAACCTACTCGAAATCTGTATTATAAACGTTGCTGTTGTAAACTCTGACCTCGTCCGTCCCTCGTTTCCTCGATGTCCACCGCTCCGTGTCCGGGGCCCGTGGGCCCGCGCCCCGCCCGGGCCGCCGGACCACCGGGCCGCGGGGCCGGCCCGCTCGCTCGCCGGTCTCTCATTAGCTCGCTTCGTAGGACTGCTACAGATGAGATTAGCTCTGCCGGGGACTGCGGTGCCCCTCAGTACCTTCTGTCGATTCAGTAGTGAGCGAACACTAGTTTCGTTTCAAGTTTACTTAGTGGATAGTTTAAGTAGTATGTAGTTTCCGTAGCGTAGTTGTCATTAGTCTATTTTTGTTATGGCTGTAGATGTTAATGTTTTTGAAAGTTTATATTATTTTTTTTTAGTTCTAAAGAGACTCGCATTAATGTATCGATTGGGTAGAACCCACGGACAAAGTTGTATGAGCGTGTAAGGGGGTGCGGGCGGCGAGCAGCCCCGCGCAGCCGCGCGCATCCTCGCGCGCCGCCGCGACTCCGCGCTGAAAGCGTCACTGGACGTTTCCCGCACTCTATTTGACTCGTGCTAATGTTATAATATATTTTTGTAGGTTTTTGTCGTTGATAAAATATAAGTCAATTGATGTTTAAATGATGAATTGAAAAAAAATGTTTATAAACTAAGACTAAGAAGTTGTTGCATTTGAAAGTATTTTATGGATACAAAGCGAGAACAATAAAATGTTTTTTCTATAAAAGTTTACATGTGAGGGTTCTATACATAGGTGTGACGGTTGAACTTTGAAATGCACTGTTTCATATCAGACGATATTATTGTAATAACTTAATGTATAACGGCCGACGCCGCTCGGCATTTGATATTCCATCTTGTTTGTTAAAAAATATACATTGAATTATGCCATATTCTGATGTAACCTTTGTGGAATTTTACATACATCAAAATATATATGTACTTGTTTCTCCGAAAAATGATAACATGGATATAGTAATGTAATAATATTAAGGTATCGTGATAAGATGGAGCTGTATGTAAGAACGTTGCATGCTGAGGTGGTACACTCCTCTGTGCTTTCTTTATTTATTTATTTGTTATGATGCGCCCTCGCAGGGGCTCCTGTTCTGAACTTGTATACATCGCAACAACATAAAACCATATTGTTTTACATGTACGAGTAGTATTTTGTTTGAATTTAATTTATATATGGTTCTATGGATTGAAAATAAACGTTAATTGTTGTATTTATATTTAGTTTGATTTATGGTGCGTGTGAATTCGCGCAATAGCGCGCGAGTCGCGCAGGGGTGCGCAGTGCGGCACGCTGTAGTCAACTGCTCATGGCCTCTAGTGATCTTAATAAACCGCTGATACGTTGTCTCCATCGGTGTTTTATGTACCCAAATAAATCGTCGATAAATTACCTTGCACATATCACGAGTTTTCATTATCCTCTCCTGTATATTCGGTATAGACGAGCAGCGCCGCCTGTACAGTCAGGTATACTGTACCACACCTGGTGGCACTACCTACTATCTCAAATCGTTCTACGTTTGACTACTCCTACTGCTGCACATTGTCTAGGTCGATAAGTACAAACTGAAACTATTCATATTCGAACATATTACACATCAGGTAGCATTGAGGAAACAAAAGGTTTGTGAGTAATAGTACATTGTGTATTAAGGGCGGTAAGTAAGGAATTACGATCGAGGCTTTAGTAGAAGCCCGAAGTCGAAGACTGAGGGTTTTCTGAGTCGAGGTTCGTAATTCCCGTACTGCCCGTGAAACATACAATGTTTTTCATCACATTTGCGAGTTAATAATTATGAATATACACAAGTCAGCACATATTATTACGAAATACGTGAACTGATTTGCGGATGGCGGGCTGTTTGCCCACACCACAGATTATACAAATGTTTTGTTCAGAAACGTTAAAGGCAAATACTTACCTAGGTATACAGCCATGACGGAGTATAAAAAACAAAAAAAAACGACGTTTTGATACAAAAAACTATCGATTATTTAGATTTTTGAACATTATTTAAGTAATTAAATAACATGTAGCGAGATTGAATGAAATTCCTGTTTAGATAACATTTTAAGACAATTTTTCAATTGCGTGTAATCTCCTTGCTTGAACTTGCATGACCTGCGTGCTGTCATGCTGTGCTGTAAATTAAAAAAAAATTACTTACCGCCCTAGGGTTTTATATGGGGCATTACAGCCAAGTTAACCTGTATTGTTATGACACTGTTTACGTGCAAGTGTGATGAAAAATATTAATTTACTTTATTAGTAATACTGGCTGTTTCTGTGCCCTTGCCTTAAAAAAAAAGCCCTAATTCGCGCGCATATCTAATTTCATAATTTGTGAACAAGTAAAAATCATTCCGCGCGCTTTTTCTTTACGCTGTTTTGTTTTTATCTGAAAATGTCATCCGAGTTTTATTTATTTCCTCGCAAATATGTTATAAAACGTCGTATGACATACGTGCGCTTTGATAATTACAGCCTCTGCTTTCTTGTTAGCCCTCGCTTACGGCTAGGGCTAGCAATATCGGCTCGGCTGTAATTTTTAACTTACCGCACTTATATCATAATCTATTAACTACATTTAGCAAAGAAATATGGGTTAGACGCTTTCAAATGATGGAATCGTCATAAATTCTGTTACTCAACGGCCTAATTTTTTTATATCTCTGTTACTGTTCATATTATAAAAATGTTTCATAAATCAATTGACCATTTGAGTGTTAACGGCTTTCTAGTGACACAGCAGTGTATTTCTTCTAGTGACACAGCAGTGTATTTCTAGTGACACAGCAGTGTATTTCTAGTGACACGGCAGAAATTACAGCAGTTCAAGCAAGGAGATTACACGCAATTGAAAAATTGTCTTAAAATGTTATCTAAACAGGAATTTCATTCAATCTCGCTACATGTTATTTAGTTACTCAACTAATGTTCTAAAATCTAAATAATCGATAGTTTTTTGTATCAAAATGAGGTTTTTTTTTTTTTACTCTTCGTCATGGCTGTATACCTAGGTAAGTATTTGCCTTTAACGTTTCTGAACAAAACATTTGTATATTCAGTGGTGTGGGCAAACAGCCCGCCATCCGCAAATCAGCTCACGTATTTCGTAATAATATGTGCTGACTTGTGTATATTCATAATTATTAACTCGCAAATGTGATGAAAAACATTGTATGTTTCACGGGCGGTACGGGAATTACGAACCTCGACTCAGAAAGCCCTCAGTCTTCGACTTCGGGCTTCTACTAGAGCCTCGATCGTAATTCCTTACTTACCGCCCTTAATACACAATATACTATAACTGCCGGATCTGTCGATTATTTTCTGGTCTTTTACTTAACTACAAATACGTTATCTGATTTTTCTTGACTAGAAAGACGGTAAAGGACTATAACTACTTTTTTATTCAGCATTTTATTATACACAAGTTCAAAAAGCTAGATAGGTGCAGTTATCCGCCCTAAACGGCATTTTAGTTTAGTATTGAATACTTTTATTGAAAATATTTTTTGCCTGCTTGATGAAAACGGTGAAAAAAGTTGATTATGCTTAGCTACAAAGCAGCGAAGCCGCATTACTTAGCTAAAAGGCAGTTTGCCGACTCTCGCGCTTCGTTCGCGGTTCGGTATTCTATGTCTTATTCCAGATCAGGTTCGACCAATGTGCCAAATTTCTATGAAATCCGATCAGACGTTCAGGCGTGATGGATGAATAAACCCTAAATCACAAAAATCAAACTCTAAGAGTTTCAAATACATACTAGCATAGTAATGATAATTGGTGATGTGCTGTCCAGTCGATTTCGGCCACAGCGACTGCATTCGACATTTTTGTAGGAGTTTTGGTGTGATGCTATTTCATGTGCTCTCAAGTTATTAGCATATTTATACTAACTTTGGGCGCAAAACTATGATTATAAAGCGGACATGTCAGAACACCATTGACGACATTGTAAGATATAGCTGGTTGGTGCTGTAGCTTTAAGGTCATCACGTTTTTTTCACTTGCCGCTGCTCATGACGTCGAAATTAAGGTCCATTTCGTACCCACATTTTTTTAAGTAAGTATCTATTTTTAACTTTGACACTGAGCTGGACTAAGAAAGTGACACGTAACGAAATCTTAAGACGAAAGGCCAAGACCCCTAGTCATGCAGACCGTTAATCAAAGAAAGGTTTCTAACCTCGGTCAAGTTTAACGGCACCAGGGGGCCTACTCTCTAAGTCCGTCAACGAAAGTACGGGTCCGTCTAACTAGCTTTATACTTCGAAATTAACCCTACTCTTTAATATTTTTCAGATTCATGAGTTTTGAAAACACATCGGGAGTAAGGACAACTGTCCAATCGTATTGTCATTCATTTTTAGTTCGGGCCTCTAACGAAGCTTATGTCCGTAAGTGATAAGGAGAAGGAAACGACCGTTACTTCGGCCGAAACTACGGACTTCGTGCTTAGAAAGTAGACCCCCCAGAGGTGGGCAAACTAGTAGGCGTTATGTCGTTTGGAGAAAAAAAGTCTTGGTTGAGTAACATTTTCGAATGGACCGGAATCAGGAGCTGCTGCTGAGCTGTTCCACCTCGCAAACGATAAGCAGAAATAGATTGCTAACCTTCAGCAATTAGAAGAAGAATTTAGAACATGCTTGAAACTTCGCTTAGTCTCTCATTGTGGAATGTTGTGACATACCCACACCAACTTAGCTGGCATCTCCTATTTTTTGTATTGCCGGTATAAGAAATTTTTGTGCGCGTTTTTTTTTGCAGCTAATATTAGTAAGGAAACGAATAATAGAAGGCCTTCTGAAGTACGTTTTAGAGTTTCCTTCCAATGACGACAACAAATAGTATAAACAAAAGTAGGTACAGATCCTTGCATATATTTAGTTTGCATCCAAGAAATCGGCCTCCACGAGTCGTTACATCAATACTATTTTTTCAGAACATTCTTGTTTTATCAAAAACGTCTCGGGAAACACTATCAAAATGATTTTTCAAGTTCGACAAAACAGAGGTAGGTTACAAACAGGAGTCGATATTACAAGATCGACAAAACAGAGGTAGGTACAAACAGGAGTCCATATTGTGTTTTACTTTACACTCTCATTCATTTATCTATTTTTCTTTATTACTTTTTCTATCATTTATTTTATTCCTCATTTTGGGTCTCTTGAAGGATTGATTCTGAATTGAGATGAGTGATGGGTTGAGACATATTTTCGCACAATAGGGGTGCGGACTGGGTAAAGAAAACGACATTCTATTTTGTCCGTCAGACAGGTATTACAAAAATAAGAGACACGTATTTTTTGTTTTATCAAAATATCAAAAAAATACTGAGTTAGGACTCATTAAAGTTGGAGAGTGGGGGTTTACTACGTCACAAGTAGGTATAAAACTTACCTACATGTGAGGTCATGTGCCATTTCAACTCAATATATCTCCGTAATTTTATGACCACGTGAAAAAAGAAAAAATACGTGTCCAATACTTTTCAATAAACTACCCGACGGACAAAGAAAAAAAAATGGATTATCCCCTATTCGACGATAAGAGTAGCACTCTGATGGGTCGCATTTGTTCTTAGTATATTGTGCGCTTATTTGAGGTACTTTTAAAGTATTTACCCGCGATTCGTTCCACATGACCACGAAGAGGTTCCCGATGACTTCACTAAATCTCTCACCTTCGTACCTTCTTAAGTAGTTTCCTTGGGGTTCATCAATATTAACCAATTTTTTGTAAGTAACTTCTAATCTAATCTATCATCTAAAAAAGTAAGAGACTCGTCTAGCCTAGTGGCAGCGTGGGCAATGTGAGCACAAAATATAACTTTAGTATATAACGTGAGGTCGACTCACGGAAGCGCGATCAACGCTTGTGCGACAAAACTGTACTGCGACTCACTATTAGGTCGAATGCACGCTTGTGCGACAAACTGTAGCCCGACATCACCCTAGTGCGACAAACTGAAGATCGATATCACCGTGGTGCGACATGAATCTAGTGATAACTAAATCAAAGTCGACTTATTTGAGAGAGGACATAATAACAAGTTCGCACTGTTTTTTTTTTGAGATTTTGAATCAAGGAATCGACTAATAAGGAATATAGTAAAAGGAAAAGGAATTAAAGAAAAAGAAATATTGTCGCTTTTTAGGGTCCCGTAGCCGTAGCGAAAACTGAAGTCAGGATTGCATACAGCCTTAGGTTTATTCGGAGACAATTGGCACCACATCTATGAAAATTGGAGAGAAGGAGTATTCTGTGCACCGTGCACAATGAAATACAAAATAATTTTGCTAAACGAATGCGGTGCATGCGTAAATATTCATTCCGACTATGGAACCCTGTATCGTACGAGGTGCATCACGTGCTTGGTCATTTTTTTGTCTTGTTACCTGTCTGTCATTTATCAGTGGATGACCAGAGTAGTCAAATGTAAAATAATCATGGACGTAAAAAGTACAAATAAATAATTTAAAGGAACTTGATTCGCAACGTTCAATCGATTGATATAACTTCGTATTTTATCGATTATTTTGTTTATAAATTATGCTGCTTTTCGCGCTTTACTTTTTCTTAAGGAAAAATAATATACCTATACTTTTGTTTTATAAAATATTACATAAATATTTGCTACTGGTTCATCATCATCATCAGCCTAGCCTTTTCTCAACTGTTATGGAGTCCGCTTCCAATCAAACCGGCTGCCGCTGAAAGTCAGTATTTTCCATGGAGCACCTATCTGACCTCCACAGCAAAGTTAGCTTTGGGTAATACGATACCCCTTAGTAAGTCTGGTTGTCAGGCTTTCAGGCCACTGACTACCTGTAACGACAGATCTACAAGTGACAGCCGGAGCCAACGGCTTAATGTGCTATCCGAGACATGGAGGAAACTTGGTATGTAATGATTGGTCCATCCATGTTTTTTTTGTTTGATATAAAAATTAAGTTAATTTCATCTTTAGTTCAATTAATTTAATTTTAAATCTTTATTGTTTAATTGTCTTAACTTAATTTAACTATTTCTGGAATTATCAATTTTGTATTTCTTGTAATATATTTTGTTTTGTTTGTAAACTGAAGGTTTCAATTAAAAATAAGAAAGAAAATAATTTCTTTCTTATTTTTCTTATTTTTCAATTAAAAATAAGAAAGAAAATAATTTCTTTCTTATTTTTAATTGAAATATAAAAGGTGTAAAAGCCTTTATCGGAGCCGAAAGGCACTGGTTTTCCCAATTCCCCATCATTGCGATCATTTTTCTGTTGCGGACCATCATCATCATCATCATCATTAGCCTTTATTGTTCCCACTGCTGGGACACATGCCTCCTCTCTATGAGAGGGGATGGGCTGTAATCCACCACGCGGGCCCACTGCGGGTTGGTAGATGTCACCTGTCTTCGAATTTTTAGTTCTAGGACATGCCGGTTTCCTCACGATGTTTTCCTTCACCATTTTTGAGGGCAGCGGTGATGAAATAAATAAGCTAAAGTTCTAACTTTTTCTCAAGTTATTTTTTTTTTATACAAGTTTTTAATAATATACGTTCAAATACTTCATGACCGCTGTACTATGCAGTGCATCCATCAGCAAAATGTTTTAGTTCATAAATGAATACGAATATGAGTGCACTGATATGCACGTATAGTGAATTTCACATTTGTCCAAGAATAATAATTATAATCAACAATAATTGTTGAGCGATGCTGCTTAGTTTGAAGTACTGAATGCTTCGTCGACGGCTTCTGAAGGATCCTTTTACACCCTGTTTAGGCGATACTGTCGCATAAGCGTTTGTCGCACTGCCGTCATGTCGATCTTCAGTTTGTCGCACTACCGTGATGTCGATCTTCAGTTTGTCGCACTAGGGTGATGTCGAGCTACAGTTTGTCGCACAAGCGTTAATTGTGCTTCCGATTGTCGATCTCACGCTATACACTCATTTGCTTAACCTAACTTTTCATTTACTTTTAAAATTTCGATTCATATTTCAGATTTTTACAAGAATTTGTCATTAATCTCATATTTTCCTTCTTTTTGATAAACTAAAAAGTTTACCCACAGCGAAATACTTTTAGTCACCTTTTAGTTAAAAGGTAGTTAAGATTTTACAAAACTTCCATATAAAATTGGCATAATTAGCTTAAAAGCATCTAAAAACCCGTCACCTCTCATAAGGAAAGTTATTGTTATTTCATTTCTATAAAGCAGTTACATCACAACTTACTTAACAACTTTTTTGTTAAGTATTTCTGCAAAAATATTAACAAATAAAGTGAACGTTAAAATTTTAAATAGAAAACTTCACTAAAAATCCGCTAAGGCTATAGTAAAGGGTTAACGTCCTTTTAGTACAGAAACAAGATGCAAAAGTCTGACATCCAACAACCCAGTTACTCGGTTGTGGACGTGAGATTGGCAGTCGTTTCATGTAAGATACTGGTACCGACTCAGCTGCAACCAGTTACGCTGAAAGCCGACCCCAACATAGTTTGGGAAAAGGCAAGGCAGTTGATGATAATGGTCCCTAGTATAGCCCTTTTTAAGAAATAGGTCGACAATTCGACATACATACATAAAATCACGCATGTTTCCTATGAGAGTAGGCAGAAACCATAGCTTGCCACCGGCTACGATCCTCACATACTTTTGTCTCGTGCACGTGCATACACCTGGTCATACACGCACGCCGGCTGCGAGTACTACCAGCACCTGACCTTTCTGAAGGACCTCACCAGTCGAGTTTCCCTTTAACCCTGTATATTTGCAAATAGTAATAGTCAGTGATTTACAGGAGCTCAGATTCGATTCCTGCTATAAACGTTTTAGACACTCTGAAAACGTACATACATAATCACTACAAAAAATGTGTGTGCGTTTGCTTTATTTTCGTATCGTTATCAAAGTCGCCTGTGAGATGAATGTTGAATTGGTCGACGCAAGTCCAAGTTTGGATACTCCGGTGTCACTGTACAAAGCATTTTTACAGATATCGGTAGATCTTCCTTTTCAAAATTGCCTTACTCATAACAGAGAGCTTTTATCTGTACCTACTGTTATCATCACAGCACCTATCAAAAACGCGCTTGTGTTTGTATGGTCAAGTCGAACTGATTGAATATCTGATTTTATTTATTACAACAGGTTTCTCATTCTGTAGATGATACACCATGTTGTGTATCCTTGTGCTTGAATAATCACTATCACCAAAACCGTGCTCACATCCAGGCTTCAGGTTACCAAACCTGATGCCTGGATATGCACTTGGTTTATGGCAATAGGTTCGGCTTCATGTAGGTGTACTAACAACCTTAGTAAAATACACAATAAGTCAAATAAAAAATACACAAACATAGTCACTGACTTCCGAAAGTAAAGTTATTTTTTACTTTTGTTGTGTTTTGTTTTTGTTGTAAATATTTAGCTTGTATATTTATTTGAAATGGTAAGGGTCAGTTCACACCGAGACACGACGCGACGCGACGCTGCGCGCACCGTGAGAATTCAGAATACGTTACGCCATGCAGCGCTGCGCCGCGCGACGCCTCGTCGGTACGCACGGCGTGCATGAGCGGCGCTGCACCTCACGAGGCCGCTCGACGCAGCGCGACGCCGCGCGACGCCGCTTGACGCCGCTCGACGTCCCGTGGCGACTTCTCTACTATTTCCGTTCAGATTTCGTGTAGAATTGATGCAGTTCGGTCGAGTGGTTGAGTGAAATTATAATGATTGACCGTTTACTAAGTAATATTTACAAAGATACTTACCCGATAAACCCAATTGTTCACTTATTTTATCCCACGCATTATTTTTGGCATTTCTGTCACTATAGTGTTTAGATGATATTCTAAATAAACATTTATAGCGCTGCACAAAAAAAAAAAAAAATTTCGTCAATCTGCATGATGCACCCGCCAAGTGTAAGTCCTTTTCATGCGCTGCAAGCGCATGTAGTAAGTAAATGGTAGACTGGCGAAATCACACAACGTGGTGGCGACTAGGTATGGCCCTATTTCCAGGTGGGGTAACGCACACGACGAGGTAGCGACTAGGTATGGCCCTATTTCCTGCTGGGGTAACGCACACAACGTGGTGGCGACTAGGTATGGCCCTACTTCCTGCTGGGGTAACGCGCACGCCCGCCGAGGGACCGAGTCTCTAGGGCCCATTCTCATGAAATGTACAGTCACGAGCAATGACATGAATACAAAACTTAAGAAGGTCATAACGGTTGTATTCTGTATTTCGTGACATATTCTTTGAGATAAAGCCTATTTTGTAATAGTATGGTTTCTAAAATATTATGTTCGTGAAAATGTAAAACGTTATTCAATACGGTAGGAGAAAATCGCTTTTTCGCTGAAAGTGTGAGTAAAAGATGATTTAATTGTAACTAAACGTTTATTTTACGTAACAAAATAATAATCATAGGGATATTATTATAACATTATTACATACTTAATACTGAAACAATTTACACATTTTAGTTAAATAAACCTACAGAACAAAATATTACAACAGGATGCTGTCGCATTCCGAGTTGCAAGAATCTTCTAGGAAGCTGTGCTCCTTGCAGCGCAGACAGCGCATGCGCATGAACACGCGCATGCTCGCTGCACTCTCACAGTGACATCAATACTAACGCGATATAATACTGCCGTACTCTGGTACACTACTACATGATTATGAATATTACTATGAGCGAGCCTACGAAGCCTGGTAGCGAGCTAGACGTCACTCGCACCACCACTACTAACCGTTGAAAGAAACACAAACAATATCATTTACTGTATTGATTGACTATATTGATTACTTTGCTAGTGACCGCACAAGGTCGCGTGAGAAGCGTTGGATGCGGATCGGCGGGGACCTATGCTTTCTTGGTCTCGCTCGGCATGAACGAGAGCACGATAGCGAGCAGCGCCGTGTACGTGCCGGCCACGAGGCCCACCAGGCCCACCACGAACAGCACCACGTCCTTGATGAACCGCAGGTTGCGCAGCCCGAACTTCTCCGGGTACGACATGCACATCTCCATGATGGCCGGGAAGCAGATGCCCAGCGCCGACAGGCACAGCGCGCCGAACAGAGAGATGAACAACCCCAGCCGCGGCACCGCCACCGCCAGCACGACTGGAACAGACACCCACCAACTCACTAATAGTTATACTCCCTACCATCATCTTGGGACCGGCGCCGGCGCATAACGCGACGCAATCATGTGTTTGGTTCTCTTATCGCATATAATAATATCGCACATACCGAGATAGACGAACACCGTTCATGACCATATCAATCCAAAGCTCATAATCTCAAATGAATTAGAAAGCTTTTTACTATGCGACAAACACTATGAAAATTTATTCACGTGTGTTTTGCAGAGGTTTTTCTATTTTTATGTTTAACAGTACTCCACTGATGCGTAAAGTTGTAAAGTATATGCGAGTAAAGTTCCCAACCGCCACAGAAAAGGGACGATCCTACGTGGATATACGTGGCCAAAGTGGCGTCAGAGGCTTTGTTTAAATCATCAAGGGTGCAGGAGATCGGACACATGGGACAGTCCAGCAGGTGGGACATGGTCATGTAGTACTTACAGGTGAGCAGGGAGAGGCCGACGCGCAGGCCGTACTCGGCGGCGCGCAGGCGCGCGGGCGGCGCCCCGGAGCGCGTGAGCCGCGGCAGCAGGTAGCCGCGCCACACCACCTCCACTGGCACGTAGCAGTGCAGCCCGTAGCTGATGAAGATGGCGACCACGAACATCGCCATCACGCTCGTCGCCAGCCTGACGAAAACAACACGTCGCTGAACAACTCTCAGATATTTTTATCCTTTTTAAAATTGGAAGATGGGATAAGTTATCACAAAAAAACAAACTGTTGTACAATTTAAAAGAGTCACTCTGTTTTCTTATTGAAAATTTAATTTTACAAACTAGCTAACCAGTGCAACTTCGTCTGCGTCACATTTTTCCCGTTTTTGCAATATTTTTCAATAATGCTCCTCTCCTATTGGTCGTAGCGTGATGTTATATAGCGCTTCTCGATAAATGGGCAAAAAAAATCCAACACTAAAATGTTTTTTCAATTAGAATCTGGAGTTCCCGAGATTAGCGTGTTCAACCAAACAAACAAACATTTAAGCTATATAATGTTGGTATTAGTTTAGATTAAGTACAGATACCGATAATTCTATTACAAACAAATGATGGTAAACGCGAAGAAAGCTCATGGTGGTCGCGACACGTGTCACACAGCAGGATTCCTGATGAAATTACCAATTACCAATGGGTATTTATAGTATTTTGTACGTAGGTTTTATTCTGTAAACAGATGAGTGAAGATCTCTCTTAGTCGCGATCTTAGACTATTACTGTGTGGCGCAGATTTTTGAGATAATTTTGTCGTTACTTCTCAAAATATCCTTTGTTTTGATTATAATTATTCTATTAGTTTTAAATTATATTAGTCTAATAAGTGGAACTGTAGTATTTGACACAATTTTTTTATTTTACAAAAAACTTTATACTCAATGAATTGTGTTGAAGCTTTTATGATTAGAGTGTAACCTAACCTAGCTTACTTACTGCGACAAACAGATAAATGTGTGATGCTTATAGAAACAGATAGATGTGTGACGCATAAAAAAATAGATGCGTGACGCATAAAGAACGTTTGTAACAGCCTGGCAGTCGCCGGGCAGTACTCATTCATTTCATGATAGGCGATTACTTTTACGCGAGTATTGCACTCTCTCTCAATTTCTGCACAAAATTAAGTTATTATATAACTTAATTAAAAAAGAAAAATAGCTTACATTAAATCAACATTCATAAGATGTCTTTATTATACGTACACTCGTATCAAAATGTATTAAAGTCAGGGTCCTTCTGCTCTGCGAGCGATCGAACTGTACCCGACTGCCTGATTTGTATCTGACTGTGCCCATTGTAACGCAGTGCGCACGTATTGCACTATAATAGGATAGTCGATCGAGCGGCGGCGCGGCGCAGCGACCGTCGACCGGCGCGGAACACAGACGGTCAAGCGGCCCGGTCCCCAGCGTATCGTCAACAATGAGGCATTACATCGAGTGTGTTGTGCGTCACAATGCTTATTGCTCACATGCGTATCAAACGACGTTTCCAATTCTTGCAAGGAAATAATAACTTGCTTGTTTGCATTGCTTGTATTCAGTGAAATTGGTGATTGTTTTGCTACACACTGCACTGCACTGTACTGCACTGATGCAGCTAAGCAACTGCAACAGGTTTCACCAATTTTATTCGACAGATCATCACTTTTGATGGTTTTGAGTACAAGTAAGCGGTGAAGTGTGAATGTGATATGTATCTGTTTATTAATGTCATGGAGGCCCCGCTGCCTGCCTTGCTTTATTTGAGTACTCTGATATAAATTAATGTGTTTTAAAGTAGATGCATGAAACACTGGAATCAAGTAGGTATCGTATTTATTGTACCTACCTACATTACTCCTAATGAATTGTTCACCTACTTACCACCCACTGACGAGTGGGAAAGGTGGGGGGCCGCGTTTGATACCAAGTGGTTACAATATCCCTGTCGTGCTCATTCGGCCTCGGCGCTTTACCCTACGTGACACACGGCCGGAACACATTATTCTATTTCTGACCAACTGTCTACTTGTGCCCTATATCTGATTAACTATATAATAACAAAAAATACAGTGGCTCCACTGCTCGACTGCACCATATGTACATGACTTATCGTACCGTAAATACTATAAGAGTAATAATAATTTGTGTTTCAAACATTGAGTAACTCTCCTAGTGTTGGTAATCGAGAGCTAAAACCCTCAAGTCTGGGGGCTACTTAATATAACTAATATCACCATCATTTCTCTCCGTTTTCCCAACTTTGTTGCGATCGGTTCCCAGTCGGAGCCCGATGCAGCTTTACCAGTAACTAAAACTAGTAAGTCATTTCTTATAAATAGTATACGCTTTTATAATAAGTTGCCGAAGTCAGTTACAGAACTGACCGATGGAAAGTTTAAAAATTGTATCAAACGTGTCCTAATTAAAAAAGCATATTACAAAATTAAGGACTACGTTGAAGATAGAGAAGTTAGGCCTTCGTCCCTTAGCACATGCGGCTTCCCTGGTAGCACATAAACGGCACAAATGTGTGGATGTCTCTAACTATTCTCAATCTTATTTTTTGGGTTTTCTTTTTCATTATTTCGTCTTTTTAATCAATAGTTTTGTTTATTAAATCATTACACCTGTTTAGAATAGTTGCATCACTGATGACAACATTTGTGTCATTTGTTTAATCTAGTCTTTTTGTAATGTTTTCTTTTTTTTGTTGTTGTATACTCTTTTTTCATTTATTTTTACCATTTTTTTGTGAATGTATGGACATTGTAGGCTTTTTAGATTCCTAGATCCTTGGTAACTTTTTATCTTGTTCTACGTTTTGTAGTAAGCAACGACTTATTGTCGGGCCTACGATATCCTCCCATACTTATCTACTAACGCTGTAACATAAAAATATTGTTAAACCAAATGATTTTAAAAGAGTAACCATGGAGTTTCTTGCCGGTTCTTCTTTATAGGAAACGACCAACCCGAACCGTGCACCTTTTGTTGACGTTTTATAAGTGCTCATGTAGGCCTATGTGAAATAAAAATATTTTGATTTTGATTTTTGAGTATTTAACACAGAGCGGCTGCTCATTTAGCCTATGTAACTTTTTATTATATTGAACAGTCCCCAGGTCGAAGTTCCTCATACCGTTACCATAAACTGTGGTAACTTTCTCATGAACTGTGTTTGTAGCAAAACATATTTCCATACAAGTGTAATGTTATACTTCGCGAAATCACGGCTGTAATCCCGGCAGGGTTAGGCAGAGGTGTCAATCAATAGCCACGCTCACATTTCGCAAGGTTATGTTACAGTACCATGTATTAGAGTGGCGAGCCTATTGCCATCAACCGGCCACGGGCTCAGACTCTGGCAACAACTGAGAAACGAAAAAGAGTGTATACTGACGGTCCGTGCGGCAAGTCGAGCGTGATGGAGTCGCTGCAATCAGACACGCAGAACACGTAGCCGAGCGCGCCAACCACCACGTACAGCACCACGATGATGCTCATGCCCACGTTCAGTACGCCGCAAGGCTTGCCGAACGCCTTCGGAGTCGCCATGTTGTTCTCCAGCGCGATCACCTGCCACACGCACACGTAGTCACAAACACGCGAACACAATCCGTCCATCATCTCCCAGCGTAGCGCACAATCAGCCCATAGTGTTTCCACTGCTGGGACGCAGGGCTCTGCTCTGTGAGGTCGATTGTACAGGATAGTAGAGGACTCATTATTTTATCCAGCATTTTAACCTGCAGTGTTACATTCTCTGTAAAAAGTGGAAAACTTTAAAGGCTTCATAATGTCTAAGGACTGTCACGTTCGCAACGCAATATCGAATTATGATGAGATGAAAATGAATCAATGATGACAGTCATTCTTTAGCACTGTTCATATTACACCCAGATCGCCATGCGGATACTTCCTATTACACTTAAGGATAGCGCTGCGCAAGGGCGCATAGCAAACAGCAATAGGTAGCGCTAACTTACCACTCCGACCGCCGTGAGCGCGAACAAGATGGTGCCGAAGAACAGCGGGAAGGTGGTGGGCGAGCCCCAGTAGTCCAGCGGAGCCGTGGACTTCTTAGTGGTGACCAGGTAGTAGACCACGATGCCTAGCCCTATGAACGTCAGCACGTTGGCGAGGGCGGAGAACGGCGCTAATAGCTTCAGGGTCGGGATTAGATTGAACAAAATCAGTGGCAGAAGGATGATCAGCATGTGCACCTCTATCGGCAACTCGTAGGACGGGTCGGTCATCTGTAAACAATCAATGCATACAGAGGTGAAGGGTGGCATTCCTTCCACATTAAACGTTATTAAAAGGCGCGCGGTTGCGTCATTCAGTATGCGTGGCGGAATTGCTCTTTGATGAATATTGACGTAAGGAAGCAGCCATGACACCGCCCCACTTAACTCAATTGTATCGGGCGCGCTCTCACGGCGCCACGCACCAGCCGAGCGCTGCCGAGAGTGGCCGAGCGTAGTCCAACTCGCGCGCAGCGCCTCGCCTCGTGGTGACAGGAGAAGGATGCCGGACATCAAAGTATGGAAGGGAAAAGCTGAGATACCAACCTTCTTTATATTATCAGCGATGAAGACGATGTAGACGCAGCATATCCCGAGCTGGTAAACCACCAGGAAGACGTCGACGGTGATAGCGAAGGCGCCCGCGTACCGGCGCCCCGCGGGCGGGCCCGCCTCGAGCGCCACGGCCATGGACTCCGGGTACGACAGCAGCGGCGCGCGCACGTGCTTGCATGCCGCGTACTGGGACCCCACCTAAACACACGCCGCCTCATCTTTACACTGGACATGCTTGCTGCTTGCACGAGCGTACTCACTGCTTCTTTAAGCAATTTGGCCTTTGTGGCATGAATAAAAGTAATTTAGATAATTGATTAAAACTTTTTTATGTCCTCCTATCTGTCAGTATAGATGGATTAAATTATAAACAAGCACAAAAAAAGAGAGGTTAGGTAAAGGTGTATTCATAGCAGAGAATTTCAAAATCTAGTTTTACTGAAATACCACACGATGCGTTTTCAGTTTGTTGCGATGCCCCTGAGCGGTGAGGCTGCGTCGCACACTGGGACAGGCTATATGAGCTCCATACCCAAAACTAAGTTTTGATAATGAAACAACAACATACAAGGTGTAAGGGACAGCGACGCGAAACCGCTTACCACGTACTCAGTACATCATTCTGAACTCCCCACAGAAATATTTCTTAGCTTATCAAAAACAAAAATCCTCTGTTTCCTACAAAAGTGCACAGTGTACCTAAACAATCAAACTTACCGGTTTTAAATTTTCGCTGACAAATGTCTATGTGGGGGTTCAAAATGATGTACGGAGTACGTGGTGAGCGTTTCCGCGTCGCTGTCCCTCACTCTCTGTATATAATGTTAGACGCCCTAACACGTGCCAACTAGCAAAATACCCTTATATACAAAAGCCTGTAAGAGCTCTGGTTTCATAAAAGGTTTATATGTGTTTTGATTAAGCCAGAAACACTTGATACCCTTATAAACAACAGTTAGTAAGAGCTATGGTTTCATATGGGGTTTATAAGTGTTCTGATTAAGCCTAATTAAGCTTTAAGAGCATTCATACTTGTAACATATTCTTATAGACGAATATGAGAAAACCTTATATAATATTAATAAGGGCAGTGGTATTATAAGCACCTTTTACAAGTGTAGTTGCCTTTGAATCTTAAATAATACTTATAAAGGGATTTTGTAATTATATTCAGTCTTAGAAGTAACTATACTAAGTCTTTTATTAGAATTCTGTAAAAATAGTATTTTAAAAGTGTGATTTATCTTACCTAAAACATATTAAAGAGTAGTAGCTTTTTAAATCTCTTACAAGTGTCTTACAAAATCTTCTGTGAAGGGTTATTTATTTTTGATGTCGACGTGGCTTACTCCAGAAATTGTTATAAAATCACCAATGGATTTACAAAAATGGAAGCGGTTTAAGAGAAGTGGAGCATACCGAAGAACTATACGGAATTAATGCAAAAAAATCGGCGTCCCTCCGAGCATCTTGAGCAACTGAGTCGAACAATATTGTTGATGGTTCCGTACAAAATAACGATGACTATTATGATAACATTAATATAATTTATATATTTGTTTTATTTAAGCATAGATAAGTAAACACTTAATAATTTTGTTATATTATTAGATCTTTTAATGAATAAAAATGCCAAAACTACGAGTAAGTATTAAAAAGTCTACCTACAAAATATTTTCCAATACGTAGATTCAAGGTATGCTGTAATTGCCTATTATATATATGTTTTTACATTTTTATTTATGTATTTTTTATTCAATAGAAGTTTATTAGTTATTTAGTGACATACTTCACATTCATCACTTGAGTAATGGTCGTAAATTGCTAATTTATGGCAGCGTTTGCACCAGAAGAAATTCATATACAATAAAGTAATTATATCATTTTGGACCAATGTAAAATGTTGTGGCAGGAACTTTGAAACAGGATATCCACAGGCGATACATTTTTCACACAATAGAAAGTGCGTTATCTTCCATGGCCATTTTTCATTAGTAAGCATTCGGATCTTCTTTTTACTTATGAAACTGTCAACATCCATAATTGCAACCATACTGTATGTATATTTGTCCTAAAACATATACATACATGTGAATATAATTAACGTTGTGGATATATAAATTAATACCTTGCTTTTACTTATTAAGGAACCCTAAAATTATGAACAGTATGGCCGAGTAGGTGTATGGTTCTTTTTAGTGTGACTTTACGAGTGTGATATAAGCCATACACAAGAGTATTGGACTTATATTGTTCTGATAAAGCACTTGTAAGTCATGGTCGTAATAATGGCTACCATTTTAGATTTTTTTACAAGTAATCAAAATTATTTATAATATATAAGATAGGTTTTTGAAAGGGCCCAACAAAAAAATGTTATTCAAATTTCAAAATAATCAAAAAAGACTACTTCGCAACCTAAAAATCGACAAATATATGAGAAATTGGAAAATATACACTAAGCGTTTTGTAGGAAAGTTAAATAGATAATTTACTTAACTTACGTTTTTGACGCCTTAATTTTTATTATTTTTCAAAAGTCTCACTACTCGATGCAACTTTACGGTAGTATGTGATTACACTCTTACTAGAAGATCAGACAGAGAACTACTAGCCATATTACACTTAGAACAGCATTTGTAAGTGGACTATAAGGTTATTTGCCCTTAAAAATTGCCATTGTAAGTCACTTGTAAATTTGTTTGTCTTTCTAAAAGTATCAGCAAGAGCTTTGTAAGATTGAAAATACACTTCGCGAGACCATTATAAGGCAATTGCCAGGGTGAATATACTTATAAAGTGCGCCCAAATCCACACTTATATGAGTCTATAAGTGGGTTACAAGGCTGAAAAAAAAATGCTCTTGGGATATTTGTAAGATTATTTTTTGCTAGCTGGGATATTCTTGTAAGTCAAATCAGCTAAAAGCTTATCGGTTAGCTAGGACAGTGTTCCGCAATGCGTGTGCCGCGACACACTGGTTTAGCGTGGTCATAAGTCAGTGTGCCGCGGAAAAATAAGGTCTCGCTACCAATGTTATGAAAAAACCCAAACGTCTTGGCAGCTGATCCAGAAAAAAAGTGCAAGTTTTGATTGTTAAACACTTGAAGTTTCTTGCACAGAAAACAAATTTCTATTTCCATAAGCATGATCTATATGTTCTAGAACCTATGGACTGACTTCGAAATCCATTCTCCGAGAGCATCCCTTTTAGATGCTTACCGATTGACGAGCAGGAAGAAACAAAATCACCAAAATCGCTTCAAGTGAGCTTATAAAATTTTGAGAGTTCCCTCGCTTTCTCCAGGATCCCATCATCGGATCCTGACCTCATAACCATAGGACCACATGGGAAGTCTACTGTTTCATACAATGCTCATAAAATTTAAGGGTAGCCCTCGGGATCCCATCATTACATCCTGACTTATACCTTCCATCATCAACTCCGCAACAAGAGATGATGATTACCACAAATATCTGAATTGCGATAGAAAGTACAGAGTGTTTGGTGCATCGTTTGCCAAATTGCAATGGTCGACGGGGGGGGTCATCCATATCCTTTCAGACCCCTAAACACTTCTCATGCCCTGTGGATTTTTTTTCATCGACTTTTTATTGTTTTATAAAAAAATACATCTAAATACAAATTTTAAAAAAGTGTAAGTCGTAGACTCTGAATTTTAATTTTATTTAGATGTGTATTGTATTCCAGTACTTTTAAAATCAAATTAGTGACATTAGCCATCTAGTTTTTTTTTCACTTACTCGCAAAGTTTCGGAGGTCAATTAAAGCTGTCCATGTTACGGCTATTCACATGTCTATAAAAAAAAAGCGACCAGGATCTTCCAACTCCCTCAAAAATTCTCTAGCCTATCCTCTTGCTAGTGATGTGCCACATGTCATAAAAATCTTTTTACAACTTTCTCAATTTGAATTTGGCAAACGATGCACCAAACACCCTGTATATTATGATAAACATTGCATATGCCTATAAAATTTCAGTGCACGGATCACCCCAGGAGCATAGGCATTAGGATCGGTTTACAATTTGGCGGAGAAAGCGGTGAACATACTTTTTCTGCAATATAAAAATCGGTTTGTTGATTAATATTATGTAAAAAATTAATTTTCATTTATGGTGTACCTCCAAAATTTTCCTTTTTCCTTGATGTACTCTTGAACACAAACATTGCGGAACACTGAGCTAGGAGACATAGGCAAAGTTAGTATTTTTCTTACTTTTAAAGCAACATATTTTATCGAGCTGTTTGATTATTAATTACTAAGTTACTATTAAAGTAATTTCAAATCCTAAACATGTCGGGTATGGATACTATTACTATTTAAGTTAAATAACTATTTGGACTGTATTTAATGAGCCTGTAGTGTGTGTGACTCACGAGAACGTGAAGGCAGTGCGTGACGAGCGCCCCGACGATTACTGTGGCCAGCACCCCGGTGACGAGCCCGGCCCGCGAGAACGCCTGAGGCATGGCCAGGATACCGGTACCAAGGCTGCACTTGAGCAGGTGCACCAGCGTCTCCAGATTGCTGCAACATTCATTGCCGGTTCCTGAATAGTGATTGACTTTTACGACTTGTCACACTCTACTTCAATTTAAAATGTCGAATACTACAGTACATTAGGGATCACACTAATTAAAGTTTGGCTAGTTCTCTAGTCAATTTTTTTTATTATACTTGTTTTTGTAAATTAAATTGGTGTGAGCCATGTATCTGCTACGCCTACAGAGTGGCAGAATAGGCAAATCGCGTCTTGCGATTCAATGTCGTGTGTACGGACCGGGCGTTACCAGATATTCGCGACATAACTTTATAACTACACTTCGGCCTAGTATTGCTGAGTGCACTAATTATTACTAGATTATCACTAACAACATTTAATATTTAATTAATAATATCACTTACTTCGTCGGATTCGGAAGACGACGATGCTCGTGAGGATCGTATGAGTCGGACAAGGATGTTCTGTAGACAGATACAACGTATTATTTACGTAAGTTTGCACATTTGCGTGTTTTGGTCATAATAATCCAGCAATTAGTAAACAAGTTGATGACTCTGCCCTGGAGTTTAAATATGGTGCGGTTATACAAACAATTGGGTACTTATTATCGTATCCTGTGTGTTCTATTGTTTGCTCGTTACAGGAACTCCTGAACGCTTTGAACCACAATTTAATCTAATAACTGAGGACTGACTCAAATTATAATTATTGCCATCGAAACTCTAAAAGAAAGAGCGAAGATGCACCTACACGTCCAGATTTCAATGAGGGAATTTTAATTGAGCATGAATAAGTTGTAGCGCGCTCCAGACTGCAGGCTGGCAGGCTGTCAGGCACGATGCTGTACTCACGTGTAGGTGGGCGCTACTTCGCGCCCGGCTGCGTCCACGGGCTGCAGACGCACGGACTCCGACTTGTGGGGGTCCGACATCGTTGACTCTGACAACACATAAGTCAGCCATGATTAGTATCGTAGCGTGCTGCTTCACTAACTACCGACTGCGTCCGCGTTCAACTTGGAAAACACCAGAAATACTTTCAAACTGTAATATAGCTGTGGCCGCTAGTCGCACGTCTGTATGCAGGCTGGTGACATAGCCAGTTAGTGCAAGCTCTCACGTTAATACTAAACACTAACAAATAAAAAAAAAACGATTTTCTATTACTGCTTCAACTTTTTTTTGTTCGCACAGTAATACAAATTTTACTATTCTAAACAATTGTTTTTCCTGATGTTGGTTGTTTGATTGATATTAATTATGTAACTATGGGCAATTAAATATTTGATGTAAACACCTTTTTACAAAAAAATATGACCGACTTCGAAAAAAAACGCTAAAAAGTGGAAAATAATTTAACTTTCGGAAGTCGATGGTAAAAAAAGTTTTCATTTTACCCTTTAAAGTTGTGGTATCTCACATAAATCCTAGTCAAGTATCATTTTTACATTGTAACTAGACACCAGCACATTGCCCATACATACGACAAAGGATAAAATGCATAATAAAAAGGATGACTCAAAAAGTACCTAAGCAAAGATAATAAAATTCATATGGGCCCACCGAGCAAGCTTTCTCTACCAAATGAATGAAGAATCATCTAAATCGGTCCAGTAATCACGGAGAAAAAGGTGTACATGCGTTTTCACGCATGTACATAAATAATTAAATAAGTGTTCATAAAAATTAAATTTAAAATTAAAAAAAAAAACCCAACACAAAAATCCTCTAAAAATAAAATAATCCAAGCGTCTTAGCGTCGGGGGTCCGCTTTGTTTTGTGCTTGTACTAAGCGGTCTAGTTAGCGGTCCCCCGACGCTAAGACGCTTGGATTAATTTATTTTTAGATTTTTAGAGGATTTTTGTGTCGGGGGTTTTTTTAAATTTTTAATATAATTTTATTTAATTCTTTTTAAATTTATATTTTTTTATCTAAGCCTTGACTGTCCCAATACTGGGCATAGGCCTCCCCCATTGCTTCCACTTTTCTTTTTTTTTATTTCTTCGAATCGACCAGTCCTGTGGAAGTTGTTAATTTCCCTTCAACTAGAAAAGAGGTGATTACCATCAAACAGCTGAGTAGATTTTTTCGAAACATAGCTAAGAACACTCTCGATTAAAACACCTTTCAAACGATACCAATTTTATCAAAATTGGTTAATCCATTTAGGAGCTACGATGCCACAGACAGACACACAGATGCACAGATACACAGACACACAGATACACACGTCAAACTTATAACACCCCTCTTTTTTGGTCGGGGGTTAAAAGTGAAAACTACTGGGCCAAACTATGTTAAATTTTTATGAAACCAAATGGCAACCATTCCGCATCAAACTAAAGAAGAATCACGTAAATCAGATCATAAATCTCAGCGTAATCAGTGTACATAAATTAAAAAAATATCAATCGAATAGAGAACCTCCTCCTTTTTGAACTAGGTTAAAATATCAAAGGTTGACACTAGATAATAAAAAATCAATCAGCAGTGCATGTTAGCCCAGACTAGTCCTAATTTTCTCAATAGGCCACGAATAATACCTAGAACAATGAATCAAATGGTTTGAACTTTCAATTTCAAATGTTGATGAACTGCAAAAAGGACAATGGAAAACTATGTATGAGACCCCCTCCAGGTCATTGTACATTACATGGTATATTGTATTATGGGTGGGACCAAGTCTCATACATTGTTTTTCACTGTCTTTTCTAAATCGTGCCCACTACGCGAAAACGGTAGTACGCGAAATTCTTTGATACTTTAATTATTTTAACGTTTTTCGTAACACTGTTAGATTCTTTTTTAATTTTACATATTTTGATAAGTTCTAAATTTTTTTGACAACACGTATTATTGTATATTTAAATTTGTCGCATCTATTCAATTTCACCCTGTATATAGTATAAATTTGTGACGCATGTCATCCAACATCCAAGTACCTAAGTTGCCAAATTATAGGATAGAAACACACACACACACAAATAAACACTTCTTAACTTAAATGGGTTTGAAACGCAAGCCTTATGTGCTTCATTATCAACAGCCTGCAGCAGTCCACTGCTTGATCTCCAATCAAGAACACGTCTACCGCAACAGTCATCGGTTCTACGGCTAATATGGCTGGAGCATTGCCACTTAAGCTTACTTATTAAGTGAGCTATGTCGACAGCTTTGGTTTTCTGTCGGATCACAGCGTTCCGAATTCGATCCCTAAGAGAGACTTCAATCATAGCCCGTTCCATACTCATTTCTCTCTCGCTGAGCGACCTTGAACTTATGAACCAACCGTACAGTGAGTGTCCACGTTTTGGCGCCATAAGTCATAACAAGCAGGACGCACTGATTGAACAAGTAAGTCTTTAGATTCTGAGGAATACACGACGAGAAAACCGACGAAACTTGCCAAACGCTGCGCAGCCCAGCTGTTTGCACTTTATCCTCCCTTATAAATACCAATAGAGGTACTATTAGAGCTCCCAGCCGTAATTATAAACCAGCCTTGTAATATTTCAGCAATCTATTACAATTCCGCCATTGTATTTTAGATCCAAAACTACTATTTTTCAATAACCTTTCTTTCAGCCCTGGAGAGCAAACATCGAGCGCCTGCGGATGTTCTTATCTTTCCTGACAAACCCGTCCACCCCAACCCCCCTCAGGATTCACCTTGTATCAAAATAACAGCCCCGCAGTTGATCGCAGCCGTAAGTTCTTTCCGGAGTGGTTCTGCCGGCTTCCTCGACGGTCTGACTCCACAACATTTGAAAGATTTGTTCAGTTCAGGCACCGGGGAAGCTGGTGAGTCGCTCTTGAAGAAGCTTGCGGTTCTGATCAACTTAATGCTCTCCGGCGGTGTGAACGATGCCGTCGTCGATGTCTTGTATGGGGCTAACGTATGTGCCCTGCGCAAGAAGTACGGCGGCATCCGTCCCATTGCCGTCGGTTGCACCGTCAGGCGTATGGCAGCCAAAATATGTTGCAAGCTGTACAGCGAAACGCTTGCAACTAAGTTCCAGCCCGTTCAACTTGGTTTTGGTTCTAGAGGGGGCTGTGAGGCTGCCGTACATGCTTTATCTTCTTTTCTCAACGCAAAAAAAGGTGAGATCATTCTCAAGGTTGACGTCAAAAACGCATTCAACTCCGCAAATAGGGAAACTTTGATGCCTGATGTTAAAACTACCTTAAACTTATGGTTTTATCTGGCAATGTTATAGGCGTCCTTCAAAATTATTATACAAGGACAACGTTTTGGAATTTTCAGTTGGTTGCCAACAAGGCGACCCTCTCGGGCCTGTCATTATCAGTTTGGCTATTCATCCCATAAGCGAACAACTAAATTCTAAATTTTACGTATTATATTTAGATGATGGAACCCTACAAACAGAAATTTTAATCTATTGGTCTAAACCTTAACCCCTCAAAGTGCGAAATTTACCTCTCTGACGTGATTGACAGACAATCGACTATAGATAAATTTATTGCAATAGCCCGACGAATCAAAATTTTAGTATAAAGTTCCCTGCACTTCCTATACACCGTGTAAATCACCTCATCACGAAGCCGTCAACCAAGTATTCTGTACATGAAACTAAGTAACTTTACGCAAAAATTATTGCTGGGAAACGACTTTTTTTTGGGCGGTGTAAAATCATGTTTTGCGGTAGAACTCAATGTAACGCACTCAAAACACTGTGCTGATGGACGGATTGAATAGTACGGGGGTCGTGGAGGTGTTTAAAAATCTTACATTAAAAACTTGTATTTAAAAAATACTTGTCAAAAAGTTGGAACTTTAACCCATAATATCTCCGTAACTAGAAGGTTCCCAGGTATGGTGTAGAACAAAAAAATTATCGCAATGACAGGGAGAACCAGTGCCTTTCAGCTTCGTTAAGAGGTGTTTTACACCCTTTATAGGTTCCTGTTTTAGAAGAAAGTTTTTCATCTTTCATCGAAGACAAAATAAAATTAAACATATTGATATTTCGGATAGACTCTCCAAAATTATCTTAGACTCGGCTTTCATCCATAATCAGATATTGCTGTGTTGGTCCAAATTTTTTGTATTTTCTCCGTTTTTCTTCTCTTTGGACGAAACCAGAACTTTTGGACATAATTGACCAAATTATACGCAACACATTAGCATCCATTCTTAATGTGGCCTTGGACGACCGAGCGTGGCTGCAAGCCACCCTACCAATTCGTTTTGGTGGCCTTAGCGCTCACAAAATTATTAGTGTAAACTAACTGGCGCATCTGTCCTCTGTCCACAGCACTGAAAAGCTAACCAGGAAGATTTTAACTCTCTCCCTGGTTGATTCGGCAGTGCCGTGCTTGACCGACGCAGAGGACGCCTGTAAAGTGGCTTGCCCGGATACGAATCGGCCCGAGAACCCATTTTCCCAGAGACGGTGGGATGAGCCACTCTGCAGGTTCGTAAGGAATTATTTGTACGTCTACCAATACTGCTGAGCGTGCCCGCCTGCTGGCGTGGGTGAGTGGCAGTCGGGTCTCTGGCTTCAGGCACTACCGTCACCTAACATAGGCAGTATGCTAGGTGTACATGTTTAATTTTTATATAATTGAAGTTTGTAAATAATGTACATACGTAATATAATAAAATCTTTAGTAGGTATAGGAGTATACTAACAAAAATATATACCTATTTAAGAAGGCGTTTCAAGTGCTACTGAAGCCTTAGTGCACGAGTCCAGCAGTCCAGCGTGGCGTACATACTTGTACATGTTCACGATTAGAACTTTATTTATTTATTTAAACTTCATGTACAATAGTGGTACATAGGCGGACTTAATGCCACAAGGCATTCTCTACCAGTCAACCTTTGGGTAAAAGACGAAAACTTTGTGATAGGGTACAAAAAAATATTAGTAGCGCGTTCCAGAGTTTTACTGTCGATATAGCATAAGAATTAGATAAAAAACCGGTGCGGTGAGAAGGAATTTGGAGAAGTAGAACTTTACTGTATTGGAACCATTTTATTTAATCTAATCAATTTATTCGAGTAAAATCATACTTTACGATGCTTTGTTATGTGATTAAGTTTAGGTAGATTCCATCAAAATTGGCTTATAATAGTTTTTGCACGAATATAAATAGAGTTGTTTGATATGTTTTACGCTATTCGCATAAAACGATTCCATTGTATAAGTCGTTTCGTTTTTACATCTTGCTTCGTTTATAGTTATCGGTACGTACTTCAGTGATCAATAATATGATGCCATGAAGCTTGTCTAATAATGAAGCCGAATTGTAGCAATAGGAATTCCCCAACTTCACTAGAAAGCCCTACTGTGGATTGGCTCGTTGGCTTTGCGTTGTCCAGATTCTGATGGAGGAGTTAAGGAATTAGGAAGAACAAAGAGCAATTCTGCCCACCAGAGACTAAAGAGCAGTAACAGCCCTTTTGTGATTTTTCGTTTTATTAGTGATTCTGAAAGCGGGTTTCTTAAGCTTTCTATTGAATTAACTTACTTATTTCTAAGACTATTAGAATGGTTTTTATTTAACAGTTTTCACTTACTGCAAACGAAAAAAATTAACAATTTGGCGTGATTTCCCAACTAAAATACAGTATAAATTATACTGCAGATTAAATTTTAAGGTTTCATAACTAAAATGCAGTAAGCAATATAATTTTACAGTTCTTTAGATAGTTTTATATTTCTGGAAAAAAATTAAAAAAAAAATTAATACGCAGTAAAATTTACCGCCATACAAGCTATTTTTACTGCAAATTAAGAAAATACAATTTATTGTCACGAACTCCCAACTAAAATGCAGTAAAATCAAAGCTTGTCGCATTTTAGTTGTGAATACTTAACATTCTTTTATCATTATAAACTGACTAACACGCAGTAAAATACAGCATTACTGCAGATTAGTTTGGATAGCATAATGACACAGATATGATTATTCCTAGCTAAAGTGCAGTAATTGTTAAACATAAAGATACATTATGTTATATATGTTAATATTAAGAGAAAACTGTCAAAGGAGGTTGTGCATTCTGCGCAGGGTCCTTTATTAATTAGATGTTTTTTTTTATTTTTGATATGTAAATTTTACATAAGTGAGTTGAATTATTGTGATTAAATAATAAGAAATAAACGGTCTTTAAAATGTGAACTAGCTATTTTTCTTACTGCACTAGTAAATTGAACACTTTTTTCTTAAAAAACTAACTAAAATGCAGTATTTTTTTGACCTTACTGCATGTTAGTTGGGTTTCTTGACAAAATAACTGATCCAAACGCAGTAATAGGGCTTTTTGCTGCATTTTACTAAGTTTAAAATGGTATTTTTTACAAAAAAGGCTATGCAGTAATAGGCACCAAAAAGAATAAATGGCCATAATAAATTCAGTTATTAAGATATATTTTTTTTTATTGCTTTAACGTGTGAACCTATGCCTTTACAACCTTTCTGCATTCAAATTTTTTTGCTTATACATTCTGTTGATTTTTTAAAATCAATTCTTAACTTTAAATGCGTTTTACTCGAAATCGTGATTTTGCTGTTACTGCACTTTAGTGTATGGTGGGCAGAATTGTAACTGAACACATATCCTAAGCAATCGACTAAAATAGAACAAACATCTTCATATTTTCGGGATTAATAAATAGCCCACTTGCTTGCGTGCACAGATTGATTTTTAGTCTAGGGCCAAACTGTTTTAAATACTGAAATTGACGATAAATTCTAGGAGTATGCGAGTGGTCGGAAAATATAGTTTATGGTGTAAGTAATGAAGGAAAAATTGTCGCGACTTGGTGAAAATCCCTGAAGGGGATTACGGGGTAGTAGATACGTTTTTCTTCGATGGTATAAAAACAACAACGTTATAAAAGTTATTAACATGTATTCATCTAGTCACGGCTTTCAAATTCCCAAGAAAAATTTGAATTTGCAATGTAGTTATCCAACAATTAGCGCCTTGGACGTATGAAATTTTTATTATGAAAAGAGTACTATTTAACGTTGGCTTATGGAATACCTGAGTGCCTTGAGTGTCAGGGCTCCAGCCAAGGCACACAACTTACAAACTTAGCGACTGTGGAGGAGAGTGATAGCGTCATCGGGAGTGACGAGAGTATGCCGATTAGATATATTTATTTGCTCAAATATGTGTAAATGCATTTTTTTAAAAGTTGTTTTGAAAGACTTTTTGTTCACAAGGGATAATTATCGTACTGCAACTGTCATCCCCAAACAGTGTCATGTCAGAATATTTGAGTGCCTTTGGAAACTTATTAGTATAAT
This sequence comes from Cerastis leucographa, assembly GCA_963082945.1. Classification (NCBI taxonomy): domain Eukaryota; kingdom Metazoa; phylum Arthropoda; class Insecta; order Lepidoptera; family Noctuidae; genus Cerastis; species Cerastis leucographa. The sequence continues at coordinate 31,278,532 of OY720378.1, forward strand.
TATTTCCTTTATTTATTTTCCAACGTATTAATTACATTTTTTAATATTTTTGCAAAATCGTAAGCATAAAAAAAAACATTTAAAAATATAAAAAATAGTAGCCCACAGGTATCGGGAATAGGGTCCAAGCTAAATTATTATTGTGTAAAAAGCGGTGGTCCTATTAGAGTTCCACAAGGAAGTATCCTTGTGTTATAGATAATATAAAGTTGCTCCGAAAGACAGATTTCTTCTCTTTTAGTGCTTATATTTATTCTGTTAATTTCCGTCAATTGTTTTCTGTCCTGTAGATACGATTTCAAGAGTTCAAGGACATTACCCCTTATACCGTGAGCCTCAAACTTGCCACAAAATATCGCACACTCTGGAGTGTTTACATCCTTATTTGTCATCATAACCGTATGCAAAAAATCATAAATAACCATATTATTAATTGTTTTTCCTAAATCCGTTTTGTTCGTTGCAAATAATAGTATTCGTATTAGTTTTCTAGATATAAATTGAGTTATAAATGTACAATTTTTATATAAATTCAATTATTTACGAGAACATTGGCTCTCTATCTTGGTTTGTGAACATTGGCGAGGAGCCGATGAGTGATAGAGGGGGAGCCCCCTTCTATGTCCGTCATTCTACGTAGGTTTTGGAGGGTCTGCATCCTATAGATTGATATAAAACTATTTAAATTTTGTATTTTATACTTAAACAAATTATCATGTTAATATTTGTCATTGATAACTGCATTACAAGACTTGTTTTTTTTTTTTTAATTTTAACCTCCGATCATTGTGTGTAAAAAAAATATTGGGAATTTAAAAGGCGTGACTTGACTACATGTTAAAACGTTTATTACGCTGTACAACATGACAATTACCATTTTTCATAAACGAAGTATTTACAATTAGAAAATGACTATCACCGAAAAACGATTTTTAAAAAGTAGTTTTTCGGTTTTCCATTTTTGTTATGATATAATTTAAAGTTAAAGTTTATATTTCAACGCAGAAAATGAGCACTGTTAAAGTTCAAATTCGATAGTATGTATAGTACAGCCGCAAATCGCAAAAAAACGAGCATCCACCCTTCAAAACGTATATACTACCCCCCTAACCCCCGGGAAGATTTTTCCTTCATTACTTACACTACAAACTAAATTATTCAACCACTCGCATACTGCTAAAAATTTTTTTGCTTTACAATAAGTAATTATTGGCCCTGGTCTAATGCGTATAATTTCATGACACGCCTTTGCTTACGGAAAATCTCACTTTCTTGTGCGTTTGTGATAAAGGTTTTTCTCGAGACCTGTGTAACAGAGGACGTCTTGGTAACACGCACAAACGTTGTCAATAAAAGACCGCGTATAGGTAGGTGTATGGGGGTAAGTTCGAAGATGAAATATGCTTTATTTTGTAAAAAAAATATACTTTGTATGTATCTTCTTGAAGTTCGTCAGTTTTCATAGTTTTTAGGTATCACTACCTGCTAATTACAATATTCAAGTACTTTACTAAATTCACCACAAAAAAGGTAATCGAATAAGTTTTTGACACAATGATTATAATTATTTAATAATAGTGATCGATCATATCTGTTAAGTTTCGCAAGCTAATTTAATTTGACCTTGTACTATATTTACTATAATGCTATGTATATGTATCATAATATGAAAGCGCAGTCTGAAACGCCCTAAACGATTATTTTATCCCAACAGTGAGGCCGGGGTGGGGCCAATAGGAGTGTTACCGGGATAAAAAAAAACTCGTCATAACACAATTAACAAAAGGAGATCTCCATCTCTCGCGTAATAAGGATCGCTTGATTTGCTTACCAAAATCGTCAAAAACTGGTCAATAAATAACTTCTAATAACACTGAATTATGAAAACTTATGAAAAATATGTGGTAAGTTAAATAATACATACAAAATGCACGTCGTCCGGACGGGTCGACACTAGTACGTGACACTGTGGACTTTCGGGACGACGACGCGCGCTGCCGGCGCGGACTAGGGCTGGCGACTAACTCGAACTCACGCGCAATCGACTCAATTGCCGTACTCTACTTCTGCATGTATTGGGACCAACAACAATAAAACAATCATACCGCCAATTATCCACTTAGTATCACTGTTACAATCAGTTTCTTGTACAGACAGTATGCCCGGAATGGACCGTTCGCGTCGCACTTACTAGTGTTATAGTGAAGAGCGACGGATCATGATAATATAACAATAAAACTATTCGGTGAGAAAAATATTTTTAGATATAATATATACTTAATATAAAATAAAAACTTGTAGACAATTTTAATGAATATGGTAAAAATTCAATATTCATGTAAGTATGACAATGCCAAGCCACACACAGCTAAAAATTATAACGTTGGCGTTGGCATCAATGCCCGGTTCTGAATCCAATTGAACACGCTTGGGACAAGCTCGGGCGGAGTGCAAGAAATCGTTACCCCGGCCCAGCTACACTTTGACCCCGTCAACAAGCGTTAGGTACTGGAAGAATGGATCAATATCCCGCAACGTGTTTTTTTGGAAATCGGTTATTTTTTTTGTAAAAAAGTTTTTATTATAGCCTTTTCAGTTGTGGTTTCTCACTTACTCCTAGTTAAGTTTTTTTTTTTGAAGTGAAACTTCTTATGCGACTTCCAACAATTTTAACGCTACTATGGAGAGGAAATATTTTCTAAAACTCACTAAGAGATGGCAGTATTACAAGATTTGTGACTACGTAGTTCTACTAGGTACGCAAGATGGCGTGCAAACAGTCATGCATTTGACTCTTCGGTGTGACCAGCCTTCGCTCAATTTCTATGAGTTGAATTTTGCCAAAGGGCAAGCTGATACCAATGTTACCGATGTCGATGATTTATAATAATTTAACAATAATTAATGAAACTAAATAATGTATAACAATTTTTATTTAGATAATTACAACTAACAAATGCATGAAATGTGAATGAATGTAATGAAAATTAAAGTAATGAAAATTAAATCGGGCAAAACTTGTAATAATGTAAGTAAATCAGAATCAGACTTTGTTTTTTTATATGATGGAAATGTAATTGCATGTACAGTATCAGAAATAAAGGCTTATTGAAATTGAAATAGGTTAGTGTTAGGTAAGGCACAATAACTCATTTTTAATCTTCTTTCTTTCACACACTATCGTCTACATTTCTTTTTCATTTCTCCTTTCGCAGGTCTGCTGGCAGAAAGTTAATATGAAATAAGCAGTACCTTTGTACTCTAATATTTTATGCTTTTTCTGTGTTGTCTATTGTGTGAACATAAGTAGTAAACAAATAAATAAATAAAATAAATACAATATCTATGCATGCATGTGAGGGACATGAGGGTAACATTAAAAGAAAAAACAATTAACGTGTGTTTTTAACTTGATTTGACGACTGAGTAGAGGCTGTACCAGAGAAAGGGAACAGTACACTGAGCGTGACATTTTACTTTTTTACTACACACAGAGGACACGGACAATAGGCGTAAAACCGTTATACACAATCACCACCACCAGCATAGAAACAGTGCTGTTGGTCTTCAAAAGAGTTCCTGATCGTTCAAGAATATGGAGACTCTACTGGACACGAACTCAACGCAATGATAAGTTATTTATAAGCACAACAAAGTCAGCACAACGAGAGCAGCGGTGGCCAAGTGGTGGCAGCCCCAACTTCGAGCAGTAAGCCGCGGGTTCGACCCCAGGCAGGCGCATTACTTTGTGTAATTTATTTCATCACCGCTGCTCACAAAAAAGGTGAAAGAAAACATAGTGAGGAAACCGACATGTCCCAGAAATAAAAAGTTTATTCTTGGTTTAAATGGGTTGTTTAAATGTGCGACGTCGCTCGTCGTACACTTTGCACTAAATATTCATCTTCACTACTACTACAGCTATCCGTAGATGACGCGACAACCATTTTAAAAATTATTCATAATAATGTAACTGCAGAATTGTTTAGACATTGAGAGGAAAATGAAAATTTCGAAAATTTCTGACAATAATTCGACCTGTCATGACAAGTTAGTGTTTAAAAAAACAAATTTGGGTTTGTTGCCTGTCGCCTGTGAGCTGTCGTTGTCGTGCTTATTAAATAGGCCCCTGATATGTCTAGTATGAACACACCACCACCAGCATAGTCTTTTTACAACTATGTTGGGGTCGGCATGCAGTCTAACCGGATGCAGCTAAATACCAGGATTTTACATGAAGCGATTGTGTATCTGACCTCCACAACCCAGTCAGTACGGGGTTATCCGATCCCCTTTGTAAGACTGGTTGTCAGACTTTCGGGCCACTGACTGCCTGTACGACTGTCAAAGCTACAAAAGACAGCCGGGACCAACGGCTTAGCGTGCTTTCCGAGGCACGGAGGACACTCTGTATGTGATGGGTGCTCACTCATGCAAGGGCCAACCTAGGCAACGCCACGCAACACAACCTGAAGGTCGACAGACGCTGGGGCTGTTATTATTAAGCCACGAGCTCCTTATTACAACTGTATACACCTAATTGATTAAAGAATATCATAAGGTATTTTTCATTTGAAAGAACTTACTTCAAGTGTGATCTCCTATTTATTTGTGAGTAAAACTTCAAAGACCGAGTTTCAACTGCTCAATGAATACAAACACACTACCATATCAGCTTTCATTATTAAACCCCCACTAAGGGTAGAATTTCCAAAAACGGTAAACACAATACATGAAACATAAATACTTAATTTTTAATAATGCGTTCATGCTTCACTTTGAAAATTACAAATATCCATACAAACAAACACGCTGGGCGGTGGAAATTCCAAAAATCACATTCTGCCGTATTAAGAACTTACTTGAAAGAAGTTTATAGGTTTAATAGTTCTTGTGATTTTGTGATTAGTCAGTGAGTGAATCATCATCATTAGCCTATTATGTTCCCACTGCTGGGACACAGGCCTCCTCTCTATGAGAGGGAGTGGGCTGTAATCCACACTGTAAAACGCGGGCCCAGTGCGGGTTGGTAGATGTCACATGTCTTCGAATTTTTAGTTCTAGGACATGCCGGTTTCCTCACGATGTTTTCCTTCACCGTTTTTGAGGGCAGCGGTGATGAAATAAATTACACAAAGTAATGCGCCTGCCTGGGTTCGAACCCACGGCTTACTGCTCGTAAGTCGGGGCTGCCACCACTGGGCCACCGTGAGTGAATGGTATTGCGCTTTTATGTATAAATAAAATTATTGTTATATCCTTATCCAGATCATGAACTGTCTTGTGGTTTAGATCCAAATCCTTTCAGCTGTTAAGGAGTGATAAATTGTAATACACTAATATGTGGATACTGTCTATTACTGTCTATATACTGTTTTGGTTGGTCCAGTGGTGTGCTCACGTTTCCCGGGTTGGTTATGAAGGTTTTTCGACCATACATTTTTCGGTAGCATCCTGAATTCGGAATCGTATCTGGTTGATTACAATAAACTTGCCCCTTATTACTTGGCACATGAACTAAATAACTGTCAAAATGTGGTAGTACTAAATGGACACGCCTCTCTGCCTGCCCCTTAGGGGATTTCAGGCGTGATCTTACGTGATTACTGTTATTATCGATAATTCGATATTACTATTGTCATACGATTTTCATCATTTTAAAGTAGAACTGACGCATATTGCTACACAATCGGAGCATCATTCATTTGAAATACTTACTCCAGCGTTACTATTGACTAGGTAATATTTACTTACATGTTAGCGAAATCATACTGTGATTAAAATTTATTGTACTAACATTAGACCGAAACCTAGTGATAGAAACCTATGAGAGATTGGCCGGAGAAAACCACACGGAAAGAAGAGTGGAAGGCTGTGGGAGAGCCAGCAGTGATAATTTGATGAGATTCACTTTCACTTACTTCATATATACAACAGTAAAAGTGCTGGACACTGGTGCTGTAGCTGCGGCTGGGGAGAACCTCAAGCAGCGTAAATCTTGGTAGTTTTATTTTCGAGTCGTTTGGGATTGAAACTTTGGAGCCGTAGGGTCCCAGTACTTACTTATTTCTGACAACCTTTTGGCAACTTCTAAACGCCTAGTTGACGCTTTCCATGACCCAAGACATGGGTTTGAGGCTTAGTATTACTGTAAATCGCCCAGGTAATGTGCCCATGTTCTTACGAAACATGGGCACTGTTGGGCACGATACCAGTTATTATAGACATTTTTGCGGTAGGTACTTTATTTTATCGGTTTATTCGTTAATTATTTATAGGTAAAGGGTGTAAAACACCTCTTAACAAAGCCGAAAGGCACTGGTTCTCCCTGTTATTCCGATCTTTTTTTTGTTCTACACCATACCTGGGAACCTTCTAGTTACGGAGATATTATGGGTCAAAGTTCCAACTTTTTGACAAGTATTTTTTTAAATACAAGTTTTTAATGTAAGATTTTTACTTTAAACACCTCCACGACCCCCGCACTATTCAATCCGTCCATCAGCACAATGTTTTGAGTGCGTCAGATTAAGTTGTACCTCAAAACATGATTTTACACCCCCCAAAAAAAAGTCGTTTCCCAGCAATAAGTTACTTAGTTTCATGTACAGAATGCTTGGTTGACGGCTTCGTGATGAGGTGATTTACACGGTGCGGTGTAGGTATAGTTAAATTTGTATTGCAATAAATGACTATCTTATTGTCGTTTGAATGGTTAAATACAACAAGGATTACTAAAAGGATGCATAAAACTACTTGGTAATGATTAGGAAAACTTTAAGCATTAAAAAAACAAAATACCATGTCACAAAAAGTGAAAACCGGTTGGGGATCGAACCATAGTTATTTTTGAAAACCTTACAGCATTCAAAATTCTCAAAAATAAACACAAAAAGTGGAATAATGGCTGAGGCTTGAACTAGCGACTCGGGCTACTTATGTATCTAAAATAGTGCTTGTCAAGCAGAAATATGGTCATAATGCAATATTGCTCACATCCCTAAGTTATTAGCGTGATATATTTCACCAATGTCCTTCCCCGGGTTAAAATCTATCTCCATGCCGAATTCTATAACGATTCGATCAGCCGTTTAGTCGTGAAAAGCTACAAACAAACAGTGAATTTCGCATTTATAATATTAGTATGGAAATATGGATGCACTTTTATTCCTAGTTTAATGATTTAACTTTAAAAGTCCGATCAAAGTCTTTTTTGTCATTTTTATTAATAATCTGCTTTGCCTTTTCCCAAATATATTGGAGACGACTGATCTATCTGATTGTAGCCGAATTCTAACATTGCAGACACGCAGTAAGGGAGCTCGCGAACTACGCGGCCACGACCACGACTTGTCGCACGGCCGCTATTCGAACAAAACTGTTCGGACACTCGCTTATCCAGTTTCTTCCTGGTTAAAGCTTCAGTGGCCAAAACTCGTGGATGTGGCCGAAAAGCGCGCAAGGTCCTTTATTGGTTTACACGATATCCCTTGGTAAGACTGGTTAGTCTTTCTGACTTCTGATAACACGTCACGATTGTCAAAGATGTACAAGTTATACAGCTGGGACCAACGGCTTGACGTGTTTTTCGGTAACTGGATTGGTCATCCGTCACACGTTATTTCGCCACGAGCCTATATTATTGTCATTTCGTTAGCTAACGATGCGACTGCCATAAGCAGGAGTACGCCGTACGATACTAGTACGACACACATTACCAAACAATTAAGACGTGAACGTTACCGTCGGTAAGTAAAGTCGCGGCCGGTGGGTCGCCAGACATAGCCCTCCTGGAACTCTGCCGGCAGGCCGGCGCGGAGCTCGCGAATCAGGCCCGACACACTCACGCGCGGCTCAACGGGCTCGCCTGCCGCGTCCGGCCCACCGCGCCCGCTTGCGTGCCTTGGCGCGCCTCGGCTGCGTGGCACGCTCGCGCTGGGGGCGCGTGCCGCTCTAGGCACACCGCGGCCGCGAGCGAAGCTAGGCGCACCGGGGTGCTCGCCGCTCGGGACGCGTGGGGCGCGTACGAAGCTCGGTATGCCGCGGGCCTGTGAGAGGCTCGGGACGTCGAAGGCCTGTACTTCGCTAAGGACGCTTGAAGAGCGTGAGAACCGCGGGACGCCTGGAGAGCGTAAGACGCGCGGCTCGCCTAGGGTGCGTGAGATGCGCGGTACGCTTGGGGCGCGTGAGACGCTCGGGGTGCCGAAGGCTTCTGTGAGGCTCGGAATGCCTGGGATGCGTGAGACGCGCGGGACGCCTGGGGCACGTGAGACGCGCGGGATGCCTGGGGCACGTGAGATGAGCGGTACGCCTGGGGCGCGTGAGACGCTAGGAATCTCGAGGGCTTCTAAGAGGCTCGGGATGTAGAAGACTTGTGAGTCACTCGGGACGCCTGGGGCGCGTAAGGCGTTCGAGATGCCTGGGGCGCGTGGGTCGCTCGGGACGCCTGGACCGCGTGAGACACTCGGGATGCCGGGGGCCTGTGAGAAGCTCGGGATGTCAAGGACCTGTGAGTCAGTCGGGACGTTGAGGGCGCCTGAGACGCTCGGGACATTGAGGGCGCCTGAAACGCTCGGGACGTTGAGGGCACCTGAGACACTCGGGGCGCCGCCGGGGGCAAACGGCACGCTTGGAATGAACAGGTTGCTTGGCCGACGTGGCACGCTTGACACGGCCACTCTTGGCACGCCGGGTGTGCGCGGCGGACGCGGCACGCGCGACACTCTGTAGGTGCGCGACACGATGGGCGCGCGCGGGTGCGTACGGTCGAGGTCCACTCGACGCATGCGCGGTGCACACGTGCCTCTGTTACAGGCACGCGGCACGATCACACCCTACGAGCTCTGCGCACCAGTCCGGCTGGCTTGTACTTCCATAAGACACTTCCTTCAAATGAAACGTAAAAATTTAACAAAAACCAAACACATAAGTAATTTGACCCCACTGTCATGTTACGTAATACTTATTGCACAGAGTAACCATACTTTTACTGGTTTGCACTCTGATACCGGAACATGCGCTGAATTCAGTCTGTAAGAGGAAACAACTACTATGTACAGCACGCGGCACCGCGGCACCGCGGCACCCGAACGCGCAGTAGACACAGCCCGAGCGTGACGGCGGTAGTCACGTGGCGGCCGACACGGCAGCGCGCGGAGAAGTGCAGGACGCGGGCACGGTGCGCGGCGGGCGCCAAGGGGAGCGGGGAGCGGGGCTCGCGTCGGCGCGAGGCGTCGGCGCGCTGGTGCGCTCGGCGCAGCCCGCGCGGCGCCGCCACGACTTCACTAAACTTTAAACCATACTTATTGTTTTATTATTAAAAGCAGGAAATAGTTTAATGTAAGTTAAAGTAATGGAAAAAAGCTACGTTTAAAAAAAGGGACTGTTTTGTATAAAATAAACTAACTGAATAAACAACAGGAAGCTTAGGAGTTTAAGTACTCCTCCACATAGCTGTCATCCGGAAACATGCCCAGAAAACTGGCAACATTTCCAAGTTGAATGGCACTGCTAATTCTTTGGCCAAAGAAAGATCTAGCTCTGGTCACGCGAAGTGTCAACCAGTCGGCGAGAAATTTTCTTAATTTTATAATTATGATCTAATGTGGATATTGCTGGATCATTAACATTTTTAATAGCTGGATTGCTTATTATTTCTCTTTGTTTCTGATTGAACTTTCAAAAAGCATTTATCTTAAACTTACATAAAGATGGTGCACTCAATATTATGCACTTGGATTTAAAAAAAGGTGTATAATAATATACTTGTAGGTCGTGCAGAAAATGCCTAAAACTTTGACATTGTCTAAGGTATTGACAATGCAGTTGAAAGTTGAGCAAGCCATGGCTGCTGAAACTGAAATCAGATGATTACTGCTGCTGCAACTACAGATGATCACTGCTGCTGCAACTACAGATGATTACTGCAGCTGCAACTACAGATGATTACTGCTGCTGCAACTACAGATGAGAGCAGCGGTGGCCCAGTGGTAGCAGCCCCGACTTACGAGCAGTAAGTCGTAGGTTCGAACCCAGGCAGGCGCATTACTTTGTGTAATTTATTTCATCACCGCTGCTCTCAAAACGGTGAAGGAAAACATCGTGAGGAAACCGGCATGTCCTAGAACTAAAAATTCGAAGACATGTGACATCTACCAACCCGCACTGCGCCCGCGTGGTGGATTACAGCCCATTCCCTCTCATAAAGAGGAGGCCTGCATCCCAGAAGTGGGAACAATATAGGCTGATGATGATGATGATGAACTACAGATGATAACTGTTGCTGCAACTACAGATGATTACTGTTGCTGCAACTGCAGCTGAACAACGATACCAATTTATAAAGTATCGAAACTCCGGGCTCGTGAAAATGAATCTCGAAAATGTGAAACTAAAATATTATGCTACCTTAGAGTTCAATTTGCTATCTCATATTTAGAGTACTTTCCCTTTACAGGTGGCGTTGAAAAATTCTACCCTGGTATATATACGGAAGTATACAGGCTGAAATGTTTGAGATGGGGCAGTAAGGGCTAACCGTTGTAGCCACAGAAAAATAGTCGAAGGAGACTATACTGTATTTATAACTAGCTGTACCCAGCATGCGTTGCAATGCACTTTTTACTACCCACCTACCCTATCCGACCTACCTACCCTATCCTACCTACCCTACCCGACGCTACCTACCTACCTACTCTACCCTACCCTACCTACCTACTCTACCCTACCCTACCCTACCCTTACTACCTACCTACCCTACCTACCTACCCTACCCTACCTACCTACCCTACCCTACCCTACCTACCTACCCTACCTACCTACCCTACCCTACCTACCTACCCTACCCTACCTACCTACCTACCCTACCCTACCTACCTACCCTACCTACCTACCTACCCTACCTACCTACCCTACCCTACCTACCTACCCTACCCTACCTAACCTACCCTACCCTACCTACCTACCCTACCCTACCTACCTACCCTACCCTACCTACCTACCCTACCCTACCTACCTACCCTATCCTACCTACCTACCCTACCCTACCCTACCGTATCCTATGTCCTTCTCCTGGCTCTAAACTACCTCCCTGCCAATTTTCAGCTAAATCGGTTCAGCTGTTCTTGAGTTATAAGTGAAGTAACTAACACGACTTTCTTTTATATATATAGATTACTAGACTACTACAATACTACTACACTGTATAATTATATGATATGTTTGTGAAAAATGTAAAAATACATTAATTACAGGTTTTTTTGAAATATATTTAAAAAAAATATGGGTACAGAAATAAGTAAGGAAAATTGTACTGTTTGTGTGAAATAAATGATTTCAATGAGCATCATCATCTTCCTTCCTTTATCCTAATAACTTTGGGATCGGCTGACCAGGTGTTTTTTCTTCTTAAATGATTTGAATAATGTAGGCCTTTTATATTTTTTGAATAGCGAAAACAAAATTTAAAAAAAAAAAATACAACGCGTTTTTTGTGGATTTTAAAATTATAATTATTAATTTAAAATTGATAACATTTAAAAAAGAATCAACTGACTATGAATGCGCCACGATTGGTCGCCATTTGTGACGTCATAATGTTAAAGGAATTTCTCAATAGCAGTGTGCAGTGTCAACGGATTCTTCATGTTCATTGACTGAAAATATTCGAAATTTTGTAAAATCATTATAATTATTCATTACAATTTTATTCATCATTTATTCAATATAACATATATATAGGCTAATTCCAACAATACCAGCCGGCCTAGCATGACCGCCGTAGAAACGGGCTATATCTACGGAAGAATCGACAATTTGATAGATATTTCTATCGTCCCAAGCATGGCGATATTAAGAATGTAGAAAAGTAAAATGTTTCTCTTCTTCAGTCGACACAAGTCTACAACGTCGAGCATGACGACCATATTTTCTCTTCTTTTGACATTTGGGGGTAGAAACATTACTTCTGACAAATGTCAAACTAGTCTTATTAAAAACTAAATACGAGAATTACGTTTCGTGGTTGCGTTGAGTTACGTTCAAAAGGTTGAAATGTTATGTAAAATATTTAGGTTTAATTTCGCGAAAAAGATCCAGGCCTGGATTCAGGATGCAGCAACACCATCCCGCCAACGAAAAATTAAAAACTCGTGCAATTGGCAACTTGTTTTTGCTAACTAAACGTAATAATGTTCAGGGAATATAAACATCACGTGATACGTCCCCGTTGCTATGGAAAGAATTTCTGTCTATGTCTTCGTAGAAACGCGAGTCGACGAGGCGCGCCATGCTCGGCCAGAAGAAATTTCAAGTTGTATAGAAAAGATTTCTTGTCGTTTCTTGGTAGAATAGAGATAGAACGGTCATGCTAGGGGGGCTGTTGTGGATATATAAAATATGATCGAAAATTTCAATAGGCAGACCAATTACATGTAATGAATATTACATGTAATTGAATAGGTCCTGTATTAATAAATTACGCTAAGATCTGGGCATTTCCAATAAAACGGTCCCAGTATTGAGCCTTGAGGTACACCTAGCTGAACGAGGAGCCCGGAAGATTTCGCACCATTAACATTTACACATTGGAATCAATTTTGTAAATACGAATCTATTACATTTAGGACTTCATTTTGAACACTTCGTTTCCGTAAAAGCGTGTCCTGGTGTACGCAATCAAAAGCTTTCGAAAGATCGCAGAAAACACCGATTGCATTTAATGCGTTTTCCCATGCGTTAAATATTTGTTTCAGCAAAACAATACCCGCATCTGTAGTCGAACAACCTTTTGTAAAGCCATATTGATCGTTGTGAAGAAGGTTGTTTCGATTAAAATATCTTAGGAACTGTTCAAAAATTTTGATAAATGCAGGTAAAATAGAAATTGTTCTGAAGTTACCAATATCATTCTTACTGCCAGATTTAGGTCAGGGAAAGTACCTTAATCAACGCATTTATTAAAAGTAATAACATAACACCGTCAAACGTGACGACAACTTTAATAACAAATGTCAAATAGTTTTCACCACATCGGACCTAGAGAAGAGTCTTTTTATAAATAAACGAACTATTATTAGTGTATTATTGAGCTAGTTTGATTTTAAAACACATAGGTATTGGGGTCCTACCGTCGTCATCTCTTCAGTTCTTATGCAGAGACGAATGAAAGGATTGCTGCCCCCTGAAAGCGACTTCCTTGAAAGTTATAAAATTAGCAAAGAGCTGGTTCAGTATTTGTGCCAGGAGCTGAGCGAGGATCTGTCTTCAAGCACATCTCAGGGTTTGCCTGTTTTCGTTAAAGTAAGTTCAATCTGGGCTAGTTCCGCCTTCCAACTACCATAACCATAGCGACAATGTCTAATAATTTGCAGGTTCTTTTGTTCGATGAAAGTCCTGCTTACAGGACATAACCAAGGTTAAGTCTATAACTTCTAGATTATATATGCTGAATGCAGAATTCTCAATGTGATTGAAAATTTTCTAGGCAGGGTTCATGACCAATTCATTTTTATTGGTTCTATCAGAGCAGGAATGACCTTTACAAAATGGCTGTTCTAGTTCAAATTTTGTCCGCCTGAACAGCTAAGAATGTAGCACTATAAGTTATATAATTGCAAAGAGTTTTTTTCTTTGGCTTGCAAAGAGTTTAAAACATAATAAACCATGAGTATTCGTCAGCGCGATACACTGACAGATTGCAGCCCCTTGTCACATATAGCCGTATATAAATACGAATACGAATAGTTGTAGATGATCAGAGAATTAATCGCTCTTGAGCCTTATCGCCATTACTTAGTGCGTAGAGTGCAGAGTGCGAGCGACATGAACACGTTCCAGGTGTACAATGCGGTGGATGACGATGACCACCCGCCGGTGAAGCGCTCCGCGTCGAAGGTGCTCACCAAGGTTATCACTTCCAAGATGGACCTCACTGCTCCTTCATCATGGGCACCAAAAATATTCAGCCGAGAGCGAGATGAAGACTATGACCCGCACAAACACCGCAATATGCCTAAACCCACCACGTAAATATCATTATTCTGTTTTTCCTACTTTAAATTATTTTCAAAAAATCAAAATAAACGTATCTCATAATGTTGTATGTCAGAATATTAATAGGGACCGCTCGGTTTAAGGCCTATTGTTTGGCTTCTGTGGTAAAATAGTAAAAATGGAGCACTCATAATAGCTACCTACTAATCTTGGTCTCAGATTATTGGTGCTATAATATTGATAAATGTTTGGACGCAATGATTTTTTCTGTAAATTGGTAAATGAAAATCGGCAGTGTTGTCACCTCCGTTACATTATTAAAACTCACAAACTAACAACTCTTGAATTTTATCATATTTTAAAATAATTTTATCGATTTTTTAAATTTTTAAATGTTCTTATAACTTTTATAAGAACATTTAAAAATATAAAAAATAGGTTTCCGCCAGTGTCGGGAGCAGGGTCCAAGCTACCCATGGTTAGAACTGCAGAGACAGGAACCTCCTATAAGGGCCGTATCGAGGAGTACTGCCTTCTGAATCAGGCCTTTGATCCTACTGCCGAGTGTGAGCTTCGACAGATGGTCGTCTACCAATCCAGTTCGAATACCAACAAACGCCATGAACACATTCTTCAAGAAACAGCCCCAGAAGATGTGGATATGGAGCAGTCCAGACGGTCGAACTAAAAACCAAATCAACTGTATACTGTCAAATAGAAAGCATATCTTCCACGATGTCGATGTACAAAACCAAGTGAGCGCGGGAAGTGACCACAGAATCGTAAGAGCTCGAATTGCACTCAATTTACCTCTAGAAAGAAGGCTACTTTTAGAGACACTAAAACTTTGTCTCAATCGCACATTTTTGTCAGTTCATAAAGAACTTCTATCAAGAAGAATTGGCAGTCAAACGCCAGCGCACGTGTTGAATGAAAACCTGACAAAATAAATCTACAGCTAGTGGACTCTATCAAGAGCAAAGTGCAGAAGTTAAAACCTGCAGTGAAGAATGCGCCTAAATCGCCGTCAGAATTGGGCCTGTTACCGGAACGACGAAAGGTTTTACTAGCAGCTCCAGACCAAACTGCCATCGACACCGTAAACAGTCAGATAAGACATACTATCCGTAAACACCAGAGAAGAAGGAAACATGACTTAATAATTATGGCAACCATGTGAAAGTGTTTCGAAAACAATTTAGTCGTGGTCCTTCAAATGCACAGGCTTACTAAGCAAGACGGTCAACAAACATCTGATCGCAAGGAAATAATGGAGATTGTAGAGGAATTTTACCCGGTTTTATATAGCTCAGATTCATCTGAGCCCAACGCTGCTGCTACAGGAGACCCACGAGCATCCCTGACCAGACACCTCACTGAAGATCTCCCCGAATTTAGCATGTACGAAGTATAACACGTTCTCAAGCAAATGAAGAAAGGGAAGTCACCAAGAGAAGATGGTATTACTTACGAACAACTTCTCCTTGGGGGTCGACCAGTCCTTAAACAGCTGCAAATATTCTATATAATAAAGTGCTTTCGGGGGGGATACCTCCAGAATTGTGGAAGAGTGCGGTCGACATACTTTTGCATAAGAATGGGGACAACACCAAGCTGATCAACTACCGACCCATTTCATTACTTAGCCACATATACAAACTTTTCACCAAAGTCATCACAAACCACCAACCAACCAACAACAAACCAAGGTATTACCACCATACTAGACTCAGCATTACCAGTGGAACAGGCCGGGTTCAGGAGTGGGTTCTCAACAGTAGACCACATCTTCACAGCACGACAAATAATTGAGAAGAGCAACGAGTATAACCGACCTATACTGTTAGCGTTCACCGACAAAAAAAAAAACTAAGAAAAAGCGTTTGACTCGGTTGAAAACTGGGCAGTCATTCACTCGCTGAAACGATGTCAGGTAGACACCAGATATGAACAGACAATTAAGGAATAATATACCGTGCGGCTACGTTACAAGTCAAACTCCACGTGCTCACGTATCCAGTATACGTTAAAAGAGGTGAGAAAAGGAGATACGATATCACCTAAACTCTTTAAGCAGGCTGCTTGGTAGATGTATTTAAGCTTCTCGATTGGTCTAATAGTGGCTTAAACATTAATGGTGAACGGCTAACCCATCTGCGCTTTGCCGACGAAATTGTCGTTTTTGCCAGCAACGTGGAGGATGACGTGTTACTCAATATCCAAAACAAAAATAATGTGCTGTGATGACGACATTGATCACATTCTATTGAATGTGATATTCATGTGATATTCATGTCATATTCAAATAGTTGGCACAGACTTTAAATATAGCGATGAACGGACAAGACTTCGAAATCAAGCAGCGTATCCAACTAGGGTGGGGTGCTTTCGGTAAGCTGTCCGACGTACTCAAGTTGAAGCGGGTGCCCATAAACCTAAAGCGTCGCATGTTCGAGCAGTATGTCCTCCCAGTCATGACGTACGGAGCTGAAACTTGGCCGCTCACCAAACACACTATCCACCGCATGCAAGTCACACAGAGAGCTATGGAACGAGCCATGTTGGGCATCTCCCTCTATGCCCTGGAGACTCACGGACATAGCGGAAGTGATAACAAAAAGAAAGTAAAAGTGGGCGGGCCATATATATGCCGTAGACTGGATGGAAGATGGTGAAGAAAATGCTGGAGTGGAGACCACGGACGAGACGGAGGAATGTAGGAAGACAATTGACTAGGTGTACAGACGATCTCATTAAAGTGTGAGAAAAAAGTGGTTAGATTTGGAAGAGACCTATACTCAGCATTGGGAAGCAAAGGGTTGAAGAAGAAAAAGACATGGGCACATAACAATACGTCAGGAAAAGATGCACCGTTCGGTTTGGTCGTTTCATATGGAGAAGAACCGGTAGGAGACTACATGGACTCTTTTACTCGTAAAATTAATTGGTTTTACTATGTTAAAAAGTTTGTATTAGGTTTGTGGTTTAGCGAGAGTGGTTTTTATAATCCTTGATTACAATGAGCTACCGATTACAAAGAATCAGTTCCAGTGGGGAACTGACTCTACATGACACTAAATCTGACAACACAAATCCGCTCATAGTCAATGGACTGATTGCAAGATAAAAGAACAATAAAACGGGCCACACAAAGTCAAAGTCAAAGTCAAAGCATTTATTTCAATTAGACCATTACAGGCACTTTTGAAAGTCAACAAAAACAAAATAAAACGCGAAGCTACAGTCCCAGTCACAAGGCATAATAACTTGTGAAAGTACTGTAGTTGCCCATTCCGTAGCGTAGATCTCTATGGAGAAGAACGGGCAAGAAACTCCATGGACACTCTTTTAAATCAAAATATGTTACAAAATCTTGGTTACATCATTCATGTCAAGAATTACAAATATGTGAGAACAATGTAGAAATACGGGCAAGTTAAGAGCGTCCAGAGTAAAAGATTAAATCAGTAATAAAAAAATAAAGTAATTAAAATAAACCGTGGCAGCTTAGAGATGACCAGTCACAACTGACAGCGCCCGTTCACGAACATGACGCATGTATCAGCCATCATTCAACTCAACCATTTTGAAGGGAACTAAACGACCCGACACACCCGCCACCATCAGCGTGACATTTAAGTGAGCATGACATTCACTCAACCACCAGGGTAATTTCGCGTCAATGAAAGATGTAGGTACTCATTAAGTGGTGGCTTTACAGTACATGGTACTCACACATGTGCTATGAAATTATATAATACTAAGAGATTGAATCTATACAATGCAAATATATTTTTACAATCTTCTGCAGCTTTCACAATAACTTCACTTTCTAATTCTGATGATTCCGATTGCCCCTATGGTTGTGGAGCAGGACCAGCATTGAGCCAAGCATTTTTATCATCAATATAATCCCCCAACTTATAATATGCTTGCCTACATAGTGTGCGTTTTATACAAGATTTAAATTTCGTTTCATTCAGTTGTAGAATGTGGGGAGGTATTTTATTGTAACATTTTAAACAGTACCCCATGAAAGATGAGTCTACTTTAGCTAACCTGAAACCTGGCTGAACTAGTTGGTCTCTGTTTCTAGTATTATAGTGGTGCCGGTCACCTCTTTTACTAAATAAATGCAGATTTTTTCTAACGTACATGATGTTTTCATAGATGTATTGACAAGGTACCGTCATGATGTTAATTTCCTTGAACAGTTCTCTTAGAGAATCGCGCTTACGTAGATTATATATGGCTCTGATAGCTCTTTTCTGCAGAATAAATATAGACTCGATGTCTGCAGCCCGTCCCCATAGTAAAATACCATATGACATAATACTATGAAAGTAACTAAAATACACTATCCTCGCGGTATCTACATCAGTAAATTGACGGATTTTTCTGACAGCATATGCTGCTGAACTTAGCCGTCCTGCAAGAGATGTTAAATGAGGACCCCATTGTAGCCTTGAGTCGAGCGTGATCCCCAAGAAAACAGTTTCATCGACAAATTCAAGTTTCTCTTGATTCAATACTATGTCACAGTCACTGCTTTTGACATTTGGTAGAGAAAATCTTATGCACTTAGTTTTTTTCCCATTTAATACTAAATTATTTGCGGTAAACCATTTATGGACCTGCATTAGAGCGTTATTTACATCGTCAAGGTTTGTTGCACGTCTGTTTATCTTAAATATTAACGAAGTATCGTCCGCAAACAACACCATTTGTGGTTGGTTTTTAAATAAATGGGGAAGGTCATTAATATATACTAAAAAGAGGAAAGGACCCAATATCGAACCTTGTGGTACACCCATTTTTACTTTCAGAGCCATTGAATTTACACCATTTACCTGTACTTGCTGCTGTCTATCATTTAAATACGATTTTACTAAACTGAGCGCAAGTTTACCTAAGCCGTAATGCTCAAGTTTCAAGAGCAAGGTTTGGTGATTTACGCAATCAAATGCCTTCGAGAGGTCACAGAAGATTCCTATGGCATCTTGTGCCTCTTCCCACGCAGTATATATGTGTTTTAATAAAGTGACACCGGCGTCAGTTGTACAACGTCCCTTGGTGAAACCATACTGTTTCTCGTGTAAGATTTTGTTGGTGTTAAAGTGGGTGAGCATTTGATTAAGCATTACCTTTTCAAACACCTTGCTGAAAACCGGCAGCACGGATACGGGTCTATAATTATTCGTATCTTTACTGTCCCCAGATTTGAAAAGTGGTATTACCTTGCTGTATTTCATAAGGTCTGGGAAGACCCCTTGGTCCACACACAAATTAAAAATTAAAGCCAAGTACGGTGCTATAGTGTCAATAATAGCTTGACACACTTTAATAGACAATCCCCATAGATCTTCTGTTAATTTGATTTTGATTTCCTTAAAAGCTTTAATGACTGCTATGGGGTTTATATGCTTAAATTGAAACTCAACCGGGCATGCTGAAACGTTCGCTTTTAATAAATCAATAGAAAGCAAGGGTGAGGAATTTAAGGTTTCGGTAGTTTTAAGTGGGATATTGGTAAAGAAATCTACAAATTCTTGAGCTACTTCGTTTTTAGAGCTTAGAAGACCACGTGAAGTCTCTAGTCTGATATCATTATTATATTTTTTATTTCTATTGGATTCACTATTGATAATTTTCCAAACCGTCTTTATTTTGTTATCGGCGGACTTAATCTTGTTGCTAATGAATAGGGCTTTGGCTACTTTGCAAGTCTTTTTAAAGATTTTTGAATAGGTTGCAACATATTTATTAAAAGTTTCCGAGTTGATGTAAGGCTTAAGGCCGTACAACTCAAACAATCGCTCCCTACTTATCCTAATACCCTTAGTGGCCCAGTCACTGAACATAAACTTAGGGTAAATAGATTTTGTTTTCATTTTTAATGTATTATTGAACTCTACGTGAACTACCGAAAAGAATTCCTCATAAAATTGATTTGCATTTTCAATTATATGGCCCGGAATGCCTAAATTACTAATAAAGTTATTATTAAATTTATTCAAATTGCTGGGCGTTATTTGTCTAGAGTTTATCTGGATTTTTTGTAATGGTGTGTAGGACTCGAAAACAACGGTTTGCCCACTGTGATCAGAAGGGAGGTAATTTACAATTGATTTATCTAAGTAGTCGCAACAACAAAAAACATTATCAATACATGTAGCAGTATTCGTAGTAATTCGGGTTGGTTCCGAAAACACGTTTAACAAATTAAATGATTTAAAAAGGTGTAATAATCTACTAGTATTAGAATTTTTGTCTAAAATATTAATATTAAAGTCACCACAGATAACCAGAGATTTTTTTTTTTTTTTTACACACGGTTCCATAGCCCCAAACAATATAATAACAATATTTTGAACGGTCATTCATTAGTAAACTTCCATTCAACCGCAAAACTAAATTTGTTTTTCACGGTAAGTTAATGAAAAACAAAGTTACTGCTGCAGTTTGGTGAAAAAAGTCCCATATCTCAAAAACTAAATATAATCTCACAGTAGCCAGGTTTTTTTTTAATATTGCATCTCGTAGTTCAACCTAGGAGGTTGGCGTCTGCTTAACCGGACTATCATGTGGGTGCCTTGAGTGTAAGGCCTCCAGCCAGGGCATAAATACTACTTAGAAACTAAGCGACTACACGCTAAAGGCACCCTTTGTGGGATACGAGCCTCGGCTTAGAGCGTCGCTGGGGAGGACAGCATGGGGCCTGGCTGGATCTGAATTATATCATTATTTAGGGACTGATTTAAAAATACCTGCACAGCATCGCGATTCTGTCAATCTTCGTTTCACTTCTTCGATCGACCGACTCTTGAGACACAGAAAGTTCAGCGGCTATCTCTCTCAAACTTGAATGTCGATGTTCATTCACTATTTCCTTCCCTTTTGCGACGTTAACTTACTTCAGTTGCAGACGTTGATGGCCTACCAGAGCGGGGCAGATGTTCCATCACATCTCGACCGCTTTTGAACGCGTTGTACCACTCATAAAAAATACAATGTAATGCCAAAAAATGCAGTGACGGGGACATTGCATTTTTTGATGAGAAATTGATATTATTCTTTTAGTGGAGTGATCTCCACTCTTCTAACAATGCAATTTTCAATTTCTCTATGGTCGGATTGACTTGATTTCTAGAGACAATCCTTCAACTTGCTCAAAATGGATGCATTCTAAACTTAATGCAGGCCATTCCGTCGTCAATATATTCAGTTCGTCCTGGTATCGCTGAGTGTTACGCGCTTTTTTCCTTCTAAAGAGAGCATGCTGGAATCGCCGCCGTACGTATGTAACGTTTCAGTAACACAGCGCTGCGCAATTAGCACTCTTGGACGTCTGTAGGCCCAGTCTCTTTCTTCGTGTGCTTGTGGATTGAGTGCTCCTTTTTAAAAGTGGTTGATATTTTAACGAAATCAAGGAAATAATTACAAGAAATAATAATTAATAATTGTAAACACTTCATGATGAAGATAAAAAATTGTGACATCAATGGTGAGAAAGTCGTGGTCAATTAACTAGAAAACTCAATCTGCTAACCTGAGAAAATACTGTAACTCGAGTCTCTCAAAATATATTAGATATATGTTTAACCTTTTTATGTGATATAATTGTATTGCATTTGTGCAAAACATTTACAAATATTCAAGTGATTTTAACGGTTTATCTGGATTTTGTAAAGGTTTGTTTAGAACACTCAATCCTCCTATGGTAGTGTCCGAAATTATTCTACTTTGGCTAAATAAATTCTTAATATTATCCTCACTCTCTTTTAGGAGAATAATTCAGAGCCAATTTGTGAAACTACAACCTTGACGTTAAACATAATAGTTAAAGAGTTAATAAAAAATAACTTTTTTTTCTACGTCCCGTTTGAGTGTTCCATATCTAAACAATGTCTACTATAGCATGAATAATTACCGTTACACTTTTCTTAGTTTGTTTTGATATAAAATGTTTATAAGTACTAATATATTTTTAATTTTCTGTATTTATGGTCACGCGTTCACAAGAAAATAAAACGTGTTAAGCTTTAGTGACAACATTTTCACAATTTCTGCGCCTCTTTTAATCGGGAACTCTTCACCTGACCTTTCCAGTTTTATTTGTGCTGTGCTTTTCCCATTAATAACTTTTAGCATGCGTATGTAATTTTTTATGATCCTCTAGTTGTTTTACAAATATAGTGGTGTTCCAAAGAATCAGCCGCTTTGTTAAAGTCCACGAAACCCGAAAATAATATATTTTGATGTATTCTCTGTATTTCTGAAGTATCTGGCGTAGGACGTGTATGTGGTCAATGGTCGTGTACGTGGAGATAATTTCTGCTTTTATTATTTCATAAAATAAATTGTATAATTTATGGATAATTACTGGTATGGATATTTTAAAAAGGTCATTGGTGATTTCACCGGGACCGGATGCTTTTCCTAACTTCTGCGTAGTAATAGCTCTTTCTGTTTGTTCTTTTAGAATAGCTGGCTAATAAGCAGGTACTAAACTATTGTAACGGTCGCTCAAAGGGGGTAGAATACAGGCTCATGTTAATACTAAGCCAAGACGCAAGTGTAAGGAAGTTTTCTACTACTTCCAGTACTATTCTGAACTCGTAGGATTTTCGGCATAGTAGAATGTGAAACTTGGGAAAAGTTTCACATTCTTTTAGCATGTATTACGTTCTGAAAGAATATTATGCTGTGCTGTATATTTTCACCCCGATTAGTAGTACTAGTAGTAGTTATTCTTGTTCGTGCGCGACAATGTTCATGCCTTTTGATTATTCTTGCTAACAGGCAGTCTGTGCAGGTACTCGGAGACCATGATGCACATGCTGAAGGCGTGCTTCGGCGCCGGTATGCTCGCCTTGCCCAACGCCATGTCCCGCTTGGGCCTCGTGTTTGGGACTATAGGCGTTTGCTTCCTGGGATTTTTCTCCTGCTACTGCTTACAACTACTGGTAGGTTAACACTTTGTACACACATTACATCTACGTTATGATTGCCTTTTGTGCTGGTTCAGTTATAATAACCGTAAAATTCTACACCTTTAATTTAGGCCAAAAACACAGAGCTGCTCGATATATTTCTATTTCTATATTACATATGTACATTATTTACAAACTACAAATAAATATAAGTAAAATAAAAATAAAATATGTACAAGTATCAAAATTAGAGGGCGTCAAACTATTCGTCGACATCGCTGTCGAAAGGAAAAGTGCCCAGAAGGCTGGCCGCATTGCCACGTTGGATGGCAATGCTGATTCTTTTACCAAAAAAGAGGCGAGCTCTCTGGTCCCGTAAAGCGCCGACCAACCGCTTGGCGATATCCCGAAACACAAGATGGGCCCTCGGGCCCCATGGCCCTAGTGTTTCAACCCCAAACGGCTCAAATACATAATTACCAATTGAATTATTGTATTTGCGCCGTTTAAGGTTTCCAGCGCCTGCAGCAACCGCCCCAGCGCAGCTCACAGTGCTAGGAAGATGAAATGACGCAAGGGTGCCGACGCAAGTCGCATCCCACACCAAAGGCCTACCCAACTTCCATGGCATTATGGTCATACCATCTGGTCTCTTCCCATCGACAGCTGCCAAGCCATTGGGTTCTAAGACAGCTGGCAGGTGGCAAGAGCACGACGAATGAGATCATTAATGCTACCGTGCCGCGCTATCCGACCTGCGCTCTTACTACAGGAAAGGCCATGGTGTCCGAGGCCGTCAACTGCTTCACCACATCGACAGCGATGTGGAGCTCCGCTATGAGCGCCCAATCGCAGACATGTAAATATATTATTATATATTTTATATTTCTATTATATATTTTATATTTGCATAAGACTACAACAAGAATCGAGCCACCTTGCATTACCACGTTAAAAATCTAAATGATCAAAATGATGATTAAGCGCTGTTCACTCATTTATGAATAAACGTTCGAAAAAATCGGTAGATACATAAGATTTGTACGAAGTTGTTCACAAAGGTCCGTGTTAGGCACTTCTGGGCTGTCAGAATCCCAGAGCACGCTTTGAAGCACCGACGCTGTGACAGTGTTATCCAACTTTTAATCCCCGACCAAAAAAGGGGGGTGTTATAATTATCCATGTGGACGACATTTTGTTCACATGCAACATGAATAAACAAAGGTTGGTAGAACTTGTACGATAGAATAACATACTATAAATCTTTCTGATCATCATTATTTGAATTCTAAGAAGATAAAAAGTTAGTGACAATTTTATATTGGCGATTTGTTTCTTCATCGAACGCTATTGCAATCATTGCCAATTCTTCTGTGCTAAACAAGGACATCGGTTTGTCTCCGTATCAATCACCGGAACAGACTACCGAATTCTAATGAATAAATATAAATGATTTTCAAACGGCTGAGCAGATTTTCTCGAAACATAGGTAAAAACACTCGATTAAAAATTCCTTTCAAACGAAATCATTTATATCAAAATCGGATCATCCGTTTAGGAGCTACGATGTCACAGACAGGGGTCCATATTGGCTCACCTAAAGTTCTTTACCCGAAATTGTTCTTCCTAATGATTTGTAATCCGAATGATCACTCTTCCTAAAAGTTTTCATCCTTTTCAATTCATACTATTTGTTGTGCTACCGGCGATGTTCATAACACTCATATTTCCGAAAATTGTAATTAATAATATCATTAATGTAAATATATTTAAACTCCTACTGTTTTTTATCATAACGGTTTTATCCCTAAACATAATTACCATAATATTTTCACTCATACCCAGAAATAAACATTTACCAAGTGTAATAAAAAATATATGTGGGTAGAAGATGACATTATGAAGTTGAATGCTTCGGAATTATGAACATTAGAGACAGAGCAGTTAGGAATTGTGATTGTTAGGATGAAAAATGTTAGGAAGAACATTTTCGGATTTCCAATTATCGGAGTTTAAAATTTAGGTGAACTTTGGCGCACCCCACAGACAGACTGTGGGGGACTACCTCACGGATAAGGCCGTCATCTGCCCCGTTCGCACCACCGAGAATGGAACTGGCGAGAGGTGTCGTGCGGTGTTCCACAGGGCTCGTTCTGGGGCCGCCCTTGTGGAACATCGGTTACGAATCGCCGCGCCGACCTCCCTAGCGGTGCGTGTCGTACACACGCTGGTGCTGGCACAAGGAAGGGCGCACGAGGCGGCAGCCAAACTAATGATTCACGGGGTTGCGATAGTCCTGGAAAGAATCCGGCAACTAGGTCTCGAGGTGGCATTGCACAAGTCCGAGGCCATGTATTTTCATAGGCCTCGGAATGCACCACCGTCGGATCCCTACTGACGGTGGGAGGGGTTTCCACTAGCGTCGAGTTGACGTTGAAGTCAACATAGGGCTTGTCCTTGACAGCTGGTGGAACTTCGGAGCATTTCCGACGTTTGTTTCCAAAACCGAAACGGGTCGGGGCTGCGTTCAAGCGGCTTTTGCCTAAACTGGGGGATCCAAACGCCTCCTGCCGGAGGCTCTACGCGGGAGTCGTGTGGTACATGGCCTTTAACGGGGCCCAGATGCGGGCGCGTTCTTTGAGGCGGCGAGCCGCCCACTGAACGCGCCCCAAAACGTGGTAGCCGTAAGGCTGGTCCGATCTCCAGCGAGGCGGCGAGCTTCGCGCGCCGGATTGCCGCCATGTGATCTGGGGGCGATAGTCCTCGCGCGTTTGCATGGCACGTGGAGGCACTACGCCGGGGGGAAACTCCGCTGCCACGGCAAATCGCCGCTCAGCAGACAGACCTTCGGCGCGATCACATAGTGACATGGAGAAAGCGACTGTCGCAACCCCGTGCAGGGCACGCCACAATAGTGGCGATAAGTCCCCTCTTTGAGGACTGGCTGGCGAGGCGCCACAGTGCCCTAACCTTCCACCTGACGTAGGTCTTCACTGGACACGGTTTTTTCGGGAGGGTCCTGTACCGAATTGGCTGGGGGAAACGCCCGAGTGTTACTACTGCGAGGATCGCCCGAGGACACGGTGGAGCACACTGTGGAGCTGTCCTCGTAGCGGCGATTGGCGGCGGTGACCTCTCGCGTCCGGTCCCTGGTTCAATCCATGGTCCGGAGCGAGAGGGAATGGGAAGCCGTCGTCTCCTTCTGCGAAGCAATCATGCTAGCAAAGGAGGCGCGGGCCTCTGGGCGGTGAGTAATGGGCTAGCTCAGCGTCCGTCTTTTGACAGGCCGTGTCGACGGCGCGCTCGAGTTCCACGCGTGCCTCAAGGAAAGGTTAGGAAACCGGAAGGGGTCCGAGAGGGCCGATGCCTGCCAGGGCTGCGGGACTGTTCGAAAGAGATACCGTGGCTCTGGAACACAAAGGGCTAAGAAGGAACATGAATGGGTTGAGTCAGCACAAGTCTGAAACTAACTTCCGCTCTGCCCAGAGCAGGAGGGGTCATTTGATAATTTATCATTCGTAAAAAAAAAGGTAGTTAAGATTTTATAAAACTTCCATAATAACTTTGGCATAATTAGCTTAAGAGCGCGCTCACATATTTTAAGCGTTTGACCAAAAATACGTACTTTTTCAAGTGCTCGATATTTGTTATTTAAAGATAATGGCATAATATTTCAATGAAAACTCATAAATCTAACTTTGATTTAGTTTGTAGATTGATTAGAATTTTGTTATATACGTAAATATTTCGAGAAATAGCAATTTCCCGACACCCATTTTCAAGCAATCGTAAAACATCAGGGTTTTCCCTGCTATTTGTGTCAAACTGGCAGCACGAAAAGATCTGAAAAAAATATATATTTACAGGTCATATAGTCTTCAAGTTCGTAGATTGATTAGAATTGAGATAAAAATTGAATCCACGCAAAAAAAAACGATATTCAAAAGCAATACTGATCTAAAATGTATGCATTTTAAATATTGTTTAAACATAAGGTAATGACAAAATTAACAAAAAGAAAGTTCACCATACTATAATATAAGACTTTACCTTTCCTCTAAATATTTTTATTTTTACTTTTTACCTTCACATTTATTTATTACAATATTCTAAAATAATGTGCCTTATTAGTTGATGTACGACGCGCGTACTGTCAGTGTCGCCTGAGGGCTTGTGGAGAACGGTTCTGTGTCGCTCGCGCTCCCGCGCGCCTTAGTGTGCGTGAGGTAATTTTGACAGAAAACCCAGGGGTCGTCAGCAGTTTAAATATTAGTATTCTTTGTACTTATAATTCATTGTAGTCATGTTTTATGATTGAAAGATACGCTTTGTACAATCTAATTATAAAGATTAATCGTCATTAAATTACGGGTAACAGAAATCTTTCTTTTAGAAATAATGGGTCGTAAGAGTAATACATACGGTTCCTACCCAAAGAAGAAGAGGAAAGCTAGTAAAAAAGAATACCTACAAAAGGCGAGAGCAGTTCTACGGTAAATGTAAAAAATAACTAGTTGATCTGAGTAGTGTATCCGGTCATTACTTAAGTTATATTTTATGTTTACAGCGGATTAAAGGACCCTGTTATTAATCAGCACATTGATGGATTATCATCATCGCTTGCTCAAAATGTTGATACAAGGTAAAGTTACCTCTGTCCTAGAGGGCATTGTACTGCGCCCCTCCCTGGCGGCAAACAAGGCGACCGCGGGCCCGGGGGCGGGCTCGGGCCCGAATGCGACCCCGGGCCCGAGGGTGGTCCCGGGCCCGAAGGCAGTCTCATATGCGGCTGCTACGGCTGCCAATTCTGGGCCGGGGCAGTCTGGCCAGCGTTCTGGCAGGACTTGGCCGGGCCCCGGAAAGTCGGCTCACGCCAAAACCGGCAGCGGCCCAGAAAATGGGCAAGGTGGCTCCTCAGGTGGTGGCGGTGCCTGCGCCAGCAGCAAGCCGGCCGCAGCCACCGCTACCACCCCCCACGCCTGCCGCGGCCGAAACCGAGTGGCAGGTGGTCGGGGAAAGGAGGAAGGGGTGATAGGTGGCCAAAAAGGCCCGCAACGAGGAGCGAAGGTGGCAGCACAAGGCGCAAAGCGTCGCGGCTAGACTCCGCGTCCCGAAGACCGCAACTGTAGTGATCACGCTACAGCCGGAAGCGGAAAAGAGGGGAGTGTGCTACCGCGACATGCTCTCGAAGGCGAAAGCGACGGTGGATCTCGCAGAGCTCGGGATCACCGGGGGCTTCCTGCTTAAAGTCACCGCGACAGGGGCTCGAGCGCTGGAGATCCCCGGTGTAAATAGTGGCCCGTCCACTGACGCTCTGGCTGAAAAGCTAAGAGCGTCCATAGATGCGGACGAGGCCCGAGTGTCCAGGCCCGTCAGATGCGCAGACCTGCGCATGCTGGGCCTGGACGACTCTGTGACCCAAGAGGAGGTGGTCGCCGCCGTCACCAGGACCGGTGGGTGCCCTGCTGAGCAGGTCAGGGCAGGAACCCTACGTTCGGACCACTCGGGAATGCGAACCATTATGGTAAGCTGCCCTGTGACGGCGGCGAAAACAATCGTGGAGGCTGGAAGGCTTCTGGTGGGCTGGGTGTCAGCGCAGATGAAGCTGCTGGAACCCCGACCCCTGAGGTGTTATTAATTATAATTATATTATTAATTATTATTAATTTTAATTTTAATTATTTATTTGTTATTTTTATTAGATAACAATGATCTTTATTGATAAAGATCATTGTTATCTTGGAGCTTCGCCTGACGGCCTTTTTGGTGAAGACGGCCTCATAGAAATAAAGTGCCCCTTGACTTGTTATGGAATGGACTCTGACACTGCATTTCGGATGGGAAATCATCAAATGACTTCTCCCGCTCTGGGTGGAGCGGGAGGGAGTGTCAGACTTGACTGACTAAAACCCACCCATGTTCCTTCTTAGCCCTTTGTGTTCCAGGGCCACGGTATCTCTTTCGAACAACCCGCAGCCCTGGCAGGCATTGGCCCTCTCGGACCCCTTCCGATTTGCTGACATCTCCTTGAGGTGCGCGTGGAAAACAAACGCGCCGTCGGCACGGCCTGTCGTCATAAGACGGACGGACGGTGAGCTGGCCCATTACTCACCGTCCACAGGCCCGCGCCTACGGTGGCCGGGAGCCACTGGTTGCCCCCCGACACCCGGGGCGTCTCTCGCGGCGGCTGGGACGTGAGGTTCTCTCCCTCTCACGTTCCACCACCTCCTTCGCTAGCATGACTGCTTCGCAGAAGGAGGCGACGGCTTCCCATTCCCTCTCGCTCCGGACCATGGATTGAACCAGGGCCGGACGCGAGAGGTCGCCGCCGCCAAACGCCGCTACGAGGACACGGCGGTGCTCAGCCCAAGCGGGACAGAGCTCCACGTTGTGCTCCACCGTGTCCTCCGGCCGATCCTCGCAATGGTAACACCCGGGCGTTTCCTCCCACCCGATTTGGTGCAGGAACCTCCCGAAACAATCGTGTCCGGTGAGGACCTGCGTCAGGCGGAAGGTGAGGGCGCCGTGGCGCCTCTCTAGCCACTCCTCAAAGAGGGGACTTATCGCCACTATTGTGGCGTGCCCTGCACGTGGTTGCGATAGTTGCTGTCTCTATGCCGCCATGAGATCGCGCCGGAGGTCTGTCCGCTGAGCGACAATTTGCCGCGGCAGCGGAGTTTCCCCCCGGCGTAGTGCCTCCGCGCGCCATTCGTGCAGGCGCGCGAGCACTATCGCCTCCAGATCCCATGGCGGAAATCCGGCCAAGAGGCTCGCCGCCTCGCCGGAGATCGTGCGGTACCCCCGGACCAGCCTTACGGCTACCACCTTCTGGGGCGCGTTCAGGTAATGGGCGGCTCGCCGCCTCAAAGAACGCGCCCACACCGGGGCCCCGTAAAGGGCTATGGACAGCACGACGCCCGCATAGAGCCTCCGGCAGGAGGCGTTTGGACCCCCCAGGTTGGGCAAGAGCCGCTTGAATGCAGCCCCTGCCCTTTCCAGTTTTGGGGCCAAACGTCGGAAGTGCTCAACGAAGTTCCACCGGCTGTCGAGGACAAGCCCTAGGTACTTTAGCGTCGACTCGACGCCGATGGGAACCCCTCCTACCGTCAGTATGGATCCCGACGGTGGCGCATTCCGAGGCCCATGAAAGTACATGGCCTCAGACTTGTGCAATGCCACCTCGAGACCCAGTTGCCGGATTCTCGCCACGACTATCGCAACCCCGCGTGTCATAAGTTCGGCCGCCGCCTCGTGCGACCTCCCCTGTGCCAGCACCAGCGTGTCGTCAGCGTAGCAAACTACGATGACACCGCTAGGGAGGTCAGCGCGCAGCACCCAGTCGTAGCCGATGTTCCACAAGGGTGGCCCCAGAACCGATCCCTGTGTAACACCGCACGACATCTCTCGCCGGTTCCACTCTCCGTTGCGACCGGGGTAGATGACGGCCCTGTCCGTCAGGTAGTCCCCGACCACACGACGAAGGTAGGTCAGCACCCGGTGATACCGGAGTGTCTCCCTAATGCTGGTCCAGGGCATGATGTTGAAGGCGACCCCACCCCGGGACACCGCATCCCCCGTCGTGAGAGCCCTCACGCGCATGATGGCGTCCACCGTCGAGCGCCCCCTGCGGAAACCAAACTGGTGATCCGCAAGATCCGGCCCCATCCCCACAAGGTGCCCGGCGAGGCGGTTAGCAATGACTCTTTCAAAGAGCTTGCCCACGTCGTCGAGCAACACAATGGGCTGGTATGCGGACGGAGAGTCCGCAGGGCGCCCCGGCTTCCGGATGAGGACCAGCTTCCCCGTCTTCCAACGAAGTGGGAACTGGCCTCTCTCCAAGCATGCGCTTAAGAGACCTTCCAGTCGGGGCCCGAGAGCCTCCGAGGCCAGGATCCAAGCTTTGCCAGGCAGGCCATCGGGTCCCGGGGCGGTAATTTTGGCTTTAAGCCTGCCTACCGCCACTCTCAGGTCTACCCCGGTCACTTCCGGAATATCGTCATCGTCCTCGATGTGGTCCAGTTCTGGCACCGCAAGCGGTGGAGCCATAGGCGGGGGAGGATGTTCCCCTCGCAGAGGGAACAGAGCGCTCACCACGTTCTCCACGAGCTGAGGGCGGAGACTCTGCGTCAGCGGGGGGCCCAGGTGCGGAGTTTGTCCCACACCATCTTGTAAGGGCGCCCCCACGGATCTCTGTCGAGAGTCTCCAGCATCTCCTCGCGGCCCAGGTCTTTGGCCCGCTAGACAACCTCTTGGAGGGCGGTCTTCGCTGCTCTGTATCCCTCGTACAGCTCCGCTTCAATGGCTGCCGCATCTGGAGGGCGGATGCGGAGCCTGCGATGCCTGGCGTACGGGTGCCGCGCGGCGACGCACGCCTCGCGCAGAAACGTCAGCTCTCGCGATCACCAGTACACCTGACGCTGGGCGCTTCCTGGCCGAACTCGGGGCATTGCCACGTCGCAGATGTCGGACATGGCCTCCTGGAACCACCCTGCCTCATTGACGTCGGCAGGCCTGTTCGAGGCTTCCACTATCGAGGCTTCCAGGAGGAGCAGATCGATGCCCTTGAGGGAATTTGTATTATAAAATTATTACTATGTTACGTTTTTATAAAATACTATCATTTCGCCCGTGATTTCGTCCGTGAAAATTGTGATATAATATAGCCTTGTTACTCGGTAAAGATGTAGCTTTTTAGTGGTGAACAAATATTTTCTCTTCATAATATAATATTAGTATAGAATAGCAGCACCCCGTGGTTTCACCCGCATAAATAATGATCTCGTGGGAATATCGGGATAAAAAGTATGCTATGTCCTTTTCCAGGATTAGAATTTGTATATTTATCCAAATCTGTCAAGTTGTTTTAGTGTAAAAGCATAACAAACAAACGAACTCACCGTCGCATTTAAAATATAAGTTAGGATAGATATAATTATTTTACTTTTGTAGGCTACTCTTATACTATTTGTATTTCTTTATCATAATAATACGTTCCATATCTTGTATTTCTTTCTCAATTAAATTATAAGTAAACCGCAGTGAACCGTGTTACGCACCCCTGCCTCTGCACGTGTGTGTATCAAAAAGCGTGCACCACGCACACAGGCGCACTCAACGTCAGTCGTCGTTGTTTTTTGAGTTAAGAATTTTGCGAGAACGCTCTTAAAAGCATCTAAAACACCGTAACCTCTCATAAGGTAAATTATTGTTACTATAATTTGAGCGGATTTCAGGGCTTTAAAGCAGTTATATCACTCAAGGGCTTAAGAGTTGTCAAATCAGGTTTTTCAACTCGATATTCTGAAAAAATTATCACTCTTATAGGGATTCATGTTTATTATTTTGTCTTGTCAGAATTTTATTTTATTTGCTACATTTTGAATAAAAAAATATTTTCAAACGTCTATTGACCCGCAATATCTCGTTAGCAAGAAATGCGTTTTAATCGATTCTTACACTCAAAGATAGGAAAGGAGATGTTTCATTTTCGGCCATAAGATGTACATTTATTGAAAAAGAGGAAAAAATACCACGAACTTAGGAAAAATATTCTTTCGTAAATTTAAGCCTGATTTGCTGTGCACAAAAAGTAATAGTTTTTCCATTATTGCCCCATTCTATTCAACATGGCGTCTTCCAGTTTGCAGTTTGCTTTCGTTCTGAAATCATGTCACACAAAAACATAATATCACATCGATGTTAAATTATGAAAAGTATGTGTTTTTGTAATTAATTATTATTATTGGTCTCTAAGACATAATGTTCAACTAATTATAAGCAAGTGTGGTGATTTCATCGTTAAAAAATATTCAATAGGTACTAATTTTTTGGAGTGTACTTCTGAACGAAAAATTCAAAATGACATTTTGTTCTGACAAGTGACAAAACCCATCAGTGTCTGTCAGTCAGTCTCGTTCATCTCGTATTGTCTAACGTTTTATGAAAACAGAGAACAAAACATATACGAAAGCATCGAAAAAACTCAGTTCTGATAAACAATTATTATCAAATAACAATTTCTAGGTTATGTAAACGTCATCTCTACAACCTGTCATGGCTGTCATAACTCTCGCGACAAACGTCAAACATTCTTAATTTTTATTATGTGCATTAAAACCATCTATTACTATTTAAAAAATGTTACTTTATTCTATTCAGAGGATTGTTTCCCACCTTTCCTGAAAGGTACAGGTCATGGCCGGAGTCCCATACAAAAATGAAACATCTCCTTTAAAAAGATGAGAATTCTCTTGGTAACTTTGTTTAGTTCGTCTTTTTATTAATAATTTGTATTATTTTAAATACATACGCAAGCAAAAGCTCGCGCCGAGTACGTCTCATTGTCATTTTAGTCCGCTGCGGCACCTAGTGACGGGCAGACCACGCGCGCGTTGACAAATACAATAAAATATTTTTTTTGCTCTCTTTTAGTTCTTTTGAATTAAAAACAGTGTTATATTGGAAAGTTGTAGATTAAATATTTTTTAAAGTGAAACTTTTATTACATCGTCTCAAACTTTTTCGTCTGTGTGTTGCATGTCGCGTGACGCTGAAGGTCGGCCGCGGAGTAGGGATAAAGTGAAAGGCGCTCGTCAAAGCACCTATCACTTTATCCTTAATCCGCGGCCTACCTACCCCGCGTTATACTGTGAAAAAAAAAATCACTTTTACCGTGGTTTCGTAAAACCACACAATCCTTTTTTACATATTTTGCGCCTTGGTTCTTTTTTTTTTTTTGTGACGTTCGTATTTTTTTATGATAGTCTCGTTGTCATAGACTAAGCTTTATCTGTGCAGAAGAGCCCGAGCACCCAATTCACGGAGGTTACGTAACGGAACATACTATTTTGTTAATGTTCGGTATTATTATCGTTTGCCTTTTATGTTATGAATTTACAAAACGTACAAGACGATATTAGTGAAGTAGTTATAAAATAATGTTTTATTGTTTTTTATTTTTTAAACTAATAATTTACAACAATAATTAGCTAGGTAGGTATTCGTATTCGTCGAATGGTAAAATTATTATTCTGATTCGTATTCATAATCGCAAAAATAGTATTTGCAGCATTAACCCACATCTAACAATATTATTATGGGCTTATGCCCGCGGCGTCGCCCGCGTGGAGTTCGATAATTGTCCCACGGGAACATACTATCAGGATAAAAAGTATCCTATGTGTTAATCCAGGTATAAACTACCCGTGTGCAAAATTTCATCCAAATCCATTCAGCAGTTTTTGCGTGAAAGAGTAACAAACATCCATTCATCCTCCACAAACTTTCGCATTTACTCGTATAATATTAGTAGGATTATGGGTCGAAGTACCACTGTTGTTCTTATAATAATATTATGGTAACTGCTTGTTTTAGTAATAAGATATGTGTTTTTAAATGATACTTACATGAAATTATTTGAACCTCAAAATTAGATTATTTTTTCGTATCCGTTCCATTCTTTGATTTTAGTTAGAAAATCAACGTAATAAATCTGGTCATGAAAATCGAATCAGCTGCCACGGAGTTAAAAATCTTATTTAAAATCAATTGTAAAAACCACTCAAACAGTATTTGGAAACACATTCCGTTGCTATTTATGTAATTTTCGTTTAGATGCAATCTTATCTTATCTTTAGGCTTTCTTTATTCCCTCCGTTTTTCAATATGGGATTGGATTGTTCCGTTCCTTATTTGTTTTTTGTGTGTCCTGATTTTTTCATTTATCTGTTTGCTTAAGTGTGCTATTTGTCATCTATTTTGTTGTTCATTTTTCCTGTGCTAAACTGACCTATTATACCATCCTCGTTTGGTAGTCTTTCACCAATCTCCC
This sequence comes from Cerastis leucographa, assembly GCA_963082945.1. NCBI lineage: Eukaryota > Metazoa > Arthropoda > Insecta > Lepidoptera > Noctuidae > Cerastis > Cerastis leucographa. Next base: position 31,313,287 of record OY720378.1, read on the forward strand.
CGTTGAAGTCCCCCATTAAGAAGACTGTTTTGTGTGCCCTTGCAAGTGTTTTCTTCAGCAGGGCTATTGCGTATTTCAGTTGACAGTTCATAGTGATGATCACTTGGCTGAGTGTTCATCAATTAACTGTTAAAAGGTAAATTTCGTATTTGCTATGACCAGTGACTATCAAATATGACGTCATCGGTGCACATCCTTGCTGATAGCCACCGTCACTCATTTTGACAGAGGCTTTTGTATCGATAATTAAAAAAATATGATTGTGTAAACTCAGTGGATATCAAAGTGAGGATCACTTAGTTTGAAGTGGCTATCGTGAAATCACTATTTAAAGGTAGTGTTTTTCAAGTTTCAGTGATGAACAATGAAGCCGGTACCGAGTTTAAACATTAGTATTTTGTTGTTTTATTGTGATTTGTGTTTGTTACAAAGTGTGGAATGTATCATAATAAAAATATAAAAACTAAAAAACTAAGAAATTGATCTTCTAAAACCTTTACATCATCGTCATTTCAGCCGAAAGACGTCCGCTGCTGGACAAAGGCATCTCCCAAGTGTCGCCACATTGACCAGTCCCGTGCGAGTCGCATCCAGCGGATCCCCACAACCTTCACAGTTATCAGTCCACCTAGTGGGAGGCTTACCAACGCAACGATAAGGTTGGCAAATCTTCGGGCTACGTCGGTAAGCTTGCGGATGTCCTCGTTTCTGATTTGATCACGCAAGAAAATTCGGAGTATAGCCCTCTCCATTGCCCTTTGGGTGACTTTAAGACTTGGCCCATTGTGAGCGACCATGTTTCGGTCCCGTATGTAATTCTGGCAATTCTCACCCATAGACTTTCGTCTTGAGACATTGCGGTAAGTAGGACGAGAAGATACCACGCAACTTCCCGAATGCTGTCCAGCCGAATCGGATTCGACGACCTTTACAACTTTAACATATCATTACAGTACACACAGTATCATCATTATCATTTTTATTTTCAGGTACCGGAGACCCACTGATATAAAATACACAAATTAATCTTGAAAGTACAATAATAATCTATTAACTAATTACATTTGGGTCGGCGACGTATTGCGCTAAGTCGAAGTGTCGTGTAGCCTTCCGCGAAAACGTCGATACACGACACCTTCTGGCCAAAATATCTGCTCCATAAAGTCTCGTGATGATGAGTCGGGACCTGCACCACAAAAGACTTGAAGTTAATCGTGTGGCGCGACTCCAATCTTTCGACTCTCAAGGTGAACTTGGTCTTCCTCTTTATATACTCCACGACCTGCTCTGGCGTCGTGGTGGTAGACGGGACACGTACAGCTGCATCGATGGGATAGCGGGTCGCAGCATGTGGTTGCGTCCCGCTTCGACCTGTAATTGTGGTTCCACAATTATTACGAATAGGATTCTTCTTCTTTTTTTCCACACGAATGAATCCTTCATCATCGGCCTGACCTCAGCTTGTTACCGGTGGCAACGAGCGCCGAACTTGCTCGGAGGGTTTTTACTAACTTAGGTATCTTTTTTAATGAGTTTATTATCACAAGTAAACACAAACTAATTCCGCTAGACTTACAACTGTCAACTTTCCATTATTTCAAGTGTCTGGTGTCATATAAACGGCTAAATACAAAATATTCCCTAAAAACAATAGTATTGTAACGCTCAAAGGGCACTACTCAACTTGGCCGCATAATCACTATCACTACATAGTATATAAAAAACCTCCGATGCAAAAAACCTGTAAAAAACCAAAAATAAAATAATCCAAGCGTCTTAGCGTCGGGGGTCCGCTTTGTTATGTGATTGTACTAAGCGGTCTACTTAGCGGTCCCCCGACGCTAAGACGCTTGGATTATTTTATTTTTGGTTTTTTACAGGTTTTTTGCATCGGGGGTTTTTTAAATTTTTAATTTAATTTTTATTTCATGCTTTTTAAACTTATATTGCCTTATATTAGCCTTGACTGTCCCAATACTGGGCATAGGCCTCCCCCATTGCTTCCACTTTTCTCGGTGTTGCGTCTCATCTCGCCAATTAACGAGCAGCAAAACAGTGCAGCGAACAGCAAAAATTAAAATAAAAAACTTTCTGGGGGGAGGGGGGCGGTCGCACCTACCCCCCCTGGCAATGCCCATGGTGACAAGTGACAAGATTTCAAATTTCGAATCGACCAGACCTGTTGAAATTGTTAATTTCCCTTCAACTAGAAAAGAGGTGATGGCCTTGAAGGCCACGGCTGATCAGATTTTATCGAAACATAGCTAAGAACACTCTCGATTAAAACACCTTTCAAACGAAACCAATTTCATCAAAATCGGTTCATCCGTTTAGGAGCTACGATACCACAGACAGACACACAGATACACACGTCAAACTTATAACACCCCTCTTTTTTGGTCGGGGGTTAAGAACAAAGTCGCATTCTCTGTCCCTATGTCCCTATGTATGCTTAAATCTTTAAAACTACGCAACGGATTTTGATGCGGTCTTTTTAATAGATAGAGTGCTTAAAGAGGAAGGTTTATATGTATAATAACATCCGTTGAATAGTGGAGAAATACTGTTATTTTTGAGGTTTCTAATGTGATGTCGTAAATAATTGCATTTTTTCCGCTTACATAGCAAACGCAGGCTGAACCCTACGAGATTTATCAAAATAATGTACAAAATATTGTACACATTGAAAAGATCTACAGAAAACTCCGCGATGGTATATGTCTATCTCTTATGGATATCCCACAATTTTTTTTTTGTCATTTACTTTTTACGACAAATAATGGCTAATTTTCGAAGCGATTTTAACCAATACAGCATTAATCCTTATCCAATTAAATACCTTAAATACATTGTTGATTTAATATAGATCTATATGACTCTTTACAGCATATGATTTAAATGAATATTTTCGAAGATATTACAGATTTAAAAATTGCGGGACGTACCTACCTATCGTTTGCGACGGTACCGGCCGGCCGGGGCGGGATGTTTGTATTGTCTAATGACAAGAAAGCTGTGAACGTTGTATATAAAGACATTCTGTAATATACTATTTGTTGTAAAAGGTAAAAATGTAAAAAGTAAAATAAGTAAAAATGTAGTGCATGAATTTAGATATTCCAAAGATAGCAGGAAATCTTTATGGTATAGGGAAAGGGGAATTGTTTTACTCCAAATTTAACGCGTGCGGGCCACGGGCAGTAATGAATAAATCAAAACTACTGGATCGATTTTAATATTTTTTTCAGTGAGTGACAGGCTATATATTTTATACCCGTGCGAAGCCAGAGCGGGCCGTTATGTTTTTATATACAACGTTCACAGTTTTTCTGCAGTGTATTTAGTATCAGCATTGCACCCGTGCGAAGCCGGGGCGGGTCATTAGTGATCGATAAAAAATAGAGTGCTCAAGTGCCGGGGCGATGAGCACCGGAAACAGTCTGTTAGTCACCTTAACGTGACGTGAAAGCCACTCAATAAATACGCAATACCAATGTTATGACATTCTCAGTTGTCAACAAAGTTCAGTGTACAACTGAAGCGTGAAAGTAACTGACTAACAAAAAACTTTTTTTATGTATACATCGTGGCCCTTTCCTCTTTCACTTTTAAGCATTTTTTGTAATACTTTGCGTTTTTCTTATGTTTCTTTTGGGAAGTCTTCAGTGATGTATGTTGGTTCGGGCATATTATTCTTTTTAATCCTTAAAATCTCAATTTTGAAAATGAGATTTTAAAGATTATCTGACTTGGTTTTAACATTTGTTTGTTTTCCAATTCTGTGTAATTTTTATGTGTCATACTACTCATACTCATTGATTTCAACATCCAGATTCTTTGATTTGTTGAAAAGTTCACTATATTTATCTTCTGTTTCTTCAAATCCGTGTATTATCGTGTTTTCTAAGGAATTAATTTTTTCACTTCAGTAGCTCAAACATGTAGGTTTTGCTGCCTGAAATCAGAGAGCAAAATGCGATTTTGCTCACTGAGTGAGACAAAGTAACTTTTTAATTATTTTTTTAAGAAAGCCGCGATTATCTTATTCAGCCTTGGGTTAATCATACAATTCGAAACATTCACACTCTATCTCTTTCCCGCCATTAGAAAGAAAGAGAGACAAAGACCAGCCCTTTCGAAGTTCCGATTTTGAATTCGACCTCAAAAACAAACACGTTCGGAATTTCGTACTAACTAAAGAAATTTAGCAAAAAGAATTATGTCTTTTAATGTAATTTATTGAATTTTTAACTTATTTTTGTATTTAAACGAAAATAAGTATTTACTGCAAATAAAACTGATATTTAACCTGTTAATATTTATTTCTAGTTTCAATAATGTTACGTAATATATTTTGAATAATAAAAATCATGGGTACTATTTCCGAACACGCCTTAATTTAAATAAAAGAGCGAAAATAAAATTTCGTGGCTGACGTAAAGAGTTGAATAAGTTAAAAAATATTAAAATAATCGTAAAATATTAGTGAAACTAGCGACGACAACAGTATTTCAACACCGGAAGAGTTAAAACAACAAGTTATTAATGCAGAATTAAGTTTTTTACCTGACAAGTCTCGCTAGAAATATCTGAAAGCATACCATATCATCAACGATTGGAGACTTACAAAGGGCGCAAGCAGTTTTTCGGAGACGGTGTTGCTATCTTATTTTTTAGATTTATCACAGACTAGGCGATCATCTACAGTGTGGAGTATTACAATAAATAGTTATTTCAATCTATTCCTGATTATTATTTTATCCCCTAAAGTGTTCTCGCTGCTGAAGTGAAAAGTTATGTGTGTTACACGAGAGCAAAGTTCTTTGCATCTCGTGCCTTTGAATCCCTCGCCGCACTCAGGATTCAAAATAAGCACTCGCAGCACAAAACGACTTTGCTCTCTTGTTGCACAAATAACTATTTTTTTTTTTTTGTTTTATGTGTTCAATTCCCTCTTCTTCTTTTACACAGTATGTCTGCATCTCTTTTTTTAAATATCTCCTTTCGCAGATATGCTGGAAGAGATTTCTGTAGAAATAAGCATCACCTTTGTACCAATTTTCTGTTCCTTTCTTCTTCTCTGTATTAAGTGTGTACATAAATTGTTAAAATAAAAATAAATAAATAAAATTATAAATACACCAATACCAGAAAACAGTTCAGAAATAAAAATCAAAATAAAAGTCATTTACTGAAATTAGGCTAGAGACAGTCCCCTAAAGCCTCCGCCCTTTGCCACTTCCTAATGTTTTTTTTAGCGGAAACGAGGATATGGCTGAATAAACTTCTAAGCAGTCGTTGTACTGTCTCGCAGATCCTGTCGCAGTACAAGTTGTGCAAGAAGAAAAAGGTAGGCTACATGGCGTTCCCGGACTCGATGCTGATGGCGGTGCAGCAAGGGCCGCCGTGCATGCACTGGTCAGCTCATTTGTTCGCCAAGTCCGTGGATTTCCTGATCATCATCTGGCAGCTCGGAGTCTGCGCCATCTATCTAGTTTTTGTCAGCGAAAATATTAAACAGGTAAATTATATACTTTCTTCGACTTCATGCTTGAGGAAAGTCTAGGACATTTAACCCAACACGCTTGTTGAATGGGGGTTGATGTGTGAACAGTGAACTTGCTCTCACGGTTCAAACTCCAGGTTTGCCAACAAGCTATGCACGCAGCATACAAGGTGTTAAATTAACGAATCGTGTTCGAAACAGTTCGGGACTGAGCGAGACATGTCTGTGCTATTTTGGCCCTCAGCTTATCCGGCAACAAACTGGGCCAAAGTTGCACAAAACTGGTGCGCTGCAAAACTTAGGCGGGGTCGCGGCAGCCCAAGAAGGAGATAGCGGGATAAACTGGATAGGCTCTATCAGAACAGGAAGGGGAACGTGCGGGTTCGTAAGAAGTGGAAGGATTGGAGGGAGGCCTTTGCCCAGGACTAGGTAAGAGGAGACAAGGCAAAAAATTAAATCTCCTGATTGTAAATCTAAGTTTTATACAACTTGTTCAAAGTTTAGTTGAAAGAGTTTTTCCTGTCTGAGAAGAAACAGCCCAAAAAAACTCTGTGGTCAGTCTGAAGCAGACTCGCACGGCGCGGCGTTGCGTCACGGTTCTGCGATGATGGGTATGATCGAGATGGGATCTGTGTCAATTTTTATTAGGTAATTTTATCAGGCTATTTGATTACACAGACACAGATAATGACAACAATAATAAGTAAATATGGCTATAATTAGCAAAAACCTCTATTTTAACTTGTTCTTAATGGAGTTCAATCAAAATCTCATAAGAAAATTAAATACGACAATTTTATACTAGCATCTAAACTTTAATTAAAAATGAAAATTTGACAACTCACTACCTCCATAGATTATATTATTATGGACATGAATGTCGGTAAGGGGTAATATGAATTCTCGCAGGTTTGCGCGATGCTCACGTGATGTTAAAGTCACACTATTTAACAGCTATTGCCAAACGTTATACGCGTTCAGGGGTTTGTCGGGGTCCCCATGGCGGTACAGTGCCTCCGGCATGTTCGCCGACCACAGCACGGACGGCTTCCAGGCGGTACTGCGCAAAATAATGGCCCAGTCTCGGGTAAAAAGTAGCATCAACACGCTTCGAAGCGTGGTGTCGGACAGAGTGGACAGCCAAATCCTGAGGCATTGGTCGCTCATACATGTCCAAAATAATAGTCATTTTGAATTTTACTAACATAGCTGTAAGTATCTGCCTATTAACATAATATGGGCATGTATCAATTAACGTGTGCTTCGTTTATTTTTTTTTTTCCAATTTCAAAATGGCTATTAAATAACCTTTTAGGCGATTTAATTATATTTCCAATCGATGCATAATAACCATAATGCGTGAAGAAAGGAAGTGGCTCGATGTACATGGCACGGTCGAAAAGTTTCCGGCATCACCTATTCAATTTGTACTGAAAAAGGAGACATTTTGAACAATTTTTTTTACCATGTGTAACTAGAGAAAACTTGTGAAATTTATTTGTATCTGTGATTACTTGAATGTGTGTAGGCCGGTAACTTTTGGACCTTAATTATATTCGCTGGAAGTTAATAAATCGAGCCACATCCTTTCGTACGTCGAATCGAATCGGATGCGATTCTGCAACGCTGCATTTCATACCAAGTTGCTGATGGGTAATCCTGGTTACAAGATTGTGTCTATGGAAGTACTCTCCGGTAGCCAAACGAGAACACCCGAAGATAATGTGATTAGGATATAATGTACAATGCGATACTGTGTTGTCTAACTAGCAACAGATTTTGATAAGAGAAGTTAGGTATTCTCACGTAAACATGTAAATTGCTTCTAAAATTCTGTGAAAAATTCTTAGACTGAAATACTTTCTGTATAAGTACAGACAGGGTCCGTAAGTGCTAACCCCTCAAGTGCTACAAGAATAAATTTGTTGCAAATAATAATTTAAAGAATACTTCAAATGGAGTTCAATGTCTCGACTTGAATTCGAACCATCGCATCCCCGAACCTCGTAATAACCAGCACGCCCGTCTGAATTGCGATGGAATTGTTATCTGCTATTGTCCGAGTGTTTCTTTCTTTCTTTCAGTCATTTCTTTGGCCACCTGAATAAGGTGCTAAGCAGTCATTTGTCAGGCGCAAACAAGGTGCGCGCCGACAACGGTTGGGTCATACCGGTTTTGATGTATTCTTTCGGCATACTCAAATGAACTCAGACAGAACTTGATGCCTTAGATGGAGGGTCCGTGTACAACTGCTGACCGCAAATCGGTTGCATCACCCACGGTCGTCGGTGATGAGACTGTATATCCCGCGGAAGTGTGGGGGTCGTGGCTTCTTAAATGCTAAGACTCTGCACAACCGTGAGGTATGCAGTCTCAAGTCTCAAGTCTTCCTAGAAGCCGACGTGGAGATGCACCGAGATGTGGTATCAGTGGATAAGGGCCGTACCCCACTATTCTTGGCTAACGAGAACTGTCGCAAGCCTGCAGTATTAGACACTAATGATCGCAGGTAGTTATGGCAGAGCAACGAGCTTCACGGACGCTTTTACCGGGCCCTACATAGGCCCGATGTAGACTTCTCAGCGTCCGTATCCTGGCTGCAATTCAGTGACCTCTTCGGAGAAACCGAAGGTTTTGTCTATGCAATAATGGAGGAAGTTATGATGACGAATGACTACCGGAACACATTGTAAAGGCTGGCACGGTTGACATAATTATATATCGGGCATGCTACGGTCTAAGCAGAATCGATCTGACACATTATTTCTGGGTGTTCTCGTCTGGCTAACGGAGAATACTTGCATAGACACAAACTTGTTGCCTTACACTTCTGAGCACGGCATGTCTTGTTAGGAGGTTCCTCTCTCAAGAACCCTGACCACCGGTAATCCCAACCCTGTTCCCGATGCCGGTGGGCTTTTTTACATTTTTTCATTATTTTTTGAGATAATTTTGTAAAAATATTTAAAATAATATGATTGTATATAAATGAATAAAGGAATAATGAATTAAAGGACAATGCCAGAACCTCTATAGAGCTTTGACCTATCAAATTTAATAAAAGTTGGTCTACAGGCATGCCAAATGTAGCGTTCTATTGCTGCTTTATTAGTGATAAGTAATAACATGTTTAAATGCCTTTAGAACCTGCGGTTTCTGTTTAAAACTAAGAACAATTATTACATTTAGGTTAGGTACCTTAAGTTTAGGTTAATTGCAGTTATTATTGTAGAAATGATTAATAAGTGCTGTATATTGTTAAAATGCTATCCTAGGATGTTTGGCTATGAAAAGAAGGAATGACATAACACCGACATCAACCTTAGTAATAGATACTTTTGACTTAGGTCATAGCGTCGCTAACTGTTGATCGATAATAAAACGAAACAAGTTATATAAAAAATTGATTGATTTATTCATCTTCAAACGTTATAAAAACGTGGTCAAGAAAAGCTGCCGGCTGATCAATATTGTCTTGATGACGTGCCCAACCAAGGTACCATTAATGGTCATAACATGGCAACAGCAACCAACTGTTCGATTACCCACAATACAGTTGCAGCAATATCCTAATATAGAGTCGATTCGACAGCTTGTGCTAGGCTCTCTATCAACTAGGATATAAGTAAAATAGTGTCTTTGGCCAATGTGCCTGGACTTTCTTTTGCCTCTTATTAAAAATGGGTAGTTTCCTCCAATGTGTGACACCATTACATGTGAGTGCTCCACTTCTGGACACACCTCTGAGCACAAAGTCGCGAGTAGGCGAGATGGAGTCCTTGTATAAAAGCAAAAATCGTCGTGATAATGTTCACAGAGAGATTACGGAGCGTTATAACAAACAGCAATGCAAACAGAACAGAAAGAATGTCAATGAATGACTTTTTGACATGACAATTAGCGCGTCAATGACGATACGTTACCCTTAATCACCTAATCACGATCGCACAATTGCGAAATTATTATATGAATATACATTCATAATAATATACTATGTTAAAGAATATTATTTTCATTAAGTAATGTGTATTTATTCCGAATACATATTAAAATCCGTACGTAATACGTACGTAGATGTAATTTTTTTTACTAACTAACTCGTTTTGTTCCGCGTGTATGCGTACTAAGCAACGCAGATGGTCGCGATAAAAACAGGAAATAGGACTTCGGTTTTTTAAATTCCTTTTATTACTAACTTTTTATCCGCAAGTGTAACAGAATAACAGTTTAATAACCAAGGGTCCTATTTTCATTGCATAATTTTGACTAATTTACATTTCTTGTAGACTAGAGAGAGTTAGGGCAGGATCTGGCATTGTCCTATAAAATACACGATTTTTACATGATTGATTTTAATCATTTTCGATATTTTGTAGTTGTACGAGAAACATAATAATATACTCGTACAACTACAAAATATCGGAAAGAAACTCAAAATAAACCTGGAAAAAACCACAAACAAGACCGCACAGGAATGACGTATGTTAACGTCGAAAATTGGGTGAGCTTTTTAATGGTACTGTTTTTTCCCTTTTTGTTTACAAAATTTCCACACAATGTTTATTGTTCTGAAATAAATGACTTTGACTTTGTCTAGGCTGTTACTTATAGTACACTCGCATTTCCTCAGCTATGTTCAAGTCCCATGTAATAGGACCCCCTATTGTCATCAACGGGGCACAAAACCAGACTGCATGGCTGCTACTGAGTAATTCCTGATGGGATCGCACCCACGACCTCACGGTCCGCAGTTGAGCTTGCGGCCACTACACCAATGATGACGCGGTCTTGTCCTAATTAGTATCACATGTTTCAGGTTTATTCATCCATACTAATATTATAAATGTGAAAGTCACTCTGTTTGTTTGCTTGTACTTGTATGTTCGTTTGTTTGTTACCTTTTCACGACTAAACGGCTGATCGGATCTTAATTAAATTTTGCAAGAAGATAGATTTCAATCTGGAGAAGGACATAGGCTACATATCATCACGCTACGACCAATAGGAGCGGAGCAGCAATGAAAAATGTTGCGAAAACGGGGAAAATGTGACGCAGACGAAGTTGCGCGGGACACCTAGTTTATATATTTTTTTTAAATATAGAAGATACGGTAAAGATGCCTTTTGCACAACATTGTTTAATGCCCTAAAAGCGTTATCTTCTCGATAGTGATTAACGGTATAGTAGGCTTCCAGACATAGTTTCCGTTTTATGAACTATTTGAATTTAGGGAGGCTGAGTGTTTGATTAAGGATCGGAAGTTTATTATAAAAACGTATACATTGGTATCTACAGGTACCTCCTAGTTTTGTGAGCCTTGTTGCAGGAACAACAAATTTGTGTTTGTTCCTCGTATTAATTTTGTATCACTGTATTTTTTAACAAATTCATATTTTAATGTGCTTAAAAAAGGTTTTCATAAATAAACTGAGAGGGCACAATAAGTATATTAAGTTCCTTTTTTTTCTTTTGAACTTCCGTTCGTTTTGGTATCGGGGACTTCATTTATAAATTGAACGAATTGCCCTTTTGTGCAAAATAAAGTTTGTCTGAATATCGGCGGCATTGCTTTGCTGTTTATTTATCACAAAGTGAATGCTGCAATTATATTAAAACGCGAGCCGATCAAATTTCACAATTTAGGGTTATACTGGCCTGGATGATAGAATAAAATAACAAAACATTTTTAGCAGACAGAATTAGAATAATAAAAATAACACAAAAAAAAAAACATTATTAAAGTGAAATAAAGTTAAGATTTCATGGTTTTCCTATCATTCAATTTATCATGTTTGTTACAAAGAGTTTGATTTTTATAATTGACCCTATCCATAGAAACCATAAAAGTACAGGTTGTTATTTTTTTCGGATTTTAGCTGGTTCGATCCCCAAGGGTAAGAAAAGAATTTTCAAAAATTTTGAATGATGACGTTTCTTTTTAAAAATAAAGGAATGTTTTCCTTTGAGTATTTGCTATCTCCAATATTTACAGTAGATTTCCTCCAGGTGACGTTGAAAAGTTCTAAATCTCCGTATGTATAATATGCGCGGTACAAAAATCTTAACATTATGCTGGGATATTATATGGGGTAATAGTGTACATGTAGATGAACTATTCTTATTACAAAAAAAGTGTATACGAATTCTAGCCCAAATAGATAATACGGAGAGCTGCAAACCATTCTTTATTAAATATCAGATTCTAACTCTGCCGTCAATATAATTATATACTGGACATTTGCTTATTTACTTTCAAAAATATCAACAAATTCGTTAAAGAAGAAGATACGCACAACGTCAACACTCGACATAAAAAGAGGTTATGCGCACCATCCTCAAGAATTAAAATGTTAAGTGACAGCCCATACTATATGGCAATAAAAATATATAATAAGTTGCCCAACAAGTTTAAAACTGAAAAATCAGTAACAATATTCCAAAAAAGGCTAAAGCTATTCCTAATCCAAAAATGTTTCTACTCAGTAAAAGAATATTTAGAGTCTAGCTTAAAATAACGATTATCTCTCATGTGCAAAAGTGGTGATGTGTCCTATAAAACAAAACAAGATTAGTCTATCCTATTTAAATTAATTTAAAATCATAGTTATAATTTGTACTACCTGAAATGGATGACATAAATATTGCTGAATAATTATATTGAATACATAAACATTGACATTTAATTTTGACATAAAAGAAAATGTCTCAATTTAATTGTACTGATCTAAAGGAAATAATTAATTAATAATAATATTTAATGCATGCTAATTTAGGATGAAAATTGCAATGCTTGTAAAAGGCTGCTAAGTCTTAAGTAACAACATAAAATAACACCAACATTGTACACTTAGTTCGCAATAAAAATTTGACTTTGACTTTGACTTATTTCCTACGTTGCATAGATATCGAAAAGTATTTTTGTGGCAAACAAAAAAATAAGATAAAAGAGATCCTGTGACGTTTTAAGATCAGAACTCGTGCATGTTTGTCGGCAGGTCATGGCAGCATACGGCTCCGAAGTAAACATTCGGATCCTCATCTGCTGCCAGTACCCCGTGCTAGTGGCTGTCTGCATGATCAAGGACCTCAAGAAGTTAGCGCCGCTCTCCACCTTCTCGAACGTCTGCAACTTTGTCGGAATAACGCTAGTCTTCTATTATTTGTCATACGACGACGTGGAAGTTGATGATTCCAATTATAAGATAAAGTCACTGATGGACATTCCAGTATTCATCGGTATAGTCCTCTTCGCCATTATGGCACCGGCAGTGGTGAGTGAGTAGTGAATAGTGAGTGCGAATGAGTTGGAGTGGGTGCGAGTGAGCACGAGTGCCTGCGACTAACGTGGCTCGTGTGCGCAGCTGTTGGCGGTGGAGCGCAACATGGAGAACCCGAAGGAGTTCGTCGGCTGGTTCGGACTCTTCAGCATCGGCACGGCGATCATTATCGCGGTTTACACTGCAATGGGCATCTTTGGTTATCTGAAGTACGGACAAGACTGTAAAGCGTCTATTACGCTCAATCTGCCACAGAATGAAAAGTAAGTTTAATACTATGTAAAATTGTACCGCTATTGGCATAATACATGTTACTGGCACAACCAAAATAATAACTTTATCACACAATTACAATTTTTGCCAGCTCGTTGCACCACAGAATTTCCACTGGTTCACCAACGGCTACTTAATGTCGAGATCGCAGAATGATATAAAACCATTTTCTAAATTGCCGAGGACATGATTTTTTTAAGTTTACGGCCACTATTAAAAAATATTTCATTTGTAAGAACACAATAAGACATTATTTTATTTATTTATTTTTCCAAAATGCTTAATATAAAGGGTGTAAAACACCTCTTAACGAAGCCGAAAGGCACTGGTTCTCCCTGTCATTGCGATCATTTTTTTGTTCTACGCCATACCTGGGAACCTTCTAGATACGGAGATATGAGGGGTCAAAGTTCCAACTTTTTGACAAGTATTTTTTTAAATACAAGTTTTTAATGTAAGATTTTTACTTTAAACACCTCCACGACCCCCGTACTATTCAATCCGTCCATTAGCACAATGTTTTGAGTGCGTTACATTGAGTTCTACCACAAAACATGATTTTACACCCCCAAAAAAAAAGTCGTTTCCCAGCAATAATTTTTGCGTAAAGTTACCTAATTTCATGTACAGAATGCTTGGTTGACGGCTTCGTGATGAGGTGATTTACACGGTGTATATAATAACAGTTCATTTTTACACACAACGCAAACCTCTCAGGGTTTATCTGTGTGTGCGAGCCGTTCATTGATAAACAAATTTAGCAGACATTAATTTCTTCTTTGAACAATCATTTCCAAAAAAGCATCGGTGTCGAGATATACAGGCTGAATTTTTAAGTGGGTGAAAAGCCAAATTCGAAACAATGAGAAATATCGAAAGACACTCATAGGATCTCGAGCCCGATTTATAAAAACTAAAACTGCATCATAGGTTTTTTTTAAGTGTAAATTCCTAGCCATGAATCAAATCCGTTGATTTTCAAAAAACTACCCTGTATGTACACCATTCGATTGTGTCGCTGCTAAGGATCAAATTCTGGGAAGTTATGACATTCGGCAAACGATAGGAAGGAGTTAATTTTTGATAAAATATGTACATCATATTTAGCGGTGATCAACGAAGGATAGTAATACAAGCTCCGACAAAAAAAGAAGAATTGTCCTTACTCAAAAATTAAATCTACTGCCTAAAAAACTAACTTTCCGACTACTCTTGTCCGAATAAAAATGACGAAATGACCGAATGAGATACTGAAATCTTCGAAAAATAAACATGACTGTTTATTGCTATCATACTTTTCTACCAGCATTAATTACGTTCTACTGAAAACTATGCTTTGTCATTTTTAGGGTTCCCTAGTCAACAAGAAACCCTTATAGTTTCGGTATGTCCGTCTGTCTGTCTGTCCGCGGTTTACCTCAAAAACTATTGGTACTAGAAAGTTGCAATACGGCATAAGTATACACGTTAATGACGCCACAAAATGTGCGTAAAATAAAATTGTGAAAAAAACAATTATTTAGGGTACCTCCCCTACATGTAAAGTGGGGATGATAATTTTTTTTTTCGTTCTTCTCATAGAGTGGGATATAGTTGAATAGGTCTTTCAAAAATATTACGGGTTTGGGGAGACCGTTTTTTGATTAAGTAAACCGTTCGTGACTTATCAAGCTTTAAAGTACCAATTTTCGTTAGAGTCAAGTGTCCCCCCCCTCTACCGACTAAACGGTTGTAGTTAGAAATTCAAAAGTCACGGCAGTAGTACCTATATAACGAATTTTAAAGGAAAACTATCACACATAAGTGGGCTTTACAAGTTTACGAGTAATAGTCGACCGATTGTATTTGACTCGAAAATTTCGAACAACCACATAGGAATATCGATAGATAGCGCTAAGCGTCAGTTGTATCGCGCTATTGTTTCATTCCTAAATAAGTTTTATAAAAAAAACAGTTGCTGTCGAATAAAATTGTAGTAAGTTATGTCTAAGTAATTAAATTATTCACTTCATATGAAGTCTCGTTGAGTGTAGGAATTTGCAGATTGAAATAGTTTATTAATTTGCTATTATTATATCAAAATGTACCCATATATTTTGAATAACAATAACCACATAGAAGACGACGCTGTGCGCGCCACAAAATTTAAACTTTCCGTGCAAAATTGTCGGATCAGGTGAGGATTTGTATAGGAAGTCAAATTAGGTAGGTAGTCATGTTTGGCTTTTAGTTAGAGCATGGTATGAAACTATCAGTCAGCGAATACCAGTCCGGGGCAGTGGTCCAACTGCTCTGTCCAACTAGTTGGACCATGGGTCTTAACTAGGGGCGGTAGTCCAACTTTAAAAATAGTTGGACCACAGCACCTTTTAAGAGTTCCATGGTCCAATTCATTTAAAAAATAACTTGCCAACTCTGAAAACCTCAACTTCATCTTTATGCGTGTATGGTACCTACTGGTTTACGGTAAATAGGTAGGTACTGGCTAACATTAAAGAAGAAAGTGGTGTTGAAGTTAACAAATCGATTCAATATATAAAGCGTTATTGGATTATAGGAATTTTTTATGAATTTTCTCAGCCTAGAAGCGTATTTAGCCAGAGGCATAGGACTAAATAACATTTCAGAAAGTTCACATGAGAAATGAAGGCGGTGCAAAATGTTACAATGTTACGCCTATTAAAAGTTTAAGAAAATTTTACAACTTTATCAAGCGAAATCATACACGAAAGACGTATAAGGTCCAAATTGAGAATGATGATTATATACGAAGAATTCAGCTACAACTGATTTCAGGTGATTACTGTAGGTCATGCTTTAGATAAATTTCGTTGAATGTTGTAAGCATTGTAAAAATAAAGTTTAAAAATAAGTCACCCAACTTTAATTTTGTTATTCTACTGCAAAAAGGTTCAGTATAACCGTAAACCGGTAGGTACCATACACGCATAAAGATACAGTTGAGGTTTTCAGAGTTAGCAAGTTATTTTTTAAATGAATTGGACCATGGAACTCTCAAAAGGTGCTGTGGTCCAACTATTTTTAAAGTTGGACTACCGCCCCTAGTTAAGACCCATGGTCCAACTAGTTGGACAGAGCAGTTGGACCACTGCCCCGGACTGGCGAATACGAACCGCACTTGGCTGACTGTAACATTATATTGAAAATATTATTCTGAGTTAGTCCGAGTCGGGGTGCCCCAAGTCCAGAGCTCGCTTCGCTCGCTCTTGCATCCAAATTCTCCTGGTATCAAAACTAACATTGCCTATTTTACACACATACAATCAGTGGGGCTACATTGGGGATTTTTAGGTTGTTATAAAAACGGCGGTATGTTTGACAAATGATAATTGTCACAAACGTTTTGTGACATTATACTTACTAATCAGCTTAACAATAATTCTACCAAATGAAACGCTGTCATACAAAAATTTGCTAATCGTTAGTTGTCAAAGTGAAACATCGGCGAAACTTTGGTTGGCAAGTGATAATCTGCCGGGCAGGACACCATTTTCATCATTAATGAGAGTTAAAAAATAAATTTGATAACCAACAATATCAAAATCAAAATAATTATTTTACATAGGCCTACATGGGCACTTATAAAACGTCGACAAAGGTGCACGGTTCGGGTTGGTCATTTCCTATGGAGAAGAACCGGCAAGAAACTCCATGGTTACTCTTTTAAAATCATTTGGTTGCACAATATTTGAAGTTACAGCATTATTACTTAAGTATGGGAGGACAGCGTAGGCCCGACAATAAGTCGTTGCTTACTACAAAAGGTAGAACAAGATAAAAATGTCCACACATTCACAAAAAATAGGTAAATAAAAAGAATCTTTACAAAAGTAAAAATAAAACAATATAAGAACACTAAATTAGACAATTGACACAGATGTTATCATCAGTGCTGTAACTATTCTGAACAATGAACGAATGGTGCAATGATTTGAAAACTATTGTCATCATCTGCCTAGCCTTTTTCCCAAACTATCTTGGGGTCGGCTGCCAGTCTAACCGGATGCAGCTGAGTACCAGTATTTGAAAATTATTGTAAAATATCTAAATAGAAAGAATGAAAAAAATAATAATATTGAGAATAGTTAGTTAATCCACACGTTTGTGTCGTTTAGGAGCCGCATGAGCAGAAGGAACTAGAGCCAAACTTCTTTATCTACAACGTAGTCCATAATTTTTTAGTATGTTTTTTTAAAAAGGAGTAAGGACACGTTTGATGCAATTTTTAAACTTTTATTGTGTTACAGGACGCGATTTGTAATAAATTTTTATATTGATTTCTGACAGGTCGTTTTCGAGTTTCTGTTAATCTAAATTTGGGTATTACAATTTCGTGTTTACTGCGTGTATTTATAATATGGAAGTCGCTTCTAATTTTGAAAATCACTCGGTTTTTGCGGACATACAAAATACATTCTAGGATATAGAGTGAAGGCAGAGTCAGTATATCGATCTCTTTAAATTTTTCTCTGAGGGACTCCATTTCTTTTAGATCGCACGGACTGCCCTCTTTTGCAATATGAAAATTGCATCAACGTCTGCTGCCGATCCCCACAGCAGAATGCCATAAGACATAATACTGTGGAAATAAGCGTAGTATACTAACCTAGCTGTGGCTACATCAGTTAACTGCCTTATTTTCCTAACTGCTTAAGCAGCTGAGCTTAACCTCCCCGAAAGAGTTCTAATGTGCGCGCCCCACTGCAGTTTTGAGTCGATAGTAATCCCTAAAAATACAGTTTCCGCGATAACATCAAGTTTTAACATCAATAGAAATTAAAACAGTTTCTGTAAGTTGTAAAAATATGATTATTTTAACAAAACTTCTGTTGTCGGTAACTTAGTAATTTTGTCGGAGATTCAGTATTCTATTTGGAAGTTTAGTTATGTTATTCGAAGATTTTTAGGAGAAAATGTAATTTGAACATGCTCTAGATTATTTGTTTGTTAAATTAGATATATTTTTTTGGTTTATGTTTTGGTTTTTTTGTCGGTAATTCATTATAACGCTAGTTAATTAGAATAATAGGCGGCCACAGATCACTGGAGATTAATTTGTTTTTCGGAATCATTATTATTTCCCATCAACGAACAACTCAACTTTGACATCAGATATTTAAGCACCGATATAATTTTCGGCAAAATTATTTTAGGAGTCATTATTATTACTTAATCCACTATACGTTCTATCTTGTCCGAAACCCTTTTCAGGTAAACTTTACTCAAAGTGAATATTAGTGCTAGTGTTATGGCGCTCACGGTTCACCCGAAATATGGGTCAGTGTATCACCGAGATGGAGATTGATAGTTCTCAGATATCGCGGCTCTACGAGCAACCGTTTATAGCATACTCAAAGCTTGCAAGAGGTCTTTTCATCCTCGTAGGATATGGTTAAAGGTCTTTTTGCCATAGTATTTCAACAACCTCCCTATAATAATTGTCCAGAACAACATTATGTTCAGTTAAATTACACGGTCCATTACCGCAACTCTAAAAATCATAGGGGAAGTCAACAGCTAGCAACTTAATTTTACAAATACCATGGTAGTTTAGCGTTTCAGACTTAGTTCTTTCACCCCACACAACCGGATTACGGTAGACGGTCCGTGTCATTCTTTTAGGCCGCACCACTTCTAAATCACATTCTATGCAAATTGGTAGATAAAATCCGACACGTAAATGTCCTCGGATACGGCAACATTGACAATTGTATGCCAAGCTGATATACAGGGTGTTTGGTGCATCGTTTGCCAAATCGAATAGACCGAAAGGAGTGGCCATTTGCTATCTCTTCACGCCCTTTAACTCATTCCTTGCCACACCGGTTTTTTTATAACAACTTTTTAATATAAATTTTGAAAAAATCCAAAATTCGACATTTTAGGTCAAATAAAAAAATTGTTTAAACTTAAAATTTCATTTTAATTTTGATGTCTACTGTTGTATGATTCTATCAAATTCAAAATTACTTGCTAGGAACAATTATTTTCTTTTTTTAATAGCTCGTAAAGTTATGGAAATGAAAAATAAACTTAAAACTCAACTTTAAATGGCTATAAAAATAACTAAACTAAAAGTGATCGGGATCTTCGAATACCTTAAAAAAGTTCTCTAGTCTGTCCCCTTTCCAACGGTATTCAATATGCCCAAAAAAACGTTTAATACCTTTTCATTTTTAACTAAATGTGTAATCGAGACACTAGGCTGATATTCGAAATTACAGTAAGAACAGCAGTTTTAGCATAAACAACATGCCTCAAGTAAGCAAAAAAGAGCTATTCAAAAAAGAAAATAATTGTTCCTAGCAAGTTATTTTGGATTTGATAGAATCATACAACAGTAGACATCAAAATTAAATTGAAATTTTAAGTTTAAACAATTTTTAGTTTTTTTATTTTTGATACACCCATAAACGTCACTTATAAAAGTGTATGTGGCGCTATCAATTCCCGTTTTTCCACAGCAGTACAAATCCAGAATCGGTCAGAGCAAAAGTTTATTAACTTGCTATAGAACAGCTGATGAACATTGAAATCGCCCAACATAAAAACATTTTCTACATCACAGTCTGCTATGGTGGCACCAATCTCAATTGTTCAGAGAACTTATCTATTTTTACTGATGTGTATCACACATCAGTAAAAATAGATTCACTAAAAACACCCTTTTTATAGAAAACCGAACTAAAAAATAGAAAATAAATTTATATTATGAAAAAAAATCGTTAAAGTCCGGTTTTCTATAAAAAGCGTATATTTTAGTTTTTTATGCTATTATTTATTTTCTACTTTTTAATGTGGTTTATTTATGCTTGTTTTTTTTATTATTTTAAACTATTATTTGTTCTAATCTATTTTTATTCATCGATAACTATAAGTAACTATAATTATTTTCCAAATTATTCATGTGTACAGCTGTATTGTGTTGTTTGCGCGAAGACTCGACGACTTTCAGCCACCGGAGCAAGCCGGGTTTCGAGGAGGATTTAGCAACATAGACCACAGTCACACAATGCGGCAGATTATAATATTAGCCGTAGAATTGATGACCGTTGGGGTAGACGTGTTCTTGAGTGGAGACCGCGAATCGGCAAGCGAGAGATGGGACGCCCTCAGGCTCGGTGGAGCGACGATCTTCGGAGGGTAGCTGGTAGCAACTGGATGAGAGTTACCGAGGATCGGGTTAAGTGGCGAGCGATTGAAGAGGCCTATGGCCAGCAGTGGACTGCGGTAGGCTGATGATGATGATGACAGCTGTATTAATAGTAAAATCTCAATTTAAAAGCGTGTTTTTTTTTTTTTTTTAAACTATTGCTTATATGCTCTGTTGAATTAAAAATTCTCTTTGGTATTCGAAAATTTCCTAATATTAGATAAATTGGTTAAAGATAATGGTTGAAATTTAAAATTAACATCAATTCATGCCGTATCGACTCTCTACAGATGAAAATTGTATAAATTAACAAAAAACTTATTTTGCAAATTGAAAACGGTCCTCGATAAATCTACAAAGTTTGAACGAAATCTGTCCGTTTAAAGTGGGTCAAAATCGCGCCCAAAGGAGTCGGTTACAAACAAACATACATACAGGTGAAGCTAATAAAAAGCGTGTAAAATAGGTAAGTTGTCTACACAATTTGTAGGTAATATACACAGAAAAAGAAGAATATTACGAACCTTACTCGAGGTTGTGATAGCCACCAAGCTAGGACTACTACAGTTGTCAACAGACACCAAATCCAAGATGCCTTTCCTCCAGAGAATGGCTAACCCGCCTTGAGACCTTCCTCTCAATAGCCCCTCGGAGGTATCTACAGCCGACTTACCGGTGTATTCAAAGTCAGGACGTATTGTTCCTAACATTGTGATGTCACAGGAAAGTAGCCAGGTCTCTTGTGTTTCATGTTTTCTACTTCTAATTTGAAACGATCAAATTGTTCGGTTTGACAACTTTTTCTAACCTTATTCTACAGTTTCGCTACGTCCTTTAGTAGTCGGGTGACATCCACATGATCGATGAAGACTGGTGGCAAGGGATCTACACAGGCGTGTAGATCCCTTGCCACAAATATCGGAAAAAGAACAACAAACAAATCATGTCATCTACACAGATACACAGATACACTGTTTTTAACCACCGACCAAAAAAGAGGAGTGTTATAAGTTTGACGTGTGTATCTGTGTGTCTGTCTGTGGTATCGTAGCTCCTAAACGTATGAACCGATTTTGATGAAATTGGTTTCGTTTGAAAGGTGTTTTAATCGAGAGTGTTTTTAGCTATGTTTCGAGAAAATCTGATCAGCCGTTTGAAGGCCATCACCTCTTTTCTAGTTGAAGGGAAATTAACAATTTCCACAGGTCTGATCGATTCGAAATTTGAAATCTTGTCACTTGTCACCATGGGCATTGCGAGGGCGGGGGGTGCTAACGCCCCCTCCCCCCAGAAAGTTTTTTTTTTGAATTTTTGCTGTTTTCGTGAATTGGCGAGATGACACGCAACACCGAGAAAAGTGGAGGCAATGGGGGAGGCCTATGCCCAGTATTGGGACAGTCAAGGCTAAGATAAAACAATATAAGTTTAAAAAGCATGAAATAAAAATTCAATAAAAAATTTAAAAAACCCCCGACACAAAAAACCTTTAAAAAAACAAAAATAAAATAATCCAAGCGTCTTAGCGTCGGGGGACCGCTAAGTAGACCGCTTAGTACAAGCACATAACAAAGCGGACCCCCGACGCTAAGACGCTTGGATTATTTTATTTTTGATTTTTAGAGGTTTTTTTTTAGTTTGTAACGATCAAAAATGACATGGAATATTTACGAAAAAAGTTTTATTAAATTATGTTCATTTTCGATTCCTTTTTAACTTCCAATGTTGGTATAAAAATTAAAAGTGAATAATTTTAAAGGTTTACGGAACGGAACGGGAATCTTTTGAATAGATTTCTGACAACAAGCTCCAAAGAGTGGAAAAAATTTCAGGTATGGATTTTATATTAGGGGTTTGATATAAAACTCCAACTTGTAAAGACCTTTTTTTTGTTTACGGATGGGAAATCATCAAATGACCCCTTTTGCTCTGGGCGAAGCGGAATCCCAGTGTTTTAGTTGTACTGAATAAAAACCCATCCATGTTTATTGTTAGCCCTTTTTGTTCAAGGGCCTTACGATTTACTGACATCTCTGTTGTAAAAGACCCTTAATTAACAATTGCGTAATTCATTGAAACTCTCAAAAAGAAATGTTTCAACAGATTTTTATTCTTTCATGTTTTCTAAAAGTACCTGAATTTGATTGCTTCACATTTAATAGTTTAAAAATATTTTTTAAACTATTAAATATTTTACTGAGCGAATCGCCAAGCGTGCGTCGGAGCGTCTTCACGTTCTTAATCATACTTTTACCTCCAAATTAAAACTAAAAATATTGGTGGTGGAGTTTCAAGAAGTCAATTTTTTTTTTTTTGGTATTTCGTGTTCCCTAAGAATATTTTTTCCCAATTCCGATATCTGCAATAGTTTCTGAGATATTTGCAATAAAAAAAAATAAAAAAAAAAACAAAAAAAAAGGTTTATTATTTTATTTTATTGTTATTTTTTATTCTTAGAACTTTTGCAATTTGTTTAAGCGGGAGTAACTTAAGAAAAAATTGGATTGCAAAATAAAACTTTTTTTGAGTTTGTCTCGATAATTTTGAGGTTACGGTGATTAATGTCTAACTTCTTTCAATAGGATGCTTAGTTTACAAAACATATCCAACCCTCCCCCCTACCCCCCAATTCCCTTCCGTAACTTGGACTTAGTCGGGACGACTTTTGCTTCATTATTTACACATTAACTACATTATTCGACCACATTTCTTGCTTTAAAATTATTGGCCCTGGTCTATTACTTTCCGGATAAAAACTTTCAAATTGTAGAAAGTAATGTATGATAACTGCATTAAATCAAAAATAGGCATGAAATTATTTGGAAGTTTTACAGTTTTTAAATTATCAAAATAGCCGTTCTGATGCAAGACGTGTTTGAAAAGGTATACGATTGAAGAATATGGACTTAATGCAACATTGATCGTCTCTCTAAGCTATTGGCGTAATAAAATTTAAGTCTTTGCCAAATCAGTTATTTATTTTCGTACACATTGCAAACATGACAAAAAAAAAGTTAGTTAAAGACATTTAACAATATAAAAAATAGTAGGCATCGGGAACAGGGTCCAGGCTACCGGTGGCCAGGACTTTGAGAGAGGAACCTCCTAATAATACGCGCCGTGTCCAGATATACTGTTTTATGAATCAAGCCCTTGATCCAGCTGCCAAGCGAAAGACTCCTCAGATGTTGATCGAGGCTTTTGGATATTAAGCCATTGGCCGACACGACAGCATTTTAGGTCAAATAAGAAAATTAAAAAATTGTTTAGACTAGGGAGGATTTAGTCCAACACATTAATGTGGTTTTCGTGACTATCACAGCAGAAATACGTTTACGCACAACTACAGTCGAGATAAGACGAAGATGCCGTGCGGGCATTCGCAACAGTGGCGGACAACGCGAACAAGATTTGTGATTTCTGAATCAAATTTTTAAAAGGTTGGTTCCTGTTTAAGAAAGAGAAACAATACGCACTAGTGACATAACAGTATCTATCTACTTACTTGTTATTTATGCTAAAACTACTGTTCATACTGTAATTTCGAATATCAGCCTAAGCTGATATTCGAAATTACTAATGTCTCGATTACACATTTAGTTAAAAATGAAAAGGTATTAAACGTTTTTTTGGGCATATTGCATACCGTTGGAAAGGGGACAGACTAGAAAACTTTTTAATGGTATTCGAAGATCCCGATCGGTTTCAGTTTTTTTTTATAGCCATTTAAAGTTGAGTTTTAAGATTATTTTTCTTTTACAAAAACTTTACGAGCTATTAAGCAAGAAAGTAATTGTTACTAGCAAGTAATTTGGAATTTGATAAAATCATACAACAGTGCACATCAAAATTAAATCGAAATTTTAAGTCTAAACAATTTTTTTATTTGACCTAAAATGCTGAATTTTGGATTTTTTCAAGATTAAAATTAAAAAGTTGTTATAAAAAAACCGATGTGGCAAGGAATGAGTTAAAGGTCGTGAAGAGATAGCAAATGACCTCTCCTTTCGGCCTATTCGATTTGGCAAACCATGCACCAAACACCCTGTATATATCCGACGCTCCAATCGATCTATCACCACAATGTCAGGCTTATTGGCAACAATAGTCATGTCAGAGACTATAGGTCGACCCCAATACAACGTGATATTACCATAATTGAGAATTGGCTCGGGCGCATAGTTATAGTAACGCACTTCAGATTCCACAAGGTTGTACTTTAAAGCAAGTTGCTGGTGGATAATCCTGGCAACGAGGTTATGTCTATGCAAGTACTCTCCGTTAGCCAGACTAGAACACCCAGAAATAATGTGTCAGATTGATTCTTCCGCACGGATGAAGGACGGAACAGTTGACGTGTGTTGGGCATGCCACGCCCGACCCACGTCAACCGACCCGTCCTTCATAATGTTTCCAGTAGTTGTTCGTCAACATTACTTCATCCATAATCGCACGGACAAAACCTTCGGTTACTTCGAAGAGGTCACCGAAAAACAGCTAGGATACGGACGCTGAGAAGTCTACATTCGGGCCTGGTAAAAACGTCCGCAAAGCTTCTTGCTCTGCCATACCTCCCTGCGATCATTAGTGTCTAATACTACAGGCTTGTGCCAGTTCTCGTTAGCCAAGAAGAGCAGGGTAAGACTCTTGTCCACTGAGACCACATCTCGGTGCATCCCTACGTCGGCATCTAGGAAGTATTTCCTGAGACTGCATACCTCACGGTTGTACAGGGTCGTAGCATTTA
This sequence comes from Cerastis leucographa, assembly GCA_963082945.1. Lineage (NCBI taxonomy): Eukaryota > Metazoa > Arthropoda > Insecta > Lepidoptera > Noctuidae > Cerastis > Cerastis leucographa. The sequence continues at coordinate 31,338,262 of OY720378.1, forward strand.
AGAAGCCACGACCATTTCCGCGGAATATACAGTCTCATCACCGACGACCGTGGGAGATGCATCCGATTTGCGGTCAGCAGTTGTACGCGGACCGTCCTATCTAAGGCATCAAGTTCTGTAAGTCAAAAATGTAATAATGATATCAGACTAGAGACTTCAGGTGGTCTTCTAAGCTCTAAAAACGAAGCAGCTCAAGAATTTGTAGATTTCTTTACCAATATCCCACTTAAAACTACCGAAACCTTAAATTCCTCACCCTTGCTTTCTATTGATTTATTAAAAGCGAACGTTTCAGCCTGTCCGGTTGAGTTTCAATTTAAGCATATAAACCCCATAGCAGTCATTAAAGCTTTTAAGGAAATCAAAATCAAATTAACAGAAGATCTATGGGGAATGTCTAAGTGTGTCAAGCTATTATTGACACTATAGCACCGTACTTAGCTTTAATTTTTAATTTGTGTGTGGACCAAGGAGTCTTCCCAGACCTTATGAAATACAGCAAGGTAATACCACTTTTCAAATCTGGGGACAGTAAAATCAAAATCAAAATCAAAATATTTTTATTTCACATAGGCCTACATGGGCACTTGTAAAACGTCGACAAAAAGGTGCTCGGTTCGGGTTGGTCGTTTCCTATGGAGAAGAACCGGCAAGAAACTCCATGGTTACTCTTTTAAAATCATTTGGCTTTACAATTTTTCTATGTTACAGCATTGGCACTTAAGTATGAGTGGACATCGTAGGCCCGACAATAAGTCGTTGCTTACTACAAAACGTAGAACAAGATAAAAAGTTACCAAGGATCTAGGAATCTATAAGGCCTACAATGTCCATACATTTACAAACAATCGGTAAATAAGAAAAAGAGTCTATACAAAAAAAAAAAAAAAAAAGATATTGCAAAAAGACTAGATTAAACAAGTGACACAAATGTTGTCATCCGTGCTGTAACTATTCTAAACAAAATGGTGTAATGATTAAGAAACTATTGTAAAACATCTGATTAAAAATAATGGAAAAAAAGTAAATAAAAATAATAAATAAATAAAATAAAAAACAAAATAAAAATAAGATTGAGAATAGTTAGAGACATCCACACATTTGTGCCGTTTTATGAGCTACCAGGGAAGCCGCATGTGCGTAGGGGCTCAGGCCAAACATCTCTATCTTCAACGTAGTCCTTAATTTTGTAATATGCTTTTTTAATTAGGACACGTTTGATATAATTTTTAAACTTTCCATCGGTCAGTTCTGTAACTGACTTCGGCAACTTATTATAAAAGCGTATACTGTTTATAAGAAATGACTTGCTAGTTTTTGTTAATCTAAATTTTGGTATTACAATTTCGTGTTTACTGCGCGTGTTTATATTATGGAAGTCGCTTCTAATTTTGAAAAGTCCTCGGTTTTTGCGGACATATAAAATACATTCTAAAATATAGAGTGAAGGCAGAGTCAGTATATCGATTTCTTTAAATTTTTCTCTGAGGGACTCGCGAGGACCCATTTTATAGATGGCGCGGACTGCCCTCTTTTGCAGTATGAAAATTGATTCAACGTCTGCTGCCGATCCCCACAGCAGAATGCCATAGGACATAATACTATGGAAATAAGCGTAGTATACTAACCTAGCTGTGGCTACATCGGTTAACTGCCTTATTTTCCTAACTGCATAGGCAGCTGAGCTTAACCTTCCCGAAAGAGTTCTAATGTGCGCGCCCCACTGCAGTTTTGAATCGATAGTAATCCCCAAGAATACAGTTTCTACTATGACATCAAGTTTTTTGCCGTCAAGATTTAAATTTAGGTCACGTTGTGGTACATTTGGTAAAGAAAACTTAAGACATTTTGTTTTATTCGTATTCAGTAAAAGATTGTTGGCTGCGAACCATTTTGAGAGAATAGTTAAGCTTTCTTTGACATGTAAGACGTCCGTATCTTTTCTATCAATTTTAAAAATTAGCGAGGTGTGCAGCAAATAGAATTATATCCGAAAATTTGGCCATCATATAAGGGAGGTCATTAATATAAACAAGAAACAGGAAAGGACCGAGAATTGAACCTTGGGGCACGCCCATCTTGACTATAGACCCGCAGGACGTCGCCCCATTTACATTTACTTTTTGTTGCCTGTTTGATAAATAAGAAAGAACAAGATCAGCAGCTTGTCCACGAATTCCGTAGTGGTGTAATTTACGCTTTTGAGAGGTCACAGAAGATGCCAATAGCATCCTGGGACTTCTCCCAGGATTCCAAAATGTAACTGATGAGTTTTACTCCCGCGTCCGTTGTCGACCTACCCTTCGTGAAACCAAACTGCTGACCATGCAGTATCCTATTAGAATTGAAGTGTGACAACATCTGGTCCAGCATGATTTTTTCATAGATTTTACTCAATGCTGGAAGCACAGATATAGGTCTATAATTAGAGGGATCACTCTTACAACCTGATTTGAAAATTGGTACTACTTTACTATGTTTCATCAAGTCAGGAAACTTGCCACTGTCCAAACATTGATTGAATATGCCTGCTAAGACAGGAGCAATTGAATCAATAATGTTTTTAAGAACCTTGACTGATATCCCCCATAAGTCTTCAGTATTTTTTATATTGAGACTTTTGAATGCGTTTTTAATTGTATCAATACATACTGGTTTAAATTTAAAGTTAGGTAAGTCCTTAGTAAAGTTCTCTTTTAGAAGGGCTTCAGCTAATTTAGCTGAAGAGGGGAGAGATTTCGTAACCTCTAACGGAATGTTGGCAAAAAAATTGTCTAGAGTTTCAGCGACTTCTAGCTTATCACAAATGGTTTTATTATCTATTTTCAAAGTCAGTTCATTCTTATCTCGTTGTTGCGTCTTTCCTGTTTCTCTGTTAATTACCTGCCACACGATTTTTATTTTATTCTTAGAAATACCGATTTTATTGCTTATTAATTTAGATTTTGCCTGAGCGCAGACACTTTTGAATATTTTTGAATAGTTTCTAACATAAGTGTGAAAGACTTGATCTGAGGTTAGAGATTTTTCGTGATATAAATTGTATAAAATATCTCTGCTTTTTCTTATTCCCGCAGTGGCCCATTCACTAAATTTAGACTTTGAGTTGACTTTAACTTTTTTTATAGGACACGTTTTATTAAATTCCTGGCAAACTGTAGAAAATAAAATATCGTAGTTTATATTGGGATCTTCTAAATCAAAACTAGCGTTAGCAAGATTGCTAAGAACATTATTATTAAAAGAGTTTAATTTATTTTTAGAGAGAGGTCTTATCTGAATTGATTTAACTAAGTGTAACTTTTTTTTTAACTCAAAAGATACAAGTTGACCAGTATGGTCTGACCTAACGCCACTAATTAATGAAGACTCTTTTACTGTGCAATTAGTAAATATATTATCTATGCATGTAGCTGAGGTTGTTGTTATTCTAGTTGCTTCGCTAAATAAATATTTTAAGTTGAAGGATTTAAACAATGAGACCAGCTTACATTTTTCTGGTGAATTGACTAACAGATCAATATTTAAGTCACCACAAACAAAAACTAATTTATTATCTGTGAAAAGTTTACTTAATATTTCTTCCATTGTGATTAAAAATAATGTCAAGTTTGATGCTGGTGGTCTATACACACATAAGACAGTATGACCCTCAACCTCCGCACATGCTACCTCACATAAGCGATCAACAGAGTAAGCAGTGATATCCTTCCTCTCCTTATATCTGAGACAGCTATTACAAAGTATCAGGGTACCACCACCCACTGATGATCTGTTGTACGCACTGGCAACTGAAAAATTATTTACATTAAACAGCATCCTATCTGGTTTTAACAAAGTTTCACTAAAACATAAAATATCCATGTGGTATTTATCTACTAACATTTCCACGTCTAAAATTTTGCCGGAGAAGCGATTTATATTCTGGTGATAGAGTAAAATATTGTTACCAGGCTTCTCTTTTGTCGGCTCTAATAGTTTAAAGAATGTATAACAGTATTATTGGAGACACAAGATAATACTGTTTCATCACTTAACCTAGTCTCAGTTAAATCATCAATAACTGCGTGTATAAAAAATGCTAAAAGTGTAAAGATACGAATAACTATAGACCCGTATCCGTGCTGCCAGTTTTCAGCACAGTTTCACCAAAGGACGTTGTACAACTGACGCCGGTGTCACTTTATTAAAACACATATATACTGCGTGGGAAGAGGCAAAAGATGCCATAGGAGTCTTCTGTGACCTCTCGAAGGCATTTGATTGCGTAAGTCACCAAACCTTGCTCTTGAAACTTCAGCATTACGGCTTAGGTAAACTTGCGCTCAGTATAGTAAAATCGTATTTAAATGATAGACAGCAGCAAGTACAAATAAATGGTGTAAATTCAATGGCTTTGAAAGTAAAAATGGGTGTACCACAAGGTTCGATATTGGGTCCTTTCCTCTTTTTAGGATATATTAATGACCATTCCAATTTATTTAAAAACCAACCACAAATGGTGTTGTTTGCGGACGATACTTCGTTAATATTTAAGATAAACAGACGTGCCACAAACCTTGATGATGTAAATAACGCTCTAATGCAGGTCCATAAATGGTTTACCGCTAATCTTCTTAGTCGTTACGCTCTTGACAGAGCGGTCGTGGTCGTCATGAAGTGTTGCTACTACTTGCGCCAGATGTAATACGCCTCACGATGTCCCGCCACCTCGCCCGATCAGAAGTCATCCGGGTACATTCGTGCACGGGACCGCCCACAGCAGACTTGATCTGGTCGGTCCAACGCATGGGAGACCTTCCACGCGGTCTAGTGCCTTCCACTTTTCCTTGGACGACTAACCGCTCTATGGACTGACTGTCTCGCCTTGAAACGTGTCCGAAGAAAGTGAGTATTCGGGACTGTACTATTGTAGAGAGACGCTGCCTGATGTGAAGTTCTTGGAGTATCGAGACATTTGTGCGGAACTCGGTCCACGATACGCCGAGCATTCTTCTCCAGCACCACATCTCTAGAGCGTCTATCTTTTTTCTTTCCACCTCCCGCAACGTCCACGTTTCTGCAGCGTACAGAAATATGGGTAAAATTAACGTGCGCACGAGCCTGGTCTTCGTGGCTTTGGTGATGTCTCTGTTCCTCCATATTTTTTTCATTTTGTCCATTGCAGTTCTCGTGATCGCCATACGTCTCCTTATCTCGTCAATACAGCCGCCGTTATTCGAGATTAAAGCTCCAAGATATACGTAGGTTTGGACTACGTTGCAGTTCGCGATCTGAGTAACTGCTGGCGAATTATTGTTGGCACGGTCTTTAATCCAAATTCAAGGCTCACTTGTTCCATTTTGCGTAGTAAATCTTCCATATGGCGAGCATCGGATGCAAAAAGAGTGGTGTCATCTGCGTAGCGCAAATTCGCAATATTGTAGCCACCAACTGTAACCCCATCTGTCCAATCTTCCAAAGTTATGCGCATTATAAGCTCTGTGTAGATATTAAATAAGAGCGGCGATATAATACATCCTTGGCGGACACCTGCACTGGGGTGGAAGTTACCGGACAGAATGTCATCTGTTCGTACTGAGGCTGTGCTTTCTTCGTACAACCTTCTCAGAAGGTGAACTAGGTGTTTTGGCGTGCCCATGTCAAGTAAAGTTTTCCACAATACTGGCCATTTTACCGAGTCAAATGCTTTGGAAAAATCAACAAAGCAGATGTATGTTGGCTTGTTGAATTCACGAGCTTTCTCAATAATCTGGCGAACAACAATAATCTGTTCCCGTGTACCCTTCCCCTTCACAAATCCGGCCTGTTCTGGTGCGATTTCTTTGGACAAATAAGCCTTCAGTCGCTCGTTTAGAATATGTAACAAAATTTTGCTGGCGTGGGATATCAGTGCAATAAGGCGATAGTTGTTACACTTCTTTGTGGAGCCTTTTTTATGTAAGGGGGCGAAGACTGTATGAGTCCATTCAGACGGCCAAGTTCCTGTCTGCCATACTCTGTTACAAATGGCATGGAAGATATGGACGCCACGTTCTCCTAAAGCCTTTATGGTTTCTATGGGGATTCGGTCTCTCCCTGTGGCTTTTTTAATTTTAAGATGTTTAATGGCGGCCCTTACTTCAGACAGAAGAATATCCGGTTCCAGTTCTCCCTCGCTTACCTCTGTATTAGGGAAAACACGCGACTGTGGGTCCTGGAACAGTGATTGACAGTAGTTCTTCCATGTTTGCGAGATTTGGTCTAGTTCTGTTACAGCTTCGCCTTTATCGTTCTCGATAGCCCAGGTTTTAGTAGGTAGAGTTCTGGTGATATGACGAATTTTGCGGTAAAGATCCCTAGATTCATGTTTCCCTGCGTGTGCTTCAACTTCTTCACATATTTTATGAAGATGTGAGTTATGATCTCGTCTACAGTTAGCTTGAATTTGAGCAGATAGCTTGTTCAGCTCTCTAACATCCGCTCCTCTCGCCTTTTTCTGTCTTCGATCTTCAACTAAAGCAAAAGTACTGTCTGTTATCCAGTGTTGCCGTTTCTGTGTTTCAGTTGATGGCTTCGATTCTGCGACTGCTTCCTCAATAAGATGTTTTGCTTGGTTCCATAACATTTCTGGTGTTGCCTCAGTGACGTTTGCGTCGGTCCATTTTGACCAGTTCTGCTCAATTGCCGCAGTAAATTTTGCGGTGTCTCTGACTTCAGTTCTCCTATGTTTATTAAGGGTTCGAGCAGCTGTCAATTTAAGTCTCAGTTTTACAGTAAGGAGTTCATGGTCTGACCCGCAATCGGCACCAGGCAATGTATGAGCATTAAGGATAGAGGTGCGCCAGCGTGATCGTACTAGGATATAGTCGATTTGATTACGGTAGGTGCCTCCTGGCGATGTCCAGGTGTACAGTCTCCGTGGATGATGTTGAAAAAGACTATTTGTTATCACTAAGCTGTTTTCGTCTGCAAATTGCATTAATCGTTCACCACTATCATTGCGTATACCGAGTCCAAAATTTCCCACACTGTGGCTAAATTCCCGGGAATTAGCTCCTATCTTGGAGTTAAAATCACCCATGATCAAAAGTAGCTCTCGGCAACGTCCACGTTTCTGCAGCGTACAGAAATATGGGTAAAATTAACGTGCGCACGAGCCTGGTCTTCGTGGCTTTGGTGATGTCTCTGTTCCTCCATATTTTTTTCATTTTGTCCATTGCAGTTCTCGTGATCGCCATACGTCTCCTTATCTCGTCAATACAGCCGCCGTTATTCGAGATTAAAGCTCCAAGATATACGTAGGTTTGGACTACGTTGCAGTTCGCGATCTGAGTAACTGCTGGCGAATTATTGTTGGCACGGTCTTTAATCCAAATTCAAGGCTCACTTGTTCCATTTTGCGTAGTAAATCTTCCATATGGCGAGCATCGGATGCAAAAAGAGTGGTGTCATCTGCGTAGCGCAAATTCGCAATATTGTAGCCACCAACTGTAACCCCATCTGTCCAATCTTCCAAAGTTATGCGCATTATAAGCTCTGTGTAGATATTAAATAAGAGCGGCGATATAATACATCCTTGGCGGACACCTGCACTGGGGTGGAAGTTACCGGACAGAATGTCATCTGTTCGTACTGAGGCTGTGCTTTCTTCGTACAACCTTCTCAGAAGGTGAACTAGGTGTTTTGGCGTGCCCATGTCAAGTAAAGTTTTCCACAATACTGGCCATTTTACCGAGTCAAATGCTTTGGAAAAATCAACAAAGCAGATGTATGTTGGCTTGTTGAATTCACGAGCTTTCTCAATAATCTGGCGAACAACAAGAATCTGTTCCCGTGTACCCTTCCCCTTCACAAATCCGGCCTGTTCTGGTGCGATTTCTTTGGACAAATAAGCCTTCAGTCGCTCGTTTAGAATATGTAACAAAATTTTGCTGGCGTGGGATATCAGTGCAATAAGGCGATAGTTGTTACACTTCTTTGTGGAGCCTTTTTTATGTAAGGGGGCGAAGACTGTATGAGTCCATTCAGACGGCCAAGTTCCTGTCTGCCATACTCTGTTACAAATGGCATGGAAGATATGGACGCCACGTTCTCCTAAAGCCTTTATGGTTTCTATGGGGATTCGGTCTCTCCCTGTGGCTTTTTTAATTTTAAGATGTTTAATGGCGGCCCTTACTTCAGACAGAAGAATATCCGGTTCCAGTTCTCCCTCGCTTACCTCTGTATTAGGGAAAACACGCGACTGTGGGTCCTGGAACAGTGATTGACAGTAGTTCTTCCATGTTTGCGAGATTTGGTCTAGTTCTGTTACAGCTTCGCCTTTATCGTTCTCGATAGCCCAGGTTTTAGTAGGTAGAGTTCTGGTGATATGACGAATTTTGCGGTAAAGATCCCTAGATTCATGTTTCCCTGCGTGTGCTTCAACTTCTTCACATATTTTATGAAGATGTGAGTTATGATCTCGTCTACAGTTAGCTTGAATTTGAGCAGATAGCTTGTTCAGCTCTCTAACATCCGCTCCTCTCGCCTTTTTCTGTCTTCGATCTTCAACTAAAGCAAAAGTACTGTCTGTTATCCAGTGTTGCCGTTTCTGTGTTTCAGTTGATGGCTTCGATTCTGCGACTGCTTCCTCAATAAGATGTTTTGCTTGGTTCCATAACATTTCTGGTGTTGCCTCAGTGACGTTTGCGTCGGTCCATTTTGACCAGTTCTGCTCAATTGCCGCAGTAAATTTTGCGGTGTCTCTGACTTCAGTTCTCCTATGTTTATTAAGGGTTCGAGCAGCTGTCAATTTAAGTCTCAGTTTTACAGTAAGGAGTTCATGGTCTGACCCGCAATCGGCACCAGGCAATGTATGAGCATTAAGGATAGAGGTGCGCCAGCGTGATCGTACTAGGATATAGTCGATTTGATTACGGTAGGTGCCTCCTGGCGATGTCCAGGTGTACAGTCTCCGTGGATGATGTTGAAAAAGACTATTTGTTATCACTAAGCTGTTTTCGTCTGCAAATTGCATTAATCGTTCACCACTATCATTGCGTATACCGAGTCCAAAATTTCCCACACTGTGGCTAAATTCCCGGGAATTAGCTCCTATCTTGGAGTTAAAATCACCCATGATCAAAAGTAGCTCTCGGTTGGGCATTTTAGCGAGGGTCTTTTCCAACTCTAAATAGAAGCCATCTATGATGTCCGGCTTCGCACAGCTAGTAGGGGCATAGACCTGTATGAGATTAAGGTTTACAGGCGACGCCTTTAGCTTGATAGTAATTATACGGTCACTAACCGGCTCGTATCCCAAAACGTAATTCCTTAGATGTTTTGGAATCAGAAATGCTACTCCATTGCGGCTGTTGTTGTCGTTTCCAGAGAAGTAAATGGCATGGGTGGCTGTGAGAAAATGTCCGCTCTCTCTCCAATGGGTTTCAGCCAATCCGCAGATGCTTAAATCACACCGAGTTATTTCTCGTTCGACGGTGTCGAGTTTTCCTTTTTCTAGTAGCCCACGTACGTTCCACGTTCCTATCTTTTGAACATTTCGCAGCTTAAAGGGATTTCCAGTAGCATAGTTTCCATGGCGAGCCTGGTTTCCTGCTCCACCATGGCCGGAAGCCAATTTCTCACCTCCCACCCCGGACGCGGGTAGGCGCCGGTCGCCAATCGGTTCGCAAGGCAATCGTAATTCCTTTCTCTTAACTTTCATGACGATTTTCTTGGGAAAATAGTTGCAGTGGTTTCCCCTTGCCTTCTGCACCATGCTTTTGAGGTTATTTATTCCCCAAGGCTAATGAAGCCTCTTCCAACCGGTTGCCCAGTCTGGGGTTTGGTTATACCGCCAATGCTCGGTCGCCAGCGCCTCGTTTGTTATCCAGCAGGGAGCACCGCGACTGCCAGTGGCAGTGGCCGTCAGCTATTCGTATGAACTACTGACGCGTGCAGGTGAGGTTGACATTTGGGATCGGCAGGATGGTAGAGCCGTTCTCCCCCTTACCCCCCGCTAAATATAATACCGCTAATAATTTAGTATTAAATGGGAAAAAAATAAATGCATAAGACTATCTCTACCAAATGTCAAATGTAGTGATTGTGACATAGTGTTGAATCAAGTGAAACTTGAATTTGTCGATGAAACTGTTTTCTTGGGGATCACGCTCGACTCAAGGCTACAATGGGGTCCTCATTTAACATCTCTTGCAAGACGGCTGAGTTCAGCAGCGTATGCTGTCAGAAAAATCCGTCAATTTACTGATGTAGATACCGCGAGGCTAGTGTATTTTAATTATTTTCATAGTATTATGTCATACGGTATTTTACTATGGGGACGGGCTGCAGACATCGAGTCTATATTTATTCTGCAGAAAAGAGCCATCAGAGCCATAACATATAATCTACGTAGGCGCGATTCTCTAAGAGAACTGTTTAAGGAAATTAACATCATGACGGTACCTTATCAATACATCTATGAAAACATCATGTATGTTAGGAAAAATCTGCATTTATTTAGTAAAAGAGGTGACCGGCACCACTATAATACTAGAAACAGGGACCAACTAGTTCAGCCAGGTTTCAGGTTAGCTAAAGTAGACTCATCTTTCATGGGGTACTGTTTAAAATGTTACAATAAAATACCTCCTCCTATTCTACAACTGAATGAAACGAAATTTAAATCTTGCATAAAACGCACTCTATGTAGGCAAGCATATTATAAGTTGGGGGATTACATTGATGATAAAAATGCTTGGCTCAATGCTGGTCCTGCTCCACAATATCCATAAAGGCAATCTGGATCATCAGAATTACCAAGTGAAGTTATTGTGAAAGCTGCAGAAGATTGTAAAAATATATTGGCATTGTATAGATTCAATCTCTTAGTATATTATTATATAATTGCTTAGCACATGTGTGAGTACTATGTACTGTAAAGCCACTATTTAATCAGTACCTACATCTATTATTGACGCGAAATACCCTGGTGGTTGAGTGAATGCCATGCTCACTTAAATGTCACGCTGATAGTGGCGGGTGTGTCGGGTCGTTTAGTTCCCTTCAAAATGGTTGAGTTGAATGATGGCTGATACATGCGTCATGTTCGTGAACGGGCGCTGTCAGTTGTGACTGGTCATCTCTTAGCTGCCACGGTTTATTTTAATTAAGTACTTTTTTTATTACTGATTTAATCTTTTAATACTCTGGACGCTCTTAACCTGCCCGTATTTCTACATCGTTCTCACATATTTGTAATTCTTAACATGAATGATGTAACCAAGATTTTGTAACATATTTTGATTTAAAAGAGTGTCCATGGAGTTTCTTGCCCATTCTTCTCCATAGAGATTTACGCTACGGAATGGGCAACTACAGTACTTTCACAAGTTATTATGCCTTGTGACTAGGACTGTAGCTTCGTGGTTTATTTTGTTTTTCGACTTTCAAAAGTGCCTGTAATGGTCTAATTGAAATAAATGCTTTGACTTTGACCTTTGTCTGAGTTCATTTGAGTATGCCGAAAGAATACATCAAAACCGGCATGACCCAACCGTTGTAGGCGCGCACCTTGGTTCCGCCTGAAAAAAGACTGCTTAACACTTTATTCAGGTGGCCAAAGAAACGCTCCTTTCATCATTTGACTCCATTCATTCGTAATTCATCATCATCATCAGCCTTTGTTGTTCTCGTGTTTCCACTGCTGGGGCACAGGCCTCCTCTCAATAAGAAGGAGTGGGCATTAATCCACCACGCGGGCCTAGTGCGGGTTGTTAGATGTCTTCGAATTTTTACCGTTTTGAGAGCAGCGGTGATGAATTAAATTGCACAAAGTAATGCGCCTGCCTGGGTTTGAATCTACGACTTACTGCTCGTACGGGGCTACCACCACTGGGCCACCGCTGCTCTCAACGATTGTTTCATGTCAAAACTTATAGGTTTCTGTTGAGGAGAGTGATCTAAGGTGTACGAAATCCGGGAGTTGAGTTCCCATGGATTTTATAATCTCTCCTCGCTTCACATGTATGAGAGCACATTTGTCCACACCAAATTCCATCCCGATGGCGTTACTGAGAGTTTCTGTTACCTTCAGTAGCTTCATCAGTTGCAAATTTTTAGGGGGAAAGAGTTTCAGATCATCTATGTAAAGAAGGTGAGATATGACCTGACCACCTCTCCTCAACGGATAGCCTAGACCTGAATCCTCCAGCAGTGTGCTAAGAGGGTTCATGGCTAGACAAAACAGCAATTGGCTCAGACTATCACCCTGAAATATACCACGCTCCATCCTTATCGGTTCGCTGCTCCCCTGTATCTGTCGACATCCTGGATAGCGAAGAACCTTCCTACATTTCCATTGCTCCACACACGACTCAAGGAAGGCGCTTAGTTTTGCACCTATCTTGTACAACTCAAGCACCCTTATGAGCCATGCATGCGGCACGGAGTCATAGGCCTTCTTGTAGTCTATCCAACATATAGACAGATGCTTTCGGGGCGGCAAACCTATGGCTATTAGCCAACAGGTTTACAACAGGTGCTAGGGGACCCGATCTGACAACCATTTTGAGAGGGAGACATGATGGTGTTACTCTCAGTATATTGGATAATTTTAGCTCTCAAAATGGATGTAAAAACTTTATAGACCGTTGGTAAAGAAGCGATTGGTCTATAATTTTTTGGGCTCCGCAGCTCTTCTTGATGTATGGAGCAGGTGGGTAATGCCTGTCGTCAGGAACTGGGGCAGCAACCTTGACTCTAAGGCTGATTGAAACTGGGACGCCAAGCGAACTTACGATCTTTGGAACCATTTGATCCAGAAGTGGTGCAGTCCGGTTGGTATTATGAATTATGAATACACAAACAGTAATCCGCAAATATGATGATTCTGAAGTCAACGTTAAACCAGATAATTCAATTAGTTGTTTGCCTTTGACTTCAGTGTCATCAATCAATCGTCAGTTGTTGGGGAATGACAGTGTATCAGTTCGACTCAAAGACATGAACGCTAAAAATCGATCGTTCAGGTGATAAACTAGCTGTAGCTTGACCAGTGCTCACGTTTTACTGGTGAAATCAAACCTAGAACTATTAACTCTGGCAAGCGCTCTACATTATAGCGTTCTTATTAACTGACGATATATAATGATCTTAGTTTTTTACTAAATAATTGAACGATGATGCAGAATACACGAATAATAGAAAGTGCATACTTATATTTTTACAGAAAAGCTCAAGCGGCGAAGACGGCATTTGCTGCAACTATTTTTACGTCATTTCCGCTACAAAACTTTGCAGGCTGGCAAACAAGTTGGGATTTAATCAGTCATAAGTTCAACGATGATATCAAGGCAGACATGGCGTTGCGAGTCGTATGTTCCACTGTGCCGTGTAAGTATTGTACCCTCAAATTTAAAACATCTATTCCTAGTACACTAGTAGCGAGCACTTAAGAGCGTTTATACCTTACCGCTTTTCATACAAACTTTCAAGTCGTTTTTTTCCGAAATGACTGAACCGATTTAAATGAAACTTTATACGCATAAGCAGAATACATAGGTCTAAAAAGTTACTAAAAATATTTTCAAAATGTGTTTAAAAAAAAAGAGATAATTGGAATTTTCTGTTTCTATGGAAAATTTATAATCGGTCTAATTTATCTGTAACTATTTTTCGAAAATGTTTTTTAGTAACTTTTTAGATCTGTGTATTTTGCTTATGTGTACGAAGTTTCATTAAAATCAGTTCAGTCATTTCGGAAAATAACGACTTGAAAGTTTGTACGAAATTTCGTAAGGTGTAAACGCTCTTAAGTGATTTATCTTGATGAAATAGTTATTATATTTATTTATTTAATTACAACGAGGCTGGCCCACGTAGCGAGATGACTTGGACGCGTACTGTGAGGGCTGTTTCATTGAGGCTCAGGAAACGATGTCGTGAAAGGAATTGAGGGACGATTTTGCCCAGCAGTGGGACAGTACCGGCTGAGAAAAAAAATTACAACGTTTGTGTTTACAACCAATCACCGTAACTAAAATTATAAAGATAAAAGAGACAATTATACTATATGTCAGCAGGCACAATATAAGTTGGAAGGGTAAATAAAAGACTTAGCTAAATGCTAACCAATTGGTATAACGAATTGATTAGCATATGAAATTATTGTAGAAGCTGCAGAAGATTGTAAGACCATCTTTGCATTCTATCAACTCATTTCTTAGTGTTTTGCTATTGTATAGCACATTTGTGTTAGTACTATTTACTATCATTGACTTGAATGTGCCATGGTGCATGAGAGAATGTCATGTTTACTGTCTGATCATTTAGTTCCCTTCAATATGGTTGAGTTATGGTGCTGTTACAGGCGTCATGTTCGTGTCAGAGGGTCTACTCTCTAATTGATCAACGAAGCTACGAGCCCGTACTAAAGTAGTTCGTAACTAACGATAAACCTACTCCCTAATGATTACGGATTCATGAGTTACCATAGTACCTCCTCGAGACTTTTATGAAAGAGGCATTTTGGCCGCAGGGGGTTGTTTATCGGCGTATTGGCGGAAGTTTGGTGGATGGCTATATGACATCTCCACTCAGCCCAATAGTGGCCGGACAATCTTTAATAGATATTGTAAATGTGTTCAACATGTACAAAATTACACATAAAACATTATTTTGTGTATTATATGTGCGGCCCTTCGATGCCTGATAATGTAAGTGATTGATTGAATGAAACTAAGTTCGACGCAAAATTTTAAGACTACATAAGTCTAATTATCAGTGGTTATAACAGCACTAATTAGAAAAACTGTTCTTTGCATGGGTCAAAATAATATTTTACTAATCTATCAGACAGCATAAAAAATGACACCCCTCAACAATTTGTTAATAAACTTAATGTTTTTTTGATCAGAAATGTTATTATTTGCTAAGTGATTTTTTGAATGAGATTTGATCAGTTTAATATAAATTACTGTCATTATTTGATATCTACTATTGTGCTTAATCTAGACATAGTAAAATAATGTATACTATTGTAATTATTTTCTTTATTATTATTTATTTTATTCATTTTTCATGTCATTTTTTACACGACATTTGAATATATAAAAAATAGATTTCCGCCGATGTCGGGAGCAGGGTCCAAGCTTTCTCGAGAACTGGGTCGGGCATATACTTGTAGTACGGTACCTCAGATTCCATAAGTTCATATTTCAAGGCAAGTTGCTGGTGAATAATCCTGGCTACTTGGTTGTGCCTATGCAAGTACTCGCCGTTAGCCAGACGAGAACAACCAGAAATAAAATGTCTGTTGGACTCACCCGGACGGTGGCATGCCCGACACACGTCCACCGACCCGCCCTTTATAATATGTTTCCGGTAGTTGTTCGTCAGCATAGGTAACATCGTCCATAATCGCACAGACAAAACCTTCAGTTTCCCCAAAGAGGTCGCCGAATCGTAGCCAGGACACGGACTCTAGAAAATCTACATCGGGCCCATGAAGAGCCCGGTAGAAGCACCCGTGAAGCTCCTTGCCTTGCCATATTTACTTGCTGTCATTGGTAATAAGTGCTACAGGTACGCCAGTTCTCTTTAGCCATGGACAGCAAGGTGAGTCCTTTGTCCACTGTGACCACATCTCGGTGCATACCCACCTCGGTTTTCCAAAAATATTCTCTGAGGCTGTACACGTCGCGGTTGTGGAGGGTCTTCGCGTTTAAAAAGCCTCGAACCCGGCACTTCCGCGGGATGTACAGTCTCAGCACCGATGATCGTGGGTGATGCATCCGGTTTGCGGTAAGCAATGTTCAGACTCTCCTATCTAGGGCGTCCAGTTCGGTATGAGTCCATTTGAGTATGCTGAAAGAGTAATTAAAACCGGCATGATGCAGCGACCGTTGAAGGCGCGCACCTTGTTTCCGCCTGAAAAAAGCTCTTTGATACCTTCTTCAGGCGACCAAAGAAGCGCCCACTTAACGACTGCTTCATGTCAGCTACCTTAATGCCTAACGCGTTCGACATACCCAAAATACTTATAGCTTTTGGATGAGGAGAGAGAGCTGAGGTTATAGAATCCGAGTGTTGGAATAATCTCTCCGCACTTTACATACACGTGTGGCACATTTGTCCACACCAAATTCCATCCTGATGGCGCTACTAAAATGTTCAGTTACTTTTAGTAACTCCATCAGTTGCAATTTGGGGGGGGGGGGTAAAGAGTTTCAGATCATCCATGTAAAGAAGGTGAGATATGACCTGAACACCTGTTCTCAACCGGTAGCCTAGACCTGAGTCCTTCAGCAATGTGCTTAGATTCAGGGATAGACAGAACCAAAATGTAGTCAGACTGTCGCCCTGAAATATTTCCCATTTAATCCATACAGGCTCATCGTTCCCCTAGATCTGTCGACATCCTGGATATCAAAGGACCGTCCTCCATTGCCCCATACACGACTCAAGGAAGGCGCGTAGAGTCGTATCTATTTTGTATAACTCCAGCACCCTCATGAGCCATGTGTGTGGCTCAGACTCGTAGGCCTTCTTATAATCTATCCAACATGTCGACAGATCCTTGTGGGATCAACGAACCTGTTGGCTAATGGCCATGTCGATGAGGAGTAGCTCCTTATTACCACGGTTATTCCTACATTAATTTTGAGAGGCCGACATATGGAATTTTACTATTGATGTGTTTCTTAATTTTCTCTCTCAAAATGGATGTAAAAAGTTTATAGGCCGTCGCCAAACACATGATCGGCCTATAATTCTTGGCCTCCGTATGACAGACGGGCACCGACCAGATGTTGCGCCAGAATGGGCTCGTGAAATCATCATCTGGGCGGCACACATTCGCCATATTTGTTCGGGTCGCTCCCAAGCTCTGTATACCCACCTCTCATCACTCTGGAACATGCGATTCTGCAAATACCGATCAACACGCTTCTTATACTGCCGAGTACGGTTTGTCCATGCATAAACTTTCTGCTTAAGGAAGTCGATGCGCTCTGTGACTCGGGACATGTATTCTTGAGGGCTGATTCCAGTGCCCGAGAATATCCGCCTCACAAAGCACATCACACGTGGTCGTGTATTGCCCTCCCTGAAGCAGTATATTTTGCCGATGAGTACCCTGGCCCCGTCGATACGGCGCTCTATCCTGCGTTGCCAGGCTGGTACGGCTGGTTTTGGTCGAGTAGCTACGTCACAATTTTAGAATTTGATGTTAGCTAAACGACAAGCCGCTACAGCTCCACAATACAGGATCGAGCGCGTAACAACGAGGTGTTCGCTACTCTCAAATATATTATTAACTTGCGAGGTTTTGTAGAACTACTGAACAAGATAGTTCACACACTGACACAATACTACAACCGCCGCGTCGTGGTGGTGTCCGCACTGTAATTTTTTGTCTAAAATATTAACATTAATGTTATCATAATGATTTACTCAGGACTCCATTGGGGAAGAACTGAAAATTTTCCGACACTTAAATGTGACGATTTGTGCAAGTGTTCACGCAAATGTCCATTCGCGCAAAAGCGCATGCGCACAAATCGCACCCTGAGAACAAAAGTGACCTAAAGCAAAATTACGGTGAATTGGGTTAAATAAGTACCTAAATCTACTCATACTTAAAAAGTGACGATATCGTGCTAGAAAAGGACAAAAGAAAACATGTTATCGCATATTTTATTGGAAACTACCTACAACTCGAAACACAGTATTGTAAATTCCCACAAAACGCCTTGTTGTGTCACTTTTTGCCTGCCAGGTTTGCGGGACTGTTGAAAAGAGATACCGTGGCCTTGGAACACAAAGGGTTAAGAAGGAACATGGATGGGTTTTAGTCAGCACAAGTCTGACACTCCCTTCCGCTCCGCCCAGAGGGGGAGGGGTTATTTAATGATTTACCAACCGTAAAAAAAGTGTTCACTTTTGTTCTCAGAATGCAAAAAGTCTTTCGCGAAAATGTCCTCGATCCCCGTTACGGGTGAGGATCGACAACCAAACACTATTTTGGACTGTGTGTTTTTGCATGAAAATATTAATCTTGGTGTACACCTATTTGACATTTTAATTACAATAATACAACGTTTTTATACTTAAAATAATTAAAACTAATTTTAAAAAACGAAACGAAAAAATCATTAAAATTAATTTTAAAATACTTACGGAACAAAGTTTTGACAAGTTACTCGACCAGTGTTGCCATTCCATTACGAAAACACATAGTTACTCATACGCTGTAATCAGCGTAGCTAGGCCTATACAATCGCCAGCGATATTAGAACCGCTGCTAATATAGTCACGTGCACACACCGTCATGCAGTGGTTCCTTAGTTTACGAAGTTCATTAATGAGTTGGTTTGTTGCAGTCGGGTTGGCGCTGGCGGCGCCGGCGCTCGGCCCCTTCATCGGGCTGCTGGGCTCGCTGTGTCTTACCATCATAGCCATCTTTTTCCCGGCCGTGATCCACATCTGCGTCTCCTACCCCAATAATTATGGGACTTTCGGCTACAAGTTGTTGACTGACATCGTAATCATGATAATTGGCGCCTTTTGTTGCTTTTCCGGCGTTTATACGAGCTTACTAGAGATGAAAGAAGCACTTTCAAAGTAACTTCATCATTTTAAGGGTTCCGCAGTCAAAGCTTGAAAACGGGACCGTATTGTAAGTAAATAGGGATCCCTTATGTTTTTACATATTTTTAACCGGTATCTTAGGTATGTTACCATAGCATCTATCATGACAATGAATTACGTAATCGAAAGCAGTTTCGGTGGTACAGAGCCTATACTCCGTGTGCTAATATAAGCGACCGTCATTTCGGATAACTCAGCCTGTGTCAGCGCGCGTTATCACATGCCTGATTTTTTGAGAATTAATTATTTGAAATCATAAAGCGGCGCAAATTAAACTGATCATCATTTATTTTTACACAAGTTACAGTTGAACGAACACATTTCATATTTTCAAGATGTTTTTATAACTTATTAAATGAAATTATATCTAAAAATAAAGTACAAGTTTTTTTAATTTTGTGGAACCCAAGGGTAATTCGAAGGAATGAAGGGAAGGCTATTGTAAATAGGAACCCCACAATCAATTTTTTATACATTACAATTATCATGCAGCATGCAATGAAGATAATACTTATTTATGATTCTGGCCTCCTGGTAGCCCTGGTTTGTGAGACATTAATATCCTTGCTAACTACCTACTGCGTAATGTTCGAGCGTATACTCTTACAGAAATCTGAGTTTATTCGTGCCAATACACTACAAGTAAAATCCAAAGCGAGGGCATTTCATATTAGTGAGAGTTTTGTACAGTTTGAATGTACGACCTTCAAACGAAATGCTAGTGGGAACATAAACCCCATTCAAAAATCAAAATCAAAATATTTTATTTTACATAGGCCTACATGGGGACTTATAAAACGTCAACAAAAGGTGCACGGTTCGGGTTGGTCGTTTCCTATAGAGAAGAACCGGCAAGAAACTCCATGGTTACTGTTTTAAAATCATTTGGTTTTACAATGTTTGAAGTTACAGCGTTGGTACTTAAGTATGGGAGGACAGCGTAGGCCCGACAATAAGTCGTTGCTTACTACAGAAGGTAGTAAATTTTTCTCTGAAGGACTCGCGAGGACCCATTTTGTAGATGGCGCGGACTGCCCTCTTTTGCAGTATGAAAATTGCGTCAATGCCTGCTGCCGAACCCCACAGCAGAATGCCATAGGACACAATACTATGGAAATAAGCGTAGTATACTAACCTAGCTGTGGCTACATCAGTTAACTGCCTTATTTTCCTAACTGCATAGGCAGCTGAGCTTAACCTTCCCGAAAGAGTTCTAATGTGCGCGCCCCACTGCAGTTTTGAATCGATAGTAATCCCCAAGAATACAGTTTCCGCTATGACATCAAGTTTTTTGCCGTCAAGATTTAAATTTAAGTCACGTTGTGGTACATTTGGTAAAGAAAACTTAAGACATTTTGTTTTATTCGTATTCAGTAAAAGATTGTTGGCTGCAAACCATTTTGAGAGAATAGTTAGGCTTTCGTTGACGTGTAAGACGTCCGTATCTTTTCTAAGAATTTTGAAAATTAGCGAATTGTCATCAGCAAATAGAATTATATCCGAAAATTTGGCCATCATGTAAGGGAGGTCATTAATATAAACAAGAAAGGGCCGAGAATTGAACCTTGGGGCACGCACATCTTGACTACAGACCCGCAGGACGTCGCCCCATTTACATTTACTTTTTGCTGCCTGTCAGATAAATAAGAAAGAACAAGATCAGCAGCTAGTCCACGAATTCCGTAGTGGTGTAATTTACAGATCAGTGTTTTGTGGTCGACGCAGTCGAACGCTTTTGAGAGGTCACAGAAGATCCTGGGACTTCTTCCAGGATTCCATCACTACTACTCATCAGTTACATTTGTAACTGATGTAATGCTAATGTAGCTGAAGAGGGTAGAGATTTCGTAACCTCTAACGGAATGTTGGCAAAGAAATTGTCTAGAGTCTCAGCGACTTCTAGCTTATCACAAATGGTTTTATTATCTATTTTCAAAGACAGTTCATTCTTATCTCGTTGTTGCGTCTTTCCTGTTTCTCTGTTAATTACCTGCCACACAGTTTTTATTTTATTCTTAGAAATACCGCTTTTAATACTTATTGTTATAAATTTTGACTGAGCGCAGACACTTTTGAATATTTTTGAATAGTTTCTAACATAAGTGTGAAAGACTTGATCAGAGATTTTTCGTGATATAAATTGTATAAAATATCTCTGCTTTTTCTTATTCCTGCAGTGGCCCATTCGCTAAATTTAGGTTTTGAGTTGACTTTAACTTTTTTACAGGACACGTTTCATTAAATTCCTGGCAAACTGTGGAAAATAAGATACCATAGTTTATATTGGGATCTTCTAAATCAAAACTAGCGTTAGAAAGATTGCATAGAACATTATTATTAAAAGATTTTAATTTATTTTTAGAAAGAGGTCTTAATTGAATTGATTTAACTAAGTGTTATTTTTTTTCTAACTCAAAAGATACAAGTTGACCAGTATGGTCTGACCTAACGCCACTAATTAATGAAGAATCTTTTACTATACAATTAGTAAATATATTATCTATGCATGTAGCTGAGGTTGTTGTTATTCTGGTTGCTTCACTAAATAAATATTTTAAGTTGAATGATTTAAACAATGAGACCAGCTTACATTTTTCTGGTGAATTGAATAACAGATCAATAATTAGTTTTTAGTTGTGTGATAGAACAGGTATAACTAATGTGTTTTTTGCCCTTTGGAGCAACTGAACAGATTCTCAGCTGGACAGAACGTGTACAGTCCATGACATACAAGTGGATAAGTTGGGAATATATGGATGTTATGAAAAAGTGGTCAATACTAGTCCGGTCAAGGATAGCAATTTTTATTTTTGTTTTGTAGTGTTAGCACGTTTGTATGGACAAATACGCTAAAAAAACTTCATTTAAGTACACTCTTCTAGGGAATATGGGTCATTTGTGCAAAGGACAATTGCGTGACAGACACTCGCGCGACTGGACACTTGCCCGACTCAATGGCTTCAAGGGTGTCGTTTTTGTGGTTTTAGCGGGTCGCTGGCAATGAAAATGAAAATCCAAGATGGCGCCGAGGAAAATTTCTTGTTTTTCGTTCATGGGTGTAGTTTTCGTGGTTTTGCGGGTCACTGATAACAACATGATAACGTCATTTTCTAGGTGCAAATAATAAAATTTAAAATACGTAATGTCTCTATATACTCCCCTAGGCTATGGGTGGCATTAATTTAAAGTGATAACTGCAGTTTCTCACATGTGTAGTTTTACGTTGCGTGCTCCGGAGTGAGCTCTGAATGAAATACCGCAAACGTCATTTACAAAATATTGTTGTCCGGAAGTTAAATAGATTGATTTATTATTATTATTATTTTTGTTCTTTTAGTTTCTTCTCATTTAAGAGAGCTTAAGAAACCTTACACGCGGGTCAGAACCAAGGATGTAAGGTGAAATTTAGATAGAGAAAGTAGATGATAATGTAGAAGAAGTCAGAAATTTGCGGGTGATTCGACAGGTGTTAAGATTGGTGGCTTTTTGCAGCAAGTAAAGTGTGTGAGTAGGCATCTGTAGAGTGTTGAGACTTTGTGTTAGAGATTTAGGTATAATACCAGTAGATGAGAGAACAATGGGGACTATATGAACAGTTTGTGCTTTCCATTGGGTTTTAATTTCAATGGCAAGATCTTGGTATTTGCTGAGCTTTTCGGATATTGTGGTTTGAATATTATGTGAGTTAGGTATTGCTATATCTATCACATAAACTGTTTTATTGGTTTTGTCGTGAACGGTAATGTCGGGTCTATTGTAATGAATTGTTTTATCGGTTATTATAGTTCGGTCCCAGTAAATTTTATGGTCGTTATTTTCTAAAGCTACTTCTGGTTTATATTTGTAGTACGGTATCATTTCAGAAACTAGTTTATATTTAAAAGCTAATTGTTGGTGGATGATTGCCGCGACTTGGTCATGACGATGTTTATAATCGGTTTGTGCAAGTGACTTACATGCTCCTGTTATGTGTTTTATTGTTTCGGAGGCATTGTTGCAATGTCTGCACAGGTCAGTCTATTATTATTCATTTATTTCAAGTAACAAGACTCATAGTGTTAGTAACAATGAACTTACAAACTATGTTAGTAATACACAAGAACAAAATCAGATTGTGTGATCAATGCTGCAAGGTGACAGGCCCAGCCGAAACCTTGCAGCAGTGGTTCACAAATTCACAGTCAAGCCTGCTCGCTATCATAGATAGGATGCTGTTGGCGCTGCCCCGCACCCTACGAACCAAGGATGCGCACCGTTTCCGCATCACCGAGTAGAAACAGTCCACGTGAGCTTCAGCAAACATCCCTGATGGCCTGCAGTATCTTGGCAACCCCATCAACAACCTGAATGCGTTATTGTATTGGACGCGAAGGGCGCTGACTGATTTTTGAGTATAATTAACCCACAGACTGCAAGCGTAAAAAGACGTACAGTACGCACTAAATATAGTGCGCTTGACCTCTTTAGAGGCACGCCTAAATCTGCAGGCAATCATGTTAGCTCTCACACACAGCGCCCTTCGCTCCCTATCAATATCCTCATCGTCTTTGAGATCAGTAGTCAATAAGTGACCCAGATATTTAAATTGGTCTACCCTCACAAGGGGTATACCGTTTATTTTTACGGAAGGTACTGCTTCTGTGAATTTACCCCTGGCCTCAAAGACCATGACTACACTTTTCTTTACATTATATGTCAAACCATGTAGTCTGGCATATTGCTCGCAAGTGGCAACGAGTGTCCTTAGCCCACAGATTGACGCGCTCAGCAGCACCATATCGTCGGCGTAGCTAATGTTATTACAACAAATGCCGTCCACATGACACCCGACACGCATGCTGCTAAGCGCGCCAATCAGGTCATTCACGTATAGGTTGAATAACGTAGGCGAGCATAATCCCCCTGCCTCACCCCGCACTCCAACCCATACGGCCTAGACAGGGCACCAGCCCACCTCACACTATTAACTTGATTTCCATACCAGTATTTTAGAGTATTTGTTACCTCTGGTGGCAAATTTACATCTTCCATTTTTCTCCATAAAATGTCGTAGGAAACCAAGTCAAAAGCCTTGCTCAAATCCAGAAAACATGCATAAACTGGAGTGTGGCGATCCGTGTAGTACTTAACAGTGTGCTTCACACTCAAAATAGCGCTGTCAGTGGATAATCCAGAACTGAAACCAAATTGGTTATCGTGAATACGTATATGACTTTTAAGTTGAGCGTTAAGCACACTGTCAAACACTTTTGTCATGATTGTGGCAAGAGATATTGGCCTGTAATTGTTCTTATCGCCCATGTCACCAGTCTTATTTTTGGCGATAGGCACCACTGTTGTTTTAATCATGTCACTCGGCATATAAGCATGACCCAAACAAAAAGTAAAAAGCATCGCCAAGACTCTTGGCAAAATGCGTACCAGCAAATCGGAGATGCTCAATGCTGAGACCGTCATGACCAGGAGATTTTCCTCGACGCATCGCGTTAATTTTGTTTAAGAGCATTTTAGCAGTTATATTAACTCCTAGGTCTTTCCCTGGCTCAACATTGAGCATCGACCTAGATGGGCCTAATGATGACTGCACACTGAAATGGTCGACAAAAAGGTCAGCTATTTGTCTAGCATCACTCACGCCATCGACGCAAACAGGAAGGCCAGGCTTGCCCTTAAGTCTGTTCGTATGCTTCCAAAAAGATCGAAAATCGTTCTTAGAATGATGTGAAGCCAGAATATCCATTTTAATCTGAGTCTCACGGGTTTGACACCACTTCAACCGAGATTTTTTTAACCTGATATTTTTTAAATTTAAAACAAATGTAAGTAAGTTCATTTACACCATTACCTATATCGCTAGGTGGCCGCCGGGGCATTTGAGATACGGCATCGTAGCTCGGAAGACATGTATAAATTAAATTCTGGTTCAATCCATTTCGGTGACTAACTATACTTTTTTCCAGAATGAATTCTCGGGCTTCTTACTTTGAAAATCACAGACATTTACACAACCATTTATCCTATACTTACAATTACGCGCGAACGAAGCCGCGGGCAACAACTATTGCTCTATAGCATTTAAATGACTATTTTTGACATTATTTTGCGAGGGCTAACGCATACGTGGGCAATTGCCGATCTCCACGCGAGCGAAGCCGCGGGTAGAAGCTATTCATAAATGAAATCTAAAAAATCCTCATCGATTCGAAACCTGGAAAAAAAAATACTGGGGGTCAAAGGTCACAAAAACGGGTTTTTCACGATTTTCAGAAAACGTAAGCTTATCATAAAATTTGTTCACCCTAAAATTGTAAATCAGATAATTATCTATAAATTATGTTAAAATACTTAATTTCCTAAGAGCCACCGTTTCCGAGATATGACGATTCAAAAAGTTGAAAATAGCCACAACACCGTAGGGCCTCCCACGTATTACCCGTGACGCTGAACCCATCACTGAAGTACCCGTCGAACTGAAGTCACAGCTAATGGTGTCCAAACATGGCTGCTCCTCATTCGGCAACCAGGGGGGTTACTATGACGCTTCAAACATTATTGTTCCATTCCTATTCCAGAGTGGGAAAGAGATGGAGCTAGACGACCTGTATAGCTCCGTCTCTTTTTCACTCTGGAATAAGAATGGAACAATAATGTTTTAAGACGTCATAGTACGCCACCTGGTTTCTTGAAGTGTATTTATGTCCGCGCTGCTGCACAAGTCTCTGATGTAATCTGCCGAACGTTTTACATTTTCACAATTAGATGCGATCACCTTGCACGTCTTACTATCCGTTAATTATCATTATATTTACTAAAAATGAAAGAATACAAAAAAGACCATACTAGATAACATTATTTCATCATATGGGTCCCGACCCAGTGTTGGACGTATCGTATCAATGCCAAATTATAAACGTTATATTGAATTCTACGCATAGCAAACAATTTTGCATTAAATGTTGGTAAACTAAACTTGTTAGATGAAAATAAAATATTGAATCTAAACTAGATGTCATTAATTAATCTAATATAAAGGTTCGATTCGATTATACTACATTGAATGTTTCACTAATTATCTACGCTATTTCAGAGAACCAAAGGATATATTTGATATTAAACCACGCGTACCAAGTCGTGGGCAAAAGCTAGTGGACATATAAAACCAAAAAAAGCATCACCATTCATTAAAACCATTGCACCTTTGTACCCATGCCCGATATTATTTTAAAGAGCTGTGTTACTATTATGACGTATAATAAAAGTTTAAACTCTCTTTATTTCAGCCAACTTTTTAAAACAGAAGCAGCGAAGACAGCAATGAAGCTGATTTAATATTTTATGGTGTATAGTTCTTGGAATCCAATGTCGACTATGACTCATAACCCCAATGTACCTATGTATGTGTTGATTTTAGTGTGACATCACATCAGTGGTCTTTATTCCATTAAATAAACTATTAGTAGTTACTCTTCCCTCAATTCAAACTTTTCGATAAATAACGCCTTGCAAGAAAAGTTCAGCTGTGAACTTCAATGTACGCAGAAGTTAAAAAATGCCATGATCCATTTTGTTACAGCTGGTGTTTCCGAACTGTTTTTCTACAAACTAATCAATAAAGAGAAAAAAGCCGGACATGTGCGAGTCGAACTCGCCCACCGAGAGTTCCGTACAAATTTGTTTTTGCAAAGACAATATTTTTATGTTTTTTTTACAAATGACCAAACTACAAAAATGAAGAACATTTACTTGTAGTATAAGACAATATTACTCGCCAAAGGGGAATGCCCATCCGCCATATAAAAAAAATCCTGAAATGAACAACAATGAAATATTCGCCAAATTTTACTACATATCGTAGGTATGGTAATTATTGAATAACTTTGTAGAAGTCTAATACGACGTTGTTGTGTGTTTTGGACTTGTGCCCCGTGTGGGCACAAGTCCAAAACACACAACAACGTCGTATTGAAAGCAGGTCAGTTACAGCAAGTCGCAAGCGCAAAACCAAAAATCAAGTAAACAAACAATCGAAAATGCAGTAATGTAAAACTGTCAGTAAGGCAAAGGACATGTGATTCATACAGCCTAAGATAAGTTTACTCTTTAAAAAAAAATGATTTTAATAAATATTGACATGCATATATTCCTTGAATTATATTTATGGCACAAATAGGTCGAATTATATTAAACTAATGATAACAGTGCACTAATTCTATAAAATAGTTCGTTAGGGATTATTTGACGATTCCTGCTTGGCTGAATGTTACTCACTCGTTTCAAATAAACACTCACCTCCAATAAAAATAAGAATGACTTTAACGGATATCAAGTTAAATATTTTAATGATTCCTGTATTTTTATACCCTACTTAAACAAACTTGAGAATTATTTCATTATACATATTTTATTTTAAATACAATTAAGGACTATTCGTAGTTTTTGTCCATTTCAAGCATTCCCCTTTCATCGCCACCGACTTCTGAAGCTAAAGTTATTTCACATTTTTGTGTTTATGTAGTCTGTTTTAGTTTTGCAAATTTAAAAGTTTTTTATTTAACCATTTTCAGGGTTCCGTACCACGAAAGGAAAAAACGGAACCCTTATGGGATCACTTTGTTGTCCCTCCGTCTGTCTGTCTGTCAAGACCCTTTTTTCAGGAATGCGTGGAGGTATCAAGTTGGAATTTATATTAAACTAGCTGTCCCGCGCAACTTCGTCTGCGCCACATTTTCCCCGTTTTCGCATCATTTTTCATTACTGCTCCGCTCCTATTGGTCGAAGCTTGATGATATATAGCCTATGTCCTTCCCCAGATTGAAACCTATCTTCTTGCCAAATTTCATTAAGGTCCGATCAGCCGTTTAGTCGTGAAAAGGTAACAAAAAAACATACAAACAAACAAACAGAGTGACTTTCATAATATTAGTATGGATAGTATGGATACTCAGGTCCACTGTCCCTTGGAGCTGTGAAAAAATCAAACTTCTAAGCCAACGCAATCAAAAGATACGGCTGTTCTTTTGCCGCAAATTTTCGACACTCGCAAGGCAATAAAAACCTACAGGGTACTTCCCTTGAACTCAATTTCAAGATTCTGTCTTGAAATTTTGTACGAAGCAACGTTTTATGGCACAGATAAAGGAAAAATTGCGAAAACCGTAAATTTTAGTTACATAATATAATAAAAATATTTTTAATAATTACGGTTTTAAAAGTACGGAAACCGCGGTGCGCGAGTCCGACTCGCACTTGGTCGGTTTTTAAGTTGTAATATCCTATACAAATATTCGCCTTTCATTTATTTTACATACCCAGGCGAACAAAACATTACAATGACATAGTAAAAGGCTTGTCCCCAATAAAATGGAACGTACACATCTGCTTAACCCTCCAGAGCATATAGGCTTGGTGTTATGCTATGATATTGTGTTCCCTCGAATTCTCCACAACCCCATCATCAGATCCTGATCAGATGACCATGGACCACATGGGTAGTATATACTTTTTTCTAAGAATGCCCATAAAATTTGATGATTGCCCTTAATTTTTCCGGGATCCTCAAATCCTGATTATACCTCATCAGCTTGCAACATGAGATGATGATTACCAGGGACAAATATCTGAATTGCGTTAGAAAATAAATGAACAATATTTCATGTGCCTATAACATTTTAAGATTGCTATCGATTTCCCTGGGATCCCATCATCAGATCCTGACTTGGCTACAATAGGACCACCTC
This sequence comes from Cerastis leucographa, assembly GCA_963082945.1. Taxonomy (NCBI): domain Eukaryota; kingdom Metazoa; phylum Arthropoda; class Insecta; order Lepidoptera; family Noctuidae; genus Cerastis; species Cerastis leucographa. Next base: position 31,366,611 of record OY720378.1, read on the forward strand.
ATAGTATAGGCTTTCGAATAAAAAAATAATTGTTAAAATCGGTCCACAAATGGCGGAGATATGAACATACATAAAAAAAAACTTTTTTACAAAAAAAAAAAACTTTTTTACAAAAAAAAAATAACCGACTTCCATAAAACACTAAAAAGTGGCAAATAATTTTAGTTTCGGCAGTCAGTGACTTGTTTGTTTCATTTACTTATTTGCCACCGACTTCCGAAACTAAAATTATTTGCCACTTTTTAGTGTTTTATGGAAGTCGGTTATTTTTTTTTTGTAAAAAAGTTTTTATTTTAGCCTTTTCAGTTGTGGTATCTCACTTTAATCCTAGTCAAGTATATTTTTTACATTGTAACTAGACACCAGCACATCGTCCATACATACGACAAAGGACAAAATGAATAATAAAGAGGATGACTCAAAAAGTACCTAATCAAAGATAATAAAATTCATATGGCTCCACCGGGCAAGCTTCTCTACCAAATGAATGAAAAATCATCTAAATCGGTCCAGTAATCACGGAGAAATCGGTGTACATACGTGAAAAATTGCGACCAAATGCCAGGTATTCCACATCAAACTAAAGAAGAATCACGCAAATCGGATCATAAATCTCAGCGTAATCGGTGTATACACCTGGAAAATGCATACCGTTACAATTCCATCAAGCCCAAACACAGCTAAGATTCATTGCCTTGTTATAGAGTTCCGAAGCCTGTCTCTTGGATTCATCATCATATCTGATGGTAGAACGGTTCTTATTGGACGCAAATGCTTCACTTGTTGTAGAAAATATCAAAATCACTGTACGTTTTCCTATAAAATTTGAAGAGTTCCCTCGATTTCGCCAAGATTTCATCATCAGATCCCGACTTGGTGACTATGGGACCATTTGGGAAGTATACCCTTTCCAACAAAAGAAGAATTTTTCAAATCGGTTGACAAGCGACGGAGTTATACCCGAACTAACATAAAAAAAAAATACAAACATCCGAATTGAGAACCTCCTCCTTTTTTAGAAGTCGGTTAAAAAAAACAGTCGAATAGAGACTCTCCTCTTGTAAGAAGTCGGTTAAAAAAAAATATGATGCTACCTATTAAATAATGTTTTATGCGTGGCTGTGGCTACTTAAATTAAAGTTGCATTGATGATTCCTAGAAACGTGATACTGTAGAAGATTTACTCTTTTTAATTATTGATTTACTTTTTTCTTATACAAAACTAGTTTTATTACAAATACCCACGACACTACCAGTACCAGTACACACTTCCAGTACTGCGGCTTATATAGTGTGGAGAGAAACCATTGGCCATCGGCAACAATATGTGCGCGCCGCGATCAGGCGCCTGCAGCTGCACGCGAGTGACGACGCACGACGCGCTGGACGCTGCTGATAACTGCTGAGACCTGCTAAGTAGCATTACATGTCTTGTTGCACATTTTGGTCCTTTGCCCTTTCACAGATATTTCATGTCTAGTTATTAAGTTGGCTAGTCTGAGGTTTGTGTTGCCATGTGAGGTTTAAATTATTCCCCGTAGTACATTTTTGGAATTGTATTTTTGCGCTCACAGCGTATAGACGTGCTCATTAGCAATATACATATTAACTTAAATAATAGTGACCTACTTTAGTGTATTACCGTCGTAATGCATAAAGTAAATCTTGCATAGTGTGCAGTTTTAGTGAACACACGGACATGGACACGAAATAGTGAACATAGTTAAAATTAACAAAATGGACAACAACATCTGTAATCCAAGGCGGCCAGCGCAACCCTTCGCCTCTCCGTCGCATTCGGCCACGGCCGATGTTATCGTTTCAACGCCTGAAATCCAGCGATGGATGTCCACCATCCAGCAGTACTTGAATGAAGTTTGCTCTATTGCCGCGGATGGGAAACTCAACACCGAGCAGAAATTGAAGAGTAAAGTGGAATCGGGTACGTCACAGATGGCAGTCCACTACCAGTCGCTGAAGAAAAAAACTATACTCGCGGATAACATGATAGATAGCCTTAAACAGCAGCGTGACCTGACAGAATAGATTTTGGAGCTCAAGCAGACGATTCGGGACTCTAGTTATTCGGGAAATGCTTCTTTTGCCGATATGGTAAAAATGGGATCTAACCATTTTTTTAGACCTAATAATTTAAGCGCTGTCGCCATTTATCCCAATGATAAATTGAAAACTAGTAATGAAACAAAAGAATTAGTGCAAAAAATTATACGGCCTGAGCAATTGAAGCTCAGGTACTTTTCGTCTCGGTACGTGGTGACCGAAAAACGAAAAATGGTGGCGTGATAATAAGTACCGAGACGAAAGAAGACGCTGATGAGCTGAAGAACGCAGTCCAGCTCACTATATCTGGACTTACTGCCGACGAACCCATCAAGCGCAAACCCCGGATCGGTTGTAGGTGTGCCCTGCCGAACTCCTTGACTGAAAATGAGGTCTTCAAGTGCATTTATGAACAAAATGTTGCCGACAAGTTACCAGGGATGTCCTTGGAATCCTGGTAAAATAAAGCCACAAATCTGGGAAGAGAGAGGCAGCGTCTAGTTACTACGTTATTAAAGTTGCGGCCAGTATACGGAAAATTCTAATACCTCAATCAAGGATTTTTATAAATTGGACATCTTGCCCCGTCAGGGACTTTACGCTAGTTACGAGGTGTTACAAATGCCAACAGTATGGCCATGCAGCAAAATCGTGCAGAGAAATAAATTCTACATGTGGCCACTGTGGTGAAGCAGGTCATATGCTGTCCGAATGCGTGAAGAAAGCATCCTTAGCATTTCCAAGATGCGCAACTTGCTCCCGCTTCAAAAAGCCCAGTGACCACAAAACGGGAGACGCTGAATGCCCTGCTAGAAAAATAGCTGAAACCAGATACATAAACTCCGTCGATTATGAAGGCACCTAGTGCGTCATACTAATGGCCAGACTTCCGTCGATATCGCGCTGCTTATGCAAATTGTCGCCCACAACAAAAATGCCTTGAAGGTGTTTTGCAATATTAACTTGTTTCGTACTGCTGAATATCATATTTATATTAGCAACTATGTGCTACAAATTGTTTTCCTTAGAATTTATTGACCTACATTATTGTTATAAATATATAGCGTTTTAAGTACTTTAGGTTTATCATAATATTAACTTTTAATAACCCATTTCATAACTTTAGTGTTGAATTTTGTCAAGGAAATCTGTTGTCCAAGTAGTAATTATTGCAAACATGTCGCCTGTGATACAGGTTTAACCTAGTACAGGCATTGAACTTTGTTATACCTTTGTTATTTCTAAGATTTATATTGTATTAATTGTGCTAATTCTGTTTTTTTTTTTAAAAGCCTGACCAGCGCGTTATGGCCTGTTCAGCGCGCCGCGTAATGATAGTGTATGTATCATCGCGCATGACGATAAATTAGTGAAAGATGAGTAAGCAAACAAGTAAAATATCTTGACTTGCAGCACGCGGTGGTCAACATGTGGTATGTGAACTCGGCTACCATTGTGCCGATAGTCGGTATGGCCATTGGCCTGAGGGTCAAGAGCTTCGACGAACATATTTTATGGGTCCCGCTTGGAGGTTGAATCAAGGGAAGTAGTTCGTAGTTCCTCGATACGGCGCGCATTGTGAGGAGGTTGTTGTCTCAGGATCAGGTCAGCAGGTCCCACGGGTAGCTTGGACCCTGCTCGCGACACCAGAAGTAACCAATTTTTGTAATGTGTTTTATGTTTTTTTGTTTCAGAAATGAGGAGTCTGAAAATATGTATAAACTAAATAAATAAATACATTATCATGGGTCTGGTATTATATACCTCTTCCCAACTCTTCAAGGTACAGGAGCTCAGTTTTTTTCTCTCTTCTTTTAAAATAATTATTTTCTACAAAAGTAAACCTTTCAAACCTCATAATGGCAACACAAACCTCCGGTTAGCCAACTTAATAGCTTGACGTAAAATACCTGAGAAAGGACTTATTGGGATCCTACTTCAGAAAATAAACCGCAGGGCAATCAATAAATATAGTTGTAGCAGCAGGAGACAGCAGCGCCGCCAACATGTACCTCTACGACTTCCTGTCGGCAGGGTTCGATGAAGTTATCGCCGCGCGTGAGTCAGCAGTACCAGCAGTACCGGCAGGCTCCCGAGCCGCCGCGTGCGCCTCGCGAGCCTGCCGCGCTCCGTCAGCGGAGCCACCACCTGACATCATCTGTGACTTTTTTTGCAGTGGACGAAGATTTTGACCCTCACGAATTTCGCACGGTTCCGAACCCCACAACGTGAGTGCAGACAATAATCCTAACTATATAATATTATAAATGCGAAAGTAAGTTTGTTTGTTACGCTTTCACGCGAAAACTACTCAACCGATCAGCATAAAACTTTGTACACATATTCTTGGTATTAGAAGTAACATCCTACTAATATTATAAACGCGAAAGTTTGTAAGTATAGATGGATGGATGGATGTTTGTTACTCTTTCACGTAAAAACTACTGAATGGATCTGAATGAAATTTGGCCCAGGGATAGATAATAGTCTGGAATAGCACATAGGATACTTTTTATCCCGGTAGTGTGATCCCGCGGGACATTTACCGAAAAAACGCGGGCGGAGCCGTGGGCAGAAGCTAGTAGGCTATATATCATCACGTTACGACCAATAGGAGCGGAGCAGCAATGAAAAATGTTGCGAAAACGGAGAAAATGTGACGCAGACGAAGTTGCGCGGGACAGCTTGTATAAATATACATTCCTTGTTTATTTCTTTTTCATATTTCGCAGAAAATTTTCATTGGAAAAATATTGTTTATGTGAAAATACTGCAAAATAACCAGCCTGGCAACCAGCCTGGAACCCAGGCAGGCGCATTACTTTGTGTCATTTATTTCATCACCGCTGCCCTCAAAAACGGTGAAGGAAAGCATCGTGAGGAAACCAGCATGTCCTAGAACTAAAAATTCGAAGACATGTGACATCTAACAACCCGCACTGGGCCCGCGTGGTGGATTACAGCCCACTCCCTCTCATAGAGAGGAGATATCTCATAGATAATCTCATTAGAAAACATTGGAAATTTGATTGCGGGATGGCTAATCTAAGAGGCAATATAACATCTTCATTCCGGTTGGGCCGATTAAAGCTCGGATTAAACTGTTAAGCAACGGAGGACATGTACATCGTACAACTTTTTCTTTGTACCTAATTTTCTCAATCCAATAGCTCTTTACGACGCTCTAGTAAATCCCCATTTAGCTTGTTGGGCTCCCTTAGTATAATGTTCGGCAGTCGAGGAACTAGGTTAACGCGCGTGCGCTGACACTTTGCGTGCCCTCAAGCGGCAGAATGTCACATTTAGCTCGGATGTGCCAAAGTAAAAATTACTCTATTTAAATGATTTTGTCAAAAAATTGCTACGTAGGTACTTACTTCTTTGCTAAATTTTCCGTTACAACTTGCCCCTGATTGCTATAACGTTGTTCTTCAGAGATTCAAAAAGTCAAAGTCAAAGCATTTATTTCAATTAGACCATTACAGGCACTTTTGAAAGTCAAAAAAAAACAAAATAAAACGCGAAGCTACAGTCCCAGTCACAAGGCATAATAACTTGTGAAAGTACTGTAGTTGCCCATTCCGTAGCGTAGATCTCTATGGAGAAGAATGGGCAAGAAACTCCATGGACACTCTTTTAAATCTAAATATGTTGCAAAATCTTGGTTACATCATTCATGTTAAGAATTAAAAATATGTGAGAACAATGTAGAAATACGGGCAAGTTAAGAGCGTCCAGAGTAAAAGATTAAATCAGTAATTAAAAAATAAAGTAATTAAAATAAACCGTGGCAGCTAAGAGATGACCAGTCACAACTGACAGCGCCTGTTCACGAACATGACGCATGTATCAGCCATCATTCAACTCAACCATTTTGAAGGGAACTAAACGACCCGACACACCCGCCACCATCAGCGTGACATTTAAGTGAGCATGACATTCACTCAACCACCAGGGTAATTTTGCGTCAATGAAAGATTTAGGTACTCATTAAATGGTGGCTTTACAGTACATGGTACTCACACATGTGCTATGCAATTATATAATACTAAGAGATTGAATTTATACCATGCAAATATATTTTTACAATCTTCTGCAGCTTTCACAATAACTTCACTTTCTAATTCTGATGATTCCGATTGCCCCTATGGTTGTGGAGCAGGACCAGCATTGAGCCAAGCATTTTTATCATCAATATAATCCCCCAACTTATAATATGCTTGCCTACATAGTGTGCGTTTTATGCAAGATTTAAATTTTGTTTCATTTAGTTGTAGAATGTGGGGAGGTATTTTATTGTAACATTTTAAACAGTACCCCATGAAAGATGAGTCTACTTTAGCTAACCTGAAACCTGGCTGAACTAGTTGGTCTCTGTTTCTAGTATTATAGTGGTGCCGGTCACCTCTTTTACTAAATAAATGCAGATTTTTCCTAACGTACATGATGTTTTCATAGATGTATTGACAAGGTACCGTCATGATGTTAATTTCCTTGAACAGTTCTCTTAGAGAATCGCGCCTACGTAGATTATATATGGCTCTGATAGCTCTTTTCTGCAGAATAAATATAGATTCGATGTCTGCAGCCCGTCCCCATAGTAAAATACCATCTGACATAATACTATGAAAATAACTAAAATACACCATCCTCGCGGTATCTAAAAATCAAACACTTTCCCAGTGATGCAAATCAAATCTAGTAGGTAGTTGTGTGCACAAAAAAAGTGCTGGCATTATTGTCATATTGTGTATGTGTATGCAGGTACTCGGAGACTATGCAGCACTTGCTGAAAGGCTGCCTTGGCTGCGGGTTGCTGGCTATGCCCAATGCCGTGTCGCGCCTGGGTCTCATCGCGGCCCCGATCGGTATCCTCGCCATCGGGATTTTCGCCACTTACTGCATACAACTGCTGGTTGGTTCACAAAGTACTACTTAATACAACTACCGTCACAAAGAGTTGCCAGTCACGAGAAGGCCGGCAGTTTGAAGCATTTATGGTATGGGTCTTTCTCAGACTTAAATTTGCGTGTCCGGGGCGAAATCCAGTACGAAATGGATAACTAGCAACTTGATATTTTTTTCTATAACAGATACTATTAAAATATTAGGAAGGGCCTGTGTGGTTCTGTAAATAAATTAAATTTAAGATAGTAAAAAAAATAAAAACCCCGAAAATATTGATCTCGACGGAGCGTCCGGCCTCGTATTGCGGCGGAAATTATTATTTTATTTTTTTCTCCAATAGATGGCGCTATTTTGGATGTGTTCACAAAAACTAGATAGTTATAAACTTAATTTATAATATTTCTACACCTTAATAGGCCGTAGTAGACAAGTTACAACTGGTTGTATTAATGTCCGACGTTTACAATTGATATCAGTGGCGCGCACTGATCCTTTCATATATCCTGTATTCTAGTGACTGCGAGAATAGTTGTTCGAGTAACATAGAGATAACATTTCTATGCTTCTATATACCACTCTTTAAGGTTTATAATTGATTTCGGTGGCTTAATTTCGGTGAATTCATTTTATCCACAAATATTTGAATTAATATTTTTTTCATGATAATAAGACTTTGTCTTATACACCGTGTAAATCACCTCATCACGAAGCCGTCAACCAAGCATTCTGTACATGAAACTAAGTAACTTTACGCAAAAATTATTGCTGGGAAACGACGTTTTTTTGGGGGGTGTAAAATCATGTTGTGTGGTAGAACTCAACGTAACGCACTCAAAACATTGTGCTGATGGACGGATTGAATAGTCCGGGGGTCGTGGAGGTGTTTAAAGTAAAAATCTTACATTTAAAACTTGTATTTAAAAAAATACTTGTCAAAAAGTTGGAACTTTGACCCCTAATATCTCCGTAACTAGAAGGTTCCCAGGTATGGTGTAGAACAAAAAAATGATCGCAATGACAGGGAGAACCAGTGCCTGTATTCGATTTCAATAAAATAGATTAATATTAAACAGTTGGGTCTGATTTCAGTGTTTTCGGTGGAAATATTATTAAATAAATAATGTAGCCACTAAATTTAAGCAACAAAACAACCGTTTATTTTTTTTGTATAGTATACTCAGCAGTGGCGAAGAGTCAAAATATTGTAAGGGGAAGCCGACGAAAAAAATGAGATCATTAATTTTGTTTTTAAAGTGAAACTTTTATTACATCGTCTCAAACTTTTTCGTCTGTGTGTTGCATGTCGCGTGACGATCGGTCGTGGAGCAGGGATAAAATGAAAGGCGCTCGTCAGAGCGCCTTTCACTTTATCCCTATTCCGCGGTCTACTCCGCGCTATAGTGTGAAAAAAAGTTTCACTTTTACCGTGGTTTCATAAAACCACACAATCCTTTTAATCGTCATCGCATTTTTAAATTTCATTTTGATTGTCAGCGACCCCGAAAACCACGAAAATGTCACCCATGATCAGTATACACAAAAATTTTCGAAGGACCCAACTTGATCTTTTTTTCATAACTTATGTATTGTAACGATTAATTGCACAGGAACTATAGAAAATATGTTTATTCATAAAAGTGAACGCGTATAAATACAATGTTTCATGTCTATGCTATTAACCGTTGAGGAGTTCCCTCATGAGAAGAGGACCCTGGCGGTAGGATGAATTCATGATACAAATCGTCATTATCCATCAAATATGAACACGTATGCAAAGTTTCGTGTCTGTGCTATTAAACGTTGAGGAGTTCCCTCGTGAGAAGACAATCCTGGCTGCAGGATGAGATCATGATAGAATTCATGTGTATGTATCAAATATGAACTCGTATGCAAAGTTTCGTGTCTGTGCTATTAAACGTTAAGGAGTTCCTTAGTGCAAAGACGATCCTGGCTGCAGGATAAGTTCATGATACAAAACATGATCATCCATCAAATATGAACTCGTATGCAAAGTTTCGTGTCTGTCCTATTAAACGTTGAGGAGTTCCCTCGTGAGAAGACGATCCTGGCTGGAGGATAAGATCATGATAGAATTTGTGTTTATCCATCAAATATGAATGTGCATACAAATTTTCGTGTCCGTGCTATTTACCGTTGAGGAGTTCCCTCGTGAGAAGACAATCCTGGCTGCAGGATGAAATCATGATAGAATTCATGTGTATCCATCAAATATGAACTCGTATGCAAAGTTTCGTGTCTGTGCTATCAAACGTTGAGGAGTTCCTTCGTGAGAAGACGATCCTGGCTGCAGGATGAGATCATGATAGAATTCGTGTTTATCCATCAAATATGAAAGTGCATGCAAATTTTCGTGTCCGTGCTATTTACCGTTGAGGAGTTCCCTCGTGAGAAGACAATCCTGGCTGCAGGATGAGATCATGATAGAATTCATGTTTATCCATCAAATATGAACTTGTACACAAATTTTCGTGTCTGTGCTATTAAACGTTGAGGAGTTCCCTCGTGAGGAGACGATCCTGGCTGCAGGATTAAGTTATGTCTGTCATAAAAATGTATTGTTCTTAAAACCAAAGGGGTGCGCTAAATTTCAGCTCAATCGGGCATCGGGAAGTGGTTCTAATTTAGCTTTCTATACATACAAACATTGAAAGTTCCCTGTCGTAACTCGAAAATCTTCGGCTTACCTAGTCCTTACAAAACGCTGCTGATAGCTGCGAAGTCACGTGTCCGCGTTCATACGAATTTAGTTCTGAATTCTGACACCCGAGCGTCGGCTTACTGGCGCCACATGTTGCTTTCTTTGTTGACATGAAAAATGCTGGCATTTATGTAATGTTTTCAATCCTATGATGTATTTAATGTCTGTACTGTGATGTGATAACCTCAGATGTGTACATAATTTACTATTTGACTACAGTAGACACTAGACAAGTAGACACTACGTATAGTGCCTTGTTCCCAAAGGGAAGCCGGCAGGAATCGGCTTCTTAGGAGCCTTCGGGCCTGTAGTGTAGGCACTTTTTAATTCACGTACAGTTCTAGGTTCATGCTAAACATCAATATATTGTGTAGCCCCGGTGTGAGAGCAGCGGTGGCCAAGTGGTAGCAGCCCCGACATACGAGCAGTAAGTCATAGGTTCGAACCCAGGCAGGCGCATTACTTTGTGTAATTTATTTCATCACTGCTGCTCTCAAAACGGTGAAGGAAAACATCGTGAGGAAACCGGCATGTCCTAGAACTAAAAATTTGAAGACATGTGACATCTACCAACCCGCACTGGGCCCGCGTGGTGGATTACAGCTCATTCCCTCTCATAGAGAGGAGGCCTGCATCCCAGCAGTGGGAACAATATAGGCTGATGATGATGATGATGAGTCGTAGTGCCAATTGTTAAGGATATGACTGGTGACTCATCGGATTTGTCTAATTACAGACCGATCTCGCTTGCTACTGTCATAGCTAAGGTGCTGGATAGTTTGCTTGACCGACAGTTGGAGAAGCACCTTCATGCATTCATGCATTCATAGCATCATTCATAGCATGGCATGACGCTCAGTTTGGGTTCAGACCCGGTTTGTCAACTGAGAGTGCTATCCTCTGTCTCAAGCAAACTGTTCAGTACTATACGGATAGAAACACACCAGTATATGCATGTTTTTTAGATTTTTGGAAAGCTTTTAAATAACACACCAGTGTTATGACAAGCTGTGGCAGAAGCTACAGTGTGAAACAGACGTGCCACATGAGATTGTGTCTTTGCTCCGGTACTGGTACAGTAAGCAGCAGAACACCGTTAGATAGGCGGGTGCGCGGTCGGACGTGTATGGGTTGGAGTGCGGAGTGAGACAAGGGGGTTTATCCTCGCCTCGCCTCTTTAACCTGTACATGAACCGGCTGCTCGGTGAGCTCAGCAGCACTAATATTGGATGCTCCATAGACGGAGTGTGTTTAAATAACATAAGCTACGCGGATGATATGGTGTTGCTAAGCGCATCGATCGGTGCATTACGTAAACTTTTTTGCATTTGTGAGGCATACACGGAGGCTCAGATAAAATGCTAAAAAGAGTGAACTCATGATTTTTAAAGCCGGTAACAAATGCTACTCATCTGTACCTCCTGTCACTCTTTGCGGCTTTCCTTTATAAAGGGTGCAGCATTTCAAGTACCTGGACTACCTGGACATTGAGCTGACTGGCATTGAGGGAGCGCAGGGCACTGTTTGTCCGGTGTAATATGTTAGCACGCAGGTTTGGGCGTTGTAAAAACCCTGTCAAAGTGACAGTATTTAAGGCATATTGTCAGTCGTTTTACACCTGCAGCCTGTGGACCAACTTTGCGCAGCGGGCGGAGCTCACTGCGCGTGCAGTACAACAATGCTTTCAGGATACTGGTAGGGCTTCCGCGGTTTTGTAGTGCTTCGACTATGTTTGCTGAGGCGTGGACCGATGATTTTTTCGCGATCTTATGGAAGCGGAGCGCTTCACTATTAAGTCGCCTACGAAGCAGCTCGAACAGTCTCCTGAGGGTATTGTCCGAGCGGTGGGACCTTTCCCTGATACAGAGGTGGATGCAGCTTCATGTTAGCGCCTCTCCTCGTTTTATTTGACATGCGATTATTATTGTATTTTAGATTATTTTAGATTATTATTTAATTTTGTTATTGATTGTTTTTATGTGTAATATTCGAATTTAATTTATATATTTAATTTAATTGTGACATTGATTATGTAATTCTAATGTGTATGATTGTGTTATTTTACTATTGTGGATTGTTGTGTTTTATTGGATTTTAATTTTAACTTTTGTAAAATGTATGGACTATGTCTGAAATGAATGAATTAATAATAATTGTGACCCGACACCCCATCACCATACATGTCAGGGTCGCCATGTAAAGGTTGGGTATTAGAGGAGAATCAAACGCTCTGACTGCTGGGTGATAATGATAACTGACTCATTTATTAGTAATTATTGGTATTGAAGTACACGTGGAACATATATAGGTTTAGGTAAACTTAGAACATAGCTTATTGCAAACTATTGTAGTTATGTCACTATAACTACTTTTTTACATTTTGAAAGTTGATAGAAATGCTGATCGAAATCAGACCATGTTATCCATACCTTAGTATTAATTCCTATCCAAATAAACTATTTCGTACTCAAGACAGTTTCAATACCTGTTAATTACTTTTTGAATTATTGAAATCGGACATTTCATTCAAAAGATATTACGAAATTAAAAATATCTATACAGTATGTTAGGTTAAACGAGGGACATATTGAGAGAGGGTATTCAGTGTTCGATTCTCGTCCCAAATATGTAAAAAACCTATAACCTTAATTTTTGACGTAATTTTCCTATGAAATACATTATTCATGAACACTGAGCGCGCAAGAAGTGAACTTGTAAACAGTAAAGTAATCACGCGGCAAATTATGTGCCGATCCTGCCGAAAAGGAAGCGCGTACGCAAACCCCGCCCCTTTCCTTTGTGTTGTCGCCGATGCACCGACGGGACACACCCCCGCGCTGACCGCAGTCTATGCGTGTGCTCCGCTATTTCCGCATGTCCAATATTGCGCTTCCGCGTATTCCATAAACAACCCCGATTACTTCGCGATAAGTGTGTCCTGTTAACGTGATCTTGAATAATAATCAATAAAAATAACGTCTTATCAATATTCCAATGAAGATATTGGGATATGGTTCGTGCCTACATGTTAGCAAGTGATAGTGTGCGAGGAGCCATTAATTTGTACCGAGAGATGTTTCCCAACTGTCAGATTCCGTCGTACAATGTAATGCAGGGTGTAAACCAACGATTGCGAACATTCGGTAAGTTCACCGTAGGTACCGACGTAGCCCAAGGACGAGGAAGGGAACCATACCCAGTGTACTTACAAGAAGCCATAGATATTTGAATACTTCGAGTATCTCCCACAGGAAAGTACTCGAATGAAGAAGTAATGCACCCATACCATTTTAGACCTGTTCATGAACTTGGGGTCAACGACCACGAACCACGGGTGAATTAGTGCGAATCGCAATTCACATTTGCATTGAAGATTTTTTAATGTTTTGTTTAGTACCTAGATATTTTGGACTGTCCTAAGCCAGGTAAGTTTAAAGTATGAAGGGAAAATGGATTATACCTAAGAGTCATTAACCCGCTCACATGTTCTGCGATAGTATTAATCGCTAGCGCAAGGGTGTATACACGTTGCGAGACATTTGCGAAATTTTTGGAATGGTTCTGTCTGTTATTTATCAGTGTTTTTTTTGTTGTTTATATTTTTATTAATATCATGTTAGCATGTACTATTGTGGGTTTGAATATGTCCCTCGTTTAAACTAACATACTGTATAAACAAAAATTACACACTGACGCGCCGTTGTGGGTCCACGCAGCGCAGCGAGCAACGCGGCGAGAGAGATGGCACCGAAGTGTGGGAGAGGGGTGTTCGCATAGTAGGTACTCCATTATGCTATTGATAAATTTAAGCCCTCCCAGTACGTGTAATGGTACAAGACTTTTGATAAAGGAATTAAGAGAATGTGATTGTAGCAACTATCATCACAGGCCCCGCGGCCGGTCAGCTCGCTCACATTCCGCGGATCCCAATGATACCAACGGATTTGCTTAAAACTTTTAAAAGGTTACAATTTCCTGTAAAGATATCGTTTGCCCTTACAATAAATAAATCCCAGGGACAAATTTTCTCGATAGTTGGCATCAACCTAGGAAAGAGTGCTTTTCTAATGGGCAATTGTATGTTGCTCTTTCTCGAGTCTCCTGAAAATCAATGTTTTGTTATCATCTACAAATACCACTGCCAACATAGTGTACAGTGAAGCTTTAAGGTAAACTATTACAAAATCAAAACGTAAAGACTTAAATTTAAATAAAGAAATAAAAATTACATAAGTAAAAAAATGACACCCCTTAAAAATAAAATACATAACATTTGCGTAGGCTTTCGCTTGGCAGCTGGATCAAGGGCTTGATTCAGAAAGCAGTACTTCTGGAAACGGCACGTATTGTTAGGAGGTTCCTCTCTCAAGAGCCCTGACCACCGGTAGCCCGGACCCTATTGCCGATGCCGGTGGGCTACTATTTTTTATATTTTTAAATGATTTTTATATCAATTTTGTAAAATTATTTAAAAATGTTAATTATATGGATTTAAGTGACTAGAAGAAAATATATAAAACAACAAAAAAAATACGTTTTGTTTATTTTGAACATTTGGAAAAATTTTGTCATGTAAATTACGTTTCCTGCGATCGGAGGATTGAAAAAAAACCGAAATGATTTTAAATTAATTTAATTACTGAATTAGTATTACAAAATTAATCCTATGAATGATGATTCCAGGTCGAAGTAGGACAATAGAATTATCATTCTTACAATTTATTGAACAAACAACAGTTTGCGAAACCGATTGACGTCATAGGTGCATCGACAATAATTAGTATCGGGGCGGATGCAACATCAGCGATCTTCATATAGTAGCGCTATGTTATTCCTCCCCCCTTAGAATGGCGACTATTTTAGCACGTTGAGTGAAAATGTTGCCGGTAGTTCGCCAGAACTTTCATTCTCTTCCAGGGTTGCTGCTGGTGGTTGCTGCTTCTTTTTCATAGTGTTTGTACATCTGCGCAGGTAGCGCCGGATCGTTGCGATTATAACGAGTACGCTTGCACTCAATAGTACTCCATAGAACGGGATTGTGGTGTGGTAAAGTGCGTCGGTGTGCACGTTCTCAAGTTGAACAGGATTCTGGATCATTATTTGGTCCTGGATGCTGTGTAGTCCTTGGAGATCAATAGAGTTCAGGTTGACGTGGGTAGCTGTGGTGGCCTGTTTCTCAGCGTCATAGGGTATCTTCATTAACTTCAAGGGTTGGCCGCTAATTTCGTCGTAAACGTTTGCAATGGTGAACTCTTCAGTTTTCAAATAACATCCAGTAGGAATCGTTGGAAGGTAGCTACCCTGAAGCGATGTGTAGTCTTTCCGGTTACAGGTTAGTTGTATCTTCGTTTCTTGAGGAAAGGATAGGACGTAATGTTGGTCGTCGAGCTTCTCCATGGCTTCTCTCATCAAGGTGATTGTGGTAAACCTGCAGGAGTCCTGTAGAACTTGGTTGGTTATTAACTCCTGGACGCAGTCAGTTTTGGTGCGAATCTGGTGGGTAATATCTTTCTCACAGAGGTACCAGTCTTTCAACTTCGGGCATTCAGCCTTTATGTACACATTTGTGTCATCTCGTTAGTTGCAAGGAAAGGAAAGGGTGGAATAAGAGCTTGTGCATGTTTATTAGGTACCACAGAGAGTCTATAAATATCGTAACTATTTTTAGAAAAGATTGGAAATTTAAATACGAATACTATCTGCTTATCTACATAATATGATCCCGGTTTTATAATATCATAATAATCTCTAAGTTCCAGATCTAAAACTTGCTCTTCGGCGTAAGTAGTCCTAAGTTTTCTTACCATTGACTTTAGTATTTCTATGATGGTTGATATTATGAAGCCTCGTAAATTTCATGAACAATTGGTTTGTGAACTCAGTCCCATTGTCTGTGATAATAGTTATAGGGACCCCATGATGGGTACAGTACTGCAAAAGAGCTTGTAATATGCTAATAGCTGTCCCGTCACGTAGGTGATAAGCTTGACCGTACTTTGTAAATACGTCGATAAATGTTACGTATTTTTCGCCCGGTACAGTGAAAAGATCCATGTGGATTGTCTCAAACGGCTTGGTAGCCGGTGGTACAATGTTAAATTGGGGTCTTATTGGGTTTCTGTCGTATTTGGCCTGACCGCAAATCGTACATTCATTTATAAATTTAGTTATCTGGTCCTTCATCTTTGGCCAGTAATATTTACGAGATAAGGCTAAAGGACACTCGGTAACTCCACGATGGTTAGTTTTACCGTCATGATAGTGTCGTATTATCTCCTGTTGTCGAAGATAATCTTTCGGATCAATTCGGATTTAGTTACAACAAGATTTAAGGATGAACTTTTGAGTTTGTCCTGTATAATCGGTATAATTGAATACATGGCTAGAGGTGGATTAACTAAAATTTACCCTGGTGGTTGAGTGAATGTCATGCTCACTTAGATGTCACGCTGATGATGATGGCGGGTGTGTCGGGTCATTTAGTTCTCTTCAATATGGTCGAGTTGAATGATGGCTGATACATGGGTCATGATAGTGAACGGGCGCTGTCAGTTGTGACATGGTCATCTCTTAGCTACCACGGTTTAATTTAATTACTTTATTTTTGAATTACTGATTTAACATTTTACTCTGGACTTTCAAAAGTGCCTGTAATGGTCTAATTTAAATAAATGGTTTGAGTTTGACGTGCAACCTATGGAGCAATTAGACTAAAAAAGCCTGCAATTCTCTGCGCGTCCAGTATAACAACGCGTTCAGGGGTTTCTTGGGGCTCGCATGGTGGTGCAGTGCTTCCGGCATGTTAGCCGTCCGTATTGTGGTGGATGAAAATGCCGAAGGCACTGCACCGCCGACCACAGTACGGACGGCTTTCAGGCGGTTCTTCGCAAAAGAACGGCGTCACTGTGGTCAAGGGTAAAAAGTAGCACCAACACGCTTCTGATCGTGGTGTCGGACAGAGTGGACAGCCAAATCCTGCGGCATTGATCGCTCATGCATGCCCAAAATAATAATTATTTTAAATTTTACTAACATAGCTGTAAGTATCTGCTTACTAACATAATACGGACTTGTATCAATTAATGTGTGTTTACTCTGAAATAAATATATTCAATTCAATTCAATATGTTGTTTGGGATAATTAAAGTATTATTAAATCAATAAGATAGGAGAAACATAACTTGATGTTCAATTTTTATGTGTAATTTTTTGTTTTCCCTAATACTTATTTATTAAAAAAATATATAACTGATAACCGAAAAACCCGAAAAAACCGGTTATACTATCTTAAAAAACCCGGGTTCCAAATCAGTCGGTTAACCGGTTTTTTCGGTTTGCATGCCCTAGATCCCAATCAACATTATAACGATTTTTTCAGAATGTTTTGCACACAGTTTAATACCACGTTTATTCCTAAGACAATCTCGGTTAATAGTAACGCATCCTTCAATGACTGGGCCACTATTGGTATTCATAAGAGTCGAAAACGTCTTTATGAGCTGTATGCAGAGCGGACCTATAAAAACATTTTAGAATTAAAGTTATATGTTAAGAATTATTCAAAAATATTTAAAAAAGTTTGTTTTTTAGCAAAGTCACGTTACTTGAGTTCAAAGATTAAAAACAGTAATAATGAATTTAAAATGACATGGAACATTATTAATAGCGAAACGGGAAGGTCTTGCAACCGAAATAGTGACTACAGCCTTGCTATTGGCGATACAATTTTAAATTCAGACACTCAAGTTGCCACAGCCTTTGAAAATTTCTTTGCGGATATTCCTGTATCGACTACCAAATCGCTAAACTCATCACCTGCTGCTGCCGAGTCTTTACTTAAGGAAAGCGTTCCAGCCTGTAATTCCGAATTTAATTTTCAGTATGTCACTTGTAAAGATGTAATTAAAACTTTTCACACCTTAAATTTTAAAAAGACCGCCGTTCTATGGGGTCATTCCGTGGACGTTGCTAAGTCCATTATAAACATTGTAGCTCCTTCTTTAGCTTTAATATTTAACGATTGTATTGACCGTGGTGAGTTTCCTGATCTAATGAAAAATTGTAAAATAATACCATTATTCAAATCGGGTAGTACATCAGACCCCACTAATTATAGACCCATTTCAGTACTACCCACATTTAGTAAAATTTTTGAAAAGCTAATTTTAGAACAAATGCAACATTTTTTTAATAAACATAAGTTATTACATAATAAACAGTTCGGATTTACAAGGGGTCGTTCAACTACTGATGCAGGTGTTGAACTTTTAGGTCACATTTATAATGCATGGGAAGACAAATGCGATGCTTTGGGCATCTTCTGCGATTTGTCTAAGGCTTTCGATTGCGTTCTTCATGAAACATTAATCAGAAAACTACACCACTACGGAATCCGTAACGCCTCTCTGGATCTTCTTACTTCGTATTTGAGTGATAGGTTTCAGAGAGTTGATGTTAATGGAAAAAGATCTCCCGGATCCGTTGTAAGAATGGGGGTCCCCCAGGGCTCAATTCTTGGCCCATTTTTGTTTCTTATTTATATAAATGACTTGCCTTACCTCATAAAGGATAATCATGACATAGTTTTGTTTGCAGATGACACTTCTCTTTTATTTAAACTCAAACGTCAGCAGATAGTTACGGGCGAGGTTAATAGCGCCCTGGCAAAAGTCGTTAATTGGTTTAATGTTAATAATCTACTCCTAAATGAGAAAAAAACCAAATGTATTAAGTTTACGATACCCCATGTAAGACAAGTAGAAACTAGGGTACTAATCAAGGATGAAGAGTTGAAACCGGAAGATAGCACAGTGTTCTTGGGCATAACTCTGGATGCCAAGCTTCAGTGGGGCCCGCATATAGACAAATTGTCAAAAAAACTTAGCTCTGCAGCATACGCCGTTAGAAAATTCGTGTTTTGACTGATTTCGAGACAGCCCGTTTAGTTTACTTTAGTTATTTCCATAGCGTGATGTCGTACGGTATTCTATTGTGGGGCAATGCCACCGATATTCAGACAATATTTATTTTGCAAAAAGGGCAATTCGTTCAATTTATAAATTAAGTCCCAGATACTCCCTCCGAGAAAAATTTAAAGAGATTGATATTCTTACTGTACCTGTGGTATTCTAATAAACGTAGCGTTTGCTTTGAGGTAACGTCTCAACCAGTCAACAATTAACCCGGGCAGTGAGAGCACGTTCCCCCAAAGTCATTCATCTACTTACTGATAATTTGATGGTTTTATTCTAAACCCTAACTAGTAACTAGTGAACACAACATTGGCGACGAGTAAAAGCGCAGTAAGTGAAATTATGTACTTGCTTACGGAAATTGGTCAACATATATTAATTAGAAAAAAAAAAGTGTTATAAAAAAGAATGTGACGGTGATCTCAGTAAAAGTTGGTAACAGGCCGTATCATAACATCACGCCTGTAATCCAAGTGATCTAATGAAATTTAGTGACGAACAAAATTGGGTGATCTAAGTGAAATTGAGTGATAAAAATCATCATTCACGATTGTAATCACCGCATGATTAGACAAAAATGTACTTTTTGTAGGTACTCTAAAATTTCGCTACTGATGTTTAAGTCCTAAGTACGGAATAGGGGCGAACCAAGTGCGAAATTCAGTAATCGTGATTTATTTCCTGTTTATTTTGTAAATATTTTACTTAATAATTACCTTGGTTGTCTTAAACGGTCGGTTTTAGAGATAAGACCGCCAATGTGTCACCCAATGTGAAATGTTTTATTTTATTTAATGTTACTTGTATGGTGTAAGTACCTACGTAATAAACAATAAGTAGGTATTCTATTCTAAATTAATTAAGGACAATACAAAATACCCAATATTATTTCCGTAATTGTTTTATATATTGATTAACAATTGTTATTAGCGATTTTGTTACTATACTATCCTATGCACGATCTGCGTCAGTGATAAGCTGAGGGATGTGCAGCATATATCGATGAACTGAGTAATTACGTCACTAAAACTCGTAAACAGAACTGAATGTCGGAATGAAGTTACATTTTGATTCGACTCTGTATTACGACATTAATAAAATGGCTTAGTTCTTATGTATTGTTGACCAAATCCGTTTGCAAACAACATTATCGAAAAAAAAAAATAACTGACGAGATAAATTTCTCGTTAATATAATAAAAACCAAGTTCCCCTTCAATAATTGGTAAGAAAGAGATAAATTTCTCGCAAATATAAGTAAAAAGAGATAAATTTCTCGCAAATATAAGTAAAAAGAGATAATATTCTCGCAAATATAAGTAAAACCAATTTCGCCTTCGATAATATCGAAGAGATCAATGTATTGCAAATATAATTACAACCAAGTTTCCCTCGATAACTTCGAAGAAACATATCAATTTTTCGCAAACATAATTATAACCAAGTTTGCATTTGATAATTTCAAAGAAGGAGATCAATTTCTCACAAATATTATTATAACCAAGTACTCCTTCTATAGTTTCGAAAAAAATACCAGTTTTAATCGAAATTTATTATTGATCAAAACCTAATGTATCGAAAGAAATTTTCGATAAAATCAATGAACCAACGAGATCATGTTCTCGCAAAAAATACAATTTTAACAAAGTACTCCTTCGATAATTTCGAAGTAATGGAGGTAATTATTACCACACCTATTGTTAAAATTGAACAAGTGTCATGAAATCTGTTAAGGCTAATGATTCTTGACTAAATCTAACATGCATTTTGTACTGTCAACAAAAATAAAATAAGATGCAATTAGAACGATTCGCATAATCCAAAGTATCGATAAAAGCATCGTACATCCCTAGCTCCGCAAGTATAATTTCAAGTTCTCAGGTGACACTTAACGGGGTCTTATAAATGACTCTTTGTCAGACTTGCAAGCTATAGTTGGTTGAAGTATTTAAAGTGCTGTGTTATCAGCACCCACAGAACTGTTTATTATTAGCCGGATATGACCAATACAATAACAAAAACTTGTGAACCCATTTGTTTCTTTTGTTAAAGCCAACATAATAAGTTAAGCAGTTTGATTATATATTAACTTCAACATTAATTATACAACTTTATTACAATCACTAATGTTATGGTGAAAATGATTAAAAATAATATGACTTACTCGAGACAACCTTGAAATTATTAGAAAAACAATAGTGTCTCGACTGAATTAAGAAAAACATTTAAATTCTGGGTGCAGAACAAGAATCGAAATTATAACAGGAGAAGTCTCCCTAAAAACTAAAAAGGCCGCTAAGCAAGTTCCACAACTATAGTTACAGTACAAATGCAACAAGTGCCTGCCTTAATAAAGTTGTAAACCAAACATGCCTGAGATAAATTTCTCGATG
This sequence comes from Cerastis leucographa, assembly GCA_963082945.1. Taxonomy (NCBI): domain Eukaryota; kingdom Metazoa; phylum Arthropoda; class Insecta; order Lepidoptera; family Noctuidae; genus Cerastis; species Cerastis leucographa. Next base: position 31,387,663 of record OY720378.1, read on the forward strand.
GCATGCAAAGCCAAGTCAGAGGCCCATGGGCGGCATAAAAACTCTGACACCAGGTTACCTAACCAAACGAAAAAATGCCAACAAACATCTCACTAAAGCGATGTTACTCTTTGGTGCCGATGTGGGAGTAAAGATTATAAAATCATAGTCAGTGGCTTCCTCCCTGCGAATAATATAAATCGCATAATTTCGTGTAAAAAAAAAATACATAATGTCATAACCAGAACCATTGCAAAACAATGGCAATAAAAAAAAGTGTTTAACTCTCCTCAAATAACTTGAGTAGTTATTAATAATGGCTAAACAGAAAACATTAAGTGTCAAAATCAGGTAGATGAGGTTTACATAAAATGCTCATTGATTCTGACTGTAGATTTTAAATGATAAAATTCAAGTCATGAATATTAGTCACGAAGCAAAACTACTACCAACAAACGACTCCAGACAAAACATTTATGGTTGCCAAACATACGTTAAAAAATAATTGGTTCGTTTTATTTAACACTCGAGTAAAACTTGTTCTCAAATCAATACCAAAGTTCAAAGATGCTAAATTAAAAAACACTAATTATGAAACAATTCCTCTAGCTATCAGCTTTATATGTGAGTTCCAATTCTTTGGGATCAAAGTAAAATAATAAATAAGACGAACTCGTAAAATGGACATCATTGAACCTGGAAGTAAACTATAATCTTGGGTTTATCTGATGGTACCGATTTTATATACATAATAAATAAATATCACAATGCGAACGAGTTGTCACCTGTATCTAGACAACACAGTTGTCAATGCCAAATAAAAAGCATTAAAAGTGTTCAAAGAGAAAATGTAACAACACGAAAACAAATTTTGAAACAGTTTATTTTTGAAATTTTGGTATCAGGAATTAAACCACTCTCGAGATATACATTCAAAGCGTTAGAGCATTAGCAAAGTATTAACAGGAGTAGTTAAAAATCAACTTTAAGTAATAGAACCAAAATTTGCACAAAATACCAATTTGCATTTTGGCAAAAAATTATAAGTTTCATCTGACAGTATATTGGTGAAACTAGACATTATGTTGAAAAAAAAAAAAGAAAGTTGCGTCTAATATTTACAATGTTATAATAAAACTTAAAGATTAAGTTGCCTACACACCCACATATTCAAATTGCAACAAAAGTGAACAGATACAATAAAAAGTAAAATAGATCACAAACAAACAAGTGGTCAGTAATATTTGTTGAAATGTTCAAGCACACAACGGGTTTGCACCCGACACCAACCCAAAAACAACCATAATGCAATCAGAATAAAGAAATCGGTATTTATTTGACAGACTTGTCAGTTCCTGCAACCGAACAGCAACCAAGATCAAAACGATCACAATCACGATCAAACGGCAATAGAGAACATTGAAGTTCTATGAGAGAGCATAGGGAGAAAACAGTTGCGATAGCAACGATTTATACCTCCCGAATGAAATTCATAATTTTGGGTACTATGCCCCAAAATATCGAAGCCAAGTAAATGCCGATGCACGTTCTGTTAGTTAAAAGACTGTACTAATTCAGTATAACAAAAAATATCATGATTTCTTTCGGAAGCAATAGTTTGATAGACGTTGAAAAAACATTACTGTCAAACCGAAAAACAATTATTTCCTTGAGTATGAAAATATGAACTTTTCACAGATTATAAGCCTTATCCTGGGTTAATCTCGCACAAAATTTAAACTTTGAGAGTGACTTATGGGGCTTTCGAAAAGAAGCATTAAAAAAAAAAAACAAGGGACGATAAAATTCAGCTGATCCATATTATACTTAAAATGATTAATGCAGCATCGAATATCAAGTTTAAATTAATCGACGACCGTCATCGTCAATGAAAACAATTAAACATGAATTTCATGGAAATTAAACATGAATTTAAGTAACATGAAAGTCATGAAACCGTCATTAAGAACAAACAAACTCTTCTATTATAGTATTAGAAGCTCCTCATGCCTGAGTGGCCCCAAGCATTGCCAGAGATAAGCAAATAAAGACGCCGTAAATAGGTTTAGTCTCAAACCCAAATCCTCAAGTATAGTTAAGAGGCGTGAACGTCCTTCACAAGCTGGTAGTAATAATGATAGACTGCCAAGTGGAGATTATCTTTTTTTGTGATTATCGACTATTACAGTCGATACAAAGAGATTGAAATAATGAATTATTCTTTCTCTCTACATAAACAGGACAGGGTGAAAATATTAAGCAAATTTATATTATCACAAACCAAAATCCTGCAAATATAAAATCTGAGTTTGGGGGACAATTTTGTAGTCTCCAGAGTTCGAGACATTCTGTATTGAAAAAGGAATAAACAAGGTCCTTTTATAGCGAAAACTTACTCATCAAAGAGCTAAGATGGGGAGGCACAACAGGAGTATCCCAATAGTTATACAAATGGAGAATTAATCAATGCGAAAATCAGCCTGAAAAGATGATTTGTTAAAGTACTTAATGATAGAACAACAGCGATATTTTTAATCAATTGAGCATCAATGCGAAAATCAGCCTGAAACGATGATTTGTCAAAGGAATTCATCAATGCAAAAATCAGCCTGAAATGATGATTTGTTAAAGTACTTGATAATGTATACTAGTACACGACAACACATAGAAAAAAAACTCGCCATCAGAGCTGTTTTATGGAAGACCGTTCAGAGGTGAAGTGGAGATAATAACTATAATCAGACCTCGAAGTTAATACAACCATTCAAAAGTAAGACAGAGTTATTAAACGAAGATAGCAAAAGAAAAGTTACACTTTGAGAATTGGAGAAAAAATAAATGTGGATAACAAGATGAACTAAACTACAATAGCTCCGTAACTTAATCCACACCGCAGCGTACTGAAACATAAAGTATAACGAAACTCTTCATGACGACCGACACATGACGAACAGCATACACCTAAAGAAGGTACAAATAAAGGTAATGAAAACTGGTCAATTGAAAGATATCGATAACAAAACGTATCTGATAAAAGTTACGTACCGTTTTTTAAAAATTAAGTATAGTGTAATAAAGTAACTTTCATGATAAATAGTGCAGGTACTGAATGTACTTAAGTACCTAAAATCTAATTAAATTCTAAATGGAAATATAAGTACTGTAAACAAATTAAGACCGAATTTCAAAGTGCTAAATATTGTAATTATTGTATTTAAAACTATTTTTTATGTAAAATTAAAGAATAATGATGCCTACAATATTTGCACCTGGATTATGTTTATTAACATAATAAATTTATCTGTCATTGTTTAAATTTTAAAATTGTGTACCTGTGTAAGCATAGTATTAAATGGTAACATATATATATATATATATATTCCAGATATATAAACTTAATATTATAAATATTGCACCAATTAATATAAGTACCTACACATTTTTGTAAAACAATTTATAAGAGTAAGTATGGAGTTTCTTCCCCATTCTTCTCCATACAAACTACCTTAGCGAATGGGAAAATAAATATGCCTAATTGAAATAAATATTTTCATATAAAAAGGAAGAGATGTGGTATTCTAATAAACGTAGCGTTTGCTTTGAGGTAACGTCTCAACCAGTCAACAATTAACCCGGGCAGTGAGAGCACGTTCCCCCAAAGTCATTCATCTACTTACTGATAATTTGATGGTTTTATTCTAAACCCTAACTAGTAACTAGTGAACACAACAGTACCCTCTCACTTTATCTATGAAAACCTCTTGTACTAACCTAAAAATATTAATTTGTTTAAAAAATACAGTGATATCCACAACGTAAATACGAGGAACAAACACAAATTTGTTGTTCCTGCAACGAGGCTCAAAAAAGTAGGGGGAACGTTCAGATGCCAATGTATACGTTTTTACAATAAGCTTCCGAGCCATATTCAAGCACTAAGCCTAAATAAATTCAAATCGTTTATAAAACGGAAGCTATGCCTGAAAGCCTACTATCATGTTAATCATTATCTCGAAGATAAAAAGGCTTGGGATTAAACTGCTCCAATGAAATTTGCTCTGTGAATGTCGTAATTCCGGACTTCGGTTGTTCATTGTTAATTCCTTATGGGATATTATAAATTGCATATCATATAAATAATTGCCTATCAATACATACTCATCATATAAATTCTTTTTTACATCAAATAACTTACTTCACTACAAATAAACTAAATGTTTAACAAAACTCAAACTGCAGATAATTCGAAATTATACATCAATATGACATTCCTTTTTTCCTCATAATGCAATACAGGTAAATTTATTTTTGTACAAAAATACTAGGTACATACATAGCATAAATACTGACTGCACAGCAAATTTTCCATATTTGATAGCAAAATAACTATCCCAGTCACATATTAACCAGTAAGTACAACAAAACCTGTTCATCATATTTGTCTTAATTTTCAAGAATCCATGCTCGGCAAATTTAATGATTATTATATCAAAAAAATCCTGTCACATTGCATTATTTCTAAAAGCAGAACCAATTAACTGAAAAAGGTTCGCGGCTTCGCGCGCTTTTTCGTCACTGGAGTGCAGAGTGGCGTGAGCGAGTAAGATAGAGATAGCGCTGGGTCGTGTCGTCGGGAGTTAGCCGTATATCTCGCGCATAAGAGCGAAATAGAAATATTTCGTTAGTGTAGGTTTCGTTTTACACAATCCACGTGTATTTGTTTGTTTATATTCATTCGGTGTTACGTTGCGCCGGCGCGGCGGCCCGGAAAGATAATCTTATAAAAACAATAATTGCAATGTTTGAGTGTAATTAGTGTGCATTTGACTTTTGAGTTTATCTAATGTTAATTTAAACTGATGATATACCATGGAATTTCCGACATCAAGTAATATACAACAACAAAGTGATGTGTATTGTTCGGACAGTGAACCCGAGTCACAAGAGGAGCCATGTACCAAACGAACGAGAAAAGGTGGCCTAGACTGGATATTTGTCAAAAAGTTCGTAAATTTTGACGAAGCACAACAATTTCTTCGAGATGAAAAGATTTGGACTGCTAAATTTACTCACACGACAGAAGAAGGTAAAAAACAGTATTACCGTTGCAACAAAGTTAAATACCGAGGCCCTCAGTGTGCAGCACGAATTTATTTGCTTTTTGAATCAAACTCCGATGCTGTCTTACTGTACCGCACGAGCAGCGATCATGATCATGAGATTATTGGGACCAAAAATGATTAAGGCATAACCCAAGAAACAAAGGACGAAATTAATAAGCTATACGCATTTCATTTAAAGCCAAAATCTATTTTAGCACGTCTGAGTGAAATAAATGGTATTAAAGTTCCCTCAAAAAAGCAATTGAATAATTATCTTTCTGACCGTCGCAGTGTTGTTTATGGCCCTTCTACAATCAGTCTGGGTGAGTTAGAGCAATGGTTAATAAATAAATCCGAAATACCTGAGGACGAAAATGAACCATATGTAATTTTTTACTACGTGTACGAGGAGGATGAAAATACAACCTTTCGTTTTGCGATCGGAACAAAATCTTTGTTAAAATTAGCAACTTTAGCTACCAACTTGCATGCAGACGCCACGTACAAACTTACATGGCAGCGGTTTCCAGTATTAGTGGTTGGCACAACTGATAAAGCAAAGCGATTCCATCCTCTTTGTATGGCGATTTCAAGTTCGGAGCGTAAAGAAGATTTTGTAGTGCTGTTCGATGCACTCAAAAGGGGCGCTTTAACTCTTTATGCTTTTAATATAGAACCAAAAGCACTTATTGCGACGCAGCAAAAAGCATTCAAAATGCTTTTCACCGCTCGTCATGCACCCCCCCGCGGTTATAAAAGATTCGACGGCTCACCGATTCGACGGATGACGTCACCCCGCCGCGCGCCAGATGGCCGGCGCACGAAATGTTTTTTTGTCGCCTCGTTTGTAACGTGAGTCGTCTCAAGTGTTGTTTTTATTCAAGCTAATGAATGGCTCTTTCGAGTTGCGTCAAGTGTTTGTTAACGTTTCGTTTTTGTTTGTTTATATTTAGCGGTAAATATTGACGTAAGTAGAAAAAAAAAAAAAAACACGTTATGTGAATTTTAAAGAGGTTTATTTTAAAAAGTAAATCGATGACATATATATATTATGACTTTTATTGGTAGAAGGGTTCTACGTACGCAAAAAAATTATATACATACTTCATGGTATAAAAATATTTATTTACATGCAATAAGACTGGCATAAATATTTGCCGACGGCGAATAATTTTTCAACCAAATTAAAAAAAATATTACGACTAAACCGTTTAACGTAAACTTAAAACATTGATATTATCTAAAAGCTACATTCATAGAGGAACTTATGTGTAAATATGAAGTTGATAGGTTAATCTACTACAGAAATATATGGGATTGATTGAAGGAACTCCCGCTTACGTAAAAACGCACATAACAATTCTTGTATTTTTTTGATCAGTGAAGTTTGAGTTAAGAAAGTACATTATATCTAACCTTTTTCTACAAGAAATGCTCTTTCCAATGAGGTATAACACATCTTATTCAATAGCCATCGAAAAAAACACAAGTAAAGAAATATCACAAATCGGGAGAATGGACAAAAAAAAAAAGAAACCACGTGATGTCATAAAGGCGGGGTAACACTGAATACACATCCACATCCAGGTTAAAAGCTATTGTTTTTATATGTGATAAAAATAAAAAAAATGTAATGAGGTCACAGGTCCCAATCCCTGTTTCAATGGAAAGATGAAAAACAATGTGATGATTTTTATTACCCGACTGCAAAAAAAAAAGGGTAATGTTTTTCGAATGTATGTAGGTAATTATTATAATTTACTCACCTGACTGCAGACTGGGCGGCACTTCTGGGGTTCCCGGCACCAAAGGGCGCGGCACTGACACACCACACACTATACACCACACACAAGACACCACACACCACACCGGCATGCGGCACTGAATCGAGTCAAAATGTGCACTGTGTTCCAGCCTTTATTGGTGGCCGCCATCTTGTTTGTTTACGTTTCGCTGTTTTGCCGACTCAGTTGAACAAACATTATTATCTTATCACAAATTTTGTAGCTTTGGTATATGTTTTGCTTGAAAACTATTATCGAATAAATATACAATGCAATATTATTATTAGTTTTTACACAGAATCGGTCGCACTATTTAATAAATTACGATAGAATTCCGCCAAATTCTAGAACCGTTACGAGTGCATTGAAAACCATATAAAAATAGAAATATCCTTAGCCTCAGGTCAAAAACTGGTTGCTCACACATAAACTATATTCTAATTAACTAATTAAAGCAGTTATTTACTCAAAACACTCATTCACAACCGAAAAAATGCAATTAATCCGCGGAACAACTTTCGCGTGTCGCACGTGAACCACAGACTGACTTTGACATTATTTTTTAAATCAAAATGAATGATTGGTGAACGGTTGTCGTATTTTTTGCATGAAGGAACTCACTATGGTTCAAGTAGAAAAGAGAAAAAGGATATTAAACACCGTGAAATAGAAAGAAATAGACATAATAAGACGCCGTATCGTTACATCATACTTGGGTGACTCTAGTCACCCAGGTGCGATCTACGGTATATTTTTTTTGGGTAGTGTAGTACTCAAGAGAGGTCTAGCGGTTCAAGAAGTGTTTGGCACAGAGGCTACTATTAAAACGTGTTGGACACACGCAAAAAAAAACATACAAAAAAAAAGTAAAAAATTTGTTGAGAAGAAAAGCCCCAAGTTAACCCCAAGTAGCGCTTCTCTGTAAATGCTCTCTGTAAATAATCTCATACATCGCCAAATCTTTGAATTTATTGCGGACCGCGCCACGTCTCCGTAAGCGAGCGCTAGGACCTGTACCAATTTTCAGCTCTCTGCAAATGAATGCAAACCTAAAGGTGCAAATCCACCGTTGTGTGGTACATATTATTATATTTTTATTGGTAGACTCACTCAATGTGCGTAGGTTCGCCGCAATGTGTGCGCACAACTGCAAACTTGTGTGCGCGTACAAGCGCCCACACGTACAAGCGTAAAAAATGTTTTTTTTTTCCTAACCAAAGCATCACTTCTATGGATAGGAAAAAAAAATATATTAAATGCATGTGATATATTTTAATGAACCATTCAAAAAAAAATACTATTGTAGAAAATAGTTGTGTTATTTTTATTTCACACTGAGTGGGTGGGGGGTGTGCAGGTGTTGGCGCAGTACACGCTGTGCAAGAAGCTGCGGCGCGGCTACATGGCGTACCAGAAGAGCATGCGCCATGCCATGGGCATGGGCCCGCCCTTCCTGCGCGGCACCGGCCCCTTCTTCGCCGGCATGGTGGACTTCTTCCTCGTATTCTGGCAGATTGGTATCTCTGCTATCTATTTCGTGTTTGTCGCTGAAAATCTAAAGCAGGTAATTAACGGATCGATCGGGTGTTATGTGTGAAATGTTTTTCTAGTTTACTAATTGTCATATGTTTCTGTCGACAGTTAATTGAATTCTATGCCGAGGAAACTAAGCTGCGGATTATTATTTGCTATCTCTTGCCCTTAGAGCTCGCCATGTGTATGGTAAAGAATTTAAAAATGATGACGCCTATTTCGACGTTTGCTAACTATTGTGTCATGGTCGGACTTCTTTTCACGTTCTTTTATTTGATAGAAGATGATGTAATCATTACTGAAGAACAAATACAAATACAGGGGTTATTAGATATTCCAGTATTCATTGGTATTACCCTGTTCGCGCTGGAGGCAGTGGGAGTGGTAAGTGAGTAGTGAGTGCGAGTGAGTGCGGGTGTGCACGAGAGAGCGCGACCTCTAACGTGGCTCTTGTGCGCAGATCCTGGCGCTGGAGTACAGCATGGAAAACCCGCGCAAGTTCACTGGCTGGTTCGGACTCTTCAGCATTGGAATGGCCATCATCCTTGCCATCTACGTCATACTGGGAGTCGCCGGCTTCCTCAAGTACGGGCAACAATGCCAGGGATCGCTTACCCTTAATCTACCACAGACTGAGAAGTAAGTGTGTTTATAGTGTTCTTACCTTGTTGTTAGATATGAGACATTCTATGCAGGAAGAATAGGCGCTAGCGACCAGTCGGACAGATTGTCCCATCTGGAAAATCACTTGGTACAAACTGTATTAACCCTGGCAAAAACATATTGCATAATTATAATTACGATGGTATTATAAATGCCGCTTGTTCAATTATGGTTTATTATAGAGACATAATACCTAATGTTCTGTGTGTTTTTTTATGTCATTGTATACTCGGAGGAGGATCTCAATAACTAATTACATTTTTAAATATTAAAAAAAACACAAAAGTCTTTAAACTTATTATACTTTAATATAATAAGTAGGTAATAATACTTAGTTCTTTTTATAAAACCTTTAAAAATATTTAAAAAAATAGATGGCTCATCAGCATCGGGAACAAAGTCCAAGCTGCTGGTGGTCAGGGCTCTAGAGAGAGGAACCTCCTCACTATGCGTGCCCTGGAGCAATGTTATGGTGCCTGGTGCTTTCTGAATCAAGCCCAGCCGTACAATGACTGCGTCTTATGGTGTTGGTTGAGGCTCTTTGCTATAAGTTCATTAACCGTAACGACTGTCGGTACTAAGATGGCAGAGTCCACAACTCACATGTTGACAAACTCTTGTACTAAATCAAGAAACTCGATTTTTTTACAAGCTTTTATGTTATCATTCTCAACTTTCAAGAGATTCTCGTCATGAGGGACAGTGATATGAGTGGTATACAGATACGGTGGGTACTCCGCAGTGGCCACGAGTAGAGTTGACCTTTCTGCATGTTTTTTGCTGCATGACCATATTGTTGAGATTTGTAACATCTGGGAACCAGGGTAAAATCTGTGACAAGGCAGGAAGTCCTACACCTGAAGGCATCAGTATCAGCCATATGATAGAAGTCGGCCCTCCTACGACCGTGATCCGCGGTTGGCGTATGTTGGGTTTATCGGCAGACAGACCAAATGTTGACCGGTGGACTGCTTGCTTGAGTTTATCAAAATCCTGTTTGGTTTCAGTGCTTATTTTAACTCCTTCATTTTTAGGGTTCCGTAGCCGAATGGCAAAAAACGGAACCCTTATAGATTCGTCATGTCTGTCTGTCTGTCTGTCTGTCTGTCCGTCCGTCCGTATCACAGCCACTTTATTCCGAAACTATTAGGACTACACAGCTGAAACTTGGTAGGTAGATGTATTCTGTGAACCGCATTATGATTTTTGTACAAAATTAAAAAAAAAAATATAGATAAGGATATCCCCCCATACATGAAATTGAAACTAAAAAAAAAAAAACTATCAAACCTATACGTGTGGGGTGTCTATAGATAGGTCTTTAAAAATGACATTGAGGTTCCTGAAACCATTTTTTTTTCAAAGTCAATTGTTTGAAAGATAGACACTTGCAAAGTGGTAAAACGAGTGTCCCTCCCCTCTAATTTCTAAAGTAACAGGAGAAAAAATCTGAAAAAAATATGGGGATGTAGACCGTAAAAAAAAATTTCAACGAAAATTGGTTTGAATAAGATTTGATATGTAGTTTTTGAGATATTGGACTTTTTCACCAAACTGCAGCAGTAACTTTGTTTTTCATTAACTTACTATGAAAAACAAATTTAGTTTTGCGGTTGAGTGAAGGTTTACTAATGAATGACCGTTCAAAACATTGTCATTATATTGTTTGGGGCTATGGAACCCTGTGTGCGAGTAAGACTCGCACTTGGCCCGTTTTTAGTTTTCGATCTCCACGTTCATGTAGCTTCATTTGGTCAGGGCGTATAACTTTTTGTACGAGGTTTTTTGTTTCATCACTCGACTATAATTTATCGCTGAGATAAATGGCCACAGAGATCAAATTGTTTGGACGAACGAAACGTCTCATCTGTGGTTAGAAGTAAAAAAGTTACAGTTATCGATGGACCGCTCGAAAAAGAGCCTTTTTGGAATTTGAAAATGGGAGCATATTATTACTTTTTAATTTGCGAGACTGTCATTTTGTTTCTTCAATGTGGCGTCCTTTCAAAATAAATATGAATTTAAGTCGTGAACATTTCAATGATTTTGGCTGTGGCAGTCAACAAGAGAGTTGCCAAAAATTTATTTATCAGAATCCAGAAACTTTCAGTATGACCTAAGTACAAATTATGTAAACAAAAAAAAACGTGCTAATAAGAATATAACACTGAATTTCGAAAACTGTCTGTAGGCCTGTATGTTTGTCTGTCTGTGCAATGGTTGATGAAATATTTGCTTCCAAAGTCATAAAAAATATGTTCTAGTATACTACTATAAATTATCTCGCAGTCAATGGTAACAAGTAGAGTAGGTACACAACACGTCAGATAAAATATCATCATTTGCATCCCTCGCACCGCTCAGGATTCTACTCTTGAAACCTTCGCTGCTCTCGGGATGCAATTTAGTCCCACGAAATAAATTCACTTTTTTTCACTTAAGTAACTATGCAGTGATTCAACGTAACGCGTAAGCGACGAGCTAAGCACGGCGTAGAGCATCGGAGTCAAGAATATAACGTACGTAACGTTATAATATCTTAATCGTTTGTTCACGTTGCAAAGAAAAAGTCGGTATACCAGAAGGGCAGATTATCCTGTTACGTCGCTAAGTTCTGTAATGTTATGGGGATGTTGTGACCAAACAGCAAAAATGAAAAATACGCTAAATGCGTAAAATCTTACGGCATGTCATTTATTATACATGTCTGTCCTTAGCTGACGATTATAATGCACCTGCTGACTGGCGTGGTCCTTAATGTCTAAACTCGGGCTTGAAACTTAGTAGATCCTATAATACGTCTTTGCGTAACATCTGAACTACCAGAGGTAATAAGAGGCAAGCCATTGGATCTCTACCTCAGGCATCTGTTGTAATTGCGTTACCACCCGACGACATTCGTCAACTTATTCAGGAAGCAGTTAAACAGGCTGAGATGCTAACGAAGTTCATAGAAAATATGAAACTTGCCTTAAAACAACAATTGCAACCAACATAAGACTAAATGGAGAATATGGAAATATCTATTGGCTTATATGAACCATCTTTACTATGAAGATCTTTTAGAAGAGTACACACAGATAGAAAATATGAAGGAGTTGCAAAGCGAAAACTCTGATGAAAGTGTATTAACGATTTGACTTCACGGGTGAATCAACTGGAACAGCAAACCCGTGCGAACAATGTGGAAATTCAGTGCCTGTCGGAAAAAAAAACAGGAAAATTTGATAGAGGTTGTGTCACAATTTTCTAAAGTAAGATAGGGCGTGGTATTCTAGATAACGACATTAATCATTGCACAAGAAGACTCGCTAAACAAAATGCCAGAGCAATACCCGTCCGCGTGCTGTGGTAGTACAACTTGCTTCCTCCCGTAGTCGTGACCATTTCCTGGCAGCTACCATAAAATTCAATAAATCTGTACGGGCGTCGTGATGGTTTTTAGTTAGTATAGAGAAACACATTCCACTAAGATGCACTAAGTAGTTAAGTTTATTTATGTTAAAAATAAGTACTAGAGTGGAAGGCGACTATTTCTCTCATTTGTTGATAGCTACCCAGGTAAGTTCACTATATTTAAATTCGTTAGTCATGTTTTTTTATTATGCTGAATTATAACGCGCATTGTTGGCATAAAGTAGGTTACCAAGTAAGCAGAAAAATGTGCGGTGATGAGACCGTACAATATCGAATCCAGGCAACAATCTGAATTCAACACACTTAGGATACTCTGGACCCAAATTCCCGATCTATATTACAGAACATCTGTCCACCAACAAGGCACTCCATGCTGCCGTTACGATCACAGCCAAGGAAATCAGATATCAGTTGGTCTGGGTACGAGGTGTCGGATATTTATGCGGAACGTACAGGAATCGGAACACATTTCATTTAACCTTCATACGGTCTTCGGGTCATTTTTGACCCATTTTGGGAATGAAACAAAGTTTTCTCTTAAGCTAATTTCTTTTGTGATTTGATGTTTCATGACTTTTACCAAAGCTTTGAGCTTAATATATTAGGTATATCATTTTATAAAAATTTCTTTAATTTTTCGACGTACAACTTTTTTCACGTTCAAGGTCCTTGGGTCAAATTTGACCGTACGTTTAAACGAACGTCATTTCTTTTTTATTTGTCATCAAGACGTACCCACTTTGTATTGTATGGTTGCATTCTTCTTGTCAAAGCCCTGTTATAATCTTACAATGAATATTGAGTGAACTGAACGTGTGTCAGTTTGAAGATAGGACTAGTTATTTCCTATATGAATATGTGAGATAGTGAGATTGAATTATTTTTGGACGACGTGTCGGATGAGTAGGAATCGAATTCTGTATTCGAAGATCATGTTGAGGAATTATCGGACAGCAGTTTTGTTGAAAGTGAAACTTCACTTGTTCCAACCGAAAGAATGACTTCCAAAAATGGCCTGGAACTTATTCAAGAAAATATTATCAACTTGACGCCAGGATTGACACGTTATGCATCCTCTAGATTTAGAATCACAGACGTAGAAATTTCAAGCTTTGAATAATTTTGTCCATCTCCTTTGGTACGTAATATTTTGAATTACTCTCATATTGAGGGTAGACGCATATGATAAAGAATGGACTGATATTGACAGTACTGAATTGTTTGCATTCATTGGATTACTTTTTCTGGCTGGTGGGTTCTCAAAAAGGAAGACCAATATTCGCAGCAACTATGTCAGTTACGACTTTCAAGAAATATCAAGAGTTATAAAGAAACTCTATGCGAACGGCGGCGTTTGTTAGATAAATTAGTTCCGATACGTGAGTTCCGGTATCGGTGGGTTGAAATACTACCGAAGCTTTACAACCCTTCCGAAAATGTGACAGTAGATGAACAGCTGGTAGTATCCAGAAGAAGGTGTCCATTTCAACAGTACATGCCATGAAAGCCCACAGCCCACAAAGCTTCGTGGAAGTATTAAATTAATAATAGTGGCACAAAATGTTCGGAATTGTAATAAATTCTAATATGTAATAAATATAATATATATATACATTTCAGTAGCTTTTCTTTTCATTGAAATTTTAACTGAATTATACAGTTTATTAAAATAAAAACCCCAATATTAGTAATTAATAAAATATTACACATAACTTCTGTGAAATGAAAACACACTACACACGGTACACTGTTTTTATCGAAATAACAACTTACTTGAAATTACAATCAAACACAATAACACTAGGCACAATGAATCGGTTACAGTTCCGGGACGTCTTGACTCCGGCGCGATCAGACACTCATTCTGTCCTCTTTGTAGCGGGCTCTAAACATCACGACTCTGTAGAAGCGCGCTTAGGTGTGAGTAGACTGGTAAGTACGTCGCGTGATGCCACCCTTGGCGCGCTTGCTGATTCATTTTCTGTCCATACTAATGACAGATGCTCAGAAACTTCAATATTTAATTTCATTTTTCTTTGTTAAAAAATGACAGATTCTGCATATAAACTTTCAACCCAGGGGTGATTCTCAAAAACGCTAAATTAACGCTAACCAGAAGCTTGTCTAAGAAATTTCAAACTTCTAACTTTAAAAATGACCGATTTTCATACAAACTTTCATTCCCTATTTAACTTCCTTAGGGGTTGATTTTTTTCTTCCTTTTTCCTTGTCTACATTCTAAAAGGAACCTCTATGCAAAATAGCAGATTTCTAGGTCCAAGGGTTTGGGCTGGGCGTTGATGAGTCAGTCAGTCAGGATTTTTTTTTTTATTTATATATAATAATAGACAAATATGGATGTCTCAACTGCCCTTTGACTCAGGCGAGTTACGGCCAAAAGCAAACCTTTTTGGTAACAATGCACCCAATAAAGTTTTTTGGACTTTTCAGCCTCTGGGGCACTGTGTATTGAGTGGCGAGAGTCAGCTTGTAACTTAGTTTTCTCGGTGCAGCTGGCTATGGTCCTACGAACTTAAGGCGCAATCCCAATTAGTGGATGCAGCATTCGTACCGGGGCCGGTTCAAGGCAACCACTAATAATCCGGCACGTGTCGTTTAAAGACAGCTTTAAACGAGGCGTGCCGGATTATTAGTGTACGCCAATCTAGTGGATACAGATCCACTAAATTGGCGTGACGATGGCAAATGTTTATAGTTAGTTTACTCTACTTAATTAAGATGGTATAAAGGAGATCTATAGGTGTATTCTTTACGTGCGTAACGATAATGATGTTATGATGATTACTAAATTCAAACTATAATTCTGAAAAGAGAACGAGAACCGCAAACGCCGCACAGTGACATTGGCAGTTCCTCTGAATGTGCTCGTGACTGTAGTCGACTACCCCTGCTGTTTTAGCACACCCAACGTTCGCCGTGGAATGAGCGGCCTGTATTCGCTTCCAGTATTGTAACCGTGTATTTTTTTTTTCAGAAGAGCACAATTCGTGAAATTAGCATTTGCTGTTGCACTTTTTCTGTCGTTCCCACTTCAAAACTATGTGGCGTGGCAAATATGTTGGCGGCTGTTGGCCAGAAGATTCAACCACAGCAGGGCTGCGGACTTCGGGTTACGAGCGATGTGCGTCGTCATTCCATGTAAGTCTTTTATAGCTCTAGGCTAGCGTCACACGGTAACATATGGTTCACACAACATATGGTTTAACAGGTATCATATTTATTTAATTTTGACAAACTGAACAGTGTTTTTTTCCTTCTTGTATTTAGTACACTCTACAAGACAAGTATAGGGCGAATATCTTACCCGTTCCACATATTTCTAAATTGGGAAAATTTACTTTCTTCATCAAAAACCAAACTTCCGAGAAGGTAGTGACCAGGGCGCAGTCTATGAAGCAAAACAACTCATTTCCTTGCTAGCAAACCACGGCATTCGAAGAGCTTGGTATTGAATAGTTTTATACCAGATACCCTTTTCCCTGCTTCGTTCATCAAAATATTCTTCAAACCTATCATAACAATCTCTTTTACAAAAACTTATTTGTCCTGAATAATTAGGTAATACATAAAATTCTTGACCCTGAGTGTGAGTAACTGCTAATTTAGCTAATCTATCGGCTTCTTCGTTACCTCTCCAACCTACATTAGATGGAACCCATTGCAGTCTTAGAACAATGCCATTCTTTGTTAAATCTTTTATCTTACTTAATAAATATGGGTTTTTACGACAGTAAATGTGACCATAAGCTTACAAAAATGGATATACAACCTATACAGTTTTTTAAAGTACATTTTCATGGGATGTATTAACCAAGAATTGATTTTTTCTTAGACGTAAATCCAAGCTAACTATAAAACTAAAGAAGATAGGTAGGTTATAACCTTTTTCATTTGCAAATTGTAAGAACCTTTCTCATAATATTTTTTTTATAACTTCAAAAACAAAAAAGTTATGAATTTTTATGTAAAAAAAAGTTTTTCTGCTCTCCTAAAAAGTCGGGTTTTGGTTTATGCGACTTTTCTACCCAAAGGTATCGATTTTGGAGTAAGCTATCAAACTGAAGCCAGACGCTCAGCGAGCTGATTGCTGCAGACCACTCTTACTATCTGTGAAAATCACATAAGATCGGTCTCCAGAGTTGTAAGCAAAATTAATGGCTTCATAAATTGCACCGAGCTCCTTCGTTATAATAGACACATAAATGTTAACTGTGTACATACTTATTTGAATTACGCCTATCAACAACATAAAACGCTGATCACAGACCAATCCTTACACTTAGAACCATCGCGAAGCTGTTCATCAAGAATTAACGCCACGAACCCGCAGTGTACTGCTAATCCACGTACTCCTGCCGCTCATTCTGGCAATCCTTCGCCGACATATTGCGTGGCACTGTGGACTTTATATCTATCCGCGAACGTGCTCTTTTTCAACTTGAAATGTCCATCCAATAAAGCTACTACTTCATCATAGCTCAAGTTACCGAACATTCATCCGAGTCAATTTGTAACTTGATTCCTAGCAGTTGCTTAGCAGAATAGCTCGATGTTTACAACCGGCTTTGTCCACATCACTACCCCAATTGCGTTTGCAAGAAACCACTGTTCGAGTCGTTCTTTATACAGATTCCATTCTTGATGTTCATGGTTAAACACTGTTAATGTGCCGACCGAAACTGTAGCGGATACTTTTGCCATTTTTCACCCTTGTCGCCAACTGTTATGAACGAAGGTGGTGAGGATTTCAATAATGCAACGGATACGTAGAAGCTCATAATTTTGTTGGACAAACGCAACAGTCGATAACTTAAAACTAAGTTCCTTAGTCTACCTACTTATTTGTTGATGATAAATAAGTATAGGTACCCACATAGCCAGGCGCCGTTAAAATAGTTAACTTCGTTAGTCGTTAATCCGCTACAAAAAAGTTAGCTTCGTTAAACGTTGAAGCGTTACATTTCGTAAGAATTGTTAATCCGTTAATATGTGTAAAATTGCATCTTTACAAATTATTATAAAGTTTTAAGTGTTTTGTTTGTTGTTATTAAACAACAAACAAAACACTCGTCACTCTAAGCACCGGCGCTATGTAATGAAAGGCTTATGTTTAACATAACACCAGATAAAGTAAATATAACCTTAAAAAACATTTTCATACTGCCTAAAATAGTAAATGATCACCAGAAATAGTAAATGATCACCAGAATTAAAAACCTGAAAATCACAGCTCCGAACTAAGGCGTAGTCGACGGAGCCCCGCTACGCGGGGCTCCTATTTCTCTCTGCAGGGTTTAAAGTAACCTAACACGAGGGGGACCGAGTCGGGGTGCCCAATATCCCGAGCTCGCTTTGCTCGCACTTGCTTCCTAAGTTCTTCTTGCCACAAAATTTGGTGATCATTTACTATATTTGGTGATTATTTACTATATTTGGTCTTTGAATACAATTTTTTTGGTGTTTAGTATTTTTTTTTTGGTAACGTAGCTTAGGATCTCAAAGTATTTTTTGGTGCTCATTATATTTAATCCCGTAATGAAATGAACAAACGAAACAAATCTCTTCGCAGTTTTCTTTCTCACTCGCACACGCCGGTAAAATATATCTAGTTTTGTTTATGTTTCACTCGCTGCCACGCGCCGCCCGGCACTTGTCGGTGCCGTGCGGTAACTATTAGGCATTGGATTAACGATTAACGGAGTTCTGCATTTTACCGGAAATTAACGTGTCCGTTAACATCTTTAAAAGTTAATCTGTTAATCAAAATATTAACTTCATTAATTAACGATTAAAGAGTTAATGCCCAGCTATGGGTACTCACATACCAACTTTTTGGATATAAATGCTATTAGAAAGAAATCAGTTTAATTACTACCCTTTACCTATATGACAGTTCAAAGATTTAGTTCCCTAACTATTATGTTTTACGTCAAGGTTATTGTTTCACAAATTGACTCTGAATTATACTCGTAAAATAGAGTATGAATATAAAAAAAAACGGGCCAAGTGCGAGTCTAACTCGCACACAGGGTTCCATAGCCCTAAACAATATAGTGACAATATTTTGAATGGTCATTCATTAGTAAACTTCCACTCAACCGCAAAACTAAATATTGTTTTTCATAGTAAGTTAATGAAAAACAAAGTTACTGCTGCAGTTTGGTGAAAACTCCCTTTCAAAAGATTGACTTCGATAAAAAATGGTTTTAGGAACCTTTATGTCATTTTTAAAGACCTATCTATAGACACCCCACACGTATAGGTTTGATAGTTTTTTATTTTTTTAGTTTCATTTCCATTTGGGGGGGGGATATCCTTATTTATATTTTTTATGTGTTTTGTACACAAATCATAAGGTGGTCCACAGAATACATCTCCCTACCAAGTTTCAGCTGTGTAGTCCTAATAGTCTCGGAATAAAGTGGCTGTGATATACGGACGGACAGACAGACATGACGAATCTCTAAGGGTTCCGTTTTTTGCCATTCGGCTACGGAACCCTACGGAATACATATTTAGCCAGAGTTGGAGAGTTTTGGAACGCTCCGTCTGATCTTTAAGAGGATTGAGTGTTCTAAATAAACTTTTATAAAATCCAGCTATGGTTTTCTTTTGAAACAAGCAGTACCTTTGTACTAAAATGTTTTATGTTTTTTCCTGTGTTGTATACTGTGCGTACATAAATAGTAAAATAAATAAATACATAGATTTCATTTTTATCATAAAGTTTTCACAATTATTTCCTAACTTCTTCCTTGATTTCATAAAAATATAATCAACTTTATAAAAGGGACACTCATTCTACACGCACGCGCCGTTTTGTGGTCATTCACTTATTAAAAGAGAAATTTGTGGCACAATTTCAGGAATCTAATGAGACAAGAACGTTGTTTCTGTAATCTGCAGGACACGTGTAACGAGTAATATTTATTTTGAGAATACTGTCTCGAAAGACATACGAAGTTTAAAAAAAATATTTTAATCAAATTTCTAAAGGCATATGTATTTTTTTGTCAAATTGGCTTTTAAAGAATTCATCCGTTCATGAGCTATCAGAACAGTATCAATTAAATGTTTAGAGAGGAGTAAATTTTTCATAATTAATTGTTTTTGGTAACAAGTCACAAAATTTCAATGAAATCGAAGAACCGACACAGCTCGGTAACCATCCACTTTTGGTCCTAAACTGGACTTAATTTGTTGCTAATTGAAATTTTCTGGGTTTCAGCCTGTAGGAATACTGGGAAGCCCGGGACACGGGAATAAATAATAGGCGCAGTGACAAGCTCAAGTTTAATCGCAGACTAATCATATCCTTTTAAGTACTTACAACTTACCGGCATTTAATAATAATCAGTTTACCCACATAGTACTATACATTACTCTAATGATCTCTAGTATAACCCCTTTCAAGGAATTGCTCGAGTAAGCCTGTAACCTTGTATAATAACACAATTCGACACCGTACATTTAAGTAATCAGAAAATAAGTAAAGTCTGATGGCCCTGCGATGTTGGACCATACTGAGCATTATTAATTGTTTCACTCGGTTTCAAGTACTGAGTACAGCTTTTATATGGTCGGGAGCTCACAGTGCGCGTGTTGCAGTTGGCATGGCCGTGGTCGCGCCGAACCTGGGCGCCTTCATGGGGCTGATGGGCGCGCTGTGTCTGTCCGTCGTGGCGATCCTGCTGCCTGCCCTGCTGGACATCTGCGTCTACTACCCTGATCAGTACGGACCTTGTAGTATTAAGTTGATTACCGACATCCTCATTTTAATCGTGGGCACGATCTGTATGTGCTCCGGCGTTTATACCAGCTTACTAGAAATGTACGAGTCGTATTTTGATGAAGTCTAAAAGCCCTAACTAGTATGCATTTATGTTTTAATTAAAAAAGTGTGGAATTATAAACAACAATTTTTATTTTATTACGCCTTTAAAGCATCTCTTTAAGAGTTGACGTGTTCGGTTTGTTACTCGTTCCTCCTTGCTGCGCTCCTTTGTCTGCGTCAGGATTACAGGACTAAGAGAGGTCTTGGAAGTTTAAACAATAGCAAGTTTCTCTGTACCTGATTGGTATTATGCACTGCAGACCTACCGTACCCCTGGCGTACCGCGTACCGTACCGTACCCCTGGCGTACCGCGTACCGTACCGTACCTCTGGTGGTACGGTGGGTATTTTAAAGTTCGTACTTTATGTTTGACGATACCACCAGGTAATAGTGTTGTATCACTCTAGTTGAAACCACTTTTGACAACAACAATTAAATTAAATAATTAGGTTGTATGTGCGCCATTTTTCTAATGCGTGAACTAATTGAACATGTCACTAATTACAGTAACATTATAGACTCGTCCAATACAATGCTATAAGTCACAAAGTACAACATAAAACTGATAACAAGATAAATTACACCCAGTATAAATGCTCGTGTAGTGTCTACGACACCACTGCTGCAACGGGGTGTCGTTTACATTTCTTTTTTTTTGGTAACCACACCATTGTAATGCAGTTTTAATACATGTAACGTTGCACGTTATTTCTATCATAAAAATAATAACTTAATTATTAACTAACTAAAATTATCAGGCAACACTACAATTGAAATGGAACTTGAAGGAATTGTTGTGGTAACACTGTAACAATGACAGCTACGTGAATGATTGTCTGTGTTTCTCCTTCCACTAAAAACTACTAGAAGGGTACGTATTTGAATATCGAAGATTAAAATACCTACTGTTAAAATATCGATGTTCAAAACATCGAAAATGGAAATATCGAACGACCAAAAAACCGAAAATTAAAATAACGAAAGTTCATATTATCGAATGGTTACATAACCTAAATCTAAATATCTACAAAAGTTACATCGAAAGATCCAAATATCGAAATACAGATTATCGAATGTCCTAAATATGGATGGATACATATAATTGAACATCGAAAATTAACCCATTTTTACACGTAGGTATATACCTACGTGTAAAAATGGGTTAATTTTCAACATTTAATAGGTAAGTACATTCATTAAAAAAGTCAGTTAAAAATCAGTTAAAATATTGAACAAATTTTGATACATACAAAGTAATATGAGTGGAAAAATGTTGCTTCTGCAACGTCTCCGGCGCTACGGGAAGTGCAACCCCTTCGGCCACTTAACAAAGGATAGGCGCCCATGTTCACCTCCGCAGCTTCGGCTTGCTGGTTGCCTCCGGCGACCAGCCTCAGCCGCTACGGCTCCCACGGGTGCCTATGCTTTGTTACAGCGGGTGGGGTTGCCCTCCCTTCGCGCCTCCGGATTTTTATATACACTCTAGGGGTAATAGCCAAAAGACTACGTAAATTCGGGGTGCCCCAATTCGGTTTTGGAAAAATTTCAACCTACTTTATCCATGAAATAGTGTTTAGTTATTTACCACGTATACTATTTACATGGTCAATATCCCGTTACAATAGGGGATCGGACTGGGTAAAGAAAACGACATTCTATTTTGTCCGTTAGACAGGTAATACAAAAATATTAGACACGTATTTTTTGTTTTATTAAAATATCAAAAAATTACTTAGTTAGAACTCATTAAAGTTGGAGAGTGGGGGCTTACTACGTCACAAGTAGGTATGAAACTTACCTACATGTGACGTCATGCGCCATTTCAACTCAATATATCTCCGTAATTTTATGACCACGTGAAAAAAGAAAAAATACGTGTCCAATACTTTTAATAAACTACCCGACGTACAAAGAAAAAAAAATAGGATTATCCCCTATTGTCATTGATAGTGTTAGTCTGTGATAGCACCACTGAGGTATTACTACTACGTATAGAGAAGACAACGCGTTGCATGATTTTGCGCCACGCTTTGCGGTAAGCTGTACTGCAACCATCCAGTGAGTATCCAACGCCCGCAGAGACATGTCGTGTTTGGCTCACATAAATAACAACATCAAAATGCCTGGTTGTATACTTAAAGACTGCCGTAAACACTCGAGAACATCAAAAAAAAGTGATGGTATGACATATCATCAATAAGTAGACATATAAACGTTTAAAACTCTGATTTAAAGTTTTTCGCGATGTAATAATGCTCACGAGAATCGGGTTGCCGGGCGCCGCCATTTTGCATACGACTTGCATTGAACGAAACGCGTAAGCGCCATGAAAATACCTGGCGCTTATGATGTTTTGGTCGCGAGAAAACTATTCCCTCTATGCGATCTAGCGGTGCATGTTGTAATAATTTGGTTAGACGACATAACTATTGTTTTAGCGCTGCAGCGAACTTTAGTTCTAACTCTTACAAAAATGAAGCAAATCTTTGGTTCGGCGTGTCTGTTCTATACGCTAGTAATATAGTTCAATGGATAGCACTTAAAAATTATAAAAATAAGTCCGTGGCTCGTGGCTGCTCGCAGCGAATGAAATAAAATGTAGTGTACGTTAGAAATCTGGCAACGTGCGAAACAGGTTTCTAGATCCTTAGTATGTTGTCAATGTTGTCATGCGTTCATCCCATTTGTTTACCTTCTTATTGTACTCGGCACTTTACTTTGTATTATTATTGCGTAGTTTTATTTTTTATTTGTTATTATTATTGCTGTACACAATCTTATTTTATATAAGCACCCGTCTCACACACACATACACTCTGACACAATATACATATGTATAAAACTGTTTTACGTCCGTCACATCACATTCGCAGGTCCAGTTGAAAACCGGCGTCAGGCAGCCTAGCTGCCGAACTTGCTGAACTGGCCCTATTTGGCGCTGCCGTGAGGCACACAATAATTATCCCTCTTTTTATTGTTGTTTTTTTTTTTATTGTTATTAGTTAGATACTTACACAATAATTTCCCCTTTTTACTTTTGTTTAAATTTATGAAGTTCTGGTTAATTTTTGTTTAATGTTGTGTGTACTTGTGGCATGAGCCAAATAAACTTATTTTCTTTCTTCTTTTTCTTTCTAGTGACCAGCTGGCCTACCATGACGTCTTAAAACATTATTGTTTTATCCTTTTCCAGTGTGGGAAGGAGATGGTGCTAGACATCCTGTATAGCTCCGTCTCTTTCCCACACTGGAAGAGTAAAACAATACTGCTTGGTATGCCAGTGCGTAGGTTTGATAAAGAGAAACTATTCTATTACAATTATAATACTATATTACAATTGCAATAATTACAATTGTTATTGTTTTGCTACAGGCTGACTATTCGATGCTCTTGTGCAAGTTTTGAATTATAAAAGTAATTGGGGTAGTCTGCCGTAATGGTGTCATCAACGTGAGCACGCGAGTAGATAGAAATACTGAAAACTTGTCTTCCTTAATGGTAGCTGGCCTCACCACCCGCTGCTGCACTGCCTTAGGATTGAGAACGACACGTACATAGAGCCTAGGGAACGTGGTCTGCCAGAATTCGCAGCAGAGTCCTTAGTAGGAATATGCACTTAGGTCTAACAGCGCACGTACGCCGATCAAACATTTTAAAATGGCTCTAGGTTGTAACATGGTGTAGGAGCTGGCCTCAACGGCCTATGTAATATATAAAAAGTTTTCATTTTTGTTATCGCCTCCTTGGACACAGTTTTGACAGACGTCAAGAGGCACTGCAAAATATATGGAATCTAAATTTTACGTTTTCTTATTATCCTGACGAATGGTAAATTGGTGACCCCGACGTGATTGGAAATACAACCCTGCAGATACTGTGGATGAGACACCTGCCTGCCTCCACGCGTGCTATACTATCGGTCAGCGAAAACGCCACGCTCGATTTGTTAGATGTCATGGTCGATAAGATGCTCGAGCAAACTCGAGAAGTATATTCAGTTTGTGGATGCAAACAGTCGTCAACGTCTACATCACGACACGTAAGCAGTCACTTGCAGCCAGAGTCAGACCTTCGAGAAGCCATTATGCAGCTCACGAGGGAAATTGCGGCAATGAAAATGGATAGATCAAGACAAAGAAGATCATTCCGCTCAAGATCACGTTCACAATTCCGAGGCCGAACGAATTCTTACCAGCAGACGTCAGGCGATATTTGTTTTTACCACACTCGTTACGGTAAAGAAGCGCGCAACTGCAGATCTCCGTGCAAGTTTAAACGTCAGGAAAACTAGTCACGATCATGGCTTTGACGGGACCCGAGGTTAATGAAATATCACCATACCGTCTACACGTTTGCGATTACCGACATAAATTGAGATTCCTCGTGGACACCGGGGCCAACGTGTCGGTCATTCCCAACACGAAAGGAATGAAGCGGGTGGAAGAAGTGTTGTATGTAGCGAACGGCACACACATATGGCGAGAAGAGGCTAGAACTCAACCTGGGTCTACGCCGCCCCTTATCATGGCAGTTTATCGTTGCTGCAGTGAAACGACCGATATTGGGCGCCGATTTCTTGCGTCATCACGACCTTCTCGTCGACCTACGTGCCAGGAAACTCGTTGATAAGAAAACAGGACTGGCAATCGACGGTTGCTTTGCAAACAGTGCCGCTACCCCTACCGTGCTTACTATCAACCTCAACGACCCGTACCACAACCTTCTTCGACAATACGCCGAGATAACTTCCTCGAACTTCAACAACATGAAGAACAGCGAAGCTGAACATCATATTGTTACTCACGGACCGCCCGTGTACAGTAAGGCACGACCGTTGCCGCCTCACAAATATCAAGCGGCGAAGAAGGAGTTTCAACTAATGCTTAACAGGGAATATGCCGGCCATCAAAGTCACCCTGGGCAAGTCCACTCCACCTCGTAGAGAAGAAGAAGACTGGTGAATACAGACCATGTGGTGATTACCGTAGACTAAATGCCGTCACCAAACCGGATCGGTACCCAATACCACGGCTTCGTGATTTCACGTACCACCTCGAAGGGATGAAAATCTTCTCGAAGATTGATTTGAGGAAAGCGTATAATCAATTGAGAATACGCGAAGAAGACATCGAGAAAACGGCAGTCATCACGCCGTTTGGGCTGTTTGAATTCCCACGAATGTGTTTCGGTCTATGCAACGCCGGACAAACATTCCAACGACACATCAACAATGTACTCGGCAACATGGAACACGTTTTCCCATTCGTCGACGACATTCTTGTCGCCTCTCCAGACCAAGAAACCCACAGAAGTCACCTGGAAGATCTTTTCAAAAGACTCAAAGAGCATAGTCTAAAAATAAACTTGTCGAAGTGTGTTTTCGGACAGAAAAAACTAGAATTCCTTGGGTACATATTAACAGAAGCCGGTATTCAACCAACAGAAGATCGCGTCAAGACAATATCCGATTATCCTGAACCTACCACAATTCAAGAATTACGACGATTCCTCGGTATATTAAACTTTTATAAAGAAAATATACCGCACGCCGCACATGTCCAGGAACGACTATATAAATATCTACGAACATGCAAGAAAAATGACAAGACCAAGATAAACTTCAACACTGAAGATAATGAAGCATTTCAAGCATGTAAGAACAGCATCAAAAGCGCCGTCACTTTGTCACACCCATCAGTTCACGCTCCTCTATCGCTGATGTGTGACGCCTCAAATACCTGCGTTGGAGCCGCGCTACAGCAACGGGTAGGAAACAGCTGGAGACCACTCGGTTTTTACTCAAAGAAACTGTCAGAAGCACAAAAGAAATACAGCACGTTTGACCGAGAGCTACTGGCGATCTACCTGGCAATAAGACACTTTCGACGCATGTTTGAGGCTAGAGAAATAACGGTTTACACAGACCACAAGCCGCTAACACACGCACTACTGCGGATAAACAGCAAGACTGAAACACCATTACGCACGAGGTACTTGCACTATATCAGTCAATTCACAATGAATATATGCCATATTGAAGGAAAAGACAACGTTGTGGCTGATGCATTATCAAGAATCGAAGCAATATCCACTCCATCACTAATCGACTACGATGAGCTGGCTCGCCTACAACACAGCGACAGGCAACTGACTGACGTCATGAAAAACATTTCGCTCAAATTCGAGCGCCTTCGTCCACTCAACGCAAGGAATCCAATATTGTGCGAAACATCAACTGGCCACGTACGACCTTACCTGCCGCTCCAACTAAGAAGGAAAGCTTTCGACGCCATACATGAGTTGAGTCACCCCGGCACCCGAGCAACTAAGAAGATGATCACACAACGCTTTTTCTGGCCAAGTATGAACAAAGACATCAGTACGTGGGCCAAATGTTGCATAACCTGCCAACGCACAAAAGTGCAGCGACACACAATATCGCCGCTAGAACAATACCCACCAGCAGATCGATTGTCACACATACATATAGATTTCGTCGGACCACTACCCATATCAGATGGAAGAAGGTATTGCGTTACCATCATCGACCGAGCAACTAAATGGCCAGAAGCATTCCCGGTCAGCAACATGGAAGCCAGCACTATCGCCACGGCCATCTACGAAGGCTGGATAGTGCGATTTGGTTGCCCAGAAAGGATCACAAGCGATCAAGGACGACAATTCGAATCTCATCTATTCAAAACACTGATGAATAGAATGGGTATCGAGAAAACACGAACCACTGCCTACCATCCACAGGCAAACGGAATGGTTGAAAGGTGGCATCGAACTTTCAAAGCAACACTGACGGCACGACTACACAACTCAAGCTGGACGCAAGAATTGCCAACTGTTTTGCTGGGACTTCGCGCTGCAATTAAACAGAACACGGATGTATCATCAGCAGAAGCATTATACGGTAAACCGCTACGGCTACCTGGCAAAATGTGTGGAGAAACGTCAATATACGCGAACACAAATACACACTTTAGCGACGTCATAACCAACGCAATGAAAAAGATGCAAGCTGTTCGCCGGAATACTGATCGTCGCGCAATGTTTATCCACGACGACCTACATGTATGTACACATGTATTTATACGTACCGATGCTTACCGCCGACCGTTGACGCCAACCTACGAAGGTCCGTATCGTGTCTTGAAGAGACAAAACAAGGTGTATACAGTAAAAATCAACGACCGAACAGTGAACATCAGCATAGATCGATTGAAACCTGCATTCCTGCCTAACACCGAAGAAGCTGTATGTCCTTTAAGTGACCAGACATCGTACATCACACGATCCGGCCGCACCTCGAGACCCACCGTACGCTTCGCTGGGGAGGAGCTATGTAGGAGCTGGCCTCAACGGCCTATGTAATTATAAAAAGTTTTCATTTTTGTTATCGCCTCCTAGGACAGTTTTGACAGACGTCAAGAGGCACTGCAAAATATAAATTTTACGTTTTCTTATTATCCAGACGAATGGTAAAATGGAAAAGTTTGCGTGTGTTTGTTCGAAGCGGCATCTAGTACATTGAAATCAAAAAGTAGTGTAGAGAACAAATAAACAATTTCTTGAGCACAAGTGCAACGTTCGCTTTACCACCTTTGTACTACATTCATGTATCATTGCAACCTCTTGTCTTAATCAAATTATTTGGCTTATTAGCTGTCATTCATTTGTCAGTGGATGACCAAAGGCACTAGAGTAGTCAATTGCAAAATAATCATGGAATTAATAAGTACTAAGAAATAATTTAAAGGAACTTTGAGAGATAAAAAATGACGACAAATTTTTAATATTATAATGCATCCATCAGCAAAATGTTTTAATGCGTTACATTGAGCGCTACCGTAAAGCGTGATATTTCCCACCAAAACAAAAAACATATCTTCCAGCAATAACTGTTGCGCAATGTTGCTTAGTCTGATGAGCAGAATGTTTCGTTGACGGCTTGTGAAGGATCTTTTTACACACTGTATAGACGGCTGAGTCGCATAAGCGTTTGTCGCACTTAAGTAGTGTCGAACGAATTTGTTCGACACTACTTACTACGCACAGGCATTTGCCACTACCGTGATGTCGAGCTTCAGTTTGACGTACTAGCGTGATGTCGATCTTCAGTTTGTCGCACAAGCGTGCATTCGAACTGTAGTGAGCATCAATCGCACTTCCGTTTTTCGACCTCACGCCGCTTTATACAGTCAACAGTGGCGATAATATCGGCGAATGGGTCATATTCATAAAGTTCTTCGTAAAAACTGGAGTTAGAAAGGATATGTATGATGTGGGACACCCTCTTTTTTTTTCGGATGGGAAATCCTCAAATGACTTCTCCCGCTCTGGGCGGAGTGGAAGGGAGTGTCAGACCCATCCATGTTTCATCCTAGCCCTTTGTGTTCCAGGGCCACGGTATCTCTTTCAAACAGACTGCAGCCCTGGCAGGCATCGGCCCTCTCGGACTCCTTCTGAATTGCTGACATCTCCTTGAGGCGCGCGTCTAACACGAACGCGCCGCACGGCCTGTCGTCATAAGACGGACGGACGGTGAGCTAGCCCATTACTCACCGTCCACAGGCCCGCGCATACGGTGGCCGGGGGCCACTGGTTGCCCCCCGATGCCCGGGGCGTCTCCCGCGGTGGCTGGGACATGAGGTTTTCTCTCCCTCTCACGTTCCGCCACCTCCTTCGCTAGCATGACTGCTTCGCAGAAGGAGGCGACGGCTTCCCATTCCCTCTCGCTCCGGACCATGGATTGAACCCCGGACGCGAGAGGTCGCCGCCAATCGCCGCTATAAGGACAGTGTGACAGCCTCTGCGTATGTATTGACGCGACATAGTTCGGATGGTTTTAACGAACTGATCGTAATTGGAAGGTGTAGATTCTATTTCACGTACCTAGTTTTGCAGCTTCGTCTACTGAGAACTTCTCGAAATTAGCCTTCGAGAAGTTAAAACGTGGTTTGAAAGGAACACATCGTGGTTTAATTGACGCTCTTACCACATACGTAATGGGCCTGTGTTGTGTGTTTTGAGCACAGAGGATTAATATATTACTGACAAAGATTAAATCTTGGTTGTACCCACATTTCCAACGCCGACGGTTGAAGGATACTGGCTGATTGGCATCATGAACGAGGGATATTGCGGTGGCATCAGCCTATTCTTCGACTAACGTTTCATCAGTATTGGTTTTGGGGTGCCCAACATTTTATTTTGTGTATGTTATTTTGTGGAACTCATAAGTTAGGGGGCTTGTAGACCGATGTGATCGAGCAAGTGCCTAAATACTGTGAGAATTTTTGGGGTGCAGATACAGTCACGAGTAATCCGGGATTTAAAAAATGGCGCTGCCATTTTGTGCATGTGGTACCTCCAGTACAAGCGTCATTCCTTTTTTTTTTTTTTTTTTTTAAATGGCTACTCGCTGATCAACCCGGACTATCCTGTGGTGACCTCAAATGAATTTAAGGACCCCAACCAGGGCTTACAAACTAGGAAGTATGCTAAATGACCGCTCGCTAAGGGCACCCCCTGTGGGGTTCAGACCTCGGCTTAGGGCGTCATTGATGGGTGGACAGCAAGGGACAGGCTGGGTCGTATTATTATTTAGGGAATTTAAAGCTACTTGCTCAGCGGCGCGGGCTGGCTCGTCGGGCAAGGGTCGGGGAGTAATATTACTGGGACGTCGCGACGGGCCTCGTCGGCGAGGCCGGTATACGGATCGAATTCTGTTTCTGTGTTTTCTTAGTTTCAGGTTTCCCTATTGCTCTCTTGAAGGAGGGTAATGGGGTCGTCGGGTTCCGTGAGGATATGCCTAGGACGGCGAATCTTCCCTATCCTGGTGGGGACGTATCGGGCGGCCGACACCACTAGTGGGTTGGGGTGCTTCTCAGCAGAGTCAAGGAAACGCTTTGAAAGGCGTTTAATGACCTGCTTGATGGTGGGGATCTTGAGATCGACATGGAGTCGCTCATTCCTAACGAACCACGGGGCTCCCGTGGCCTTTCGGAGAAACCGGTTCTGGAGGGTCTGCATCCTATGGATTTGGTAAGCCTTAGAAGCGTCATTCCAGGAATGCCGTGCCTTTTATATTTGTTCCCGCGGTGCACAGGATATAACACTTTGTTTTCTCGCATAGTTCAGACAGCAGCTGGAATTTATTTTCTGAAAAGCCTTCAATGTTGATTCAGGTGATAATTAAAGCCAGTTTAGTGAGCTGGTGGTGGATCCCCATAGAGAGATGGGTCTTGTTATCTATATATATAAAAGAAAGTCGTGTTAGTTACTTCACTTATAACTCAAGAACGGCTGAACCGATTTAGCTGAAAATTGGCAGGGAGGTAGTTTAGAGCCAGGAGAAGGACATAGGATACGGTAGGGTAGGGTAGGGTAGGGTAGGTAGGTAGGATAGGGTAGGTAGGTAGGGTAGGGTAGGTAGGTAGGGTAGGGTAGGTAGGTAGGGTAGGTTAGGTAGGTTAGGTAGGGTAGGTAGGTAGGGTAGGGTAGGTAGGTAGGGTAGGGTAGGTAGGTAGGTAGGGTAGGTAGGTAGGGTAGGGTAGGTAGGTGGGTAGGGTAGGTAGGTAGGGTAGGGTAGGTAGGTAGGGTAGGGTAGGTAGGTAGGGTAGGGTAGGGTAGGTAGGTAGGGTAGGGTAGGTAGGTAGGGTAGGTAGGTAGTAAGGGTAGGGTAGGGTAGGGTAGAGTAGGTAGGTAGGGTAGGGTAGAGTAGGTAGGTAGGTAGCGTCGGGTAGGGTAGGTAGGATAGGGTAGGTAGGTCGGATAGGGTAGGTGGGTAGTAAAAAGTGCATTGCAACGCATGCTGGGTACAGCTAGTTTGATATAAAGTAAAGTTATAACATCAAAAACTATTAAAAAACTTGGTAAAAAGTTGACCCCCATTATATAGATTATCAGCCAGTATCAGTTATAAATAATTACATGCAACTTCTAGTACTTAATAGTTCCATGGTCATATCCAAGCAAGTAGGTAATAAGAAAATAGTTACAGAGCCCACGACCAAAACCATGTATCATAGTAATACAGCACAAATTGACAGATTATTTTATGATCGTGTAATTCGCATCTGCTTTCCACCCTGCTCGAATCTGCTTGTTCTTCGGGTCTTCGTCATTCACTCAGAACTAGCGAAGGTTTATTAGTTACGTATAAACTTCTCAGCAGTGTAGTAAGCAGTGTAGCGACCGTTACAAAGGCTGCTAGTGTTAATCGGTAGGACACTTTGAGTGGGAGCCGGCTCACTCTAAGCGATTTTATTAAATATCTTTTAAAGTAATTTTATAAGATGAAATGAATATAAAATACTAAGGTCTACAGTCCATTGGGGAAGTGATATGAAGATTCGAATGACGTTCTTGCGACGTAGCAGCACCGATGACAACATTTGTGTCAATTGTTCAATTTAGTGTTCATATAATGTTTTATTTTTCCCTTAGTATAATTCTTTTTTATTTACCTATTTATTGTGAATAGACATTGGAGGCTTTGTAAATTTGTTATTTTTTTTTAAGTTGTTCGACCTTTTGTAGTAAGCAACGACTTATTGTCGGGGCCTACGCTGTCCTCCCATACTTTTTTTTTTTTTTTTTCTGTTCTGATCTGCAATCAGTTGTCCACTATAAGCAGATAGTTTGAGAGGTTTTTTCAGGTCAAGTGCCTCTCCCAGCGAGGACAGCTACTTATTGTATTTTTGCAAAAGGTGTTCCATTACAATGTCTTTTCTCTTAAGACGTTTTTGATAGCTGCGCTTCATTACACTCGCCGCAAGTACGTTCGGGTGATTTTCGAGGCGCTTTAGGTATTTATCTGTCGAGGCCTGTATTTCCTCTTTTACAGTGGTCATATTTAGGTGTGCGTGGATTTCGGAATTGGTAGTGAACCACGGAACCTGCGCTATTGTTCTTAATATTGCGTTCTGCATTCTTTGCAATATTGCGATGTTTGAATTACTTGCACTGCCCCAGAGCTAAATACCATAAGTCCAATTTGGTTTTAGTATGGACTTGTATATCAAGAGTTTGTTATCTATCGATAACTTGCTATTGCGACCCAGCATCCAGTAGAGGTTTCTGTGCCGTATGTTAAGTTCTTCTCTCTTGTTTTTGATATGCTGGTTCCAAGTCAAACGGCGATCTAGGTGCTTGCCTAAGTACTTTATACTGTCTTTGTGCGGTAATGTGGAGTTTTCAAGACATACAGGAGTGCAGTTTTTTCTCCGAAGCGTGAAGGTAACCTGCACTGACTTTGTTGCGCTAGCTTTAATCCTCCACTTTTGGAGCCACTTAGTAATAGCGTCGAGGCCTTGTTGTAGTTGCTCGGTGGCCAGCTCAGGCTGCTTGTTACTTGCCATAATGCCTGTGTCGTCGCCATATGTAGCAGTCATGACTCCGTCTACCTGTGGTAAGTCTGAGCCCAGCACCGAACCCTGAGGCACGCCTGCTCTTATGCTATAGAATTTGGAGGTTGATTCAAATTCTTTCACTTGGAAGATTCTTTCTGTGAGATAAGATTTTAGCAGAATGTAGTAGCTGTGTGGAAGACTTGTCCTTATCTTGCAGAGAAGGCCCTCATGCCAGACCCTATAAAATGCCTGCTGAATGTCCAAAAATGCAGACGAACAGTACTCCTTTTCTTCTAGAGATTTTCTAATTTTCTCGACCACTCTATGTACTTTTTTGACAGTAGAATGTTGCTGCCTAAATCCACATTGGTGGTTCGGAATGGCATTATTGCTTTCTAATAGAGGCAATATTCGTTGAAGGATCAGTTTTTCACAGACTTTTGACAAGATGGGTAAAAGGCTGATGGGCCTATACGAAGTGGTCTGGTTTGCAGGTTTCCCTATCTTATGTACCTACTTAACCTCCCATACTTAACAATGACTAACGCTGTAACATTCAAATATTGGAAAACCAAACAATTTTAAAAGAAGTAGTAACCATGGAGTTTCATGCCGGTTCTTCTTCATAGGAAACGACCATCCCGAACCGTGCACCTTTTGTCGACGTTTTATAAGTACCCATGTAGGCCTATGTGAAATAAAAGATTTTGATTTTGACGCACGCTACTGTCGCGAACACACTGATACGAAAAACTGTTTGAATGCTACGCCAATACGAAAGCCTTGGTATCAAAATCAACTGTTGCAAATAGCATTTATTCCAATCTGAATTTGTCTGGGGATCGAACTCGCGACGATAACCAAGAAAGTTGCTACGATGATAAAACTGACACTGAGCTAGATGTGTATACCATTAATTATAAATGTTTTCAGTTCAGCGTTGTTGTCATAGGAGATTGTAGACGAATATTACCCTTGGTCCCTTCACAAAAAGACCAAAGAATGAAGAATATTCTTCCCAGAAACAATAATATCCGTTTCGAATTGGTGTTATTAGATGCAGTCAGAATATAATTTCTTGCCACGATCCAGTCCGTTTGCTTATTCCATCAGGAGCAAAACATTTAAAGAAAGATACAAGGGACTGGCCTCAGTGGGAGATA
Organism: Cerastis leucographa; assembly: GCA_963082945.1. Lineage (NCBI taxonomy): Eukaryota > Metazoa > Arthropoda > Insecta > Lepidoptera > Noctuidae > Cerastis > Cerastis leucographa. The sequence continues at coordinate 31,421,522 of OY720378.1, forward strand.
TGGCACAGATAGTAAGTTCGCCTTGAAAATGCGATATTATGTAGCTTTGGCCTACTTGTCTCCGGAAAATATACCCGATGTCTTCATACGGTTGAGGGAGAGCGTTTTTCCAGACGAAGCAGAAGCTGTCACAAAATATATCGAAGAATATAACGATCTGGGCCAATTAAAATCTCGCATGTCAGATGGAAAAATCATAATATCACTGATTGCATTTTCCTTTCATTTTCATATTTTTTTGCTGGCGGAGAGAATTTTGGTAACTACCCCAAAGACGCCGCTTTGGGATAGTAAGCAAAATTCTCTCAATTTTGTGGGTGGTCGTCGTCTGTTCGTCAATAAGCTTTTGAATATAAGTTTTTAAACTGACATGGTCACTAACACTATTAATAACACTTACAACGGGATATTTACCATGTGTATTATTTGTTTCGAGTTCCCGATATTTCGGCGCTGTTGCAAACGCCATGATCACGAATAAACTGAAGTTATTGCGGGTGGGTGTTATGTGCAGACAAATCGGTCTCTCCTCTTCCTTTTTCGTTTTTTGTGCTCCGTACCACTACCACTGTCACTCACAACTCGATTCTGTTCCCGACACACGAAACTCACTGTGTCCACTTGCGAACTTTTTACGGCCCTTTTTCGGTTTTTACACAGTTGAACCACTGGATTTCAAGCCCTCGACAGTTGAAACCCATCCTCCCGGTTGAAGTTCTTATATTTAGTTATTCCAATCGCTTCTCTTACCAGTCTGGGTATATAGTGGCGTTTTGTCGAGATGACCTGAGGGTTATGTAACTCAATCCAGTGGTTCGAAGCTGATTCAAGGAGATGTTGAGCTATGGCCGATTTTTGGGTGTTATTCCTTTTCACCGCCGCCGTGATGTGCTCCGCTATTAGACACACTTTTGGACGAACTTTTAGTCCAAATTACTAATTTTAGATAAATTTCCTGGGTGGACAAACCAACATAATATTATATACATTTCTGCGGTACCCTCGGCGTGCTAGTGAGACTCGCATTGGTCCAGTTTTTTTTTCTAAAGCCTGCTCGAACCATTACGATCATTTGGTCTAGATTTTAAAGCTGTTTTAGAGGTATGGGCTCACCTATACATAGAATAGAACAAAACAGCTATAAACGTTGTAATTAGGTATTTAAACAAATTATTTATTTTTGACAACATAACCAACATATTTCTGTAAAGTACCTAGTTTCTTTTTTATCAAGGTCACGTGTCCTGATCGAAAATTCGTAAGACGGATTGAGATTATTACGAAGGAATTTGAACTTTATGACATCTGTCATTGAGTTTTGGTTTTCCAAAACTGGATAATTATCTTATGCACAAACAAAACCTTCGGTTTCTCCAAATAGGTGAAATTCGTTAGACAAATTGTAATAGTTCTGGAGTGTTAAATTTTTAATGTAATATAAATTGTCATGTTTGTGTACGACAGCGCAATAAATGAATATTGTATTTTACCACATAAATGATAGTACTTTTATACTGATAATTAAAGCAATTTGTGCAAAATTATTCCCTAACCATTCCAAAATAACAAAAATGCACAACGTTAATAGGTATTCAAGTTTTCACTTCTTTCGGCACTCCCGGAGTGCAACTCACTTTTTTCTACCATATTGCTACGGTGATGCAAAAATTTTAGTTGTTGTGTCTCTTTTCCTATTTCTTTGTGCGAACGCCAGAAAACGTCTGACAGCGATTTGCAGGTTATAAATCGAGTGTGAAAGCAACACCAGCCCCAATGTTAAGGGTTTTTATAAAAACAGAAGCACCATGAAGTTAGCTGAGATCTTGTAAGTGACCTTTGATTGGTTTATTATCATAACCTCCATTCGTAGCGCAGTCGAAGGTCTACTACAATAAAGGAAATTATTATTACCCAGTTCTCGAAAATGGCAATATATCACGCTGTATTGGGATCAATCCATCATCACTGACAGGACTATTGTAGCCAATAAGCCTGATATATTGGTGGTGGATCGATCAGAGCGGCGCAATGATTGTTGACATAATGGTTCTGCATGACGAGCCTTGAAAACCGACCTTCTGAAAACCGAGAAAGATAAGCAAATCAAGTATCTTGACGAGGTTGTCGACATGTGGGATGTGGACTCAGCAATCATTATGCCGATAGTCGTATCAGCCAATGGCCTAATTGACAAGAGCCTCGACCAATACCTCATGAGGCTCTCGTTAGGCAGCTAGATCAAGGCCTTGATTCAGATAGTGGTACTACTGGATATGGCTCGTATTGTTAGGAGGTTCCTTTCTCTGGAGCCCTGACCGGCCCGGTAGCTTGGACCCTGTTCCTGATACCGGTGGGCTACTATTTTTTTATATTTCTAAATGTTTTTTGTATTGATTTTGTCTAGGAATATATAAAAATGAATAAATGGGAATACTAATAATAATATTTATTTGCTCAGACAACAAATGGTCCATGGGTTAGTGTACAAAGGCTTAAAAAACTATGTTTGTGTAACTATGGCTAAGCAAATGGGAAACAAACAGTTGAGAAATATATACTAGAAAATCACTCACCACAGCAAATCACCCCTGCCTCACCAGCTCATGCACAAAGTGATTAACTATCGGCGAGTCAAATTTATCCACTAACATCTTCAGAATGCTGTTTGGACTAGACCGCGTTCTCTCTAGCAGCGACGCCGTCTTCTTCCTCACCATCGCGTAAAAATCGTCAACATGAGCCTGAGCGAACATGCCAGAAGCACTACAAAAGCGCGGCAGTCCCAACAGCATTCTGAAGCCGTTATTATATTGGACCCTAAGAGCATCCAGGGCTTTCCTAGTGTATTTGACCCACAAGCTGCATGTGTAGAAGGTTTGACAGTCAGCTTTAAATAATGTTACTTTAACCTCCTTACTACTACTGTAGGCAAACCTGTGAACCAACATGTTACCCCTAGTTTTCACCAAGAAACAAGTTTAATACTTGTTTGATACAAAACTTGTAGAATACTTGTCAAAACGTAATTATTTGTTTTATACATGTATTGAGACAGTCTCACCCCTCGTTTTCACCAAGAAACAAGTTAAATACTAGTTTGATACAAAACTTGTAGAATACTTGCCAAAACATAATCATTTGTTTTATACATGTATTGAGACAGTGTCAAACATTCTTTCGTTCACACTGTGTAGCCAACGAGTTTATATACAGGTATAAAACACATTTGCGTTTACACTGAAGTCTGTGACATGTCAGAACTTGTCAGCTACATTGATAGCGTTCTCACCTACAAAATACAGTCGTGTTTTCGACAAGTATTGTTTATTTTACTCAAAAATGCATGTAATGTGGTCATTATTTTGACAACCTTGTTTGAGCAAAGTCGACCTTGCCGTTCTGTTTCAAGGAGCGGCCGGCAAAGTTTTGCTGGCCGCTCTAACAGGCCGGCAATGTTTTGCCGGCCGCTATTTTGACGTTTCAACGTTTTAAAAAATCAAATCCAAAAAGATTTTATTACACTATATACACAGCTGTTTGTATCTATAGAGATAGGTTCAAAAAGATTTTATTCCATATTAGGCTGTATAGTTCCAACTACCATTGCTCAAAAAAAAAACAAAGAAGTAACAAAAGCGCGGTTCAGCGAAAATTTTGTTTTATTTAGTGACTTTTTTTGCTAAAAATGAGCTCTCTAAGCGAAAATTCTTCCGATTCAATGTGTTTAACACCGCCAGGCATTAAAGATGAAGCTAAATTAGTGGTTGATAATTTGATACCGCGAAACTCCAAAGGAAAAATATAAGCTTGCATATGAAAAATTTGTGCAGTGGAAAATCAGTAGGAAATCTAAATCTTTATCCGAAAATGTTTTTCATGCGTATTTCAATGATCTTTCCAACAAAATGAAACCTTCGTCTCTCTGGAATACCTATTCAATGTTAAAGTGCATGGTTCTGATAAAGCACAATTTGAACATTAAAAATTGCCACAATTTAACGAGTATGCTAAAACGACAGTCAGACGGATATAAATGTAAAAAAATCAAAAGTGTTGACATCACAAAATGTAGAAAAGTTTATAAATGAAGTAAAAAATGAAGAAATAATACAGCAGTCAAACACCGCATTAGAATGATCGCAAACTATTAGTAATATCAAACCGGGAAAGTCGTTGTTGAATTTTAGTAACTGTACTTTTCATAATTGTCATTTTAATTAAAATTCTAGTTAATTAATATATTTTGTTATTTAAAGTACTTGCTGGTTTTATTTAGATTAGGTACTTGCATTTTTCAGTAAAGCACTATACAAACCTTGGCCCACAATGACTGCTTCGCTGGTCACGCTATAATTGCCTCGAGCTAGCCTAGCTACGCTCTAGGCCTTTCAGCTTGGCCATCATTACAGCCCTTGCTGTCCTCGCTGTAAAGGCCTCGACCTATGGTCTCGGCCTTTATCTCAGCTTGTCCATCAAGTGCACGCTGACCGCGCTGTGTCGGCCTGGAGCGGCGCTACGCTGCGCTGTCGGCCATAATCAGCGCGACCAGCAAAGTAATCTTTATAGACCGCGGCAGTAATGTACTATTATTGCAATTTCTGTTGATTACTAGTTACAAACAAGTTTTATACTTTTTCCATGCTTGTTGGATAAAGTTATAATATAATAAGTATACATACCGGACGGACCGGGTTTTTTTTGTCTTAATGAAAACTTAAACGTGGAAGAAGAATCGAGTGGTCAAAGAAACAAACTTTAGAACTCATTGAGCTTTTGCATGTACAAAAATGCGCCAATGATCGCGACCAGTACTTACGTTTTTTCCTTGAATTTGCTTCATTTTGCATGTACAAGTATACTGCACACTTGAAGTAAAGTTCTTCAGCATCTTCTCTTTCCATTGTCACAACAATTTTTAATATTTGTAGATAACATAAAACTACGAACTGAATTTGTCTTGAATTCTACAAGTATAATTACAACAAAAACATGAAATCATAAACATGTAGGCAACTAGAAGTTTTCAACCAACAAGTTTCATACAAGTTTTGTATACTTACAACAAGTTTTGGACATGTATGTATAGTTTCCACAAGTTTTGTATCCAACATGTTTTATACATGTTTATGAGAAACGAAACCATCGCAAAAAACTAGTTAAATACATGTATACCTTGGTGAAAACGAGGGGTTACATCTCACTGCAAGAACCCTGCGCTCGCGCTCGATATCTTCATAATCTTTAAGGTCCTCCGTTACACAGTGCCCAAGGTATTTTGGTTGTTTCACCCTAAGTATGGGCTGGCCATTGAGGTTTATAATTGGCTCGTATGACAGCTTTGTGCCGGGGGCCTTAAATATCATAAAGACACTCTTCTTGCTATTATAAACTCGACCATGGCGAGCAGCTTATGCTGAACGTATTGTATATTCCTCACAGTATTGTAACAACTCCCTTATAGAGCCGGCCGTTGGACCCAGCAGCACCATATCGTCCGCATAGCTGAGATTATTGCAGCAAACGTTGTCAACCCAGCAACCACTCCGCTTACTGCTGAGTTCAATGATCAGCTCATTAATATATAAGTTGAAAAGCTGCGGCGAGGTCAATCCCCCATGCCTCACCCCGCAATCCAACCCATACGCAGCCGAGAGTGTGTTATCCCACTTGACCCGGTTCACCTGATTGACATACCAGTGCTGAAACATACGGATAATTTCGGCTGGTACTACGCATGCTACCTCGAGCTTTTTCCATAGGTTCTCTATTGTGTCAACTAACTTTTTTATCCATAATTTAAAATTGCATAACTTTTTTTGTCATAATCATCATTTGTCCGAATGATAACTAACCCGAACTTAATATCACATGCCATAAAATTGAAATTCCTAAATATATTATGTTCTAAATCCGTTTGTCATAAATACTACAATCAATAATATACAAAAGACATAAAACCGTGTTCAATAAAAGTTATAAGTCCTAAATTCTAATTACATAATGTTTATTTAAAATAAAAAACTTTTTCTATGAACTTCTCTATTATACATGTACTCAATAAAGCGGGTAAGTAATATATGATATAATTACAAAATCTCTATGTTTACAAGATATCATTTTATTCGATATAATGTTCAGTTTTTAAACGATTGATATAATTTTTAAATAACTATTTTTTCTAAGCATAACATACATTGAATATAAAATCGTTTTCATGATATACCACTCAAAAGACATCAAACCGATTAGTCTAATATGATAAAGCGCCTAGTAAAAAACATAGCAAGCATGCAGCATGCAAGCAAGCATGCAGCAAGTATGCAACATGCAGCATGCAACATGCAGCAGGCATAGTTTCTGTCACGGCTCCGGCGCTGCGGGGCTCCGGCGGACACATGCGAGCTTATCGTCGCAGATGTGTTTCACACTCACCACCGCGGCTTCGGCTTACTGGCCGGCTTTGCCGGCCAGCCTCAGCCGCGGCGGCGAGTGTTAAAGCCACCTGCTCCTCAGCTCGCGGGCCGCCTCACCCCTCCGCGCCTACGCGATTTTAAATAACACTCTAGGGGTGGGGCAGACAAGACTACGTGGAGTCGGTTTTGCAGGGATTCGTTTATGTCACGCCGCCCCCGCAGCACGCTCGCTTCACTCGTTCGCCTTCGCGCGTTAATGGTTAATGTTCGAACCAAACCTAACCCAAATGATTCACCAACATAGACGGGACCTGGCACTCCGCTCTGCTCCCGCCTTAACCTTCTAACTTTATAACCCATCCGAGTCCGATTGCTTTGAATCGGGGTGTTAACCATAAGGATGCTATCAATATTATAAATTTTAAACGGCAGGCCTAATGATTTCCGATTAAATAAACGTTTTAACAAATTAACGTTATACGAAATAAGTTTTTAAGTATATAAATGTTATATTTAAATAAATTTTATCAACAGTTGGTATAACTCACGTATATTTTATCTTGTGAACGTTGTTAAAATGAAATTATACCAAATAACTTTATATGATACTAGCTTCTGCCCGGGGCTTCGCCCGCGTGGAGTTCGGCAATTGCCCACGTATGCGTTAACCCCCCAAAATAATGTCGAAAATAGTCATTTAAATGTTATAGATAATAGTTGTTGCCCGCGGCTTCGCAGTTCTCACTTAAATCAATGCCAGACATAGCCTAGGGGAGGATATTCAGACAATGCGTATTTTAAATTTTATTATTTGCACTTAGAAAATGAGGTCATCATTTTCGTTATCGGTGACCCTGAAGTCCACAAAAACGACACCCGTGAAAGAAAAACCGAAAGTTTTCCTCGGCGTCAATTTGGTCAGCGACCTCTAAAACCACGAAAACGACACCAGTGAACGAAAAACAGGAAATTTTGCTGGCCGCTCTAACAGGCCGGCAATGTTTTGCCGGCCGCTATTTTGACGTTTCAACGTTTTAAAAAATCAAATCCAAAAAGATTTTATTACACTATATACACAGCTGTTTGTATCTATAGAGATAGGTTCAAAAAGATTTTATTCCATATTAGGCTGTATAGTTCCAACTACCATTGCTCAAAAAAAAAACAAAGAAGTAACAAAAGCGCGGTTCAGCGAAAATTTTGTTTTATTTAGTGACTTTTTTTGCTAAAAATGAGCTCTCTAAGCGAAAATTCTTCCGATTCAATGTGTTTAACACCGCCAGGCATTAAAGATGAAGCTAAATTAGTGGTTGATAATTTGATACCGCGAAACTCCAAAGGAAAAATATAAGCTTGCATATGAAAAATTTGTGCAGTGGAAAATCAGTAGGAAATCTAAATCTTTATCCGAAAATGTTTTTCATGCGTATTTCAATGATCTTTCCAACAAAATGAAACCTTCGTCTCTCTGGAATACCTATTCAATGTTAAAGTGCATGGTTCTGATAAAGCACAATTTGAACATTAAAAATTGCCACAATTTAACGAGTATGCTAAAACGACAGTCAGACGGATATAAATGTAAAAAAATCAAAAGTGTTGACATCACAAAATGTAGAAAAGTTTATAAATGAAGTAAAAAATGAAGAAATAATACAGCAGTCAAACACCGCATTAGAATGATCGCAAACTATTAGTAATATCAAACCGGGAAAGTCGTTGTTGAATTTTAGTAACTGTACTTTTCATAATTGTCATTTTAATTAAAATTCTAGTTAATTAATATATTTTGTTATTTAAAGTACTTGCTGGTTTTATTTAGATTAGGTACTTGCATTTTTCAGTAAAGCACTATACAAACCTTGGCCCACAATGACTGCTTCGCTGGTCACGCTATAATTGCCTCGAGCTAGCCTAGCTACGCTCTAGGCCTTTCAGCTTGGCCATCATTACAGCCCTTGCTGTCCTCGCTGTAAAGGCCTCGACCTATGGTCTCGGCCTTTATCTCAGCTTGTCCATCAAGTGCACGCTGACCGCGCTGTGTCGGCCTGGAGCGGCGCTACGCTGCGCTGTCGGCCATAATCAGCGCGACCAGCAAAGTAATCTTTATAGACCGCGGCAGTAATGTACTATTATTGCAATTTCTGTTGATTACTAGTTACAAACAAGTTTTATACTTTTTCCATGCTTGTTGGATAAAGTTATAATATAATAAGTATACATACCGGACGGACCGGGTTTTTTTTGTCTTAATGAAAACTTAAACGTGGAAGAAGAATCGAGTGGTCAAAGAAACAAACTTTAGAACTCATTGAGCTTTTGCATGTACAAAAATGCGCCAATGATCGCGACCAGTACTTACGTTTTTTCCTTGAATTTGCTTCATTTTGCATGTACAAGTATACTGCACACTTGAAGTAAAGTTCTTCAGCATCTTCTCTTTCCATTGTCACAACAATTTTTAATATTTGTAGATAACATAAAACTACGAACTGAATTTGTCTTGAATTCTACAAGTATAATTACAACAAAAACATGAAATCATAAACATGTAGGCAACTAGAAGTTTTCAACCAACAAGTTTCATACAAGTTTTGTATACTTACAACAAGTTTTGGACATGTATGTATAGTTTCCACAAGTTTTGTATCCAACATGTTTTATACATGTTTATGAGAAACGAAACCATCGCAAAAAACTAGTTAAATACATGTATACCTTGGTGAAAACGAGGGGTTACATCTCACTGCAAGAACCCTGCGCTCGCGCTCGATATCTTCATAATCTTTAAGGTCCTCCGTTACACAGTGCCCAAGGTATTTTGGTTGTTTCACCCTAAGTATGGGCTGGCCATTGAGGTTTATAATTGGCTCGTATGACAGCTTTGTGCCGGGGGCCTTAAATATCATAAAGACACTCTTCTTGCTATTATAAACTCGACCATGGCGAGCAGCTTATGCTGAACGTATTGTATATTCCTCACAGTATTGTAACAACTCCCTTATAGAGCCGGCCGTTGGACCCAGCAGCACCATATCGTCCGCATAGCTGAGATTATTGCAGCAAACGTTGTCAACCCAGCAACCACTCCGCTTACTGCTGAGTTCAATGATCAGCTCATTAATATATAAGTTGAAAAGCTGCGGCGAGGTCAATCCCCCATGCCTCACCCCGCAATCCAACCCATACGCAGCCGAGAGTGTGTTATCCCACTTGACCCGGTTCACCTGATTGACATACCAGTGCTGAAACATACGGATAATTTCGGCTGGTACTACGCATGCTACCTCGAGCTTTTTCCATAGGTTCTCTATTGTGTCAACTAACTTTTTTATCCATAATTTAAAATTGCATAACTTTTTTTGTCATAATCATCATTTGTCCGAATGATAACTAACCCGAACTTAATATCACATGCCATAAAATTGAAATTCCTAAATATATTATGTTCTAAATCCGTTTGTCATAAATACTACAATCAATAATATACAAAAGACATAAAACCGTGTTCAATAAAAGTTATAAGTCCTAAATTCTAATTACATAATGTTTATTTAAAATAAAAAACTTTTTCTATGAACTTCTCTATTATACATGTACTCAATAAAGCGGGTAAGTAATATATGATATAATTACAAAATCTCTATGTTTACAAGATATCATTTTATTCGATATAATGTTCAGTTTTTAAACGATTGATATAATTTTTAAATAACTATTTTTTCTAAGCATAACATACATTGAATATAAAATCGTTTTCATGATATACCACTCAAAAGACATCAAACCGATTAGTCTAATATGATAAAGCGCCTAGTAAAAAACATAGCAAGCATGCAGCATGCAAGCAAGCATGCAGCAAGTATGCAACATGCAGCATGCAACATGCAGCAGGCATAGTTTCTGTCACGGCTCCGGCGCTGCGGGGCTCCGGCGGACACATGCGAGCTTATCGTCGCAGATGTGTTTCACACTCACCACCGCGGCTTCGGCTTACTGGCCGGCTTTGCCGGCCAGCCTCAGCCGCGGCGGCGAGTGTTAAAGCCACCTGCTCCTCAGCTCGCGGGCCGCCTCACCCCTCCGCGCCTACGCGATTTTAAATAACACTCTAGGGGTGGGGCAGACAAGACTACGTGGAGTCGGTTTTGCAGGGATTCGTTTATGTCACGCCGCCCCCGCAGCACGCTCGCTTCACTCGTTCGCCTTCGCGCGTTAATGGTTAATGTTCGAACCAAACCTAACCCAAATGATTCACCAACATAGACGGGACCTGGCACTCCGCTCTGCTCCCGCCTTAACCTTCTAACTTTATAACCCATCCGAGTCCGATTGCTTTGAATCGGGGTGTTAACCATAAGGATGCTATCAATATTATAAATTTTAAACGGCAGGCCTAATGATTTCCGATTAAATAAACGTTTTAACAAATTAACGTTATACGAAATAAGTTTTTAAGTATATAAATGTTATATTTAAATAAATTTTATCAACAGTTGGTATAACTCACGTATATTTTATCTTGTGAACGTTGTTAAAATGAAATTATACCAAATAACTTTATATGATACTAGCTTCTGCCCGGGGCTTCGCCCGCGTGGAGTTCGGCAATTGCCCACGTATGCGTTAACCCCCCAAAATAATGTCGAAAATAGTCATTTAAATGTTATAGATAATAGTTGTTGCCCGCGGCTTCGCAGTTCTCACTTAAATCAATGCCAGACATAGCCTAGGGGAGGATATTCAGACAATGCGTATTTTAAATTTTATTATTTGCACTTAGAAAATGAGGTCATCATTTTCGTTATCGGTGACCCTGAAGTCCACAAAAACGACACCCGTGAAAGAAAAACCGAAAGTTTTCCTCGGCGTCAATTTGGTCAGCGACCTCTAAAACCACGAAAACGACACCAGTGAACGAAAAACAGGAAATTTTCCTCGGCGACATCTCGGATTTTCATTTTCATTGCCAGCGACCCGCTAAAACCACGAAAACGACACCCATGAAGCCATTGAGTCGCGCAAGTGTCCACTGTCCAGTCGTGTGAGTGTCTTTCGCGCAAGTCCTAGTCCCCAAGTCATCCATGCGCAATATATTTTCGTCCCGCAAGTGTCCATCGCACTCCTCGACAGCCGGTGGAACTTCGTTGAGCACTTCCGACGTTTGGCCCCCAAACTGGAACGGGCAGGGGCTGCGTTCAAGCGGCTCTTGCCCAACCTGGGGGGTCCAAACGCCTCCTGCCGGAGGCTCTATGCGGGGGTCGTGCGGTCCATAGCCCTTTACGGGGCCCCGGTGTGGGCGCGTTCTTTGAGGCGGCGAGCCGCCTTTTACCTGAACGCGCCCAAAAGGTGGTAGCCGTAAGGCTGGTCCGGGGGTACCGCACGATCTCCGGCGAGGCAGAGAGCCTCTTGGCCGGATTGCCACCATGGGATCTGGAGGCGATAGTACTCGCGCGCCTGCACGAATGGCGCGCGGAGGCACTACGCCCGGGGGAAACTCCGCTGCCGAGGCAAATTGTCGCTCAGCGGACAGACCTCCGGCGTGATCTCATGGCGGCATAGAGACAGCGACTGTCGCAACCACGTGCAGGGCACGCCACAATAGTGGCGATAAGTCCCCTCTTTGAGGAGTGGCTAGAGAGGCGCCACGGCGCCCTCACCTTCCGCCTGACGCAGGTCCTCACCGGTCACGGTTGTTTCGGGAGGTTCCTGCACCGAATCGGGCGGGAGGAAACGCCCGGGTGTTACCATTGCGAGGATCGGCTGGAGGACACGGTGGAGCACACCGTGGAGCTCTGCCCCGCTTGGGCTGAGCACCGCCGTGTCCTCGTAGCGGCGATTGGCGGCGGTGACCTCTCGCGTCCGGCCCTGGTTCAATCCATGGTCCGGAGCGAGAGGGAATGGGAAGCCGTCGCCTCCTTCTGCGAAGCAGTTATGCTAGCGAAGGAGGTGGCGGAACGTGAGAGGGAGAGATCCTCACGTCTCAGCCGCCGCGGGTGACGCCCCGGGCGTCGGGGGGCAACCAGTGGCCCCCGGCCACCGTAGGCGCGGGCCTGTGGACGGTGAGTAATGGGCCAGCTCACCGTCCGTCCGTCTTATGACGACAGGCCGTGCCGACGGCGCGTCTTTGTTCCACGCGCGCCTCAAGGAGATGTCAGCAAATCGGAAGGGGTCCGAGAGGGCCGATGCCTGCCAGGGCTGCGGGTTGTTCGAAAGAGATACCGTGTCCCTGGAACACAAAGGGCGAAGAAGGAACATGGGTAGGTTTTAGTCAGTACAAGTCTGACACTCCCTCCCGCTCCACCCAGAGCGGGAGAAGTCATTTGATGATTTCCCATCCGTAAAAAAAAAACTTGAGAGGTGTCAAGGGACACCCGGATGGAACGAAGTTTCTTTCACGTACATAATATCAATACATTTTAGATTTAAGTTAGTGTGCGAAAAATAAAATATTTAATTTAAGGAAGATTAATCTTTAATTCGAAGCAATACGTCTTACTTCACTGCACAACCGAATTTGTACTTTGTAGTTCGGTCACTCAAAATAATAATCATATCTATCCTTACTCACATACACACCCCAATTGTACGTAATTTAAGGAAATTTCAACTTTATTTTAAAGAAATAAAGCTTACAATAGCTTACTATAGCAAAAAGTGTCGTGACAACTTTTCGTAAGAATTTTTTCCGTCTAGCCCCCTCGCCCTGTTAGGGGGTAATTTCTCGTATTTATTTATTTCAAACCATAAGCTTGTATATGAAATTTCAGCCTTCTAACTTTAAAAATGACGATTTTCCACACAAACTTTCATCCCCTATTTAGATCCCTTAGGGGTTGAATTTCGAAAAATCCTTTCTTATTCCTTGTCTACATTATAAAGGAAACCTCTGTGCAAAATTTCAGCTTTCTAGGTTCAAAGCTTTGGGCTGGGCGTTGATGAGTGGGCGGTGATGAAAACGCCCGCCCTTCGCCACTTCCTAGTGTTTAGCTGGTAAGAAGAAGTGGCGGAACAAACTCCCCAGCAACACATCTGTCTGTTAGGTTAGAAGAACCAGATTCTATACACAAAGTACACTGCTTTTATCGAACTAACAAATTACTTGAAATTACAATCCAACACAGTAACACTAGGCACAATGAATCGGATTACAGTTTCGGGACGTCTTGACTCCGCCGCGATCAGACACTGACTGTCCTCTTCGCCGCGAGCTCGAAATATCACGACTCTGTAGTAAGCGCGCTTAGGTGTGGGTAGACTGGTAAGTAGGTCGCTTTTGGCACGCTTTCGATTCATGTCCGTACTAATGACTGTCTCCGACATATATATATATATATAATAATAAATAGATAAGTAGCTGTCCAGCGCAACTTCATCTGCGTCACATTTCCCCGTGTTCGCAACATTTTTTATTGCTACTCCGCTCCTATTGGTCGTAGCGTGAAGATATATAGCCTATAGCGTTCCTCGATAAATGGGCTATCTAACACTGAAAGAATTTTTGAAATCGGATCACTTGTTCTTGAGATTAGCGCGTTAAAGCAAACAAACAAACAAACTCTTCAGCTTTATAATATTAGTAGTATAGATGAGACGCACCCCAATAAAGCAGCTGATTGTGAAAATGTGGTTTCCCAAGCATGCAAGCAAACATACAGCATGCAAACAAGCATGCAGCATGCAAGCAAGCATGCAATATGTAGCAGGTATGGTTTCTGTCTCGGCTCCGGCGCTGCGGGGCTCCGGCGGTCTCACGCGAGTTTATCGTGGCAGATGGGTCACCACCGCAGCTTCGGCTAACGCCTAAAAGCCGAACCACCTGCTCCTCAACTCGCGGGCCGCCTGGCCCCTCCGCGCCTACGCGATATTAAATTACACTGTAGGGGTAGGGCAGACAAGACTGCGTGCAGTTGGATTTACAGCGATTCGTTCCTGTCACTAAAACCTAATTTTTAGCAAATGTTTTAGGACTAAAAATGTATTATAAATGAACATTCGGAATAATACATATTATTTAACTCAATACTTAGGACATATGACTTTAGATCATAATAAAAATAAAATTAGGAGATTCAATTATTATAGTACTCGATATTATGACAGAATACTTTTAGAACTAAAGATAATTATGTTAAACAAAATTTTGGGATTTTGAACATTATGGTTACTGAAGTTTATAGCAAACGTGTTAGGGATAATGATTTTCGGACAAACAATTTTAGGAGAAGAAAGGGAGTACCTTTTCCATAATATGTCGTATGACACTACTATGTGTCCTAAAAAGTTCACTTGTTGTCTCAAAAACGAACACTTTTTCGGACAGATTTGCTGTTTGGATTTTCGACAGCACTCGGTTGAGGCTTTTAAGGTGATTTTCAAATGTACTGCCCACGATGATTATGTCGTCTAGATAGACAAGACATGCGTCTACAATCAATCCGTCGAGTACTTGCTCCATCAGCCTTTCAAACGTTGCAGGAGCATTACTTAATCCGAATAGCATAACTTTAAACTGCCATAACCCCTTTCCTGTCGAGAATGCAGTTTTCTCCTTGTCCTTAGGGTCTATTTCTACTTGCCAATAGCCACGTTTCAGATCCAGCGTGGTAAACCACATCATTCCAGTCAGCGTATCCAGTGTATCATCGATCCTAGGCAGTGGATAGCTGTCCTCTTTCGTGACGTCGTTCAGTCGTCGATAATCCACATAAAAATGCATGCTGCCGTCCTTTTTCTTCACCAGGACTACAGGAAAACACCATGGACTGGATGAAGGCTCTATAACACCGTCCTTCACCATTCCATCAATCATGGTTTCTACTTCTTTTTCCCGTGCAACAGGCAATCTTCTTGATCGCTGACGGATAGGTAACTCGTCCACTCATACTTAAGTGCCAATGCTGTAACATAGAAAAATTGTAAAGCCAAATGATTTTAAAAGAGTAACCATGGAGTTTCTTGCTGGTTCTTCTCCATAGGAAACGACCAACCCGAACCGAGCACCTTTTTGTCGACGTTTTACAAGTGCCCATGTAGGCCTATGTGAAATAAAAATATTTTGATTTGATTTGATTTGTTGCCTGTATTAATCTTGTGCTGAACCAGTCCAGTTCTCCCTATGTCAGCATCATTTGTAGAGAAATGCCGGCGTACTGAAGTAACATTTTCATAGCCTTGTCCTTTTCTCCTTCCGTTAGATCGCAGTTTTCCAAAAGCGTTGACACCTCAAATGCACTACGAATATTATTTTCTGTAGGCTGATCTTGTAACTGACGCATCCAAGCTACTTCTTCGCAAGTGCCGATCAAGTTCTTAATCACTCGCTCCTTGTCACTTGGATTCGGTATGCGTACTGCTGCGATGTTGGAGGTGTTTACCAGAGTTCGTGCCATCTTCCATAGAAAGTCATTGTTCACTCTTTCTATCAGAACACTTCAAATTGGCACGATCGATTCTGATCTGCTAGGAAGAATAATCTTTGTCAAACAGTACTTCCTCTAAGCCACATTTCAATACTCCTTGATCAACGTCGACCTCACAACGAAATTTCCGCATGAAGTCCAAACCAAGAATGCATACGTCCAATATGTCGGCCACGATGACATTGTGACGGTAAATTCTGTCACCCAATTTTAACTCCACTTCCTTCTTGCCTCGGACAATTATGTGCTGACCGGTAGCCGTAAGCAATTGTATACGGTCGTGGTTATTGAAGTAGTCCCCAAGAAATCGACTTGCTAGGTGAGAGTTGACGACCGTGTGAGAAGCTCCAGTATCTAACGTCAGTTTGCATGTATTCCGTTGACTTCGCCTTTGATGGTTAGGCTGTTCCCATCATGAGCTTGAGTGCTCGGGGCTCTTTCAATACCAGGCAAGGCATGGGCCAAGGCGTCTTTCAAAGTCTCATGATGCCTAAGTCTCACAGTGGCTCTAACTTCCAAGTCGCATATTCCATCGACGAACGTGTGTACCAGATTTCCATCGATAAGTGCAGGGGCAGACTGGTATGCTTTCCAAACCAGTTTTTCGACTTCTAGGCCCCACTGCAGTAGGTTCTCGGCACTACGTTGAATACGATCCTTCAACTTAGCACGAAATATGTGCTCCAGGTGCGCGTCGCCGTATCTGGACTCTAAAGCCTCCAGCAGCTGCTCTTATGTCACATCCTTGCCGAGCGCCTCAAGGATGTTTAGGGCCTGGTCTGGGAGGCCCAAGGTGAGCGCATGGTGGTCATGGCTTGCGCTTTGGTCCAACAATTCGCCTTCATAACGGCCTCATATTTAATTTTATAGGCCGACCACGAAGATGTTCCGGCGAAGGGAGACACTTTAAACCCACATGCTGAAGGTATAGCAACCACTGAAACCACAGTCCCATCTCCAGCCTTAAGTTCACCTAAGGCCTTCTGCACACTAGCAATCTGAACCTGGGCCTCTGAGATACGATTCTCATGCTGGTGGACCTGTTTCTTCATCACCTTAAGATCTTTGCCAAAGGTTGCGTGAAGATCCTTTATCAGGAGCATCTGTTCTTCCTGGTGATGGGCCTGCTCCTCTTTATCTCGCTGTTACTGCTCCTCCAACCAGCGACCCTGCTCTCTTGATGGCGCACCTGCTCCTCTTGACGGCGAGCCTGCTCCTCTTGACGGCAAGCCTGTTCCTCCTTATCTCGTTGCAACTGTTCTTGCAACTGGCGACCCTGTTCCTGTAGCAGCGCTATCAAAACAGACAAATCTGGCGCCGCAGATGCTGACGAAACTCCGAACGAGCCAGCGACTGGCTCCGACGTAGGCTGGACACCAGCCTGTGTCTGTGTCGGAGAACCTCCAAACCTCCTTTGGTCCATATCTTGCTTTCGATGACTTCTGGTGTGGACACCGTCTGTGTCGTCCGTCGGTAGAATTGGCATAATTTATCCCTCACTTCTGATACCAAATTGTTACGAGCTTGGTATAGGATAAATTAGCACACTACCAATTTAACACTTAAAATCTTTAATTGACACAAAATACTTAAATTTAATCACAATAGGGGATAATCACATTTGTTTTTCTTTGTCCGTCGAATAGTTTATTGAAAAGTATTTGACACGTATTTTTTCTTTTTTCACGTGGTCATAAAATTACGGAGATATATTGAGTTGAAATGGCGCATGACGTCACATGTAGGTAAGTTTTATACCTACTTGTGACGTAGTGAGCCCCCACTCTCCAACTTTAATGAGTTTTAACTAAGTAATATTGTGATAAAATAAAAAATATGTGTCTAATATTTTTGTATTACCTGTCTGACAGAAAAAATAGATTGTCGTTTTCTTTACCCAATCCGCACCCCTATTACACAAATGATCACGGTTCACTTAGATATCCCACTAGTAGTTCACTGTTCAATTCGATGGCTTCGTTCCGTAGCCAAAATCAGACTAACTCCTCCCGCGAAACCGTTGTCTATTAGATTTACATGGCCGATCTTCAAGAGACTTACACTACTTCTGTTAATGTCTAGGTAGTATCTTACGGGCAACCCAGCCTTCGAGAAAGTTCCACAACCTTCTTGATCGAACTTTCTAGACACTTCCATCGTGGGTCATTCTAGGATCGTTCTTGAATCTTCTAAACATACCGGATCATTCTAGACTCGAACGTAATCCTATAATGATCTCGTAAAGCAGACGACGTAACAATAGATTGGCTTAATAAAATTAATCTAGTGATAAATCTAAATAAAACACAAGTCATGCATTTCAACCAGCGGCTAGAGCCAGAAAATATGATAATTAAATATGATAACCAAAACGTAGATACGACTACAGTAACAAAATTTCTAGGAGTACCATCGACAATAAACTGACATGGAAACATCAAGCTGTAAACTTGTGCAATAAATTAAGCAGAACGGCATATGATCTATATAGTCTTTAAAAAAAAGTTAACATAAACGCATTAGTGACAGCATACCATGGTTTAGTTGCTTCCTCACTAAGATTTGGTGTCATATTCTGGGGAAACTACAGTGAGAGAGAAAGAATATTTAGGGCCCAAAAACGTTGCTTTCGATGACAGCTCTTAAAACTACAGACAGCTGTCAACCTGTTTTTAAATCTCTAAAAATACTTACATTGCCATCTTTTTATATGCTAGAAGTTGCTCAATTCGTTAGAATGAACGTAAGAATGAATAAGCACCGGTTTACGTCAGTAGTGGATAAAAGACAACGCTCAGGACCAATAAGGTCACAATATTTTATTATAAAGATCAACTTCACACAGGCGGTTACCAAACGTCTTTACTTTAAAACAACATTTTAACTATTGGTCATATTATACATATATAATAAATTACCGACACAATTAAAAGAAACACCCGTAAAAGTTTTAAAAAAAAAAGCAAACTAAACTGCTACTGGAAAAGTGTTACTATGCAATTAAAGAATAACTTTCTGATAATGGGGTGTGTGCTTTAATTGAATGACATTTCTATCTTTACTTTTTATTGCAATTCTAATGTTATTTAATTTATTGTCATTTTATTGGCATTTATAATTGAATTTATTAGTTGAATTTTATGACATTTAAAACTTAATTTGTTGACATAGGTAGTTTAATTTGTTGCGTGTTTTTTTTTTAAATTTAATTTATAGATACACCGTGTAAATAACCTCATCACGAAGCCGTCAACCAAGCATTCTATACATGAAACTAAGTAACTTTACGCAAAAATGATTGCTGGGAAATGACTTTTTTTTGGGGGGTGTAAAATCATGTTTTGTGGTAGAACTCAATGTAACGCATTCAAAACATTGTGCTGATGGACGGATTGAATAGTACGGGTGTCGTGGAGGTGTTTAAAGTAAAAATCTTACATTAAAAATTTGTATTTAAAAAAATACTTGTCAAAAAGTTGGAACTTTGACCCCTAATATCTCCGTAACTAGAAGGTTCCCAGGTATGGTGTAGAACAAAAAAGTGATCGCAATGACAGGGAGAACCAGTGCCTTTCGGCTTCGTTAAGAGGTGTTTTACACCCTTTATATGTATTTTATTTTGCTCGCATTTTTTTAAATTTAATTCATTGACATTTTGTAAGTACTTGATTTTTCTGCCATTTTCAATTTAATTTATTGACATTTGAAAATTTTGCATGCCGTAAGGCAAAATGTATCGGGACGCTTATCAAAATGACCATCATATTCTGTATACCTACATTAATGGCAAATAAACGATTTATAATTACTATTTTTTAATATATTTTGATAATCGTTTCAGATTTGGCAGAAATATCGGTGAACACATAAATAAAAATATCACCATTCGGACAAAGAACCTCCTTCTTTTTGAAGTCATTGAATAATGGGGAAAATAACTGAAAAAATATTTTCTTGGTATATGACTACTACTTGGTACTGACCGCGATTTTAAATTATCTTACTTTTTTTACAATTTTCGGGTCAGTGTCAGGCTGTCTGTTGTACAAAATAATTATTTGCGACCTTAGCACGTATGACGACAGGGTTTTAAATAACCTGCCTACTTTCTGCCATTTATTTATTTATTTTATTTTCAAAATAGTGACCACTATACTGTTAAAACTTGTATGAAACGAGAACTGGCATCAATACAGACAGGTATTATAAGAAGCAAAATCTTCTACAGCGTCAAGTTTTCGAGATATACGCAATAAACCATCAAAGGGCATTGGGTAAGTTTGTATGAACCGGTGACATGTTTTTTTTTCACAGCGGTCACAAAGAAATGCCTCTCACATACCTCTCGACATACCTCTTGCTTAGACCACATCATCACTAATATACAAGACTCGTCAGGGAAAACATGTGAATTACATCTATCGGACCATAATACTGCCCAGATATTGACATTTACATCAAACACGTCATCGAACAAGCATGCTGGAGCATGTTTCATGTACAAGAGGAATTATAATGAAGAGTACATTGGAAAATTTAGAGAATGCCTCTTGAGCCTGAATTGGCGAGATATTTATGATGAATTAGATTTAATAACTTTCACGAAACCTTTTGCCTATTATATAAATTAATTTTCCCTTTGCAAAAAAAAAGTAAAATATCAAACACCTCCTTTAAGATGGTTAACTAAAGGTATAATAAATTCTTGCCTCTCGAAAAGATATCTAAAATCGAAATATCATGAAAATAAATCTAAGGAAAATAAATTGGTTTATAATAAATACTCTAAAATATTAAAAAAAGTGTATTAACTTGGCCAGAAAGCAATCTTCGAACAAATTTATTTTGAAAGCAAAAAACAAATGTCAAGCAACATGGAAATTAATTATAAATAAACCTAAATGTACAAATTCACAATTTATAGAGGCAATTAAAATGAATGGCGCGACAATAGAAAAACCTGAAGAAATAGCGGAAGCTTTTAATAATCACTTTATTGATGCTACAAATATAGACAGAACCAATAAGAAAAACAATATTACAAAAACCACTAGCAATGTAAGTAATAGTTTATTTCTCGAACCTTGCACGCCCAATGAAATCAAGAAAATAATTCAATCACTAAATAATACCAACGCAGTGGGATATGATGACATTTCCACCCACATAATAAAATCATGTGCCGATATATTATCGCCTATAATAGCTCATCTTCTAAATTTAAGTTTCTTTGAAGAAAAGTACCCGGACAAATTAAAGTTCTCAGTTGTAAAACCATTATATAAAAAAAAACATGACTTGGACAGTTATCGTCCAGTGACACTAATACCTATAATTTCAAAAATATACGAAAAAGCAATGTATTATCGAATTGTCTCATTTATATCCAAATACAATATAATAAGTACGGAACAAAATGGTTTCCAAAGAGGAAAGTCAACCACACTAGCTTGTTATCAACTAATAAAATCGATTACGGAGAATATTGATAAAAAGTTACCAGTCACCGCAATATTTTTTGACATGACCAAAGCATTTGACTTTGTAAATCATGATATACTGTTAGAAAAGTGTGAGAGTTACGGAATAAAAGGAGAAACATTAAATTAGCTAAAAGATTAATTAACGAATAGACAACAACGAGTTGAAATTTTAGGCGTTAATAAAGACAGAGAAATAATGACATATAAATGTCAATACAGGACCAATAAGTATGGCGTGCCACAAAGTAGTATTTTGGGGCCTTTGCTTTTTCTTCTTTACATAAATGATTTGCCAACAGTGACGACACACAAGTGCGTGTTGTTTGCAGGCGACATCTCATTGATAATAAATAAAGATAATGAAAATGAAAAATTTGAAGATAAAATTAATGCTGCAGTAGAAGCAGTAATAGAACGGCTGGAACAAAATAAATTATGTGTGAATGTTTCCAAAACAAAATATATTAATTTCCCTAATTAATGAAAAATGAAACAATGAAAATCATTGGAGTTGATTATGAAATTGGAAGAAGTTGCCCATACGATGTTTTTAGGCATAGTAATTGATAAAATTGTAATTGGAAAAAACACATTGAAAACATATGTAACAGGCTAAATAGCTTTGCATTTGCACTAAGAAATCTCAGGAAAACTGTTGGACGTAATGCCGCGCTGTTAGCTTATCATGGATATGTCTCATCTGTGCTAAGATACGGCTTAATTATATGGGGTAATTCTACTGACAGCAATAAGGCATTTATTGTGCAAAAAAAATGTTAACGAGCTGTGTTTGATGCAGACCCATTAGAATCGTGCAGACCTATTTTTAAAAAACATAAATTATTAACATTAGCATGCTTATACATACTGGAAATGGGAGTATTTGTTAAGAAAAATCCTCACCTATTCACAGCCGATAGCGTCAATGTTTATAAGGTGGGCAAAATGTCAAGAGATCCAACAAAATTAGCAATGCCAAGATGTAGAACAGCGTACTGCCATAAAAACACGAGTCGAATGGCAATAAAGATATTTAATATACCAAAGGTTATTAGAGAGCTGCGTTACAGCTTATTTCAAAAGCATCTCAGAGCATGGCTTATGGAAAACTGTTTCTATAGTATTAAGGAATTTATGAATTCTAGCACAAATGGGAAAATTGCATGACATGTAAATTACATTTGACATTTTTATTTTAAGCTATAATTGACATATTTTGTTATTTAATTTCCGTGGTTATCATTTGTAAGTTGATGTTTACAAAATTGTAATTGAACTATTATTGTCTTTTGACATTTGTAATTTGATAATTTAGACAATTCTTGATTTATTACTGATATTTTTTTTTTTTTTGTTTGACATTGGAATTTAATTATTTGAATCATTATAACTGTCACAAAATTTGCATGCCGAATTTAGTAGGCGGAATATGAAGAACTATTGTGTATCAAAATCAAAAAATCAAAATCAAAAGTCATTTATTCAAACTAGGCTGATAATTAATCAGCACTTTTTGAACCTCAAAATTACAAGAGACAGTCTCCCAAAACGCCCGCCCTTCGCCATTTCGCGTATATGTTATTAAATCTGTAAAATACCATATTTCAGGCAAATAAATGAATCTATCTATATAACAGACTCCTAAAATAATTTTTCCCAAAATTATAACGGAGCTGAAATATCTGATATCAAAGTTGTGTTGTTCCTACTAGCAGTTTGCATACTCTTATGTATTTTATGAAAAATTTACTATTTCCTATCGTTTGCCGCATACCATTACTTCCCAGAATTTGATCCTTAGCAGCGACACTATCGAATGGGGTAATAATATAGGGTGTTTTTTTTTCAAATTAAAGGGTTCGTTTCCTGGCTAAGAATATTGATTTTTCAAAAAACCAATGAAGCAGTTTTCGTTTTTATCAAATTATAGTTTCGGATTTGGCCTACCACCCAGTTGAAAAATTCACCCTGTATATTTTGGTTCCGATGCATTTTGGAAATAAATATTTATAGAAGAAAATGAATGTCTTATTGTGTTCTTACTAATGAAATATTTTTCATTAGTGGCCGCAGACTTAGAAAATCATGCCACTTTTACCCAAACCCCTTTACAATGTCCGCAATCAGCATAACGTTTATGGTTAATATTTCGGAAATGTGACGTTTTAGAACATTTTGTCTCAAACAATATTTATTTTTGTATTGATGCTAGCCTGCTAGCAATTGACATGACAGGTTTTATGCTTAGCTGATAAAATCAAAATTGTACTGACGTAACATTGCGTTTTTAACTTCGATAGCTCATATCTCGGAAACGTGACGTTTTAGAAGATTTGGTCGCAATCAAAACCTGTTTGTATTGATACCAGATATTGCTTAATATGGGTTTCATGCGTGGACTATATTTTGAAAATAAAAATTTATAAAACCCCCGACACAAAAACCTCTACAAAATAAATTTATCCAAGCGTCGGTCGTAGCGTCGAGGGTCCGCCTTGTTTTGTGCTTGTACGAAGCGGTCTACTTAGCGGTCCCCCGAAGCTACGACGCTTGGATTGGTTTTATTTTTGGGTCGGGGTTTTTTTTAATTTAGTTTTTATTTCATGGTTTTACATATTTTATATTATTTTATCTTAGCCTTGACTGTCCCATTCCTGGGCATAGGCCTCCCCCATTGCTTGCACTTTGCTCGGTGTTGCGCCTCTTCTCGCTAATTAACGAAAACAAGGAAGTTAAAAATAAAAAAAAAAAACTAATTTTAGGGAGTATGCCCATGGTGTCAAGTTACAAGATTTCAAATTTCGAATTGAACAGACCTTTGGAAGTTAATTATTTCCCTTCAACTAGAAGAGGTGACCTTCAAACATCTGAGCAGTTTTTTCGAAACATAACATAATCTATAAAATAATCGAGAGTGTTCTTACACTCTCGATTAAAACACCTTTCAAACGAAACCAATTTTATCAAAATCGGTCCATCCGTTCAGGAGCTACGATCAACGTATGTCAACTGGCTGTGCCAACAGACCAGTGTCAACTGGAAGGGAGTGCTTATGGAGGATCCTACAAGAACTTGGAGTACCAAACCATCTCATCGCCCTACTTCGCACCCTGTATGGCTCAAGTCAGGGAGTCGTAAGAGTTGACAAAACAACGTCTAAATCATTTCGATTCCACCAAGGAGTACGCCAGGGTTGCATTTTATCGCCCTTTCTGTTCAACGTCAATGGAGAATACATTATGAGACGTACCTGCGAGAACTGGGAAGGTGGTATCACAGTTGGTGGCGTGAAAATCACCAACCTGCGCTACGCTGATGATACTACTCTTCTTGCAGCTAATGAGTCGGAAATGGCTGCGCTCTTAGATCGAATGGAGCGGTTTAGCGAGGAGTTGGGTCCTGTAAGCAGGGGGGTACTTGGTTATTGAATACTTGGCTTGTGGATCTTTTGCTGAGCAATAATTATAATACTTACCTTCACATGATATAAACCTATATTTATCTATTGTAAACATACTTTAGTCAAGACAAATCGTTTATTTTTATTCGCACCTAATATATTCCCTAAGCCTACCTATTACCTACCTATTATAAGTTTTTTCATTTCTACACTATACCTTTATAACCTAATAAATTCTCAAGTAATCATACACTCACCCAAGAACAAAAACGTTTCCAATACAGTACACTAAACTTACTGTATAGCACTAAATTTAAGTTGAGGGTTTACTTACATAATTTCGCTCCGAGTATAAATAATTCTTTCACTTTCACACACAACACCAATTTATCTCGTTTGCTCGACGTCCGTATGTCACTACAGGGATCTAGCAGACTATCAGCGTCAGGTGCATGCCTGACACACATGCTGAGCTGGACTCCCATTTGGTGCAACCATGAGACGCACACCGCACCTTGTATAGTCGTTATTTTATTTGAAGTATGTCATGGTGTTACTATAACTGTTTCGTAAATATGTAAAATTGTGTTTTTTTTTTTCTCTTTTTGTATACTGGCACCTTGTTTTTATATAGGTATATTTATGTAACCTGTTTCATTTAATTGTGCTTCTGTGTGTTGTGCTATGTCTTTTGTGTGCACTGAATAAATGATTTATCTATCTATCTATCTATCTATCTATCTATCTATCTATGAACAGGTCAAAGACTAAGGTCATGGTGGTGGATAGATCTGGGAAGCTGGTACTAACTGGCGCATTAGATCTAGAAACAGTTGACAACTTCATTTACCTGGGTTCCAACATCAGCAACAATGGTTCTTGCGAGAAGGAAGTGCGCAGGAGAAGGCATGGCTAAAAGCGCCATGTCTCAACTTGAAACAATCTGGAGAGATCGCAACATTTCCGTAAAAACCAAAACCATACTGGTACGGACCCTGGTCTTCTCGATCTTCTCGTACGGCGCTGAGACTTGGACGCTGAAAGCTGCTGACCGAAAACGCGTTGACGCGTTTGAGATGTGGTGCTGGAGAAAAATGCTGCGTATCCCCTGGACAGCATATCGGACAAACGTCTCCATACTGCGAGAGCTCAAAATCAGCCCAATTCGACGGTCTGACCAGATCCGTACCGCCGGTGATTCTGAAAGGAGGTCACGACCCTCAAGCATTGAGGAATACGAGAACGCAAGGAGGATTATGATCAGCAACATTATCACTCTGTTAGGTTCCGCTGTGATCTATTGATCACACACGAACTGAGCTTGTGCGCGGAGGAAAGTGGTTTTCACTTTCCTAAGATGAGGAATTGTAAAATTAATATGATTGCATTCGTTTTATTCATGGGACTTGAGATGTGAGAGGCAGAGGTTGAGTGGTGTGTTTGTGCAGGTGCGAGCACGCGGGCGACGCGCCGCGCGGTGTACCGCGTGACGCGCCAGGAGACACGCCCGCCGAGGCGCCGAGTGACGCGCCGGGAGATGCGCGCTTGCGTTGCTGGATGCGCTTGCTGTCTCCGCGGGGCGAACCCGGTCAGTTCTGCCATAGTTCATAATCAAGTCTAAACATAAATACAGTTTAACTAAAACGCGGATTGGGTCAGAGCTTAGGCATGTTTCTTTTCTTGTAAATTAAACCCTATCCCGAACACACAATGTTCGGGATAGGGTATTTGTATTTGTATAGTTTTTTCATTGAGCTTCCTAAAGTCAACTACTAAATGCCATTTTTGCTTGCCTGAGGCGTCCATTTTCTTGGGGACCACCCAAATGGGTGAGCTCCATGCTGAATCTGAAGGCTTTATTATCCCCTGATCTAACATTTTTTAAATCTGTTCCCTAAACTCCTGACGGTGAATGAATGGGTACATGGACGTCGCAAGGGTGGGGCAGAGGGGGCAGTTGCCCCCCCCTAGAGGCTCGAGTTTTTTTTTAAAGTTATAACTTTTCCTGCCTGATGCCACAGAATTACGTAATAAATTGTAGAGTTTTTGAAGGCAATAAATGAGCCTCTGAGTAATCTTACTACTTTTACAACTTATTTTATTTGAAATATCGTGCGTAGTCCTATTTTAACCCTGCATAAAACTTAATTATATAATTGCCTTTGGATTGGCACTCCTATTGGATTTTCTCATGATCGACCGATATAGATAGATATAGACAGGCTGGAATAAAATAAGAGCCATGTGGACATTATAATCTCAAATTACATTTCTGAATCGATTCAAGGCATGAAAAATTTTCGTGCTCTTTTCGCTCTGTTGGGGCGTAACTCCCAACAGTGAAAATGTTGTGTTGATGTTGTTTGTGGGATGTTATGTTGATTGAGTAGACAACCGATTGGTATAAAGGTTTAATTGCTACTAAAATAACATGTTGTAAAGTATATACAAATAATGTTGGTTTAAACAATATGCAACGTTTCACTATACATATGTAGGCCAAGTTAGTGGCATGTACAGCGTAGCTCGTACATATTGCCCACTCACAAAGATAACTTAAGTGTATATTACAAAGGAAATTGTTTCAAAATAAAGTTAAAATATAAAAGTTAAAATGTAAAATTTAAAACAGACAAAGTCATAAGTTATTATGGTAAGTCACAACGCGCAATTGGCGACGTTGCTTTATTGAGTGCGCGTGCCCTCGATAAGTGCGCTGCGCTACTGTCGTCGGTGACCTCAAATAAGGCGTTGTCCACGATGCTCGCTGTCGACCTTCTTCGGGGCATCGGATTGGGAACAGATGAAGGTTCTGGTTTCCGTCGACTCGCCCAATACTTGCGTAGGCGGTTATATATACATGACAACGTATAGGTAGATGACAATGTATTGGTGGACATCGTGGTTTGTTGCACGATCTGACAGGATGTCTTCTGATGCTGCGGCTTTCAGTTGTTCTATTTGTTTGCCAAGCTCTTGCAGTAATACTCTCTGCTCGGATGCCGTCTCATTCTCTTGAAGATGTTTTAAAACCGGTACAGGTAGGTTTATGATGTTGTTGATTGAAGGAATTTCTGCAGGACCTGTGTCGACTTGGGATTGGATTTTGTTCATTTGTTGTCTTTGAGGATAAACAGCAAAAGTTTCACTACTAAACACACAAATATCTATATAATATATTTATGTATGTATTATATTTATATTATACATGTATATGTTCATATTTGAAGTAGATAACTTTAATTTTGTTATTTTGTATAACTGTTATGTTGTTGTTTTGTTTAAAACTTTTGTGTAGAGTACACCACTGACTACCCCCTTTTAATTTTTAATTCCATAATGTCCATCCAAAGGTTGTCTGGAAGATATCGCTATAAGCGATAAGACCGCCGTTGTAACCATAACATTGTAAAATTTGTAAACCCGTTATGTTTGATTTTTGGTGTACAATAAAGTATTATTCTATTCTATTCTATTCTACTAATTATGCAATCGTCATTGAGTGTTATGACGCCGGCCTTGTGTAGTAGCTGCGTTGAAACTTGATGCCCACAAATAATACGAATTTTGCATTGTTGACAGCAAAAATATAAGTAATTGTTTACATTG
Organism: Cerastis leucographa; assembly: GCA_963082945.1. Lineage (NCBI taxonomy): Eukaryota > Metazoa > Arthropoda > Insecta > Lepidoptera > Noctuidae > Cerastis > Cerastis leucographa. Next base: position 31,449,846 of record OY720378.1, read on the forward strand.
TTTAATTCCAACCACTTGTCTCTGCAGGTTTCATGTGTGGTTTTGCAGTTAAGAGACTCCTTGTTCTTCATGCAGAGGCTCTCGTCAGACTTCATGCGGTATATGGGTTTTTGTAGTGAACACAATAGAGTTGTCGCGTCATTTTGCACGCATTGATGTATTTCGGATTCCGTCATTGGGATGTACGAATCCTTTTGAATGTTTATTGCTATAATATCAGCAATAGGTATTAGGGTGACCATATCCAAGTCATTGTTTTTAGGTATTGGTATTGTTCGGTAGATCTCGAAGTTATCTCTGCTGATTAGGGGTACTTTTACCTCTATTATAAGGTATTGTTCAGTCATTTTCGCCTTTACTTGTAGAAGATGATACAGGCGAAATAACTCTGTTTGAATGTTGGTGATGGGTAGGACTAAATCCTTGGACAATTGTCCCGAGATTATGTTCAATTCATGCCGAAGCTGTTCCGGTGCGATGAGATGTAAATTCATCTTGCCGTTGTAGATGTTTGTAACAGTATCTATTAGGGTCTCCTGGACGTTTCTTAGATGCTCAACTAGGCTATTTGCCGTAATAGCGGACATCACAAATTCGATGGACAGTTCTTGAGAGTCCAGTTCCTTTTGGAGATTGTTCGTAAACTTCTCAAGGTTTAGCAGATGTTGGTTAAACATTTTGTACTGTTTTTCAACTGCGTCTTCCGACCTCTTCAGTAAGTTATATTCTGCTTCGATCACGGATGTCTGATTTCTTAACAACAGTGCCAGGTGTTTTTCGTTTGCCTTGACCAGGTCAATGTCTGTTTGATATTGTTTTGCGAATTCATCATCTAATACTCCGAACAGGGAGCGCGCGATGGAACCGACACCGTTAATAAAGCCACGTTTGTTTCTCGTATTCACTCGGCCTTGCGGATTCAGCAACATTATGGTTGTAGTGTCCTATTTCTTCGGTCGAGTGTTGTAGTTGCGTTAAAATTACGTTGCATTGTGTTTTCTCTTTTATTTTCTCGTAGATGTTTTCCAGATGATTGGTAAATTTACTGGATACTGCTATACCTTGCCAGTAGGGATTGACGTCGTAGTACACGATAATCTTCCACTCGCCGCGTATTAGTTGCATATTGGTCACTTTATCAAAGTATAGACCTTGTTGAAGCTCGGCAATGTTTGTTGTGTTAGCGGCCGCGACAGGATTTAGCTAATACAGCAGTGCCATGACCAATCCAATGAAGTTTATTTTTCTGTTTGTTGTTTTGCCTCGTCGTGAACTTTGCGACTCGCTATTTGTTTGTAGGTATGACTCATTATCGTTTGATTTTGAAGTAGTTTGCGGTTCGGCAGTTTCGTCATCTTTGACAGGTAAGACGGATAGTTTCGTAATAGGTCTTTTCATGTGCCCATTTCTTGTTTTTAGGCTAACGACCCGAACATATCCATCGTTCCCAGGGTGAAGCTCTGTTATTCTCCCCATGAGCCATTTTCCGGCTGGTATATGGTCATCATGAATAACCACCAGGTCGCCTATTTTCAGGTTTTTCCGTGGTTCCTGCCACTTTGATCTGGCTGATAGCTGGCACAAGTATTCGTTCTTCCATCTCTTCCAGATTTCCACGAAGATCTTTCTTGTTAGTTCCCACCTTGTTCTTGCATCTTCACTTGTTTCGATAACTGTCAGGCCCGGCCTACCCGATAAAAAGTGTGCTGGCGTCAGACAGTCAATATCGTCTATGTTTTCACTTAGTGGACACAGAGGTCTGGAATTCAAGCAGGCCTCCAGTTTTGTTAGGATTGTGGTGAACTCCTCAAATGTTAGTTTTTGTTCACCTACTACTCTCTTTAAGTGGTGTTTTAGGCTTCTGACTGCTCGTTCCCACAATCCTCCCGCTGATGGCCAAGCATGCAAGCGGGGGCATTAAAATGCCACTCAATTCTCATCTCCGCGATTTCTCTTTGTAGTTGGTCACCTTTGTATGTATGTTCGATTTCCTCGTATTGTTCCATGAGTTGGCGGTTTGCGCCGACGAAGTTTGTTCCATTTATCACTGTATAAGTGACGAGGGGCGCCTCTTCTTGCTGCCATCCTGTTTAGGGCTGCCAAAAATGCTGAACTGGTGAGATCTGATACCAGTTCGATATGCACAGCTTTGGTCACCATACATATGATGACTGCAATGTAACCCTTTGTTTTCTTCGCTCCTCTGCCTTTGTTCATTTTGACGTCCACAAATCCGGTGTAATCCACCCCTGTATGGTAAAAGGGCGGCGCTTGATTTGCTCGTGCGCTCGGTAGGTTACCCATCAGCTGGTGTTCTGCTTTTGGGCTGTTTTTGCGGCACGTCACACATTTTCTGATTTGCATCTTCGTTGTTCGGTTTCCGCCGACGATCCAATATTTCTGACGTAAGTGTGATAGGGTCAGTCTCGGTCCGCCGTGAAACGTCATTCGATGAGCTTGGTCGATGAGAAGATGTGTTAATCGACTGTCGTGTGGTATGATCATCGGATGTTTCATGTCTTCGTTTAGTAAGGCGTTTTTTAATCTTCCACCAACTCGTAGGATGTCTTGATGGTCGATGAACGGAGTGAGCGCTTTTATGTTACTGTTAGACTGCACCATGTTATGTTTTTGTAAACAGCAAATATCTGTGTCAAATGCTTTTTGTTGTGTTTGTTTTACGAGCACCTTTGTTGCGTTGTCCAATTCGTGCAACGTCAGATATCTCGGCAGTTGTCGCCGTTTCGGGTTCAATGCTCTGAGTATCCATGCGACAATGCGAATAATATGTTCGATACGGCTGTGATTTTGCAATAATTTTTCCACAATGCTCGTATTTTCTATGTTATGTTGGGCTACACTGGCTTGTTTCCGGACTGTTTTTTCTTCTTGTTCTGTGTTACAGTGATGTTTTTCTATGTTATTTGTTTTTAGCGATGGTAGCCATGTAGGCCCTTGCCACCACAGTTGATTTTCCTTTAGCTGGTTAGCGTATTGGCCTCTGCTTGCGGCGTCAGCGGGATTTTCCTTTGTTTTGACGTAGTTCCACGACGATCGTGGTATGACGTCAGTAATACTTCGTACTCTGTTTTCCACATATATTTTCCAGCGGGATGGGTCTCCTTGTAACCAACCCAGGACCACCATGGAATCAGTCCAGCCGTAGACGTGTACTTCATATTGATTCAATGACTGTTTGACTTTGCGCATTAGTTGTGAAAGAAGGTGCGCTCCATTCAATTCCAGCCTAGGTAATGTTGTTGTTTTTCGGTGTGGTACAATCTTTGATTTCGCGGCTACAAGTATTGTTGATGACTGGACCCGTGCGTAGATGACATAGGCATCCAGGGAGGCGTCACTGAACCCGTGTAGCTCCATTTTCTGCTCTTCACCACACTGAAGCCATCTAGGTATTTCGCAAGAGTTTATCGCCATTACGTCCGCTTGTATCTTGCACCACTCCGCATGTATATTGTCGGACACTTCGTCGTCCCATTGTAAGTTACCATCCCACAGTTTTTTAAATAATAATTTCAATTTTGTTGACACGGGAGCCAGCCAGCCGAGTGGGTCAAATAGTTTTGATATTTCGGCTAGTAGGCTGCGTTTGGTCTGTTTCTTGTTTACATTCGAAATTGTGCATTGAAAGGTGAATTTATCCTCTCTTGAATTCCAGCACAAGCCTAACGTTTTTTGTGTGTTTTGTGTTCTGAAGTTGAAGACAATCTTATTGTTGTTGTGCTGTTCGGAGATGTCTCCCAAAAGGTCTTGATGGTTAGCTGACCATTTCCGAAGGTTAAAACCTCCTTTTTTTAATAATTGTTTCAAATCAGCGATCAATTTCTTTCCATTTTCTATTGTATGAGTCCCATGAACGAGGTCATCCATGTAGAATGATTCTTCCAGGACCTTTGATGCCTCCGGGAACTGTTCACGTTCATCTGTCGCCAATCTCCTGAGTGTCATCATGGCTAGGAACGGCGCTGCTTTGGTACCGTATGTTACGGTTGTTAGTTGATATGAGCGGAGAGGTTTTTCCTGCGATTCCCGCCATACAATTTGTTGCAGTTGTTGGTCTGCGGGGGCTACCCAAACAGCACGAAACATCTTCTCAATGTCCGCTGTAAACGCATATTTGTATTGCCTCCATTTTATCAATAATGTTTGTAAGTCTTGCTGGAGATTGGGGCCTTTGTACATGAGGTCGTTCAGGCTGCAGCCTGTAGATGTTTTTGCTGACGCGTTGAACACCACTCTGTACTTTGTTGTTGTTGATTCAGCGCGTTGCACGCCGTGGTGAGGCAAGAAACACTCTAGTGTTTTGTTGCTGACGGTTGATTGCTTCATATGACCTAGATCAATATATTCAGCCATGAAGTCTTTATAGGCATTTGCTAAATGTGTTTGTTTTTGTAGCTTTCTTTCTAAAGTTTTGAATTGGGCTATAGCCATTGGCTTGGACAACCCCAGTCTGCTCTGAAGTTCATTCTTCATCGGCAGTCTGACTTCATATTTTCCACTGTCCAAGCGTTGCGTAGTGTTGGTGTAGTATTCAATGCATGTTTCATTTTCTACCGATGGGTTGGATTGATCCGTGATGTCTTCGGTTTCCCAAAACTGTTTGATGTCTTCCAGATTGTTGACTTGCCAGATTGCCGCATAAAAGCCAACCTAGGTATGTTTCTGAGAGATCTGAGAAGATCTAAGATTAAAACAAATGGATCATATTGAATCAATCAGTAATTCAATATTTTTGTACCCACTAGATGGTAGTGACCTTAAAAAAATTGTGATGTCTCTTAATGATTCCAAAGCGTGTGGCTTTGATAATATTTGCACTGACATCATAAAACAGGCAGTCAATATAATTCTAGAGCCGCTTCTACATATTGTTAACCTCTCTCTAGAGCAAGGAATATTTCCCGATGTATTAAAGAGATCAGTAGTGAAACCAATATTTAAAAAGGGGGATATCACTCAAATGGACAACTACAGACCCGTGACATTGATACCCATATTTTCTAAAATCTTTGAAAAAGCGTTTCATAGTAAATTAATAAACTTCATTGAAAAGCATAATATTATTAAGGACGAACAAAATGGGTTTCGGAAAAGTAGAAGTACATCGCTAGCATCCTTCCAATTAATAAAAGAAATAACAGAATGTATTGATAAGAAAATACCAGTTACAGTCTTATTCATGGATATGAGTAAAGCATTTGATCGCGTTTCTCATGAACGATTATTGGAAAAGGTTTCTAGATATGGAATCAGAGGAACGGCATATAACTGGCTGAAATCTTATTTGTCCGACCGAGTACAATCAGTGGAGGTGACGAACTATAATGACCAAACTAAAACGTTGGAAACATTCCAATCTTCGTTAATGTTTAATAGATGTGGCGTGCCACAGGGCAGTATATTGGGGCCACCAATGTTTTTGCTATACATAAACGATTTCCCGGAAGTGATAAATCATAAATGCGTATTGTTTGCCGACGATACTACAATTATAATCAAAGGAGAAGATAAAAGTTCGTACGAACATGAAATAAACATTACTCTTCAAAGAACCATAGAGTGGCTTGAGGCTAATAATTTAAAAGTTAATATTAATAAGACAAAATTTATTCAATTCCATACTTATCGATCAAAACCGCTGGCCCTAAATATAACTTATAAAGGGGTCGCCCTGGCAGAAACTGACTCTGTTAAATTCCTTGGAATACATTTAGATAAATTTTGCTCATGGAAGAATCATATAAATGACATTTGTGTTAAAATAAATAATTTTATATACCCTTTGAGGCGTATTAGCTGCGAGGTATCGAGAAATGCCGCAATAATGGCTTTCCACGGCTATATAACCTCCACTCTAAGGTATGGTATTATCCTGTGGGGTCGTTGTGTGGAGATCGATCAAGCATTCGTAATGCAAAAAAAATGTCTAAGAGCTATATTTGGGTTGAAGCAAATAGAATCATGTCGTCCATTCTTTAGGAAATATAAAATACTAACACTACCATGTATTTATATATTAGAATCGTGCATATTTGTTTTCAAACATAAGAGACTTTTTCAGCAAGCGACAAGCTACTATGCCCCACGATCTATGTATACTAATAAGCTATTTCAACCGAGGACGAATCTAACATTTACAGGTAACAACAGTTATATTATGTGCATAAAATTGTATAACAAAATACCAAATTCTATAAAAACGCTCCCATTTTCGAGATTTAAAAATAATTTAACGCGGTTTTTAATTGAAAAATGCTTTTATAGTGTACATGAGTTTCTAGACTATAAATTGTAAGTTTTGTAAATTGCTCGGTCATTTTAAATTAATATTGTTATTATGTGGCGAATCTCTCCCATTATTGACATGATTATTATTATTGGCATTTACTTTAAGTTTCTAGATTATAAATTGTAAGTTTTGTAAATTGCTTAGTCATTTTAAATTAATATTGTTATTGTGTGGTAATCTCTCCCATTATTGACATGATTATTATTATTGACATTCATCTTGAGTTTCTATATTATAAATAGTACGTTTTGTAAATTGCTCGGTCATTTTAAATTAATGTTGTTATTGTGTGTGAATCTCTCCCATTTATTGACATGATTGTTATTATTGCCATTTACGTTTTATTATTATTATTTTTTTCTTTGTTAATTATTATATTGACATTTACTTAATTCAATGATACAATTTTAATGGGATTATCTGTTTAATAACTGCATGACTTTGATCAATAATTAATTTAAATGAAATATGTAACTGTATTTTATATTTGCACGCCGAAATTAACGGCAGAATAAGAGAACTATTTTGTACAATTTTACCAACCTTCTGTACCTTATTTTTGCAAATAAATGATTTTGATTTTTTGATTTTTTTGTTGTGCGATAGGTTGAGTGACGTCATCGCCTTTTATTATTCCTCCCAGCATAATTTGCGAATAAATGTCAGCTCCAAATAGTAAGTCCACCTGACGGCTGTTATGGAAGTCTGGACCTGCAAGATGGATGTTCTGTATGTGTGACCAAGATGGTTTTGCAAAGGTTTTATTTGGCAGGTTCTTAATCAAGTTGTTCATAATGAAGACAGACGTTTGGAACTTGAAGTCGTTGTAGACAGAACTGCAAGTAATTGTTGTCATTCCTTTGCAGTGGTTTTCTTTCTGTCCAACTCCAAAGATGACTCCTTTGCATCTCTCGCGCTTGACACCGAGAAGTTGAGCGGCATGTTCCGTGATCAAAGATATTTGAGACCCTTGATCGATGAGGGCTCGCAGCTTAATTTTGGTCCCATCAGCAGCTTGTATGTTTACTACAGCGGTTGCTAGTAGTATCTCTGAAGTATCGTCATCCTTTGATACATGTGAAGAATTTGTTTGTTTTTCTGTTTTGTTCTTAATACATGCATCATGTATCAATGGTTTATGTTGACCCGCGCACTTGCGACATCGGTGAGCTGACGTACATGTCTTTCCGTTATGGCTGAACAGGCAATTTACGCAAAGGTTCATTTTATTCACTGCGCTAAGTTTTAAGTGATTTGGCATTTCTAAAAACTTTGCACAATTGTACATTCCATGTTCTTCATCGCAAAGAGGGCATCGAAATGTTGACGCATGGAATGATTTCGTAATTTTCTTGTTGCTAGTTGCTTGATTACTGCTGTATTGTTTTTTAGAGTACGAAGAATTTGGATGTTGACTCGATGATGTATTTGGTTTTTGATTGTTTTCTTGTTTGCGACGCGATGCTTCCAACGATGTAAACTTCGCTTCTAGGAAATCTAACAGGTCTTTCAGTATTGGCAGTTTTCGGCAATTTTTCAGCGAGTTATTGTACTCTGAATGTGTGTCTGTGTCTAATTTCTGCGATAATATATGTACAAGAATCGGATCCCAAGTGTCGACATCCACTCCTAAATTCTTTATCGCATGTAAGCATTCTATGCTGACGTCATGGATTTTCTTTATTTGGGCCACTGACTGTTGTTGCATGCTTGGCAGATTGAACAGCATGTTCATGTGCGATGTGAAGATAAGTTTTTCGTTATTGTATCGGTGATTGAGCATATCCCAGCACACGAGGTAGTTATCTGAACTTATCTGTAGGTGTTGAATCAAGCGTTCTGCTTCTCCTTGAAGCTTGCTCTTCAGAAACTGCATCTTCTGAGCAGATGAAAGGGAATTTTGCTGTGTATTGCTTCTGTGAAAAGGTCTTTAAACGGGATCCACTGGTTGTAGTTACCGTTGAATACAGGTATCTCTAGTTTTGGTGTTGTTTTCTCACGTTGAGCGCCGGACCACAACTTGGTATTCAAAGCCTTTTTTAGTTCATGAAATTGGTTTTCATACCTGTTGTAGTGTTCTTCGTACACTATCATCTTCTCTCCGTTGGTTTCGCACTCTATCTCCCAGTGAAGGTTGTCAATTGCTGACCAGCGCGTTTGAAGTGTTTGCAGAGCGTCTTGAAACTCCCATCTTTCAGATAAAAATTCCACGTGTATGTTCGCGACTGCTCTCATGAAGGCTTTGAAGTTTGCCGTTTGTTTGCGCATCATGTCGTCCAGCTTGCTATTGGATCCCGTATCCTTCTTCGCTGGTTTTTTGTTGTTCTTGTTGAGTAGGAGGAGGTGATGGTTCTATGTTTTGATGATCTTGTTTGGTATCTGTAGCTTGTTCTGCCACCTCACCCTTGTAGGCTTCTTGTTCCTGTCTTGCCTGATCTGAGGTACCTTCCCCTGTTTGTTGGTTAGCACCTCCCAATGTTTTTGTTTGGACCGGCTGCTCCCTTGGAGAACGAGCGATGGTCGTTAGTTGTTGGTGTTGTTGAAGAATAAGCTCCTTTACTGCGTTGTAGCACTGCAGCGTTTGGCTGTAGGAGTCATTCGTAAAGTAGGGATGACTTGCACTTTGTTCCGTAGACAGGCGGTCATGATTGAATTGATATTCTGACCACAAGTTTTCCAACATTGCCATACGGCGTTTGAAATAGTCGGGGTTTTTCCTGTCCCAACCATCTTTCTTGATATTTACTCCGATCTTCTTTATGTTGTCGGAGAGTTCGTTCTGATTCAGGTATAAATCAGCTGTTGACATGTTGTTTATGTTGTTGTTCTTGTTGACTTCAAGGTGAAATCTTCTGTTCCGAGCGTCGACTGTTGTTCCACAGTCCTGGTTCTTGGTACTGTGCAACCTTTCTCTTCTACGATATGCGCCTTCTCAATTGGTTACTGGGGCGACTCGCTTGTGAGAGACCAGTCCAACCGATTCGCGATCGTAAAAGATATAAGTCACACAACACTAAATTTCTCGAAGGACCAAATGTTGGGGCGTAACTCCCAACAGTGAAAATGTTGTGTTGATGTTGTTTGTGGGATGTTATGTTGATTGAGTAGACAACCGATTGGTATAAAGGTTTAATTGCTACTAAAATAACATGTTGTAAAGTATATACAAATAATGTTGGTTTAAACAATATGCAACGTTTCACTATACATATGTAGGCCAAGTTAGTTGCATGTACAGCATAGCTCGTACACGCTCACTCTTGTAGCCTACATTTTCTTGAATCCTAGTTTTGTCTATAAGTCACCCATGAAACTCCTGTTTTACCAGAACCAATGGTCACCTGTCCAAAGTAGTTTTTTTTTAATTTTTGAGCTCTCTTTGGACGCTCTTGCAGACTGCAATCTCTTGAATTTTGACTTTTTCGACTAAGTAACTTCTGTATGAAGGATTGAAAACATTCTTAATAGATTAAGGCAGAATGTAAAAAAAAACTCGAGCTCGTTTCGCTCGCTCTTGCATCCTACTTCCTTTTGAATCTTGACTTTGTCTAAAAATCGACGAAGTAACCGCTGTATGAATGGATTGAAACAGTTCTAACATGTAAAACGCAGGGTGTAAAAAAATTCGAGCTCGCTTCGCTCGGTCTTGACTTGATCTATAAGTCGATCAAGTAACATCTGTATGAAGCGTCAACAGTTCCTACTTAACCAGGGTAAGAGTGTTAAAATTTTCGAGCTAGCTACGCTCTCTTTTCGAACCTCACATCATTGTTCTTAAAATTGTCTCCCTAAGTCAATTAAGTAAGATCTATTTCTGAATAAAAGGACAAAAGAAAAGCTAACTAGTCGAATGGACCTATTCAAATAACTTGAAAAATCAATCTATAAGAACAAGTATAGATAATCTAGCCAAACGAATCTAGTATAACTCTTAAAAATCCATTTTTTTTATCTTGCCCCCCCCCCCCCCCCTAGCTGAAAAGCTGGCGACGCCCTTGCATCTGTAACTTTTTGTGTAAACCGGGACCTCATCTGTAGTCTTAATACGATGTTTTATTCGATTGGTCACGTCAGCATATTTCGAGCAAAATGCCATAAGGTTGACTTTCTCCTCCTCGTTTAAATGATCTGTTCGTAGTCGCGTTGTCACTTTTTGAACTCGCCTAGTACAGTGTTCGATACGCGTGCACTCGGTATTAAATAAACTGGCGTGCACTGGTCGGTCAAGTGATATTATAATATCACTCGGGCTCGTATTTTCTATCTCCAAGTAGCCGTGATTATTGTCCACAATAGTAAGGCATTCGCGTACGGTGCAATTGCATATAGTCTGTTCACTAACTAATGCTGCACCATTTGGAGTGTCGATTGGTATTCTAACTAACTTCGAGGATTGAGCAGGTATCATGTCTTCATACAAGATAACATTGCAGGAATTATACATACGGATAAGGTTTGATGATGTGTGCGTTATTAGCCTCTGATCTTTTAAGTCTATCTTAGACTCCCATTTAGTTAGCAGATCTAAGCCAATTAAACCATAGAAATATTCATGAAAACGGTATACTTACTACTTGATAAATAATTCTGGATTGTTAAATTACTAAGCAAGGTAAACTTATAGAATAATTATTTATACTGACCGTGTACATGGGTAAATTCAAACGGGTCGTAATTCAAGGGAAAATTCGGAAAATATTTCTCCACAGCTTCTGAACTTATAAAAGACTGATTCGCGCCAGTGTCAATTAGTAATTTCAAAGGTGGTTCTGATATCAGTATGTACGGCAACTGACGCCGAGTTTGGAGATTTAATTCTATTTTTTTTTCTCTGCCTCCTGATTATCCTGACTTATTTGACTTGGACCTGCCTGAGGTTCAGTTGAATCTGTAATCAAACCTTGAGCACTTACATCGTTTAAGGTCGGATCATGGTTGCACTCTACTACAGCGAACGGGCTATAATCGTAACAAATGCCATCGTAATTAAAACAGGCTAGGTCGTAATAGTACTCCGTTGGATAATATGAGTCGTCGTATGACGCGCACTCATTCATATTCATTTCACGACTCTTAAAATAGTTAGTTGGTGGCGGATTGCCCGAATACTGCCAATTATGGCCGGACAACACGGGTCTAGGTGTAAAATGCTGTACCCCACTCATAGGTCTAGGACCATGGTTCTGATTTTGCGCCGGAATGTTTCTAGGTAGCAACCGGAACATGTTACTTTGAGCGTTATAAGTTTGAGGTACCGCGCGGAACATTTGCTGTGTCCGGTTGGGCATGCAATTTTGGGGCTGCTGATAAATGAAGTTAGGGTTGAACCTAAATGGTTGTGGTGGTGGTAGTTGGCTGGGCCTCATTCCTATGAGATTGGGCCAGTTGGGAATTGGTACCGCGAAATTATTACTACGTGGAGGAACAGGGTTGGTATTTGCGTGGGGTGTTACGGGGTTAGAGTTCCTTTGTGTAGTGGATTTTGAAACTTCACTACGTTCCTGTAAATACATAACGTTAAGCTCTTCCTGTACATATTCAAGGGCCTTTTCAATAGTACCAGGACGCATACATCTTATGCGGGATCCAAATGGTTCTTTTAATCCTTTTACAAAAGCCTGCATAGCAACTTTTTTATACAGTGTACGTTTCGCTTCCACTGTAGTAGGAATTTGCTCATGTAATGTTACATAGGTCATCATCGTACTGAACAAGGTTTGGCATTCCTCATAGAATTCCTGAGGTGTCTTATTTCCCTGCGTAGCTAAAGAGAGGTCTCTATATAAAGCTGTTTCATCCATTGATCCGAGAAGTTATTGACTAAGGCCGTTCTAATTCCCAGCCAACTTTCAGGTATGCCGTTGGAGTTGATAGTACAAGCGGCCTTTTAAGCCTTTTATTCTATTCAAAATGCCATTTAATAGGCATAGGTTGTTTAGCTCACTACCTGGGGCATTGCTAACATATGTATTTAGCTACTATTTGATCGCATATTCTAACAAACCTAGTCAAAACATTTGGGTTCCCATCGTACTCCGGGACCATACGAAGGGTGTTGAAAATTGTATCCAGGTCTTGGGCCATATTTATGCTATTTGTACTACTATTTATGCTATATTCACAATCACTATTTAAATCCCTTCTGTTATCTATAGCACTCCAGCGAGCCGTACGAGATGCAGGCTCCTGGGAATTGGAGTTTTTCGGGTGAAAAATCTTGGGGGTTCGGTGGCACTAGGACTTTTTCATCTCTGGTTCTCTCGTGAACCGAAGTCTGGATTCTCCTTCCGGAACTGCAGCTGGACCGTAGATTCGGATATTCAGCGTCGGGGCTCGATAGCCACCCAGGCGATTCGCGTACGCGCATATCGATATTAGAGATCCCTAAAGCTCGCGATCCGGCCCGCGAATATCCTACCGACTGCGCCAATTACGTTAGCTGCAAGCGGAGGATTTAAAAGAAACCACAGATGATTTTACTTGCTTTAATTAAAATAAAAGAATTACATTAATTATATGCGACTTCCAACAAGTTTAACGCTACCATGGAGGGGGAATATTTCCTAAAACTCACGATGGCAGTATTACAAGATTTGTGACTACGTAGTTCTACTAGGTACGCAAGATGGCGTGCAAACAGTCATGCCTTCGATTCTTCGGTGTGACCAGCCTTCGCTCAATTTCCATGAGTAGAATAACCTAGATAAACTTATGTAATAATTATGTAATAAAAATAATACAACAAGAAAACAACAAAATATTATTTAGAAACTCAATAAAATAACGAGAGTGAATGCGTGGCACTCGAACGCATGCGTGTAGTATTACGAAGTTTCACTTCTTCCGCGCGGATGGACTCCACGCACTATTTTTTTCGCCAATTTTAAACCTATATCGATGATTCTTTCTTGAACACAACTTCTATGTGATTTGAGTATACTAGAATCAACAAAGCTTCTTGGACCAGAGTCTATAGAAGTCTGCCCGATCTCCTTTCAATAATAATTATCTGAGTGATTGTTCTACAAGTCTTCTTGTTACATAGGTACCAACCTTAGCAACCTTAGTAATCTCTTCCAAAACTCTCCACTCTTGGGCTCGTTTGTCACTTGAATGGCCGGAAAACTTTATAGCCATGGATAGCACTTCCTTACAAAACACTAAATTAAAATGTAGGTACTCCTGTACAGTTTGTGCTTGTGTTGACTAAAGGCAATGTTCGCAGGGACGAGTCTGGAGCTGCAGAAGCGGCCGCGCTCGACGCCTGCGAGGTGAGTTCTCAAGTCCGTCCTCTGTTCAGAAAGTCACTAGTAGGCAGTATCCATACTTCCATACTAATATTATAAATGCGAAAGTCACTGTTTGTTTGTTTGTTACCTTTTTACGACTAAACGGCTGATCGGATCTTAATGAAATTTGGCAAGAAGATAGATTTAAACAAACGAACAAACAAACATAGTGACATTCGCATTTATAATATTAATATATATGGATTTATTGTTTTATTTACTACTAGCGACCCGCCCCGGCTTCGCAAGGGTGCAATGCTGATACTAAATACACTACAGAAAAACTGTGAACGTTGTATATAAAAACATAGCGGCCCGCTCTGGCTTCGCACGGGTATAAAATATATAGCCTATAATGTCACTCACTGAAAAAATGATTAAAATCGATCCAGTAGTTTTGATTTATTCATTACTGCCCGTGGCCCGCACGCGTTAAATTTGGAGTAAATCAATTCCCCTTTCCCTATACCATGAAGATTTCCTGCTATCTTTGCAATATCTAAATTCATGCACTACATTTCTACTTATTTACTGTTTACATTTTTACCTATTTATTTTATTTTTACAACAATTAATATATTACAGAATGTCTTTAAGTACAACGTTCACAGCTTTCTTGTCATTAGACAATACAAACATCCCGCCCCGGCCGGCCGGTACCGTCGCAAACGCTACGTCCGTCCCGCAATTTTTAAATCTGTAATATCTTCGAAAATATTCATCTAAATCATTATGCTGTAAAAAGCCATATATATCTATATTAAATTAACAATTTATTTAAGGTATTTAATTGGATAAGGATTAATGCTGTATTGGTTAAAATCGCTTCGGAAATTAGCCATTATTTGTCGAAAAAGTAAATGACAAAAAAATGTTATTGTGGGATATCCATAAGAGATAGACATATACCATCGCGGAGTTTTCTGTAGACCTTTTCAATGTGTACAATACTTAGTACATTATTTTGCTAAATCTTGTAGGGTTCAGCCTGCGTTTGCAATGTAAGCGGAAAAATGAAATTATTTACGCCATCACATTAGAAACCTCAAAAATAACAGTATTTCTCCAATATTCAATGGATGTTATTATACATAAAAACCTTACTATTTAAGCATTCTATCTATTAAAAAAAACCGCATCAAAATCCGTTGCGTAGTTTTTAAGATTTAAGCATACATAGGGACATAGGGATTGTTTTATACTGTTACGAGCTGGGTATAGGACAAATTAACACACTACCATATAAACACTAAAAATCTTTAATTAACTTAAAATAGTGAAAACACTTCACAAACACTTAAACTTAATCACAATTACAGAATTTATCACTAATCACTTAGATATCGCACTAGTCGTTCACTTCGATCGCTTCGTTTCGTAGCCAAAATCAGACTGACTCCTTCCGCTAACCCGTCGCCTATTTATACGGCCGACCCATGTTCGAGAAACTTCCACAACTTCCGTGAATGTCTAGGTAGTTCCTTAGGGGAAACCCATCCTTCGAGAAAGTTCTACAACCTTCCCGAACCTTCTAGATGGCTCTATAGTGGAACCAATCCTTCTAGAAGGTTCCAGAAAGGTCCAGAACTTTCTCGAACTTTCTAGACACTTCCATCGTGGAACATTCTAGACTCGACCGTAGTCCTAGAATGTTCTCGTAAAGCAGTCGGCGTAACACTGCCCCCTCCTTAGACATGCTCGTCCCGAGCATCGTTAGTCCCGTAGTATCGCGCTAATCGGTCTACATGTACGATCTTAGGCGCACCTCGTGGACCCTTCTGTATCCGATAGGTGACATCGTTGATCCTGGTCATGACTCGGTATGGTCCATCCCATTTTGCTTGCAATTTCGGAGACTTCCCCTTGCTACGCACTGGGTTATGCAGCCACACCAGTGAATTCACGTCGAACCCTCTACTGTTTGCCTTCCGGTCATAACGGGTCTTCATCCTCTCAGACATTTGTTGGTCGGATTGTCTGATATGCTCATACACGTCATTCAACTTGTTACGCAAGTCACTTGCATAATCGGTTACACTGCGTGGAGCATCAGCAGTTCCAGTGATTAAATCTGCTGGCAACCGTAATTCCCTTCCAAAGTTCGCGAAGGCTGGTGTCACAGTCGTACTTTCGTGGACTGCACTACGGTAGGACAAAAGAAACGGCTGTATGTGCTTGTCCCAATCCCTTTGCCTGCTTTCCACGACTTTTGCCAAATATCTTTCCAACGTTTGATTGAAACGTTCCACCATTCCATCAGATTGTGGGTGGTAAGAGGTGGTTCTGGTTTTGTGGGTACCCATCAATCGGCAAGTCTCCTGAAATACTTGTGATTCAAAATTCCTTCCTTGATCACTATGAATTTCCAAGGGTACTCCAAAACGACAGAAAACTTCCTGAACCAATTTATCTGCGACTGCTGTAGCTTCTTGGTTAGGAATGGCAAACACTTCTGGCCACTTGGTGAAGTAATCCATGACAACCATGAAGTACTTGTTCCCGCTTTCACTTTCCGGAAATGGTCCCGCAACGTCGAGTGCTATCCGTTCCCAGGGGGCTCCAACGTTGTACAGTTTTAATGCACCTCTGCTGCGTGTTTGGGGTCCTTTCACAGCCGCACAAGTGGTACATTTGCGACACCAGTCCTCCACATCTTCTCGACAGTGGATCCAGTAAAACCGCTCTCGGATCTTCAGTAGAGTCCGTTTTACCCCCATATGTCCGCCTGAACATCCATCATGATATAGCCGTAGAACATCCGGTACTTTAGCTTTAGGGACAACCATTTGTAGATGACACCTGTCCCCTCGAGCGTTTTCCCATTTACGGCACAAGACTTCATCCTGGATAACCAAGCTGTCCCATTGTGCCCAATAACTCTTTGTGATGGAACTCATCGCTGCCACATCACTCCACTTGGGTTTAGGAGCACCAGCTGTGATCCACTCGAAAATCGGTTTGATGTCCAAGTCATTTTGCTGAGCTTGCTGTAGGGTTTCCTTCCATTCATCGCTGAGATCTGTTCTAAGCATCCTCACGGTTGCTACCTCCTTAGTCTCTTGCCTGGCACAGTGCTTACAATCTTCAGGACAAGGTCTTCTTGACAAGGCGTCTGCGTTACCGTGAGTTCTCCCACTGCGATGTTCAGTTACGAATTCAAACTCTTGCAGTAGCTCAATCCATCTCGCGACTTCTCCCTCCGGATTTTTGAACTGTAATAGCCACTTCAAGGCAGCATGGTCAGTTCGCAGCTGGAATTTCCACCCCAGCAAATATTTACTGAAATGCTGCAATGTTTTTACTACGGCAAGCAGCTCCCGTCGAGTAACGCAGTAATTTCTTTCCGGTTTGGATAAAGATTTGCTGAAGTAAGCAATCACAACCTCCTGGTCTCCTTTCCGTTGAGACAGCACGCCCCCAATTCCAGTATTACTTGCATCTGTGTCAACTATGAAGTCATTTTCAGTGTCAGGATATCCCAAAATAGGTGTTTTGCACAGACGTTTCTTCAATTCCTGAAATGCGACGTCGCAGCTCTCGTCCCAACAGAATTGTCGCTTTTCCTCAGTGAGCTTGTGTAAAGGTTTCGCAATGTCGGCAAAATTCTTTACGAACCGTCGATAGTAGGAGCACAAACCCAAAAATGCTCTGACCTGTGTCTTGTCTTTCGGAACTGGCCAGTCCTTGACGGTGACTACTTTTTCCGGGTCTGTTTGAACACCTTCCCGCGAAACTATGTGTCCTAAGAAGTTCACTTGTTTCCGGAAAAACGAGCACTTCTTCGGACATAACTTGAGATTTGCTGTTTGGATTTTCGACAGCACTCGGTTGAGGTTTTTAAGGTGGTCTTCAAATGTACGGCCCACGATGATTATGTCGTCTAGATAGACAAGACATGCGTCTCCAATCAATCCGGCGAGTACTTGCTCCATCAGCCTTTCAAATGTTGCAGGAGCATTGCACAATCCGAATGGCATAACTTTAAACTGCCATAACCCCTTTCCTGTTGAGAATGCAGTTTTCTCTTTGTCTTTGGGGTCTATTTCTACTTGCCAATAGCCACTTTTCAGATCCAGCGTGGTAAACCACTTCATTCCAGTCAGCGTATCCAGTGTGTCATCGATCCTAGGCAGTGGATAGCTGTCCTTTTTCGTGACGTCGTTCAGTCGTCGATAATCCACACAAAAACGCATGCTGCCGTCCTTTTTCTTTACCAGGACTACAGGAGAACACCATGGACTGGATGAAGGCTCTATAACACCGTCCTTCACCATTCCATCAATCATGGTTTCCACTTCTCTTTCCCGTGCAACAGGCAGTCTTCTTGGTCGCTGACGGATGGGTAACTCGTTGCCTGTATTAATCTTGTGCTGAACCAGTCCAGTTCTCCCTATGTCAGCATCATTTGTAGAGAAAATAGCGTACTGAAGTAACATTTTCATAGCCTTGTCCTTTTCTCCTTCAGATAAATCGCAGTTTTCCAAAAGCGTTGACACGTCAAATTTTGCACAACGAATTTTATTTCCGGTAGGCCGATCTTGTAATGGACGCATCCAAGCTACTTCTTCGCAAGTGCCGATCAAGGTGCCCTTCTTAATCACTTGCTCCTTGTCACTTGGATTTAGTATGCGTACTGCTGCGACGTTGGTGGCTTTTACCAGAGTTCGTGCTGTCTTCCATGGAAAGTCATTGTTCGCCCTTTCTATCAGAACACTTCGAACTTTGTGTCCAGAATACTGAGGTAGACGAATTGGCACGATCGTTTCTGATCTGCTAGGAAGAACAATCTTCTTCAAGCAGTACACCTTCCCTGATGGTGCACCTTCCATGAAGACTTCCTCTAAGCCACATTTCAGTACTCCCTGATCAACGTCGATCTCACAACGATGTTTCCGCATGAAGTCCAAACCCAGGATACAATCGTCCACTATGTCGGCCACGATGACATTGTGACAGTAAATTCTGTCACCCAATTTTAACTTCACTTGCTTCTTGCCTCGGACGGTTATGTGCTGACCGGTAGCTGTAAACAATTGCATACGGTCGTGGTTATTGAAGTAGTCCCCAAGAAACCGACTTGCTAGGTGAGAATTGACGACCGTGTGAGAAGCTCCAGTATCTAACGTCAGTTTGCATGGTATTCCGTTGACTTCGCCTTTGATGGTCAGGCTGTTCCCGTCATGAGCTTGTGAGATCAAGATCCTCGGGGCTCTTTCAATACCAGCCAGCACCCGCCCCCCAGTCCTGGCATTTACTCGTTTCCCTGCTGTGGCTGGGCAGTCACTTCAGCTACTCTCCCCTGCTGAGATTGATCTTCTCTCGGTGTGCTACGCAGCTGTTAGGACAGCTTGACCGAAGATGACCCCTTTCTCCACAGGTGTAACACCTAGGGCTGTACCCTTGCGGACGGTCGCGTACAGGTGACGCCACAACCTCCCTGATGCGGTGTGTTCGGTGGTCCTGCCTCACTGCCTCTACTTCTAAGGCATGGGCCAAGGCGTCTTTCAACGTCTCATGATGCCCAAGTCTCACAGCAGCTCTAACTTCCAAGTCGCGTATTCCGTCGACGAAAGCCTGTACCAGATTCCCATTGATAAGTGCAGGGACAGACTGGTATGCTTTGCGGACCAGCTTTTCAACTTCCAGGGCCCACTGCTGCAGATTCTCGGCACTGCGTTGAACGCGATCCTTCAACTTAGCTCGGAATACGTGCTCCAGGTGCGCATCGCCGTATCTGGACTCTAAAGCCTCCAGCAGCTGCTCGTAGGTCACATCCTTGCCGAGCGCCTCAAGGATGTTTAGGGCCTGGTCTCGGAGGCCCAAGGTGAGCGTGGTCATGGCTTGCGCTTTGGTCCAGCCATTCGCCTTCATAACGGCCTCAAATTGGATTTTATAGGCCGACCACGAAGATGTTCCGTCGAATGGAGGCACTTTAAACCCACGTGCTGAAGGTGCAGCAACCACGGAAACCACAGTCCCATCTCCAGCCTTAAGTTCGTCTAAGGCCTTCTTCACACCAGCAATCTGAACCTCGGCCTCCGAGATACGATTCTCATGCTGGTGGACATGTTCCTTCATCACCTTAAGATCTTTGCCAAAGGTTGCGTGAAGATCTTTTATCAGGAGCATCTGTTCTTCCTGGCGGCGGACCTGCTCCTCTTTATCTCGCTGTAACTGCTCCTCCAACCGGTGAGCTTGCTCCTCTTGACGGCGAGCCTGCTCCTCTTGACGGCGAGCCTGCTCTTCCTTATCTCGTTGCAACTGATCTTGCAACTGGCGAGCCTGCTCCTCTTGACGGCGAGCCTGCTCCTCCTTATCTCGTTGCAACTGATCTTGCAACTGGCGAGCCTGCTCCTCTTGACGGCGAGCCTGGTCCTGCAGTAGTGCCATTAAAACAGTCAAGTCTGGCGCCGCAGGTGCTGGAGAAACTCCGGTTGAGCCAGCGACTGGCTCCGACGTAGGCTGGGCACCAGCCGGTGTCTGTTTCGGAGAATCTCCAAACCTCCTTTGGTCCATATCTTGCTGTCGATGACTTCTGGTGCGGACACCGTCTATATCGTCTTTTGGTAGAATTGGCATAATTTATCCTCACTTCTGACACCAATTGTTACGAGCTGGGTATAGGACAAATTAACACACTACCAAATAAACACTAAAAATCTTTAATTAACTTAAAATAGTGAAAACACTTCACAAACACTTAAACTTAATCACAATTACAGAATTTATCACTAATCACTTAGATAACGCACTAGTCGTTCACTTCGATCGCTTCGTTTCGTAGCCAAAATCAGACTGACTCCTTCCGCTAACCCGTCGCCTATTTATACGGCCGACCCATGTTCGAGAAACTTCCACAACTTCCGTGAATGTCTAGGTAGTTCCTTAGGGGAAACCCATCCTTCGAGAAAGTTCTACAACCTTCCCGAACCTTCTAGATGGCTCTATAGTGGAACCAATCCTTCTAGAAGGTTCCAGAAAGGTCCAGAACTTTCTCGAACTTTCTAGACACTTCCATCGTGGAACATTCTAGACTCGACCGTAGTCCTAGAATGTTCTCGTAAAGTAGTCGGCGTAACAATACTATGTAATGATAAACATACAAATATGCTTATAGGACATTATAGGTTAAACCTAATGCGATATTGTAGCACATTTAAAATTTAAATAATTCAACTGTTGTTGACATAGCAAATTCTAAAGGTAGCTGTTCTTGTAAACTCACCCAAAGTACAACAGATTATGTCTAAGTCCTCAGCAATGAGGTTGAGAGTGCGGAGCGCGGTCGTGAGCGGCGCCTCGCGCAGTAAGTTAGTTTTGTTTTGGAATCTCTGAGATAATTATCCAAAATATAGAACATCTCTCAAAGGGCACCCCTTGTCTGTTAATCAGACTCCTAGAGTTCGATGTTAAAAATGTCTCCTGGAATCTGGTCCGCTTCGACGACAGATTTTGACCGACAACTCATTGAAAACTAAACCTTTATTGCTCAGCGTGTAGAGTAGAAGATAAGGATGGCATAATTAGTATATTAGTATTTCCTGTAAGACTTCAAGGCTTTTTTTTCTGGCTGAAAAGAGTTAGTCGCTAGATACTAGGTCTTTTAGTCTTCAATACTCAAGATGCATACCTATGTATTAACAAATGGAGTAACCTAGTTAAGATGATGAGAATGATTGCTTGGTGTCAATCAATGGCGCGGATCGATGACCACAGATTGTGTAACTTGTCGATCTCAAACGTCGTTCCATTGTACGTATTTGAACAAAACGCTTAGCTTACTATGAACCTACATAATTATTTTTATGACAAGAATCCAGTGCTAAATAAATCAGCATAGTAGTTGATTTGGTGCCTACATAGGAATTGAATTACACTTAACAACTATTCAGAAAAACTTGAATAGTTATAGTCTTTGAATACCAAGACCTTTCATACGCGAAATGTATCGTCATTAGGTGCGTTCTAAACTATTATTTTAAATCATTTCGAAACCGTTACATAAATAAATATTATATTTTTTTTGTGGCTACTTAGAGAGATATTTTTTTGTGTTTATAAAACCTTAAAATAAGGTTATTTTATATATATTGTGACGCCATCGTTTTGTCATCTGGTACGATTTGACCAACCTTCTTTATTTTGTACTCGTTCCAACATGAGACTATACTTAGTTTCATTAGATGACAGAACTGTATGGGGCATTAGAAATGATGAACAAATTTGTAAATATAAGGAGCTTTGCAACGGGGCACTACGTGATATAGACTTTCCAGTGGAATTGCGGGACTGCTGTGACCATACATGTGACAATGTAGATCATAGGCACATACTTAACACAATGTACGCTAAGATTAAGTCTATCTTGAGTGGTGCCTCGGAGAAAACTCGAATTTCCAGTAAAATAAATAAAAAGACATGTATTGTAGGGTGGAACAAGCATGTAGGCGAATCACACAGGAAGGCTCGGCTTAGCTTCAGTAACTGGGTTCTGCAGGGGAAGCCGCGCGCAGGACCCCTGTAGTTGAGTATGTGTGAAACACGAAAAGAATTTAAAAAGAAATTAAAATGGTGCCAGGATAATACCGATCAAATAAAAATGGACATACTGGCGGCAAAACATGAGGCCAAAGATTTCAGTAGCTTTTGGAAAAAAACGGGGCAGTTAAATCCTAAGTCGAGCGTTCCTGTGAGCGTCGACGGAGCGGTAGGGGATCAAAATATTGCAAATGTTTTTAAAGATCTGTTTACTGTAGAACCATTGCCATGTGATGTTAATAATTTAAGTGGACCAGACGTCAGACCTGGTGAGAGGTACGGTCGAATTAAGCCATCAGATGTGCAAAATGTCATAAGAAAAATGAAGCGGGGAAAGTCACCAGGTCATGACGGTATTAGTATAGAACATTTGCGTTATGCAGGTGTACATCTGCCCAGAGTCCTGAGTCTATTGTTTAATTTTTGTATAGGACATTCCTTTATACCGGATGACATGATGAAAACAGTAGTGGTTCCAATAATAAAAAACAAAACCGGGGATCCATCTGACAAGCATAATTACCGCCCTATATCATTGGCCACAACTATGGCAAAGGTCCTTGATAGTCTCATGAACGCGCAGCTGAGCGAACACCTTCACATACATGACTTGCAGTTTGGCTTCAGACCCAACCTGTCAACGGAAATGGCAATTATGTGTCTGAAACAAACTGTAAGGTACTATACCGACAGGAAGACACCAATATATGCGTGTTTCCTTGATCTTTCAAGGGCCTTCGACCTGGTGTCGTATGATGTTCTTTGGCATAAACTGCTTGAAGAGACCACTGTGCCGCGGGAACTGGTATCTCTCCTCAAATATTGGTACAGCAATCAAAAGAATGCGGTCAGATGGGTCAACACACAGAGTCAGGAATATTACTTGAAGTGCGGGGTTAGGCAGGGCGGATTGACCTCCCCGAGTTTGTTTAACCTGTTTGTCAACCAGCTGATTGGCAGGCTCAGCGGATCCATGGTCGGATGCTCAATAGACGGAAAAATGATCAATAATATTAGTTATGCGGACGACATGGTTCTGCTGAGCCCGTCAGTGAGTGCGCTCAGGAGACTTCTGTCCATTTGTGAATCGTATGCCCTGTCACATGGACTCAAGTATAATGCGAGTAAGAGTGTTCTCATGCTATTCAAAGCAGGTAACAAGGCTCCCTCAAATGTGCCGCCAATTAAGATCGGTGGGTCGGTACTCGAGAGGGTTTCTAAAATGAAATATTTGGGTCACATGCTGACAGAGAGGCTACAGGACGATGAAGACCTAGAGAGGGAAAGGAGGGCGTTGGCAGTCCGCTGCAATATGCTGGCCCGCAGATTCGCACGATGTACTACAGATGTAAAACTGTTACTTTTCAGAGCCTTCTGTCGGTCTTTTTACACGTGCAGTCTGTGGATCAACTTTACGCGGAGGGCTTACAACGCCATGCGTGTTCAGTACAATGACGCGCTGAGGGCAGTGTTGAGGAAACCCCGGTACTGCAGTGCTTCCGCAATGTTTGCGGATGCGAACATCGATGACTTCTTCTCCATCATCAGGAAAAGAACTGCATCGATGATGAGCAGGGTACGTGGTAGCACCAACTCTGTCCTCAGTGCGTTAGCGTACAAGATAGACAGTCCTTTTATTGTATACTGGGCAGGTGTACATCTGCACAGAAATAGGAAATAGGTTTTAATTATTATTGTTTACTTGTTTTGTTTACTAACAAATTACTAACACCTTTTTTATTTTTCTTTCTATTTTTTGTGTGCTACCTACTAACAACCCTACTAACGCTGTTTCTTGTAAAAATTTATGGACGAATGTCTGAAATAAAGATAAATTATTATTATTATCTCCTTTATTCATCTATACTCTTATCTTTTATATTTTTACATATTTCTTACAAAAAAATAACAAAAAACATTTAAAAATATAAAAAACAGGTTTCCGCCGGTAACGAGAGCAGGGTCCAAGCTACCGATGGTTAGGGCTGCAGAGACAGGAACCTCCTCACAATGCGGGCCGTATCAAGGAGTACTGCCTTCTGAATCTGGCTCTTGATCCAACTGCCAAGTGAGAGCTTCGACAGATGTTCGTCGAGGCTCTTGGCCATAAGGCCATTGGCCGTTACGACAATCGGCACAATGATAGCAGAGTCCACATCCCACATATCGACAACCTCGTGAGCCAAGTCGAGATATTTTATCTGTTTCTCTTTCTCAGCTTTCACGAGGTTTTCGTCATGCGGGATGGTTACATCGACTATCATTGCGCGGCGCGCTGATCGGTCTATCACCACTATGTCAGGCTTATTGGCAACAATAGTCCTGTCAGTAATGATAGGCCGATCCCAGTACAGTGTGACATGGTCTTTCTCGAGAACTGGGTCAGGCACATACTTGTAGTACGGTACCTCAGATTCCACAAGTTTATATTTCAAGGCAAGTTGCTGGTGAATAATCCTGGCCACTTGGTTGTGCCTGTGTAAGTACTCGCCGTAAGCCAGACGAGAACAACCAGAAATAATATGTCTGATGGACTCACCCGGACAGTGGCATGCCCGACACACGTCCACCGTCCCGTCCTTCATAATATGTTTCCGGTAGTTGTTCGTCAGCATAACTTCGTCCATAATCGCACAAACAAAACCTTCAGTTTCCCCAAAGAGGTCGCCGAAATATAACCAGGACAAGGACGCTAGAAAATCTTCATCAGGCCCATGAAGAGCCTGGTAAAAGCGCCCATGAAGAACCTTGCCTTTCCATATTTCCTTGCGGTCATCGGTAGTCAGTATTACAGGTTTGCGCCAGTTCTTTATAGCCATGGACAGCGGGGTGAGTGCCTTGTCCACTACGACCACATCTCGGTGCAACCCACCTCTGTTTTTAAAAAATATTCTCTGCAGCTGCACACCTCACGGTTGTGGAGGGTCTTCGCGTTTAAAAAGCCTCGACCCACGCAATTCCGCGGGATGTACAGTCTCATCACCGATGATCGTGGGTGATGCAATCGGTTTGCGGTCAGCAGTGTACGAACTCTCCTATCCAGGGCGTCCAGTTCGGTCTGAGTCCATTTGAGTATGCCTAAAGAGTACATTAAAACTGGCATGACCCAACCTTTGAAGGCGTGCACCTTGTTCCCACCCGAAAGAAGGCTATTTAGTACCTTCTTCAGGCGACCAAAGAAGCGCTCCCTTAACGATTGCTTCATATCAGCTACGTTAATGCCTAACGCTTCCGACATACCCAAATACTTATAGTTTTCGGATGAAAGGGATCTTAGGTGTATGGAATCAAAGAGCTGAAGTCCCTCGGATTCCATAATCTCCCCTCGTTTTACATACATGACTGCACATTTGTCCAGTCCCAGTTTTAGTTACTTTCAGTAGCTCCATCAGTTGCAAACTGTTGGGGGCAAAGAGTTTCAGATCATCCATGTAAAGAAGGTGATATTTGATCCGACCACCTCTCCTCAACCGAAAGCCTAGACCTGAATCCTCTAGCAATGTGCTAAGAGGATTCAGGGCTAGACAGAACCAAAGCGGACTCAAACTATCACCCTGAAAAAACCACGCTCTATCCTTATCGGTTCGCTGTTCCTCTGGGTATGTCGACATCCTGGATAGCGAAGGACTGTCCTCCATTGCCCCATACATGACATCAGGAAGGTGCGCAGAGTTGCATCAACTTTATACAATTCTAGCACCCTCATGAGCCATGTATGTGGCTCCGAGTCGTAGGCCTTCTTGTAGTCTATCCAACATGTCGACAGATCCCTTCGGGAACGGCGGACCTGTTGGTTAATGGCCATATCAATGAGGAGCAGCTCCTTAGTAACGCGGGACCCGTTCGAACATCCATTCTGAGAAGCGGACATGATCGAGTTGTCATCAATGTGTTTGCAAATTTTAGCTCTCAAAATGGATGTAAGAACTTTATACAATGTCGTAAGACAGGTAATAGGTCTATAATTTTTGGGCTCCGCAGTACTACCCGATTTATGGAGCAGGTGAGTTATTCCAGTAGTCAGGAACTCGGGCAGCGACCCTGACTCTAAGGCTGACTAAAATAGGGCCGCCAAGCGAGCATGCGACCTTTGGATCCATTTAATCCAAAAGTTGTGCAGCCCGTCTGGCCCTGGAGATTTCCAGTTAGGCAACGGACGGACTGCACGAGCTAGATCTTGGGGGCTGATAGAAATTTCCCCCATTTCTGAAACTGGATCGCACACTCGCTCGACTTCCCGAGTCCATTCACCCTCGGTGTGGCTGACAGGCACTGACCAGATGCTGCGCCAAAACGAAGACATGGCGTCATCATCCGGCAGGCGCGTGTCAGCCACACCTTGGTCCGGTCGCTCCCAACTCCTATAATTATAATATAATTAGTTATACAGGGTGTTTGGTGCATCGTTTGCCAAATCGAATAGGCCGAAAGGAGAGGTCATTTGCTAACTCTTCACGCCCTATAACTCATTCCTTGCTTCACCGGGTTTAATATAATAACTTTTTAATTTAAATTTTGAAAAATTCCAAAATTCAACATTTTAGTTCTAATAAAAATATAAAAATATTGTTTAGACTTAAAATTTCGATTTAATTTTGATGTGTACTCTTGTATGATTCTATCAAATTCAAAGTTACTTGCTAGTTACAATTAGTTTATTTTTTAATAGCTCGTAAAGTTTAGGTAAAAGAAAATTAAACTTAAAACTCAACTTTAAATAGCTATAAAAAAAAAAAAAACTAAAAGCGATCGGGATCTTCGAATACCTTTATAAAGTTCTCTAGTCTGTCCCCTTTCCAACGGTATGCAATATGTCCAAAAAAACGTTTAATATCTTTTAATTTTTAACTAAATGTGTAATCGAGACACTAGGCTGATATTCGACATTACAGTAAGAACAGTAGTTTTAGCATAATAATAATAATAATAACCCCACCGTAGTATCTCTACGTTGACGTCGTGGTGGGGCTTGCGCGCTCCAATGAGCCCTAGGGCTGTTCTGGTAGAGTTTACTTTGCTGAGATAGGTTTAGGGTGAGGGGCCAGACTAAAAGAGATACAATCCAAGCCAAGGTTGCACACGCCGAGGGCTGCATGGCTAGGGGAGAGGCTAGTCGCTAGTGTGCCAACTCTGGAAAAGAGGGGACCTCCAGTTTTATTCACCCTTACCGCAGTGAACGCAGGGCTCTGCTGTGGTCGACTTTGTTAGTCCCTAGCTACTCGTGGGAATAGTATGTTAACAAGGTCGAAAACAAAAAAAAGTAGTCAGGCAAATATGCCTTCTGTAGATGATGGAACATCATCGGTTTCTTCATCGTCCTCACCGAGGTCCATCTTTTCATCAATTGCATCATCACCACCTTCATATTTATCACGTTCATCAAGATCATCATCAATATTATCACCAATGGCAGTAGATGATGTGTCGGAGGCTAATTTGGCCAATAATCCTTCACCCACTGCTGTCTCAACTACTACGCGAAAAAAATGGAGTAAAGAAATGAATGAATTCATTTGGCGTAACTACCTTATCATCACAAACTTAGAATCTGATACGAAAGCATACTTATCATCATTACATCATCAATTCACAGAAAAATTCCCAAACATGATAGTCTCCAAGCAACGAATTGGAGATCAAAGAAGAGCAATAGTTTCCAAGAAGTTATTACCTTCCACCACACTCGATACAATTAGGCTTGAAGTAAGCAACCATTTACAAACGCACAACAATGACTTACAATTACAGTCACCACCGGATTTTATTTCATCTCAAACAGACACACAACAGCAATCACAATCAGAACCTAAACGAAGGATGAAATGGTCCAACGAACTTAACGAAACACTCATGAAATGTTATTTTAGAGTAACAAAGATGGAGACAGATATGACGGTATGGCGAAAAAATTTGAAAGAGAATTTCATGGAATGTTACCCCCATTTATCACATATATCAGAACATCGAATATCAGACCAAAAAAGAGTAATAGTAAATAATTATCGCGCTGTTCACTTTAAAGCTTTGCTGCGCTTCAATATGTTTTACTCTCTCGCACTTGCACGCACCACGTACTATTGCTTGCTTTTTCGCACAGTTGTTTACTACTTAACATCGTATGAGTCTTGCGCTCGCGCAGGTCTTATTGACTTTTACCTTCAAATTACTTATTTAATTATATTATTATACCTCATTCTACAATATTATTTAATGAAATGCTTTATTTTAATGAATTATACACTATTATTAGTTTTGGTTTTTAATGGGTCATAAGTTAAATATATTTTATCAAAACGTACGCGGGCTTAGAACTAAAAGTGATACTTTCTATCGACAAATGTTACTAAACTCGTATGATATTATTGTTCTTACAGAGACGTGGTTAATAGATGGAGTTTTAAATTCCGAATTCTTTGACGAACGGTACATTGTGTGGCGTCGTGATCGAGATTATGTTTTGACCGGGCAATCGCGTGGTGGGGGTGTGCTTATAGCTACACGTAGGGAACTTTCAGTTATATGTCAACCCACCTTCCATTCTACAGCAGAGGATTTATGGCTCAGCATACGACTGAAAAATTCTACTACACGTAAATATATTACCTTACATATTTGTGTTGTTTATTTATGTCAACAAAACTTAGGCCTTTCTTTTTCTTTACAACTTCGCAATTACCTCACAAAATTAAACCAAATAGTTATGAGTAACTCTTCAGATACCTTTCTCATCATTGGTGATTTTAACATGAGCGGTATTAACTGGGTCTTATCTGACAATCTATCGCTCGTCCCAACAAACCCGAACGGTTCTGACGAAGTTTTACTTAGCGACGAGTTAAGTACCCTAGATTTCGGTCAATATAATGGTGTTCTTAATAGGTATGGTAAGATTTTAGATTTAGTACTTTCAAACAAATTAGTTAATGTGGTTGAATGTTCAAGTCCGCTGGTTCCCATCGACGCCTACCATCCAGCACTATTATTAAATATGGACTTCGTTGAGGCTCCTCTATTAGAGTGCGCGCCACGGGAACAATATCTGTTCGACAAAGGTGACTATGAGTCTATCAACAGAGACATTTCCACGACGGACTGGGAATCTGAGTTTGCGACAAAATCAATTGATGAATCAGTTGACTTTTTCAATCAAGTTATTCTCAATTTACACAATAAATACATTCCACGAAAATTACAGCGTCACAAAACATATCCAACGTGGTACAATTCGGCACTAATAAGAACAATTAAGGAAAAATACAAATATTTCAAAAAAATTAAGGCTTACGGCAATATAGCTGATAAGTCTACATTTAGGCTTCTCCGTGAAAGAGTAAAGGTATTAGAATCACAATGTTATGAAAGCTACTTGAAGTTAACCGAAAAATCTATTAAAGACAACCCAAAATATTTTTGGACATTTGTTAAAAAGCGACACAACTCAAATGCAGTTCCGAGCACCTTAAACTTTAATAGCGAAGCGTTGCGTACCGGTGAAACAATATGCGAAGCGTTTTCTACGTACTTTCATTCTACATTTCTAGATACCAACCCTAGTCGTGGAATTTCTTCACCCCCTCTTTTTACTGAATCTACCAGCCTACCTGATATTTGTAGCATTGAAGTAAACGTTGAAGAAGTTTCTAGCTTGCTTCGCAAGTTGGATACTTCTAAAGCGGCTGGCCCGGATAATGTTTCATCAAAATTTCTTGTTCGGTGTTCGACTTCTATTGCCCAACCTATCTCGCTTCTCTTCAGAAAATCATTGGACGCTTGTGTTGTACCAAAACTTTGGAAATCAGCTTTCATAACGCCTATTCACAAAAAAGGAGTCAAAACAGAAATTGTTAACTACAGGCCGATATCCAAGCTCTGTATTGTGGCAAAAATCTTTGAAAGGATTATCTATAACCAGGTGTATAGTGCTCTTAAAAATTCGTTTAGTTCCTTCCAACATGGTTTTCTGAAGGGTAGGTCTACCGTCACTAACTTAATTCTGCTCAATGATTTTATTACTGACGCCATGGACAACGGTAAGCAGGTTGATGTCGTATATACGGATTATAGTAAGGCTTTTGATCGGATTGACCATAAGATCCTAATATCAAGGTTATATAGTATGGGAATACGAGGTGATTTACTCAGATGGTTTTCTTCTTATCTGGAGAACAGATCCCAAGCAGTAGTACTAAGAAATTACATGTCTAGTTGGGTGCCTGTCCCCAGTGGAGTCCCCCAGGGTTCATTACTCGGTCCATTACTTTTTATTATATATATAAACGACATCAACTCCTGCTTGATCTCATCCAAACTGTTGTGTTTTGCTGACGACATGAAAATCTATGCCAAAATAACATCACATGCGGACGTTATTGCACTTCAGGATGATTTATGTCGTCTGGAGGCTTATTGTCGTAGGAGTAGGCTCGATCTCAATCCTGCCAAATGTTCGGTTCTAACATACTCTCGAAAGCGCTCAATTATACCTTCATCGTATAGCTTGGGTGATCAATTGCTACCTAAAACGAACTGCATCCGAGATCTGGGGGTATATCACGATTCTAAGCTTACGTTTGAACTTCACGTTGATGCCATAGTTGCTAAAGCATCTAAAGCACTAGGTTTCATAATGCGGCTCTCCAAGTGCTTCAGTCAAGCCAAAACTTTAAAAATTCTTTACTGTACTTTTGTTAGAAGTCACTTGGAGTACGCGTCTGAAATCTGGAATCCATGTTATCACAAGTACATTGATCGTATAGAGAGCATCCAGAAAAGGTTCATCAAGTATTTGTGTTATCATCAGAAAGTGCCCTACCGGTCTGAAGATTACCTCAATCTCTGTAAGAAGTATCACATATTACCCTTAATTAATCGGCGAACAATTTCTGATTGTATTTCATTATTTAAAATATTCAATAATTCTATTAACAACTCCGATATCCTATCCAAATTTTATTTTAACGTTCCCGGAAGGTCAAAGCGATGGAACGTGCCGTTGCGTGTTCCATTTACATCTACGAATTACAGGCAAAATTCATTTATAGTGCGTGCAAGTAGAAGCTTTAATAGCATGTGTAAACAGCATGATTTTGATGCATTCATAACGAGTGTGTCCTCGGCCAGAAAGTGCCTGAGCCGAAGCTTTTTTAATTAAGATTTTGGTTCTTCAGGTTTTTATTCTTGTATTGAATGTTGCATATAAAATGTTAATTTAGCTTAAGCTTTATACTGTATATATTTTTTTTTTTTTAGCTGTGTTTTTGTATTGTTCACACCCTATCTTTATATTCTGTTTTTAGAAGTGAGGACTTTTAATTGGCTGTCTGTCTCACATACTAGTTTGTTTATCTGTTTTTTCTTAGCTGTAAGTCTTCCATAGATAATAAATAAATAAAATAAATAAATAAATAATAGTATGATTCCAGAAGCCCGGTTAAATATATTAAAATCTATAATAGAGAGGGAATTAGTTGAAAAAGAGTCTTTCCAAAGGCAAGCTGATAGTTGCAGGTCAAACACAGAGGTAGGAAATGTACATTTACACACAATCACAAATACAGATACACTAAATATAGAGATACGAAATATAGAGCCATCACAAACAGAGCATATAGAAGGAACAGATGATGATAACGTCAATAACTTAGGTACAAACCACCCTTTACATCTTAACACGGAAAACACATGCCTAGAAAGAAATCCTGACATAGATGAAATATTCTTGCAAACACTACAATACTACAAAGATACTCATCCTACGGAGAGGAATTATATACCCAAGCAGCGAACATCAAAAAGGTTAGCAAATGTAGTTAATTATATCAACAAAATAATTTTGGCCGAACATGTTACTAGCGATACAGATTTTAATACCCTCCAGACAATCATATACTGCGCTGCGTGGACAGCCGCTAAGGCCAACGGTAGTAAAATTTCACTCACACCTCCTGAAGTTAGAAGTAGACTCTATCAAGTTCACATACCTAAATGGCAGAAGAGGCTAGAACACAAAATAGAGATTATACGGGCTAAAATTGGAAGATTAACTCACTATATGCAGGGCCATAGAAGCAGAAAACTTATTAAGGCAGTGGAGGCCATTTTAAAAGACTACAGAACACATACAACATACGAACAACCTAACACACAACTTGAACATTATCTAGATACTCTTAAACAGAAACTTACAGTAATAAAAAGTAGACTTAATAGATACACTATATGCACACTTCGTAAAACACAAAACAACCAATTCAGGAATAACGAAAAACTATTTTACCGATCACTAAAGAAATCAACAACCAATCAGACAACATCTAATAATAATAATACACAAACAGCTTTCCCTACCACTGAAGAGTTACAGCAATTTTGGGCTGGGATTTGGGAAAATCCTATCTGCCATAACGCCGAAGCAGAATGGATTATAGAAGAGGAGGTAATCCATGCAAACATTGAAGCGATGATTTTTAATCAAATTGAGGTAGGAACTTTTCACGACGTCCTCAATAAAATACACAATTGGAAAGCACCTGGTTCAGATCACATACACAACTACTGGTACAAAAAATTTACACATACACATCCACACCTCTATAATCATGTGAACGATTTTATAAAAGACCCTACAACGATCCCCTCATATATAACCGAAGGTAAGACTTATATGCTACCAAAAGACCCTAGCGATACATCGAACCCAGCAAAATATAGGCCGATTACTTGTTTGCAAACTATATATAAAATAATGACATCATGCATTACTAATATGATTTATAAACATCTAGAAACTCAAAAAATATTAACAGAAGAACAGAAAGGGTGTAAGAAGTTAAGCCAAGGGTGTAAGGAACAGTTAACAATAGACGCAGTTATACATAAACAGGTTCAACGTACCAAAACAGATTTACACACTATGTATATAGATTATAGGAAAGCATACGATTCAGTACCTCACTCATGGTTACTGGAAGTCTTAAAAATATATAAAATACACCCACAACTCATCTTTTTTTTAGGTAATATTATAGAAAAATGGAAGACACGTTTACAATTGAACACATCAACAGAAATAGTGGAAACAGAACTTATTAAGATCCAGCGAGGAATATTCCAAGGAGACTCACTCAGCCCACTATGGTTCTGTCTAGCATTAAACCCTCTTTCTAACAAACTAAATGTCCTGAAACCCGGTTACCAACTCCGATTCAAAGACACAATGACTGACACACTGACTGAGCAACAATTTTGTAAAATAAACCATCTCCTTTATATGGATGATATCAAGTTGTATGCAACTTCCCCTGATGATTTATACCAACTAGCTGATGTAACTGAAAAGTTCTCAAACGACATAGCTATGGAGTTTGGGATTGACAAATGTAAAATTAATTCAGTAAAAGCAGGAAAAACATACACACAATCATACCAAATGCAGACAGGCGCGACAATAGATTCATTAGACGAAACCGGAACATAAAAATATCTAGGGTATATACAAGCTAAACAGATTATGCATAAGGAAATAAAAACGACACTTACAAAGCAATTTAAACATAGGTTAAAAACAATATTTAATACTCAGATTAACGCTAAAAACACAATCAAAGCTATTAACACTTATGCCATCCCTATTCTTACCTACTCTTTTGGCATCATCAAATGGAACAAGACCGACCTCAAAAACTTACAAAGGATCGTGAATACCACCCTCACTAAACACAGGAGACATCACCCTAGGTCATGTGTACAAAGGCTTACACTGCCCAGGAACGAAGGTGGCAGAGGAATAATAGATATCACCAACCTACATAACAAGCAAATTACAACATTAAGAACATATTTTGAAAATAAAAGTTCCACTTCAACCCTACACAAAGCAATAGCGTATAATGATAAAAAACTTACCCCTTTGAATATGTATGACAAGACAACTCAGAATAATGAACAACAGACTGACCGACAGACTAAAATCGCGGAATGGACCCAAAAGTCACTGCATGGGAGACACCGACACGATCTTAACCTACCTAACGTCGACAAGTTAGCGTCGAACGAATGGCTGAGGCGTGGAGAACTGTTCCCTGAGACTGAAGAGTTTATGATAGCGATTCAAGACCAGGTCATAGAAACCCGCAATTATCAGAAGCACATAATGAGAGTTCCTCAAACAATAGATATATGTAGGCGATGCAATAGTTCTTCCGAGACCATTCAGCACATCACAGGTGCGTGTAAAGCAGTTGTCCAGACTGATTATAAACACAGGCATGATCAAATAGCGAACATAATACATCAAAAATTAGCAATCAAATACAACTTAATTTCCACCCCACCTGTACCATATTATAAATACCAGCCCGAAATTGTTCTTGAAAACGCCACTCACAAATTGTACTTCGACCGAGGAATCTTCACAGATAAAACAATACACTACAATAGACCAGACATCACGTTATTAGACAAACGTAACAAAACCGCGCAAATCATAGACATCGCCGTACCAAACACACACAATCTACAAAATACAATAGCAGAAAAACTCTCAAAGTATACAGATCTAAAAATAGAAATTAGCCGAATGTGGTGTCTTAGCAATGTTGCTATAGTCCCTATTGTTTTATCAACAACAGGAGTTATTCCTAAACAACTCCACCAGTCTTTAAGAACACTTGACTTACCACCATACACATACCAAAGTCTTCAGAAAGCCGCAATCCTGAATACATGCAGGATTGTCAGAAAATTTTTGCAAAATGAAAATCAGTCTGTAGTCACCACACACACACAACCTCGAGTCATCGCACACACAGACACACAACCTCGAGTCACCGCACACACACAGTTTAATAGGCACAGGTACTCATCATCGCAAAATTCAATCACATCATCATCTCATCATATATCCACTTTCCCAGGGTAGTACTTGGCTTCGGCCCGTACTACTCTTAAAATCCGGCAAAAAGCCGAGATACGTTAAAGTATAAAAACAAATAATAATAATAATAACACATTTATTTGTCAGAATATTGTTACAAAGTTGTTATTTGGTTATAAAAGTTCATAATATTCTGCCGTTTCCGGCGTACAAACACATTTTTAGGGTTTCCGTTAGTTTTAAGAGTACTGTCCAATGCATATATTAATACTTGCAGTCGGAGGTAGAAACAGTAGCAAATAAATCATCATTGAATAAAGACGTTTGTTATTTTTAATAAAACACCGTTCCATTACCCAAAAGAAAGTGAACCTTAAAGACATAAACATATGGTCGAAATCGAACCGGATTAATTAGTGAATGGAACGGCTTGCGGACTCGCATTCCTTAGATAAGGATTGAAGTTGTTTACAAGTAATTAGTGTATGTGAAGACTATTATAAAAACTTATATAATAGAAAAGTGGTTAAGACATTGCAACAATATTGAACGTGTTTGTGCGAATTAAACTGCGTGGACTATTTATTTTTATTCTGCAAAATGACGTCACCAACGCCAGAACAGTCAAAATATTTATCTACACTAGAGGATGTGGCTAGTATGTTACGGAAAGCGCAAGTTAACATAAAGAAATGTCCGAAACAGCGATTGACAGCAGGTTATGTGAAAGCGAGAATAAAAACTATTGAGGAGTATTGGGATTCGTTCAAACAAACGCATAGCAGCCTTACGAAGTGTACACCACGAGAACAGCGGGGCGTGTTACCTTATTTTCTTAATGAAGAATATTATACGTACGAAGAAATGTATCTGTGTTTACAAGCGGATTTAACCGATCTTCTAACAAACTTGGAGTCGCAACACAGATTGTTAGAAGCATCCAACATGTCTACGTCATCACCGGATGGTCAGCTACCGTTTGCTAAGCTACCGAGAATACAGCTACCTACCTTCTCGGGCAGATATGAAAAATGGCCTACGTATAAAGATATATTTACAGCACTCGTCCATAATACTTCAATTAGCGATGTGCGTAAGTTGCATTATTTGAAGACTAGTGTTGCCGGTGAGGCAGAAATGTTATTACGACATATTCAAATTACAGAAAGTAATTATGCAACAGCATGGGAACTACTTCAAGGTCGTTTCGGTAGCAAAAAGATGATTGTGTCGTCAGTTTTAAAGAAGTTTTGCTTTCAAAAAAAGATAAGCAACCCATCAGCTACACAAATTAAAGTTTTGCTCGATAGTACTGTAGAATGCATCAACAGTCTGAATAACATGAACATAAACACGGCCACTTGGGATCCTATCCTGGTGTTTCTAGTGGCGCAGAAATTGGATTCAGAAACGTTAAAGTGTTGGGAAGAGGAAGCTTACAAGGAGAATAGTGATGAGTTGTCAACGTGGGTGGAGCTGAAAAAGTTTCTCGAGTCTAAGTTTCATACTCTCGAGCTAATCGCTCCCAGCACTACTACTGTTACAAAGGAAAAGACACAAGGTCACAAGGCGTATCATGTCGTAGCAAAGGATACGGACAACGATAAAGGTAACTCTGCACATACCAATAGCAGTTCATCGCCTTTTTGTGTATATTGCAAGGGTGACCATTACCTCTTTAGTTGTAAAGAATTTGCAAAACAAACTGTGCAACAACGACGTGAATTTGTGAAGAACAAAAACCTCTGCTTCAATTGCCTAGTACCGAACCACATAGTCTACAAATGTAAACAAAAGAGGAAATGCCGAGTCTGCGGAAGAAAACATCATTCTCTTTTACATGAAGAAAAAGAAACAACACAAGAGAGTGACACACAAGAAAATAACAAACATGAAGAACAACCAGAACAGAAGGTCACAAGCGCACACTTCTCAAAAGAACAACCTGGTCGTCAAGTTTTATTGGCAACAGCACAAGTACATGTTACATCAAGCGACGGCAAATCACATGTACTTCGTGCATTGATTGACCAAGGCTCAGAGGCTTCATTTGTATCTTCAAGAGTGGTAGAACTCTTGAGATTGAAGAGGACAAGCATCAACGGTGTAGTCTCAGGGGTGGGAGAAGGAAACCTGGTACCTATAAAACATGTAGATGACCTGTCAGTTACATCGCAATATAATAGAAATGAAGTTATTCAAGTGAAGGCTTATGTTTTGAAATCACTGTCTGCTAGATTACCTTCAAAACACATTGCGATGAACTGGCCAGAACTCCAAAATTTACTATTGGCTGACCCTGCGTATAACACACCGGGCAAAATTGATATATTACTCGGTGCAGACATCTTTTCTAAAATTATTGAAGTTGGTTTAGTAAGATGTTCTGATGGCATAGTGGCTCAGAAAACACGTTTGGGGTGGATACTTTCAGGTCAAAGGGAAGACAAATCAATTAGCAATGAACACAAAATAACAACACTACATGTGACAAGTATGGTATCGGAAGACAATGATTTATTAAGAAAAATTTGGGAAATCGAAACAGCTTTATACAAGAAAAGAAAACTACTTACAAAAGAAGAAGAGATGTGTGAAGAAATTTACAAGAATATAACTAAACGAATGAACGGAAAATACACAGTGCACTTACCTTTGCGACATGGAATAGAAGAGACACTGAAATTATGCGGAGATACGAAACAACAAGCCGTTTATAGATTCAAACAATTGGAGAAGAAATTACAAAATTATCAAAGTTTAAAGTCGGATTATTCTAAGGTAATTCATGAGTACATAGAAATGGGTCATTTGAAAAAGTCAGACCCAAACGATGAATACAAATCAGTCTATCTACCTCACCACGCTGTAATACGCGAAGACAAGGACACAACGAAGGTTCGAGTAGTTTATGACGCGTCTGCGAAGGGTTCTACCGGTCATTCTTTGAACGACACTATGATGGTCGGACCTGTATTACAACCTGATTTACGAAGCTTAATTATCACGTGGCGAACACATAGAATATGTGTGGTAGGAGATATAATTAAGATGTATAGAATGATTGATATGACACCAGAACACACAAATTTACAACGCATAGTCTGGCGAGATAAGCCTGAAGAAAAACTAGAAAGTTTTAACTTGATGACGGTAACTTTTGGTACAGCAGCAGCACCCTATTTAGCTGTACGAACGTTACAACAACTTGCCGACGATGAAGCACTTGAATATCCTAATACTGCACCTGTAATAAAAGATTCATTTTATATGGATGATTTGATGTCGGGTAGTGAAACTGAAGAAAAAACAAAGAAAATGTGTGAGGAAATAAAGCTGATACTAAGTAAAGGAAATTTTAAAATGCTAAAGTGGTCTAGTAATTCGGAAGAAGTATTAAAGTATTTACAAAAGGGAGAAGACACACACAGTACGAAGGATGGAATAGAGATAAAGCTAGATAAAGTTATAAAAATTCTGGGATTGACATGGGATAGGAAGGATGATACATTTAAATTCACAATTAACTTACCTGAAGTTCGATGTCCCGTAACGAAGAGATCTATTCTGTCTGATGTAGCAAAGCTGTTTGATCCATTTGGATGGCTGTCACCGGTGATCATAAATGCGAAAGTGTTGATACAAAAACTGTAGCTATGCAACATGGGATGGGATCACGAGCTGCCATCAGAATTGATAGATGAGTGGATGAGATATAGAGAAGATTTAATACACCTGCAAAACATTACAATACCACGCTGGTTGAAAACTACACCAATCAATTATACCAACATTGAATTGCACGGTTTTGCAGATGCATCTACGCACGCATATGCTGCTGTTACTTACCTTAAGATTATTGAAGAGGACATAATATATATCACAATCATCGCATCTCGAACCAAGGTTGCACCTGTGAAGCAAATGTCAATACCTAAATTGGAGTTATGCGCCGCAGCATTACTAACAGACTTAATAAATGATTTGGTAGATCTGTTGAAAATACCTAAAAACAAAATCTTTGCGTGGACAGATTCAATGGTTGTGATGTCATGGCTGCAATCTCAACCAAGTCGTTGGCGTACATTTGTTGCAAACCGAGTGGCAGACATAACACGGATACTAGACAATGACCGATGGAGACACGTGCAGTCTACCGATAACCCAGCCGATATCGCCACAAGAGGCGTAAAAGCATGCGACTTAGCTCGTTTAGACTTATGGTGGACTGGGCCTGTATGGTTAAAACATAAAAATCTCGATGTACAAACATATGAAATTCCTCAAACTGAATTAGAATTGAAGGGTTCATCATTTCACACCAATTTAGAAGTCAAACCAATCTGGGAACATTTTTCTTCAATTTCGAGAATGAAAAGGATATTAGCTTACTGTAGAAGATTTACAAAGAGAGAAAGGGAAACAAAAGAAATATATTTAACAGTTAATGAGCTAGAAAAGGTATTAGAATTATGCATAAAGTATTATCAAGACTTAGTTTATCAGAAGGATATTGAAGATTTACAGAAGGATGGAAGCGTGAAGAAAAGAAGTTCTCTTATCACACTCGCCCCCTTTTTAGATAAGAATGGGATAATAAGAGTGGGAGGAAGATTAGAAAATGCCTCCATACCTGAAATTACAAAACACCCGATTGTAATACCACGCAATCAGCATTTATCTAAGTTATTAGTGCAAGAAGCTCATCTTAGAACACTACACGGTGGGATACAAGCAATGATGGCTTTTGTGAGAACAAGATACTGGGTGATAGGTTTGAAGTCTGCCGTAAGAAAATGTATTCACAACTGTAAGACCTGCATTTTAGATAAAGCAAAGGTAAAAACCCAGTTCATGGGTCAGTTGCCTGCCGTTCGGGTTAATCAACATCGGCCATTTATGAATAGCGGGGTTGATTACGCTGGACCGGTATTCATTAGGACATCGAAAGGCCGCGGACATCATGCAACAAAGGGCTATATTTGTTTATTTATATGCATGGCCACTCGCGCGATCCATCTTGAAGCGGTCACAGACCTAACAACACAAGCCTTTATAGCCGCATTTCAGAGATTTGTGGCGCGTCGAGGCCACTGTTCAAACTTATGGAGCGACAATGGCACCAATTTTATTGGCGCTGCCAAAGAGTTGAAGGACATGTTCCAGAAGGGAAAGAATAATATCGCGAAGGAAGCGGCTGAACTTCTAGCTAACGATAGCACAGTATGGCACTTCATACCACCAAGGATGCCTACATGTGGAGGCCTGTGGGAGGCAGGAATTCAGTCTGCTAAAAGACACCTTTACAGGATAAATAAGGACACCAAACTGACCTACGAGGAGATGTCTACACTCTTAGCACAAATCGAGGCGTGTCTAAACTCGCGCCCCCTTTATCAAATGGACGATACTATGATGCCGCTTACTCCTGGGCATTTTTTAGTTGGTGAACCCTTGATTTCAGTTCCTGATAAATGCTACGAATACCAGTCTGTCAGTCTTTTAACTAGGTGGCAAATCATTCAGAAAATGACTCAAGACTTCTGGCATAGATGGCGTACAGAGTATCTTAACACGCTCCAACAAAGATACAAATGGCAAGTGAAGGTTCCAGAGCCTGCTGTTGGAGATGTTGTTATTATTAAGGAAGATAATCTGCCCCCTACGAAATGGTTGTTGGGACGGGTGAAACAAATACATCCTGGAAAGGACAAACTCGTAAGAGTGGTAACAGTCCAGACTATGGGGAACAAGGAGTTAAAAAGGCCCCTATATAAATTGATACCGCTTCCCAAAGAAACAATAAGGGAGTGAGCTATGGTGGGCGGTTTAATGTATGATTATTTGATTATTGAAGTGTTGTTGAAGTTAAATATTAGAATTAAGATATACCTATAGCATAAAGGAAGATAAAAATAGTTACAGTCCATTGTTCGATTTGCATGACAATTAGTATACAAATAAGTATTGATTAAAAACTAATGTTTTGGTGGGCGGTATGTCCAATTCATATATTAATACTTGCAGTCGGAGGTAGAAACAGTAGCAAATAAATCATCATTGAGTAAAGACGTTTGTTATTTTTAATAAAACACCGTTCCATTACCCAAAAGAAAGTGAACCTTAAAGACATAAACAAGTACATTGATTTAAATAAATTAGGATAACATTCAAATTAAATAAATATTGGTCAAATAGGTATGAAATGTCAAAAAGATTATATTACAAATGTCAAAGTGAATTTAATTATTTCATAATATTTAGGTCAACTTTTCATTCATAAAATCATTAGACGAGTAGTAGCATTTATTTAAGAGATAATCGAATAATTTACATTTAAATGTCCTAAAGTTAAGAGTTTTAAAACAATCTGGTAGTTTATTATAAATTTTGGTCGCCATACAAAATACATTATTAGAAAAAAGTTTATTATTTCGTCTAGGTACACGAAGCATGTGAACTTTGCGGCTAGGTCGGGATACAAGGTCATTATGCAGTTTAAATTCATGCTTATTTTGGTATACAAAAATACAAATTTCAAAAATATATAGTGCTGGAAGTGGTAATATTTTTAATTTTTTAAATAATGGGACACAGCTGTCCAGAGGGTGCGCTCCACATATTGAGCGAATGCACTTCTTTTGAGCTCGAAACACTCTGTTAAGTTCTACAGAATTACCCCATATTATTATGCCATAACGCAAAATTGATGATACATAGCCATGGTATGCACATAGTGCCGCATCAACACTAGCCACACGTGTTAATCTATAGAGAACGAATACGAATCTATCTACTTTTGTACAGAGTTCGTCAATATGAGCTTTCCAGTTACAGTGTTTGTCTATTGTTATTCCTAGGAACTTTGTACTCTCAACCTCTTCAATTGTATTGTTATCATGCTGAATTTTTAGCTGTGGACGCTTACTGTTGTATGTCTGGAACTGTATCATTTTGGTTTTATTAATATTAATGTGGAGATTATTTTGTTTGAGCCATGTGATAATTTTATTTAGTGTCCTGTTTATTTCGGTCTGATATTCACCTACGTTATAATTGTCGTTTTGAATGCTGAGGGTTGTGTCGTCAGCATATAGTATACAGTTGTGGGTGGTTACGCTAGCTAAGTCGTTAATATACAACAAAAATAAGGGTGGTCCCAGTATAGTTCCTTGGATTCCATAAATAACATGCCTCAAGTAAGTAGACAGATACTGTTATGTCACTAGTGCGTAGTGTCCTATCTCTTTCTTTAAACAGAAACCGTTTTAAGAATTTGAAATTAATTTAAAAAAAACAGAAATCACAAATCTTGTTCGAGTTGTCCGCCACTGTTGCGAATGCACGCGCGGCATCTTCATCTTATCTCAACTGTAGTGGAGCGTAAACGTATTTCTGCTTTGATAGTCACGAAAGCCGCATCAATGCGTTGGACTAAATCATCCCTAGTCTCAACTTCCGTGGCGTTATTTCTTTGGCTCGTTCTTAGACGTAAAGATCTAACAGAGTTAAGTCTGGGGGAACGTGGAGGTCATGAAATAGCCATCCCAAAACACCGAAGCAGACTTCCCCTTATTGTTAGCTGAGCTGCTAATTTTCCGTGTAGACATCTCTTTTGTATTCCAACAAGACGGTTGTCCCGCTCACTGGAGTTTAACTGTCAGGAAGTACCTAATTCGTCAGTTTCCAGAATCATGGGTTGGGAGGGATGGCCCTATTCTATGGCCTCCACGTTCCCCAGACTTAACTCCGTTAGATTTTTACGTCTAGGGAGGAGCCAAATAAATTTTCTACACCTTGGAAATCGAGACAAGGGAGGATTTAGTCCAACACATAGATGTGGCTTTTGTGACTATCAAAGCAAAAATACGTTTACGCACAACTACAGTCGAGATAAGACGAAGATGCCGCGCGTGCATTCGCAACAGTGGCGGACAACTCGAACAAGATTTGTGATTTCGGTTTTTTTTTTTAAAGTGAAACATTTATTACATCGTCTCAAACTTTTTCGTCTGTGTGTTGCATGTCGCGTGACGCTCGGCCGCGGAGTAGGGATAAAGTGAAAGGCGCTCTGAAGAGCCTTTCACTTTATCCCTACTCCACGTTTTATACCCTTAATGGAATATTATTCCAAAAAGTTTTAGTTAAATGTCTATAGTGTGAAGAAAACTTTTACTTTTACCGTGGTTTCATAAAACCACAAAATCCTTTATTTTTATTTCAATTTCTTGAAACTTTGGTTCCTGTTTAAGAAAGAGATAGGACACTACGCACTAGTGACATAACAGTATCTATCTACTTACTTAAGGCATCAGGCCCGAAGGCTCCTAAGAAGCCGATTCCTGCCGGCTTCCCTTTGGGAACAAGGCACTATACGTAGTGTCTGTCTAGTGTCTACTGTAGTCAAATAGTAAATTATGTACACATCTGAGGTTATCACATCACAGTACAGACATTAAATACATCATAGGATTGAAAACATTACATAAATGCCAGCATTTTTCATGACAACAAAGAAAGCAACATGTGGCGCCAGTAAGCCGACGCTCGGGTGTCAGAATTCAGAACTAAATTCGTATGAACGCGGACACGTGACTTCGCAGCTATCAGCAGCGTTTTGTAAGGACTAGGTAAGCCGAAGATTTTCGAGTTACGACAGGGAACTTTCAATGTTTGTATGTATAGCAAGCTAAATTAGAACCACTTCCCGATGCCTGATTGAGCTGAAATTTAGCGCACACCTTTGGTTTTAAGAACAATACATTTTTATGACAGACATAACTTAATCCTGCAGCCAGGATCGTCTCCTCACGAGGGAACTCCTCAACGTTTGATAGCACAGACACGAAAATTTGTGTACAAGTTCATATTTGATGGATACACATGAATTCTATCATGAACTCATCCTGCAGCCAGGATTGTCTTCTCACGAGGGAACTCCTCAACGGTAAATAGCACGGACACGAAAATTTGTATGCACGTTCATATTTGATGGATAAACACGAATTCTATCATGATCTCATCCTGCAGCCAGGATCGTCTTCTCACGAGGGAACTCCTCAACGTTTAATAGGACAGACACGAAACTTTGCATACGAGTTCATATTTGATGGATGATCATGTTTTGTATCATGAACTTATCCTGCAGCCAGGATCGTCTTTGCACGAAGGAACTCCTCAACGTTTAATGGCACAGACACGAAACTTTGCATACGAGTTCATATTTGATGGATACACATGAATTCTATCATGATCTCATCCTGCAGCCAGGATTGTCTTCTCACGAGGGAACTCCTCAACGTTTAATAGCACAGACACGAAACTTTGCATACGTGTTCATATTTGATGGATAATGACGATTTTTATCATGAATTCATCCTACCGCCAGGGTCCTCTTCTCATGAGGGAACTCCTCAACGGTTAATAGCATAGACATGAAACATTGTATTTATACGCGTTCACTTTTTTGAATAAACATATTTTCTATAGTTCCTGTGCATTTAATCGTTACAATACATAAGTTATGAA
This sequence comes from Cerastis leucographa, assembly GCA_963082945.1. NCBI lineage: Eukaryota > Metazoa > Arthropoda > Insecta > Lepidoptera > Noctuidae > Cerastis > Cerastis leucographa. Next base: position 31,494,385 of record OY720378.1, read on the forward strand.
AAAAAGATCCAGTTGGGTCCTTCGAAAATTTTTGTGTATACTGATCATGGGTGACATTTTCGTGGTTTTCGGGGTCGCTGACAATCAAAATGAAATTTAAAAATGCGATGACGAATAAAAGGATTGTGTGGTTTTATGAAGCCACGGTAAAAGTGAAACTTTTTTTCACACTATAGCGCGGAGTAGACCGCGGAATAGGAATAAAGTGAAAGGCATTTCATTTTATCCCTGCTCCACGACCGATCGTCACGCGACATGCAACACACAGACGAAAAAGTTTTAGACGATGTAATAAAAGTTTCACTTTAAAAACAGAATTAATGATCTCATTTTTTTCGTCGGCTTCCCCTTACAAAATTTTGACCCTTCGCCGCTGTAAGGCATGTTATTTATGCTAAAACTACTGTTCTTACTGTAATTTCGAATATCAGCCTAGTGTCTCGATTACACATTTAGTTAAAAATTAAAAGATATTAGACGTTTTTTGGGCATATTGCATACCGTTGGGAAGGGGACAGACTAGAGAACTTTTTAAAGGTATTCGAAGATCCCGATCGTTTTTAGTTTTTTTTTTTATAGCCATTTAAAGTTGAGTTTTAAGTTCATTTTTCTTTTACAAAAACTTTACGAGCTATTAAAAAAGAAAGTAATTGTTCCTAGCAAGTAATTTTGTATTTGATAGAATCATACAACAGTAGACATCAAAATTAAATCAAAATTTTAAGCTTAAACAATTTTTTTTATTTTTTTATTTGACCTAAAATGTTGAATTTAGGAATTTTTAAAAATTTAAATTAAAAAGTTCTTAATAAAAAAACTGGTGTGGCAAGGAATAAGTTAAAGGGCGTAAAGAGATAGCAAATGACCTCTCCTTTCGGCCTATTCGATTTGGCAAACGATGCACCAAACACCCTGTATTATTATTATTATTTCCTTAATTTATTTTCATACATATTATTTACATTTTTGAATATTTTAACAAAATTATATACAAAAACATTTAAAAATATAAAAATAGTAGCCCACCGGTATCGGGAACAGGGTCCAAGCTACCGGCGGTCAGGGCTCCATAGAAAGGAACCTCCTAACAATACGAGCCGTGTCCAGGAGTACCGCTTTCTGAATCAAGCCCTTGATCCAGCTGCCTAACGAGAGCCTCATCAGATATTGGTCGAGGCTCTTGGCAATTAGGCCATTGGCTGATACGACTATCGGCACAATGATCGCTGAGTCAACATGCCACATGTCGACAACCTCGCGAGCAAATTCAATATACTTGATTTGTTTATCTTTCTCGGCCTTCACGAGGTTCTCGTCATGTGGAATCGTTATGTCAACAATCATTGCGCGCCGCTCTGATCGATCAACCACCACTATATCAGGCTTATTGGCTACAATAGTCCTGTCAGTGATGATGGATTGATCCCAATACAGTGTGATATTGCCATTTTCGAGAACTGGGTCGGGCACATACCTATAGTACGGCACTTCTGATTCCACAAGGCTGTATTTCAGAGCAAGTTGCTGATGAATAATCCTGGCTACAAGGTTGTGTCTATGCAAGTATTCTCCGTTGGCCAGACGAGAACATCCGGAGATAATGTGACGGATCGATTCGCCCGGACGGTGGCATGCCCGACATATGTCAACCGTGCCATCCTTCACAATAAATTTCCGGTAGTTATTCGTCATCATAACTTCATCCATAATTACACAAACAAAACCTTCGGTTTCTCCAAAGAGTTCCCCGGAACGTAGCCAGGCTACGGACGCTGCATGGTCTACATCAGGTCCATGCAGGGCACTGAAGTAGCGTCCGTGAAGCTCCTTACTCTGCCATACTTCCTTGCGGTCATTAGTGTCAAGCACTGCAGGTTTGCGCCAGTTTTCTTTAGCCAAGGAGAGCGGGGTGCGGGCCTTGTCCATCGCAACCACATCTCGATGCATCCCCACGTCGGCTTCTAGGAAATATTCCCTGAGACTGCATATCTCGCGATTGTGGAGAGTCTTGGCGTTTAAAAAGCCTCGACCTCCACAACTCCGCGGCATATACAGTCTCATAACCGAAGAACGTGTGTGATGCATTCGATATGCCGTCAACAATGTACGGACCTTCCTATCCAGGGCGTCTAGTTCTGTTTGAGTCCATTTGAGTACGCCGAAAGAGTACATCAAAACCGGCATGAACCAACCATTGCAGGCACGCACCTTATTTCCGCCTGATAAAAGACTATTAAATACTTTTCTCAGGCGGCCAAAGAAGCGCTCCTTCAACGATTGCTTCATGTCAACAGAATTGATGCCCAGCGCTTCCGACATACCCAAATACTTGTAGGTTTCGGTCGCTGAGAGGGATTTAAGATTTATGGAATCTGAGAGCTGGGTTCCCGTCGATTCCTGACCGCACATTTGTCCACACCAAATTCCATCCTGATGGCGCTTCTGAAAGTTTCTGTTACCTTCTGTAGGTCCATCAGTTGCAAACTGTTGGGGGCAAAGAGTTTCAGGTCATCCATGTAAAGAAGGTGAGATATAACCTGACCACCTCTCCTCAACCGAAAGCCCAGACCTGAATCCTCCAGCAGCGTGCTTAGAGGATTCAAGGCTAAGCAAAACCAAAGTGGGCTCAAACTATCGCCCTGAAAAATACCACGCTCTACCTACTACCTACCTACTACCTGCCTACTACCTGCCTACTACCTGCCTACTACCTGCCTACTACCTGCCTACTTCCTGCCTACTACCTGCCTACTACCTGCCTACTACCTGCCTTCTACCTGCCTACTACCTGCCTACTACCTGCCTACTACCTGCCTACTACCTGCCTACTACCTGCCTACTACCTGCCTACTACCTGCCTACTACCTGCCTACTACCTGCCTACTACCTGCCTACTACCTGCCTTCTACCTGCCTACTACCTGCCTACTACCTGCCTACTACCTGCCTACTACCTGCCTACTACCTGCCTACTACCTGCCTACTACCTGCCTACTACCTGCCTACTACCTGCCTACTACCTGCCTACTACCTGCCTACTACCTGCCTACTACCTGCCTACTACCTGCCTACTACCTGCCTACTACCTGCCTACTACCTGCCTACTACCTGCCTACTAACTGCCTACTACCTGCCTACTACCTGCCTACTACCTGCCTACTACCTGCCTACTACCTGCCTACTACCAGCCTACTACCTGCCTACTACCTGCCTACTACCTGCCTACTACCTGCCTACTACCTACCTACTACCTACCCACTACCTGCCTACTAACTGCCTACTACCTGCCTACTACCTACCTACTACCTACCCACTACCTACCCACTACCTACCCACTACCTACCCACTACCTACCCACTACCTACCCACTACCTACTGTAGCGTAAAAAAAAAAAATAGTTGTCACTACATGTGTCACGTTTAATTTTTCCATTTAAAAGATATAACGAATACAAACATTTTCAATATAAAAAAATATCCAAAGGAAAAGGATTGGCGACGTAAAAAATTACTTTCGGTATGTTGCGAAATGGATTGTCTAGAAAAGAATAAAAATTTGTGATTTTGGAAAATAATGCCTATAGGTGAGAAGGGGTTGCAACCGCTGTCCAGCCCTAGGCGCGATTAAATAATATTTATAACCGTGCTTAAATTTAATATCAAAAACGGTTCATTCCGCGACCTTTTGACACGAATAGCTGAGATTATAAAACGATAGTTTATAAAACTATTCAATAAGTACTTCGCTATTGCTACAAATTATAAAAAGTGGATAAGAACAAAATTTTGGGATAACTTGACGTGGAGCGATGTCACGACGTCCTTCAGGGTCTTCGCTCGTAAATTACGGAGTCACCCGCAAGCACACGCTTCCCGAACTCAGTCGGAATTGAGTCGCGGTGTTGAAATATCTCGGAATATCAGTCCACTGCTAATTTAATTCCTTGAACCGATTCTGAGCGAATCTATGGTGAGAAAATAAAAGGAAATGAACACCATAATACTCAAAACAGTGCCTTCCAAGCAGTTAAAATTTAAATTGTTTTAAATACATACCGGTTCTTTGTAAAAGACAGTCTTATGCAACCGACAATTTAGTACGGTGCTTATAGATACAGCCACAACTTTACACAGATTGCAGACAGTAAAGGAAAAAGATGAATCAGATTCGACACAATAATTTAGTTATTTCTCTTCTAAACAGAATACCATGTATGCTTCTTCTAAGAAGATAAGTCGCCACTTGACAAGAAAAATTTTCTCTGTCATCCAATGGAATGATCATACTTTTAAGTTTGAACTGAAATAAGAAAAAAAAATAGAAATGAGCTCGACTTACACAAACGGAATAGTTTTTATTCAGCCGAATCAATGAGCAGCGTGATAATGCTGCAATACCCTCTTTCTAAGAAAAAAAGGACGAAAGTACAAGAGAGAAAAAAAATAAAGCTGGAACAGGCAAAGACAATAGCAGGAATCATCTCTGAATCAAACGATATCGAAGTGCAACAGATACTGAATAAATGCGGTGGCCACCACATCTAAACGTTATCCGCGCGAACTCGCGATATCTCAATTACATCTATGGAGAATATGAAAGAAAATAACAAACTCATTAATCTAAATATCATCATCATCATCATCATCAGCCTGTATTCGTCCACTGCTGGACATAGGCCTCTCCCATGACACGCCACTGAGCACGATCCTCGGCCACTCTCATCCAGCTCTTGCCAGCCGCCTTGCAAAGATCATCGCTCCACCGAGTCTGAGGACGTCCTACGCTACGTTTACCGATCCGTGGTCTCCACTCAAGAACTCGTCTACCCCAACGGTTATCGGTTCTTCGGGTTATATGGCCGGCCCATTGCCACTTTAGCGTGCTTATGCGGTGGGCTATGTCGATAACCTTAGTTCTCTGTCGGATCACCTCGTTACGAACTCGATCTTTCAGAGAAACCCCGAGCATAGCCCTTTCCATAGCACGTTCAGCGGTGACTTTAAATTTGTGGACCAACCCTACCGTGAGTGTCCACGTTTCGGCACCGTACGATATGACGGGTAGGACGCACTGATTATAGACTCTCGTCTTTAGACTCTGTGGAATTGGCGATGTAAAGACTCGACGCAGTTTCCCATACGCTGCCCAGCCCAGCTGTATTCTTCTGTTGGCCTCTTTCTCGAAGTTGTTTTTACCCAACTGCATAGTTTGCCCGAGGTAAACATACTCCTTAACAACCTCGAGAATACTGCCTTGAACTGCAATTGGTTCCGGACTGACATGTTCATTGAACATAACCTTGGTTTTATCTAGGTTCATCCGGAGACCAATGCGTTGAGAAGAATCAACTAGGCCATTCAGCATATGTTGCAAATCTTGCAGCGTTTCCGCCACGATGACGATATCATCTGCAAATCGCAAGTGTGAGAGGTACTCGCCGTTAATATTAATGCCGCGCCCCTTACAGTCCAGCGTCTTGAATATATCCTCCAATGCATTTGTGAACAATTTGGGGGATATAACGTCCCCTTGTCTCACACCACGATGCAAGGGAATAGGCTTAGACTGCCGATTCTGTACTTGGACGGCCATAGTAGCGGCGTTGTAAAGACCTCTCAGCACTTGGATGTATCGCCAATCGACTTGGCATCGCTGCAGAGATTCCAGAACCGACCAGATTTCGATCGAGTCAAAGGCCTTTTCATAGTCCACAAACGCTAAGCACAGGGGCCGATTATACTCTTCTGTTTTCTGTATAATCTGCCGCACTGTATGGATGTGGTCTATGGTGCCGTACCCCGTTCGAAACCCGGCCTGTTCGGGAGGCTGAAACTCGTCGAGTCTTCGCGCAAGACGGTTTGTGATGACTCTCGAAAACAGTTTATAGACGTGGCTCAAGAGCGAAATGGGTCGGTAGTTCTTCAAAAGAGTTTTATCACCCTTTTTGAAAAACAACACGACAACACTCTTACTCCACGCCTCTGGAGTTCTCCCATCAAAAAGAACAGTATTGAAAATGCTCTGGAGCTCCTTCATTACAGGTTTACCACCAGATTTCAGGAGCTCAGTCGTAATACCGTCTTCTCCAGGGGCTTTTCCGTTTTTAAGCTGTTTGAGAGCCATCGCAATTTCGTCTAGGTTGACTTCTGGCAAGTCTTCCGTAAAGTGGCGTGTTAATGTAGCTCGGAACTTCTCATTTTCGGGATCAGGTTGAGATGCACGCGTAGCGTATAGCTGACTATAGAAGCTTTCAATTTCCGAAAGAACCTCCGGCCCGGAAGAAACGACTACCCGCTCGATATGTACCCCCCCCCGCGGTTATAAAAGATTCGACGGCTCACCGGTACGACGGATGACGTCACCCCGCCGCGCGCCAGATGGCCGGCGCACGAAATGTTTTTTTGTCGCCTCGTTTGTAACGTGAGTCGTCTCAAGTGTTGTTTTTATTCAAGCTAATGAATGGCTCTTTCGAGTTGCGTCAAGTGTTTGTTAACGTTTCGTTTTTGTTTGTTTATATTTAGCGGTAAATATTGACGTAAGTAGAAAAAAAAAAAAAAAACACGTTATGTGAATTTTAAAGAGGTTTATTTTAAAAAGTAAATCGATGACATATATATATTATGACTTTTATTGGTAGAAGGGTTCTATCTACGTACGCAAAAAAATTATATACATACTTCATGGTATAAAAATATTTATTTACATGCAATAAGACTGGCATAAATATTTGCCGACGGCGAATAATTTTTCAACCAAATTAAAAAAAATATTACGACTAAACCGTTTAACGTAAACTTAAAACATTGATATTATCTAAAAGCTACATTCATAGAGGAACTTATGTGTAAATATGAAGTTGATAGGTTAATCTACTACAGAAATATATGGGATTGATTGAAGGAACTCCAGCTTACGTAAAAACGCACATAACAATTCTTGTATTTTTTTGATCAGTGAAGTTTGAGTTAAGAAAGTACATTATATCTAACCTTTTTCTACAAGAAATGCTCTTTCCAATGAGGTCTAACACATCTTATTCAATAGCCATCGAAAAAAACACAAGTAAAGAAATATCACAAATCGGGAGAATGGACAAAAAAAAAAGAAACCACGTGATGTCATAAAGGCGGGGTAACACTGAATTCACATCCACATCCAGGTTAAAAGCTATTGTTTTTATATGTGATAAAAATAAAAAAAATGTAATGAGGTCACAGGTCCCAATCCCTGTTTCAATGGAAAGATGAAAAACAATGTGATGATTTTTATTACCCGACTGCAAAAAAAAAGAGGGTAATGTTTTTCGAATGTATGTAGGTAATTATTATAATTTACTCACCTGACTGCAGACTGGGCGGCACTTCTGGGGTTCCGGCACCAAAGGGCGCGGCACTGACACACCACACACTATACACCACACACCACACCGGCACTGAATCGAGTCAAAATGTGCACTGTGTTCCAGCCTTTATTGGTGGCCGCCATCTTGTTTGTTTACGTTTCGCTGTTTTGCCGACTCAGTTGAACAAAAATTATTATCTTATCACAAATTTTGTAGCTTTGGTATATGTTTTGCTTGAAAACTATTATCGAATAAATATACAATGCAATATTATTATTAGTTTTTACACAGAATCGGTCGCACTATTTAATAAATTACGATAGAATTCCGCCAAATTCTAGAACCGTTACGAGTGCATTGAAAACCATATAAAAATAGAAATATCCTTAGCCTCAGGTCAAAAACTGGTTGCTCACACATAAACTATATTCTAATTAACTAATTAAAGCAGTTATTTACTCAAAACACTCATTCACAACCGAAAAAATGCATTTAATCCGCGGAACAACTTTCGCGTGTCGCACGTGAACCACAGACTGACTTTGACATTATTTTTTAAATCAAAATGAATGATTGGTGAACGGTTGTCGTATTTTTTGCATGAAGGAACTCACTATGGTTCAAGTAGAAAAGAGAAAAAGGATATTAAACACCGTGAAATAGAAAGAAATAGACATAATAAGACGCCGTATCGTTACATCATACTTGGGTGACTCTAGTCACCCAGGTGCGATCTACGGTATATTTTTTTTGGGTAGTGTAGTACTCAAGAGAGGTCTACTCCACTTGTAGTGGTCAGCTTCGTCAGATGACTTCTCCCAAGAGATTGGACAAACACTTTCGATCCCCGATTTTGCTCAATCGCTCGTTCTATTGAGCGAGTGTTGGAGCATCGGAGATCGCTTCGTACAAGTTTGCCAATTCTCTTGTTTAGAGCATGCCACTCTGACGTAGTGACTGGTGGGTGTTCACGTCGTTTCTCCGTGAGCTTGAGCGTTTCTTCCGAAAACTTCGACTTCCTGTCTCTACGCCGCAAAATCTCACACCTTCCTCCCTGAGGATTCCCACCACATTCTCGAGGGCCTGGTCAATGTCAACGCTATTTGTGGTTTCCACGGCAGCGAATCGGTTCTCCAAATTAGATTTTTTTAAATCCTCCAACTTTTCAGATCCCACTATAGTTGGGAGCAGGGTTGGTCGGAGCCTGGATTTCATCAAACGGACACGTTCAAGCTTGAAATCGATATTCAGAGACCCTCGCACGAGTCTATGATCACTTCCAGTATTAAACCTATTGATCACTGAGACGTCTCTGAATATTCGCTTCTTGTCCGTTATGATGAAATCGATCTCATTTTTAGTCATAGTGTCGGGGCTCCGCCATGTCCACTTCCTTTGAGGCTGTTTCTTGAAAAATGAATTCATCAAGAATAGCCCTTATTACGTGTTTAGGTATTTTGGTTGGTGAAAACCAAAGAAGTTGGGCTAAAATGTTACCTAAAGATAAGCTTTACCTCAATTCTTGTGTTAATCTAGCTACTGGCTTTACGCCTAACTTTCTTATGTTTGGTAGAGAGGTCCTTATGGATAGCAGTCGTGTATATAGTCAGACTCGAAGCTCTAATTTGGCAGACAGTCGGGCTCGTCATGCTTCAAACCTATCTTCTCTCATCGAAGTTTATGCAAAGGTTGCTGATAATCTTTCTTTAGCGTTTCTCCGTAACTCTCATGCATATAATTCTAATCGATCAGCTATCACTCTGAATATTGGTGATACTGTATGGAGAAGGAACTTTTCCAAGTCTTCTGGAAATGATTTTTTCTCTGGGAAGCTTGCTCCACGTTTTATTAAGTGCCGTGTGATAAGAGTCATTTCTAGGACCACCTATTTGCTACAGGTTTGTGATTCAGTCCACTCCGGACAATATCATATCAAAGATATCTTAAAATAAATTGGATTGAATTCTCTTTGTTCCATTTTTACATTAATATTTGCTTTCTAAACCTTTTTCCTTTTGGTTTATGGGAATATTTCTTTGCATAAGTTTTTGATTATGTTAAAAACTTCACAAATTATCTGTTAATAATGATATCTATTTATTTCTGTGTTGTGTCAACCTGTGTTCTCAGGTTATTTTATTTCTTTTAGTTTAACACAAATGGCGTGTCATTCAACATTCAATTTGAATTTTAATTTAAACTTGAGTTTTCTGACGTGAGTTCTTTGATTTGAGTTCTTTGCCTTGAATTTTTTTTTCACTTAATTGACTTAAGTTTTCTTTCTCAAACTTAGTTTTTTTTGTTTTTTGTCCAACTTGTTTTTCGTTTTTGTAACTAAGGTTGGACTTTACGTGTTGACGTTATTTTTTTTTTTTGGGGATCCTCGGGTTTCTTCTTATTGTTGTTAGGTAATAGTTAAGTCTTATGTTAAGTTAGGCTAGCTTTACTTATATCTATAGTTCCCTGGTTGTTCTTCATAGTTGTAAGGATGTGGTAGGTTAGTGTTTGACTCTAATTGAACAATATATATTTAGATTCACCACCAGGGCCCACTACAATGTTGTCATGGGAGACTTCAACGCCAAAGTGGGAGTACAGAATTACAACGAATCGCAGCAGGTATCATAGGGGGCAAATGCTTGTCAACTTCCTCGAAAGGGAGGGGCTATTCTTGATGAATTCATTTTTCAAGAAACAGCCTCAAAGGAAGTGGACATGGCGCAGCCCCGACACTATGACTAAAAACGAGATCGATTTCATCATAACGGACAAGAAGCGTATATTCAGAGACGTCTCAGTGATCAATAGGTTTAATACTGGAAGTGATCATAGACTCGTGCGAGGGTCTCTGAATATCGATTTCAAGCTTGAACGTGTCCGTTTGATGAAATCCAGGCTCCGACCAACCCTGCTCCCAACTATAGTGGGATCTGAAAAGTTCCAATCTAATTTGGAGAACCGATCCGCTGCCGTGGAAACCACAAATAGCGTTGACATTGACCAGGCCCTCGAGAATGTGGTGGGAATCCTCAGGGAGGAAGGTGTGAGATTTTGCGAATTGCGGCGTAGAGACAGGAAGTCGAAGTTTTCGGAAGAAACGCTCAAGCTCATGGAGAAACGACGTGAACACCCACCAGTCACTACGTCAGAGTGGCATTCTCTAAACAGGAGAATTGGCAAACTTGTACGACGCGATCTCCGATGCTCCAACACTCGCTCAATAGAACGAGCGATTGAGAAAAATCGGGGATCGAAAGTGTTTGTCCAATCTCTTGGGAGAAGTCATCTGACGAAGCTGACCACTACAAGTGGAGTAGTCGTTTCTTCCGGGCCGGAGGTTCTTTCGGAAATTGAAAGCTTCTATAGTCAGCTATACGCTACGCGTGCATCTCAACCTGATCCCGAAAATGAGAAGTTCCGAGCTACATTAACACGCCACTTTACGGAAGACTTGCCAGAAGTCAACCTAGACGAAATTGCGATGGCTCTCAAACAGCTTAAAAACGGAAAAGCCCCTGGAGAAGACGGTATTACGACTGAGCTCCTGAAATCTGGTGGTAAACCTGTAATGAAGGAGCTCCAGAGCATTTTCAATACTGTTCTTTTTGATGGGAGAACTCCAGAGGCGTGGAGTAAGAGTGTTGTCGTGTTGTTTTTCAAAAAGGGTGATAAAACTCTTTTGAAGAACTACCGACCCATTTCGCTCTTGAGCCACGTCTATAAACTGTTTTCGAGAGTCATCACAAACCGTCTTGCGCGAAGACTCGACGAGTTTCAGCCTCCCGAACAGGCCGGGTTTCGATCGGGGTACGGCACCATAGACCACATCCATACAGTGCGGCAGATTATACAGAAAACAGAAGAGTATAATCGGCCCCTGTGCTTAGCGTTTGTGGACTATGAAAAGGCCTTTGACTCGATCGAAATCTGGTCGGTTCTGGAATCTCTGCAGCGATGCCAAGTCGATTGGCGATACATCCAAGTGCTGAGAGGTCTTTACAACGCCGCTACTATGGCCGTCCAAGTACAGAATCGGCAGTCTAAGCCTATTCCCTTGCATCGTGGTGTGAGACAAGGGGACGTTATATCCCCCAAATTGTTCACAAATGCATTGGAGGATATATTCAAGACGCTGGACTGTAAGGGGCGCGGCATTAATATTAACGGCGAGTACCTCTCACACTTGCGATTTGCAGATGATATCGTCATCGTGGCGGAAACGCTGCAAGATTTGCAACATATGCTGAATGGCCTAGTTGATTCTTCTCAACGCATTGGTCTCCGGATGAACCTAGATAAAACCAAGGTTATGTTCAATGAACATGTCAGTCCGGAACCAATTGCAGTTCAAGGCAGTATTCTCGAGGTTGTTAAGGAGTATGTTTACCTCGGGCAAACTATGCAGTTGGGTAAAAACAACTTCGAGAAAGAGGCCAACAGAAGAATACAGCTGGGCTGGGCAGGGTATGGGAAACTGCGTCGAGTCTTTACATCGCCAATTCCACAGAGTCTAAAGACGAGAGTCTATAATCAGTGCGTCCTACCCGTCATATCGTACGGTGCCGAAACGTGGACACTCACGGTAGGGTTGGTCCACAAATTTAAAGTCACCGCTGAACGTGCTATGGAAAGGGCTATGCTCGGGGTTTCTCTGAAAGATCGAGTTCGTAACGAGGTGATCCGACAGAGAACTAAGGTTATCGACATAGCCCACCGCATAAGCACGCTAAAGTGGCAATGGGCCGGCCATATAACCCGAAGAACCGATAACCGTTGGGGTAGACGAGTTCTTGAGTGGAGACCACGGATCGGTAAACGTAGCGTAGGACGTCCTCAGACTCGGTGGAGCGATGATCTTTGCAAGGCGGCTGGCAAGAGCTGGATGAGAGTGGCCGGAGGATCGTGCTCAGTGGCGTGTCATGGGAGAGGCCTATGTCCAGCAGTGGACGAATACAGGCTGATGATGATGATGATGATAGATTCGTCATGTCTGTCCGTCCGTATGTCACAGCCACTTTAAACTACTACACACGAAACTATTAGGACTACACAGCTGAAACTTGGTATTCTGTGAACCGCTTCATGAATTTTGTACAAAAAAATATATATGTAGATAAGGATTAGGGCATGCAAAAACCGGGTTGTTTTAAGAAACCGTTTTTTTCGGGTTTCTTGTTTATAAAACCGGATAAAACCCGGTTTTTTCGGTTTTTTCGGTTTTTGCAATCTTTATTAAAAAAAGTGTAGAAAATAAATTTAAATGCTAAAGCCTAATCAAAATAACTTTGTTACGTTTATCTTACCTATGTGTATAATAATGACAATTTGTTTGGACTTCAAAAACGACTAAAAATCAATATAAAAATATTTTTTTCTTCATGCATAACATAGAATAAAACTTATTATTTAGGTAAACAACATAGTCTAAAAATTTAGGGCACTAAGACTAACATACAAAATTAGGAACATTTGGTAGGTAAACACAAAGGTCTAAAATCTCCGAGTAAACAGCCAGAAGAAACCAAAGGCGTTTGAGTAAAAGTGGCATGATTTTTCTAAGTCTACGGCTACTAATTAAATTTCTTTACCTATTAGTAATAACACAGTAAGACATTAATTTTAATATTTCCAAAATGCATCGGAGCCGGGATATACAGGGTGAATTTTTTAACTGGGTGGTAGGCCAAAACAGAAACTATGAGGAATAGTGAAAAACGATCAAAGAAGCCAGGAGCCCGATTTAAAAAAAATATGCTTCATTGGTTTTGTGAATAATCAATATTCCTAGCCAGGAATCGAACCCGTTAATTTGAAAAAAAAACACACCTTTTACCCCGTTCGATAGTGTCGCTGCTAAGTATCGAATTCTGGAATGTAATAGCATACGGCAAACGATAGGAAATAGTTAATTTTTGATAAAATACATAAGAGTATGCAAACTGCTAGTAGGAACAACACAACTTTGCAATCAGATATTTCAGCTCAGATATAATTTTCGGAAAAATTATTTTAGGAGTCATTACTATCATATATTCCACTATACGTGAGCATCTTTGTGGCCGCTGTGAAAAAAAAACATGCCACTAGTCCATACAAACTTACCCAATGCCCTTTAAGTACTTGGATCTACACTACTACACTGGGTCAATGAGAAGCAAAATAATGATAAGGACATGGATAGGGAGCGCAGGGCATTGTCGGTAAGAGGTAATATGCTTTCTCGCAGGATTGCGCGATGCTCACGTGATATTAAAGTCACACTATTTAAAAGCTATTGCCAAACGTTATACACGTGCAACCTGTGGAGCAATTACACCTAAAAAAGCCTGCAATTCTCTGCGCGTCAGGGGTTTGTTGGGACTTCCATGGCGGTGCAGTGTCTCCGGCATGTTCGCCAACCACAGCACGGACAGCTTCTAGGCGGTGCTTCGCAAGAAGAACGGCGTCCCTGCGGTCTCGGGTAAAAAGTAGCACCGACACACTTCTGAGCGTGGTATCGGACAGAGTGGACAGCCAAATCCTGAGGCCAATGCCTCATGCTGTCGCTTATGCATGTTGAAAATAATAATTATTTTAAATTTTACTAACATAGCTGTAAGTATCTGCCTTCTAACATAATAAGGTCTGACTTTTGACAATTCATGTTTGCTTAGTCTGTTGTTTGAGAAAATTATTATTAAATCGATAAGATAGACAGATAGATAGATCAATAGGAGAAACATAACTTGTTGTTCAATATTTATAGTGTGTAATTTATTGTTTTCCCTAATATTTATTTATTAAAAAAGATATAACCAAAAACCGAAAAACCCGAAAAAACCGGTTTTACTATCCCAAAAAACCGGGTTTCAAATCAGTCGGTTAATCGGTTTTTTCGGTTAACCGGGTATCCGGTTTGCATGCCCTAATAAGGATATCTCCCCCACATGGAAATGAAACTAAAAAAACTGTCAATCCTATACGTATGGGGTGTCTATAGATAGGTCTTTAAAAATGACATTGAGGTTCCTAAAACCAAACCTTTTTTTCAAAGTCAATCTTTTGAAAGATAAAACGTGTCCATGAAAACGTTAAACTTGTTGGAAGTCGCATAAAAAGTTTCACTTCAAAAATATGGGGATGTAGAACGTAAAAAAAACTATGAACGAAAATTGGTTTGAATAAGATTTGATATTTAGTTTTTGAGATATGGAACTTTTTCACCAAACTGCAGCAGTAACTTGGTTTTTCATTAACTTACTATGAAAAACAAAAGTTTTGTGGTTGAGTGGAAGTTTACTAATGAATGACCGTTCAAAATATTGTTATTATATTGTTTGGGGCTAATGGAACCCTGTGTGCGAGTTAGACTCGAACTTGGCCCGTTTTTTTAAAAGGTGTTCTCCACACCTCTAGGAACTCAATAAAGAAGGATTTATGATACGCATGCCCCTCGTAGGCGTATTAAAATTAAACATAATCCAGCTCCGTGGATGACAACTGAAATAAAAAATGCCATTGCTTGTAAGGATAAGGCGAAAAGTAGATATAGGCGAAGACCCACAGAACTCAATCTCACTCTCTTTAAAGCTCTGCGTAACCGCTGCAATCGTCTGTGTCGAGATGCCAAGAGACGCTATTTCCACGAATCTCTCGTTGATCGTAACTCCTCTGATATCTGGAGATTTTTAAAGTCTGTGGGGATTGGCAAATCTCCCACGAATACTTGTAAAGATGTTGACTTGTGTGCTCTTAACAAGCACTTTTCTTCTCCACCTGTTTCTCTGGACCCTAGCGTTAAAGCTTCAACTTTGTCTGAGCTCTCTAGCTTGCCGTTACCTCATTGTACTCCTTTTAATTTCAGTCCTGTCTCTGAAGACGTTGTCAATAAGTCCCTTCTCTCTATTTCCTCTTCTGCTGCGGGTCATGACAATTTGTGTTCGAGAATGATAATACCTATTATTTCAGAACTGCTCCCCATCCTTACTCATATTGTTAATTTTTCTTTGTTCTCTGGTAAATTTCCGTCAGCCTGGTAACAGGCTCACATAATTCCACTTCCTAAAGTTAGCAAACCTTCTTCCTTATCTGACTTTAGACCCATTTCCATTCTTCCTTTCCTTTCCAAAGTTCTTAAACATATTGTTCATGGCCAAATTTCCAGATATCTATCATCTAATACCCTTATTTCCCCTTTCCAATCTGGCTTCCGTACTGGCCACAGTACTGTTACTGCACTCCTGAAGGTTACTGACGATATCCACTGGGCTATGGACAATAAATCTCTGACTGTTTTAGTTTTACTTGATTTCAGTTGCGCGTTCAACTCAGTGGATTTCGACATTCTTCTTGGGATCCTTCAATCTTTTAATTTCTCTGCCTCTGCATTATCCTGGTTTGAATCGTACCTTCGGGGACGCTCTCAGTATGTCCGCCAAGAAGAAATCTACTCTGATTGGTGTGATCTAACTGCTGGTGTTCCTCAGGGTGGCGTTCTCTCTCCTCTTCTTTTCTCTATCGTCATTAATACTGTTACCAAAGTTATTATTTCCAGCTTCCACCTCTACGCAGACGATTTGCAGCTGTATCGACACTTCTTGCTGGCTGATGCTGAATCAGCAATTAATGCCATGAATCATGACCTGGATCGCATCGATCAATGGGCGAAGTCGTATGGCTTACTGATTAACCCTACTAAGTCGCAGGCCTTGATCATAGGCAGCAGATACTATCGCGCTGCACTTGACATTTCATCTTTGACTCCACTAACTCTAGGTTGCTCGACCATTGCCTATGCTGAAACAGCTAAGGATCTTGGTGTCTTAATTGACAGCAATCTTTCTTGGTGGGGTCTAGTAAATGAGGTTAGTCGTAAGGTGCACTTTTCTTTCCACTCGCTAAAATCTTTACAGAGCTTTCTGCCGTTTAAAACCAAAATTTACTTGGCTCAAACCCTGATTCAGCCGATCATTGATTAAGCTGATGCCTGCTATTTGGATGCCACTGAGGAGCTGTTGAATAAGCTTGAGCGCTTGCAAAATCTTTGTATTCGTTTTGTGTTTGGTCTTAGGAAATATGACCATGTTTATCACTTACGCAAGGATCTCAAGTGGCTCCCTATCCGTCTTCGCAGGAATACTCGGATATTATGTCTCCTATACAATATTCTTTATAATCCTGCATATCCCAGCTACCTACGCGACCGTTTTTCTTTTACCCGTCCTCTTGATGTTTTGTGTAGATCCCACCTCAGGCATCATCTTAATTTCCCATCTCATAAAACTGTATTCTATTCCTACTCCTTCTCATTTTCGTTCATGCAGTACGTCTATGGAACTCACTTCCACCTAACATTCGAGAATCTAAAACTTTATTTCTCTTCAAAAAGCAAGTCAAAGAACATTACCTTTCCTCTATACTTTATGGGTGAGTACAAACTATGTAACATTGTTGTATAACTTGTGTTATATAACACGTCCACAGTATAGTCTTGTTATTCAACATTCCATTTTGACTGAAAAATGTTATACAGGGTGTTTGGTGCATCGTTTGCCAAATCAAATAGGCCGAAAGGAGAGGTCATATGCTATCTCTTCACGCCCTATAACTGATAGCATATGACCTCTCCTTTCGGCCTATTCGATTTGGCAAACGATGCACCAAACACCCTGTATAACAATGTTGTATAACATGTTTTGTTACATAGTCTGTACGCACCGTAATATTCTGATATATATTATAGGTATTATATGGTTATTATAGTAGGTTATTATAGGTTTTTACGTCTACTTTTAATTTTTACATGTGTATTTATTTGTATGTATGTTTATTTTATATAGGTTTTAATTTTGTTTTAAGCTCTAATTTAATTTTTTCCTGTTCTATCTTTTCTACACACTGTGTCTACATTTCTAATCCAACTTTCCTCTCGCAGGTCTGCTGGAAGAAATTTCTTTTGAAATAAGCAGTACCTTTGTGCTCTTGTATCTTAATGTATTGTCCTGTTAAGTGTTATGTGTGTACATAAATAAATAAATAAAGAAAGCCCCATGAAAATCAGATCACTAAAAGTTCGTTCCCTTTTGAGTATTTTTTGTCCAATTGCAATCGGGACCGGTTTCAAAGAAATCTTCAAAGTGACATATTGTTGCAGACTCTCTGGCGCGGACGTGCCTGCGCGGTACTCGCGCGGCGTGGCCGAAGGCCCGTGCGCCGCCGCCTACTACTCGCTGCGCCCGCCGCCGCTGCCCATGCGCCTGGTGGCCTTGGCGTGCCCAGCGCCCCCCGCACTCACTGCACCTCCGCCACTGCCCGAGCCGCCCGCACCCCCGCTCTCACCCGCACTCCCACCCGCGTCTCCCTTTTCCTTCTATGATGAGGTATCACAAAAATCGTATCATTTAATTTTATTTTATTTTATTTATACACCGTGTAAATCACCTCATCACGAAGCCGTCAACCAAGCATTCTGTACATGAAACTAAGTCACTTTACGCAAAAATTATTGCTGGGAAACGACTTTTTTTTGGGGGGTGTAAAATCATGTTTTGTGGTAGAACTCAATGTAACGCACTCAAAACATTGCGCTGATGGACGGATTGAATAGTACGGGGGTCGTGGAGGTGTTTAAAGTAAAAATCTTACATTAAAAACTTGTATTTAAAAAAATACTTGTCAAAAAGTTGAAACTTTGACCCCTAATATCTCCGTAACTAGAAGGTTCCCAGGTATGGTGTAGAACAAAAATATGATCGCAATGACAGGGAGAACCAGTGCCCTTCGGCTTCGTTAAGAGGTGTTTTACACCCTTTATGTAACACTGGAACGCCACACTTAGCAATTACACTAATGAAGCACAATAATAAGTAAATATATTTAGCTGTGGATCTTCCATCATCATTCGAAGCAAGAATTATTTTTTGGATAAAACAAAAAATTTAGGTTATTTATTTTTTATTTATTTATAAAAAATTTAAATCAACAAAATTCGCTCAAAAACATTTAATGTGTAGGTTTTTTTAGATGCAAAAGACCACAAAAGATCGATCCTATGTCAAGAGTGCACCAAAGGAACGATACGTAATTTCGAAATAATTCCGTTCGTATGATCCCTTGCTGCATCGTTATTACTTAACCTTTAGTTATGAAATTAATTTGTAAGATATTCAAGGATTCACTCTATACATCACACTCTTTAGAAACACGATTACTTGTAGTTTTCTCGATAGAAAATAATGCCAAAGTAATCTCTAAATAAAAAAGAAATTAGTCAGTATGGCGTAAAACCTTCACGGAAGGTCATCAGCTTTTAAATAATAACAAAACTACATGTTTTCTATAACGTATACATTTTAGATTTTCAAAATGTGTATTGGTTCTAATAATATGACGGAAATACCTAAATTAGCGCGCATTCCGCCCATTATAACTAGAGCCACTACTCTTCCCGGAGCGTCGCGCGCGTCTGTCTTACACGGAAGGCATAGATACCTACCGCCAGAAACTCGGATTTTGCCCAGACGTTCGACGAAAGCGTTGGCATTAGGCAATAACTACGCGAAAGTCTTGTCTTAGGTCTTCGTTACTCACGTGTTTTTTATTGAAGTGAAACTTCTTATACGACTTCCAACAAGTTTAACGTTTTCATGGAGGGGGAATATTTTCTATTACCCACTAAGAGATGGCGCTATTACAAGATTTGTGACTACGTAGTTCTACTAGGTACGCAAGATGGCGTGCAAACAGTCATGCATTCGACTCTTCGGTGTGACCAGCCTTTGCTCAATTTCCATGAGTATAATAACCTCGATAAACTTATGTAATAAAAATAATACAACAAGAAAACAACAAAATATTATTTAGAAGCTCAATAAAATAACGAGAGTGAATGCGTGGTATAGTACGCATGCGTGTAATATTACGAAGTTTCACTTCTTCCGCGCGGAGGGACTCCATGCACAATTTTTTTTTTTATGTAAGTGTTATTTGTATGAAGTATGTTTATCTGTTCCCTCATAACTTCTAAACTACTTTTCATAACTTGACAAGCGAAGTATCGTTGCAAGCGTCGTTATAGGCTATGTGACTTCGTATTGAGTTTCAAATAAAAGGGCTGAATTAGCACATTTATAAAATACATAAAACGAGGCGCCGACAATAAGTGAAAACGATGGTACCTACACTGGTAATACTAGTTCATAGGAATATTTAACAACTGAAAAATAAATCCTAAAATCGAAATAAAAAATCTAACAAACATGGTATAAAACCGTGTACGAAAATCAACACCATTTTAAACCCCCAACCAAAAAGAGGGGTAATGGTTAATAATAGTAGATTGTTTGCTAAGGGAGCAAACAACTATTTTTAAGGCGAGTGTGTTTCTTTGAATCCAGAGCGGAGCGACGGATTCTAGAGTAAGTAAGTCTAAAGTAGAATCCTGAGCGCAGCGAGGGACTCAAAATACATCACTCGAGCATAAAATAGTGTTGCTCCCGAGGTGAACACTTTACTTTTTATCACCCTCTATGAGAAAATAAGTAAGTGCAAGTTATGAATAAGATAGTACGTTTATTTATGTACATAAATTAGAAACAGACATAACATAGAAATCATTTGAAGGTAATGTTTATGGAAGTGCATCGTAACCATTCTATTACTACCATCCGAAACAGTTGTAGATTTATTTACAGATTCAGAATAAGAATTTATATTAACAATTTTTTATTTCGTTCGCGCTCGTTTTACTTTTTTATCATACAGCCTGAAGCCGGGTCCAGATATGTATCATTGGCCCGATCCGATCACCGTATCTTACAAAAACCGACTCGACATGGATCGGGTTGTTTCGCGTACCGTATCAGAGCGGCGTATCGAGACTGCATATTAGTGCGTATCATGATCGCGTATCATCACCCGTCCACATAGGCGATTGGGCGGGTGGCGGATGGGGTAAGTGTTACATGTCTGGACCCGGCTTTACTTGTTCATACAATATTCGTGATTGATATCTTTGGTAATGGGAATGGTAAAGTTAAGTCCCTAGGGATTAAAGAGTGATTTTAGACCCTGTTTACGAAGAACAAACTAGATCTTTTTGAATAGATGTGATAAAAATTAAATTTTAAAAGCCCCAACTTATGTCGCCTGACAGGTGTTGTCACCTGTGTTAAACCAAAAATAAAATAATACAAGCGTCGTCGAGTCCGGGGCTCGCTTTGTTTTTTTCTTGTGCTAAGCGGTCTACTTAGCGGTCTCCTGACGCGTATTTTTGGTGATTTAGAGGTTTTTAGTGTGGGGTTTTCTAATGTTATAAATATTAATTCACCAACCTTAGGTACAGTTTGCACTTATTCGCATGTAGTAATTAAAGGATTTGAATTTAATGACTTGCCATAATTCCGCCTTTTATTTTTAACCGACTTCATAAAAAGGAGGAGGTTTTCAATTCGGTTGTTTTTTATGTTTGTTACCTCATAACACCGTCATTTATGAACCGATTTGAAATATTCTATTTTAATGTAAAAGTATATACTCTCAGTTAGGTCCCATAAAAATTTCATCAAAATCGGTCCAGTATTTGGTTTTCTGTGAGTTTCTGCGAGTTATGAAGTTGCTTTTATTTAAAAAAAAAGAAGAGTGTTATTTAAGTTGCGTCCACGCTAGGATTTGGACTACTTCCAAACTTGAACATCCACACATTGACAACATGTCCATAACTTGAGCATGCATTGCGTTTTATATAAATATTGCGAAAATATAGGATTTTTTTTCAATAAAAACTAGAAATGAGAATTTAATCGACAACAAAGACCTAATTAGCGTTTAATAGATACACACAGGTCACACTATTATGCCACCATATAAATTCATCAAATTTCAAGCTATTCAAACTCAAACTCAAAGCATTTGTTTCAATTAGACCCTTACAGGCACTTTTGAAGGTAAAAATACTAAAAAACGAAGCTACAGTCCCAGTCACAATAAGGCATAATAACTTGTGAAAGTACTGTAGTTGCCCATTCCAAAGCGTAGATAGATCTCTATGGAGCAGAATTGGCAAGAAACTCCATGGACACTCTTTTACATCAAAACATTGTTACAAAATCTTGGTTAAGTACATCATGTTGAGAATTACAAATTTATGAGGACGATGTAGAAATACGTGCAAGTTGAGAGCGTCCAGAGTAAAAGATTAAATAAATAATTTAAAAATAAAGTAATTAAAATATACCGTGCCAGCTAAGAGATGACCAGTCACAGCTGTCAGCGCCAGTTCACAAACATGATGCATGTCTCAGCCATAATTCAACTCAACCATATTGGAAATGATAAGATGGAAATTAATGACCCGACACTCCCGCCACCGTCAGCTAGACAGAGTGAGCATGGCATTCGCTCAACCGCCAGGGCAAATTCACGCCAGTGAAAGATGTAGGTACTCAGTAAACGGCTTCACAGTACGTACATGCATGCATGCTATGCAATTATGTAATACTAGAGATTGAATCTATACAATGCAAAGATATTAATAAATCGGCGCTCGAGCGCGATACTCGCGCCCAGCGTCGACCACGCAGCTTGGACGATGAGGCCTCCGAAGAGGCGAAGCGTGTCTGCCCCGACTCCCCGCTCCCACAGCGTGAACCGCGTGGTCGAGCCGGAGCCGGGTCGCCGACGTTCGCTGAGGCGGCTCGCCGCCCGCCCACCGGTCAAGACGCCTCACACAAAGTGACGCCACCCGCCGCTGCAGCCCCAGCGCAAGGCACGAGTGCAGCCGCAGCTGCCAGTGCCAAGCCAAAAAGCAGGCCCCGCTACCCTCCGTTGGTGGTGGAGAGGATGCCCAATTGGGCCTTCCATTTTAGGGCCGTGAGGACCATCCTGGGTCACCCACCGAACGCTCGCCCTTATCAGGGTGGGATTCGGTTCCTACCTGAAACGGAGGACGAGTTCAGGGTGATCCAGAGGTACCTCACGGACCTGGAGAAATCGGAGGGCCTTAGTTGGTTCTCCTACTCACTGCCGGCGGAGCGCAGTGTCAAGGTGGCCATCAGGGGACTGCCAGCGGACACGGACCCGGAAGAAATCCTGGAGGAGTTGAGGGCGCGTGGCTACGAACCAGAGTACGCCCGCAACATAAAAGCGCGCGGCGGACGACCTGGTTGCCTCTTCTACGCGTCCCTCAAGAGGCAAATCGACTTCCGCACGATTTACGACACCACGGAGCTGTTATGCATGCGTGGTGTTCGTGTAGACGCCTGGCGGAGCAAACAAGGGCCCGCCTAGTGCCACCGGTGCCAGCTGTTTCGACACAGCTCGCACCGGTGCCACCGCCCGCTCGCATGCGTGCGCTGCGGGGAAAATCACGCCGCCCAAGACTGCCCACGCCCTAAGACCGAGAAGGCCACCTGCGTGAACTGCGCGGGTGACCATCCGGCCAACAGCGGCGGGTGCCCTGTATTCCGGAGGGAGCTCCGGAATAAGCGAGCGGGCACTGTCGCCATCACTCGGCAGCGCCGAGAGACGGTGGCTGCAGCCGCACAAGTTGAGGCCCATGAGGCCCCGAGTTCATCGCTGATGGCGACAGCGAACGGGCCCTCAAACGTACAAGATGCTCCCGCCAAGAGGTGGAGAAAGAAAAGACCGCGCGTGGGGAAGAATAAGAAGGGGAAAAAACCCCAACCTCCCGCGGAGCAATCCAGACGGGACCCCGGCCCTGTCCCAGCGCAGGCGTCGACCGAGGCGCTCGCGGCATCTATTGCCATCACAGCCGCCATCCGACCTGCCGATGCCGCTACAGGCGCCGGCAGGAAGAAGGGGAAGAGGGCGGGAAAACCCGGCCCCACCCACAGACACGGCTACGGCCGCCGCTCACTTAGTAGCGGCGCCGAGCACACGCCAGCCGCTAGCCGGCGCCCCAGCGCAACAGCGCCATGTTCGGCCAACGCACGAATTCACCGCCTGCGCCATAAGGCTCTTAATGGACCTAATAAGGGCCATAAAGGAGGGCCAAGACGCAGATCTGGTCATCCTCGACGGGCTTATGGAGCTACTACGGCTCCATTACGCCAGCCCGTCGGGAAATTAATCTGGATTGCCGCGGCCTTATAAATAAGGCCGCCCCTCTCCGCCTCCTCCTCTAGGTAGCAGGATAACCAGGATCGACAGGAGCCGGCGTCGCACGGTTGCCCCAGGTATTGCACCAAGGGAGCACTTGCGACCGCCGACTCACGATGGCATGTCACGTCCGCGGCACCTCGCCAACCGCAGGAGCGCCCGCTTCCTGCCTTGTCGCCACATGTGCGACCCGGTGCCTGCGGATGTGACGTAGCCGTCGTCATTCCCGGACTTGACCCGCCCGGGTAGGCCGCTCCAGTCTACACGCGACCTACCCAACCACTAAGACTCCACAATCGCCCCATACACTCGAAACGCGTCATGATCTAGGTTAATATAGGCATGACGCGCATCGAACATGCATTCATTACTCCACATGCATCCAAACTCACGCGATGAATGTGCGGCGCGGGCTCGCTATTCACTCGCTTACAAGAGCGGCGTTACACAATACAATGCCGCTCTAACTCATACACTACGACCCCTTAGTCTCGAACGCAATCGGCTAGCTCTGAGAGCGCAACGGACGGGGGTCAACGCCTTAGCGGTAGGGTGCGCCATCAGAGTCGCCTCTGGCAGGTCTGCATCTGCTGGGCCTCCTCCGGGTAACCGGAGGTCTCACCTGGCGATGACAAGCCGCCGAGACGACGTGAAGCAAGCGGCGCTCGGTACGGTAACGTTTCGCCGTACCTGAGCGCGCAGCGCCGGCGCCGCTGGCGCCTCCTACCGGACAATAATGACAACCACACACAGGCGAGTTGCGCTTTTTACACGCACTCGCCAAGTACCACGCCTATACAGGCAACCAAATTGAGGTGCCCGTCGTAACGGGCACTGTGTTGATCCCGCGGGGAAAGGGCTTGCCCATATCCCGCCCGCCACGCCCCCATGTCGGGGACGTTGCGATTGCCCGAACTTGCCTTCGTACAATACTGATCGAACTTCACTGCAGGTGAGTTTGTTTGATCATTTATTGTACATCAGCTTTGTTCTCGATGTATATGTTTACCATGCAGATGTTTAGAGTATACATACATACATCAATAAGAAGTTGTGACTACATATAAAACAGCTACTGTATACAGCAACTGTAATTGAAAGGTGAATTACACAATGTAATAACACCCCCTTTTTTCGGTCGGGGGTTAAAAAGAAACATCTTTCTATAAATCAAACTTTTGATATTAAAATAACATTTCTTCTTGGAATGACAGTTATACTCAATTAATATTAATCAACTTAATATTAATTTCTTAATAGTTAAGTCTTTAGTTTTCTTTAATATAACTTTTTCTTTAATTACTATACTTAATTATGAGTTTTATTATCAATTGATTAAAATTAGCCTCAGTAAGGGATTGAATGTGATTACATGTTATAGGTCTATTATAGAACCTTTCAAAAGTTTTTGACATACTGCTCCATCTGGCTGTCTGCCTAATTACCTCCAAAGGCACACCATTTGACATAGCCATAGAGGTTGCAGCATGTCTTGTACTATCTTCTGTAAACATCTCAATATTAATACCACAAACTAATAAAACATTTTTAATCCAGCGCAGCGCCCTATAGTGGAAGGAGACACAGATTTGTTAAAGATAGAATAAGTAAGTCTGAATTATTTCTTATATCTTTTGTGATTGCTAAATAGTCTCGAAGAGTCTTAGCTGGACATAAGTTTTGTGGATTAATAATAATAATAATATAATACAAATTAATGCTAGGCTGGCTGCGGCCTGGAGCAGATGTCTTAACAATATCAGAAATTATAATTTGGATGCCAGAGTCTGACACTCGCCGCCTGACCGCCGTCGCGTACGGACGTGCCGCTACCTGCTCGCATTCCCGCTCGCTATCAGTGTGTGTCATCGGTTCGTCGCTTCCCAGTGTCGTGACGTCATCAGTAGTCCCTCGACTACACCCCCGAACAATTGCTGTCTTTTTATTAAGACATCACTTGCTCATTTGCTTCGGATATTATTCCGATTTAACTTCCTTTGCCCCATCAGGGAAAAGTCCTCAGTTTCGAGGTTCTTGGTGGGAAACCTAACGGTGCCAACGAAACCGAGAGAGGGTGGTGACCCAATCCGCCCGCCTAACCCCTTCAGGGTCTAGGTGAAAAATTGGACTCCGTCGCGAACACATGTGCCGCCGATATACTGTGCTAGTGTTTCCCGTTTTAACAAGTTCCTGAAAGCAAGTTCCTAAGACTGGGGTTGGAGTTGCTACCAAGCCAGGACCTTCGGACTGTGGCTGCGGGAAGGTTGAAACGGGTGAGTCGCTGACCCAGTAAATACCCTACATAATTGTTCAAGGAATTAGGTTGCTAAGCGCGCTGAGCTTCACTCAAATGTCCGCTAACTTTTAGCCGATGAAATGTCGTCCCTCGACGAGACAGAAAAAGCCCTTTTGCGCTTTTTCTTGCGCATCGTTGCGACAGACCCAAATTTTAAAAAATGTGGGTCTGAAATTAATGCTATCCGGCAAACCAGTGATAACGTCACTGACTTCAGTGACGCACTTGAAAGCCCTTTGTCTCCGCCGCCTGCCGACAGAGGCTTACCACCAGCCGTCGCCGCCGCGATTAAGGCTACACCAAGACCCATTGTTGTGAAGCCCACTGTTTCACAAACAAAGGCCCAGCCCGCACCTGCGTCCATTGTTCCCGTTTCCGAGAACATGGACAAAGGCTTACCGCCAGCCGTCGCCGCCGCGATTCCGGCTAAACCGAGTCCCATTGTTTCGAAACCTTTTGTTTCGCAAACAAAGGATCAGTCCGAACCTGCGTCCATTGTTCCCGTTTCCGAGAACATGGACACAACTGAGCCAGTCTCCGACTCAGAGTCAATTTTAGACTCGTGTTCTGCCGCCTCGTCCTCTGAAGACGACTATCAAGTCGTCGGAAAGGGCAAGAGGAAGAAGGGCAAAAACTCCCAGGCCGCCATGGCTAAAAAGATCGTCGCGCTCCCTTCTGTCCCCTCTCCCGCGGCCTCCCGTCCCACCTCCCCGGTCCCCGTACCAACGTCCGCCGCTGCTCATACCAGCAGGCCAGCCAGCCCTAAGGCTCACCCTTCAGCCGCTTCTTCAAAGAAGCTGAAGCCCCCTCCCCCGCTGTTCATTCAGGACAAAGGGAAATGGACAGACGTGTCCAAAATGTGTGTTGAGCGCCGCATACAATATACAAGCGCAAAAAGCACACAACAGGGCATAAAAGTGGTGGTCCCTACGACCGCTGACTTCAGGGAACTAACCCGTCAGCTGATCGGAAGGCACATAGCCTTCCATACTTACTCCCTTCCAGAGGAGAAGCCCACCCGCGTGGTGATCAGGCGGATCCCGAAGGAGATATCCACGGAGGACATCCTAAATGACCTCCAAGGCCAGGACATCCCGGTCGCAGCCGTCCACCGCCTTCATAAGGCGAGAGGCGGAGCCCAGTACGATATGGTACTGGTCATCTGTGACCCAGTAGAAGGACACCACCCGATCTTCAAAGTGAAGTCGGTATGCTCCCTCACAGGCATCTCAATAGAGAAGCCTTACCGCTCAGCCGTAGTAGGGCAGTGCCACCGCTGCCAGCTGTACGGACACAGCCAAGCCAACTGCCATGCGCCGCACAGATGCGTAAAGTGTCTAGGCGACCATGGTACGGCAGACTGCCCCCGTCCCAAAGACAAATCGCTATGCACGGAGCCACCGAGCTGTGTGCTTTGCGGCCAGTCGGGCCACCCGGCTAACTACCGCGGCTGCCCGAAAGCCCCCAAAGGCTCCTCCTCTAAACTGGCGAAGCGTGCAAACGCCCGCCAGCAGAGAGAAAGCCCATCGGTGAGGCTACCAACTGCACAGATGCCGGAGAGACTCAGCCCTCAGAGGCCCTCTCCCTGGACCTCGCTGAACCACCAGAGAGCCTTCCCGGCACTCGGCAAAGCAAAGTCCAGCCCCATTCCCGGGCTATTAGATGCCCCTGTCCCCACTCCCGTGGCCCAAGCGAGCGCACCGGCGCCCGCTCGTCCCACGCCTCCCGGCCCCGCGGCCGCGGTCTCCTCTCCTAACGTAACTTTAGAAACGTTAGCAAAGTTAGTCACCCCCGAAGCAGACCGCATGGCAGCAGATCTCAGGGAGGCTAACACTGACGGTGATAAGCTTAAAATTATCCTCAAGTCCCTAATCAAGTTAGGCGAAGCCTTCAGCGGCATTAATCTTTAATTTCAATGGATAATACGAGATTAACGTGTACCAAACCCCGATCCCTTAAATTAGGGTACTTTAATGCCAATGGCATTAGAGGCCAGCGTGATGAAATCGCCACCTTCCTCCGTGACCATCAAATTGATATCCTCCTCATACAGGAGACCTTCCTCAAGCCCAGTCACCGCGATCCGAGAATTGCCAACTATCGCATAGTTCGCAACGATCGGTCACGTTGCCACAAGGGCGGTACTCTAATCTATTATAGAAAAGAACTGCACTGCATCCCCTTAGATCCCCCTCCCATGGAGTCTCTACTCGAGACTTCAGTGTGTCGACTAGGCATGACCGGTCATCAACCGATCACTATCGCCTCCGCGTACATCCCTCCCGGCGGCACGTCCGAGGAGCACACTCTGTTCACCAAAGACCTTGCCGTCCTCTTCGGCTTGAGTGACTCCGTTATCATAGCGGGCGACCTCAACGCCAAACACCCCGCCTGGAACAGCACGACGACCTCTGCCAGAGGACGTCACGTGTATAACCTGGGTGAGTCCCTCAACTTCGATCCCATCGCTCCTATGGAGCACACTCACTATCCCCACGACCCCGACCAACGTCCGGACGTTCTCGACATAGTGCTACTCAAGAATGTCAACCTTAAGTTGCATTCCATCGAGACTTTACATGAGCTTAACTCAGACCATCGGCCAGTGCTCATGCACTTAGTTCCCCGCTCGGGTCCCTCTGACCCCAGCCAGCCCCCGCCAACCCAAGTGATAACCGACTGGAGGAAAGTCAGCGAAAAGCTGAACTCCACCAAGTCGTCTCACCAGGAGTCCATCCCCGGCCACATAGTCTCAGTCGCAGACACGACGGCCGCCATCAACTCGTTTACAGAACACGTGCAATCCGTGCTGAAGGATTGCTCACGAGAAGTTCCAGCATTGAGCGATCAACGCTGGATACTACCCGCTGACGTACGTGAACTGATAACCGAGAAGAACGCGGCCATCCGTGCCTACAGCAACTTTCCCTGCGACGCGAACAAAGCTCACATGCGTCATTTACAGCGTGCTGTAAAGAAGCGCACTAGTGAGCATCGTTCAGATCAATGGGACAAGACGCTTAGCGAGCTTGAGCCTACCCACCTAGCCTTCTGGCAGCTGCAACGCAAGTTGCGCTCCACCGAAGAGGCTTCGATGCCTCCCCTCACGCGACCCGATAAGAGCGTTGCATTCGACGACTCTGAGAAGGCCGAATGCCTAGCAAACAGCCTAGAGTCCCAGTGCTCCCCCAGCTCTCAACCAGTAGACAAGCGACATCTCGATGAGGTGAACGCATTCGTCGAACGTAGAGCCGCCCTACCCCCTGTAGAAGACCCAGATGATCCTCTGCCTCCGGTCACAGCTGACGAAGTGCAAGACATCATTAATAAGCTTCAACCGCGCAAAGCACCCGGCTCCGACGGAATCACCAATAGGGTGTTTAAACTCCTCCCCGCTCAGCTCGTCGTGTTAATGGCGGCCATCTTCAATGGCGCCCTGAGCAACAACGCTTTTCCCCAAATATGGAAAGAGGCCACTGTCAGCGGTTTCGCCAAGCCAGGCAAACCCAAGTCTGAGCCCTCGAGCTACAGACCTATCAGTCTCCTGAACGCACTCGGCAAAATCTACGAGAGACTCATTTATAAGCGACTCAAAGACTTCGCCGAGGCTAAGAGTCTCATCCCCAACGAGCAGTTCGGCTTCAGAACCGGACACTCTTGCATTCAACAGGCCCATCGCATCGTAGAGCACTTGAGCGCTGGCTTCCAGCGTGGAGCGATGACGGGTGTGTTGTACTTCGACATAGCAAAGGCTTTCGACAAAGTCTGGCACAACGGCTTATTATATAAGCTGTACAAACTGGGAGTGCCGGACCGTCTCGTGCTCATCTTACGAGACTTTCTGTCGGATCGCACCTTCCGCTATCGCATCGGGAAGGCACTGTCTTCTCCCCACCCCATTAGAGCAGGAGTCCCTCAGGGCTCCGTCGTCTCTCCCCTTATCTTTACTCTGTTCACCAGTGACATCCCCAAGAGCATGAAGGCTCAGTTAGCCCTGTTCGCGGACGACACGGCCATTTATTAGACTGGCCGCAGTCACGACGCTATCTATAGCACCCTCCAAACCTCAGCCAACGTCTTAGGCGCTTGGTTCCGGAAATGGAGAATCGAGGTGAACCCCGACAAGAGCCAGGCAGTTCTTTACTCTAAACAGCGTAAAATTAAGCCACCCGCGCTCAGCCCGATCACTATGTACGGTAAGCCTATCCCTTGGGAGAAGCAAGCCAAGTACTTAGGAGTCATACTTGACAACCACTTGTCTTTCGCGGCGCACATCAAAGCAGCTCGCGACCGAGCTGCGTTTGCTATGGGTAGGCTTCATTTCATGATTTCGGCAAAAAGCAAGTTGTCACTCAAGTGCAAATTGCGCCTTTATACCGCGGTGATCCGCCCCATTATGACGTACGCTTGCGTCGTGTACGCTCACACCAAGCCTAAGTACATCCATAGGATGCAAATTTTACAGAACCGGTTCTTACGTAGAGTCACGGGAGCCCCTTTTTATGTCCGCAATGACCGTCTACACGTAGACCTTAGAATGCCCACCGTCCTTCAGTTTATGAAACGCCTTTCGAAGCGTTTCTTCGATAACGCCATTAAACACCGTAATCCCCTGATCGCAGCGGCCGCCCGTTACGAACCCTCGCGCATTAGTACAGTACGCCGTCCTAGGCATACCCTTGTCACTCCAGATGATGCTATCACCCTCCTCCAGGAGAGTAGCAAAGAGACTAGCACTCTTAAAAAGTTCCGCCTCAAACCGCCGTCTTTCCGACCTCGCCGTCGAGGTCCGTCGCGACGTCCCGGTCCATGCCCTCCCCGAACCTCGCTCGAGCCAGCCCGCGATGCTGTGCCAGTAGTTTTAAATCAGCCCCTAAATAATGATACCATTCAGATCCAGCCTGTCCCCATGCAGTCCTCCCCCAGCGACGCCCTAAGCCGAGGTTCGTACCCCACAGGGGGTGCCCTTAGCGTGCAGTCGCTTAGTTTGTAAGTTTTTATGCCCTGGCTGGAGGCCTTACTCTAAAGGCACCCACAGGATAGTCCGGTTAAGCAGACGACAACCTCATAGGTTGAACTGCTAGATGCCATTCAAAAAAAAAAAAAAAAAGATGCCAGAGTCTGAATACTTTGTTACTAATTTTTATAAGAGATAAAGTTTGAGCCCTATGGGCTGTACTTAATGCTAGTTACATCACCAATTTTTTTGAAATATTTTCTAAACTTAAATTAAAACTTGGATACCAGTCTTTTAAATTATTTAACACCTTGTTTGTATCCCAAGTTATGTTATATTTTGGTAGTGGTGGTCTACCTTTATAAAATTATTTAACACCTTGTTTGTATCCCAAGTTATGTTATATTTTGGTAGTGGTGGTCTACCTTTATAAAATTATTTAACACCTTGTTTGTATCCCAAGTTATGTTATATTTTGGTAGTGGTGGTCTACCTTTATAAAATTATTTAACACCTTGTTTGTATCCCAAGTTATGTTATATTTTGGTAGTGGTGGTCTACCTTTATAAAATTATTTAACACCTTGTTTGTATCCCAAGTTATGTTATATTTTGGTAGTGGTGGTCTACCTTTATAAAATTATTTAACACCTTGTTTGTATCCCAAGTTATGTTATATTTTGGTAGTGGTGGTCTACCTTTATAAAATCCCTTCAATAATCTCTTTATGCGGTCATCTTCCCCAAGTTTGGAGTTACTAATTAATGAAAGTGCAGATTTATGAGAATTCAATGTCCCATAGGATGCACCTGAATTATAAAATTTTGTGAAATTTGTGGGAAAGTCATGACATAATTATGGCACTGAAGCTTGATAAGGGTCAATACTGTTTTCTTTACAAAAATTCCACCATAACTTATAAGTTACATTGTACTGTCTAAGTGTATTCACAGCAAGGGATCCAATCATTACATCCACAGCCTGTGTAGGAATTAATCTATTTAACCAGGCTTGCCGGATAATGTTCTTGCTATCAGTGTTAACTAATGGTGGAGTGGATTGCTGTCTACTTTGTATTATGTCGTGATGCGAATAGATCTATGCTGGGATGACCAAGTTCTGACACTATTTCTTTATATGCGAGCTCACTCAATTCCCACTCTGTCTCTGGATTTATTTTACGAGATTGTTCATCTGCTTCCTTATTATCTGATGATTTAATGTATGATGCAAAGATCCATAGTTCCTTATCTTCACACAATCTCCATATGGTTGAAATGTAGGAATTGAGTGCCTCCCATTTTGTTAATATAGGAAATTGCTGTAGTATTATCTACTTCTAACAATATAAGTATTTAATTTTCGTCTATGTTTTACAAATTACAATTCTAAATGATTAATGTGATAATTAAGTTCTTCAGTTTTCCAATAACCACTTATTTTGAAACTGTTACATACACCCCCCCCCCCCCCGGTTCGGCTTGCATCAATAAAGATAACCATATCATAAGTAGGAGATAACGTTGGTTTTTTAAATTTTGTAATATTAGTAATCCACCATTGCAAATCTTCTTTGACATCTGATTTCACATACATTGTAGACTCATAATTGTTATTATTTTTTGTAAGAACTTTTAGTTTATAGTGCTCTTAGTGTATAACCAACTGTATCGGGAGACTGGACAATCAGCCACTAATGTACCTGTCAACTTGGCAATGTCACGAATGGAGCATGATTCCATTTTGATATATTTGGCGACACTGTTTTCTATGCATTTCACTTTTTCTGAAGGTAAGTTAATAGTCATATCCAATGTATTAAAGATAAATCCTAAAAACTGACATGTTTGAGATGGTATTGTAACCCTTTTTTTAAAGTTAATGAGAAATCCCAAACACTGAAGTAAGGAAATAGTTTCTTGATAATTTTTCATAGCAGAGGTATAATCTGATCCAATTAGTAACAAATCATCTTAGTACTGAACTGATTTATAGCCTCTTTGACGGAGGTGAGTCACCACTACTTTATTATTTTTGTAAATACAAGTGGTGCACTACAAAGTCCATATGGTACAGATTGAAACTCCTAAAGTTCTCCATAGTGGAATCTTAAAAACTTTCTATGACTTGGTGTTATGTTAACTAAGAGGTATGACTCTTTCATGTCCATTTTTACCATAAAATCGCCTGGATTAAGGAGGGCCATGGTTGTTCTGATATCTTCCATTTTAAAATGGGAAGTAGCTACAAATTCATTAAGGCTTTTTAGATTTAGAATAAATCTGTGATCACCATTTTACCAGGTTTAGGAATTAAAAAGGTTCTTGACACAAATTGATTTCTACAGGGCTTGCAAGGAAACTTAACAAATTATGAATTGCCTTTTTAGGCGAATACAAAATGTTTTGAGGTTAGGTTACATTAATTGGTTTTTCTCAAGAACGGTGCATTACCTTTTCATGGGAGTGGTGCCAGAGGAGAAGGGGTCCACCACACACATATAAAATACACTCTAAGATATAAAGTGAAGGCAGAGTCAGTATATCAAACTCTGAGGGACTCGCGAGGAACCATTTTAGAGATCGCGTGCCTTTCCTAATTTCCCCATACTGTCCCGGTTAAAAACATGACTCCGATTATCAATACCAGGCGGAGAGGTGTAAGAATGCGGTACGCAGCGTGCTCTGTGAGCTGTTGGCGGCGCTGCCTCTGAAAGCCTGCGCCTCGCCGCCGCGCCGCACTCTCTCTCCGCGGCGCGCTCTCTCGCCGCGCCGCATTTGCACTCCGCGCCGCCAGCATCGCGCTGGCTTCGCTCACCTCGCTCGCCCTGCGCCGTCATCGCCGAGCGGACCCACTACTTTCTACTTGAAACGTCACAAACGGTGAGTCTGTGGAAAGCACTCACAGCTTGTTTCATAACCTACATACGAGGGGTGATTGCTAAGTACCTGTGTTAGGCCAGAAAAAAAGGATGATATAGACAATTCTATTTCTTTTTTCGACATTGTCTCCTATCACATCGACACACTTAGCTCAACAATATTCCAACTTTTTAAAGCTCTCCGAAAAATAGGTTTTGACGAACTCTGAAAAATACGCCTCAGTTTTGGCTTTGACGTCCTCGTTTGTTGTGAATGTCTTTATGCCAAGCCTCTTTTAGGGTTCTGTTGCTTTTGCAACTGTTGAGGCCACAGACGTCAACATAGCCGGCAGTCAGCGGTAAAGAACTAGGGACAGCGGCTCGTCGCAGGGCCAAAAGCCGAGAGCGGGCCCCGCGCCAACCAGTCAGCTGTGTTCCGCCTTTAAGCACGGCTGCGCTCGCGCATTTTAAATCTCCATATTTTCCTATTTACTTTTTATCGTTTGTTATTTCATATTTTATTTAGGTACGTGTTATACAGTCCACTCGCTTTCATTTACTACACCAAGACCTATCGTCGTGAACAGCAACAGAATCAAATCAAGTTAAATAAAAGCTTTTAAATAAAAAATATTTTTTTGTTAGAATTCACCGAATATATGTTGTGGCGGAATAGTGTGACTTGTATGCATCCATTAAACTCCAATTTGGTCAGTTTCTTTGTTCATTGTGGTCCACGAAATAGAAGAAAATATTTTAGTTCAAATCCTTTCCTTAAATAACCAGATTTTTAGAATACAATATTTCTTTTGAAATTGGTAACTGAGACTTTTTTTTACAGATAACTGGATGTAAAAAATTTCAAGAAAAATACATTTATCAGTAAAATGACTAAATAAATCATTCGGAAATATAAAAAAAATCGTCTATGTAGAAATTTAAGAAAGTAAAAATTACTTATATATTTATATCTGAAAGTTTCTATAGCGGTCAACGTAAATGTTATCCTGAAAATATCCTTGTTATATGAGGTATCCACAGAGAACAATATTTTTTATAAATATTCGGTGGTACTCGATAAATGTTCAAAATACTTAATTTGTCGAATAGTATTGTGTCCCACAGTCACACTCAACATCTTAAGTTCTCGTAGCGCGTATGATTCCTTTGGCAGGCTCGCCATGTAAGGTGTTCACTCGTTTTATGTACCATCAATAGATGGTAAATAAAACGAGTGAATGCCAAAGTAGTACTAAGTTATATTTCATAGCATAGTGCATATATGTGGTTACAAAGGTGCATAGATTATAGTAATACAGATCTTGAAGGATGTAATTAATACAACCCTCACAAGTTAATGAGGTATTTGTACCCAAAGTCATAAAAAATGTAAATTGATAAATGAATGCGTTTGCAAAGTTTATTGGATGGTCCTATAGAACCCTTTGTTTCCGAGTACGGGTTGCACTTGGTTTCTTTATTTTGTGATAGGTGCGTGGTAAGGACACAGGCCACAAAGGATTTAAAACAAATGTATCGAACTAAATAAAATATCCTTTTATGTGGCAATATTTTAAACTTCTCGCAAACTTTAAAAACTGTTTATTTTTTGACTGAAACAAAAGGTGCGCGAGTCGTTGACGCATCACTATTGTTGAGTCCGTTTCGATCGCGCGGTCAAGACGTTTTTTTTTTTTAAAAAAAATATGCTATTCGCTTGTAAATATTTGTCAAAGATAAGGTTAAAAAGTTATAAGAGTTTTAACGTGGCCGCGCCATCGAAACGCGGAGAACCGCACAGCCACGGAGATCTTTAAAACTACGCGTTGCAGAGATCTGAAATTCAGGCAAATCAAAGATTGAATTGTAAAAAAATTGTAAAAATATAGAAAAAAATCCTAGGTTTATATTTTAGGAACTGTAAGACTAAATCCCCATGGCCGCGCCATCGTAACGGTGACAAACACATTATCGCCGATATCTCGCTGAAAAAGCATCGTAGACGTCTAAAGATTTTTTTAAAACCTAGATTTGAATTTGGCAGAGTTTGTAAAAATACAACGAAAAATCGTAGGTTTATATTTTAGGAGTTGTAAGACTAAAACATGGCCGCGCCATCGAAACGGTGAAAAACACGTTATCGCCGATATCTCGGTGAAAAAGCACCGCGGAGGTCTGTTTTTTTTTTTAAAACCTAGTTTTGAATTTGTCAAACAATGTGAAAATACACAAAAAATCCTAGGTTTATATTTTAGGTGCTGTAGTACGGTATCGCGTAGAATTAGTCGTGATTTTCTATAGAAAAAAGTAAGTAATAGCGAGTTTTTTTTGTAAACAACACCTATTAATATATGTAGGGCTACCGATAATCATCATCAGCCTGTATTCGTCCACTACTAGACATAGGCCTCTCCCATGACACGCCACTGAGCACGATCCTCGGCCACTCTCATCCAGGTCTTGCCAGCCGCCTTGCAAAGATCATCGCTCCACCGAGTCTGAGGACGTCCTACGCTACGTTTACCGATCCGTGGTCTCCACTCAAGAACTCGTCTACCCCAACGGTTATCGGTTCTTCGGGTTATATGGCCGGCCCATTGCCACTTCAGCGTGCTAATGCGGTGGGCTATATCGATAACCTTGGTTCTCTGTCGGATCACCTCGTTACGAACTCGATCTTTCAGAGAAACCCCGAGCATAGCCCTTTCCATAGCACGTTCAGCGGTGACTTTAAATTTGTGGACCAACCCTACCGTGAGTGTCCACGTTTCGGCACCGTACGACATGACAGGTAGGACGCACTGATTATAGACTTTCGTCTTAAGACTCTGTGGAATTGGCGATGTGAAGACTCGACGCAGTTTCCCATACGCTGCCCAGCCCAGCTGTATTCTTCTGTTGGGCTCTTGCTCAAAGTTGTTTTTACCTAACTGCATAGATTGCCCGAGGTAAACATACTCCTTAACAACCTCGAGAATACTGCCTTGAACTGCAATTGGTTCCGGACTGACATGTTCATTGAACATAACCTTGGTTTTATCCAGGTTCATCCGGAGACCAATGCGTTGAGAAGAATCAGCTAGGCCACTCAGCATATGTTGTAAATCTTGCAGCGTTTCTGCCACAATGACGATATCTTCTGCAAATCGTAAGTGTGAGAGGTACTCGCCGTTTATATTAATGACGCGCCACTTCCAGTCCAGCGTCTTGAATATATCCTCCAATGCATTAGTGAACAATTTGGGGGATATTACGTCCCCTTGTCTCACACCACGATGCAAGGGAATAGTTTTAGACTGCCGGTTCTGTACTTGGACGGCCATAGTAGCGGCGTTGTAAAGACCTCTCAGCACTTGGATGTATCGCCAATCGACTTGGCAAAGCTTGGCATCGCTGCAGAGATTCCAGAACCGACCAGATTTCGATCGAGTCAAAGGCCTTTTCATAGTCCACAAACGCTAAGCACAGGGGCCGATTATACTCTTCTGTTTTCTGTATAATCTGCCGCACTGTATGGATGTGGTCTATGGTGCCGTATCCCGATCGGAACCCGGCCTGTTCGGGAGGCTGGAACTCGTCGAGTCTTCGCGCAAGACTGTTTGTGATAACTCTCGAAAACAGCTTATAGACGTGGCTTAAGAGTGAAATGGGTCGGTAGTTTTTCAAAAGAGTTTTAACGCCCTTTTTGAAAAATAACACGACAACACTTACTCCACGCCCCTCTGGAGTTCTCCCATCAAAAGGAATAGTGTTGAAAATGCTCTGGAGCTCCTTAATTACATAGGTTTACCTCTAGATTTCAGGAGCTCAGTTGTAATACCGTCTTCTCCCGATAATAGGCAAAAACTAGTTTTTCTTCAGAATATCAAACCTAGAAAACGTTTTAAAAATTTCGATAGGGTGACCATGGTTTAGTATTTACAGAAAAGTCTTGAGTGTTCTTATTTAGTTACCCCTCCATAGCTTGATAGCTGAAAATACTGTTCTTCTGTAATTCAAATAATGGCACCACACACATAGTTTTTAGGAGAATAGTACTGAAAATGATGTGAAATAATTGAAACATGAAAATAGGGATGGCCTTCCGTACATGTATTAGAGGTTTGAAAAAAAAGTACGTATAAAGGGTGTAAAACATCTCTTAACGAAGCCGAAAGGCACTGGTTCTCCCTGTCATTCCGACCATTTTTTTGTTCTACACCATACCTGGGAACCTTCTAGTTACGGAGATATTAGTGGTCAAAGTTCCAACTTTTTGACAGGTGTTTTTTTAAATACAAGTTTTTAATGTAAGATTTTTACTTTAAACACCTCCACGACCCCCGTACTGTTCCATCCGTCCATCAGCACAATGTTTTGAGTGCGTTACATTGAGTTATCGGGTGTATCGGATAAAAAAGTCGTTCCCCAGCAATAATTTTTGCGTAAAGTTACTTAGTTTCATGTACAGAATGCTTGGTTGACGGCTTCGTGATGAGGTGATTTACACGGTGTATAACTGTGTGGGCTGTTAAAAAATGTTATACGTTTTTTCTTAAGTCTATGGTTGATGAGTATCCAAAGACGTTCTAAAAACAAAAAAAGGTTTGTAGAACGTAAATACTTTTTCATCAAACTGCATCAGTAACTTTGTTTTTCACAAAAATAGTATGAAAAACCAATTTTCTTTTGCCGTTGAGTGTAAATTTACATATGAATCAGCGTTAAAAATATTATTATTATATTATTTGGTGCTACGGAACCTTGTGTGTGCGAGTTCGATTAGCATTTTGGCCGATTTTTTCATTGATACACACTCATGCCACACGTGATTAGAGTTATCCTTGTGTACCTAACTTGATGTGACTGTGAATCGTACATTAAGAACCTAAATAAAAAGGTATTTTTTTTTATTCTTCCTTAAATGCCAGAAGTAATTAACTCATGTACTCTAACATCAA
Source organism: Cerastis leucographa (assembly GCA_963082945.1). NCBI lineage: Eukaryota > Metazoa > Arthropoda > Insecta > Lepidoptera > Noctuidae > Cerastis > Cerastis leucographa. The sequence continues at coordinate 31,532,874 of OY720378.1, forward strand.
TATACCCTGATACACGCCAATAATATTATTAAAAATACTATTGTGTGTAAAAAACATTTAAGTTTAAGTTTAATAAGTTTACTGGTCATAAAAGAAACATAACAGTTGTGGCATACAATTCGGTGAGCCACAAACTAAGCATCGCTTGTGTCTTGTGGCTCAGGAGTGCGAAATTATACAAATTAAAACATTTAAATACAACAATTTCTAATAAAACATTAGCATTATGATAAGGACGTTTGAGTGATTTTATAATGTGCTCTGAACAATATGAACATTAAAGTAATAAAATAAAATAAATTTAAAAACAATGTTTGCATATATTGGGCTTCTGTTATGGTATAAGTTTTTAAACTGACACGGTCACTAACACTATTAATAACACTTACCTACTACAGGATATTTATGTGTATTATTTGTCTGCACATAAACACCCACCCGCAATAACTTCAGTTTATCCGTGATCATGGCGTTTGCAACAGCGCCGAAATATCGGGAACTCGAAACAAATAATACACATGGTAAATATCCCGTAGTAAGTGTTATTAATTGTGTTATGGTGTGTGAGTGTGTGTGTGTGTTCTTGTGAGTGTGCGTGTGTTGATGTGTGTGAGTGTGTGTGGCTGTTATATGCTATATCAAGGCTTCAGTGTTGTCGTATGACAATTTCAGGAGGGCTGATCTTAATATTTTTTTACAGGTGGTCGTTGAGGAGTCTCGTAAGTCGCAAATTTTACTTTATTGTAGGTGTTTGGATGGGAAAAGTTTGTACAGCGTCTTGCTAGTTCCGATTTTGTATTTGGTATAGGTACTCTGAATACCCGCTTGTTTAGTAAGTTATTGTATTCTGGGAGTTTTCTTACTGTTGCGTGATACTTAAGCGTTGCTTGAAGTATGAACATTTGTCGTACTCTGAGAACTTCAAACTCCTGATAAATAAGGCCTTGACCAGTGCCCGTTGTGCTCTCTCTAATGTTATAAACGTAGTTTTACAGGCCCGTCCCTAAATTATACAGATGCAGTACTACGTGATTGACTGGCAGAGTGCATAGTAAACTCTTCGCAGTACATCAATAGGCGTGCAGTCGCGGAGTTTTTTCATTACATGAATCAGTTTTCGCACTCTAGAGGATAGGGCATAAATGTGGGATTTGTATCATCATCATCATCATCAGCCTATATTGTTCCCACTGCTGGGACGCAGGCCTCCTCTCTATGAGAGGGAATGGGCTGTAATCCACCACGCGGGCCCAGTGCGGGTTGTTAGATGTCACATGTCTTCGAATTTTTAGTTCTAGGACATGCCGGTTTCCTCACGATGTTTTCCTTCACCGTTTTTGAGAGCAGCGGTGAAGAAATAAAATACACAAAGTAATGCGCCTGCCTGGGTTCGAACCTACGACTTACTGCTCGTAAGTCGGGGCTGCTACCACTGGGCCACCGCTGCTCCCTGGGCCACCGCTGCTCCCTAATATGTTATAAACGTAGTTTTACAGGCCCGTCCCTAAATTATACAGATGCAGTACTACGTGATTGACTGGCAGAGTGCATAGTAAACTCTTCGCAGTACATCAATAGGCGTGCAGTCGCGGAGTTTTTTCATTACATGAATCAGTTTTCGCACTCTAGAGGATAGGGCATAAATGTGGGATTTGTATATTAGGTTGTTATCTATTGTTATTCCGACATATTTTATTGTGCCAGTACGTTCAAGGACTTTGCATGGGCATGTTTGGTGGGAGCCGTTGTTGTGTTCTTGGGAGCAGGTGTGTATTTTTATGGACATAGTTGGGGATAGGCTGGAGGCACTGGTTTTAGAAAAAGCAATATATACACGCCCCCCCCCCCTTACACCTCATTGTTTATAGAATTGCTTAGAATGAGATTTCTTACCGACAAATTCCGATTTATTACTGCCCACACGTAACCGCTCGTTCAATAATTTTTACCGCCCATTTAATTATTTTCCTGCTCAATTATATATTCGCTGATCCATTTCATTATTTTCTTTTACTCATTTTTTTGTTCACTTTAGCCAGGATCTTATAATAGACAAGTATCCATTACCTCGAATAGAGGAAGTATTCGCGAAACTAGGAGGCGGTGAACATTATACGAAAATAGATTTAAAAAATGCGCATAATCAGTTCATTCTCTCTGAAGAATCCCAAAAGTTGACAACAATTACTCCAAAAGGATTATTTAAATATACCCGCCTAGTGTACGGCCTCGCGAATGCTCCAGCTTTGTTTCAAAAGGCAATGGAAGTACTGCTGTCTGGTATCGAGGGGATCAGCATATGGTTAGATGATATTTGTTTGACTGCGCCAACGAAAGCGCTTCTCATGACGAGGTTAGCCCAGGTTCTAAGTAGGTTGAGTGAAGCCGGTTTGCGCCTTCAAAAGGACAAATGCGTTTTTTTTTTTTTAAGGATAGCGTAACGTACTTAGGTTATGTTATCGAAAAGAACGGATTACGTACTAACAGCGATAAAGTTAAAGCGATATTGAACGGCCCGGAACCGACAAACATAACAGAGGTAAAACGGTTTCTTGGAGTGGTCATCTACTATAGAAACTTTATTCCGAACGCGTCAAGCATTATGAGCCCGCTCCATGAGTTGCTGCGCAGCGTCGATTTGGGCTGGTTGGTGGCCGATCCATCATCGTCCCTGGGGGCCACCGTCTGGGTAAGGGAGTCACTAATATTGGAGACACTCGTTGTGCCTCCAGGGCCTCAAGTCTGCTATTACAATAGTGTCAGAATGGCCTATCATTGATTTCATAATTGTTGATTTTGACAAGTTTGGGAATCTACTAATATAATGGTGTCATTATGACTTCACAATGGTCAACCACTGACACTCCATTGAAAGAAATGGCATAGAATTTGACAGACCATTATGAATTTAGCAGATTACGGACTTTTAGCAAAATGACAATGGGATCGTGTTGGAATGATGATGTTTATAAAAATAGCAGACTTGAAAGGCCCTGGTTGCCAGTGGTTGTCAGTGTCGGCGACGCGGCTGGCGTGCGACAAACCGCCTCTGTGAATATGGGCGAGCGAGCGGCGTCTTGACCCCGCGGCGGCGCACGTTCGCCCTGCGGTCGCGGCGGGTCAAAGCAGTACCGCTTCGCGTACGCGCTTCGCTCTTCCGACTCTTCCGTGCTTCGGCGCCGTCGCTGGGGTCATGTCTCTGGCTGGAATTCAAAATGAAGTCCCATCGACGGCGTTGGTGATGTAATTGGGGTGCGCCTACTCAATGCCCTCGGACCGGAGTCGACAGAGCCTGCAGACACCATCGACATGCTCGAGCCGGCTCGCGACGAGCATGCCGACAGTCCTGCTGGCGAGTCGTAGGCTGAGGCACGAGGGCGCGCCGGTGAGGCGGGTGCCATGGATGTCGGGCGAGCACTAGGTGCTGTCTTTGTTAGCGGGCGTCGGTCCCGCTGCACTGTTGCCGGTCCTGACAGCAAGCTGTGGGAGGAGCCGGCGGTGGCAGTGCGCGGTGCTGACGTAGCACGGCTTAGAGCGATCGTCGCGGGTGCAGCCACAGAGGGTGCAGTTGACACGGCGGGTTGCGATCAAGCGGCCGTACGCACAGCTGGGTTTGCAGTGGGGCGCGCGGGTGGCGCGGGTGTAGGCGCTGTGAGCGCAGGAAAGCGCGTGGTGAGCGCAGCTGTGCGCGGTGGCGTAGGCGCGGGCACAGGTGGAAGCGGCGCGGTATTGCGCACTGACACTCGCGCGGTTGTAGTGGCGGCGCATGGTTAGTGCGTGCAGCCAGAGTACATGGCAGCGGGGGGGCCCGGGGCCTGTATGGTCACCGGGCGGAACGCGAATGGTCGCACGGCTACAGCATGCGTTCTTTTGGACGTCTTCTTCTCCTCACTATGAAGAGGGGAGGGTCCAACCAGCGTCAGCCAGCTCCTTGTAGCCGGCGTCGCCACGGCCAAATGAGCGGCTTGCGCCTGGCTTCGGCATCACTCGTCCTTGTGGCTCCGCTTCTCGCGACCGCAACAGTACCCAGAGGCACCGGGCAGCGCGGCGGCGACTCCCCCTGTGCTCGCACTAATGTCAAACACTTGTACGAACACAGGAAAAATAACAATAAAAACGGTCCGTGTGAAAAATTTTTATTGACAGAGTACAACAACAAAAACACAGGCACCGACAAACACTCGCGTCACTCGCGGACCAACCAAGTGCCGACCTCTAGTGGGGAAAAATGCTAACTAAGCCACTTGCCAGAGGTGGCGCAGGGGCACCGTGGACGGCTAGCGGCTGCCTAGGGGCGCGCTGTGAACAATTGTGAGATCTAATTCGACGACAACGCCATCTAGTTAGAAAAGAAGTACTAATTGTTACTCAAAACTGAAAATGGGGATTACATTGCTCAAATCCCAAAAACACCGTATGTTTAAAGAAGTTTGTAGATGAATCCTTTTTGGCGTTTTCCACATAAAAAATATATGATATACTAAGGGTCATCACAAATACATTTTATTGTTTAAAATTTTAATAAACATTACCAAATTTTGGGAAAAAATTGTAGTAAATAGGTCCTTCTTGAACCTAAATTGTAAATGTTCTATATAAGGGCTTATTAGTTTGGCATCAATTGAGTAAAAAAACTTCGTCTCAAAGTTTTTCGTCTGTGTGTTGCATGTCGCGTGACGCTGACGGTCGGCCGCAGAGTAGGGACTTTCACTTTACCCCTACTCCGCGCTATAGAGTGAAAAAAAGTTTCACTTTTACCGTGGTTTCATAAATCCACACAATCCTTTTTTTTCGAATAACTTTTAATCTTTTCAAATAATAAATAAAAACCCGAAACTTCACCAGTACCCCGCTGAAGCACCCCCGCAAAGGCCTGTGACGCACACTCGGGACGCGATACTTCAGTGTCTCGCTGACTCTTGCGACGGGTGGGATCTACGCGCGTTATTTTTTTGATTTTTTTTCGAAATTAAATCTAAAAGTTCTTGTTCTGAATGTTTTTTGAATTAAAACATTTTGTAAATAGTACAAATATAAATATTTCGTAAAATGAGAATAGAAATTAAGTTTGTAAATATATTTAAAGTAGTTTGTAATTTCGTTTTGTGTTTTGAACCTATCATAGAGTAAGCCTGACTACATGCATAAATATGAGAATTAATTTAAAGTGAAGCGTGGCCGAGCTTTCCAAAACTATTGAAAATTACCTACGTACTTTTGTCTGTGGCGATTATTTTTTTATCGTTTTTAGCTATCTTGAGAATTTCGTTTGACGGAGGCTGGAGACTCATTTGAAAGGGCTCATGGAGACATTAGTGACTTATGATGTCACCTATCTGATGGTGGTCCTCGGAGATCCTATAGGATCTCAGTAACGGCAGTACGTAGAACCGTCGTGTTTGGACTCATTTGAAAGGGATCCTAAAGACTAAGGTGACTGTGAAAATGACAGTCCAAATTTTAAGACAAAATACCTAGTCAGAATACATTTTTTTTTTTTGTGGTGTTTGGTATATTACCAGACTGTAATAGGAAAATCAGTACCTTAACTCACTTTTATTCTTATTTTTCAGGCAATTAAGAAAAATATTCTTTTTCAGATATGCGATAAATAATTATGTTTTTTTTTGCCGCTGACTCTGTTATTTTATGTTCCTATATGTCACGACCTATTGTTAAATTGTTTTAGGTTGAACAAGGTACAGAAGAGTTACCAAATTTGATTATTGAAGAACGAGACGAGAACGAGAACGCAAAAACACAAAATATATCTGTAAGGTGAGTCACAGATATAGCTTACTTTTATTCCGAAACTAGCTGTGCCCGCGACTTCGTCCGCGTGGAATAGTGACTTTTCGGGAAGCATATTTTGAATCACATTACACCGTCGTTTGGGTAGCTAAAAATTTACTTTACAGTAATTCTTCTCTGTAAACGATATTTGACGTATGGCCGTCGGGGATGAAAGCATACAGGCTCCTAGGATTGCTAACCCGTATGCCCTGGACCTGCATTAGGGAGGCACTCCGGTATCACCGGGTGCCGACCTACCTTCGTCGTGTGGTCGGGGACTACCTGACGAACAGGGCCGTCATCTACCCTGGTCGCAACGGAGAGTAGAGCCGGCGAGAGATGTCGTGCGGTGTTCCACAGGGATCGGTTCTGGGGCCGCCCTTGTGGAACATCGGCTACGACTGGGTGCTGCGCGCCGACCTCCCTAGCGGTGTCAGCGTAGTTTGCTACGCTGACACCGCGCCCCAGAACTGACCCTCCCATTACCTGAACGCGCCCCAGAAGGTGGTAGCCGTAAGGCTGATCCGGGGGTACCGCACGATCTCCGGCGAGGCGGCGAGCCTCTTGGCCGGATTGCCGCCATGGGATCTGGAGGCAATGGTCCTCGCGCGCCTGCATGAATGGCGCGCGGAGGCACTACGCCGGGGGCACTCCGCTGCCGCGGCAAATTGTCGTTCAGCGGATAGACCTCCGGCGCGATCTCATGGCGACATGGAGACAGCGACTGTCGCAACCACGTGCAGGGCACGCCACAATAATGGCGATAAGTCCCCTCTTTGAGGAGTGGCTAGAGAGGCACCACGGCGCCCTCACCTTCCACCTGACGCAGGTCCTTACCGGACACGGTTGTTTCGGGAGGTTCCTGCACCGAATCGGGCGGGAGGAAACGCCCGGGTGTTACCATTGCGAGGATCGGCGGGAGGACAAGGTGGAGCACACCGTGGAGCTCTGCCCCGCTTGGGCTGAGCACTGCCGTGTCCTCGTAGCGGCGATTGGCGGCGGTGACCTCTCGCGTCCGGCCCTGGTTCAATCCATGGTCCGGAGCGACTGACAAAAAGCCTTAAAAAGAGTTATCTTTACTTCTGGTGTACAACGTGCAAACCTGCGGGCCAACATATTACATCGGACAGCCCTCCGTTCTCTTTCCATATCAGCATCATCCTTTAAGTCCTCCGTAACTATGTGCCCCACCCAAGTACTTAAAATCAAACACTCTTTCAAGGGCCACACCTTTTAACATAACTGGTGGCATATTATGTGCTGGTTTTCTATGCTTCGCCCTAAACACAAGCAGTTTGCTTTTTTGTACGTTGTACACAAGTCCGTGTGCTTCTGCATAAGCCTCACAGACCGCCAACAACTTCCTGAGTGCGCTGATTGACGGACTCAGCAGCACCATGTCGTCCGCGTAACTAATACTATTGACACAGAGTCCGTCAATAGAACAACCAACAAGAGTGCTACTGAGCTCGACAATCAGCTGGTTAACATATAGGTTGAAAAGCGCTGGCGAGGTCAATCCCCCCTGTCTCACCCCGCATTCCAACCTGTACTCGTGAGACAACTCGTTGACCCATCTAACTTGATTGGTTTGGTGGCCATACCAATACCGAAACATATTCGTTATGGCGTCAGGCACTCCCACTTCGCGCATCTTACACCACAAGACGTCATACCTTACCAGGTCAAAGGCCCTGGAAAGGTCTAGGAATGCTGCATACACAGGCGTATTTCTCTCCGTATAGTACCTGACAGTATGCTTGAGGGACAAAATATCACATTCAGTTGATAGCTGTGGCCTAAAGCCAAACTGAGCATGGTGTATTTTAAGATATTTACTAATTTGTCCCTCAAACACACCGTCCAGTACCTTAGCCGTAATAGTCGCCAATGAGATTGGTCTGTAATTACCTTTGTCACTGGCGTCACCGGTTTTATTTTTCAGTATTGGTACAACCAACTCATCAACGCAGCGGGTAGGTAGGAGTGTCGGATACAGAACGTAAACAATAACGCTAGCAGTCGTGGGAGATGTGGTCCGGCATGCTCAAAATGTTCAATGCTAAGGCTGTCATGTCCCGGTGATTTACCTCGTCTCATATTCTTAATTATTACTCTAATCTGCTTAGCCATAATGCGAGCAGGCACCTCCAACACAACAACCTCAGCAACGACACCATTAACATCTGACTTCGACGGTAGTATTTTAAAATGTTCCTCAAACATGTTTGCGATTTTCCCGGGCTTGCTTACACCATTGACACTCACTGGAATGCCAGGCTTAGGGTTTAGTTTTTTGGTGTGAAAAAACCCTCGAAAGTCTTTCTTTTTGTGTTTTGAAGCCAATATATCCATTTTAATTTCGTCTTGTTTATTCTGACAAAACTTGAGTTTATGTTTGAATATCTTTCGGGACTCAACCATATCATTATAAATTTTTCCAGTGCTTGGTTTCCCATGCCAAACCCAATTTGTAAAGTTTTGCCTGGAATTTCGGTGAGCGTCCCTTACATACTTATTCCACCCCAGGATATGTCGCCCCTTTACAACCCCCTCTTTACAGTGACTGACATAAGTTGCCTCAGCAGCCTCCCGTAACGATAAAACAATTTTGTGATATAAATTATCAATTACTTCCCTATGTTCGAGTTCATTACACATATTATCGCAACATTGCCTTAGATCACTAGGAAAATCAATTTGCCTTAATTTTGAGTAACATTCTTTGGTATACAATTCAATCTGATCTATATAACGTTCACCCCACGTTAGTTTATTTATTTGAAACTCATGTAAAGGAGTCGACTTTGGCCTGGCCCTCATCATATTACATTGCAGCTCTAACGGGAAATGATCTTACCAGTAGCTATCATGATGTACCCTAACAGATGTTACAGACTTCTACGCAGCCTCGGTAACCAAACAGTGGTCAAGCCAACGACGGCTACCATGCACATCGCTTACAAAGGTATAAGAATCAACCCCCAGCTTAATTAAATCTGCACAAAACCAATTCTGTTCTGAACAAAAATTTTACATTTCTTTTCCAAAGAGTTCCCCAGGGTGTGCATTAAAATCCTCTAATATATAAACACTTTCAGTATCACTACTTTCTATTATGGCCACTATCTCACTTAAACAATCCACAAATTGTAATAGATTGTCGGGTGAGTCAGTAGGCATATACACATTAAAAATCAAGCTCTATCGGTCCAACACATTAACTTTAATAGCAACGACGCGATCACTACTACATGGAATCACAGTAACTAAATCAAATAGCGTATTCCGCCATAGTAGGGCTACGCCTCCGAACGGACGACCTTGTAACGTTACACCAGTGTCCATTGCAGACTTGCCAAAGAAACTAAAGTCCTTATTTACTTCCCCTAAGTACGGTAATTCACTAGGTTGTAACCAAGTCTCTTGAAGTCCTATCACATCAGCATCACTACATAACGTCTTAACCCACTCAAAAGATCTTTTAAAAGACTTACAATTGAAACTAATTAGTTTAGTTGAGATGTTCTTGTCTATAATATTCAAATCCATTATTTTTGTTCAGAATGAATAGCACTCGATTGGTAATTATCACCTGTATTCAACTTTTTGTTGAACGTAACATATCTGCGGAAGGATATTCCACTCGGCCACAGATTTTCGTCCATAAATATAGATAATTTATCCTTAGGAATCATGAATTTATACGCCTCATAATCCTTCTTTAATTTCATATTTATTTTTTCCAATTTTACTTCTACCCCCGTTTTACATTTAATATATTCGACTATATCAGTCGAAGAGCAGTCCCTGCTTACCTTATATATGTAAAACGGTATATTTATCAATGCAGCCTTAAACTTACATTCAGTCGAAACATCAGCAGTCCCTTTCTTGCCAATGAATTTATTTTTATTCCGCTTTCTTTGTACCAACGTCCATTCGTTATTATTAACCTGCATTGCTTCTATTGAATTAAACTTCGGTTCATTTGGGTTAGTAGATAGCAATTTATGACTTGTGCCTTTAGAATCCGAATTACTGTGTGTCACTCCTACAACGACAGCCGCGGCCTCAGCATACGACTTCTTGTCATTCTGTTTCGTTACTTCCGTCGAAACCACAGTAACGGCCTCCAATCGCTTGTTTCTTGCCTCCACCAAACCGGTTCCGTCGGGCGCCCGAGTCTCCGATAAGGATTGCGCGAGTGGGACAGTATGACGATATTTTGGTGTAGGTATGTGTGAAGCAGATTTATTTGTGTACTGAGGTGCCTGCGAGTTATTATTTGTTGAGTCCAGTGTTTCAACCAATTCATCTGGTGAAATATGCGGTAGTCCAATAGGTCCACTTTCGCATTCAAAACTTTCCATAAGTCCAGCTCCTCTGCGCCGGTTATTTACAAAATCTTTCACCTCAGGAGATAAGACTTTCAACATATCCTTGGTCACGTAATTGTCTTTTATAACAGTTAAATCATGCTGCAACAGTATGATATCTTTTAGCAGCCTCATCATCAGCCTCGTAGCATCCAAATGATCAAAAGTTACCGGTGGTAGACGATGAAGGTCTCTTGCAACGAAGACTGGCAAGCACTCAGGGTCGGTTTCCTTGATGATACATAGAATGTCCTCTATGTCACGTTTTTCTTTACCACCTCCTTTACGGTTTATGTTGCGACTACTGGTTTGCACCGATTCGAAAAGTAACTTTTTAGCCGTTACAATTTCCTCACTTTTGAATGCCGTGTTACACAAACGTATTATACTGTCTTCGTCCATCACATCCGCCTTATTTTGCACAAAGGCGAGCAACTCTGATATAACAATGTTGCAATTGCTACATTTAACAGTATTTAAAGCCATTATCACAGGCACTCGTGTCGTAAGTACTACTTAATTCGTTCGTTAACGCATAGGTAAGTACGTCACGCGTCGATCGCGCCGCCGAGTGAACTGGTAATGTAATGGGCTAGCTCACCGTCCGTCCGTCTCATGACGACAGGCCGTGTCGACGGCGCGTACGTGTTCCACGCGCGCCTCAAGGAGATGTCAGCAAACCGGAAGGGGTCCGAAAGGGCCGATGCCTGCCAGGGCTGCGGGTTGTTCGAAAGAGATACCGCGGCCCTGGAACACAAAGGGCTAAGAAGGAACATGGGTGGGTTTTAGTCAGTCAAGTCTGACACTCCCTCCCGCTCCGCCCAGAGCGGGAGAAGTCATTTGATGATTTCCCATCCGCAAAAAAAAAGGATTGCTAACCCGTGACAGAGCCACATACAACTGACCGTGCGAGAAACAGCTGATACTTAAATCTACACCCACAACTTTCAGTGTCTGACCTTGGGCTTTATTAATTGTCATCCGCAAAACATAGGCTGACTGGAAACTGGACTCGTTTAAAACTAAATGGAAAATTGTTTGGAATGAGAGGAATCCGAGGAATGAAAATACTTTCACCTTTTCCACACCCTGTTAAAATCTCTGCTTCTATCAGATTTAGTTGTAAATTGGTCACTTTTAACCTGGTGCCATTGTAAAGTTTTGGGGGGCTTAAATTTCTAAGAAGCATAGTGGGTACGCCTAGTCCAGGAGCATTGAGGGATTCTAAAAATTCTACTGGGTAGCTTGTAGATTCTTTTTCTTCCATGACTCTGTTAATGGAGATATACTCAACATAATCCTCCGGAACATAGCTCAAAATTTCAGCGTTTATTGTTGCTGCTTGGTCGTTTCGTGGCGTCAAAATAGCTCTTTCGCAAAGCCAGGAATTTTCGCAAGTTGGTAAAGTAAAAGTCAAAGTCAAAGTCAAAGCATTTATTTCAATTAGACCATTACAGGCACTTTTGAAAGTCAACAAAACAAAATAAAACGCGAAGCTACAGTCCCAGTCACAAGGCATAATAACTTGTGAAAGTACTGTAGTTGCCCATTCCGTAGCGTAGATCTCTATGGAGAAGAACGGGCAAGAAACTCCATGGACACAAAATCTTGGTTACATCATTCATGTTAAGAATTACAAATATGTGAGAACAATGTAGAAATACGGGCAAGTTAAGAGCGTCCAGAGTAAAAGATTAAATCAGTAATAAAAAAAATAAAGTAATTAAAATAAACCGTGGCAGCTAAGAGATGACCAGTCACAACTGACAGCGCCCGTTCACGAACATGACGCATGTATCAGCCATCATTCAACTCAACCATTTTGAAGGGAACTAAACGACCCGACACACCCGCCACCATCAGCGTGACATTTAAGTGAGCATGACATTCACTCAACCACCAGGGTAATTTCGCGTCAATGAAAGATTTAGGTACTCATTAAATAGTGGCTTTACAGTACATGGTACTCACACATGTGCTATGAAATTATATAATACTAAGAGATTGAATCTATACAATGCAAATATATTTTACAATCTTCTGCAGCTTTCACAATAACTTCACTTTCTAATTCTGATGATTCCGATTGCCCCTATGGTTGTGGAGCAGGACCAGCATTGAGCCAAGCATTTTTATCATCAATATAATCCCCCAACTTATAATACGCTTGCCTACATAGTATGCGTTTTATGTAAGATTTAAATTTCGTTTCATTCAGTTGTAGAATGTGGGGAGGTATTTTATTGTAACATTTTAAACAGTACCCCATGAAAGATGAGTCTACTTTAGCTAACCTGAAACCTGGATGAACTAGTTGGTCTCTGTTTCTAGTATTATTGCGTTGCGTTTCCATACACAGATGATATGAGCTCTCGCTTTGATGAAACTATGTTGCATAGGTTTTCAATAAGAACAACTTTTCCTTGTTCCTGCGGATACACACTGTTACCAATCTCAAGTAGCAAATCTTGAGCATTTTCGTTGCCTCCAATTTGCGCACGCATATTTAATGTCAAATGCAAAGGGAAAATGTTATGCCACAGTCGAGAACTCTTTAGGCAGGCATTAACTTCATCAGCCCTTGTGGTATTACAGGGAGAGTCTGACGAAAATCGCCACAAAAAAGCATAGTAATGCCACCCATGTGTTGATGAACGTTGCGTGATGTCATTTTGCTTGACATCACGCAACGTTCTGTCTACTGCTTCTACTGCTTTTCGATTGGCCATTGTGGACTTATCCCATATAATAAGGCTACAATCACGAAGAACCTTAGCTTTATCGCTGTTTCTTGAAATATTACAAACAGGGCTTTCTGTGCGGTCTAAATCGATCGGAATTTTGAATATTGTATGAACAGTTTTATTGTAGTAAGCGCGATTTTATGAGCTTCATGATCGGCAGTGAGACGTATTTCTCGTTCTTCATGTGTTTCCTAAGACCGAGCATTTGCTGTCCGAACCTTCTGAGAACTCAGACGAATTTCCCTATCAGTGAAAGTCTCAGACTCACGCGATAGTGCATGAGCTTCACGATCGGCAGTGAGACGTATTTCCCGATCGTCCTGTGTCTCCTGGGCCTGAGCTCCCAGAGAGTACTGACAACAAATGCTCGACATTTGTTGTCCGTACTCTCTGGGAGCTCAGGCGGGTTTCCCTGTCAGCAAAAGTCTCAGACTCACGCGATAGCGCGTGAGCTTCGCGATCGACAGATAAACGTGCCTTTCGTTGTTCCCCGTTTTCCCTATTTTGAGTTGTCATCATTCGAGAACGATTTGAACTCAGTCGAGATTCTCGCTGAGTCGAAGTTTCTGCACCACGAAACCTAGCCTGATTTTCCGGAGTTGCAGAGAGCCTTGCCTCACGACCTTCCTCAGATTCCTGTGATAGAACTAATCTCATCCTTTTAGCATTTCTGCTACATTGGGAGAGGTTGGATCTTCTTCGAGGCAAAATAGTACGTACTACTTAACACACAGTTATTTAGTAAACACATACTAGGTATCCTAAACAATTAAATTATAAATACCTACAGATTATTATACAATCTAAAATTATCACAGTTTAAATAATAAGTGTTAAGACGTGTAAATCAAACGTACTAACTTTATAAAACAAAAGAATTGCTAGAAAAATTAATTACTAACCTGAGCTAATGAACTGTTTGTATATAAATAAAGAAAATCAAGAAAAGAAATGCCTAACCTATACCAAATACTTACAATATTGATTTACAAAATTTTAAAGAAAATTAAAAAAAAGAAACCTCAAAATCAAAATATTTTATTTTACATAGGCCTACATGGGCACTTATAAAACGTCAACAAAAGGTGCTCGGTTCGGGTTGGTCGTTTCCTATGGAGAAGAACCGGCAAGAAACTCCATGGTTACTGTTTTAAAATCATTTGGTTTTACAATATTTGAAGTTACAGCGTTAGTACTTAAGTATGGGAGGACAGCGTAGGCCCGACAATAAGTCGATTGCTAACTACAGTAGATAGTGAAAGAAAGAAAAAAAAACACAAAGCCTACAATGCCCACACATTCACAAAAAATAGGTAAATAAAAAGAATCTATACAAAAGTAAAAATAAAACAATAAAAGACCTAACCTACAAACCCTAAAATATAAATAAATGAAATATGCAAACAGTCAGTATTCAAGTGAATCGCAATAATCGAATGCAACTATTCGCCTATACTCTCCAGGATACGTGCGTTCGCTACGAATAACTGAATGGCAGCGGCGCATTTTTTTAATTTTTTTTATGTGGCCACTTGCAGATCAACCTGCTAAGGTTTTTACTGCTTAACTGGACAGGCAGCGGCGCGGCGTGCTCTCAGCGCTCTTTATACAGCCAAGACGTGTACGTACTCTGATATAATACCTTAACAAATAACGTTCGCCGTGATTCTTTAAATTGACATAACTTTTTTATTTATGAACCGATTGACATGAAATAAACACTAAATGTTAAAGCTTAGTACAATATATTAGTGAAAATGCATCTAAATCGAATAAGCCGTTTCTGATATAAGCGAGCACAAACACACAGACAAACAGACAAACCGACAAACAGACAAAAAAAAAATTAATTACAATTTCGGGTTCGGCATCGATATAATAACAACCCCTGCTACTTTTTTTTATATATTTCCATTGTACAGACACCACTTTTCTACAAATATATTATACTAGCTGGTCCCGCGCAACTTCGTCTGCGTCACATTTTCCCCATTTTCGCAACATTTTTCACTGCTGCTCCGCTCCTATTGGCCGTAGCGTAATGATATATATCCTATGTCCTTCCCCAGGTTGAAATCTATCTTCTTGCCAAATTTCATTAAAATCAGATAAGCCGTTTAGTCGTGATAAGGTAACAAACAAACAAACATACAAACAAACAAACACAACGTGCAGCTTAGTGCTGAATCAGGAATGTCCCAGGTCGCGAATTGGCTCAACGCTAATGTTCTCACATTAAATGCGTCAAAAACAAACTTTATTAGTTTCAGCATCTGCAATCGGACCCAACCAGCCAGCGATTTTCGTATCATTATACACACTTGTGATGGTATTAATGTTAATAATTGCAAGTGTTCTAGTATTGGCAAAGTTTCTAGCACAAAGTATGTAGGGGTAGTGCTTGATCAGAGTCTGTGCTGGTACCCCCATCTTGAGCAAGTTGCCAATAGAGTCCGCAACCTAAATTGGATCTTTAAGACTCTGCGTCAAGTGCTCCCTAGGGCTATACAGAGTAGTGGTAAGCCTGTTCGAAATGTGCTCACAAAAATTTATATTTCTCTTGCGCAATCAATACTGATATACTGTATTCCTATCTGGGGTGGGGCAGCAAAATCTAAATTCATCCAATTGGAGCGAGCACAACGTGCCCTGCTCAAAATAATGCATTTCAAAAAAATTAGATATTCTACAGAGAACCTCTACAAACTAAGTGATGTATTGTCAGTTAGGAAACTATTCATTACTCAAATAAACCATACCTTATAATGCGGATATACATTCTAAAAGAAGAAAACACAATATAGTTCAAATACCTAAAACCAAGACCAAATTCGGATCTATGCAATTTAGTAAACGCTCAGCTCAATTATATAACAAAATAAATAAAGAAATTTTCTTATATGCAAAATCTTATCATCTATGTAAAAAAATGCTGATTGACTGGATAAAACCACTGTCATATGATAATACCGAAGCTCTTCTACAAAACGTAACTTAATACAAGTAGACGACCCACTCACACACATTCAGATACAGATACTCTCCCATACCTACACGAACATTCATACACCCATACACACTCAACCGCACATCCGTAACACACATGTATACTCAACAACACATATACACTCATACACGCACACACACGTTCACATTATTATGTTTTGTTTTACTACACCCTTGTATTGCTTTTATTGTGTTTTAAGTAAATACCCACCTACTGTTGTGAAGGAGCGGAGTCTTTAAATACAGGCATTATTTGCTTAAATGAAGACTCCAAACCCAAAATTGTTTGTTTATAATTTTTGGACACAATAAACGTTATTATTATTATCTCCTTTATTCATTTAACATATTATTTTATATATTTTTAAATATTTCTTAAAAAACAAAAAAGGTAAAAAAAAACATTTAAAAATAGAAAAAACAGGTTTCCGCCGGTATCGGGAGCAGGGTCCAAGCTAACGGTGGTTAGGGCTGCAGAGACAGGAACCTCCTCACAATGCGGGCAGTATCAAGGAGTACTGCCTTCTGAATCTGGCTCTTGATCCAACTGCCAAGTGAGAGCTTCGACAGATGTTCGTCGAGGCTCTTGGCCATAAGGCCATTGGCCGTTACGACAATCGGCACAATGATAGCCGAGTCCACATCCCACATATCGACAACCTCGTGAGCCAAGTCGAGATATTTTATCTGTTTCTCTTTCTCAGCTTTCACGAGGTTTTCATCATGCGAGATGGTAACATCGACTATCATTGCGCGGCGCGCTGATCGGTCTATCACCACTATGTCAGGCTTATTGGCAACAATAGTCCTGTCAGTAATGATAGGCCGATCCCAGTACAGCGTGACATGGTCTTTCTCGAGAACTGGGTCGGGCACATACTTGTAGTACGGTACCTCAGATTCCACAAGTTTATATTTCAAGGCAAGTTGCTGATGAATAATCCTGGCCACTTGGTTGTGCCTGTGCAAGTACTCGCCGTTAGCCAGACGAGAACAACCAGAAATAATATGTCTGATGGACTCACCCGGACGGTGGCATGCCCGACACACGTCCACCGTCCCGTCCTTCATAATATGTCTCCGATAGTTGTTCGTCAGCATAACTTCGTCCATAATCGCACAGACAAAACCTTCAGTTTCCCCAAAGAGGTTGCCGAAACGTAACCAGGACACGGACGCTATAAAATCTACATCGGGCCCATGAAGAGCCTGGTAAAAGCGCCCGTGAAGAACCTTGCCTTGCCATATTTCCTTGCGGTCATCGGTAGTCAGTACTACAGGTTTGCGCCAATTCTCTTTAGCCATGGACAGCGGGGTGAGTGCCTTGTCCACTGCGACCACATCTCGGTGCATACCCAACTCTGCTTTTAAAAAATATTCTCTGAGGCTGCCATGTAACGGTTGCCGCCACACCTCGCGGTTGTGGAGGGTCTTCGCATTTAAAAAGCCTCGACCCCCACACTTCCGCGGGATGTACAGTCTCATCACCGATGATCGTGGGTGATGCATCCGATTTGCGGTCAGCAGTGTACGAACTCTCCTATCCAGGGCGTCCAGTTCAGTCTGAGTCCATTTGAGTATGCCAAAAGAGTACATTTAAAACCGGCATGACCCAACCGTTGAAGGCGCGCACCTTGTTTCCGCCCGAAAGAAGGCTATTTAGTACCTTCTTCAGGCGACCAAAGAAGCGCTCCGTCAACGATTGCTTCATGTCAGCTACGTTAATGCCTAACGCTTCTGACATACCCAAATACTTATAGTTTTCGGATGAGGAAAGGGATCTTAAGTGTATGGAATCAGAGAGCTGAAGTCCCTCGGATTCCATAATCTCCCCTCGCTTTACATACATGACTACACATTTGTCCACACCAAATCTATATGTCCGACAACCGTTGGGCCGAAACGTTGACAGTTGGTTCAAGTTCCTGAAACATAGACAGCATCCTAACACGATACGCAGTGAGGTTAGTTCCCCCCTCTGTAGACCCATAGTATGCGCGCATGGCGTTCTCATTAATGGAATAAGTCCATCTCATGCGCTGCACACAACCACCGGCAGCGGGGACCCGGCTCGGGGCCGGTTGGCCCCTAAGTCCCAGGCTTCTCGGTGGCCGGCCTGGCCCCGGCCGACGTTCAGGTGTTGGCGACGTCAGCGGGGAGAAATACTCGTCACTGGAACTCGACGCGACTGCCGCTGCCGGTGACACAGGTGATCCGGGGTCCGGCGGCGGCGAGGCGGAGCTCAGCAACGAGTCCGGGGGTGATGGGCGTGCGCGACGTGCAGCAGCTCTCGTTAACATGATAATGTGTCGACATTATTTATCCTTATACATCGTGAACTTTAAAATGTTTTTACATTTTCTATGACATCTGTCATTAATTTACGTGATTTGTGATTTCTTCATATTTCTGGTTATTGTAGATTTATTTATTATTGATTTCTTTTTTGGAATAAGGTTTGTGATTATTATTGTTACACACTACAGATTACAAGCAAAGCAGCAATTTTAATTTGAAATAAATAAAATGGTTTTTTGAAACGACGTACGAATGTCACGGAGAGTTGCCAGTTATTTTGTTATTATTATTATTATTAAAAAACAGAGTGACATTCGCATTTATAATATTAGTATGGATGTATATAATAGTAATATGCTTCCTATATGAAATAAAGACGAAATTGCGTTTTCTGAAATAACTTTTATTCACAAAACAATTGAATACAAAGTTTTAACACAGTTTGCACATTCTAAACAGAGTATCTTACCTGAAATAACAAAAAACAACATTTAAAGCCTTTACTTCTGCTTCAGTTTATATACTTCCTTTCTCCTTTTATTTATACAGGAAACTATTTACTATTCCATGTTTATCTAAATTTAACTTATTCATAATTACCTCCATACTGACAGTCGATGTCATAGACATCTATAGATAATAAATCCATAAAGAAAAGGAACGACACTAGTATAGTGATATTCTTTACATCTCCCACCCTCGGAGAGAATCAATCTAACTGATTGTTCTATTAAGAGCTAACCTTTACTGGGGATAACTTTGTGACATGGTAGAAGTTTGACTCCACCTTCTTATGTCCAGCATCAACTTCATATATCGAATTTGACATCTTTCTTAGGATTTTGTATGGTCCGATTCTTACTTCATCCATTTTTTTTCTATTTAGCCGGTTTCCGTTTTCTACATATACTCTATCACCCACTTCGAATTTATATTCTTGTCTATGTAGATCAAATATTTTTTTATTATAGTTATGAGGTTTTATTGAATTTTCAAATGCTAGTTGTCTGTCTCTTTTTAGATCTTCTATTGTGCATCTTGATTTTAATTCCAGTGGCAAAATATCCATTTTCTCTCCTTCTAAAAGATATTTTGGGGTAAACTTAGTAACTGTATGTTCTGTTTCGTTATATTTTTCTACACATTTTTGTGCAATAGTTGCCTATGCTGTTTTCTTGTCCCCTTCGTTTATTTTGCACCTTATCCTATTTACTAAAGTTTGGTTTAGCCTTTCATTAAGTCCATTTGAAAATGGTGCGTCCACAGCAGTGAATACCATTGTTATGTTTTGCTTTTTCAGAAAGTCTTTAAACTCTTTGGAATTTATGCCAGGCTATTGGTCTGTTAATACTATATCAATATGATTACTTGGTGTCACATTTTTCATCAACTTGATAAAATCATTGGAGTTTTGCATATCGCATATATTATAAGCATATCGTGTAAAATGATCAACCAGGAGATGTAAGTATTGTTACGAGCTGGGTATAGGACAAATTAACACACTACCAAATAAACACTAAAAATCTTTAATTAACTTAAAACAGTTAAACCACTTCACAAACACTTAAACTTAATCACAATTACAGAATTTATCACTAATCACTTAGATATCGCACTAGTCGTTCACTTCGATCGCTTCGTTTCGTAGCCAAAATCAGACTAACTCACTTCCGCTAACCCGTCGCCTATTTATACGGCCGACCCATGTTCGAGAAACTTCCACAACTTCCGTGAATGTCTAGGTAGTTCCTTAGGGGAAACCCATCCTTCGAGAAAGTTCTACAACCTTCCCGAACCTTCTAGATGGCTCTATAGTGGAACCAATCCTTCTAGAAGGTTCCAGAAAGGTCCAAAACTTTCTCGAACTTTCTAGACACTTCCATAGTGGAACATTCTAGACTCGACCGTAGTCCTAGAATGTTCTCGTAAAGCAGTCGGCGTAACAGTATTTTTTTGTAGACCGTGATCCTCCGAAACCTCCAATTGTATCAATTGACATAATTTCAAATGGGCGTGTTGCTGGGCCTAAATGGGGCATCAAACCAAATTTAGAATTCCTTCTTGATTTGTTTTTTATACAAATGTCACATTCATCACAAATTTTCTTAATATTTGTGATTATGTTCTTTGCTGTATAGAAAGGGGTTATCTTATTGATCATTTGTGTTCTCCCAATGTGACAGTAATTATTGTGGACATCTCTAATTAGTGTTTTGCTAAATGCTTCTGATAGTATAATTTTTTTCCTCTTTTTATTCTTTTTGTAATAAATGTTATTCTCCAGAAAAAACTTTGATTTTCCATCTTGGAGATTTAGATTTTTGTCTTGGTCCTTTTTTATATCTTCCATGTTTATTAAGTTTACAACTTTAAAAAAATCTTCGGTATTGTCTTGAGGTTCTAAGACTGGATTTCTGCTTAAACAGTCTGCTTCTTAATTTGGCTGTCCTGGGTTATATTGTATCTTAAAATTGTATTGTGATAAATAATATGTCAAATCACCCAATTCCTCATCAGTTCTAGACTTTAAGTTCAGATTTTCCAATGGTTTATGATCTGACTATACTATAAATTCATTATTCATAAGCCAATGTTGCCAATATTTTACAGCTTCCTTAATTGCCAGGCATTCTAAATATATTGCCTTCTTTTTCTTTTGAGTGTCTGTCAATTTTTTTGAAAAGTAGGCTACAGGTTTATTTACTCCGTTTTCATCTTCCTGTTTTAACACAGCTCCCACTCTTTTAATACTGGCATCAGTGTAAATTTTTATTTGTTGTTCTGGGTCAAATATTTTTAGAATTGGTTTCGAGCATAGTAATTCCTTTATTTTATCAAATGATTTCTGACATTCTTTGGTCCATATAAATTTTACATCTTTCCGTAACAAATTGTGCAATGGATCCAGAATAATTGTATTGTGTGGTATAAATTTATGATAAAAGTTTACTTTCCCAAGGAACTGACGTATATTTTTCCTTGTTTCTGGAATGGGGAAGTTTCTGACAGCTGTTAAATAATCTTTGAGAGGTCGAACTGAATTATTTTCGATTATGTGTCCCAAATACTTGGCATGATTATTTGCAAAATACATTTCGAGAATTTCAGTCTAAATCCTTCTGTTTGTATTGCCTCAAGTAGTTTTGAGATATGTATTATGTGTTCCTCGAAACTTTTAGAAAAAACTAGGATATCGTCGATGAAATTCACTGCAAAATCTGAGAGTTTATATTTTCTTATTATGTTTCTCAATATTCTTTGGAAAATAGCCGGAGCTGTCTTTAAACCAAATGGGAGGCATGTCCACTGGAAATGGCCTTCTTGTGTGACGAATGCCGTCTTATATCTATCTTCAATTTTCATCGGAATTGACCAGAATGCTGAATTTATATCAAAAGTAGAATAATATTCACAGTTTA
The DNA here is from genome assembly GCA_963082945.1 of Cerastis leucographa. Taxonomy (NCBI): domain Eukaryota; kingdom Metazoa; phylum Arthropoda; class Insecta; order Lepidoptera; family Noctuidae; genus Cerastis; species Cerastis leucographa. Next base: position 31,554,516 of record OY720378.1, read on the forward strand.
CAGTCTTTACCATCAAGTCTTCAATCAAGGGAAATGGTTGCGATTGAGGGACAACAAATTTATTCAATTCCCGGAAATCTATACACAGTCTTGATCTTTTCCCATCTTCTTTCTTATATGCCAGGGTAACCGGAGCAGCAAAAGGGCTATATGATTCCTCAATTAAATTGTTCTTCAATAGTTTTGATATTTGATTTTCAATTTCTTTTCTATCATCAGCTGTGCATCTGTATGGGCGCTTGTAGCAATATTTATCAATTATCAAGTCTATGTGAGCTTCATAATCTCTTACCGTACCAACATCGTATTTGTCCTTAGCAAAGACTGATTTGTATTTTTTTATTAATTTATCAATTTCAGTTTGTTAACATAAATCTAGGTGGTTTACTGAAATTTCAAATTCACTGAAATTAATATGTTCATTGAAATTTACTTCATATCTGTTTATATGGTTTATTTCTTGTTTCCGTGCTTCAGAGTACAGAGAAATATCTTTTTCATTTTTGTCACCTAGTATATCAGGAATGTCGACATTCATTAAATTGAAAATATCCGTCTCGGAATCTTTATTTTTGATATCCTCATCATTTTGGACTTTATTCTCTTTTTGTGGATTATTATATTGTATGATATTTAATTCTTCATTTTGGATTAATTTGATTTTTTTAATACAATCCAAACCAATGAGAAAATCATAGTTAAAATTTTCACTATCTCTTATCACAAAAATATTCATTTTTCTATCAATGTCATATATTTTTATTTTCAATGTTACAATACCTTTTGTTTTCTTTTCACCATTAATAGTTTTCAAGTTTACTGTTTGTTTATTAAGTTTGTCTTCTTCTTTTTCATTTATTTTCAATAATTTTGCATTAATTAATGACACATTTGAACCAGAATCATAAATTGCGGTAACTTTTAAACTATCATTTAATAATATCTTTACTTTTATTAATGGTGATACTTCTAGTTTTTTTGATTCTCATTATTTAGTTCAATTTCTAATTCAGAGTTATTCACACTTTTCACTGATTTTTGATTTTTCCCATTAAACCAGCAGGTTTCCTCAGGATGAAAACGTTTCCCTTTTTTTCAGTGACACAAATTTGACATGGTTTCTTTTCTTCATTTTTTCTTGTTTTTATGTCAGAGTTTCTGTAGTTCTTCTTTTCAACTTTGTTCCTTCCAACAAAATGTTCTAATTTGCCTATCTCATTGTAGAGATTTTCGGTTTCTTGTAATGTCTCTCGATCAATTTTATCACTAAGGTAATTAGGTAGGCCTGCTGCTATAAGATCTATAAGAGTATCAATTGACTTTCTAACCTCTAATAGCAATTTTTCTTTTTTTAATGCATATTCAAGCAATGAACTCGTTTGATATTTAAATCCAAGAGCATATTATCTGATCGGCGACCAACCTTTGTTCCCAAATGTTTCACAGAAGTTTTTTTCCCAATCCACTCTGACTCTACTGTAAATTTAATTAACATACAACTGTACCAATTCACACTAGAGTATAATAAAAATTGTTTTAAAATTTCTATTTTTTTTCTATCTTCTTCGATATGGAAACGTTCACATTCTTTGTTGAAATCTTTATTCCATTGGTGAGCATTTGCATTTCTACCAGTGAATTTTTCAATCACAAATTCTTTTGATACTTTCACCAAATTTTGTGTTTCAGATTTTTTATCCTTTTCTTCGAGTAATTTCTCTAATAATTTCTCCAATGTTTCATTTGAGCCTCTAGTTAAAGATTTTTGATCATTTATGTTTTCCATAATCTCTTCAAGGTAAAAATCATTAAACTGTATATGTTGAGGAATCCTACTCCTGACAATCTTACAAGATTAGAAGAGAAAGGGGCATATGCACACAATTTGATAATTAAAGCCATAGATAGTGGCTGGAAAAAAATTTGTAGTAGCATAGATGAAACTTCTTCAGTGTCCGATATGTGGCGAAAGATGAGATGGCTAAAAGGTTATCGTCAAGCTAAATTTAGTGTGTCGGACGAAAAAATAAAAGGTTTGTTATATTCACTCACACCGGATTCTGTGATAAATTTGCCACCAGTATTCAAATCACAGAACGATTTGATAGAATCAGCATTTACATTAGAAGAATTAGAGAATAGTTTAAAAAAGAAAGACACTGCTCCGGGTAATGATGGAGTAACGTATTCTATGATTTATAATCTTCCAAGTGAAGCCAAGGAGTTTCTTTTTCGGGTATATAATGACATATATAGAACTGGAGATATCCCAAAACAATGGCGTGAGATATCAGTTATTGCTATTCCTAAAGCGGGGCACAACTCGAACACAGAGACTAAAGTTAGGCCAATATCTCTTATATCCTGTGCCTGTAAGATATTTCATAATATGATCGGAAAAAGAATAGAATGGTATATTGAGAAACATTCAATTTTGTCACCTAACACGGTTGGTTTTAGGAGAGCTCAATCATGTTTAGATTGTATTTCAAGACTATCTACTTATGTTCAATTGGGTTTCACTAGAAATACCCCTACGTTGGCTTGCTTTCTGGACATTACAAATGCTTATAACAATGTCTTAGTGGAAAATGTTGTTCAGACATTAGATGATTTGGGAATTGGCTCAAAGGTTTGTAGTTATTTAAATTCATTTCTGTTAGAGCGATACTTGATGATAAGAAGTAGTGATGGACGGACTGTTGATGTAAGACGAGCAAGCAGGGGGTTGGCACAGGGCGATCCAATATCACCGATGCTTTTTAATATTATTACATCAACAATTTGCCACCAGATTGAGAATGTAATTGTTTCGCAGTACGCGGATGATTTCGTATTTTACATCAGCCATAAAAATTTCAACCACGCGGAATCGGAAATGCAAGTTGCTCTTAACTCGATGGTTGCAATGCTGAATGATATGGGTCTAGATATGTCACCAGACAAATCAAAGATGTGTATTTTTAGTAGAGGTAGAAGAAGAACACAATTGCAACTTACAATTAACAACTTACCAATTTCCTCCGTAGATTGTGTGAAGCACTTAGGTATCTGGTTAGATAGGTCACTTCTATGGAAAAGGCATATTAACGAAATACTGGAAAAGACGGCAAAGTTTTTAAATTTATTTAAAGTCCTGGCAGGGCCGACTTGGGGAATGCATCCGAAACATATGAGATCTTTGTATATTTCATTGGTACGCAGTAGAATTGACTTCGGTTGTTTTCTCTATGATAATAGTGCAAAGAGTCATTTAGAAAAACTGGATAAAATTCAGAACCAATATTTGAGGAGTATAGGTGGCTTTATAAAAAGTTCTCCAATACACGTAATGGAAGCTGAAATGTGCATTCCTCCTTTGTACATTAGGAGATTATACTTAGCTTACAAGTTTTGTGTAAGATGACTTGAGTGATCTTTCAGTCGCAAGATACTGGAACAATAAGAAAAAACCATTGCTTGTGACCGTATACAATGAGTGTAAACTCCGTAATATACATTGTTCCAGTATTTTAGGAATGTACTCACTAGAGAAATGGGTGACAGGTATAAACGTACGGGATAAAATTTGTTGTAAGTTAGACTGTGTCAAAGTAGCAAAACGCAGCCATGAGGTTACATCACTTAAATTCGATGTTATCAAAGAACTTAGTGGAAGGTACCCGGGGTGGAAAATGTACTTTACTGATGGGTCTAAGAACGCAAGTGGATGCGGTGCCGCTTATTATAATTTGAGTGATGGAACTACGGCCTTGTTTAAATGTATTGATACAAACGTCTCTGTAATGACGATGGAACTCATTGCAATCTCAAAAACTTTAGAGAACATAATTAGTTGGGACAATGCGAACCATTTTGTGAATCAAAACATTGTTATATGCACGGATAGCAAAAGTGGTTTAATGCATTTAGCTCGATGCGCCTCTGGTTGCAGAGGTACACCGATAGCTTATGTTATTCTAAGACTATTTTATGAACTTAGTGACATTAATTTGAGGTTGCAATGGATTCCATCTCATATCGGTATACATGGAAACGAGAAGGCTGACATGCTAGCAAAAAAAGCTACTTTGGAAGGATTGGAAATTAACATCGCTCCGTTCTACACTGAAATACTTGGCTATTACAAGAACATTTGTTACAATCGTTTTAGAGAATATTTTGACAGGAAATCTAAAGAAAAAGGCATATGGTATAAGACTATGCAAAGTGAGCCTCCTCGAATCCCTTGGTTCGCTGAAAGCCATACAAAGAGGCCGTATGTTGTTATGGCACATAGATTACGTTCTGGTCATTTTCCATCTAGGAAATTTGGATACCTAATGAAAAAAGTAGATTCCCCTAATTGCCAAGTGTGTAATAAAGTCGAAGATGTCCAACATTTGCTGGTAGAATGTGAAAAGAACAGAAGAGAGAGAGAGATAGTGATGCGGGAGTTAAATGTGAATATATATGATGTTGGGGCTTTCATTAGAATATTATCTACGCCTAATTCGGAAGAAGCGAAACTGATTTATGGAATGGTTGCTGCTTCATTAACTCCCTCGCTTACGCAATAATATACTTATATGTGTTAATATTATTATAATTACGTTTAATAATTAGTTAGATTAGGATATGATGAGGCTGACGTACCTTTGTAAGGTAAAAGCCTCTAAATAAATAAAGATTAAAAAAAAAAAAAAAAAAGTTAGAGTTTATTAAAACAATTTAGTTTTTAGTACTAGGCATATATGTAATAAGGTACTCCCTTTCTTCTCCTAAAATTGTTTGTCCGAAAATCATTATCCATAACATGTTTGCTATAAACTTCAGTAACCATAATGTTCAAAATTCCGAAATTTTGTTTAACTTAATTATCTTTAGTTCTAAAAGTATTCTGTCATAATATCGAGTACTATTATTATAGAATCTCCTAATTTTACAAGACCTAAAGTCATATGTCCTAATTATTGTGTTAAATAATGTGTATTATTCCGAATGTTCATTTATAATATTTTAAATTAGGTTTTAGTGACAGTAACGAATCGCTGTAAATCCGACTCCACGCAGTCTTGTCTGCCCTACCCCTAGAGTGTAATTTAAAATCGCGTAGGCGTGGAGGGGTGAGATGGCCCGCGAGTTGAGGAGCAGGTGGTTGTAACACTCGCCGCCGCGGCTGAGGCTGGCCGGCTGAGCCGGCCAGCAAGCCGAAGCTGCGGTACGGCCGGAGCGCCGCAGCGCCGGAGCCGTGACAGAAACCATGCCTGCTGCATGTTGCATGCTTGCATGATTGCTTGCATGCTGCATGCCACGTCCTTGCTTGCATGCTGCATGCTGCGTGCTTGCTTGCATGCTGCATGGCGTGCCTGCTGCATGCTTGCTTGCTTTACAAAAACCACATGGTCACAATCAACTGCTTTATTGAGTACATGTATAATATATTTATTTATGTATAATAAAAATAATAAAAATTGTTCTAAGAATATTATTATTATATATAAACATATAATAACTTTTATAGAAAACATTTTTATGTCTTTTGTATATTATTGATTGTAATATTTATGATAAACGGATTTAGGACATATTATATTTAGGGATTTCAATTTTATGGCATGTGATATTATGTGATGTTAAGTTCGGGTGAATTATCATTCGGACAAATGATGATTAGTACAAAAAAAGTTATGGCACTTTAAATTATGGATAAAAAAGTTAGGTGACACAATAGAGAACCATGTAATAATTGTTTGGAAAGAAACAGCAATAAAGGCTATTTCATTTTATTTATTTATGAGGTGTAAACAACATACAAACTTTTATAGAACTCAGTACTTGTGAATATGAACAACTTTTACTACGGATGGGACCAACGGGGGAAAAAACAGCTGTTTATTTACTTTATAGGAAAACTTACAGCTAAGCAGACATTTTGCATTTAATGGTTTAAACAGAATATGGTCATTTAATACATTTTGATCGTGTACCTATTGCAGTTATGTATGGAACAGCTGTTTTAATATTTTTGTCATTAACGTGTATACTCATTCCAAATTACAACTTTCTAGTACTAATAGTTTTGGAGCTAAACCGTGGACAGACAGACAGACGGACATGGCGAAACAATAAGGGTTGCTTGTTGACTACGGAACCCTAAAAATTAAGCACCTTGTTTGGAAACAGTGTGGGTTGAAATCGAGAAATTGGAATTTTAGGCCTGCCACATTTTGCTTATATGATAAGTGTCAAAACAGGTAGACCGGTCACAGTATCTCAGTTTTCAGTGACTTGTGGACTGCCATTTTGTGACGACAGCCATTTTGTGGCTTATAATCCCACGAAACAAATAGAAACATTTATAAATAATATTGCCAGCCTTTTTTTGCTTTGTTATCCTGTTACCTAAGATATTGGCTTGTTGAATCGTAACTTTATAAAGCTGTGTACAGATATGTGCAGCACCACATGCAATTAAAATATTATTAAAATAAATTAAGAGACAACACAGATCTTGTAATAGATAATGTTCCATATCACACCAGCAAACTGGAATCGGTACCCACTTCTAAATAGTTGGCGAAAAGGGAAATAAAATATTGGCTAAAATCAAAAAATATTCCTTACGAAGAGACAAAAAGCCCATGAAAGATATTATGTCGTCGATGAGATGGTGCTGAACAGGGTGTCACTATTTTGCGACTGCACCCTTACTGCTGAACCCGATGGAGTTGCTCTAAAATAACTTCTGATCAACATTTATTTAGATAACTAGTAGGAAAATCAATTTACTTTAATTATTCAATTTTATTGCAAACCAGAATATAATATTTTTACTTTGACATTTAAATAACGGTAATGATATCATAGTTGTTTCTAGGTTGCGTAAATGTCACTTGAAATAAACAATTTATGCGTTTCCATGTGGCTCGGTACGGTTTAACAGTTTAAAAATAGTTTCTTTTTTGTTATTAAGTAGGAGTACGTGACAGAAAGTCACAAATACATTAATTAATATTGAACTTCGATAAATTTTCGTGCGAACGAGGACAAACTTTTTACGCTCCATTATAGACTATAGTGTTAAATTATAATTTACTAGCGGCCTGTCCCGGCTTCGCACAGGTGGACATTTTTTCAAAACATTATGGGATAAATAAAGATAATTTAATTTATAAGTATGCTAATTAAAACGTACATGACTCAATTTTTCCAAATTATCAAAAATTTAAACCATGGGTATTTCGTTTTGTTGTTTTATGTATTTTCTTTTTAGAAGGTGTAATTTTTTTACTCGCGTAATTTGTTTATTTAATTTTAAGTTTTAAACATTTTTATTTTGTAATATTTTACCTTAAAACATCACTGTACACTATGTTGGCAGTGGCATTTGTAGGTGGTAACAAAACATATTGATTCCAGATTCAGGAGATCCTACTGAGAAAGAGCAACATGCAATTGCCCATGAGAAAAGCACTCTTTCCTTAGGTCGATGCCAACCATCGAGAAAGTTTGTCCCTGGGATTTATTTATTGTAAGGGCAAACAATATCTTTACAGGAAACTGTAACCTTTTAAAAGATATAGGCAAATCCGTCGGTATCATCGGGATCCGCGGAACGTGAGCGAGCTGACCGGCCGTGGGGCCCGTGATGATATAATAGTTGCTACAATCACAGTCATTGTCTCTTAATTCCTTTATCATAAGTCTCGTACCATTACACATACTGGGAGGGCATACATTTCTCAATAGCATAATGGGAGTACCTACTATGCGAACATCAATCTCCCACACTTCGGTGCCTCCTCTCTCGCCGCGTTGCGCGCTGCGCTGCGTGGAGCCACACTGGCGCGTCAGCGTGTAATTTTTGTTTATATTGACATTTTTAATTTCGTAATATCTTTTGAATGGAATGTCCGATTTCAATAATTCAAAATGTAATTAACTGGTATTGAAATTGTCTAGAATACGAAATAATTTATTTGGATAAGAATTAACACAAAGGCATGGATAACATGGTCTGATTTTGATCGGCATTTCTATCAACTTTTAAAATGTAAAAAAGTAGTTATAGTGACATATCTACAATAGTTGGAGATATGGTCTAGTGAAGTTTTTTGTTGATATTGATATGTTCTATAATATTGTAGAACATTTTTTTGTTCTATCATCAATACTTTCCGCAGCGCATGCGATGAAAGACATTTTATGGCTCATTTTTTTACACCTTGTGTTGGTTTTAGTAGGGATTTCTAAGGATCTCTATTTTTTTCTAGTAATAAATATAGCCTATGTTACTCAGTGATAATGTAGCTTTCTAACGGCAAAAGAATTTTTGAAATCGGTCTAGTAGTTTTTAGTTTATTCGTCACATACAAAAATACAAATCTTTCCTCTTTATAATATTAGTGTAGAAGTGTAGATGTATAGTAAAGCATTTACACTGTACAGGAACATGTCACTACTGGACGGCACGGCAGGAAGCGAGGTCACCTCGTGCCAAGGCGCTGGCGGCGCTTGCGGCGCGGACGGCACGGCAGGGGCGCTCGCCGCCGCCGTCGCTGGCCGCGCAGAGTGCACGTGGAGCGAGCGGCGCCGATGCACCGCGTGCCACGCCGCTACGCAGGTGCAAGCCCGCGGGTGCGTCTTATCGTTCCTTAGGTTATTCCTCACTTGGCGGTATATTGGCCACACGCCTACCGTGACCGACTACGTGTAACAAACCGACGTTGACGATGGCAGAGTGCTATAATTATTCGTAAGTACGTGGGCAGGCAAATGTGACGCAGACGAAGTTGCATGGGACAGCTAGTATGTGTATAAAATTCAATGTCCTGACTGACTGACTGACATATCAACGCACAGCATAAACGGAAACCGCTGGTCCTAGAGACCTGAAATTGGCAGGGTGTGTTCTTTGTGAAGACTAGGTATTCTATAAGAAAGAATTTTCATGAATTCATAGGTAGTCATGATGGACGTTTCGTTCTCTTCATTTGTACGAGTTACGTAAGTATGAGCCTTTACATAAAAACATCACGAAATGATATTTAATTAAACTCATAAATAGCTAAATAATTAGTAATATCATAATCATAACGTAGGTACTGTATACACGGTGTAAATCACCTCATCACGAAGCCGTCAACCAAGCATTCTGTAGGTACATGAAACTAAGTAACTTTACGCAAAAATTATTGCTGGGAAATGACTTTTTTTTGGGGGGTGTAAAATCATTTTTTGTGGTAGAACTCAATGTAACGCACTCAAAACATTGTGCTGATGGACGGATTGAATAGTGCGGGGGTCGTGGAGGTGTTTAAAGTAAAAATGTTACATTAAAAACTTGTATTTAAAAAAATACTTGTCAAAAAGTTGGAACTTTGACCCCTAATATCTCCGTAACTAGAAGGTTCCCAGGTATGGTGTAGAACAAAAAAATTATCGCAATGACAGGGAGAACCAGTGCCTTTCGGCTTGGTTAAGAGGTGTTTTACACCCTTTATGTATTTCATAGTTCCGTTGTGATAATATTTATTTTTGTGTTTCGTCTCACGCAAATGCAACTGTCAAGGCAGATGACAGACGTACCGGTAGGGATGGCAATTATTCCTAAACAAGATCGATTTTTAAATCTATCTAAATCACAGGAAAGAATCGATTCAGAAATAAATTGACTTCTGATAGATCGATTTCCAAGAGATAGATTCGTTGGTTACTCTTCAAGTACTGAATCCTAAAAAGCATGGTAGGTACTGATGATCCATAGAAAATAGGTGCTTGGATCGTATTTAAATAAAAATATGGTTGTGTAATAAGACCACTCGCTTCAGTATAAAATAATATATTTATACTTAATCAATCACCTTTGAAAAACATCGGAACTCCTTTTCAAGTTTCTAAAATCGATTAAAAAATCTATAATTCATTGTTTATAATCGATAAAAAAAAAAAACAATTTTCTTGACCTATAAAATCGATCCTAGATCGCCATCCCTAAGCCGGCGTCTGCGGAAGCCGCCATTACTGTTTATGTGTCGATTGAGAATAGTCACCGCGATTTATCTCTCCACTTAAATAGTAATACTTACGGAAAATACCGTCGTCATCATTTGCCTAGCCTTTTCCCAAACTAACTTGGGGTCGGCTTCCAGTCTAACCGGATGCAGCTGAGTACCAGTATTATACATGAAGCGACTGTCTATCTGACCTCCACAACCCAGTAACTGGGTAATACGATACCCCTTGGTAAGACTGGATGTGTTTGTTTAAAAGAACTTAGCGTGTTTCATGTAACTTACGACAAGACGTTTTCATATTTAATTGTGTTTTATTACGCCAGGACGTTTTTGTGTTGTGTTTCTGACATAATTTTTAGGTTATCTCCGAATTTGTTTAATTACTTTTTAGCGATGTGTTAGGATGATTATAGTAAAACAATTTTGGTTGTAGAAAGGAAGGAATGAATGTCGTTTTTTTTTCTGTGTATGGCATCTCGCAGTTCAGCCTCTGAGGCTGGCTTCTGCTTAACATCCTTCGTCCTTCGAGCAATTTAGTGTTCTGTGACTTATATCTTTTACGATCGCGAATCGGTTGGACTGGTCTCTCACAAACGAGTCGCCCCAGTAACCAATTGAGAAGGCACACATCGTAGAAGAGAAAGGTTGCACAGTACCAAGAACCAGGAGTGTGGAACAACAGTCGACGCTCGGAACTTCTGTTCCGAGAGTTCATCTTGAAGTCAACAAGAACAACAACATAAACAACATGTCAACAGCTGATTTATACCTGAATCAGAACGAACTCTCCGACAACATAAAGAAGAGCGGAGTAAATATCAAGAAAGATGGTTGGGACAGAAAAAACCCCGACTATTTCAAACGCCGTATGGCAATGTTGGAAAACTTGTGGTCAGAATATCAATTCAATAATGACCGCCTGTTTAGGGAACAAAGTGCAAGTCATCCCTACTTTACGAATGACTCCTACAACCAAACCCAGCTGAAAGATGGGAATTTCAAGACACTCTGCAAACACTCCAAACGCGCTGGTCAGCAATTGACAACCTTCACTGGGAGATAGAGTGTGAAACCAACGGAGAGAAGATGACAGTGTACGAAGAACGCTACAACAGGTATGAAAACCAATTTCATGAACTAAAAAAGGCTTTGAATACCAAGTTGTGGTCCGGCGCTCAACGTGAGAAAACAACACCAAAACTAGAGATACCTGTATTCAACGATAACTACAACCAGTGGATCCCGTTTAAACACCTTTTCACAGAAGCAATACACAGCAACAATTCCCTTTCATCTGCTCAGAAGATGCAGTTTCTGAAGAGCAAGGTTCAAGGAGAAGCAGAACGCTTGATACAACACCTACAGATAGGTTCAGATAACTACCTCGTGTGCTGGGATATCCTCAATCACCGATACAATAACGAAAAACTTATCTTCACGTCGCACATGAACATGCTGTTCAATCTGCCAAGCATCCAACAACAGTCAGTGGCCCAAATAAAGAAAATCCATGACGTCAGCATAGAATGCTTGCATGCGATAAAGAATTTACTTGCATGCGATAAAGAACATGCGATAATAAATAACATAGAGCTGAGAGCCCTCACCGATCAAGGGTCTCAAATATCTTTGATCACAGAACATGCCGCTCAACTTCTCGGTGTCAAGCGCGAGAGATGAAAAAGAGTCATCTTTGGAGTTGGACAGAAAGAAAACCACTGCAAAGGAATGACAACAATTACTTGTAGTTCTGTCTACAACGACTTCAAGTTCCAAACGTCTGTCTTCATTATGAACAACTTGATTAAGAACCTGCCAAATAAGACCTTCGCGAAACCATCTTGACCCCACATACAGAACATCCATCTTGCAGATCCAGACTTCCATAACAGCCGTCAAGTGGACTTACTATTTGGAGCTGATATTTATTCGCAAATCATGCTGGGAGGTATAATAAAAGGCGATGACGTCACTCAACCTATCGCACAACAAACATACCTAGGTTGGCTTTTATGCGGCAATGTCAAAACTTTTCACTGCAATGTGGTCATCAACAATCTGGAAGACATCAAACAGTTTTGGGAAACCGAAGACATCACGGATCAATCCAACCCATCGGTAGAAAATGAAACGCATTGAATACTACACCAACACTACGCAACGCTTGGAGAGTGGGAAATATGAAGTCAGACTGCCGATGAAGAATGAACTTCAGAGCAGACTGGGGTTGTCCAAGCCAATGGCTATAGCCCAATTCAAAACTTTAGAAAGAAAGTTACAAAAACAAACATATTTGGCAAATGACTATAAAGACTTCATGGCTGAATGTATTGATCTAGGTCATATGAAGCAATCAACCGTCAGTAACAATACACTAGAGTGTTTTTGCCTAACCACGGCGTGCAACGCGCTGAATCAACAACAACAAAGTACAAAGTGGTGTGCAACGCGTCAGCAAAAACATCTACAGGCTGCAGTTTGAACGACCGCATGTACAAAGGCCCCAATCTCCAACAAGACTTACAAACGGTGTCACCTTGTTTCGCAGACAGAAATTTCACAGAATTTCGTTTCCCAGAAAATGTTTCACATACTATTTAGTCCCTGTATTTTTATTTCGAATATTTTTGTTTCAGCTACTATCTACTTGAATGAAACATATTTTACAGAAACACAATTCACATAGTTTTATACTCTTTTTTTTTATTTGACAAACTTATCAAACAGCAGAATTACGAATATTGTTTGTTCGATGTATGTTTCCATGGTATTTTATTTCAACGAAATTATAAATTAAAATATTGTCTTTAAATGTCATTATGTTGTACTACAAAAGTTACGAGTATTAACAAAAAAACGAATGGCTGCAAAACCGACTCCACGCAGTCCTGTTTGCCCTACCCCTAGAGTGTAATTTAAGCCCGCGTAGACGCGGAGGGGCGAGGCGGCCCGCGACCTGAGGAGCAGGTGGTTTCTAAAGCTCGCCGCCGCGGCTGAGGCTGGCCGGCAGCCGGCCAGCAAGCCGATGCTGCGGTGGTGAGCGTTGATACCATCTGCGACGATAAACTCGCGTGGGGCCGCCGGAGCCCCGCAGCGCCGGAGCCTTGACAGAAACCATGCCTGTTGCATGCTACTTGCTTGCTTGCTTGCATGCTGCAAGTTGCATGCTTACTTGCATGCTGCATGCAACAGGCATGGACTCCATTAGTGAGAATAACAAGATTCCTGCTTGACAAGAATTTACCCGCATGAACCCGGTGTTGTAAATTTATAGGAGGTATGCATTTTTCAAAGGTTTGAATTTTAGAAACTGTCAGTCGATATAATGTTATTCTGCATAATAAGTTTTATGTGAAACAAACAATATGTGGGTAAAGAATATTTGATTTGTTATTCCATGATATGAATATTCTAACATTAAACTTTATTTGAAACAAAAATCGATGATTTTAATTTCTTCGAAGTAAGTATTTTGCGTATTGATTATTCTATGAAATGATAATATGAGAAACAATTTATGTGAAACAAAATTCGATTAAACAATTAGCGATGAAACAACGCACAACCCTTACAAACATTATTGATGAAATGGAGGCAAAACAAATATGTGTTTACAGCGGACGTTGAGAAGATGTTTCGTGCTATTTGGGTAGCCCCCGCAGACCAACAACTGCAACAAATTGTATGGCGGGAATCGCAGGAAAAACCTCATATCAACTAACAACCGTAACATACGGTACCAAGGCCGCGCTGTTCCTAGCCATGATGATACTCAGGAGATTGGCGACAGATGAACGTGAACAGTTCCCGGAGGCATCAAAGGTGCTGGAAGAATCATTCTACATGGATGACCTCGTTCATGGGACTCATACAATAGAAAAAGGAAAGAAATTGATCGCTGATTTGAAACAATTATTAAAAAAAGGTGGTTTTAACCTTCGGAAATGGTCAGCTAACCATCAAGACCTTTTGGGAGACATCTCCGAACAGCACAACAACAATAAGATTGTCTTCAACTTCAGAACGGAAAACACACAAAAAACGTTAGGCTTGTGCTGGAATTCAGGAGAGGATAAATTCACCTTTCAATGCACAATTTCGAACGTAAACAAGAAACAGACCAAACGCAGCCTACTAGCCGAAATATCAAAACTATTTGACCCACTCGGCTGGCTGGCCCCCGTGACAACAAAATTGAAATTACTATTTCAAAAACTGTGGGATGGAAACTTACAATGGGACGACGAAGTGTCCGACAACATACATGCGGAGTGATGCAAGATACAAGCGGACGTAATGGCGATAAACTCTTGCGAAATACCTAAATGGCTTCAGTGTGGTGAAGAGCAGACAATGGAGCTACACGGGTTTAGTGACGCCTCCCTGGATGCCTATGCCTGTGTCATCTACGCACGGGTCCAGTCATCAACAATACTTGTAGCCGCGAAGTCAAAGATTGTACCACACCGGCTGGAATTGAATGGAGTGCACCTTCTTTCACAACTAATGCGCAAAGTCAAATAGTCATTGAATCAATATGAAGTATACGTCTACGGCTGGACTGATTCCATGGTGGTCGTGGGTCGGTTACAAGACCCATCCCGCTGGAAAACAGTTGAAAAACAGTACAAAGTGTTTAACTAACATCTTCTAAACCTTGAGAAGTTTACGAACAATCTCCAGAAGGAACTGGACTCTCAAGAACTGTCCATCGAATTTGTGATGTCCGCTGTTACGGCAAATAGCCTGATTGAGCATCTAAGAAACGCCCAGGAGACCCTAATAGATACTATACTATACGGCAAGATGAATTTATATCTCATCCCAGCAGAACAGCTTCGGCATAAATTGAACATAATCTCGGGACAATTGTCCAAGGATTTAGTCCTACCCATCACCAACATTCAAACAGAGTTATTTCGCCTGTATCATCTTCTACAACTAAAGGCGAAAATGACTGAACAATACCTTATAATCGAGGTAAAAGTACCCCTAATCAGCATAGATAACTTCGAGATCTACCGAACAATACCAATACCTAAAAACAATGACTTGGATATGGTCACCCTAATACCTATTGCTGAAATTTTAGCAATAAACATTCAAAAGGATTCGTTCATCCCAATGACGGAATCCGAAATACATCAACGCGTGCAAAATGACGCGACAACTCTATTGTGTTCACTACAAAAACCCATATACCGCATGAAGTCTGACTAGAGCCTCTGCATGAAGAACAAAGAGTCTCTTAACTGCGAAACCACGCATGAAACCTGCAGAGACAAGTGGTTGGAATTAAACAATGTAAACAATTACTTATATTATTGCTTTCAACAATGCAAAATTCGTATTATTTGTGGGCATCAAGTTTCAACGCAGCTACTACACAAGGCCGGCGTCATAACACTCAATGACGATTGCATATTTATTGTAGTGAAACTTTTGCTGTTTATCCTCAAAGACAACAAATGAACAAAATCCAAGGCTAAGTCGACGCAGGTCCTGCAAAAATTCCTTCAATCAACAACATCATAAACCTACCTGTACCGGTTTTAAAACATCTTCAAGAGAATGAGACGACATCCGAGCAGAGAGTATTACTGCAAGAGCTTGGCAAACAAATAGAGCAACTGAAAGCCGCAGCATCAGAAGACATCCTGTCAGATCGTGCAACAAACCACGATGTCCACCAATGCGTTGTCATCTACCTATTAGCGACCGCAGCAGCATTCGCGGGCGTAATCTACGCTTATAACCGCCTACGCAAGTATTGGGCGAGTCGACGGAAACCAGAACCTTCATCTGTTCCCAACCCGATGCCCTGAAGAAGGGCAGACAACGCCTTATCAGCTCGACATCGACAGCGAGCATCGTGGACAACGCCTTATTTGAGGTCACCGACGACAGTAGCGCAGCGCACTTATCGAGGGCACGCGCATTCAATAAAGCAACGTCGCCAATTGCGCGTTGTGACTTACCATAATGACTTATGACTTTGTCTGTTTTAAATTTTACATTTTAACTTTTACATTTTAACTTTATTTTGAAACAATTTCCGATGTAAGATACATCTATGTTATCTTTGTGAGTGGGCAATATGTACGAGCTACGCTGTACATGCCACTAACTTGGCCTACATAATATGTAGGCCAAGTATACATATTATGTATAGAGAAACGTTGCATATTGTTTAAACGAACATTATTTGTATATACTTTACAACATGTTATTTTCAGTAGCAATCAAACCTTTATACCAATCAGTTGTCTAGTACTCAATCAACATAACATCCCACAAACAAAATTCATCAACACAAAATTTTCACTGTTGGGAGTTACGCCCCAACAGGTCAGGTGTTGGTGGTGGTGGTGGTCGAGTGTGACTCCTAAGTACTTGGATCGCTTCTCCCAGGGGATAGGCTAGCCGTACATGGTGATCCGGCGGGTGGGGGGATTAAAACGCGGTTTGACAAACAGAACAGCCTGGCTCGAATCGGGATTAACCTCGATTCTCCACTTACGGAACCAAGCGATGCTGTCCTGATTGGTACCGGTGTAATAAATGGCCGTATCGTCGGCAAATAGTGCTAACTGTGCCTTCTTGCTCTTAGGGATGTCACTGGTGTACAGTGTGAAGGCGAGTGGGGAGACGACGGAGCCCTGAAGGACTCCGGCTCGGATAGGGTGAGGGGAGGACAAAGCGTCTCCAATGCGATAGCGGAAGGTGCGATTCGACATAAAGTCCCGTAAGATGAGTACGAGACGGTCTGGCACACCCATTTGGTAAAGCTTATTTATAACACATTTGCTCGTAAAGGGTCTCTTATTGCACCAAGTTCAGTATCGTAATGTATCACATTACGCACTAGTGCGGTAATGTAAAGTAAAACGCACGGCTTATCATAATGCTCCGTCTAAAACGAACGGTACTTTTTTAAATCTTAGCAAAGAGTTTTTATGTCAGAAAAGTAGTCAACATTTTATTAATAAAATTAAGTTGGGAGATAAAATATAATAAATAAACATTTAATTCTTTAATTTAATCAATTTTGACCATAAATTACAACCATTTATCTGTAACAAAACACAAAAATATAAAGGACACCATTTTTTTTCGGCCCCCAAGAAATGTTGCGTCTAATATTGATATTACACCTAAAAAAAATGACTAATTAACTATAGTAAACAAACGAAAGATTACATAAATATCTAACCGGAATCTCGAAATCATAATAAAAAACTGTTATTTTGAATATTTTTTTGCGAGTCAATTTATTCCTGTGACGGTCAATGTCATTTGCCAAAAAATGCGTCAAAAGGGGCGTTTTAACGTTTAAAAAATACGGTAAATCAAAGCAGATATTATTACTATCGGGTGTGTTAATAATATCTGCTTAATTTATATAAAAGAAACAATATTGTAACAGTGAAATGGTTTTAATGCTTTTTAAACATTATAACTAATATCGCGGAGGTAGTTTTAAAAATCATAGTGGTACGGAACGTATTAAATCCACCTTCTCGGTTGCTGACAGGCAACATCATTTGACATTTACTGTTTGTTTATTTATTTATTTTAGATTTCGTTAAACGGTTTTTTTAGATTTTCCGTCTCAATTGAAGAAAGTACGCTTATCCACTAAGCCGTTGTATTATTGTCCAGTAAGAAAAGTAATTTCGAAGACAATTACTGTCAGAGACGTAGGTACGCCAACTTGTGCAATAGATTTCTTGCGAGGTGAGTGATACAGCTTTGAAACTGTGAACTTGATTATATTACTTATATCGCAACCCTGTGTTGATTAATGAAATGAAAACCCAACTGCACCAGAAGGACGGTAGCGGTTTCACTTTTTCACAATTTCCAAAAAATGAAGTGTTGTTTTATAATTTATTGGATTATACCTTACCTGTTTCTTTTCAGTTATTCAACAGATGCAGACACACAGACAGATGCAGTTTGTGGAAACAGCTTAATGTTATTGCAAGAAAGTATTCAAACTGCTCAGTCAACGAGATGATTTGGTTATAGGAATATTTGCATTCCATGTGGGTTTTCAATATAAAGAGCACCATATGCAAGGTCGAACCATCTGCACTTTTTTAGATGAAATACTGCTAATTGATCATGCATGATGATTAAAAGTAATAAAATATATAAAATGTGTTTTTGTGTCTCCATACATGGCCAGCTTGGAACATCCTACCTATCTAATATTTGCACATCAACATAATATGTAGTATAATATCGTACCTAAATAAATAATATAGGACTTTTTTTTAAATTACCTAGTCTTTGAGGCTTTAGTGGTGTTAATTAATTAATTAATTACTAATTAATTCATCATCATCTTCCAGCCTTTTCCCAACTATGTTGAGATCGGCTTCCAGTGTAACTGGGTGTAGCTAAATTGCCAGTATTTGACTTAGAGCGACTGCCTATCTGACCTCCACAACCCAGCTAGACTGGGTAAGACAATTTACTATGACTGGTTGTCTGACTTTCGGGCCACTGACTACCTGTAACCGGCACCAACGGCTTAACCTAAAGATGAATAATAACGATGTCGTAGCCTGATTGAATCAGTCTATCACATCGTAAAAATCACATCAAAATCCTTCTAAGTATTACAGATACAGCTGAGCGACTGTTTTGATACTATTTATAATTGAACAGAGCACGCTTTTAACTTAAAATACTGATGCAATGCACTCATTTGACAATATCGCTCGTTTTTAGGTTATTGTGAGATTCACGTTTTCTTTTTCGTATTTCTCCATGTTTCGGTTAGACAAAGCTTAGCCAATATTACCACTGAAATCTAGAGATTACAAGGAATAAATCAACATGTGCTTCATTATAAAACGCTACAATTTATTGGGTGGCCTATTTTCCAAAGAACAAAAATTGTCTCCTTTACTTTATTAGTAATACTCGCTGTTTTTGTGCCTTTGCCTTAAAAAAAGCGTAAAAAGTATTCCGCGCGCTTTCTCTTTACGCTGTATTGTTTTTGTTTGAAAATGTCATCCGAATTTTATTTATTTCCTCGCAAATGTGTTATAAAACGTCGTATGACATACGTGCGCTTTGATAATTTATAATTACAGCCTCTGCTTTCTTGTAGCCCTCGCCTACGGCTCGGGCTAGCAATATCGCCTCGGCTGTAATTTTCAACTTACCGCACTTATATCATAATGTACTATTAATAAGCCGTTGTGCCAGACTTTGTCGAAAGCTTTCGCTATATCGAAGAAAAGTACGCCCGTCATCGATCCGCGCTGGAAGCCGGCGATCAAGTGTTCTACGATGCGGTGTACCTGTTGGATGCACGAGTGTCAATGAATGTCGTTTTTTTTTTTGTGAATGGTTTTTCGCAGTTCAACCTATGACGTTGTCGTCTGCTTAACCGGACTATCCTGTGGATGCCTTGAGAGTAATGCCTCCAGCCAGGGCATAAAAACTTACAAACTAAGCGACTACACGCTAAGGGCACCCCCTGTGGGGTACGAGCCTCGGCTTAGGGCATCGCTGGGGGAGGACTGCATGGGGACAGGCTGGATCTGAATGATATCATTATTTTGGGACTGATTTAAAACTACTGGCACAGCATCGCGGGCTGGCTCGAGTGAGGGTCGGGGAGGGCAAAGACCGGGACGTCGCGTAGGGCCTCGACGGCGAGGTCGGAAAGTCGGCGGTTTGTGTCTAAACTTTTTAAGAGTACTAGTCTCTTTGCTACTTTCCTGGAGGAGGGTTATAGCATCATCGGGGGTGACGAGAGTATGCCTCGGACGGCGTATTGAACTAATGCGCGAGGGTTCGTAACGGGCGGCCGCTGCGATCAGGGGATTACGGTGTTTAATGGCGTTATCGAAGAAACGCTTCGAACGCCGTTTCATAAACTGGAGTATAGTGGGCATTTTAAGGTCTACGTGTAGACGGTCATTACGGACATAAAAGGGGGCTCCCGTGACTCTACGTAAGAACCGGTTCTGCAAAGTTTGCATCCTATATCCTACATCCATTTGAGTGACAACTTGCTTTTGGCCGAAGTCATGAAATGAAGCATACCTATAGCAAAGGCAGCTCGGTCGCGAGCAGCTTTGATGTGCGCCGCGAAGGGCAGGTGGTTGTCGAGTAGAACTCCTAAGTATTTGGCTTGCTTCCCCCAAGGGATAGGCTTACCGTACATAGTGATCGGGCTAGGCGCGGGTGGCTTATTTCTACGCGGTTTAGAAAAGAGAGCTGCCTGGCTCTGGTCGGGGTACACCTCGATTCTCCATTTCCGGAACCAAGAGCCTAAGACGTTGGCCGAGGTTTGGAGGGTGCGGTAGATAGCGTCGTGACTGAGGCCAGTGTAATAAATGGCCGTGTCGTCCGCGAACAGGGCTAACTGAGCCTTCTTGTTCTTGGGGATGTCACTGGTGAACAGAGTAAATATAAGGGGAGAGACAACGGAGCCCTGAGGGAATGAATGTTGTTTATTGGTGTCTCATATACGTACAAAATTAGCAAGGCACAAATGCTGTAGGAGTAACAAATCATTAAAAAACAAACAACCAATCAGAGCACAGTTAGAAATATCGCACCCTCTTACAACTCCTCAAGGAATCAACTAAACGCTGAAGTTATAAATATATGTGGCGGTGCGCCGTTCAATAGCTCAGTGTAGTGGCGAGCGCCACAACTTTAAAACTCGGATACTTGTGTGAAAATGAACACTTTTATTTAATATTATATAAAGCGTAGTCTTTAATAAATAAAGATTTATTGTGTTTCAACTTAAGACGGATTTCCATAAATCGTTGGTCATGATCCCTTACTATTTGTGTTTCTTGATTGAATTGATAAACACGTATTTCAACGTTTTTGAAATTCCACCCCTCAGACGACAAGAAGGCGTATTTTTATTTTTTAAGTATTAGCACGTCTGTATGTGTGTATGTGGAGACCGATAATCGGCAAGCGTAAGGTGGGACGCCCTCAGGCTCGGTGGAGCGATGGTCTTCGCAGGGTAGCTGGTAGCAACTGGATGAGAGTTGCCGAGAATCGGGTTAAGTGGCGAGCGATTGAAGAGGCCTATGTCCAGCAGTGGACTGATGATGACGTCTGTATGGCCAAATATGCTAAATACATGTACTTAATATACAAGGTGTTGTTTTGCATCCTCGTCAAATTCAAGGGGGTAACTATGCTAATGATTCTCGTCCCAAATCAATAATAAAATGGGTAGGTAATTTTTCTTTTTTTTCTTTTTTACGGAAATCGGTAAGTGTGAACCAATCGTGTTTTAAACGCGGCCCGTCTGGATCTTGCCTTATAACCTCGCTTACACACATACAAACAATCTCAAACGTTTATTCGATAATTTCCTAGTCCCTAAACCACGTTAAGGGGGTTATTCTGAAATATTGACAAACCTAAACAATCAAAAAAATCAGCGTTTATTAATAATTAACTAGGTACCGTAATTTTAATTGATTATTTATGTCTTTCTTGACCACCTCCTGAAATTTGACCAGGTTGCAAAACAACACCTTGTATTATACATGTACTTCTAGGGGATCTGGGACATTTGCGCGAAAGACACTTGCGCGACTTGATACTTGCGCGACTCAATGACTGGCACGGGTGTCGGTTTTGTGGTTTTCGGGTTCGCTGACAAGAAAATCAGGTCAAATTAAAACCCAAGATTACGCCGGGAAAAAATAGTAATTTTAACCCCAAAAGGAAACACCGCAAACGTCATTTACAAAGAGGTGCTATAAATAGTTTAGTTTAATCTGTGTATTTTTGAATTTAAAAATATTGTAAGCTTGCTTATTTATACCATTAACAATATGAAAGGCGTGAATGGATAATCGGGGCATTATTTTAAGCCACGGCATCGGAAGACATCCATAAAATAAATTCTGGTTCAACCCGCTTGGGTCACAAACAAACTAAAAAAATACTCTCTAAACAGAATTAATTCTCTGGCTTCTTACATTGAATATCACAGACTTACACAACTATTTATCCTATTCTTACAATAACGCGCGAGCGAAGCCGCGGGCAGATGCTAGCGTACAAACAAACCAACAAAATAAAGAGATAATTTGATTTTAAAATGAATCTGCCGTCTTCTTAAGTGTTCGCGAGCTTTTACTTTAAATGTTAACCGAGTGTGCGCTGTGACAGCTCTGACTGCGCCAACATGATATTCAGAGGGAGCGCATTCCATAGAAAGACCGCCTGGACAAAGAAAGAGGATTTAAGAAAACCAGAGAGGTGAGTAGGATGACGTAGAAGACGATTATTGGATGCACGAAGATGGTGTGCGCAGAGCATAAATATTGAAAATGAGTAGTCAAATAAGAAGGAGAAGTAGCCATATTAAGCAGAGAAAATAGGGTAGTCAAGGCTCTCAGCGCTCTGCGCTGTCGGATGGGCAACCATTTTAAAAGTGACCGATGTGCCAAGACATGGCATGGTCATACCTTGAAGACCAAATACAAATTGAGTGAGTTTATTATTATTAGGAAGTCGGTCAAGATTATTGAGGAGATCTGCATTCAGGTTTTAGTAGCACACATCACCATAGTCAATTGCGGAGAAGATTAGGGATTGTACAATCATTGCCTTTATGTGTGACGGAAGAATATTTGTTTGCCGGTAGAGCGACAGCAACGTTCCGATGACTTTCACAATCGCGACCTGCTTACGCCAGTCAAGTGTCAATATGCAAACCCAGATCCTTGACTATGCTAAACGGAGTTATTAAAAAATCTTTGCAATTGGTCTAGGATTAATTTCTCAAAAACTTTACTAAAAGTAGGTAGTACAGAAATAGGTCTATAATTTGTGGAGTCTGATGTACTACCTGTTTTGAATAAAGAACTTACTTTGCAATTTTTCATGAGGCCAGGAAACTCCCCACAATCAATACAATCATTTAATACTAGCTGTCCCGCGCAACTTCGTCTGCGTCACATTTTCCCCGTTTGTGCAACATTTTTCATTGCTGCTCCGATCCTAATCGTCGTAGCGTAATGATATATAGCCTATGTCCTTCCCCAGGTTGAAATCTATCTTCTTGCCAAATTTCATTAAGATCCGATCAGCCGTTTAGTCGTGAAAAGGTAACAACTTTCGCATTTATAATATTAGTATGGATTTAAACTTAGCTTGCAGCTACAATGTCAATAATAGACTTGGTAATTTCTACAGAATCACCCACAGATCCGCAATCTTCTTGGCATTTAAAGAGTGAAAGGTTTTGATTATTTCTCTACATGTGACATGTTCAAAATGAAATTCTGAGATCTTTAGCATTTTCTTTAAGCAAAGATTCGGCAGTAGGTGATGATTGGGATTTCGTAGTTGAAACATCTGAAAAAATAATTCGAAAGCCGCAGTGACTTCTGAGTCTGATTTAATTACGTTATCATCAGTAGTTAATTACGTTATCATTAGTAGTAAAGCTGTAATCACTATTACGGTTACTAGACCTTCCCATTTCATTATTAATAATTTTCCATGTCGTGTTAATTATATTATTGCTGTTTTTAATTCTCGAGCTCAAATAATGTGACTTAGCCTTACAACACACTTTTTTAAATAGTTTTGAGTAATTTCTAAGATATAAATTAAATTCAGCAGTATTTACAATCACTCTTTCATTGTACAGCTCATAAAGCCGTGTTCTATTCTTGTGAATACCAATTATAGCCACTGAAAGATGCGTCACAATTTACAGAAATACTCTTGCAAATTAAATTGAAAAGCTTACAATACATATTAAAAAAACCGGCCAAGGGCGAGTCGGACTCGCGCACCGAGGGTTCCGTACAAAACAAAATTACTGAAGAGAATAAATAAAAATATGTGATGTAACTAATAATTTAAGGTTTTCGGAATTTTTCCTTTATATGTGCTATAAAACATTGCTTCATGCCAAATTTCAAGATTCTAGGTCGACTAGAAGTACGTCCAAGTAACAAATTTTGGTACTATAAAAGTCCTGAGAACGTTTTAGGACGTGCTAACTAGTGTTCATGATTAGTACTATAATGATGTTGTAAACGTTCTAAGAACCCCAAAAAGGCCCTAGTTTTATCACTGATTTATTCTATAATCATTACATAAAGGCTCTCGCGGCGATAAATCAGCTCTAAAAAAGTGCTGTTTGCAACGTTTAAGTCACAAATTTGCACTATGAAAGTAACCAAAACATGTTTATTCTGCTATTTTGCACCGTAAATGATTCCAGTGGAAGCATAAATAGTGCAAAAGAGATACATAAAAGTGTCAATAAGGTCGCCTATAGTACTAAATAGTAACATAATCGCTTTTTTCATATCTATTACAGTGCAGCACTTTAATCATTCTTTTGCATGGTCCTAAAAGCGTTCTAAGAACTAAATTATAAAAACCTAATTGCTCTTTAATCGACTAATTAGGATGAGGGCTTACATTATGTATTGGTACGGTACGACCTGCGTGGCCTTTTCTTTGCTGGAAACTACTTAAAGACCTTTGACATAGAAAATTAGAGACCCAAGTCGGAAGTCGAAACTTTGTTTTTATTCGAAACAAAAGTAATCTAAAAAAAGGAATTACAACACTCTGTTAAAAACCTTTGTAGTACAAGCAGTCGCAGTGGTTACCATGATAGGCCTACTACATCACTGTTCGGTGATGAAACACCTTGGTTAAAGAAGCTTTTGCTACTTGGCCCTTTAGGTTTTAATTCCCTTGCGAGTAGTTGCGAGTTTAAAAATATGCGACTTAAATTGCTGTTTCTTTTTATTGCGTTGACATAGAAGATATAATATAGTTTAGTTTTTTTGACTGCTTAAAGGTATTGTAGACTTGAGTATTTGGTATGACTTTCAATTTAATACCTCTACGCGTAACACTAAAACCGAAACTTCAGTGTCTTCCATTCCCCGCCTTGTATTGTCAGTCACTTTAAGTACGGCTGACACTGGTACTGGCACAGTACGCACTGTGCCCGGGCCTGTCAAGTACTCGTCGCTGTCGCTCGACGCAGCTGCCACGGCCGGTGACTCGTCAAACAATATGGCGGATGTTCGGGCCATCCGCCATATTGTTTGACGTTTGTCACTTTACTTTACTCACGCGCTTCTTAATTATTGTTGTCCTGAATTAACAAAAGTACTCTATTTTTCACGTTTTTTAACTCAAATATGTCGGGAACTTTATTATTTACGAGATTCATCACTGAATATTTTTTGTTGGTAATCACTTACTCTATCGATGTCAGGTCCCATACAAAAATGTAATGGAACCCCTTTCAAAATCAAGATCAAAATCAAAATATTTTTATTTCATATAGGCCTACATGGGCACTTGTAAAACGTCGACAAAATGCTAAACTACTTTGGCTTGTAATGATCGATACCATCGTGTGTGACTTACACAGCTAATCATTTTTACTGATGGAAATTCCAACAGGCATACCTAAATAAAAAATAGTGCGTGGAGTCCCTCCGCGAGGAACAAGTGAAACTTCGTAATACTACACGTTTGTGTTCGAGTGCCATGCATTCACTCTCGTTATTTTATTGAGCTTCTAAATAGTATTTTGTTGTTTTCTTGTTGTTTTATTTTTATTACATAATTATTACATAAGTTTATCGAGGTTATTCTATTAACAGAAATTGAGGAAGGGAAACACCGAAGAGTCGAATGCTTATCTGTTTGCAAGCAATCTTGCGTACCTAGTAGAACTACGTAGTCACAAATCTTGTAATACTGCCATCTCTTAGTGAGTTTAGAAAATATTCCCTCTCCATGGTAGCGTTAAACTTGTTGGAAGTCGCATAAGAAGTTTCACTTCAATAAATTGATCCGATTGTTTTTATTGTTCACAGGAATATTCCACGTGACGACTGCCACCCAGGTTATTCTTTGATTTATTTTTCTTTTATTCATTTACTTTCATACTAATTACATTTACAATTTGACTGTATGTTTACTATATTGACTTGAGTTAGACCGATTAGTGCAATAATACAGTTTTTTTTTTTTTAATCGAGGCTGTTCATAGGCCGCTTAAAAATGGAAACGCCCCTGGTGAGGATGGGATAGCGACCAAGCTTCTGAAAGCGGAAGGTATTTGTGTAGTAAGAGAGCTTCAGAAGCTCAACACCTCATTGAACAATGAGATCATGAGGTGATGTGCACCGTTACTAAACGGTGTTACTTTTGAAGTGGTTCGAGAATATGTTTTTCATCCCATCTATTCGAAAAGGACGAATTGGTTCGCCTTTAAGTGCACCCAATGGTGGTGTTTTCTATAAGAAACTTTAAGCCGGCAGTAATGAGTTTTTATTTAATCCTCTTTATTTCAAAAAGTGCGCCGCTATTATCTTTGCCGCGCACTTTTTGAATCTGCAACATCTTAGTGTCCAGCGCCAAAGAAATCGAACGCAAATATTGTTTGAATAAAGACTGGCTGGTACGACGGCCCATAGAATTTTCATAATTGCGAAAATGTCTCAATTGTACCTAAATTAATATAAATTTAATTTGAGACATTTTCGCAATTATGAATTTTTTTTTAGTCGTTTTATTATTAGATACTATTTAATTTCAATTTAGTTGTTACTCTATGTTTTACTAAATAATAATATTTCAATAAAATATTAGGGGCCGTTTATTTTCTCATAGTGGGTGATGAAAAGTAGAGAAGAAGTACAAAGACATTTTTTATAGACAATTAATAGATCTATAATAATTTTTGTCTGAACAAATTTTATAATAATAATAATAAATCATTTTATTTCGGACATATGTGATCCATAAATTGTTAGTAACAGATTTGAACTTAAACACTATTGTTAGTAACTTAACTACAGACAAATTAATGAGAGAAACATCTGCTTTAACGAGATACTAAGGCATATGTCCTCTCACCAATTGCCTTACTATGGTGGAGGAAGTATCGGCCGCCACAGCTTTCAGGATGCTATTGTGACTGCCTCTTATTCTACTCAGGACCGAGGCTGTTTTCTTGCGGATGATAGCATGAAAGCCATCAGTATGGGCTACCGCAAACATTTCTGAGGCACTGCAAAAACGAGGCAATCGCAACAGCATCCTAAAAACATTATTGTATTGGACGCGCAGAACATCCAGCGATCTTTTCGAATAGTTGACCCAAAGATTACCGGTGTAAAAACTCTGACAATATGCTTTAAAAAGCGTTATCTTTACTTGGTCAGTACACCTGGCAAATCTTCGTGCCAACATATTACCCCTGACCGCCAGAGCTCTACGCTCCCGTTCAATGTCAGCATGGTCACTGAGGTCGTCGGTAAGAAAATGCCCAAGATATTTGAACTTTTTCACTCTACGTATTGGTGTTCCGTTTATGGCAAGTTCGAGTGTACTATCCCTGCACTTAGCAGCGACCCCAAAGACCATGTATTCACACTTTTTGGCATTATATATCAGTCCATGTGCAGCATGCAGTATGATAAAACTTACCGTTTTGCTTAAAATCTCGAAAATCCCATTTTTGTGACCTTTGACACCGAGAGAACAATCCAAACAACTTTGAGCTTGGTGCGAAGTACCCTCGGATGTTTAAATTGACCGGACTAAAAAGATATTTCTAGCTCTGTATCTAGCTCTACATCTATTAAAAAATAGTTTGATAATTTTTAACCCACAGATGAGTGGCTGGGTGGAGTGCGCGCACTGCGCGACTCCCACGTGCGCCTCGTCCGATGCCAGCTGCGCCACATCGAGCGACTCAATCGCGCGCTGGACAGCCTCGCACGTCGGCCGCCCCCCGCTTACCCCGTACACCCCGAACACCTACCGTCACACAACACTCTCACACGCTGACTTGGCATAGTAAAACAATAGTAAAACCAGTGGCTTTTATTTCGTTTATCAGCATCTCTTATATCTCCTATGGACATTGAACTAACAGACATTCTTCACACTTTTGAGGAATCCCTAAAAATCGTACTTAGGGACCTCGCGCACTACGCGGCGACTTTTGGAATCGGAGCATTTTTGTTCGAGATAGCGTCCGGCAGCCCCGGATTTCCACATAAGCCTACAAGGCTCCGGCCTAGAGGCCCGACCAGTCTAAGGCCCCCCCCCAGGACCCACCCAGGAAAAATCCCTAAGGGTGATAAATAGGGTATGAAATTATGTATGGTAAAGACTTCACTTTTTGAGACAGGGATTTATAAAACAATCAGGTATGCTTTTGCAAACGATAAAGAATTATATGATTCTTTGATTTTGCAAAGTTTTCTCCAAATCAATCGAAGTGGGCACTCCTACCATCTCAGTGCCCCCAGCCAACACTTGCTCGTGGTGCATCCTGATGACTGATGAGAAACAATCGAGTCTCTGACGACCGATAATGGCGGCATAACCATTTCCAAAGAAATGTTTGCAGCTAAATAGCGTAGACTAGCGACGGGACGCAGCGTCACTTATGTAGATTT
Organism: Cerastis leucographa; assembly: GCA_963082945.1. Taxonomy (NCBI): domain Eukaryota; kingdom Metazoa; phylum Arthropoda; class Insecta; order Lepidoptera; family Noctuidae; genus Cerastis; species Cerastis leucographa. The sequence continues at coordinate 31,582,987 of OY720378.1, forward strand.
GCGATCGCCAATCCGAATGCCCAGCGAGGCGATTGTGGGCAAATCCTTTAATGGCAAGCAAAGACAGGTCAAATTTTTGCTCCGTCGTTTAAAATTAAATTTTATTAATATTTAAGTTAAATTAAGGTTTATTCAAATGTGTAATCGTATTACAAACGCATAAATACTAAGTGAAAGTGTTTTCCTGTTAATTGTACAAGTAAATAAAGTTTTCGGTAACACACGTTACCGGTAACCTTAAAACGTCAGCTGACGTTCAAACTACGGTGTCTTACGGGCAGTATTATTACGGGGAGTATTGTTTTTCTTTACCTTTAAATAGCACCCAATATCAATTCTAACTCTGTAACACGTTTATACCACTGTTAAGTTAATTATTTTGCTGAATAATAGTACCTTGTATTGGTTCAAAATCGCTTTGTTTACAAAGTGTGATCGTAGGAAACAAAACATAGTGAACGTCAATTAGACAATTCTTATGTTTTGTTCGATCTTTCTATCATAAATAAATAAATATAACGTTCTTGATAGTTTTTGTGTTGTCTTGAGTATACATATGACATTTTTTTTTTATTCAACCAACCTACCCACTCTAGAAAAATTAAATTCTAATACATTAAAGCAGTAAAATATAATAGTATTGTGCTGGATAATATCAGTCTTTTCCAGATAATATAGCAGCCTACCTCATTTCTTTGTGTAAACTATCTTTTCCCCTGTTTTTCTAGTTTTCATCTATAAATTGTCGTCATTTGTCTATCCTATTAGTTCTCACCGTTTCCTTATTTCCAATTTTTCAGTAACAAATCCGGAAACCATGCCTGTGATGACCCGTAAGGCTACAGCCCAAGATTTGGAGCTAAAATTGAGAACGGCCCTCCAAGAACTAAAGGACTCAAAACTCCAATGCCAACATCTTTTACAGGAGAGAGAAGACAGTGAGGAGGAGGTCAATAATGTTAACAACAAAAACTCGAGCTTGAAACGGGAACTTGTAGACCTTCACCAAGAATTCTTGAATGTGGTCAACGAACGGGATCAACTAAGGGTGGTCACGGATGGGTTCAACACCTGTAGTAATTTGTATGAGGAGGCTTTGTGTAAAATTAGGGACTTAGAGGATGAATTAATCCATGCTAACATTAAGCTTTCAAATTTGAATAAGGAAAAGATTCATACTCAGGCTGTAGAAACTGACCATTTGTACAATGAATTATTAAATACAAATAACCCTCATTCCATTGTAACAATAGACCTTACGGAGGACTCCTTATTGAAACTAAACTACCGCCATAAAATTAGTAATAATAAAATTAAGAAGTATGCAAGACTGAATAAAATTATTAAAAAAATCAATAAATACAAGAAACAACAAAAGCACTATTCCAAAAATATTCAATTAAGGAAAGAACGTGTTTTTCTTGTTAATAAACTAAATAACTATCAGATTAAATTGGAAGATAGTTCAAATATTTATGAAATAGACACTCAACGCTTACAATCAGAAATACAGACTTTAAATAGGTCACTAAAGTCTTTAGTGATTAAATACGAAAGCTCTAAAAATCAAATTAAAGAGCATATTCTTGCTACAAATGAGTTGGTAGACAAAGTCGATTCGCTGACTCTCAGCAACACTCAGTGTATCTGTCAGAGGGAATCCAGCCTTGATGACTTCCAGCCTGTGGCAACGGAGGACCCGTCCCTAGCTGTGAGTGCTCAGGCCAGTATCACCAGCCAAGATACAATACCTGACATGATACATAATGATTCACAAGTAGCACAGCCTGAGTTTGGTAGTTTTGTAATTCCTAACAGTCATGAGTTTTGTCATTCAGTTATGTTCTCTGATAGTATAGGCAGAGGGCTAGGTAAATTAATAAGTAACAACCTGAATTATTCCACTCAAAATTATTGTATGCCAGGTTCAACCTACAAACAGATAATGGCATCAGTCACGAAAACTGTTTTAAACCCAAATTCTACTGTAACCATTTTTGTTGGTAATAGTTGTAATTTAAAAAAAGAAGATATCACTGACTGTGTTGCAGAGTTGTTAAAGTTAGATTGCAGTAAAATCATATTGTGTGCTTTTCCATATTTTGAGAAATTATGTACTTAATCGAAAAAACAATTATATACACACACTTAATCAGCATGTACATTTCTTGGTTAGTCACTATTGTGAAAAACTTTTGTTTTTAGACATCAATAATTCAGTTGATAAACTTAGGTCGACGCGGGATACAGTGTATCTCCCTATCAGATTTAGACATCAAATAGCTAGGCTATTAAGTTTTAATATTCACTCTGACATAAGTAGTATGTCGATGTTTAGTTCTATAATTAACACTGCCACTATTAGTAATTCTACTAATATAGATTTATACAATTTTTGTTCTGAGGAGGATCCATGTGTCACCGTGGAAAATTCTCAGTTAGCTTATAAGATTAGTGATAGGATCTTGCTGTCTGGTGATGGCACTGGTGTCTCGGGGCTCACTCCGGATACTAATATTAATTTAAACTAGGAAGTGAGACAACAGAAGGTACGGTTAACAATATAGTTAAACCTAACAACATCATGGTATCTTCTTGCACTCAATTAGTTAAATATAAGAAAGGGCCTCAGCAGAATACCTTGAAATTATTCCACCAAAACATTCAAGGTATTTCTTCCAAATTATTAGAAATTGAATTGTTTTTAGAAAAGACTTTATTTGACATTATTTGCTTTACTGAACATTGGCTAAAGGATTACCAAATGCTCATTAATTATGAAAACTATACGGTGGGTAGTTGTTTTAACCGTAAATCAAAGCTGCGTGGAGGTTCCCTAATATTAATTAAAAATTGTTTTAAATTTAAGCAACGTAACGACATAGTAGGTCTCTCGGTTGAACATTGCGTCGAACTGTCCTGTGTTGAGCTAGATAGGCATGTAATTGTGTGTGTGTACAGACCCCCAAACTATCAAAACTTTTCTTTATTCGAATCAATAATGGAAGATGTCCTGGCAAAACTTACAGCCAGTAATAAATCAGCAATTATCTGTGGTGATTTTAACATCAATATTTTGGAAGAAAATACTAATAGCAGCAGGCTATTAAATCTCTTTAAGTCATTTCATTTAGCCAACATTTTTATAGAACCAACTAGAGTCACTCCATTGTCTGCTACTTGTATTGATAATGTTTTCTGCGATTGTGATTACTTAGATAAAGCCATAGTTAGTAGTCTGCCTTCTGATCATAGCGGACAATCGGTAACTTTTAGTTGTAACACACCAGAGCAAAAAGTTCAGATTAGATTTAGACCTATAACAACTAGCAAATTAAATAGATATAATAATTCCCTACAGAACAAGTTAAGTATTATGAGCTATCATATGGGCGATTGTAATGTAAATCAGTTGTATGATCATTTCTTTTCAATAGTTCACACTCAATTCAATAAAACATTTGAAAAGAAGATGAAAAGCATCTGCCCTAAATTTATATTTAGTGATTGGGCAACTACAGGGATAAGAAAAAGTAGGGAACGACTATAATTGAGCTGTATGGCCTAAAGCCTTTCATAAACACTGAAACTTTTAACAAGTATGTTGCTAATTATTCGAAAATTTTTAGAAATACATGCAAGGCTGCTAAAGCCTTGCATATTAGCAACAAGATCAAAAACGCAGATAATAAAATAAAGGCAGTTTGGAAAATTATAAATAATGAGACTAATAGGAAAAAAATACTTAACACTAACTATACATTAGATACTAAATGTGGTCCTAAAAGCTCTGATCAGGAAGTAGCTCAAGAATTTGTAAACTTCTTTACCGATATACCGTTTAAAACTACGGAGGCTCTAAATTCCTCATCTGAAGTCTCACTAGCTTTGTTAAAGGCGAACGTGTCTGGCTGCCCGGCTGAATTTGAATTTAAATTTAAACACATAAACCCTATGACAGTTATTAAAACTTTCCGGCAAATAAAAATCAAACTGACCGAAGATCTATGGGGAATGTCAATCAAAGTTTGTACATCCATAGTTGAGACTATAGCACCATACCTAGCTTTAATTTTTAATTTGTGTGTGGACCAAGGAGTTTTCCCTGATTTAATGAAATATAGTAAAGTTATCCCTCTTTTCAAATCCGGAGACAGTAAAGATACAAATAATTATAGACCTGTATCCGTGTTGCCAGTTTTTAGCAAGGTGTTTGAAAAGGTAATGCTGAATCAAATGCTTAATCATTTTAACACCAACAAAATGTTTCACGATCAACAGTATGGTTTCACCAAGGGACGTTGTACGACAGACGCCGGTGTAACCTTATTAAAGCACATATTTACAGCGTGGGAAGAGTCCCAAGACGCCATAGGAATTTTTTGTGACCTCTCTAAAGCATTTGATTGCGTTAGTCACGACACATTGCTTTTGAAACTTGAGCATTACGGACTTGGTAAACTTGCACTTAGTTTGGTTAAATCCTATTTGAGTGACAGGAAACAGCAAGTTCAAATAAATGGTGTTAATTCACAGGGTTTAAAAGTAAAAATGGGGGTTCCACAAGGCTCAATATTGGGTCCTTTCCTCTTTCTAGTATACATTAACGATCTACCCTATTTATTGAAAAACCAACCTCAAAATATTGTGTTATTTGCTGATGACACTTCTTTAATTTTTAAGATTAATAGACGGGCCCAAAATCTAGATGACGTTAATATTGCCCTACTTCAGGTTCTTAATTGGTTCACAGCAAACAATTTAGTATTAAATGGAAAAAAGACTAAATGCATAAGATTTTCATTACCGAATGTTAAAAGTAGTGATTGTGATATAATATTGAATAAAGAGAAACTAGAATTTGTCGATAAAACGGTTTTCCTGGGGATTACGCTTGATTCAAGGCTGCAATGGGGTTCTCATTTAACATCTCTTGCGGGGCGGCTCAGTTCGGCAGCATATGCTGTTAGAAAAATCCGTCAATATACCGATGTAGATACCGCAAGATTAGTCTATTTTAGTTACTTTCATAGTATAATGTCTTACGGCATTTTGTTATGGGGACGGGCTGCAGACATCGAGTCTATTTTTATTCTGCAAAAAAGAGCCATCAGAGCCATTTATAATCTCCGTAGGCGCGATTCTCTACGGGAACTGTTTAAGGACATTAAAATCATGACGGTACATTGTCAATACATTTATGAAAACATTATGTAAGGAAAAATCTGCATCTTTTTAGTAAAAGAGGTGACAGACACAATTACAATACTAGATATAGGGACCAGTTAGTTCAGCCAGGCTTCAGACTCGCAAAAGTAGACTCATCTTTCATGGGGTACTGTTTAAGATGCTATAATAAAATTCCACAAAGTATTCTTGAACTGAGTGAGACGAAATTTAAAACATGCATTAAACGCACACTATGTAAGCAAGCTTATTACAAATTGGACGATTATATCGCTGATAATAATGCTTGGCTCAATGCCGGTCCTGCTCCACAAGGACAGGGACGCATAAAATGATAGCATTAAAAAGTATTGTTGGAGCTGCTGAAGATTGTACAACTATCCTTGCATTGTATAAATTCAATTTAGTATTATATAACTGCATAGCCCATATTGTGTGAGTACTATGTACTAGCTATCATTTACTGGAAACCTACGTCTTTTATTGACTTGAATGTGCCCTGGCGGTTGAGAGTATGTCATGCTCACTTAAATGTCACGCTGATGGTGGCGGGTGTGTCGGGTCATTTAGTTCCCTTCAAAATGGTTGAGTTGAATGATGGCTGATCCATTCGTCATGTTCGTGAACGGGCGCTATCAGTTGTGCCTGGTCATCTCTTAGTTGCCACGGCTTATTTCGAACTAATTATTTTATTTTTTAATTGTCTTTTTTATTTTACTATGGACACTTTTATCGTGCACGTCATGCTACATCGTTCTCACATAATGTACCATCTCAACATGAATGATGTAACCAAAGTTTTGTAACAAGATTCTGATTTAAAAGAGTGTCCATGGAGTTTCTTGCCCATTCTTCTCCATAGAGATCTACGCTTTGGAATGGGCAACTACAGTACTTTCACAAGTTATTATGTCTTGTGACTGGGACTGTAGCTTCATTTTTATAGTTGTTTGACTATTCAAAAGTGCCTGTAATTGGCTTACTTGAAATAAATGATTTTGATTTGATTTGATTTGATTTGATTTGACATTCAAATATTACGAGCTATGGACGGGACAAGCCGAAGAAGATCGCTTTTCTATTAAATTTGCTTTGGTTTCAGCAGACTCATTATTGGATTTACTTCAGTGTCAATTTCTTTTTTTATCATAATGTATAAAATACAGATCTTATCTTTGATGAACAGAGCTCTATATGGTGTGCAACTGTGGCTAAGGATTACAAATTATTTACTAAAATATTTGAATCATGCATTATAATTATGATATTACATTAGAAATGAATTGAACAAGTGCATATTATTTAATCTTCCAATTATGTCAAACCTAAATGAAGAATTATTCAAATTTCAAAAATCTATGTCAAATTAATTAAAATGTCAATATTATTTGTCACAATTTATCTCAAAACTTAATATTTGTACCTAATTCGAAATTAATTCGTTATTGAGGTATTCTTCAATAGTAAAATTTAATTCTTTTATGGCATCTGGAATTTTATATAAACTACTGGAGCCATACCAAGAACACTTTTTGTTACTAATGCAGGTTTTTTAAATTAATCATATACTTTTTTAAAAGCTTTTATTTAACTTGCAATGTATGTATGTATGTTTGTTACGGTGGATTCTTGGAAGCTAAATTAGAACCACTTTCCGATGTCCGATTGAGCTGAAATTTTGCACACACCTTTGGTTCTGGTGACAATACATTTTTATGTATTTAATCATAGGAGAACCAACAGCTGTAACAGATGGATAACAATTAAATATGAGACATAGAGCCAACTACAGGTTCTCACGAATAGAAATAGAAAAAGTAGTAGAAAACTTAGGATCACTAACAAGCACGATTTATATGAGTATAAAGGGTGTAAAACACCTCACGAAGCCAAAAAGCACTGGTTCTCCCTGACCTTGCAATCATTTTTTTTGTTCTACACCATACCTGGGAACCTTCTAGTTACGGAGATATTAGGGGTCAAAGTTCCAACTTTTTGACAAGTGTTTTTTCTCAGTCTCACGAGGAAACTCCTCAAAGTGTAATACCTACCACAGACACGAAACTTTGCCTACGAGTTCATATTTGATGGATAAACATGAATTCTATTATGATCTCATCCTACAGCCAGGATCGTCTTCTCACGAGGGAACTGCTCAACGTTTAATAGCACAGACACGAAACTTTGCGTACGAGTTCATATCTGATAGATAATCACGATTTCTATCATGAACTTATCCTGCAGCCAGGATCGTCTTTTCACGAGGGAACTCTTCAACGTTTAATAGCACAGACACGAAACTTTGCGTACCAGTTCAAATTTGATGGATAATCACGATTTGTATCATGAACTTATCCTGCAGCCAGGATCGTTTTCTCACGAGGGAACTCCTCAAAGTGTAATACCTACCACAGACACGAAACTTTGCCTACGAGTTTATATTTGATGAAATTCACGATTTGTATCATGAACTTATCCTGCAGCCAGGATCATCTTCTCACGAGGGAACTCCTCAACGGTTAATAATACAAACACGAAACTTTGTATACACGTTCATATTTGATGGATAAACATGAATTCTATTATGATCTCATCCTACAGCCAGGATCGTCTTCTCACGAGGGAACTGCGTAAGAAGGTTAGGTTAGGTTAGGTTAGGTTAGGTTTTTTTTTTTTTTTTTTTTGGCAGGAGTGGGAAATCCCCACGGACACCTCGACTATCGCACGGGTTGTGCGACAGTCGAGGTAGTGCCGGACTCGAACCGGCTAAAACCACACTCCTGCCCCGCCAGTGTCCCTCTGACATTATCAGAGACCTTTTTTGCGTCTTTTTTGTCTTGAATAGCGATTGATTCGTAGGAGGCCGAAGAGACCATGCTCTATTTTCTTTTTAAAACATAAACAGGAAATCAAAACTTTTTTGCATTTACTTAAATTGTATTTACTTATATATATGCGTTTTTTACTATTTTTACTAACAAAATATGACTCATAATTTATGTCTGTATTATAATTTACTATATGTATATTTACTACTAGCTGTACCCAGCATGCGTTGCAATGCACTTTTTACTACCCACCTACCCTACCCTACCTACCTACCCTACCTACCTACCCTACCCTACCTACCTACCTACCCTACCCTACCTACCTACCCTACCCTACCCTACCTACCTACCCTACCTACCTACCCTACCCTACCTACCTACCCTACCCTACCTACCTACCTACCCTACCCTACCTACCTACCCTACCTACCTACCTACCCTACCTACCTACCCTACCCTACCTACCTACCCTACCCTACCTAACCTACCCTACCCTACCTACCTACCCTACCCTACCTACCTACCCTACCGTACCTACCTACCCTACCCTACCTACCTACCCTATCCTACCTACCTACCCTACCCTACCTACCTACCCTACCTACCTACCTATCCTACCTACCTACCCTACCTACCTACCCTTCCCTACCTACCTATCCTACCCTACCTAACCTACCCTACCCTACCTACCTACCCTACCCTACCTACCTACCCTACCCTACCTACCTACCCTACCCTACCTACCTACCCTATCCTACCTACCTACCCTACCCTACCCTACCTACCTACCCTACCCTACCTACCTACCCTATCCTACCTACCTACCCTACCCTACCCTACCGTATCCTATGTCCTTCTCCTGGCTCTAAACTACCTCCCTGCCAATTTTCAGCTAAATCGGTTCAGCCGTTCTTGAGTTATAAGTGAAGTAACTAACACGACTTTCTTTTATATATATATAGATTTATATCTACTATTTTACCCTAATTTAAAGATTTAAATTTTTTAGCACTTATGCCCGCCCTGGCATATTTCTGCGCGTATGTCCTCAGATGATATTTAATTTTATTTCCTTTATTTTTGGTAAAACAAAAATTCTGATATCTACACAATATACTTAGTATATAATTTAATATCAGTATTTGCCAAATTTATTAATTACTAGCTGTACCCAGCATGCGTTGCAATGCACTTTTTACTACCCACCTACCCTATCCGACCTACCTACCCTATCCTACCTACCCTACCCGACGCTACCTACCTACCTACTCTACCCTACCTACCTACTCTACCCTACCCTACCCTACCCTTACTACCTACCTACCCTACCTACCTACCCTACCCTACCTACCTACCCTACCCTACCCTACCTACCTACCCTACCCTACCTACCTACCCTACCCTACCTACCTACCCTACCCACCTACCTACCCTACCCTACCTACCTACCCTACCTACCTACCTACCCTACCCTACCTACCTACCCTACCCTACCTACCTACCCTACCTAACCTACCTAACCTACCCTACCTACCTACCCTACCCTACCTACCTACCCTACCCTACCTACCTACCCTATCCTACCTACCTACCCTACCCTACCCTACCCTACCGTATCCTATGTCCTTCTCCTGGCTCTAAACTACCTCCCTGCCAATTTTCAGCTAAATCGGTTCAGCCGTTCTTGAGTTATAAGTGAAGTAACTAACACGACTTTCTTTTATATATATAGATTTTATTTTTAAAGAATTTTGTATGTAACGAATTTATTAATTTTGTTTTTAAGAGGTGGCAGCAGTATTTTTCTCCAGGTTTGACACAACTTGACGATTCCACTAGAATTGACTCACGGTTCTGCATAATTCCAGCCACTTTCTCATGAAAGTGGCTCCAATTAACGTTCTCCATTAAGCCAACCCTAGCGGTTCGCTCAATGCGTCTGCAATCTGGTTGTGTCAAACTGGTCGTGTCTGAGTATGCGGAAGTGGGCGCACTGACAACTTTAGCAGTACGCTATTGTTGCTCGCGCGAATGCGTCCCACTTCCTGCGTACCGGGCATTCCGTGCTAAACGCATTGTGCTGGTGCTCCCCCAGCTTGGCTCTGGTGCAATTCACACAAACCGCTGCTTCGCCAAGGTGTTTGACTGAGCAGTCCGTCCTAACGTGCGGACCGCCACAGTGGCTGCACAGGTCCACCGGCTCCGTGCAGAGACGCTTGCCGTGGCCGTATGCTAAGCAGCGGGTGCACTGCACCAGAGGCGTCTGGTCTTCGACGCGCACTCTTTGCAGGTCAATCCGAAGCTTGCCTACATCGAGCGCGCGTCTCCAGATTGCTGGGGAAACACTCAGCACAATGCTGTTTACATGTGGGTTTCTGGACTTCTTCCTAAATTTTACTGCGATCTTCTCCTCGTCCCCGAGGCCGTGAAAGATCTCCCGGTTCTGGTTCTTAAGGGCTCTGACGACTTCCTCATCGCTGTGTATTAACAGCACGTCCCTAAGAACCAGAAGTGGGTCCCTGTTTTTCACTGCCTCGACGACGAGGTTCTCTCCGGCCGATTCTAATCGCTTCTTTAATTTCTCCCTCTCCTCTTTTGTGGCGCACCCCATGACGATCTTTTGGTCTTTGGCCTTACGGACCCTTTCCACTCGCACCCAGCCCTCCTTCGCATCCACCGCTTTTCGCACTCGTTCTAGGACTTCGTCCGCCGTGTCCATTTCCTGTTTCGAGGAGACCACCACTGAGTGTAGCGTCGCTCGCTCCGGGGCCTGTCCTCCGGTGTGGCAGTTACTCGCGGCCACTACACCAGCGTAGGTCCTCACCCCGACATTTTCCAAGCCCGCCAGACTGTCTCGGAGCTTTTCCACATTCTCGGAATTCTCCTTGACGATCGAGATGTGCTCCTTTAATATGGTGATGAGCTCAGTCTGGATGGCAAGGCTCTCGGAAATGGATGTGGGACAGCAGTCAGCGGTGGGCGCGGCAACCGGTACGGCTGCAGGTGCGAGAGGAACTCCGTCGCGCTCGGCCTCTTTCACCAGCTCAAAAAGCCTGTTTATGGCCCCGAGTACCGCAGTCTTTATGTCGGTCTTAAGGTTGCGAGAGTTGCCGGTTAGGTTAGATTAGGTTTTTTTTTTTTTTTTTGGCTGGAGTGGGAAATCCCCACGGACACCTCGACTATCTCACAGGTTGTGAGACAGTCGAGGTAGTGCCGGACTCGAACCGGCTAAAACCACACTCCTGCCCCGCCAGTGTCCCTCTGATATGGGGATCAGAGACCTTGTGTACGTATTTTGTGACTTGTTTAGCGACGATTTGTTGGCAGGCCGCAGAGACCACACTCAGTTTGGTTTAGCTTGAGCCTTTATTGCTGTTGCATACACAACACTCGCGTAGGTTTTCTCCCCAACGCTTTCCCTGCTAGCCAGACTGTCTCGGAGTTTCACCAATTCGTCGGAGTTTTCCTTTATCAAGGCCATGTGCTCCTTCATTGTGCTCACGAGCTCAATCTGGCTAACAAGTGACGTGGGACTGGACTGAGGATTGCAGTCAGTGGCGGGTGCGACAACCGGTACGGCTGAAGGTCCGAGGGGAACCCTATCCCGCTCAGCCTCCTTCACCAGCTCAAAAAGCCTGTTTATGGCCCCGAGCACCGCAGTCTTAATGTCTGTCTTCAGGTTGCGCGAGTTGCCTAAATTGACCTTGGCCTTATTTAGGCAGGCTCTCACCTCCGCAGTTCGACTGGGGTACCCGGCCTCAGGCTTCTTGAGCGGTGCGTCAACAGCAGCTCGGCGCGTCCCCGGAGTAGCAGGAACCTTCTGAGACTCGGAAGGAGTGGCCTCTCCGAAGGAGATTCTCCTCCGCGCGTCAGTAGGCGAAGGCCCCGTTTTCTCCAACGATCGCGGCGGGCTCCTGGAGCTCATCGTCCTCAAGGTTGCGGACGGGGTGCGGAACATCAGTAGCATCAGCGGCAGATATGATCAACAATACCCGCTCGGGAGGAGAGAGATGCGTCAGAGGACACTGGGTACTTCTGTGTCCCTGTAAAGGGGGGTACACAGAACGTATGCAATAATTACAATAAAAATAATTTCATAAAAGTAATTTAAAATTTCTAATAAAGTCAAATGTACTTCTGTATTCCTGTAAAGGGGGAAGCACAGTAAGTAGTCAAAATAAATAAAAAGCTTATAAAATATTTAAAATCCGCTATATAAACAGCGTACCGTTAAAATAAAGCGCTGGTTCCCTTAAAACACTTAGGTAACTAAAGGCCAAAAATAAACAAAAACAATAAAATAAATTTTGCTGAAAATCCCACTCCGGCCCAAATTTGGAAGAACACTAAATTTGGAAGATTTTGTCTGAAATTTAAAAAAATTTCTAAGTGTCGTAAGGGAAGATTTTTGAAAACGCTTCTAGGGTGGTAAAATATTGTCAGAACGTAGGCGGAGGCCCACTAAAGTCTAAAGATGCTGAAAACAGCGTCAAAAACGCACCCTTAATGGCGAAGATATCAACGTTTATGTGTTTAGCGTGATCCCTTTTTTTTTTTTTTTTTTTTTTTTTTTCCGGATGGGAAATCATCAAATGACTTCTCCCGCTCTGGGCGGAGCGGGAGGGAGTGTCAGACTTGTACTGACTAAAACCCACCCATGTTCCTTCTTCGCCCTTTGTGTTCCAGTGCCGCGGTATCTCTTTCGAACAACCCGCAGCCCTGGCAGGCATCGGCCCTTTCGGACCCCTTCTGGTTTGCTGACATCTCCTTGAGGCGCGCGTGGAACACGTACGCGCCGTCGACACGGCCTGTCGTCATGAGACGGACGGACGGTGAGCTAGCCCATTACTCACCGTCCACAGGCTCGCGCCTACGGTGGCCGGGGGCCACTGGTTGCCCCCCGACGCCCGGGGCGTCTCCCGCGGCGGCTGGGACGTAAGGTTCTCTCCCTCTCACGTTCCGCCACCTCCTTCGCTAGCATGACTGCTTCGCAGAAGGAGGCGACGGCATCCCATTCCCTCTCGCTCCGGACCATGGATTGAACCAGGGCCGGACGCGAGAGGTCGCCGCCGCCAATCGCCGCTACGAGGACACGGCGATGCTCAGCCCAAGCGGGGCAGAGCTCCACGGTGTGCTCCACCGTGTCCTCCGGCCGATCCTCGCAGTGGTAACACCCGGGCGTTTCCTCCCGCCCGATTCGGTGCAGGAACCTCCCGAAACAACCGTGTCCGGTGAGGACCTGCGTCAGGCGGAAGGTGAGGGCGCCGTGCCGCCTCTCTAGCCACTCCTCAAAGAGGGGACTTATCGCCACTATTGTGGCGTGCCCTGCACGTGGTTGCGACAGTCGCTGTCTCCATGTCGCCATGAGATCGTGCCGGAGGTCTGTCCGCTGAGCGACAATTTGCCGCGGCAGCGGAGTTTCCCCCCAGCGTAGTGCCTCCGCGCGCCATTCATGCAGGCGCGCGAAGACCATCGCCTCCAGATCCCATGGCGGCAATCCGGCCAAGAGGCTCGCCGCCTCGCCGGAGATCGTGCGGTACCCCCGGATCAGCCTTACGGCTACAACCTTCTGGGGCGCGTTTAAGTAATGGGCGGCTCGCCGCCTCAAAGAACGCGCCCACACCGGGGCCCCATAAAGGGCCATGGACCGCACGACTCCCGCGTAGAGCCTCCGGCAGGAGGCGTTTGGACCCCCCAGGTTGGGCAAGAGCCGCTTGAATGCAGCCCGTGCCCGTTCCAGTTTTGGGGCCAAACGTCGGAAGTGCTCAACGAAGTTCCACCGGCTGTCGAGGACAAGCCCTAGGTACTTTAGTGTCGACTCGACGCCGATGGGAACCCCTCCTACCGTCAGTGTGGATCCCGACGGTGGCGCATTCCGAGGCCCATGAAAGCACATGGCCTCGGACTTGTGCAATGCCACCTCGAGACCCAGTTGCCGGATTCTCTCCACGACTATCGCAACCCCGCGTGTCATAAGTTCGGCCGCCGCCTCGTGCGACCTCCCCTGTGCCAGCACCAGCGTGTCGTCAGCGTAGCAAACAACGCTGACACCGCTAGGGAGGTCGGCGCGCAGCACCCAGTCGTAGCCGATGTTCCACAAGGGCGGCCCCAGAACCGATCCCTGTGGAACACCGCACGACATCTCTCGCCGGTTCCACTCTCCATTGCGACCAGGGTAGATGACGGCCCTGTCCGTCAGGTAGTCCCCGACCACACGACGAAGGTAGGTCGGCACCCGGTGATACCGGAGTGCCTCCTTTATGCAGCTCCAGGGCATGGTGTTGAAGGCGTTGGCGATGTCAAGAGACACCGCCAAGACGACCCCACCCCGAGACACTGCATCCCCCGTCGTGAGAGCCCTCACGCGCATGATGGCGTCCACCGTCGAGCGCCCCCTGCGGAAACCAAATTGGTGTTCCGCTAGGTCCGGCCCCATCCCCACAAGGTGCCCGGCGAGGCGGTTCGCAATGACTCTTTCAAAGAGCTTGCCCACCTCGTCGAGCAACACAATGGGCCGGTATGCGGACGGAGAGTCCGCAGGGCGCCCCGGCTTCCGGATGAGGACCAGCTTCCCCGTCTTCCAACGAAGCGGGAACTGGCCTCTCTCCAGGCATGCGCTTAAGAGCCCTTCCAGTCGGGGCCCGAGAGCCTCCGAGGCCAGGACCCAGGCTTTGCCAGGCAAGCCATCGGGTCCCGGGGCGGTATTTTTGGCTTTAAGCCTGCCTACCGCCACTCTCAGGTCTACCCCGGTCACTTCGGGAATGTCGTCATCGTCCTCGTTGTGGTCCACTTCTGGCACCGCAAGCGGCGGAGCCATAGGCGGGGGAGGATGTTCCCCTCGCAGAGGGAACAGAGCGCTCACCACGTCCTCCACGAGCTGAGGGCGGAGACTCTGCGTCAGCGGGGGGGCCCAGGTGCGGAGTTTGTCCCGCACCATCTTGTACGGGCGCCCCCACGGATCTCTGTCGAGAGTCTCCAGCATCTCCTCGCGGCCCAGGTCCCTGGCCCGCTGGACAGCCTCTTGGAGGGCGGTCTTCGCTGCTCTGTATCCCTCGTACAGCTCCGCCTCAATGGCTGCCGCATCCGTAGGGCGGATGCGGAGCCTGCGATGCCTGGCGTACAGGTGCCGCGCGGCGACGCACGCCTCGCGCAGAGATTTCAGCCCTCGCGACCACCAGTACACCTGACGCCGGGCGCGTCCTGGCCGAACTCGGGGCATTGCCACGTCGCATATGTCGGACATGGCCTCCTGGAACCACCCTGCCTCGTTGTTGATGTCGGCAGGCCTGTTCGATGATGTCACCCAGGCCTGCACTATCGAGGCTTCCAGGAGGAGCTCCCGGTCCAGCTGCTTCAGCGCCCAACGCGGACCACTCGGGGCCTGTGAGACCGGCGCGCTTGAGTCCTGGGCGGAGACATCGAACCGGATGTACCGGTGGTCGGAATAGGTCTCCACCCCCTCCATAACGCGCCAGTCAACGACACGCGGTGACAGAGCGGGGCTAGCGAACGAGATGTCCACCACCGACTCGCCCCGCATCCGCACACACGTGGGGACAGAACCCCGATTTAGGACGACCAGGCCCACCTCCAGAGCCCAGTCCTCCACCATCCTGCCCCGCACATCTGTGCAACGAGAACCCCAAGCCAAGTTTTTGGCATTGAAGTCCCCGAGCACAAGCACGGGGAGGGAATAGTTTCGGATGACGACACTCAACTCCATGAGGGAGTTGTGGAACTCGGCGAGAGTTCGGCTCGGGGAGAAGTCCCGAACTCCCGCTACGACGATCTCCCCGAACCGTGCTGCTACGCAACCCGGACCCTTCCTGACACTCTCAAGGGTCGGGGTACCGGCGGCGGCCGACGAAATTATGGCCACTGAGCCGCTCAGGTCCTCCACCCAGTCTTCCCTGGGCGGGACAAAGTACGGCTCAGCGACCACGGCGACGTTAATCAACCACTCCGCCATGCTCTGGAGCAACAAATCCTGAGCACAGCGACAGTGGTTGATGTTCGCCTGGAGGAGGCGCAATGGGGCCATTATTGGCACTCCATTTCAGCCCCCTCCCGGGCCCCCTGTGAGGGCCCCGCAGCAGTTGTTGCGGCGGCGGTGCTGACGGCAGCGGTGGGCGCAGCAGTGGCGGCGGCTGCGGCGGTAGCGACGGTGGAGGCGGTGGCTGAAGGCCTTCCCTTGCCCCTAGACTTGGTGGGTGGTGCGCAGGCCCTGCCCCCTGCCCGGTGATCGGCCGGTTTGCCCGCTGCCGCACATGCAGTGCAGTGCGGGGTGGCGGAGCAAGCCGCGGCCATATGACCGGGCTGACCGCATCGGAAGCAGTCTCCGCTGCGGTCCACCTCCGAGGTGCATCGACAACTTACGTGGTGCCCCACAAAGCACCGGTAACACCTCAGAGGTCGGGGCTCCAGCAGCTTCACCTGCGCCGACACCCAGCCCACCAGGAGCCTTCCAGCCTCCACGATTGTTCGCGCCGCCGTCACAGGGCAGCTTACCATAACGGTTCGCATGCCCGAGTGGTCTGGACGTAGGGTGCCTGCCCTGACCTGCTCAGCAGGGCACCCACCAGACCTGGTGACGGCGGCGACCACCTCCTCCTGGGTCACAGAGTCGTCCAGGCCCAGGATGCGCAGGTCTGCGCATCTGACGGGCCTGGACACTCGGGCCTCATCTGCATCTAGGGACGCTCTGAGCTTTTCAGCCAGAGCGTCAGCGGACGGGCCACTATTTCCACCGGGGATCTCCAGCGCTCTAGCCCCTGTCGCGGTGACTTTAAGCCGGAGTCCCCCAGTGATCCCGAGCTCTGCGAGATCCACCGTCGCCTTCGCCTTCGCGAGGACGTCGCGGTAGGACACGCCCCTCTTTTCCGCTTCCGGCTGTAGCGTGATCACTACAGCTGCGGTCTTCGGGGCGCGGAGTCGAGCCGCGACGCCTCGCGCCTTGCGCTGACGCCTTCGCTCCTCATTGTGGGCTTTTTTGGCCGCCTTTCTCCCCTTCCTCCTTTCCCCGACCACCTGCCACTCGGCTTCGGCCACGGGAGGATTAGCGGACGGGGGGGGCGGCGGTGGCTGCAGCTGCCTTGCTGCTGGCGCTGGCACATTCAGCGCCTGAGGAGCCGCTTTGCCCTTCCTCTGCTGGGCCGCTTTCGGTTTTGCCGGAGCTGCCTTTCCAGGGGCCGGCCTAGTCCTGCCGGAGGACTGGCCAGACTGCCCTGGTCCGGAAGTGGCAGCCGTAGCAGCCGCATATGAGGCCGCCTTCGGGCCCGGGACCACCCTCGGGCCCGGGGTCGCATTTGCATTCGGGCCCGGGACCACCCTCGGGCCCGGGGTCGCATTCGCATTCGGGCCCGGGACAACCCTCGGGCCCGGGGTCGCATTCGGGCCCGAGCCCGCCCCCGGGCCAGCGGCCGCCTTGTTTGCCGCCAGCGGAGGGCGCAAGACAATGCCCTCCAGGACGGAGAACCGCGCCTGGAAGGCAGCCAGCTCCTGCCGAACCAGTTGCTGAACCTGGTCCTCCACAGGCATGGACTGGTTCTGCCGCTGTTGGGGCACCTCTTGGGAGCCGGACTCACGCAGACCGGTCAGGTCTGCCCGGAGCTTAAGATTCTCCTCATGGAGAAGCTCCGTGGCGGCCGTCAGGCGGGCGACCTCCGCCCGCAGTTTGGCCACTTCCCCTGGTGGAGGATACATAGCCTCCACTGCCGCCATGATGTTGGCGGAAGCCGCAGGTATGGCCCCGAGTTTTTTCGAGGTTAACTTTTTTAAGGCCACTACCCTTATGGCAGCTTCCACCTCCTTAACAAACCTGCCTGAAGGGCCTGCCCGCGACCGGCCGCTCCCGATCTCTCGGAAGCCGAGAGCCCCCTCCCCTTGCCCCTGATTCCACCACGCCTGCTGGTTGAAATCTTAGGAGCCGAGGCCAACTCCTCTTCGGAAGACGACTCGTAGTCGCCTTTCGGTCTAGACCGCTTGCGGTCCTCCGCAGCAGCCCCGATCCTCACGCAGCGGGAGCTCTCCGAGCTTCCCGCACTCACCTCTCTGGACGCGGCGTCGGACTCCGACCCCGCATCCCTCCTCTCCCTCTCTTTGCCGTCACCGGCATGATTTTTATTTTTTAAATGTTTTACCATATTGGTCCCACGAGTGTGGGGGAAATACGAGGTCCATCCGGGCAGTGCCCCCTGTACCCGGATAAGCCTTTGACATTTATTTATTATATTTAACCCGCCAGAGGGTCGGCTGGTACCCTGGCGGGGGTCGCACTAGAGACTGATTGTTCCATGGGAACACCCGTCAGCCATACATCCCCTCACGGTGCGCCGCCGCTTGAGATTCGGGGTAACTTTTTATAGAGGTTTTCTACCTCGCGGTCCGGGTGGTTAAGCCAAGACCCTCGGTCCCGATCGAAGCCGCGAGACGTGATCCACGACACTCCGATGATGGGATTACGAGAACGACGGGGACAGCGAAGGACTACGTCCCTCACTGTCTGCTCGGAGGCAGGGTGAGTGCACACCGAGCCCGCCCTTGCTCCTCCGCTGTGCCCTCTGCTTTTCAGAGGGTCACGCGGAGAAACGCCGCGTTGGTCCGGGTTGGACCCCTCCACGTCAGAATATTTGCCACCGGCAGTGACATTTCCCGGAGAATGGGAATCTCTTCCCACTCCTCGGGGAAGGACACCGCCGGCGCCCGGGGTGCACTGTCCTAGCAGCTGCTGTTCCCTCCAGACGTATCGAGAGGGACTAGCAGCCACTAGGCGCACGGGGAGGTTTTCTGACTCAGCACCCCTAGCGTGATCCCTTAGGTGGATTTTAGGTACTAGCAGAAACTAATAAAAAACAATAATTTTGAAAAATGCAAACTTCTATTTGAGCTAGACCCGCGAGTGAGGTGTCCAGAGACGCGGCTTCGCGCGGGCTAGCTAACTACGAAATAGAAAGGGGTGAGTGCCGAACAAAAATTTTGGGTTTTGCTCAAAAAAACAGTTTTTGAGTCAAAAAATTTTGGTTTTCAACCCCCAACCTTGAGTCCGGGACACGAAACGGGCACCGGAACGCAGGGATGGTAGGTGAGTACTATTGCAACTATATTCTAAAGTAATATTTGTAGAAAAATTTGGAAGAACACTAAATTTGGAAGATTTTGTCTGAAATGTTAAAAATTTTCTAAGTGTCGTAAGGGAAGATTTTTGAAAACGCTTCTAGGGTGGTAAAATATTGTCAGAGCGTAGGCGGAGGCCCACTAAAGTCTAAAAATGCTGAAAACAGCGTCAAAAACGCACCCTTAATGGCGAAGATGTCAACGTTTATGTGTTTAGCGTGATCCCTTAGGTGGATTTTAGGTACTAGCAGAAACTAATAAAAAACAATAATTTTGAAAAATGCAAACTTCTATTTGAGCTAGACCCGCGAGTGAGGTGTCCAGAGACGCGGCTTCGCGCGGGCTAGCTAACTACGAAATAGAAAGGGGTGAGTGCCGAACAAAAATTTTGGGTTTTGCTCAAAAAAACAGTTTTTGAGTCAAAAAATTTTGGTTTTCAACCCCCAACCTTGAGTCCGGGACACGAAACGGGCACCGGAACGCAGGGATGGTAGGTGAGTACTATTGCAACTATATTCTAAAGTAATATTTGTAGAAAAATTTGGAAGAACACTAAATTTGGAAGATTTTGTCTGAAATGTTAAAATTTTTCTAAGTGTCGTAAGGGAAGATTTTTGAAAACGCTTCTAGGGTGGTAAAATATTGTCAGAGCGTAGGCGGAGGCCCACTAAAGTCTAAAAATGCTGAAAACAGCGTCAAAAACGCACCCTTAATGGCGAAGATGTCAACCGGTTAGGTTAGGTTAGGTTAGGTTAGGTTGGGG